>CM037011.1:19454917-21966281 GCA_020875875.1 Dioscorea alata
TTTTAGGTATCAAAGGTTATTTGTTCCAGAAATTTTCACATGTATTGAGGAAGTGCAATTATAGTCTAAGTAATATGCCAATATTATCCCAACTTATCATTATGTGATTAAATTAATTGATAGATTTCATTATTTATAGTTTTGATGGATCCGTAGTTCATTGGAACTTTCTTCTTAATGCATAAACTAGGGATGGTTAGATTACTTTCTATCTCTCTTAGAGGTTGTTTGGTTTAAGGCATCTTATATTATTGTTAGAAATAGGAATACCAGGAATATGATTCCTAAGTCATGTTGACAGAAATATGTGCAATTTTGGTTTGGTTGACAAGATAGTAATGTGGTTAGAATGTAACATTGTTGTGTTTGGTTAACTAAGAATCTTTCATTACAATTATCTTTTTACTAAGTGGCAAGTATATCAAAGTTCATAATATTTTGAACTAAACGTTGAAATTGTTTAATAATAATTATTTGTTATATTTAAAAATAAAAATTTGATTTTAATTAACTTTTATTACTAGTAATTAACTCAAACTTACTTGTTTTAAATAAATATAAAATTTCTTCTAACTTTATATTTTAAAAACAAAATTAACATCGAATGATTTTTTCTTCATCCAAACATTTGGATGAGTATATTTTCATATAAAAGATATGTTTGGTTTCAAAACAAGTTGCTAAACTATTATAAAAGTAATCAAAGACATTGTATTATCATATTCGAAAAATTCAATCATTATATAGAAAGATGGCATTTTTAAGATTTTTAATTTGAAGGGTATAACTGGAAAAAATTATATTCCGCTCAGAGTGTGAGATTACTTAGTAACCACATTCCTGTAAATTGGTCAAGTTATCATATTCAGGAAAAAAATAATATTCTCACTATATATAACAAAACGAGGTAATATAACATTACCACATCCATATTTGAGGGTAATCTAATATAACCCCCAACCAAACAACCCTTCTTAACATTTTCTCTTTTTGCAAATTTTTTTTGCATCTATATTTTTTGGTTCAAAATCACATCCAAGGATGAAGATTTTTTTCCATCTCATACTAGCATATATACCCCTTAAACATTTGTGAATATAAAAGTGAGGACTAATACATCATTTATTTTCACAACTGTCCATATTTAAATTTTAGAATCATTATTTTAACATATGAATTTAAATTATATTGTAAATAGTGCAAGTTGTACATTAATGCTCTTAATAAAAATATGTCATTTATTTTTTTCTTATTACTGCTTGATTTAATTTATGACTTGTAGTACATTTTGAAAGGTCCTTAATTTCTTGTAGCTTACATATACTCCACCCCATTCCAAGCCTTTGTCATTACCTATGATCTAGGGAAACCATTATCCATGAATGAACAAGAGAGAAAAGACAAAAATACAAGGCCTTTTGCTGGCTCTAATCTTTATCATATTTGGTATGTTTTTGGCAACTTACAACCTCATAACCCATGTTATACATCACCATCCAAAAGGCATGGAAGGCAAGTTGACTAATTCACATTCATTCCATCTTGCAAAATGTATGCAAGGATGCAAAAACATCAAGTAGTTTTAGGAGGCTCTTTCATGTGGTTGTCACTGCAATAGGCACTACCTATAGCAAATGGCAATGCCGAATAAAAAGGTTAAGGATGGTCATGGATCAGAGATAGGTGGGTTGACAAGGTTTTATACACATTAGGGAGCCGGATAATTTGATGGATGGGATCCCAAATTTTGTTGTTAAATCCCTCCCTGACAGAATATGTCAGGTGAGATTTAAACTTAAGTGTTACTAATAAACGACTAAATGTATGTAATTTACACGCATAACTTTGTACTATTCATGTATTCTTTGATGAATCGATGCCTTTTATTGTTTAATTGGTTTCATTCATGTTACAGGCATCAAAGAAGCAGCCTAGGTGAGCTCGACAACGTGATTCAAGAAGAAATAGGCACCGAAAAAGGCGTTTTAGATCCCGGGCACTGCGGCAACACTGCAGCAAGTACTGTAGCACAAAGAATTGGAGAAATGGCGAAGTTTCGGGTTTTGTTGACGAGCAACCTGATGGCCATGAAGACGCTCACAAGTTAGCCGATAAATTTGAAGTTTTACTATAGAAGTTTCTATAGCACCTGCGAACCAGACCATGAAGCTAACTCAAGTTGAGCTTTAAAAGAGGTTTTAGGGCATATGTTCATCATCTTCTTCCCCTTTTTCAAGCTTTCCACTCTCCCAACGTGGATATGAGGTGAAGAACAACATTCAAGGGCATTTCTGAGGAGGAAATCGATGGGAGAGATACATTTTGGTAATATCTACCCTTGATCACCATTGTAGAGGCTTGGAGACTACAAAGGAAACCACCCTCGATGCAGCATTTGTGGAAGCTTTCCACGCAATCCAAAGTGTCATTCACCCTCAAATCTTCCAGGGAGTCTTCATTATGCTTGTTTTAGTTGTTCCCATTGTATTGAAGATCATGTTTGCTTATATGGATAGCTAAACCCTAAGGTCACCAGATGCTAGTGAACCTTGGGTTGAATTTGCTTGTTTTGATTTTTTGATTACTTAAATGCATTTGTTCAATTTGTGGTTTAAACCTTGTGTTGTTTATTGTGTGAAATTGCATGAGAACTCTGTATTCGACTTTTAGGTTGTACTTGGTTACGTGGCCATCACCCTTGTACTAGAGTCACTTGGTTTAAAAGAGATTCATATACGAATATGCTGTGACCATCCGGTATTTTGTACCTCTCCAATCGTTAGAGATGAACCTAAGTATTGTGTTTGACCCTAATTAGAGACTTCCCTAAGCGTAATGCAATCATAGGAGGAATTGGTCGGAAGAGATTCCGAGCCAATACTTGTACGGGATTAAGGGTTAATCGCTATGACCATTGAGGTTAACTTACTTTAGGTTGTCTCTTGGCCCAAAAACTATCATTGCCTTGTAACCTTAGCATCCTTCTAGCTTTAGTAGCCCTGAGGAGACCGCACCCGTGATTGTCTTCTTCCATAGAAATCCCATTCTTTTCACCCGGCTGTGCAGACATCTTCTTTTAGTTCCTTCTCTCCTTTTAGTAATTTAGAGCACTTACTCGAATCTGTAGGCTAGATAACAAGTAAAGAGAAATTAAGGGTAGCTCTTTAACCTCGTGGAATACGACCCATGTGTCATTCACAGGGTATTATTGAACAACCCTATGCACTTGCGGGAGTCACACCAGTTACCTACACTTGATACATTGGACCTAAGTAGTTAGATAAACATCATGTAGAAGTAAAATTACATTTGGACCATTCATCTTAAGATGTATTTTGGCACGGCTACATCCAATGGTTATGCACAATGTCTCATTTGTAGACAATTTAATTATAACAATATAATTATATTATTAATTTTGCATGCATATCATATATATATATATATATATATATGAATAATTCACATTATTTCTTGTGGTTCTTTAGGGTTATATTGTCTTGTGTAATGGCTAAAAGAAGTAACGATTAGTGAAGAGTGACTTTAAATATATGAATATCAAAACCTAAATATATATATTTTTCTTGTATTTGAGTGCAATGTTGTTTTTACCGAATAGATTTTCCAAATGACGTGGATGCCAACTTGTCATCCACATCATCATCCAAGTCATTATATTTTTATAGAAACTTCCAATTGAAACCTTAAAAATCTTTAAATTCTTAAAATTTTAAAAACGAATTATAAAATCATATCTACCATCTTAAACCAAATACTACAAAATCTATACCTAAAAATCTAAAAATTTAAACTCTAAATAATAAATTCTAAACCCTAAACCCTACATCCTAAGCCTAAATTCTATTCACTAAACCCTAAACAATAAACCACAAACACTTTAGGGTTTAAGGAGGGAGTTTTCGGTTTATCATTTACGATTAAAGATTTAAATTTAGGATTTAGATAATAAAGAGAAATTTATTATTTTAAAAAGAAGAAGACATAAAGAAAGAATGATGTGGATGCTGACATAGATGCCAACTTCGCGTCCATTTTATTCGGAAAATTTATTCGGTAAAAATATTTTTAATCTTTTTTTATATTTCATAAAATGCGCAGTTGTAAATCTAAATGGCTTGCTTGATATGTGCTAATGGCTGAACCGGATCACATTTTTGTTCATCCTCTACCAAATTTGGCTTGAGGAAACTATCTTTCAGTCTCCCTTTTCTGTACATGACCTTTTTGTTCATGATTATATTAGACCGTTTGCTCAAGAGAGTCTAATGCAAAAAATTTTACCTTGAAGAAAATGTTCCTTTGACAAACTTTGATCGTAGTGGAAATTCCCCGGGTAATTCACAAGGTAAATTTTTTCTTCTTAGATTCATCTGTATGTTCCAATGTTGAATATTTCACACTGCTTGAATTTTTTTTTTTTTTTTGGCATTAGGCGATAAGCATTTCTATTTAAGGTTTATAGTCAGGGAAATACACCGATGTGGAGTGCATCTACAAGCACAATGTGCCTACATCTTGTGTAGGTTTTGATCCTAGGTCTCCCCAAAACGAGAACCTTATACAAGGTACCCAATACCAATAGGCCAGAAGCCAGTGATAATGCTTAAATTTTTCTAACTCATACGTGTCTATGCTAGGTGGGTATTTCTTTTCATTACAAAGCACATCAAGTATGAAAACTTGGGCTTTCGTCACAATAGCAATCAAGAATTCAAACATGCAGTTAGCTTTATATAGAATGGATTGCAATAAATAAAACTAGTAATAGAGGACAATAATTCAAAAGATAAACCCTAGAGTTCAACTATACCCAAACATCTAGCAAATTAACCCTCCATTAATGGAGGGCAATCATTCAATATACAAGACATGATGAGAATCATTGAAAATAAAGAAACCCCCTTATCAATAGCATCAGAGATAGATCATCTGAAAACTTTAAGAAACACACTTGGGAGATTGAGGAAAATGGCATCTCCAAAGTACCCTATTTTTAGGCTTTCTCACAATCCCCTCTACTTGAGGTATGTCTATGCTAGGTGGGTATTTCTACTTATCACAAAACACATCAAGTTGAAAACTTGGGCTTTCACCACAATAGCAATCAAACATTACAAACACACAATTAGATTCAAATAACATGGATTGTAATTAGAAAACAACTAAATCACATAAATCCACAACTAATGTTAATAGAAAAAATCCTAGAGTTCAACTATGCCTAAACATCTAAAAATTTAGCCCTCCATTAATGGAAGGCAAGCATTCAAATTACAAGACACAATGAGAATGAATGTAAACATAGAAACCCCAATCTCAATCGCACCAGAAGCAGATCACCAATAAACTCCAAGGAACCTCCCGCCAATGCCACCTCGTGAGGAGCTAAAGAAGATTGGTCACAAGCCTTACGGGAATACTTATGGCCTTAAGTCCCCTTTGTAAGGTATTTTATCTATGTTAAGGTCCAGCTTACAACCGTAAGCTTCACTGTGCTGCTCTTATGACCTTCCTTACGGGGGGGGTAATCTCTGGTCGTAAACTCCTCTGAATGGCCCTTACTGAGATCCTTACAAGTGCAAGTCCTACTCATAAGGTCCTTTAGTTTTTCTCTAAACTCTCTCTTACGGGCACAAGCATAGCCGCAAGGTTCTCTACAAGAGGCTTACGATCGTAAGCCATCTGATTTACCTTGTCCTTATTCAATTGGTGCCGAGAGAGCTCCATCTAATTTGTTTTGCATATAGAGTGCTTCTTTTGGTTCTCTCTCGTCTTTAAGTGTTTCCCAAAACCTGAGAATGCAAAACACACTATGTTTAATATCGAATTCCACAATATATTTCTAATACATGCCTAATAAGTGTACAAAATGATATAAAATAATATAACATTGTACACTCATCATTGCTATTATGAACTAGGATTATGTTATCTCATAATCTCATAACAGGGGAAAATAAAGAAATATTTTTTAAAGAACAAATGGAAATAATATTGCAGTGCACAAACTCTTAATCCCTGATAATTAGGTTCTCACCATGGACTATATAATTACCAACAATTGTAACAATCCAATGTATTCGGCAAGAATATAATTGGTATAATAAAGACAAATGGGAGAATTGTTGTGATCCTTTCATTCATAAAGGTAGATTTTGTGATCCTTGCAATTATGAAGTCAAATTTTGTAATATTGAAAGTGTCGTCTACAAAGGAGTTGTTGATTGGCTTCATACATGGAGAATTTTATCTTAATGATTTTCTCTTTTAATGTTTAAAATTATTGTGTGACCAAAATCTCAGTTCTCTATAATGTCACAAAAGAAACTTTTGTCCTTTGGAGAGTCAAAAAAGCAATTATATCTGATTCTAGGAAAAAGATATTCTTTTCAAGACCTTCATGTAATGGCAGTCGAAACGGACTACTCAAGCCTGACAACCTTATATCATATTGACCACCTTATTAATACTTCAATTGATACAATAATAAAAATTGGGAATGCATTCTCTAGCCGTGCAAAGCTTGTGTTTAACAAGTTGAAAATTCAACTTCTCTCAGGAGCAAGAAGAGAGGATGATAAGTTGTTACTATGTTACGGCAACGAGATGTTCTCTTATAATATTGTTGACAGCACTATCAATGTAATTGTTAGACTTGATGAATTACCTCAACAACTTTGTTCTAAACTAGAATATGGGCATTAATCATATGTTTCATATATTTTTTTATGAACTATAGTTAATTGATGTATATTTTGTTTTTAAATGTATTCATCAAAATTTATGCTTAATTATTTGATTTCTTATGATATTGTTAAGGCCTTAAATTATGAGATGAAAATGTGTTGATTTTAGCTTCTCATTGTATAAGACGGGAGTTTGATTCGATAAAATTATATATATAGTTTTATTTCGTTTGACAGCTTAGTGCCATCATTGTATTTCATGTTAAGGTAATCACCTAGTGCGATATTTTTTTAGAAAAATTAATTTATAAATACAACATAAATATTAAAATTATTTCAAAAAAAAGTTCCATACTCTATTCCGCATTAGTTTGTTTTGAACTTGAGTGTATAGGAATTTATTAAAACACAAGTGAATTAAGGATTTCAAACTTTAATGAAATAGAAAAAAAATACATTTACTAAACTTAATTATATTTAACTATATCCATAATTATTTTTGGGTTACGTAGCATATCTTTCTTGTTTTGTGTGCTAATCAGCCCTACATGGTAAGCCATCAAGTTACTATAACTGATGTAATTCCATACATATCCAACTCTTTGATGCCTCATGCCACTTGTGATTTAAAAAAAAAATTAATTATGGATTGTTCTACTCTTAAATATTTGTGGTTAATTGAAGTGGGAGACAAGATTGCCACCTGACAGTATATAAATCAATAATTATGAAAAGTTGTCCACAAAAGATAAATAAATAATAATAAATAAAATTTTAATATTTATGATGTAGTATATTACATTAAATAATCTTACAATTTAATTTTTAAAAATACAAATAGATTATATTTTTTCATTATAAATTAACTATTATATTTATCAAATTATAAAATTAATAATTATAAAGATCATATCTCACGTAGATTAATATTTTTAAAATAGATTTTCAAAATATAAAAATAAATTAATAATATTTATTACATATCGTATATCAAATTGTAAATTTTATAATAATAAATATATTATCTTATCTTAATTTAAAGATCATAGATTTTGTCTATATTGAGTAATATGGCAATGTTGAAAATATTTACTAACCAGAAGTATTTACTATATATGATAATATTATAATATTTAAAATAGATTAATATTAAATAAAATAGATTATCTTTTTTTTTTAATTTTAAAATAGCTTAATTTATCATCCGTTAATATATTTACCATAATTTTATTTCATAAATTATGATATTATTCTGTAAATTTAATAATGATAAATATCTATCTTATATAGGAAGTTTGAATTCTCATTAATTTACTGAAATTAATATTTTTAAATTATCTTTTCAAAATTAAGTTATATTATTTAATGAGTTTTTATAATTTGAATAGATTATATTATTTATTTTTAAATATAAATATACGTTAATTCATCTCATAATATTAAAGTCTTTTATTTAGCCCATTAAATTGATAATGATAAATATCTTATTTATATTATTCTGTGAAAATTCATGTTTTTATTAACCAATCTAATTAATATTTTTAAAATAACTTTTTAAAATATAATTACAGGTTAATTCATCATATGATAAATTAAAGTTTTTTATTTATCAAATTATTATTTAATTTAATATTATTTTAAACTATCTCATTTATTAGTGAATTGTGTGATAATTTTGATTGATTAAGTACTATTGAAAATTCGGTTCAATTAAAGTAGAAGGTAGATAGCACTCAAATTACTCTGATATCAAGCATTAAAATGAAAAATGAGTAAAAAAAAAAAAGGGATCCGTGAGAAAAAAAATGAGTAAGAAAAATGGGTGATTTTATTTGTGTTAATTTTTTTGTCATTTTATTACATTTAGATTCAATTATATTCAATATTATTATTTAATTAAATTGAATATAATATAATTTATTTATATCATTTGCTATGAATATTAATATTACTCACATCATTTGTATGCATACCAATAATTTCGTAAGGTATATCATGAATTGTTTTAATGTGTAAATAGATTGTGGGTTTATTTAATTAATTTGTAGTGCATATGGGTTTATATTTAATTTTTTTTTATTCAGAAATAAGGATCAATCCCACCACTGCAATAATTTAATTTCAATTATAAAATAAAATTATCCTGGAATCCGAATTAGGGAAGAAAATTAAGTTAATTCAAAAAATTAAATAAAAATATTTAAAAAATAGGAAACGTTAAGAAGCATATATATATATATATATATATATATATATATATATATATATATATATATATATATATATATATATATATATATATATATATAAAGTAAAATATTTAGCCCACACAGAATATATATATATAAAGTAAAATATTTAGCCCACACAGAATATGTATAGATATAACCAAATATTTTTAAATAAGTTTGTTTTACCCAAAGCATCTCATTCTATTGTATTCCCTTAAATTAACGTGTTACTTATGTGTAATAACTTATTACCGTTTCATTTTATATTCACACTATGAAATTAATTTAATATTTATTTAAAATCAAATACTTTTAATTAAGAATTTTGAACAAAACTGATGTAAGTGAAATAAAATGTTAAATTATTACTATTTAAACAAGTGAAAAAATCGCATTATATAATTATTGCATTAAGATTATTAAAAATAAAGAATAATTTTATGATAATAATTACTAATATATAAATATATAAATTTGAGAATAAATAACTAAAATTATTTTTATAATATGAAAAAATAATACAATTTTTTATTATCTTTAATATTATGCTGAACTTTAAAATCAAATATAACTCCAAGAGTATATATACTTCAAAAAAATTGTTAATAGTTTCAAAAGTTTATGAAATCTTGATTTACCTAATACTAATCAAGCATAAACTATCTTTACTGTCATGCTAAACTTTAAAAATAAATAATAATTCAAAAATAATTGTAATTAAAAAAAAATATTGATAGTTTAAAAATTGAGAAAACTTTAATAAAAAAATGAATGTCATTGAAGTATGAGTCGTATGACCATCAATTAGTTGTAGATTATTAGAGGTGTTATTGTAACGGCATAAAAATATTTTTAATTTAATTTTAAATTAAATATTAGATGGACTACAGTGGTAAACCACAAAAGTATTTGCAATTTAATCCTAAATTAATTAGGATTTATAGAGGAGAATAAATGATAAATAATTTGTAGTACAACACTATTAAATTCACTTTTTATATACAATTTTATCCTGGCCTTTTTTACTAATCTATAAAGGATATATATATATATATATATATATATATATATATATATATCAGTTTAACGTTATTTTTCTCATAATTGGCTTTAAGTTTTGATGAAAGCAATATACTTTTAAGATACTATAAATATTAATATCAAATCCATAGCCACTCACTGTGATTGGAGAATAAAACAAATAATTGAAGAGATTAGCAAATATATCATCCATATAATAGCTTGGAGTATTTTGTTTTTGTTTTCAAACTCCTAATTTGGCCTAATTTGGCCTTTAAAAGAGTTGGAAATCATTCAACGTCTCAATAAACAATTTAATATTTGGATTAAAGTTTTTGTTTTTAAAATTTTGAGTAAGTTAAGTTCAAAACATTATTATTAAAATAATCTATTATAATTATGTCTTTGGTGAAGATTATTATTAACATCATCATTCATTTCTCCGATAGCATAGGTGTAACAGTAGTGTGTATATATATATATATAAAAGTTTGGGCAACAAGTGAGCACCCAAATAAACAAACATTGTCAAATAAAAAGCAAATAAAAAGCTATAATTGTAATTAAAATCAAATAAAAAACTATTAAATGTTAAATTATAAAATCCATATCATGCATAGCTTAAAATCATGATGGTATTATAAATATAAAGGGGTATATGAAAAGAATCTAAAGGAAACCTTACACCTAGGAATGGTTCAAGGAGCTCGAAGTGCATCAAATAGTTAAAAAAAAGTACTCTTGAAAGACTAAAGCTACAAAGACTACCAAGAAATCCTACTCAGAGAATCTTACAAAAACAATTACAAATGTGAAAAAACATTTATCAAAAAACTCACCAAATTTGGAAATAGTTCTGACAAAATGAAATGAGAGAATAACAAATTCAAATACCATACATATGTTCACTGACATCTTATCAACCATAATTTCATCCGTGAAAATTTGAGAACTGCAATTAAATAACACTGTCAATTTACAATTCACGGACAGATTCTAAATTATTTCAAACATGAAGAGATGTTCTATAATAGCGCTTTGGGAAAATTTTCTCCTCAGATCAGAGAGGTATCTCCAAAAATCAGTCATGCTCAAGATACATATCAGATTAGGAGAAAATTTACATACAAGAAAACTAAACCAAATACCAACAGGAGGTGATGCAAATCCCTGCTAACATAAACAGGAATGTCAGATACCAATAACAAACAAATAAATTCAAGCTTTTGAAACATTTTTAAGTATGATCAGATATATAACCTCAAGCATACACATTCCTTTCATTTGGAAAAGTTTCTCAACAAAAATTATAATGTGCAACAAAATTTTGTTTTCTTTCAACATATTCAAAATAGAGGAAATTCACGTTTCCAATTAACAAGGACTTTTACTACTGACTTCTCATTTATAGATTGATTTTATATATTCGTTTATTATGCAGTTCAACAAGAGTTACAAACATAGCTAGCTAATATGGGCAAGATAAGGTAGCAAAATGATAAATAAAAAGAAGAGTGTGAGATCTTGTCTGAAATTTTAACAGCTCTATCTTTTTTGAGAATTGGGATAGCACTTGTTTAAATTTTCTGAGCACCAAGTGAGAAACAGAGAGCTGTTTGGATGCATGCATGCATGCAAAACCAATTAACATTTATACAAGCATACAAAAAAAATTAGGATAATGAGCATCATAAACAGGGATATCTAAGCAATCATTATGGATAAAATACATTAAAAACAGAGAAAGAAAGGCATCCATACAAAATCAGTAAAAGAAACAAATAGATAAATAATAAAGGGGATATAAGAAAACCTCGACAACCTGAAGCTGAAAGTTCTCCAAATTCTAGCACTAAAGCAACAACCTCTCTGGAAAGGAAATTTAGAAGGATCAGTACACAAGGCTATAAAAATTAACAAAAGTCAAAAATATCCAAATAGAAATAGCAAGACACACATAAATGTGGTAGTTAGCAACTAATTAGCATTAATCATAAAATATCTCAATTATAAAACTATTTTTGATACTTGGTAACCATAATCATGATATTTGAATATGTTGAATTCTATTCTTAAAGTAGTTGTTAAAAAAAAATGATTCAGAAATTCTCAGAAAGATACTGTTCCAAACTACAAAACTCTATGCTATTACAAGCTGTTTTACATTACATGCATGATTCAGTTAGTTAAGTGGTTTAGAGACCTGTTACATTCATGATTCAATTACAAAACTCTATGCTGATTATTTATTTCTGCACTTGTAAAGGCCTTGCATTGCTTTGTGGGTCTAACCGCACAAATATATGGCCAGTCTTTTATGCTCTGGGTTCAAGGTGTGACACCTTCAACTTTGGGTATGTTAACTTGGGTTTAATTGCCCAGACTGTAATATAAAAAAAACTGATATTAGAACTCAAAATCAACTTATTAATGTTAATAACAGACTGACAATGATAACAAAAACAGTATGAAATTATTTTTACTATCTGGCAAAAGATTCAATCACAACAGACTGGAAATTGCAGAAACTTAAATCATAAATGAATCTGTCAAGATTCAATTGTGAGATTGAAAGAGAGTTTCATGGCTAACCACTAAGAAAAACCTTATTGTGAAGTTAATACAATGGCTCCAACTCAAAATCTAACTCAAAATCTGACACAGAATTAACTAGTTCACTTACATCACAATTAATATCTGATCATTAACGAAACCTCTTTCAATAGCACTTAAAAAAAAATTGAAGTAGAATATTTTTCATCCAGGTAGCAGGCTATTTCAGGAAGAAAAATGAATCATGATTCAAAGACAAATACAGAAACTCAAACAATTTAAATACCAAATTGGAAAAGAAGAAATTCTTGCCTGTTCAATTTCAGAAAACTTTGAAAACAAGTCCTCCTTGTGAAAAGAAACTTCACAAGTAAATAGATGAGGGAAAACAAAGTCATTAGAACTAATCAACTTCCTTGTATTAGGGAAGTGCATTATGTAATTGACTAATAATTGCCAAACTCTATAAAGGATATTAATCTATCTCTAATTAAAAAGTTGGATGAATTATCAAATAGATTAGATGGTTAATTAGCTCCTAAAACCAGGATATTAATCTCACTGTTATAATTAATAACAAAATTATATATATAACACACCATAAAAAGAGGAAGAAAACAAAAATGTCATCAGAAATGATGAAGATGGTGCTAATCTTCGTCTGCTTTCTTCTCCCTAGCTTTGTTCTAAGTTCAGAGCACAATCTCACCATTGATGAAGAATTTGAGATTGAGAAACAACTCAAGCTTCTCAACAAGCCAGCCATCAAAACCATAGTGGAAAGTTTATAATTATTAATTAATCATTCATTATCTTATCATTCTAATCACTCTATTATTATTAATATTAACATTAATACTAATCGCTAGGAAAATGGAGGTATCTTTGATTGAATGCTCAGATAATGTGTTTGAAGCTGTTTGCTCCATGGGGAAGGATGTGGTTTTTTTTTTAACATAGTTAAGCAAGATTTTGTTTTTGAGTTTGGAACACTAAATAGAAGGGAAGACATATAAGAGTATTTCAAAATTCTTGCAGGAACTGCAAATACAAACGTTATTTTTCTGTTGAATTTTATTGTCATCTGACATGCAAATAGAAAAATATAATTTTTTTGGCATAGTGTGGATACTGTTTGAAGAAGCTTGAGATGATATAGTCTTTAAGTTATTGAACTATATCATATCATGGAAAATGAAGAAGGAAGAAGAGAAGTGGTCATCCTAGACTTCCCTGTGGCAGTGGATTGCTTTGATTAACTATAAATACGTTGTTGATGTTAATAAATATTAGATGTTATGTTCCACTAAATTACTGTAAATAAATGCCATATCTTCTTCTTCATGGTATGATTGACTAATTGGTCATCATTTCCATGAGATTTTACTTTCCCTGCTAAGAATCTTTGCCAGCCAACTTTAATATATATATATACTCCTGCTCCCTGCTGCTCCTTTCCTTTCACTATGTCTTTTCCAGTATGCTCACTTATCACTTATTAGTCTTTGTAAAGCCCCATTACTTCTACCCTCTTTCATATCAATTAAGGTTTTTTTTAATTTAATCAGAAAACATTTTTGTGCTATTTTAGATTTATATATTCTTGCCTGATTTTGAGTTTAAAGTAAGGATGTCGACATACTTCAAAGCTTCAAATCTAAGCAACCAGCAACACTTTCTATAAAAACCTGGTTTTGAACTCCTATGTGAAAGCTCTGAGACATCCACTAATTTCCCAAGCATTTCATTCTCTGTTTATCATATAATAAAAAATATATATTTTTCTAATATTACAAACAACCGTTCTGCGTGTGTATAATGTATATATATATTATGTTGAAAAATTGATATATTATATTATTTTTTGCTCTAAAAACTCAGCTTTAGAAGACAGTAAGAGTTGGCCTGAAACAAGTGGACACATTAAGCTAGAAATTCCTTGCAATGAGACAAAGGCAAACCGGTCCCTCTTGGAGACCAGATGCCACACTGGGTTTAAGGTTCTGACTCAATGGCCGCACAGAGACCACATAGGCAATCAAGTAAAAGTTGGACTAGTAGCCAAAGGACTTTTGTCTCAACAATCACAGCTCTGTCTCCAGAAACATGTCACTGCCACCACTCACTACATACATGCCATGGCACCTCTCTCAATATTAAAGTTGAGTTGAGTTGGGGAAAACAAGGTCATTAAAACTAATCAACTTCCTTGTATTAGGGAAGTGCATTATATATATAATTGACTAGTAATTGCCTAGGCTCCTACATGGTAATCCAGGTAGGAGATTAGAGGTTGAGTGACTACCCTGCCAATGAGTCATTAGTTATATGCTATAATTGATGGTTATTTTCTTCATAAATTCCTAGGAAAAACTCTATAAAGGTCATACCTAAAACTTTTAACTCATCACGCCCCACACTCTATTGAGAGCAAAGTAAAACTAGTGAAAAAATATCACATCTATGCTCTTTCCACTTTCCAGCTATACTTTATGATGTGTTAGCATAATTAGTACATGAATTGCATAAGTTGCACTTTCTAGATTGTTAAGATTTTAGAATCTCATTGAAGGTGTTGCTAACTGCAGAAAAGCCATGACCACTGTGTTCGACTCTTAACCATTTGTATTTGTTGCTATTAAGGTCTGACAAAGTTCAGGTGAATCATCAATACAATAAATGCATATCAAAATTGTTATTTTAATGAATATACCTCTAAAACTAAATAATACAAATTCAATACACATTTGAGACAATCATGAGCATAATGGCTAGTAGTCTACTAATAAAACTTTAATAAAATCAACAATAAGTCTACACTGTTTTTAGTAATGGAAAATTACTTACGGATGTGTGGGCAAAATTGCAGTAATCTGATTGACGGAGTAAAGCCAAACAAGTCTCTGCAGCATGGTAAAGGAAAAATGGATTACAAAATAGAAAATTGAAGCACTACAAGAATAAGATATCTAGGAATAGACCAATTTGCCAGTATATCCCGTATGAGATGCAAAAAAAGAAGTTTATTTAGCCATGTTTCTTTGCCAGTATATCCAGTAAAGCCAAACAAGTCTCTGCAGCCTCTATGTCAGTGATCAGCTTGCAGAATCTTATTTCACGAGAAGCAGATCCTCTGGATTCCCAGGTGTGTTTTAATTTTTGACATCATATATTATAGCTTTCAAGGATGAATAGATTGCATAAAATTGCAAATTTCACAGTTGAGCTCAGGTTGCTATTGAAATATTTGCACAAATAAGGCGGCATCCTACTAATTGGATTGATCTACCAAATCAGTTAAAAAACCAACAGAATCCTCAATTGGATTGTGAAGAATCTAATCCTTTTACATCCTGTATTACGTTTCACATTAGATTGTTTTCTTTTACATCCTAGTAGAGCTTTACCAAAGAAAACAACTAGACACCAAGGGACTCTAGAACTAGACGTCTTCAAGAAACCTAAAACACTTTTAAAGTGGGAAGGCTGTTCAAAAAAGCGTATATCTGGGGTGAGTTGGATGACACCCATTAGCAATGGATAATGGATAAATGTTTTTCTTTGCTCACAAATTTACAAGGGAATTCTCACCTAAATATGAGCACGAAATAGTGATAAAGGATTATTTGAGGTAAGAAATACTGGAATAATTTACAAAGAGAACCAACAAAAAGTCATAAGCACAAGGAACTCAAAAAAATAAACTCTAGGTAATTTAAATTTATTTCCGAGATTTGGATTGCCGTCCAGCCAGGGGCGGAATCAAGGGGGGGCTAGCAGGGGCAGAAGCCCCCCTCAGCGTCGGAAATAATATTTTTAAGCAATATAAGATTTGATAGTTTTCGATTTTTCTATACTTAAATTAATGTAAAATACAATATTTTGACACATGATAGTGTGGAATGTGTGTGTGCTTTAGTGGTTGGTGGGTTTACCCATAAAGTGTATGCCTTTTTGTGATCCACCCAAGTTCAAATCCCTTGTGGTGCATTTTTCTTCCACATTTTATTTTTTAATTTAAAAATTACTAGAATTTCAAAATTTTAATAAAAAAAATTTATATACAAATTTTAGTAATTTTAAAAAAGTTTAAATTGGTCATGAGGCATAACAAATATATTAGAACATATATACACATATGTTATAATGTGCCATATATGCTAGAGTGAAAGAACAAAAGTTTTTTATAAACAATAGTTTGATTGCTTGTATTGAGAGGGATCAATTTTACCATATTTTAAAAAAGATACAAATTTGAGATATATATTCTTATTAGTTGAATTATTGAAAATCTCATATATTTGCCATTAGTAATAATAAAAATTTAAATTATACTCTATATTTTTTTAATATGTGTTCAAATTTGTGTTATATTAGCACATTATTCTCCATTTAAAATAATTATTTTATTGGATTATTTTTATTTTATTTTATTTTATTTTATTTTGCCTTAGACTTTAGCCCACTCTACCATCGAGTCCTGGTTCCGCCCCTGCGTCCAGCCTCCTCAGATAGCATTTTGACATGGTTTTTGGTAGATTCATCAAGGATCCGCTGCACATTTAGTTTGCGCCATGTAGTGCCACGTTCAACAAGCTATCCATGCCCGTCCTCTCAGCTTTGTCGTTCCTCATAAATGTCACAAAGGTCACCAAGTTCTCGTGACCATGTAAACCTAAATTCCTTACCACTAATAACAATAACCTCATGAAAAAAGACCACGTGAATTTGGTGTGAACACCAACTATACAAGAAAAAAGATAAATCACAAGGAGAGAGTATGCCATCTGATGGTTTTAGCAAATAAGAGCTACTATATATGTAACAAACCTCTATAGCTGGTATAAGGTCTAATTAACCTGCATATGTAAATCTGATAGCAAGTTTACCTGCTTTTACTGACTGACAAATTTTGCTAAAGCTTGAAATCATCAAGTTTTTTGAATCAAACATTTCATTATGATCTAGTATGGAAACACTGATAAAGAGTATTACTAAAAATTTTAAATCTAACAGCATGGCACACAAATGCAATGGACTGACAACATACACTTAAGTTTTCTAAATTACCTCAAGGATAGGAAGGAAAGTTCAAGGAAAGGTCTGCATGCCTCACCCAAAACTACATCCAATTATGCACATTCACTTAGGATTTTAGAAAAAAGGGCGTTTGCTATAAGTGTTCATATGTTCTTAAAAAAACAGATCCAACTGCCAGCATAGATTAAAAGTGTGAAATTAAAAGCCATGACCAGCCCAGTGTGAAATCAACAAACAGAATCATGTTTTAGTAAACTTCATTTAAGTAAAACTAGCAGACATATTTTCTGACCAACCTTTCCCCTTCTCCCAAAAAGAGTGTGATGGAGGAATTTAAGGTCAGCAGGTTTTTTCCTTGATTATTTTGTGTGCCACTGCAAAATCGCACTCAAAATTAGTTCAGCTTAAACAAATTGGTAAAGTAACGAAGCCTGATAAACGTATCTAAAGAAATCAAGATAAATCAAAACACAACACATCTCAATGAATGCATATGTTAAAGGAGAGCATCACAAAATGCTGAAGTCTGGTAAGAATTACAGATTCAGTGAACAACGATACTAACAAAAAACAACTATAGGGTTTAACAACAGAAAACACCAATCTGATGACAAGCATTTCAGATCACACCAAAACCTCAAAGATCCATCAAATAACCACAACATCAAGCACATTAAGCAATAAATTCTCCAAAAACCACACGAATCAACCTCGATCGGGTTACAAATATTGAAAATTGGTTTCGGGAAAGGCAGAAAAACTGATCGACTGAGGCATGCAGAAGACGCACTGACCTTAAGAACAAATTCGCCTCCTCTTGGTCCAACAGGAATAATGAGGCGTTGTTCTCTCAGGGATACAATAGTCGTTTCTCTAGATCTCGCACCAGAACAGAGAAACATGAGTGCTCAGATTTTGCGAGGAAGACAGGGAAGAGAAAGAATTGATTCAATGAAAAACCGGTTCTGAATTCTGATTTTTGTAGAAGACGAAGAGACATGATAAGAAAAGCTGTGTCTCTTCCCGAGAAAAAGAAAAAATAAAAATTAAATAAAAATGCGCACAGAGGGAATCGGTGCATTCGTGTCCGCATGATGCGCCTGCATGAGTTCAGAATTTTCAATCCAAATTCCGAACCCAGGCCTGAGATTTGCACCCCCTGCGCCTGCGCATGAGAGAGCATAACCACAGAAACAATGTTGAAAGCTAATGAATAGTGATATATATAAAGTGGGTGAAGTTCTTGTAAATAGGCAATATGGTACTAAACATTATGGGAATGTTTTGAAAGCTAAGATGGGCCCAAAACACATGGGCCTCCAAACAATCCCCCCCCCCCCCCCCCCCTCAATTTCAAAATATTTAAACAGTAGAAAAGAAAACAAAGTAAAAAGGAAAAGAAGCAGAAAAGATAATGCATCAGAACTAGTGCCTTGTGGGCTATGAACTAATTCCTAGAATATATAAGAAGTGACTCACAGGAATTTGGTGAAATGAAATTTCTATGAACCAACATTCCTTGTTGTAAATCAATCATCTCATAAATCACATTATCTTCTTGAAAACTGAGCAACTCTAATCAGGTTGGCACCTCTCGACCATGTGCCAAATGCCTGGAATTCATAAGTGCTCTAGAAAAATTTTGCCTAAGTTTTTCATAGAAAGCGGCTCCACTTTCACACTTATATAGGTGAATCCATCAGGTGTAAAATTGCAATTATAAACACCATTCAAAATTGAACTATGGAATTCATTAAGAATCAAATTCATCCTGTACATTGCAATTACACTATACACCATAGGAAGGGATAATAATTAGATAGTGTATCTCCAATCAACCAATGACTTGTTTTTACCCATATGAACCTAGTTCTTGGGTTCACCAATCACATATGTTGGGTTACCATCATTGTTGAATTTTGTAATAGGCAACAATCCCATTCCCCTCGATGTCTCATGCACAATTTTTCTACTTAGTGCTTTAGTTAAAGGATCAGCTAAATTTACCTCTGATCTTACAATGTTTAGTGATATCACTCCATCTTCAAGCAATTGCCTCACAATGTTATGTCTTAGGTGTATATGCCTACTCTTGCCATTATATGCTTTATTCTTGGCTCTGTATATAGCAGCCATGCTATCACAATGAATTGAAACTGAAGAGGCTGGTTTCATCCAAAGAGGAACATCGGCGAGAAAGTTCCTAATCCACTCTGCTTCAGTGCCTGTTTTCTCAAGTGCAACAAATTCGGACTCCATTGTTGATTTTGCTATACAAGTTTGTTTTGAAGATTTCCAAGACACGGCAGCCCCTCCTAAAATGAAAATGAATCCACTTGTCGACTTTGTTTCATCTGAATCTGAAATCCAGTTAGCATCACTATACCCTTCAAGTACTGCAGGAAAACCAAAATACTTTAGTCCAAAATTAATAGTTCATTTCAAATATTTTAATATCCTGATTAAGGCAATCCAATGATCCTTATTTGGACTATGTGTATATCTGCTCAATCTGCAAACTGCATAAGCAATGTCAGGACGAGTACAGTTCATCAAATACATTAAACTACCAATTACTTGAGCATATTCATTTTGTGAAACACTAACCCCTTTATTCTTTCTTAAATGAAAAGCACTATCATATGGGGTTGAGACAGGTTTGCAATTAAATTGATTAAATTTCTTTAGTACTTTTTCCACATAATTTTCTTGTGAGAGCATTATTTAGAAATAGTAGTTGAGACAGAGAAATTTAATGATAATGTGGGTGTTATAATTTTTTGGTACTTCAAGATCTCCATTTAAAAAGGCTGTCTTTACATCCATTTGATGAATAACTAAATTGTTAATAGCAGCTAATGCAATTAAAATACGAATAGAAGAAATTCTGGTAACAGGAGCATAAGTATCAAAGTAATCAATATCTTGCTTTTGAGAATATCCTTTAGCTATTAATCTAGCTTTGAATTTATCAATAGACCCATCTGGTTTAAACTTTTTCTTAAAAATCCATTTGCAACCTATGGTTTTAGAACCAAGAGGAAGGTCTACTAATTCTCAAGTATGATTAGATAAAATTGAATCTAATTCACTATTAATGGCTTCCTTCCAAAATACAACATCAAGGGAAGTAATCGCTTGTGAATAAGATTGAGGATCATCCTCCACAAGAAAGGTAATAAAATCATTTCCAAAGCTATTTTCTTTCCTAGTCCTTTTACTCCTTCTTAATTCAAAATCAGAAACATCAACATTTGAAGAATCAGTATTATGAGTAATACGAGATGACTGTGCAATGTTATCAATACAAGATTTCAAAGGAAAAATATGTTCGAAAAAATCTGCATTTTTAGACTCCACAATAGTATTAGGTTCTATAATGTCACTCTTAACAACCATGAATCTATAAGCAGCACTATTCAAAGCATATCCAATTAGCATACAATCAAAAGTTTTGGGACCAATTTTCCTCTTTTTAGGATCAGGTAGTAATACTTTTGCTAAGCAACCCCAAACCTTAAGATATTTTAGATTAGGTGCATATTCTTTCCATAATTCAAAAGGAGTTTTACCAGTCTTCTTAAAAGGAATTCTATTTTGAATATGACATGCAGATAGAATAGCTTCCCCCCGCAAATTATTAGGAGCACCTGAACTAATTAACATGGCATTCATCATATCCTTAAGTGTTCTATTTTTCCTTTCAACTATTCCATTAGAAGCAGGAGAATAAGGATGAGTAGTGTCATGTATTATACCATGGTTTTCACAAAAAGATCTCAGAAAATTATCTTCATATTCCCCACCTCTATTTGATCTAAGCCTTTTAATTTTCTTATTTAATTGATTCTCAACTTCAGTTTTATACTTTACAAACATTTCACATGCTTCATCCTTTGATCTAAGCAAATATAAAATAGTATATCTAGAGAAATCATCAACAAAAGTAATATAGTATTTCTTACCTCCTCTAGTCATAGTATGTTTTAAATCACCTAAATCAGAATGAATTAAACCTAACAATTCAGATTCTCTTTCAATTGACTTACAACTTTTTTTGGTTGATTTAGATTCTACACATATTTCACATTTGTCAATTTTATTAGAATCTGTCATGTTATTAATTAAGCCTAATTCTCTCATTTTCTTGATATATGAAAAGTTCACATGTCCTAATCTAGCATGCCATAAATCAATTGAGTTCACAATGTAAGCAGAAGAGGATGATTTATTTCCATTGTTAACATTGAGTACATTCAGAATAAATAAACCTTGACTACAATACCCCTTCCCGATAAAAATCTCACTTTTAGACATTATTAATTTATCTGACTCAAAAGCGACTTTTATTCCAGCCTTTCCAAGCAGTGAAACAGATACTAGATTAACACAGATATCAAGGGCATGCAGCACATCATTCAGAATTAGAGTTTTCCCTTAAGTAAGTTTTAGGAGTACCTTTCCTTTTTCAAGAACCGGAGATGGTGATGAATCTCCCATGTACACTTGTTCCTCACCTTTGGCTAAAGGAATGTAAGATTGAAAGGCATTCCTATCTGCAGAAATATGCCTCGTGGCTCCAGAATCTACGATCCACTCTTTCGCATCCGACACCATGAGTGCTTGAGAAACAATAGCAGCTATGACTTCATCATTGCCTCCTTCAGTTATGTTGACTTTAGGGATTGCCTCCTTTGGTTCTTTCTTGTAATAACATTGAGCCGCATAATGCCCTGGTTTGCCACAAACATAACACGCACCTTTCTTTTTGAATGTAGTTTGAAAATTAGATTTGAAGCCGTCCTTCTTATGCCCCTTGAATCTTTGTGTAAATCCTTTGAATTTGTTTCCGGTTCCTTTGAAGTTCTTCTGTTGCTTGTTGAAATTCTGAATTTTGTTTGATCCTCCTTCAATAATGTTTGCTTTGGATGAGAATTCTTTGACTTTATCTGCATTATCCCTTTGGCGGTTCTTCTCTTCAATTCGGATGTGCACAATAATATCTTCAAGAGTTATTAATTTCCTTTTATGCTTCAAGTTGTTCTTGTAGTGCTTCCAAGATTCAGGTAGACGTTCTATGAGGAAGCCAGCAATGAACGCATCAGGTAGGACGATTTCTTCATTCTTGAGATCATTGATCAGAAGGTGATAATCATGAATTTGATCTGACACTTCCTTATCTTCAGTCATTTGGAAATCAGAAAAATTCCCTATTGCGTATTTTTGATTTCCAGCATCTTCAACTGCATACTTCTTGTGCAGTGAATCCCATATCTCTTTTGCAGTTTTGAAATTGCAGTAGATGTCGTACAATTCGTTTGAGAGGATACTGAGAATGGCATGACGACAGATCTTGTTACCTTTCTCCCAGATTGGAAAGGTCTGTGCAAAGTCTTGAGATGTTGCCTCCGGTTTTGGTTCAGTCAGTATGTGTGCTAGATTGAACATGTCAAGCGCGGAGTAAACCTTCTGCTGCCAGCGTTTGAAAAACAATCCGGTGAATTGGTCGATCTTGGAGACATCCGAGAGAGACTTCGCAGTGGTGATCGCGTCCTCCATACGGAAATTATTCTTGAAATTTGTTCTCAAGATTGTTGGAAATTGGTTTCGGGAAAGGCAGAAGAACTGATTGACTGAGGCGTGCGGAAGACGCACTGACCTTAAGAACAAATTCGCCTCATCTTGAACTCGAACAAATTTGGCAGGAGATGAAGATGCTGCCATTGGAGCTGGAGATGGTGGAGCTGGTGGCCTCAGGATGGGTGTTTGTTTGTGAGTGTTTAGTCTGGGTTTTCTTAATTAGATGGCCATTAATTAGTTGGGTTTCGGTTTACGAGTGAGCGAGTGAGTGTGCGTGTGTGTTAATTTAAACATCATAGATTTTTTCTATATTGAGTAGTGAGTCAATGATGAAACTATTTACTAACCAGAAGTAATTACTATATATGATAATTTTATAATATTTAAAATAGAATAATATTAAATTAAATAGGTTATCTTATCTTTTTAAAAATTCTAATATTATTTTGTATCATAATTATATTTAACAACTTATAATATTATTTTGTAAATTTAATAATGATAAATATCTATATAAGAATGTTTAAGTTCTCATTAAAAACTAATATTTTTAAATTATCTTTTCAAAATTAAGTTTGATTATTTTATAAGTTTTTAAAATTTGAATAGAGTTTATTATCTATTTTTAAATATAAATATAGGTTAATTTATCCCATAATAAATTAAAGTCTTTCATTTATCCAATTATAAAATTGATAATGATTAATATCTTATTTATATTATTTTTTGGAAATTCATGTTTTCATTAACAAATCTCATTAATATTTTTAAAATAACTTTTCAAAATATAATTATAATTTAAAGTTTTTAATTTAGTTATTAAATTATTATTTAATTTAATATTTTTTAAATTATCTCATTTGTTAGTTAATTACGTGATAGTTTTGATTGATTAAGTTCAGAGTCTAATTGCATTGGTAACATTTCAAAAATTGTTTATGGATTTGTGACTGCTTGCAAGTACTTGGTCAAATATCTTTTGGTAAAGATGAAAAAAATGAAGTAAGAAAAAGAAATAAGTAATTTATTATTTTATTGTTTTAGTAATTTCTACAGGGTGACTTTATTTGTGTTATTTTACTTCAGTTTTAGCTCCTTTAGATTCAATTATATTCGAGATTATTATTTAATTTCAATGAAGATAATACTTTTTGTTTATATCATTTTATATGAATATTAATATTACCACAAATCATTTGTATGCATACGAATAATTTCATTAGATGTATTATTAATTGTTTTGATGTGTAAATAGATTACGAGTTTATTTTATTAATTTGCAGAACGATGTGTTTGTATTTAATTTTCTATTGTGAAACAAGGATCAATCCTACTAATGCTATAATTTATATTCAATTATAAAATAAAGTTGTCATGTAATGCGGATTAGGGAAAAAAACTAAGTTGTTTCCTGAAATTAAATAAAATTATTTAAAAAAGGGAAAAAGTTAATAAGCACGCATATATATAGTAAACTCTAAATAATAAATACTAAACCCTAAATCCTAAATCCTATGCCCTAAACCCTAAACTGTTCCAGTTTAGGGTTTAGGGAGGGGGTTTTCGGTTTATCATTTACATGTTTATCTTTTACGATTAAATATTTAAATTTAGGATTTAGATAATAAAGATAAATTATTTTTTAAAAAAAAATAAGAGATAAAGAAAAAATGACGTGTATATTGATATGGATGCCAACTTCGGGAAACCTATTCGGGAAATCTATTCGGTAAAAATATCATTACTCTTTTCCCGAAGCATCTAATCTATACATACTATTAATATGCTTTTTGCTCCTAGAATGTTTCAAGGAATAAATTTAAATTCTTTTATTACATTTAATTTTTTTATTTTTATTACTTATGATATTAATAATCGAAAAACTTTAATTGCACTTATTTATTTATGCAATAAATGCTCATAAGATTCCGTTGTAGGAGTTATTTAATTATATTATTTTTTATAATATGCTCCCAAGGTGTTTTAAGGTACAAATTTAATATTTTATATTACATTATAGTTTTATTTATATTACTTATGATATTAATAATTGAAAAACTTTAATTCCACTTATTTATTTATACGATAAATGTCATCAGACCTTTTATATCGAAGGTATACAATAGTTTCTATTGTAGGAGTTTTTGAATTATATTATTTTTTATAAATGATATTACCTCAAAACCCCTCACAAAATTTTAAAAGCTCCGATGTGAAATGGGGGAGAATGTCTAGTTCTATTGTATTCCTCCAACATTAATGTGTTACTTATATGTAATAACTTCTGACCATTTAATTATATATTCACAATTAAAATTAATTTAATATCTATTTAAAATCAAATATTTTTTATTAAGAATTATGAAGTAAACTAATGTAAGTGAAATAAAATTGTTAGATTATTAATGTGTAGCCAAGTGAAAAATATCTATTATATTATTATCGCATTAATTAATTTTGAAGAATATTAAAAATAAAGAATAATTATGATAACAATTACTAATATATATATATATATATATATATATATATATATATATATAACTAAAATTATTTTCAAAAAAAATTGTTAATAGTTTCAAAAATTTATAAAATCTTGGTTTACCTCATACTAATCAAGCACAAACTATCTTTAATGTCATACAAAACTTTAAAAAAAAATTATAATTTCATAAATATTTATAATTCATAAAAATTATTGATTCTTTAAAATTGGAGAAAATTTTGATATAAAAATAAATGTCGTTGAAATATGACATTAAATTAATTGTAGATTATTAGGGGGGTTATATTGCAATGGCATAAATATATTTTTAATTTAGTTCTAAACTAAATATAAAGTATTAGAGGGACTACATTGCTAAACCACAAAGGTATTTGCAATGTAATCCTAAATTAATTATGATTTATTGAAGAAATTAAATTAAAAATATATGTAGTACAACACTATTGAATTCATATTTTATATACAATTTTACCATGTTATTTTTTTTAATATATAAAAGATAAATATTTTTTATCACTTTAACTTATTTGACTCATAATTATCTTTTAGTTTTGATGAAAGCAATATTTTTTTATATTATTTGCTACGAATATTAATATCAAATCCATAGTCACTTCCTTTTGATTGGAGAATAAAAAAAATAGTTGAAGTGATCTTGAATGATTTTATTAATTTTAACATTTTAACATGTCCATAGATTGGGAGTATTTTGTTTTTCTTTTAAAACTCCTAATTTGGTCTTTAAAACAGTTTTTAAAGGAGTTGGAGAATTGTCCAACGTGTCAATAATAAGATAATTAATAAACCATTCAAAATGTAGATTAAAGTTTTTGTTTTTTAAATTTTGAATAAATTAAGTTTCAAACATTATTATTAAAATAATCTATGATAATTATTTCTCACCCACCACTACAAGATTTAGTCAGCAAGCCTGCACATATAACCGGGGATCAGTTATTACCAATGCATCTAGTGAGACTTTAACTCTAGACCTCTCAAATGTCTCACATTCACCTATTGGTTAAGGGGTTAATACCACTCAGTTATGACTTAAGAGCCATTCAATTTAACTTTAATATTTTTTTAATGTGTGATGATATAAATATATTATATATATATATTTTTTAAAATAAAATTTCAATATTTTATCTAAATCTAGAATATATTTTATGAATTATGTGATGTGTATAGTTTGAATGAAGGAAGGATTGTTTGAATGGTGATCTCATGTCAAATTTTATCCCCCTCCAATTAAATATCGCCACTTGAGAAGTATTCACACATGACACATGGATGCCAATTTCACATCCATATTATCATCCACATCATTCGTTCTTTCATAAACTTTGAATTCAAATCATATAAATACCAAAATTTTAAAAATTATAAAATATTATAAAACCCTATTTAAAACCATAAAATCTTTAGCCCAAATACTATATCTAAAATTCTAAATCCTAAATCCTAAACCTTAAACTTGAAACAATGGGTTTGTGATTTATAATTTAGCGTTTAGAGAGGGGTTTCTCGTTTATATTTATGATTTAGATGATAGAGAAAAATTCATTTTTTTTAAAGAAATGACAAACAAAAAATTTTTAATTTAAGATAATAAAATCTGGCGTGGTGTCACTGTTGATCAATTGAATCCTTATAAATAATATACATTTGAATGTTCTTCATTTACCGGCATGTTTATCTAGGGAAATGAGATGGATATAAAATATATATATAAAAAAAAATTCTAAGATAAAATCTGGCAGCCCTGTTATATCTCATTAGAAGTGTGAATGGGCATACAATGATTGAAGCCTCAATAATGGTAAATTTCTAGGGTCATTAAACCACCTTAACACCTTAATACCTGCTTATCCTTTTGACGGTGCTTGTGGTTTTTGTCAAAATAAATAAGTTTAAAATAATGTAGAAAATTTTTCTTAGTTTAAAAATTCGTTTTACAATTGATTTCTTAATTCTTATCATTGTTTTCCCAATCTGTCTCTCCTTCTAGAGCATGATCTAACGCTTGCTGCTTGCCGGGTTTTCCTAAGACACAACATATATGTTGATCTCGGTCTTATTTTGATTATTTTTAAATTTCTTAATGCCATCTGTATCTATAGATATGTATATATATAGAGATCTTATTTGTGCTGGGAAAAAAATAATTTTTTATAAATATTAATTGATTATGATAATCACAAATCGCATCTGTTAATTTTGTTTCCAAAACAAATATAGCTTTTAGAATTTTTATGTTGTATATGTCTATGTTTTCCATCTTAATTTAGAACTTCTAATAGAAATCTTAGCTGAATTTAATTTATATTGTGATATTTATCTACAGAAATAAAAAAAAAATGATCATAATCGGTTTTTACCTCAATTTTAATTTAAAAATGATCAGAATTTGATTTCAAAATAAATTATAATCAGAGTAACTAAGATTTAATTGTGATGAAAATGTAACATTCAATAGTTTCCTTTATAAACATCAACAGAAGAGAGATGAAAATTTCAAGAAGCTAATGTAATCTATAATATAATTTGTACAAAATCATAGAGTTTCATATAGATATAATATTAAGAAAATAAGACAAAAATTTAAGATAATTATAAATATGTCTCAATTAACATATTTAAGTTATCCAAAAATATTATGATTTCAAATATTGTGTGGGATAAGATTTTTGTATTTTTTGGAATTTTAAAATATTCTCTTAAAAATATCCATAAAAAGTTAAGGGGATCTACATTATATATTATTATATTTTACCGTCCTCCTGTCTAAAAGAAGCAAGGGTTTGAGAAGAAATTTGAGTGTTATATTTTGAGGACTAAATGTTAGTTTGAGTTCTATTCTGAATTAACTTTGTGATGATATTAATTCAACCTGAATTCAAACTATATAAAGTGGTCCATGACTTTATCTAATAGGAGTCCTAAGTTAACTCTAATTGGCACTTTGGATAATGATCTACTTAAATTTTGAGTAGAGTTAATCCTTTGATGGTAAGGATTATATATAGGACAGCACCAGGGGTCCCCAATCTATCGTTCTTGCAAATACCTAGCTCCATCGGTGGGAGAGAACGGGATAGATTGGAAGAGTCCCTGGTTAATTCAAGCGTGGACTAAGAGGCTCTCGTCGTCTTCAACAATTTGCTATGGCTGGAGGTATGTGATCCTGCTTCCGCATATAATATACGACATAGATTTCGTAATTAAGTCTGATAAATTCTAACAGTTGGCATCCGAGCCTGATTAATACCTCTGCCTAGCATGATTGAATTCTGACATGTATGTGTTATTTACAAATCACACATTGTTTGAATTTAATGCATTATTTCATATAAATTATAATAAACATGCATGAGTTAGGATTTGTATGAACTAAATCCATTAATGTTTACGCATGTTTATAATGAAATAAATTAGGCTAATTTAGGGTTTGAAAGATTTGGGTATTAGGCCTAAAAATTGAACCCACTATGGACAAGACCGCGGATAGGCCGTGGTGGGCCGCACACGCGAGCATTGGCCGCGCATGTGCGCTCTGGCTGGCCGCGCACTGGCCTGGACACGTGCCTGACCTGGGCGCTTGCCTGGCCTGGGCGCGCACCCGGGCCTGGCTGGACGCGTGCTTGGCCTGGGCAGCGTGCTGGCCTAGGCGCACTGGCTGCTCGCGCGCAGGCCTGGCCGCACGCTGGCGCAGGCAGCGCACAGGCGTTGGGCGCGCGCGGCCTGACCACGCGCGCCGGCCTGTGTGCGAGCAAGCCCTAGCCGCGCGCGCAGCCTGGGCGTTCGGCGGCCTGGCTGGGAGTGCGCAGGTCGGTATCTCGCTGGCCCTGCGCGTGCGGGCCGCTGGTCGGCCGCGCGCGGGTTGGGCGAGCACGACGGCCTAGGTGCGCACAACCTGGCCGCTCCTGGCCAGCCGCTTGCTGGCCGCCCTGGCCGCGCGCGCATCGACGGCCGGCGGCGGCGGCCCATAGAGAGAAAGTTAGGGTTTTTCCTAACTTTAATTTTAATTGTTTTATTTTATTTTATTAATTCATTAGTTTGAATGATGCTTTTAAATAAAATAGTTTAATGGGTATTTTTGCAAAATTGCTTTACTTGGTGTATTTTGCATCTAGAACCCTATTTAGTTACTTATTTAAATAAAATAGTCTAATGGGTATTTTGCAAAATTGCTTTACTTAGGTATATTTTGCATGTAGATCCCTGTTTAGTTGTTTATTTAAATTTCAGGTTTGTTTGTATGAATTTTTCATGCATTAAGAGTATTAATTATAATTTGTATAATTAATTATTTACAATGAATTTGTTCATGTATATAGTTGTTATGTCATGTGATTGAATGAATTTTTGTTAATTATGAATTGGCCACAATATTCATAATTTTATTTTTATAAAAATTATATATTACATATTGTGAATGTAATTGATCGCATCCAGCTTAAATGACATGAATTGTAATTAATTATGATTAATATAATAATTTTACTCCACAGGGATTTTGTTATATTTCTCATAATTAATTAGGATAAAATAATGAATAATTTTTATTACTTAAGTCGCCCACAGGTATTAAGTAATTTTAATTATTTATTAGTTTTATCAGGTGGCAAATTGTGATTAATTATATTTGATATAATGATTTTACTCCACAGTGATTTTGTTATATTTGTAATTAATCAGGATAGAATAATGGTTAATTTTTATTTCTTAAGTCGCCCACAGGTATTAAGGAATTTTAATTATCCATTAGTTTTATCGGTGATTATGAGTCTTAATTTGTATCTATATCTTTGTCCACAGGCAGATTGTGATAATAAATTGATTCATGTTTTGTTTTTCGGTATGGCTTGCATTGGTAAGCATACCAACTTGTTTTATTGCCTTGAATATTAAGTATGACATGTATGTTATTTTATTTATTGTAGCTATGCAATCAGATGCTTTTGATGAAAAATGTCATGTTCCTATGTTAAGGGGTGATAATTATAAAACTTGGAAGGAGTTAATTCTCCTCCAGTTGGGATGCATGGATTTTGACTATGCTATAAGGAAGGATGAACCACCTGTGCCGACAGACAATAGCATTCTTGCTGCTATTGCCTTGTATGAACGTTGGGAGCGATCTAATCGCTTGAGCATGATGTACATTAAGACACGTATATCTGCTAGTATCCCTGGTTCTATCCCTGATTGTGCACATGTAAGAGATTTGCTGAAGGCAATTGATGATCAATTTGAATCTTCAGATAAGGCTCTTGCTAGTACTCTCATGACCAAATTATTATCCATGAAGCTCACAAGTGTTAGAGGTGTGCGAGAGCACATCATGAGGATAAGAGATTTAGCAGCTCAACTTAAGGCGTTAGAACAAATCGATTTTTCAGACGCTTACCTTGTGCACTTTATCTTGCACTCTCTTCCACATCAATATAACGCTTTCAAAATCTCATACAATACACATAAAGATAAATGGTCTATTAATGAGCTTTTGACCATGTGTGTTCAAGAGGAGGAAAGGCTGTTATTAGAAAAGAGTGAAAGTGCACATATGGCTACTCAAGGTAAGAAGAGAGGACGAACCAACCTGAACAAGGATAAAGTCAAATTATCTGTTCAGATCCAGAAGGTGTCCAAGTGCGTCTTTTGTAAGAAGAAAGGGCACATGAAGAAGGATTGTCCGAAACTCAAGATTCATCTTGAGAAGAAAGGTACTGAAATTTCTTTTGTTTGTTATGAATCTAATATGGTTGATGTTTGTCATAACACTTGGTGGATTGATTCTGGTACTACAATCCATATTTCTAATACCTTGCAGGACTTCTTAAGCCGAAGGATACCGATGAAGAGTGAACAATTTATTTATTCAGGGAATAAGATTCGTTCACATGTAGAAGCAGTCGGGACATGCAGATTAGTTTTAGATTCAGGCTTTGTTTTAGATTTGGAAAAGACCTTTTATATTCCTAGTTTTTCTAGAAATTTAATTTCAGTTTCACAACTTGTACCATTAGGATATTCCTTTCAGTTTTATGAAACATATTTTCGTTTGTTTTATAATTCTTCTCCTGTTGGGAATGGCGCATTGTGTGATGGTCTTTTCCAAATTTATTTACGAAGTAATGTTTCTTATAATGTCTTGCATGATCAAGTACATGTTGGTATTAAACGTAGTGTTTTGAATGATAAATCTTCCATGTTATGGCACCGGAGATTGGGACATATCTCCATAAAGAGAATTGAAAAGTTGGTGAATGATAGAATCCTTGACTCTCTTGATTTTATCGACTTTCAAACTTGTGTGGATTGCATAAAGGGTAAGCAAACCAACAAATCTAAGAAAGGTGCTAGGAAGAGTTCATGCTTATTAGAGATCATACATACAGATATTTGTAGTCTAGAGATGGACTCGCATGGTCAGAAATACTTCATCTCTTTCATTGATGATTATTCACGCTTTATGTATCTCTACTTGCTTGATAATAAGAGTGAAGCACTAGATGCTTTCAAGATCTTTAAAGCTGAAGTAGAGAAACAATGCGGTAAGTAAATAAAGATCGTGAGATCAGATAGAGGTGGAGAATATTATGGTAGGTACACAGAGGATGGACAAGCACCAGATCCATTTGCGAGGTTTCTAGAAGAGCATGGTATTGTGGCCCAATACACTATGCCTGGCTCACCAGATCAAAATGGTGTAGCTGAAAGAAGAAACCACACTTTAATGGATATGGTAAGGAGTATGCTTAGCAACTCTAAACTTCCTCGATCTATGTGGACTGAGGCTCTTAAAACAGTAATATATATATTAAACCGTGTTCCGACCAAGGCAGTTTCTAAAACTCCATTTGAATTGTTCAAAGGTTGGAAACCGAGTTTGCAACATATGCGTATTTGGGGTTGTCCAGTTGAAATAAGAGTGTTTAATCCACATGAGAGAAAGTTGGACCCAAGGACTATTAGCGGTTATTTTATTGGTTATGCTGAAAAGTCCAAGGGTTATAGGTTTTATTGTCCATCATATAGCACTAGAATTGTGGAATCAAGAAATGCCAAATTTCTTGAGAATGACTTGATTAGTGGGAGTGATCAACCTCTAGACTTTGGTCTTGAAGAAGATCATGAAGAAACTCCGGACACTAATCAAAGATTGATTATTTCACATGATAACCATCAAGATTTGGAAGACATTGAAATGACAATCATTGAGGAACCACATCCTGCTGATCCAGTTGATCAAATCCCACAACATCAATTTGAAGTTATTGAGCAACAACTTCATCAAGAAGATAATGATGTGGCATTAAGAAGATCAACTAGAATTAAGAAACCGGCAATATCTAGTGATTATGTTGTGTATTTACAAGAATCTGACTATGATTTTGGAGCCGTTGATGACCCTAAAACGTTTTCACAAGCTATTAGTTGTAGTAATTCTAAGTTGTGGTATGATGCTATGAAGGATGAGATGGAATCCATGGCACATAATGGTGTTTGGGATCTAGTCAAGTTGCCTGAAGGGGCGAAAGCCATTGGGTGTAAGTGGGTCTACAAAACCAAGAAAGACTCGCTAGGCAACATTGAGCGTTACAAGGCTAGATTGGTTGCTAAAGGATTTACTCAGAAAGAGGGCATCGACTATAATGAGACTTTTCTCCGGTTTCGAAAAAGGACTCATTTCGTATTATAATGGCATTAGTTGCTCATTTTGACTTGGAATTACATCAAATGGATGTGAAAACTGCTTTCCTTAATGGAGATCTAGATGAAGAGGTGTTTATGAAACAACCTGAAGGATTCTTCTCTAGTGAAGGTGAAAGCTTGGTTTGCAAGCTTAAGAAATCTATATACGGACTGAAACAAGCATCCCGACAGTGGTATTTGAAGTTCCATGATGTTATCTCATCATTCGGTTTTGTTGAGAACATTAAGGATCAATGCATATACTATAAAGACAGTGGGAGTAAGTTTTGCTTTTTAGTCCTATATGTTGATGATATTTTGCTTGCAACCAATGATAAGGGTATGTTGCATGAGGTGAAACGATTTCTCTCTAAGAATTTTGATATGAAAGATATGGGCGAGGCATCTTATGTCATTGGCATTAAGATACATAGAGACAGACATTGTGGTGTTTTGGGTTTGTCTCAGGAAGCCTATATTAATAAAATTCTTGAGAGATTCCGGATGGAAAATTGTTCGCCTAGTGTCGCGCCTATTGTGAGAGGTGACAAGTTTAACTTGGACCAGTGTCCTAAAAATAACTTGGAAAAGGAACAGATGGAAAACATCCCGTATGCTTCAGCCGTTGGAAGTCTTATGTATGCTCAGGTCTGTACGAGACCGGACATAGCATATACTGTGGGGATGTTGGGAAGATATCAAAGTAATCCAGGGATTTACCACTGGAAAGCTGCAAAGAAAGTAATGAGGTACCTTCAGGGTACGAAGGATTACAAGCTTACATACAGAAGATCAGATGACTTGAAAGTCATTGGGTACTCGGATTCAGATTATGCTGGCTGTCTTGACTCTCGGAGATCAACATCCGGTTACATATTTATGTTGGTCGGTGGTGCTATCTCATGGAGAAGTGCAAAACAGACTTTGGTTGCTACTTCCACTATGGAAGCCGAGTTCATTTCATGTTTCGAGGCAAGTTCTCAGGGTATTTGGTTGAGGAGTTTCATATCAGGGCTTAGAATCGTTGATTCTATATCTAAGCCATTGAGGATGTATTGTGATAATTCTGCTGCTGTGTTCTTTTCTAAGAATAATAAGAGTGGTAGTCGAAGTAAACACATCGACATCAAGTATTTGGCACTAAAGGAACGCGTGAATGCCGGTGAAGTAACCATTCAACACATTAGCACAGAGTTGATGATTGCGGATCCTTTGACGAAAGGAATCGGGCCAAAATTGTTTAGAGATCATGTTGAACATATGGGACTTGGTTCTTCTCTATGAACAATTAATATCACTTTAGTATTGAACTCTTAAACATTTATTTATTTGTTTATTTGTCTTCTCTTTAAGTGTATACATTAAGTTTGAGAATGACAATTGTTAAGTTTATGCATTATTGGTTTGCTTGTGTTGGACCCGAATAAGCATCTGGCTTATTTATTATGATAAAATGCCATATATAGGTTTTGCATTAAAGGGAGAGATTGCATCGTAATGCATGGAAGGTAATACTCGGTTATAATGATGACTTACCGCCATGATTCGTGTAATTTATTTCTTTGATGTGGACATACGAATTCATGGGTTAATGTTAATGGATATTAAGTTACCTATGATAAAGTTGGACCAAGTGGGAGAATGTTAGTTTGAGTTCTATTCTGAATTAACTTCGTGATGATATTAATTCAACCTGAATTCAAACTATATAAAGTGGTCCATGACTTTATCTAATAGGAGTCCTAAGTTAACTCTAATTGGCACTTTGGATAATGATCTACTTAAATTTTGAGTAAAGTTAATCCTTTGATGGTAAGGATTATATATAGGACAGCACCAAGGGTCCCCAATCTATCGTTCTTGCAAATAACTAGCTCCATCGGTGGGAGAGGACGGGATAGGTTGGAAGAGTCCCTGGTTAATTCAAGCGTGGACTTAGAGGCTCTCGTCGTCTTCAACAATTTGCTATGGTTGGAGGTATGTGATCCTGCTTCCGCATATAATATACGACATAGATGTCGTAATTAAGTCTGATAAATTCTAACACTAAAGTGATGCAAGGGCATGCACCAACTTTGCATTTTGATGGGCTTAATAATGATCTTGTGTTGGAGATTCTTTCATGGCTTCCTCTCCCATCTATAGCACGATTCAAAAGAGTATGTAAATCATGGTACTCTATCATCTATGATCCCTATTTTATTACTTGTAAACGACATCATGATGCAGATGTCATTGCAACATTAGAGTTAGGCATCAAAGGATCAAAATATTATTACTTACCGAAGTATGGAGTGTTCATTCCACTTGTCTGTCCTTGTCTTTCCATAATAAAAAGCTACGGCATAGACATCACTGGCTCTAATAAAAAATATTATAGTCAAATAGTAATCAATTCCTGCAATGGATTGATTCTTTGTGGGGTTTACATGTACCCATATGGTTATGGTTCTCGTTGTTATACTGAGCCAGGATTCTATTATCTACATAATCTCTTAACAGGGGAATATAAAGAAATATATTTTCAAAGACCAAATGGAAATAATATTCCGGTGCACAAACTCTTAATCCCTGGTAATCGGGTTCTCACTATGGACTATATAATTAACACCGAACATAACAATTCAATGTATTCGATTAGAATTTATTTGTATAATGAAGATAGATGGGAGAATTGTCGTGACCCTTTCATTCATAGAGGTAGATTTTGTGACCCTTCTAATGATGGAGTCAAATTTTGTAATATTGAAGGTGTCTTCTACAAAGGAGTTGTTAATTGGCTTTCATACATGGATAATTTTTCCTTAATGATTTTCTCTTTCAATGTTAAGAATTATTGTGTGAAGGAAATCCCAGTTCCTTGTAATGTTATCAAGACTATGTTGTTCTTTGGAGAGTCAAAAGGACAATTATATCTTATTCTAGGAGAAAAATATTCTTTTCAAAACCTTCAAATAATGGTAGTCGAAAAAGACTACTCAAGCTTGACCAACTTATATCATATTGGCCACCATCTTAGTACTTCAATTAGTACAATGATAAAAATTGGGAATGGATTCTCTAGCATGGTAATGCTCATGTTTAACAAGTGGCAAATTCATATTCTCCCAGGCCCGAGAAAAGAGGATGATAAGTTGTTACTATGTTATCGCGACAAGATGTTTTCTTATAATATTGTTGACGACACTATCGATGTAATTGTTAGACTTGATGAATTATCTCGACAACCTTGTTCTTAAACTAGAATCTGGAGATTAATCATATGTTTAATATTTTCTTATGCATTATAGTTAATTGATGTATATTTTGTTTTAAAATGTGTTTATCAAAATTTATGGTTAATTATTTGATTTTTATGATATTGTTAAGGCCTTAATTAAATTATGAGATAAAAATGTGTTGATTTTAGCTTCTCATTGTGTAAGATGGACTTTGATTCAATAAAATTATATATTTAGTTTTATCTCGTTTGAGTGCTCAGTACCATAATTATATTTCTTTTGAATGTAATCATTTTGTACAATATTTTGTTTTAGGAAAATTAATTTATAAATAATTAAATAGAGACGATTCCAACATAAATATTAAAATTATTGAAAAAAAAATTCACACTCTATTATTCCGCATTAGATTGTTTTGAAGTTGTTTAGATAGAAATTCATTAAACTACAAGTGAATTAAGGATTTCAAACTTGAATGAAATTTAAAAATAATTATATTTAATTATATTCATAATTATCTTGGGCTTATGCAACAAGTCTTTATTGTTGTGTGTGATACCTAACCCCATATGCTAAGCTATTAAGTCACAATAACTAATGCACTTTTATATTTATCTATCCCTTTAGCAAGGTTTGTGATTTTTACAAAAAAAATTAAAAAAATCAATGGATTTTATTACTCTTTCCTCGGTACCTCAAAAGAAGGAAGTATATAAATACTATATTTGTGGTTAATTAGTGATAACAATCTAAATTATCTCTTCTGGAAGTACTATAAATAGTTTTTTTCTTTTTAACCATTGGATAATGGTATTGTTAATTTATCAAGCTTTAGTAATCAGCATGATCTTAGCTCATTAAAAATTTGCCTAGATAAAAAATTTGAACTTTCAAAATTTCAAACTGCCAAACTCTTGTCAAGGTAGAAATTAATTTTGAGGCCTCAAGTTGAACTCAAATGTGAGTCATTAATTATTTGTTTTAGACTTGCAAAACTTCCTTTCACGGAAAATATTTAAATATTAAAATACATATTTTTTTAGAAAAATTAAATCCAAATTTAAAATATTTTTGATTAACTTTACAAAAAAAAAAAAGAACGTCACCTTATTTCAAAGTCTAAACATAAGTTGATTAAACTATAAAATTTTAAAATGACAAAAAAATTTAATTAAAAATATTCAAAAAATTTAAATAAATTATAAAAAAATTACGAGAGTTTAATTATATTTTAAAAAAATATTTAATTGAAAGGAGGTCTCATTTTAATATAAGAAAATATGTTATTTTTATTAAAAGGAAGTTAAACTCGAAACTTTTTAGGATTTGGTTGGTAGGAGGTTGCCACATGTGTGCATAAGCATGACCTCTCTTTCTTAAAATATACGGTAAACCACATAAATAGTCACTAAACTATGGGGTTATTCCTATTTTGATTACTGAACTTTAAAAAATTCTATTTGGGTCACTAAACTTTAGTTTTACTTCCAATCAAGTCACTAGGGAGAATGTCGTTAATGGCATCCTAACGTGGCAAGCCATGTCACATGCATTTTGCCACGTCACTAAAGTGAGGTGACCTAAATAGAAATTTTTTAAAGTTCAGTGATCAAAAGAGAAATAACTCTATAGTTTAGTAATTATTTGTGTGGTTTATCCTAATTTTTTCCAGGTTTTTGTTGTAATTATAGATGCAATTTTCCTTGTAAAGATGTATTTGTAAATGTATGAAACAATATATACATTCAATAAATCAACTGTTTAATGTTCAAGAATGACATTCACAAAACACAATTATAGAAGAGATGTATGATTGTGGGTGCTAACAAAAGACCATCTAAATTACCAGTAGGTGCTATGAAACCTTTATTCAGTTCAATTTTAATGGATCTTCTACTTTATTAATTGCCATTGCTTTGTGTTTCTCCAGGTCAAAAAAGCTAGTAGACCTTTTGCAATGCAACATGCAAACCAACCTTCATCTAGAAGGGCACAATCAGGTGCAAGACAAAGAGGTAATAATTTATTTAAATTACTTAGCCTTGTGTGTCTTACTATTGTTAATGTGTATTTTTTTTTATTTAAACCTCAGGAACATAATCCAAGTAGACAAAGCAAATCAACTGCACAAGCTAATGTGATTGTTAGATGGATGCTTGATGTACAACCTTGTGTATATTGTTGTTAGCACAATATATATATTGTTGTGTATATTGTTGTTAGCCTTGTGTATAATGTGATTATTAGCCTTGTGTGACTTACTACTGTTGTTAGCACTCACAATCATACATCTCTTCTATGATTGTGTTTTGTGAATGTCATTTTTGAACATTCAACAGTTGGTTTATTGAATGTATATATTGTTTTATACATTTATAAATACATCTTTACAAGGAAAATTGCATCTACAATTACAACAAAAACCTGGAAAAAAAATAGGAAAACCACACAAATAGTGACTAAACTATAGAGTTATTCCTATTTTGGTCACTAAACTTTAAAAAATTTATATTTAGGTCACTGAACTTTAGTGACGTGGCAAAAAGTATGTGACATGGCTTGCCACATCAAGATGGCGTTAACGGCGTTCTCCCTAGTGACTTGATTGGAAGCAAAACTAAAGTTTAGTGACTCAAATAGAATTTTTTAAAGTTTAGTGACCAAAACAGGAATAATCCTATAGTTTAGTGACTATTTGTGTGGTTTACCCTAAAATATATTACAATTGTATGAAACAATTACATCAAGTTAGCCTTTATCCTCACATCTAATCAGGATTTGCCTCATCAAAGTTGGTTTTCCCAAATGGTATATAGAGAGATGATGTCATTCCAAAGCTAGCGGCTATTGCTCAAACTTCACCGAATCAAGCTACCGTACATCATCCTTCTCCATCCCCCTTGGGATAACAAAGCCGCGTCTTATGTGTTTCCTTTGCTCTATTTTCAGAAAGTTCAGATTTTGCAACCTCACTGGTTTCATCACTAGCTTACTGGTGGTTTAGACCCTGTAATTTTTTTTTCTTTGTTTTGTTTTTGATATTTGTGTTTGGTTTTGTAAAGTTAGTGATTCCAGTGGTAAGTTTGGATTTTTGTTTTTAATGTGTTCTTTTATTGAGTAATTATTTGGGTGCAATTTGGTGAATTACATGAATGGATTGAAGATCATGGAAGAATGGGAGCAAGTGAAAGGAGGTCCCAAAGCTCCTACGAGGAGGAACAAGAGGACCCTTTATGAGGAGACAAAGTAAGTCTTGTTGGTGTGTGTGGAGCCTGATTATTGAACACCCAGTTGTATTTTTTATTTTAGAAATTTTGAGGGGGCTTCTTTGCAAAAATTTCAATGTACTAAGTTTTTTTTTCTTTTTCCCCCTCTTATTTATATATATTCATCCTTGTAAAAAGTAGGGTTTTATTGTGTGAAGAAAAATAGTGAAACGAAACCGGCGGCCGTGGACGTAGCCCTAGTTTTGGGTGAACCACGTAAATCTCTGTGTTCTTCCTTTTCTTGCTTGCTTTCTCTAATTTTTGCCATTGTTTCTCTATTCCTAACAACTGGTACCAGAGCAAGGTTCTGTTTTTTGGTTTTGAGTGGGAGCAATGGTAGAGGAAATAGGAAAGGCATCTGGAGTAGAAAAGTTTGATGGCGCAGACTTTGCGTATTGGAGGATGCAGATTGAAGACTATCTGCACGCAAATAAATTGCATCTACCTCTCTTTGGGGTAAAACCGGAGACGATGAAGGCTGAGGATTGGGTTCTTCTTGACAGACAAGTATTGGGAGTTATCAGATTAACTCTGTCAAGGTCTGTTGCACATAATGTTGTGAAGGAGAAGACCACAGCAGATCTGATGAAAGCATTGTCTGGTATGTATGAAAAGCCGTCGGCAAATAACAAGGTGCATTTGATGAAGAAATTGTTCAATTTGAAGATGGCAGAGAACGCATCCGTAGCACAACACCTGAACGAGCTCAACACTATCACAAATCAATTGTCATCTGTAGAAATTGATTTTGATGATGAGGTTCGTGCTCTGATCGTTCTAGCTTCTTTGCCGAACAGTTGGGAAGCAATGAGGATGGCAGTAATCAATTCTATGGGAAAAGAAAAGCTTAAGTACAATGATATACGAGATCTAGTTTTGGCTGAGGAAATTCGCAGGAGAGATGCAGGTGAAACTTCAGGATCTGGTTCTGCTCTAAATCTCGAGACAAGAGGTAGAAACAATTACAAAAATTCAAATCGGGGCAGATCAAAATCTAGAAATTTCAATCAAAACAGAAGTAAGTCTAGATCAAGCCGTCCAATACAATGCTGGAATTGTAGGAAAATAGGTCATTTCAGGAACCAATGCAAAAGCCCTAAAAAGAAGAATGAAGATGATTCTGCTAATGCTGTAACAGAAGAGATACATGATGCATTACTTCTTGCAATAGACAGTCCACTTGATGATTGGGTTTTGGACTCAGGAGCTTCATTTCATACCACTCAATACCTAGAAATCTTACAAAATTACACTGCAGGTGATTTTGGGAAGGTGTACTTGGCTGATGGTTCAGCCTTGGATGTTGTGGGTATGGGAGAAGTCAGGATATCGTCGCCTGATGGATCTATCTGGTCATTGGAGAAGGTTCGACATATTCCAGACTTGAGGAGAAATCTGATTTCTGTTGGGCAGCTTGATGATGAAGGGCATGCAATCCTGTTTACTGGTGGTACCTGGAAGGTTACAAAGGGAGCCAGAGTATTGGCTCGTGGAAGGAAGACTGGCACTTTATATATGACCTCATGTCCAAGAGATACAGTTGCAGTTACTGAAGCAAGTACTGATGCAAGCCTATGGCATTGCAGACTTGGCCACATGAGTGAGAAAGGATTAAAGATGTTGTTGTCAAGAGGAAAGCTACCAGAAGTAAAGTCTATTGATTTTGACATGTGTGAAAGTTGCATCTTAGGAAAGCAGAGAAAGGTGAGATTCTTGAAAACTGGCAGGACTCCGAAGGCTGAAAAGTTGGAATTAGTGCACACTGATTTGTGGGGACCTTCACCGATTGCATCACTTGGAGGTTCAAGGTACTATGTCACTTTTATTGATGACTCAAGCAGAAAGGTATGGGTATATTTTTTGAAAAATAAATCAGATTTATTTGAGACTTTTAAGAAGTGGAAAGCCATGGTTGAGACAGAAACTGGTTTAAAAGTAAAATGCTTGAGATCAAATAATGGAGGGGAGTACGTAAATGGAGGGTTCAATGAGTATTGTGCTGCAGAAGGAATTAAGATGGAGAAGACTATTCCTAGGACACTACAGCAGAATGGTGTGGCAGAGCGCATGAACAGAACTCTCAATGAGCGTGCTAGGTGTATGAGGCTACATGCTGGATTGCCAAAAGTTTTTTGGGCTGATGCTGTTAGCACTGCAGCTTATCTAATAAATCGAGGACCATCAGTTCCTATAGAGTTTAGAATTCTTGAGGAGGTTTGGAGTGGTAAGGAAGTGAAGTTTTCACATCTAAAAGTTTTTGGGTGTGTATCTTATGTTCACATTGATTCTGATGCTCAAAGTAAACTTGATGCAAAGTCTAAAAGATGTTTTTTCATTGGCTATGGTGATGAGAAATTTGGTTATAGATTTTGGGATGAACAAAACAGAAAAATCATCAGAAGTAGAAATGTGATATTCAATGAAAGGGCTATGTATAAGGATAGGTCAACCGTACTATCAGATGTCATAGATCAAAAGAAATCTGAGTTTGTCAACTTAGACGAATTGACTAAAAGTACTATTCAGAAAATGAGTGAAGAAGATAAGGAGAATGCAGATTCACAGGTTGATCAGAGTACACCAGTAGCTGAAGTTCGTAGACCCTCCAGGAACATTAGACCTCCTCAACGTTATTCACCATCACTAAACTATCTTTTGCTGACTGATGGTGGTGAACCAGAGTGTTATGATGAAGCTTTGCAAGATAAGAATTCAAGCAAGTGGGAGTTAGCCATGAAGGATGAGATGGATTCCTTGCTGAGGAATCAAACATGGGAACTGACTGAGTTGCCAGCAACTAAGAAAGCTTTGCACAACAAGCGGGTATACAGAATAAAGAATGAGCATGATGGTAACAAACGATACAAGGCCAGATTAGTAGTTAAAGGGTTCTAACAGAAGGAGGGCATTGACTACACAGAGATATTTTCTCCAGTTGTGAAGATATCAACGATTAGAGTGGTGCTTGGAATTGTAGCTGCAGAGAATTTACATCTTGAGCAGTTAGATGTGAAGACAGCGTTTCTTCATGGTGACTTGGATGAAGACATTTACATGCTTCAACCAGAAGGGTTTGTTGTTCAGGGACAAGAGAATCAAGTCTGCAAACTGAAAAAGAGCTTGTATAGCCTGAAACAAGCTCCAAGACAATGGTACAAGAAATTTGATAGTTTTATGCATGAAATTGAGTTCAAGAGATGTGAAGCAGATAACTGTTGCTATATCAAGTTCTTTGACAATTCCTATATCATCTTAATGGTGTATGTAGATGATATGCTCATTGCAGGGTCTAGCATTGAGGAAATCGATTATCTGAAGAAACAATTGTCAAAACAGTTTGCAATGAAGGATTTGGGAGCTGCAAATCAAATCTTTGGTATGAGAATAATTAGAGATAAGGCTAATGGTATATTGAAGATTTCACAGTCAGAGTATGTGAAGAAAGTTCTTAGCAGATTCAATATGAATGAAGCCAAATCTGTAAGCACACCCTTGGGTAGTCATCTCAAACTGAGCAAAGAACAGTCACCAAAGACAGAAGAAGAAAAGGATTACATGAGGAAGGTGCCCTATGCCTCAGCTATTGGCAGCTTGATGTATGCTATGGTGTGTACAAGGCCAGACATTGCACATGCAGTGGGAGTTGTGAGTAGATTCATGAGTAGGCCTGGAAAGCAGCATTGGGAAGCAGTTAAGTGGATTCTAAGATATCTGAATGGCTCATCAGATATATGTATTTATTTCACAGGTGTAAGTTTGAAACTGCAAGGTTATGTAGATGCTGATTTTGCTGGAGATACAGATAACAGGAAGAGTACTACAGGGTACATCTATACATTGAATGGTACTGCAGTTAGTTGGATTTCTCAATTGCAGAAAGTTGTTGCTCTCTCTACAACAGAAGCAGAGTATGTTGCTGTTACAGAAGCTAGCAAGGAAATGATCTGGTTACAAAATTTTTTGGCAGAATTGGGAAAGAGGCAAGAGAATAGCGTTTTGCACAGTGATAGCCAAAGTGCCATTCACCTTGCCAGGAATTCAGCATATCATTCAAGAACCAAGCATATACAGTTAAGGTACCATTTCATTCGGACTTTATTAGAAGATAAAGTGTTGGCTCTTGAGAAGATTCCAAGTAGTGAAAATCCAGCTGATATGTTAACCAAGGTAGTTATTGTTGACAAACTGAAGCTTTGCAAAGCTTCAGTTGGTCTGAGCACCTGATGATTAGAAGTGTTTGTCACCGGTCTGTTGTTCAGCTGTGTTTCTTTGAAGATTTGAAGCTTGAGAACTTGGATGAGATCAGTCTCCAAGTGGGAGATTGTTGGGGTGTGTGGAGCCTGATTATTGAACACCCAGTTGTATTTTTTATTTTAGAAATTTTGAGGGGGCTTCTTTGCAAAAATTTCAATGTACTAAGTTTTTTTTTTCTTTTTCCCCCTCTTATTTATATATATTCATCCTTGTAAAAAGTAGGGTTTTATTGTGTGAAGAAAAATAGTGAAACGAAGTCGGCGGCCGTGGACGTAGCCCTAGTTTTGGGTGAACCACGTAAATCTCTGTGTTCTTCCTTTTCTTGCTTGCTTTCTCTAATTTTTGCCATTGTTTCTCTATTCCTAACAAGTCTGCCCTCTCAGAAGCTTATTCCAAAGCTTGTTTCTTCTCCTCCTCATCCATCTTATAGTGGCAATGGCAGCGGGTCCTAGATTTGGAATTTCAATTCTGGAAGAGCCTTAAGATAAATAGAAAAAATTATAATCCAAAAATAAAATAGTAAAAGCTCTAAAGCTGAATTAGCTTATTATTAGCTTATTGTTATATAATTCGTGAATTATACACCCATGGTATGTATAATTAAAAAAAAAAACATAAATTTTATGGCTTATCGCCAACCGATCTTTAGTCTAATGGCATTGAAGATATTATGAATGATGTTGGTGTAGAAATTTCATTAATTGCCCAAGTTTGAAATCCATTGAATATAATAATGATAACGGATCATGAATTATAGGTATGGATTTGCTACCAAAAACCTGTGTTACTTTATGAGAGCACTCGGCAAAACATTTAATATCTGCTATGCCCTGCATATATTTGTGATTGTTACATTTGATATACTAAAAAAAAAAGTACTGCACATCTTTTGAGTTTCAAACGAGTTATACATCTTTTCTCCATATGTGTGAAATTGGAATAAGTTTGAAGCTAGACTACCAATAAAAAGAAAGAAATTATTTTTAAAATTATTAAATGAACATTTTATATTCGAACAAACATTATGGAAATGAAAATTTTTAAATTTTGGAAATAAAGAATATGTAGTCTATACATTTCGATAAACTTGATCAACCACTTAGTTTGAACGATCCTCCAAAGTAGCTTGAAGTTATGAAAATGATTGTAAAAAAAAAAAAAAAAAGAAACATCACCAATAAATAACAATGTTGCTAATGATTTTTTATATTATATATATGGCATATGCTACGCTTATCTATTTATTATATTATGAACTCAATTGTTTAACATTATTATTATTTTTATTATTTTTGGAGTTGTTATTCCTATTCGAATGAACATTATGAAAATGAAAATTTTAAATTTTTTGGAAATAAAGAATATGTAGCGTATACATTTCGAAAAATTTGATGAACCACTTAGTTTGAAAGATCCACCAAAGTAGCTTGAAGAGATGAAAATGATTGTAAAAAAAAAAAATAAATAACAACATAGAAGAAACATCACCAATAAATAAGAATGTTGCTGATGATTTTTTATATTATATATATGGCATATGCTACGGTTATCTATTTATTATATTATGAACTCAATTGTTTAACATTATTATTATTTTTATTATTTTAGGAGTTATTAGTCCGATTATATATATATATTAGTATTCTAAGTTTTAATTGGTTTAATTTTATTGGATATTCATATTTTGACATGTCAGTATGGTTTATTTGTAGTATATGCTATATGTTTTTTTAGTATTTATAGACGTATTTTTATATCATATTTTTTTATATCAAATGTAAAAAACCCCGTATAAATAGCCACCCATACTATAAAATGATCCATTTTATTTATTATATTTTTATTTGAAATTTTCAACTAAACTATATGTGTATAATATCTGAACATATGATCAGTAATTGTATCATGCTGCCGTACTCAACTAACTATGCTCTAATGTGACAAACTCTTATTAAATAGCGATAAATTATAATATCCTAATTAATATTGTGCCACAGTTTCATATAATCTTATCCCATATTACAACATAGTCCTTTTAAAAAAAATAATATTTAAAATTAGATAAAAATTAACTAATTATTTTGAATAAATTTGAAATTTTTGTTGAACACTATGAGAGCACGTTTAAATTAAATTTTATTACTTTATTTCCCTTGCTTGCGATTTTTAAGTGCTAATATTGGTTTCCACTTGTTTATAAAATTACTGTGGGATCAAATAATTCCACAGTAATTTTATACTATAAAAAAAAATGTTTAAACAATCATTATTATAATTTTCTACATAATATTAAATTCTATAGGAATTATTACCATTCTTATAGAATTTAGTGGTACTCAACAAAGATCTAATTTTTTAAAAACTAAAGAATCATGATATAACTACTGTAATTTATAAGGATAGTGTGCTGAGCTGCTCTTAGTGCGCTTCGATACTTTAGGTTTGGCTAGGTACTGTAAGATATTATGTATGAATGGATAATGTCACTTATACTTGCATCTAATTGTCACTATCTTAAGTCTCTAGTATTGAATCCAAATTAACACGTTCCTAGAAAAATACGTCTTCATTATATATATATATATATATATATATATATATATACACACGCAGGCGCATATTTGACCCTTTAGAATTTGATATTTTTATATAGAGCCTGGCATATGGATACACACACAACGCATGCGCACTCAATCCTATGAAAGTTACTTATATATAGTTACGTATATATCTTGTAAAAATCATACTAATTGTATCTAAACTTTTATGTAAATCTCTCGTACTCACATACTATGGGGAACTAGACATAAAATTAAAAGATGCTAAATTCAACTTTTAAAATTGTAAATATTAAAAAATATATTAATATAAATTTAAATTTAAAATCATAGTAATCAATTTTTTAGAAATATAACATATGCATACCTCAATCCATTCAACAATTAAGAACTAAACTAACAAATAATACAATTAAAAAATAACTTATCATAAATACACAATCTAATTCAATTATTCAATACAACAATTATATATGTTAGTGCAAAAGCACTTTTATTGGTATAGTTTGACACATGGGTGGAACCAAGGGGGGGCTAGCAGGGGCTGAAGCCCCCCCTCAGCGTCGGAAATAATATTTTTAAGCAATATAAGATTTGATAGGTTTCGATTTTTCTATACTTAAATTAATGTAAAATACAATATTTTGACACATGATAACGTGGAATGTGTGTGCTTTAGTGGTTGGTGGGTTTATCCATAAAGTATTTGCCTTTTTGTGATCCACCCAAGTTCAAATCCCTTGTGGTGCATTTTTCTTCCACATTTTATTTTTTTAATTTAAAAATTACTAGAATTTCAAAATTTTAATAAAAAAAATTTATATACAAATTTTAGTAATTTTAAAAAAGTTTAAATTGGTCATGAGGCATAACAAATATATTAGAACATATATACACATATGTTATAATGTGCCATATATGCTAGAGTGAAAGAACAAAAGTTTTTTATAAACAATAGTTTGATTGCTTGTATTGAGAGGGATCAATTTTACCATATTTTAAAAAAGATACAAATTTGAGATATATATTCTTATTAGTTGAATTATTGAAAATCTCATATATTTGTCATTAGTAATAATAAAAATTTAAATTATACTCTATATTTTTTTAATATGTGTTCAAATTTGTGTTATATTAGCACATTATTCTCCATTTAAAATAATTATTTTATTGGATTATTTTTATTTTATTTTATTTTATTTTGCCTTTAGACTTTAGCCCCCTCTACCATCGAGTCCTGGTTCCGCCCCTGGTTTGACACTAAGTCAAGGTGACATGGTAACCATTTGTGACGTGACATAGATGATGACATGACAACTATTGTAGCGTGACATAGATGATGATATGGGAAGCATTGTGACTTGGCAAGGAATCTTGGATTGGAGGTAAATATCTTGAAAGACTTTTGTGGAGCTATTTTCGGTATATGCTACAACTTGAAGGCAAGATTTTATTAAGACCATATTTAGGAGATTTGATTGAAGACTAAATATGGATGGAGCTTAATTGAAAAAATAACTATTGTGGTCGTTTGGTTCGTGGTAATAACACATTACCACATAATATAGGTGGGAATGTTATATGGTTGAGAATATTGTGGTAATTTGATATAACCATGTTTGGTTGGGATCTCTTATTACTGGGAATAGTTCATTACCTTGTTTGGTTCATGGTAATCAATTTGGTAAAATATAGAAAGTTATGAGATTACCATGGTAATCCAAGATAAACACCAAATTTGGTGGTAATCCTATTACCACCTTCTTGGCAATATTCTCCTATTGGTAATGTCATATTACCATCCATATTACTATGTAACAAGTGGTAATCTTTCTCAGTGCAATGCCAAACGTGGTAATCTTTTCAGATTACCACGTAACAAGTGGTAATGTGAAAACATTAGGGCAAACCAAACACCCGCCTATTGTTGTCATGATTGATTGAAGATCTTTCTTAGAAAGATTTAATTGCCAAACTTGGGTGAATTGAAGATCAAGTTTGGTAAGTTTCGTGAAAACACACAAAGGCACGTGCCCCTTGCGAGGGGACTGCGTGGTGAGGAGCTAAGGAGGTACGCTAGTTACGGTAGTCGGGATCGGGAGATCTGGCTGCATCGACTTGGATTAAACATGACCGGGAGGTTGATGGATCTTGAGGTCGCTTCGCAATGGAACCAGAACTCAGTCAAGTTAGCAGTTAGGGCCATATTGCAAGTTGTGTTACAACATGAGCTGCAACAGTTAATTTTGGAAGTTTCTAAAGTTAGTAGTCGTGGAGATTCTAAAAGAGGTATTGGTTATATTTGGGATGTTGATGCGTTTAAATATGCTACCTTGCTCTGAGATTGAGTGTGACTCTTGTGGAAGAGAGTGTGTAGGCACTAAATAATCTAGAGAAGGTAGTGATCTTTATTTGTGAGGGTGAGTGACAAAGTGTTTGTACTTATATTTTATCACTTGTTTTAGTGGATTGTTTATCTCCGGGCTTGGTTCCCAGATGTAGGCGAGTGGAAGTCGAACTGGGTTATCAATTTCTTGTGTTTTCTTTTGTTTGGTTTGTATGAGATTTCCTTGAGTGTTTGAGTGTTCTCTAAATCTATAAATCACACTAGGAAAATTAACAATATAAAGTACTAAAATTTCACACTAATTAACCAAACAAATATCTAATCATTTTGCACCACAATTTTCAACAAATTATAAATAATTAACAAACATGCAACAATTATCCTACGAATATCAATTTTCTAAGAGAGAGAGAGAGAGAGAGAGAGAGAGAGAGAGAGAGAGAGAGAGAGAGAGAGATATTACATCTTGTTTAGGATTTTTAAGAGGGAGGGTTGTATCGTTTTAAGGGTTTTTATTTTTGTTTTCTTTTATTAATTATTATTACTATTTTTTTTAATATTAATGTCCTAATTAAAAAATTGATAATTATGTATTGAAAAATTCAATAATAAATATATCTAAAATATAAAATTTAAAATCCAACCAGATTAATTATTATTATTATTATTATTATTATTATTATTATTATTATCACTCAATATCAATTTTATTTCATATAATAATTTATATATTTTATTTAATTTATTTTAAATAGTGTAAGGTAGAAATGTTTTTTGAAAACCTACCCTTTATAATAAGTGCCATGTTTTTCTTTTTACTTTTAAAATTCAGAATTAATTATTGATATTTTAATATTATGTATATAATATTAAAATATTTTCATGAGTCAAGGGGCCACCAAAAATATACACAGATAATCTTATGAAAAAAAAGAAAACTTAGGTGAAGTGTCATAGGTGTAGTTCGTATAGTTCACCGTTGGATTTTTTACCATTGTCCTAAAATAACTAATTTAATAAAAAATATAAAGCTATTATGGGAAGGTTAATATATTTTAATATATTTTTATTATATGTGTCAAAAGCTCATTTGATAGTACATGAACTACACCTCACACCACACCTAAATCGACCACTATGAAAAAATGCATATTTGCATCCCTAACATCTATAAAAATCTTATTTAGAGATATAAGCTCTACTATAATTATATTTATTATGTGTGTACATATATTAGTCTTAGTTCAACTGAATCAATTGTCAGTCATTTAGAACTTGGTTAATAGAAATATTTTTAAATATTATTTTTAAAATTAAATTGAGAGAAAAATTTGTTATAGTTAAAAAAAGCCAAACTTAAGATAATGTAAAACCAATACTCAGTAAAAGTTCAAATTTAAAGCATTAAATTAAAATTAATCTAATATATAACAAAACCTCAAACTAAACATTAAACCAATCCATAGTAAAGTTTAAATTTAACATCAAATTAAACTTAATACAATACGTAACAAAATTTCGAACTAAACTTATATAGAACATTTTCTCCGCTTCTTTTATTCTTTTTCAAAGCCTCAACCTCCTTGGACGTCGGCTCACGTAACAAAGAATCTAGTACAGCTTCTCTAGAGGTCTTATGTAATACTTTGAACCTTTGGATACTTATTGAAAAATATATTTAGGGTACGTATATCATATAGTAAGATTTTTTTATAGAGCAGTTTTGTTGAGAAACTCAAGTGGAAAGCTCAAGGACCTAAGTGTGAAAATTTATAAAAGATTTTGGGTTCACAAGTAATAAAAAAATTTGATTTGAAGTGTTTCCGGAGACCAAGGAATGAAAGGTAAGTTTGAAGTGACCTTTTGAAAATACTATTTTATGACACAGAGACCATTGGTGACTTTGCAGGCATGTTTTGTAAGAAATTTTATTTTCAGTGACTAAAAGTCAATTTTAGCAAAAATTTAACTTGAGAGAAAAAGTTTGAAAATAGCTGGCTTTTAAGATGGGCTTTCTTTTTCTTCTTCAATGGAGGCTGCAATAGTAAAAAAAAAAGGATAAGGAAAAGAAAATCGGAAAGATGAAGCTTGGTTCTTGATGGAGGGGAGAATGGGATTAACCATTCTTTGGTAAGGATTTTGATGGTTTATTTAATGATATACTTGGATGTATGTGTGTGTATTTTGGATTGAAAAATCTCATTTTTTTTTTTTTTGGAAAAGAAGAAAGGTTTGATGATTAAAATGATGAAATTGTTGTTAGTAATGATTGTTGTTTCAATTTTGTTTGGAAAATCTTTGTATTTAAGATGGATTTTTACTTGGAATAGTGGAGGAATTTTTGGATTGACTTTAGATTACTGTAGCAACCAGGATTAGGGTTTGTTTTGATTAATTAAGTTAATAATGATGATTAAGATGGTGATGATAATGGGTGGAGATTAAGCGGTTGAGCTTAGCCAAATTTGTTGAGTTGGGCTTGATCAAATCAAACGAAGTGGGCTTGATTTGAATTAGCCAAGTTCATTCAATTGGATTAGAGTTGGGTTTGGCTAGCCAAGTTGAAGTAGGTTGGGTTCATTTGGGTTTGAATGAGAGAAAAGAATTGGCTTGGTGCAACCAATTGAGGATTGATTTGATTCGCACTCAATGTGTAATTGAATTGGGTTGAATTTAGATTAAGTTGGTTGAGATTGATTTTTGCTTGGTTCAAATGTTGGGCTAATGACTTTGGGGTGAACCAATTCAAAGAGAATTGGGTTCAGTTGAACCAAGCTGGTTGAAGAGATTTGTATAGGAATTGGAATTGATTCAAGGTTGGTTGGTTAAATTGAGCTTGGTTCAGTGAAATTGAGGTTGGTTCAAGATGTCCAGCCGAAATTGAGTTGGATTAAATGTAAGCTGGAGGCTAGTTTGATTATGTAAGATCGGGTTTGAACTGGTTGGAGTGAGTGGACCCAATTAGAGAGCCAGTTATTTGTTTATTGTATTTTCTTTTGGGTTTAGTTATGTCTTTAGTTTGTCATATTTATTTATTTTATTATGTTTTCATGTTAGGTATTGTTCAGGTTTGGGAGGGAGTTCCAGGTTTAGTAAGAAACCCAAGGGAGACTAGGTAAGTTGGTAGTGGTTACTATTTTAAAATAATTGGTTAATTGCTATAATTTTGAAACAAGTGTTTAATGACTAGTATTTTGAAATAATTGTTTAATTATTTTATTTTATTATGTTTAATAATTTATATCATTAAACGATACTTATATTTACTGTTGTTGTTGTGTCATGACAATCGTATTGATATATCTGGTTTTGTATAATTATACATAGTTTCAATTGTGGGAAATACATGCATATATGTTTTAATTATTGATTTCAGGTATTTATTTTAATGGTTATGTGTATCTTGACTTTGAGATGATTTATGAAACTATGTGTGCATATTAAAATGTTTTACCATCAATGTTTGTGGAACTAGTTTTCATTCCTGGTATAGGAATGGCGTCCTGAATCTGGACTTTACAGGTATTAGGCATGTATTATATTGTGGAGCTTTTACAGATTTTGATGGTGACTACGGACTTTAGTCCAACATTGTAGTGGAGTTCCTACGATCCGGCCTGATGGGAAGAGGCATGATCAACCCTGAGTTTACCCTTGATTAAGAGGTGTGTAGAACCATTGACAGGGTTTAGTTCTGTTAAGAAACCCAGGGTCACCACACGGGGATTTCAATGGTCAATGTCAAGGTTACAAAAACCTTGATGGCTCTCAATCTAGTCGCAACGGCGACTAAGTCCGGAATGTTTTTAGGCCAATGATTTGAGATCGGTTTTACAGTTCAGTCATGCAAAACATGTTATTTTGGATTCTAATGAGGGGATGAAGCCCAGCTGTCACTCTTAGGAGGCAGCCTCTCACAAAAATTTATATTTCCTTGGAAAATTGATTTGACGATGATTAGTGATGAGTTTATCTTTTAAAAACTCTTAAAAGTTGTATTTTGCCAAAATTCTGGTTTTTGTGAAAGTTGGGAAGTTATTTGAGAAATTGATTTGTATATACTTTATATCTTATATTTAATTATATAAAATTATTGAGCCACTATCGACCAACTGAAATGTGTTATTGTTGCAAAAGCAGGACCCTAGCTACTAGATTGCCTGTGTGAGTATAGAGCCAGTCAGGATTGAGTTTAGGGTTATAGTGGATCCTTTTTCTTTCTATTGTTGGTGTCGTGATTTTGTAGTACTTATACCCGTATGTTGGAGTAATTATGTGTCTTGTATTCGTGTATTTAAACCTGTAGTCTGTTTAAAAGATGTTAATTGTGTTCTGTAAGTCTGATTTGGTTTTTCAGGGGTATCAGTTTTCTAGTTAAAAAGAGTTTTTAACTAATGGGTGTTACATTTACCTCAGTAGAAGGCTTGGGTGTGACATCTTAGGTTTAACACTAATTGTGATAATTGCCAAAAATTTCTATGTGCAAGAGAAATCTATAATATGTGACATAATTAGAGAGTAAATGAGGTGTATATAAGGAATCATCATGTAATGGGAGAGATCTTGGATGCAATAACGAGGCGTTATACATACAATTTAAAGACTATCTAGATCGATATTTTCACATTAAGGATCTCGATCAAGTCAAGTATTTCTTTGGGATTGAGGTAGCATGGAGTTCTGATGGGCTAATGCTTTGTCAAGGGAAGTATAGCTTGACATCATTGTCGAGTGTGGGCTTCGCGATAGCTGACCCGTTGTTTCCTTATCAAGCAACACCATTAGCTTAGTTTGGTAATGGGAGAGGAGTTAGATGACTTGATTTATAGACATCTAGTAGGTGAAGGAATTTGATGGATTTCACAACCCTATCCAAACTTTATGTAGATCACCACATTGGGTCCATTCAAAAATAAATATGACAAGATATACATAATTATAAATATTATCCGTGTATGTTTACAAAACCTGTGCATATATATCCTTAGATCCTTATATGATATATGTGTGGTCCAAAACCCAACAGTAGGGCGTCAAATCTACCTCATGATCACAGGTCCGTGTATTTCTTATGCTGTTCATATCTTGACACAGTTTTCACGGAGACACAAGCATAAACATATGAATGTGGCTATCAGGGTAGTTCATTATTTAAAGGGTAGGCCGAGTTAAGGCATTTTCCTAAAAGTTGTTGGTGATCGATGGGTGTGCGAGCTTATTATGACTCGGATTGGGCCAGTTACCCACTCACAAGATGATCCACTACCAGGTATTTCATTATGCTTGGAAATACTCTGGTTTCATGGAAGACAAAGAAGCTTAGTAGCTAGAATAATACATTTTATATAGAATTCCTATGATTTATCCATCAAAAATATAATGCTACCAAAAAATATCCTATCTAATATTATTTTCTCATAATAACAAGTTAAAATTTGATGTTGTAGTCTATATAGGAATTTCAAGTTTTCATTAATTATTATTTTAGTTAGTTTAATATTTTTTAATTATATTCTATTTGTTATCTTTGTTAATTGTGTGATAGTTAAGATAGATTAAGTTCAAGGACCAAAGGTCATTGATGGTATTGATCATGCTTTAGAAAATATTGTGAGTTCGTAAGTGCTTGCAACTACCATATTTGTTAAAACTGCTAATGATTTGTGTTAAAATTTGATATAAATTATACAACGCTAAATCTTGTTGAAATTGATATTTTAAAGGGAAATACAAATCAAAACCCAATATAATGAAATTTATGCGGAATTAGAAGGTTAAGAGACAAAAAGAGTCAATATCAAAATACATTTCAAGTTATTATATTCAAAATCAAGTTTGTGTAAAGTAAATTAGTTTTTACTATTAAATAATTATTTTTTTATGTTTAATGTGTCTGTGCTTAATCTTATTGCAAAAAAAATTATTATTTTAGGAATCTAATGCACTTCTCCATTTGATATGCTAACAATGCTAAGCTATATGATAATTTTCTTGATTATATTTATGACTCAAACTTTAATTGGTGTATAGGATTAAACAATCTCATCTATTTGTTATTGAAGATAACGGTTTAATTTGAGTAAATGATGCTACAATTACTAAGATACTAAGCAATAAGATGAAAAATTGAAGTAAAAAAACTCAGATTCGTAATTTATTATTGTGTTTCTTGGTAATTCATATATGATGGCTTTTTGTGTTAATTTTCTTCATTTTAATTCAAGATTATTATTTAATCTCAATTTCAATGAAGATAATATAATTTATTTATATCCTTTGATATGAAAATTAATATTGTCATGCACCATTTATATGCATATTAATAATTTTATTAAGTATATTTTAATTATTATAATGTATATATAGATTTTTAGTTTATTTTATTAATTTTTTTATTATTCGATGTGATAGTGCAGTTTGTTTATATTTAATTTTTCAATAAGAAATAAAGATCAATCCTTAGTAATTCTATAAATTATTTTCAGTTATAAAATAAAATTGTATTGGTCATTAGAATTCAAAGTAGAGACAAATATTTTTAAATAAGTTTTGTTTTCTTGAATAACCCTATGTAAGCATCTAATTGTACTATATTCTTCTAAAATTAAAATATATTGCGATAATTAATTTTGAAGAACTTAAAAAAAATAATTTATCTTATTAATTATAAAAACATAAAAATATATAAATCTGTGAATGAATAACTAAAATTATTTTCATAATATTAAAAATTTAATATGATATTTTCCTAATATTTAATATTATGCTAAACTTTAAATTCAAATATATAACTCCAAAGATATGTATAATTTTAAAAAAATTATTGATAGTTTCCAAAAAAATTGATGAAATTTTGGTTTATCTAATGCAAATCAAACATGAACTATCTTTAATTTAATCCAATACTAAACATTTAAAAATAAATTATAATTTCAAAAATATTTATAATTTTAAAATATTTATAATTTTAAAAATGGATGAAACTTTCTAATGAAAATATCGTTGAAATATAAACTTTAATTAATTGTAAGTTATTAGCTGGGTTATGTTGCAAAAGCATAAAAATATTTGTAATCTAGATCCAAATTAATTACAAATGTTTAGAGGGACGACATTATTAAACCACGGAGGTATTTTCCATTTGGTCTTAAACTAAATATGATTTATTAAAAAGAGTAAATTATAAATAATATGTAGTACACAACTCTGAAATTCAACTTGTAATATACAGTGTCATTCTAATGTATTTTAGTAATCTATGTAGGATAAATATTTTTTTATCACTTTAACTTCATTTACTACATTTGAGTTAAAATTATTTTTTTAGTTTTGATGAAAGCAATATTGGTTACTTAAATTATTTGTTATAAATATTAATATCAAATATATAGCCACACACATTTTCATTGGAGAATTAAAAAATTAATTGAAGTAGTGATCAACCATACATCTTCTATATACACATAAATGATTTTATTAATTATATCATTTTAATATACTCATAGTTGGGAGCAATTCTGTTTTATTTTTAAACTTCTAATTTGGCCTTTAATTTTTTTTTTAAAAAATTGGAGAATCATTTAGTGCCTCGATAATAGAAGAATCAATAAATAATTTTTTAAAATTTAAATTAAATTTATTGTTTTCTTTGAATAACAATTTACATAATTAATTTCAAATATTATTATTAAAATTATCTATCACAATTATATGTTGTTGGGGAAAAACTTTTGCAATTGCTGGACGCAATTCACATTGTTATATATATTATTGTACTTTATCTTTTTGTTATTTAAATATAATATTATTTTTTTAAAAAAACTTAAAATTCTTATCTCACAAATCAATAAATTAAGTTAGAAATGGAACAAATGCAGTAGAAAGTTTCATAAATTAAGTTAAAAAATGAAAAAAATAAATTCCTCCTTGGATTGTGCATAAAGAAAAATCAACTAAAGCGGCCAGTGACAACTTGTCTATTCATCAACACAACACTATCAAAAGCTTCATCTTAACAAATCAACTACATTTACGCCATCCTCAGCACATGGATCTCATCAACATGCAGGTATGTAGCAAAGCAATATTCTTCAACTTTTTTTTTCTTTTCAGAGGTAAAAAAAAAAAAGCAAAATTCTTCTTTTTTTTTTTTTTAATGTTTTATTTTTGTAAAATCTCAATACGCACATACACACAATTTGGGAATTTAAATACATAAAGTAAGAAAAAAACTAAAGTGCTCTTTTTTCTCTTTTTAATAACTTGTGTTTATGATCGAAGTATCAACCCAAAACTTTATTGCTCTTTATGTACATGTTTTTTTTTTTTAAAAAAAAAACTCTATAGGCTTGCTATATATAACTGATCACCACCGCCACCCTCATCTACAGTAAAAAAGATATGGCTTCACAATCCGAAAATACAATCTCAGTAACCATCAAAACAATAGGCATGTCATCGGCAGAACTAAATGAGATAGACAATGCAATCCGAAATTACAACTTCTCCTTCCTGCGAAAATATATGCAAGATACTCGAAATGGTGATCTCCCTCGGGTAAACCTCTCAAATGACCCACTTCTTAATGTAATGATATCTTATGGGAGCGACACTGATGTCTTGCACGCACTGATCGCATTTATGTCGCCCGAGGCGTTGATGGCCAAGAACGAAGTTGGGGACACGGCACTACACGTGGCAGCAGCCAAGAATGAAATGACTGTGGCCACTGACCTCATCCTCAAAATTCCATATCTCATAAAAGTGAGAAACAACAAACTTGAGACACCACTCTTACAGGCCGCTTTTTTTGGTAGCACTGAAACTCTCAACATACTCATAAGGCATAGTCCTGACAGCATCCACGATAGATCTAAATCAGGGGCCAATGTTCTTCAGTACGCCATTTTGGGCAATCATTTAGGTATCTTACTATTTGTTTTTATTTTTTATTTTTTAATTCAGATAAATTACATTCATCCTAAAGCATTTAAAGAGCTGGTATCTTTCTATTTCTCTCGGGCATATTCATTTAAATTTGTTTTAATGCTTTTAATTAAATAAAATAATTTTATTAAAATTTTCTAATTTAATACACTATAGATGAATTAATGATGAAATTTTCTTTTATTGTAGACCTCGCCTTAAGCCTAGTACAAGAACATAGATTCTTGATGGACAGTAGAGATGTGAAGGGATTGACCCCTTTACATGTCATAGCCACACTTCCACAAGCGTTTCTACGCAATATGGACTTGGGACCCGCGGAATCATTTATTTATAAACGTTAGTACTCTTTTTCTTTTTTTTTTTTCTCTTGATCATGTGCTCTGTGTGTATAATTTATTTCATTTAACGGTCTTTTATTTTTCTGTTTTAATTGTGGATTAATGTTTATGTTATTAATATTTAGCAAAATTTTTTTACCAAGTTAATTTTAATTTATTTATTTTTATAAATAATCCCCTGTTATCCATCTACCATTTAAATAAAATACTCAAGCCATAATTATATTATTATTAATTAAAACTCAAGAAAATATTATAAAATTTAAAAGATATGATCAAATGAGAAAAATATTTCCAAAAAATGTCAACAGAGTCATTTAATGTATGACATTGAGTAATACACGTGTTTTTAATAAATTCTATTTAAGTGCTAAAGCATTAAAATTAAAAAAGAGGTTGATGACTTTGAATTTTCCTTTCTTTCTCTCTTTTATTTTGACTCAATAATTCTATGTTATTTTCAGTTATTTTATTGAATAACTGCAATAAATCAGAGAAACTTGTAAAACCTAGAGATGATGAAGAGCATGGCCCGTACATACCAGACAACTATCCGGTAAGTTAATGAAGTTTTGATACTCACATCTCCTTCTAGTTTTATTCTAAAATTTATTTTATATTTCAAAATTTTTTTTAAATTTTATTCAATTTTCATCAATATATAATTAATTGTGAAGGCTAAGAATGCTACGGAAAGCGACAAAGTTTGTACAGAATCAAAGGCAATGCTTAGAAGTAAATTTTTGAAGATGTATCGACGCTATGTAGCCGGAGGTGTCTTCAAAGTGGTTTCATTAATTATTTTCATTTTGAAAAAATGTGAGTTTCAACCAAAACAATTCTTCCCATAACAATTACATTTGTTTCATTCTTTATAATAAAAATATTCATCTTGGTTTTAATTTATTGTAAGTTTTATTGAATATTAATATTGGTATTATTTATATAGCAATTAATTGATCAGCTATGGATGTAGCAAGGGTTTATTTGTTTTATTTATTTATTTATTTTTTTGTAGCATAAGGGCTTAGGTTTTTTCTTCCAACTTACTAATAATTATGTGGTGTTATCAAGAAAATGTTCATTTTAAAATATTCAAAAACATTTTTTTATATTACATCCTACAAGGATTTTTGAAAAGATTGCCAGTTTTTTTTTTTCTAAAATTTATAATTTTTTATTGGACAATTGTATATGCACCTTTCATTGAGAAAATAGTTCTATATCAAAAGAAACATCCATGTAAGTGTTAGTATGTGTGGGTACTTAGGTAATATAGAATTCTATAAAATTACATAATTTTTAAAATAATATACATGTATATATGGCCCGAATGTTAGTTGGGCACCATGTGATTAAGAAATGGGGAAAAAAAATTTAAATTAATTATAGAGAGACTGCAAACACTATTAAAAGATGGACATAAACACAAAAAGTTTTTGGAAATTCTTTATATACTTAATTAAAGTGTTTTAAATGTCCTTGATTAGCTACTTTGAAATTGGGCAGTCTCCAACAGGGTAGAGGAGCTTGCAACACTAAAGGAAAACCATGTACAAACGACGAACCTTATTGCACACCTTGCAAAAGATCGGGATTACTGGGATTTCTTCAATAAGGGAATGTTGAGGAATGAGCATACTAAGATGTTTTCTGCATTTGATGACGCTGATAAAACTATGGACTTTGATGATGATGATGATGATGATGATGACGATGACGATGATGATGATGATGACGATCGCGATGATGTTGAAATTGTCTGCCCAATAAATGCTCCATTTAATCGTTCATTGCAAACAATTACTAATAGTCTCCAAAATCAAACTAATTTGATAATGAAGCAAAATATTTTAATTAAAGAACTCAAGAAGGAAATTAAGAGTAAAAATGAGTCTGAACCACTACAATGGAATGAATCGCCTCTCATAGTTGGTGCAAAGATGGGGCTGCAAGATTTTGTGGAACAAATTTTGAAGGTATATATATATATATATTGTTCTGCTCGTCTCAGTACTTCTTTTGGTCTTCATGGCTTTCATGTTTATATATATATATATATATTTGAAGGTATGCCCACAATCATTTCAATTCAAAGACTTCAAGGGGAGAAATATCCTACAAGTTGCAATTAAACAAGGTCATACAAAGATTGTGGATATTATAACTGAGATGATATTAAGACCTAATCCGGTGTTACCACCTTCGTTGTTGTGGGACTATGAAGATGACGAGAAGAACAAGACTATCTTGCATTATGCCGCTGAAACCACCATTGAAGGCCTACTAGGGTTTGCACTGCAGATGCAGCGAGAGATTAAATGGTTCGAGGTCAGAAACATATACAGGCTTATATGTATTTACATATCAAACTATATTTATTCCCATAATATTATAAGATTTCTGTATATGTGTATATAGAGGGTGAAAAAGTTGCTGCCAAAGGATTTGGTAAACAACAGAAATGTAGACGGGAAGACGGCTCAAGAGCTGTTCAATGACAATCACGCAGAGATGGTGAAAAATGGAAGGGATCAGTTGATGGATGTTGGGAAGACATGCTCAAGTCTCCTTGCAGCAGTGGTGTTCGCCACTAGCTTCAACATTCCCCAAGGCAAAGGTTCGGACAGTATAACAAAACCTTCTAATAACAGCATGACTAATATTGAAGGGAACCATTTCAATGATAAGTCAGTGGGGTTCAAGGTGTTTAGTCATGCGTACATGGTTGGGTTGTCATGTGCGACCTGTTCTCTTCTTCTTTTCTTGTCCTTGTTGATTTCCAACTATAGTGTGAAATCCTTCAGGAGATCTCTTCCGACCAAGTTCATGCTGGCAATTGTGACCTTCTTACTGGCCTTGTTGGCTCTTTTGGTGGCCTTCACAAGCAACATATACCTTAGTATTTACGGAGCACCTAAGGTTGATAGCTTGCTACCGTTCATCCTTGAACTCATTGGTTTCCCATTCATGTGCGCCATTGCTTGGTTCTTTGGTGGCTTTGGCATTCCTTTTACGTATGCCATTCTAAGTAGATTCCGCAGATAAGTGTTGTCATGCATGTATGCATGTGTGCAGTTGGGTATGATTAAAGCTGCACACGTGAAATATCTAGATAAGTTTAGAAGTTGATGCGTCAATAAAACATGTGTTAGTAAGAATGAGGTTTTGTATTGGTCAACATAATAAATATGGTTTGATATATGTTGATCTAGTTTTTAGTGAGTTAGTTCTAGCTAATAGCATGCACATTTATGGTCTCTATATATAATTTCTTTATGTAACTAAGGATTGCACTTCAATAAATATTGTTTTTCATTATTTTTCTTTTTCTCTACATCTCTTCTTTGTTTCTTGCTCCCAACATTTGGTATCTGAGCCATTAGATCTTAAAGGACTTGAGGATGATCAACATGGTTACTAGCAATACATCCACTCTTTCACCCCTAGTTTTCAATGGTGAAAACTATGAAGTTTGGGCTATCAAAATGAAAGCTTATCTTAAAAGGCTTGGTTTGTGCCAGCCGAATGAAGATGAGAGGAGCATACAAGCTTTGGAAGACAATCCGGCATTCATTCAAATCACAGCTCATGCTGAGAAAGAAGCAAAAGCTTCAAGGCCCTTATCTTTTCTTGATGCTGCTGTCGCAGAATCAATTTTCATAAAATTCATGACTTGTGAAACATCCAAGTAAGCTTGGGATATGCTAAAGGAACTATATCAAGGCAATGATTAAACAAGATGAGTGCAAGTGTTAAATCTCAAAATAAAATTTTGAGATTCTACGCATGAAAGAAAAAGAGACTATACAAGTGTACTTTGGCAGGTTGACGACAGTGGTGAATAAGATTAGGCTAATAGGAGAAAAGCTACATGATAGTAGAATAGTGGAAAAAGTGTTTGTAAGTTTGCCTCAATGATCTGAGGCAAAAATTTCATCTCTAGAAGATTCAAGAGATATTAGTCAAATAACATTGCTAGAACTAATTAATGCTTTGCAAGCACAGGAACAAAGAAGAAGTATGAGAGAAAAAGTAGCAGAACAGAAAGTTTAGGAAGCTTGTCTAGCCAAAAGTTCATCTTCGAAAGGGAAAAAAAGAATGCTCCAATGTGACAATTGTAAGAAGCACTGCAAGAAAACAGTCGCATCACTGACGGAATTTTCCGTCAGTGAAAACAACAATTCCGTCACTGATGATCTATAGCGACGGAACTGTTCATTGGAAACGTTTGTCGGAAAATTTGGTGTCGCTGATGATATTCCGTTAGAAATTTTTTTTTTCCGTGGGTGATGCTAGAGCATCACCAATGGAATATTCTGTCAGTGAAGCCAAAATAAAAACTGAAATTAATGATAAGAAAATACATATCATCGATGGAATTCAGTCACAGATATTCTCACTTCACCCACTAAATTACGTCGGTAAAGATCTTTAACACCACGAAATTCTGTCATTGATGAGGTGTATAACCCACGAAATTCCGTTACTAAAAAATTATCACCCACGGAATTAGGTATTTGAGTGTCTTTACCACCAAACGAATTCCATCACTGATAGTGTATTTCACCGATGGAATTCCGTCACAGATATACTCACTTCACCCATGGAATTCCGTTGGTAAAGATGGTTACACCAACGGAATTCCGTCACTGATGTTCTGTATTACCCACGAAATTTCGTCACTAACAAATTATCACCAACAGAATTAGGTATTTGAGACTCTTTACCACCAAACAAATTCCGTCATAGATGCTCGCTTCACCCACAGAATTTGGTCAGGAAAGTCCGTTTAACACCAACGGAATTTTGTCATTAATGCGGTGTATTACCCACGGAATTTCGTTACTAAAAGAATATCACCCACGGATCAATCCTTTTACAGCCAAATGAATTCCGTCACTAAAGCTCTTCTATTATATTATTAATTATATTTTCTTGCTTGATTTCCCTGCAGCAATACATATAAGAAATTTCGTATGGCAAACACACAATATTAAATTCCATCAAGTACATGTAATTAATTTCATGCACCATACTTAGTGTACATGCATCACTGATAAGTAACAAGTCTTAACAAGTACTAAACATATATAAAGAAACAATACCATATATATAGCATATATGAATCTGTTTAATATTCAAAGTGGTGGTCCAGCAGTGTCTTTATCTTGAGAGGTAGGCTGAGAAGGTCCTATTTAAACATTTGTAAACATACGCGTAGGATTAAACATATCCATCATTTGTTAAGATAATTCTTGATATCGGTCGTATTGCTTGCTTGCTTCTCTACTTTATCCTCTAAGTTGATTATTTTGTCTTTCACAAGTGTCACTTCTTCACGTAAATTGTCAACTTCAACTTGAGTTTGTTCAGGTTCATGATTCGGACAACTACAAGCCGAGTATGATGCATCTCCAGCATTGATGGAAGTAGATACGAAATTCTTGCCACGTGGTGTGATTCCAAACCCATAGAAATGAGTGCGTGTAGTACCTTTCCCTCCAATTGCATCACACCAAAGTTCTGGGTCAAACTCGGGATGATTGGCTTCATCAGAGCCATACTTTTTTGACTCATTGAAAAAGTATAAGTTTCCTATAAGAAATATCAAATGAATTAGTTCAACATATACATCACAAGAGATAGTTGCAATTTCATCAAAATTAAGATCAATGATCCTACATTATAACATGACAATAAAAAGTTGACAGTAAAAAAGTTGTGATGTAATAATCCCCACACAAGAAGCATATTCAATTTTTGGCACAAGAAGCATGCACAAATAAAGATATATGGATTGTAAGAAAATATATGTAAAAATTCTCCTATATGGCCATGATGGAAAGCACACCATGATTAAATTCTATAAATACTATCTCTCAAAAGAAGTAGCAAATTTATTCTCCAATGTAGTGAAAAAAAAATTATTAAGAACATAGACAAGCATACATTCTCAAAAAATAAAAAAATAAAAAAAAATGAAAAAAATAAAAAAAAATCAGTTTTTTAGTGAGATATGAATTCCTGTCTCATTAAAAAAACTGATATTTTTTTTTATCATCCAGAGTATCCCATTTGGTGATTGATCAAAATTACCATATCATAAAATTTAATCAAAGAAGTCTCATATAGGAAAGAAGGTGCATATTATCACGGGCATACACTTACACTGACATTCTTGGACTTATGATCAACAAAATCACCTTGACCTTTCTCAAGTTTGTGGGTGCGGTTAAACAATACTCCATAGGTTGGTTTTCGGTTAAGTTGTTTTTCCTACATGAAGATATTAAATAAGAGACTATAAAGGCACTTGCAAGTAAAATTTAAAATATAAATTATGTACATACCATCCTCTTCGCATGAATCATAAAAGGGATCGATCCACCGGTATGCTTGGTGATGCTTCCATCTTTCTCAGTCATCCAATTTCACTTGCCAATAATTGATCGATTTTTCCATGCATCAGTAGTCCACACATCACTAACCAATCGATCCTAAATGTCCATTCAAATCCAACCTACATTGTAACCTTTGCACTTTGAAATATCACTAACACCAAAATGTCTCATTGCCCACTTCCTTTCTTCTTCCAACATACCACACAACCGTTCCTTGCACGTAGTCTCCCAAATTGCTCTCACAACTTTTGTTTTCTCAATAGGCCACATAACTTTTCCCTATCAAATAACACATGGGTAAAAATTTCACCATTAGATTATGGGACTACAGAAATAGAACAAGACATTTCAGAATATGATATTGATAATATATTAATAATGAAAAGCTGTAGAAATTTAAATATAAAGTTTGAAGGAGATTGCAAGGTTCATGAATTGGAGGTTCCATGCTTATATTCTGAGGCCTGTTCCTATGGCAATTTATAAATTCGGAAACCCAAGAAGATATTTGAAATTTATCTATCTATGCTATTGATTGATTCAAACTTGTTTACTAGTCATGATATATTTTAATTAGTGAACTGTGTTCTTGATTTAGAGCTCTAAATTACAATCCACTCTCATATAGTGAAGTATAGTTTATTTTTAGAGTTATCTTAATGAATTTTTCATATCTATCCCAATGACTTGGTAAGTATCGTCAAGTGATCATGTATATACAATTGGAAAAGAAAACTAACCAGGCTCTAAATACATGCATGAGATCATCATTTATTTGTCCAGTCAAGTATCTTTTACATGCATGTTTGATAATTAAATCTTGAACTATAGAAATTATATTACCAAGCCATAATCTTTTTAAACAATAAATACCCAAAAATAAATTTCCGTAAACAATGAAAACCTAATATCATATTGGAAAATATAAAGGTAAATGTTAGAAGAAAACAATGTCATGATTATTTAAAGTTTATGATAAGGTATACTACAAAACTTAGTTTAAGATAATAGAGATATATAAACTACAATTCTAATATATATGTTAACATTTCTACTATATAATAGAGATATATAGACTACAATTCTAAATTCATGCGATGGGGATTAGCAAACTTTATTCTTTTTATACAACCACAACGAAACAATTAGAACCAAAAAAAGATTCAAATATTTTCTTTTTATGGTTTCCAATGCAAAAATGGAAAGGCAAAAGGCAAAGAAATGACATGAAGTTAAACATGATAGTTGCACTTCATGATATGAAAACATTGTCAATGTAAGCGCATGGGAAAGTTATGTGTATAGCTTAAATACCATATGAATTGCAACTTATTAAAACACCAAATAGGAGCATATCGGTAGCAAGAATCAAAGTTATGCAAAAAGAGAGAAATGAACACCTCAAATTTTGCCCACATCTCATCTTTGATAGATTCAGGAACTTTCTTCCATGTTGGCCATGCATCGTTGAAGTGTAATTGGATACACTTGTAATTGTTCTAACAATTTTAGGGTCTACAAATTTCCTATCATCGTAAGAAAAAAAAAGAGGAATCAGGCCTATATTATTCAAGTATGACTTTAGCACAAATAAATAAATTAAACAGTCAACTTACTCATCATGTATAATATTAACCAAGATTCGCACATTTGGATTTGCCGGTGTGGGTATTTCTTTGTTAGGACCTCTTGGGCATTTGGTTTCCTTTATTTTAGTGGTGATATCTTCATGATTTTCTTCAGCTACCATAGTAGGATCTTGTGTTTCTTCATCTTCATAGGTTGGCATTTGTGCAAGAATAGGTTGGTTCATCTCTTGTTGACTTTGTGAGGATGATTGATGTGGTCTGAACCATCCTTCCCATACCACTTGACTTGGAAGATCCTTAGCTGCATTTGCTTCCAAAGATTTCTTTGTCTTTGATTTTTTCTTAGCTTTGGCTCAATGCATGATGTCTCTAATAGAACAAGAATATCACCATCTTAGTAAGAAACAAGTGCATGTTAAGTACAATTGTAAGAAAGTGATCATAATGCAGATAAAAAAGCTTTTAACAAATACATCAAGACAATTGTCATTGGAATTTGCACCTATATGGATATCCATGCCTAATATACATTTATAGATAGATCCGATATATACATTCCATGACAATAATATAGGTGATAGAGAAATAAATATTTCGGCCTGCCAAAAACTATTTCCATCACTAGTGATTTCATTTCTTTGTTCCAATTTGGGAAGCAATAATGAAAATTACTAGGAAATTTGCTTGAGTAAAGTAAACAAAAATATGATAAGTGTTTAAGAAATTTGCATAAAAAGTTGATCTCTACTGCAAGTGCACCAATATCTTAGTAGAAAGTATTAACAATAACAAACTCTAGGGATAAGTTTGACCAAAAGTATTAACAATAACAGGCTAGTTGAATGTTCTTAGCCATCATCATCATCATTAATTGCCTCATCATCATCATCATTATCATCATCATCATCATCATCATCATCATCATCGTCATCAACTGAATCATCATCATCATCATCATTATCTTCGTCTTCTTCTTCTTCATCATCCTTTTCTTCTACTTCACATTCCTCTTCTCCTTCCTTCTCCTCCTCATCGTGCTCTTCTTCAACACCACCATGAAAAATCATTCTTTCATTGTAAATTTCTTCTAAATATATGGCATTTAATGGTCTAGACACTTCAACATCTTGATAAACCCCTTCATTTAAATCAGGTACTTTTGCTCACTGGTGTTAAAGTGAAACCTACTTCTTGCCATGGTTTTGAACACAACCCACCAATTTCAGCGATGAGAACTTGCCCAGGGATAAGGACTGTAATAAACTTGGTGACACTGCTCAGCTAATACAAATGGTTCATTACTGGCAAGTACTGATTTATAATTAACCTCCACAAGCCCATGGCGAGGATCCACCCGAACTCCTTTATCTGTATCAAACCAATGGCACTTAAAAAGTACAATGCGGTTTCCTTCCCCGAAATACTCCAACTCAATTACATCTAGCAAGACACCATAAAAGTCCCGATTATAATCATTATAACAATTTTGTTTCACGCATACACTGTAATTTAGTGTCGCCCAATGACAGCTATATTCTTTAGTATGAAACTTGAAACCATTCACAAAGTAACCTGTATAGTAGTTTACCAATTGAGATGGCCCATGAGTGAGCTGAGTAATATGACGATCAATTTCGGAACAATTCTATTCGACCTAGTAGAAATATCGAATTTCAATAATTTCTTACTAGATGAAAAATTAAATGATAAAGGATGACATATAGTTTTATACATACATATTGCTTAAACCATGATGTAAGTGTGATCTCTCGTGCTTTCACCAATTCTTTATCAGTAACACATGGGTTATTCCTCCTCATCATTTCATCAAATGTCCTTAATCGTATGAAATGAAGAAAATATTGTAGAAAATATTTTACCAAAAATATGGAAGTCAAGCAAAAAAATTAAATATTACTCACCCAATGTATGGAATCATTTTCATTAGAACATATAATTCTGCAGCCAAATACTCATTTGTTGTCAGATATCGAGTATTTTTTTTTTGTCCCAAGGGTCATCCAAGATGTTTGAAAATCGAAAGGTGTCCCATGGGATCTACTTCACCTTTATGATCATTACTTGGCAATTGAGTAAATCTTGTTTCGACACCCTCTTCGAAGTATAAGGCACAAAATGATGCAATTTCGTCAATGATATATGCTTCACATATAGACCCTTCAACACAAGTTGGGTTTTTCACTTTCTTCTTTAATTGATGTAGAAATCTATGTATCAGAACCAAATAAAATTTTTTGTGTAATGAAGCTTAAAAACACTTGAGGTCCATAAAGATTGTAAATGTACATATTAGTATACCTTTCAAACACATACATCCAATGATATTGGACCGGTCCACCAACTTTAGCCTCGTAAGGAAGATGGATTACTAGATGCTCCATTGAATCGAAAAAACTGGGTGGGAAAACCTTCTCTAATTTGCAAACTGTTTCGATGATAGTTCTCCGCAAGAACATCATATGATCAATAGTTATTTTGGTGGAGCAAAGATCTCGGAAGAAATTGGAAAGCTCAGTAATTGCATCCCAGATTGCAGTGGGCACCAAATCAGGAAAGGCAATAGGAAGCAACCGTTGCATAAACACATGGCAATCATGACTTTTCATTGCATAGACCTTGCCTTCTTCCAAGTTAAAACATCTCCCTATATTGGATGCAAAGCCATCAGGTAGTCGAAGCTGTTTCACCCATTTGAACACTCTATATCAATCCTCCTTCACTAAAACATATGAAGCCCCAGGCTTGAGTGTTTTTCCATTCCTTTCTATTAAATATAAAGCTGGTCGTTTGCAGTACTCTTCTATATCCAACTGAGCCTTTACATTATCTTTTGTCTTGCCTTTAACGTCCATCATGGTGTTGAATATATTATCAAAAACATTTTTCTCAATGTGCATAACATCCAAATGATGATGAATTAAATTTGTATGCCTGTACGGTAACTCCCAAAAAATGCTCTTCTTTGTCCAATGGTGAATCGACCCATAACCCCTTGGTTTTTGTACTGGACCTTTGGTGCCATATGTCAAATCTGGGCAGCTATCAATATCTCTCAAGATTTCTTCACCTGATAATATCTCAATAGGAGGATCATGATCAACTCTCCTTCTGATAATATCTCTTTGTCTTTGAAAAGGATGACCAGGAGGCAAGAACTGTCTATGACAATAAAAAAACAAGATTTTCTGCTATGTTTTAGAGTGAATGACTTCAAATTTTCCATACAATAAGGGCAAGATAATTTTTCATGAGTGCTCCATCCAGATAATATACCATACGCAGGAAAGTCACTTATTGTCCACAATAATGCTGCTCTAAGCAAAAAATGATCTTGCTTATAATTATCAAAGATTCGAGCACCAAACTACCACAAAATTAGCAACTCATCTATTAAAGGTCTCAAGAAGACATCTATGTTCTGAGATGGACTATTTGGCCCCAGAATTATCATATTAAGGAATAAATATGGTTGCTTCATACATAGCCAAGGAGGTAAATTGTATATCACTAGCATTACTAGCCAACAAGAGTATGGTCTCGCACCTTGCTTAAAAGGAGCAAACCCATCTGTGCATAATCCTAATCTGATATTCCTCGCTTCACTAGAGAAAGACTCATGTGTACAATTGAAGTGTTGCCATGCCATATTCTTTGCAGTTTTCTTTAACATGAAATGCCTCTGAAGCCTAGGTATAAGTGGGAAGTATCGTAAAATCTTATAAGGAATTTTTTAGACCCTTCTTTCACTTGTATTACTTGATTTGTATCGAGGATGACCACATACCAAATAGTATTCAAACTCTTCAAATTCTCCATTAAACAACATGCAATTGTTGTCACATACATCAATCTTGACATATCGAAGGCCAAATGCCGCCATCTTCTTTTTCATTTGATAATAATTCTCGGGCAAGTTGTTATTCTCTGGTAGTATACCCTTTATGATGACCATTAGATGATTGAAATAGTTTTCGCTAATGTTGAATTCAGATTTGCAATTTAACAGTTGTGACATTGCCGATAGTGTCGTGTGTTTTGTACAACCAGACCACACTGGTTCATCAGCATCATTCAACAAAGAAAAAAAAGATGATGGCCTTAAACTAGGTTCATGATCCATAGACATTGACCCACTATTACAATTTCAGCTTTGATCAACATTAGAGTAGAAAGAATCCTTAACCATATTAGCATATGGATTTTCAACTTCCACACTATATGATTGTTCAACTTCCTCTCTAACTCTGGATGATTGCCCAACACCAGGCAATGGATCATTACAAAAACCACTATAGTATAAGTGTCGGCACACATCATCGTGTTTAAGAAATGAATGCTTTTGACATTTCAAACATGGGCATCTAATTCTATCACCACTAGTAAACCATTGCTTGTTCATTGCAAAAGTTATGTACTCTTCAACTGCCCCCATATATTGGTCTGTGATATATCCGTTATCGTCTAAACGAGCACATGCCCAATATCCATCTTTAGCCATTGTACAAGCCTAAATGATTTAAAACACCATGAAGTAATGCTTAGATTAATAATATTTGATATTAATGTTTCTTGCTCTTTAAAAGCCGTAGTGACTTATTTTCATCTCTTATGAAATATCAATCACTTTATCAGATTTTGTTAAGCAAAATATGAAATACAGATTTTGGGAAGTACCTAACGGAATAGTGCAAAAATGCAAAATTCTGTTTTTTTTAGTGAGACATGATGCGCATGCCTAATATTCCCATTAGTCTATTGATCAAAATTACCATAGCATAAAAATTAATCAAAGAAGTCTCATATAGGAAAGAAAGTGCATATCTAGATGAGCATACACTTACACTAACATTCTTGGGCTTATGATCAACAAAATTGCCATAGCATGAAACCATTGTTTTTAGCATCAATATTTCTTTGAAAAACCATTAAATTCATGAACCAAATTTATACACAATAAAAAACACATTTTCCATGCATTGCATGCTAAATGAAAATTACCAAATATAATAATAAAACAAATACTTAAATATACCTTGAATCACAGATGGGTTCCTCTCAACCAAAATCTGAAACAATTACAAAAATAGAGTGTACAAACATGAGACTGAGGAAAAAGAGAAAACCACTCACTTCATCAGATTATATAGATGGTCACTAAAAATTGCAATAAATGTGTGTTGTGGAAACACCCAGACCTCTTGCAGTTTTAAACTACAATCTAGTGTCTGCGTAGATGACAAGATTCAAATTTTGAATATGCTTGATCAACCTCTGTGCTTGAAATGCTAATTTAGGACCTGAAAAAATCATCACACTATGTTAAAGGCTACAAAAAATCATCACAGTAGTTTGTCCTTTACATTTTCCTAAAAGGCTAAATTTAAATTTTTCTTAAATTACAGTACAAGTTTGTCATTTAAATTTTTCTTAAAAAATGTATATATGTATATATATTTTATTATTTTGAATTTGAAACACCTATCAAAAAATGAGATAGTAATCACTAAATATGCCCAATCATCAATGATGGAAAATTACAAATGATGTTATTTTTATGCACATATTAAAAAAAATTTATTCATTACAAAAATCCATGCATCATTTTGTTCACATGATTTCCTCCCCTTTTATAGAACTCAATATGTTATCTCACTTAGTGGGGTTACGTTTATGATTTTTGTCAAAAATAAATAAATAAATATAGAAATAAAGAAGAAGAGTTTTAATTTTATTTCCCTTTGACAAATTAACCACTAAGACAAGCATTGACCTGGCTTGTTCTTTGGCTGATTGCTTGATTGTAATTGGTTTAGGTTTTGCTTGTTAGTATTGGTTTAAAAAGTAATTTCAAGTGAGAGTTGAATAGTCATCGTAGTCTGCCAGAAGGACATTGAATATGATAGACAGGTTAAACATCCAACAAACCACATTGAATACTAATACTAATAAACACAGCTAATATATATATATATATATATATATATATATACTCATTAATGTTTGAAAGCTTCACTCCTCCATAATGAAGTAAGTTTTTATGAAAATAATCTCTCATACAACTATATACATAATAGTAAAAATATTATCATTAAGGAAACTATAATCGCTAGCATTAAACTAATTTAATTAAAATTTAAATTATGATTTATTCTTTTTATCTTAAAACTAAAAGAGATGAGTAATTTATTCAAAAATGTTTTACTATTTAACAAAAATCAGAATCCTAAAATTAAAGTTTGCATAAAGTCATGCTGGGAGTTAGGTATTATATATTGCCATTGATATGATGAATTTACTTGTGCAATGCCTCACATTATTAGACTAAAAGCAGAACCAAAATAAAAAAAAAAAAAATCAAAAACTAAAACTAGAACCAATCCCTAGGTTTCAATGATGAAACATAGCAAAGATCCCATCAAACCTAATTCTCATCCACTGAGAAAAATTAATTTTTTCCTCAATCAATACCCTTCAAAATTCAACGACACTGGAAAAACAATATCAAACACAAAAAACCATGATTTTCATTCATCTTGATTCCAAAAAAAAAAAAAAATCACCTTAAATCGAAACAAAACACACAACTTTCTAGATCCCAAAAAGAACCAACTCAATCAACCACTTACTGATTCTGGCGACGCCTTTTTCTGTTCCAATCCAAGCCTAACATGGCCAGGCCGATGCCAACGAAAACCTTCCCAAAAAGCCAACCAGAAGCTTCCCCGAAAAGTAGAATATATATATATATATATATATAAAATTGAGTGGGCTTTAAAAGCAGAAGATATATATGTGTGTGTGTGTGTATATATATATACCCGAGAGAGAGAGAGATAGTCAGGTAGTGCTTTCAAAGTGAGTGGGCTTTTCAATATGAGTGGGCTTTAATTTTACCAGAGTGGGAGTAGAAGATAGTATTTTTTTTTTTTTACTTTATTTTATTTTATTTTATCACCGATTCTTTGACGGAAACAAGCATAATAGTAATAATAATAATAATAATAATAATAATAATAATAATAATAATAAGGATCAAGCAATGGAAAAGGGCGATCCAAATTTATAGAATTCTAAAAAATTTATATTTTCATTTTTTAATTTATATTTTCAATTTTTTTAATTTAAATCAAATTAAAATGTTATGAACATAAAATATAATAATAAAAATAAATAAGGGATAAAAATAAATGAGAAAATCAACAGAACTATATTACTAGAATGGAATTATACAAGAAATTAGAAAAAAAAAACGTAACATATTGTAACAATTTTGTCCAATTTATTGTTTTAATAAATTAGGAAAAAAACATAACATATTGCAAAAGTATAATAAATAAATTTGAGTCTAATTTTAGTTGGATTGAGTTTAATAACAAAATTAATTAATTATGGTGATAATTCAAAAATCCGTCGGTAATAATAATCAATTCCGTTGGTGATAATTTAAAATTCCGTCTGTGATAAATTCTGATATCGTCCATAATATACAACAACTTATTTTAAATCTTAGAAATAAAATTAATTCTTTTCACCAATGGATTTTCCGACGGAAACTATCACCGACGGAATTTTCCATTGGTGATAAAATTATATTCCAGTACTAATATGTTATGAGGTGTTAAAAACTGTTCGTTGGAATTCCGTTACAAATTATATTACACAAATTTGAGGGGAATTGTATGTCTAGGTCCCTTGGTTATTATTTATGATTCTTGATTGATTAACACAAATTGTTCTAGTTTTCGTAATCATTGCATGTTCTTACTTGATACATGTTGATGTAGAAGAGGAGGATATGCCCCCATATTGATGACGCCCATGCCATGATAGATCTATGCATGTTCTAAGAGGTTAAGCATAGCTATATTTCCGGATTAGGGATTGATTGTCCCTCAGGCTTAGGGTCTGATTGATCTCTTCTCATGGGATTCTTGCACTTAAGGTAAACTTAGGAGGCTATTGTGGAAGAGATTCCATCTTAAGTTCTTAGTGGTTTAGACATAGTCGCCATGGCTTATTGGGGCTAGTAGGCCTTTGAATTCCCCTGGTTTGAATCTAGAACACAAATGACATTTAATGCATATCATAATTAATGATCAAGATAACTATAGTACATACTCCCAACTCCTTCTAAGTGTCCTTAATGTCATCTCCAATTGTATTGTTTAATAGTATTGTACAAGTAAACTAAAGAAAGAGCATAAACGATTAGGCTATTAATTAAGTGAAAAGGAAGTAATTAATAGGAGCCTCTCACCATTCCTAGGGAAAATACAACCCTCGTGTTCACCCACAAGGTATTACTTGATGACCTGTACACTTGCGGTATCACGGACCAATTATAGTATTAAGTGCATACGTGCATGCTCATATAATTTCATAATTTACACACCCATAACCCGTTCATCAATAACCCCCACACAAACTTTGGAGACAAGTTTCCCAGTGACACTACACCCCTTCTGGCTCCTTGCAGCGAGGTGAGCTTTCACTACCTACTATCAAACAGATCCACTAACGGACGTGTGATGTATGAGTTAAATATGCAAATAATATCAAAGTAAGTCTGTGAATACCACAAGTGTATGGATGTCAAGTAATACCCCGTGGGTAAGCACGAGGGTCGTATTTCCCAGGAACGGCGAGAGGCTAATATTACTTCTTTTTCAATTAATCAATAGCCTAAACATTTATGTTCTTTCTTTAGTTTACTTCTATAATTTATTACATAATACAATTGGAGGATAATTAAGCAAAATTGAAAGGAGGTGGGTGGCTGTATGATAGTTATCTTGATTAATATTTATGATAGGCATTGAGTACGACAATCATTTTCTAGAATTGGACTGGGGGAATTCGAAGGCCTACTAGTCCCAATCTCTTGTAACATAGGTCTAAATCAATATGAACTTAAGGTGAAATCTCTTCCTAACCCAGGCTCCTATCTTTGCCTTAATTAAGAGAATTCCTCTAGAAGGGACAAACCAAACCCTAAGCCTAAGAGGTAATCAATCACTAACCCAGAGATCTAGCAAAACCTAACCTCTTAGAGCATGCATAGATCTATCATGCATGGGTCTTCTAACATGGGGGCATATCTTCCTCATCCACACCAGAAAATTATCATTAAGCAAGCATGCAATGATTCATGAAAACTAGAAAGATTTTATTGAATATATCTGATAAACGCCTAAATGTACGTATTATTCATGTATGTGTATGTATAAATAAAGTATTTTTGTATGTGTGTATGCCCATTTTCGGTCTAAATTGGTTTATTTCGTGTTACAGGTACAAAAGTTACCATGGGGAGCTCGACAACATGATTTAAAGAGAATTTGGCAAGAAAAACACTATTTTCGAGCCCGGTACTGTAGCAAACACTGTAGTACGAACACTTGAAGAAACGGCCTGGTCAGGACGCATAAGTACTGTAGTTGTTCTACTATAGAATACCTACTGCTACAGTTTTACTGTAGCATCACTGTAGCAACTTACGCGGTTTTCGGGCTTTTTCGGAAACTTTCTCTCCCCGCATGCGGGGCCGCATGGGAGGCTGCATAGCTCACTGGAATTAGTTTTTAAGGGTTTCTAGGGAATCATTTGGAAGAGTCTTTAGCCACCATTCTCTCCACCATCATTCTCTAGGGTTTCAAGGGGTTGGAGAGGCTGATCTAGGGTACAAATCGAAGGGGAGAAGAGGAGCGCGATCAAGGAGAAGATCTAGGAGCTTATTGGCGCGGATCCATTAAGTTCTCATCACCACCTCTAGTCTTCATCTTAGGGGAGTTTGTTATGTGCTTTAGCTTGTATCTATTGTTCTTTATACTTTCTCTTTTATTGATGTTGAACTAGACTCCCAAGGTCGCCGGGAATCCGGTGAACCTTGGGATGAACTTGCTTGTATGAATACTTGATTTACATGTATGGTATTTGTGTGGTTTATGGTTCAAGCTTGGTGCACTTTGATGTATTGGTATGCATGAGAACTCTGTGTATCGATTTCTAGGTTATACTAGGTTGCGTGACCATCACCTTAGTATTAGACACACCAAGTTTGGAAGGGATACATGTACGAATATGCCGTGACCATCGGGTATTTGTACCCCTCCAACCATTAGGTTTGAGCCTAGATGTTGTGTTTGACCTTAATTAGGGATTTACCTAGGCCCATTGCAATCGTGCGAGGATTTGGGCAGAAGTGATTCCGTATTCTAATACTCATACCGGATTAGGGGTTATCACTGTGACCATCGGGGTGACCTACCTTTGGACATCTCTTGGCCTAACCACCTTTACCTGTGTAATTCGAGTATCCTTCTAGCTTTAGTAGTCCCGAGGGGATCCTCGCCTGGGACCTCGAACTTTCATTGTTACTTGCTTCCTTAGTATACTTATGTGGTGAGCCTTAGTCCACTTGTTTATAGTTTTCTCTTCTGTTATCTTTCTTATCTTGTTTCAAATCTATATTTGGTAGACTAGACAGTGTCATCTAGAGGGGAGTAATAGTAGCTCTTGGGACCCCAGGGAATACGACCCCCTCGCGCGTGCGTGAGGGGTATTACTTGGCGACCCGTGCGCTTGCGGTCAAGTCATCAAGTTTTTGGCGCCGTTGCCGGGGGATTTCAAGGAATACTTGGAAAACCTGTAGTTTATTGCTCTAGCCACTTTCCTCTTGTTGTATATACTATTTTATTATCTATTTTGTTTGTTTAGTTTTGCTTTGTTTCACTTGTGTTTTCTTTCTTTTTGTGCAAGGTACACTGTTTTTGACAAATGCAAGCTCAAAATTGCCCTCCAAGTCCTAACCATGGAACATCGCAAGAAAAGAGATATACTGTTAAGGAGGTCTTGGCACGATTCATGATCACCACGGAGGCAAAGTTTGAGATGATAGAAAAAAGGTTTTATGAATTTGGCACAATTCTAAGGAATGTCCAAGCCTCTATTCATTCTCTTGAGAGCCAGGTTGGACATCTTGCTAGGGCCCAATCTGAACAACACTCGGTCCTTGATGCCGAATATGAAGCTAGATTTGAGGTCGTTCATGCCGCACTTTCGGCTGTGCAAGCATCTCTCCACAAGCTAGAAAGCCGGGTTGAACAACAAATTCGTGAACCAGTAATAGATGGCCCAACTACAACCTATAATGAAAAGGAAGAGAACTTGGGTATATTGGAGGTTGAAGGAGTCAAAAGAGCACCATTGATAGCACTTGAGCAAGCCATTTGCATAAAATCTAACAAGAAAACCAAGCACAAGAAAGAACCACTTGGGACAAAAGAAATTGTGGGTTGGGGGTTGAAGCCATCCAATGACCCACCTATGCCGAGGTTAGACACATCCCAACCAAAACTATTTCCTTGGAGGCCCAAACGATTCTTGTGGGTAATTAAAGGAAGATTGACATTGGTTGAAGAAGGAGATGTGGGTAGGAGGTTTACACCCCCCAAGGACCCACCCATGCCGAGTTTGAAATTTTTTCAACCTTACTTATTCCCTTGGAGGCCTAAACAAGCTTTGTGGATGCTCCAAGGAAATTTAGCTAGGACCAAAGTAGAGGCGGAGAGGAGGTTCAAGCCATCCAAGGATCCGCCAAAGTTTAGATTGTGCAATGCCCGGCCCAAGCTCTTTCCATGGATGCCAAAAGATAACTCATGCTTGGTCTCCACTTTGACACCATCCCGAAAGGTATGCTTCACTTTTCTTGGTAGTTCTTATGCCACTTCTAGCTGGGAGGAACATACCATCTTCAAGCCCCCTCGAGGTAAAACACGTCGAGCTAATGATGTTAAACAAGCGCTTCTTGGGAGGCAACCCAAGCATTAAAATTCATAACAAGTGTGTTTTTGTATTTTGGTGTGTTTGGTTGCTTTAGTGTTCTTTGTTTTCATGTGAGTGATTGTGGTGAGTTAGTCATTTTTCATAATTTATTTACTTATGTTTGTTCATGGTACTTGTGAGTTCTTTGTGTTATCATTCATCTTCATGCATCAAACATCATGTTTTGGGTGTTGTGGGTGGATTCGGTGTTGTTTTTATGTGATTTTGGGGTGTTTGGATGAGTATTTGATGCAAAAACTGGAAACCACCCGCTTATTGACCGCATAAGAGCCTGCATAAGCATCCAGTGAGTGATGCGGCCTGCTATGCGGCCGCATAGGCATCCAGAGAGTGATGCGGCCTCCTATGCGGCCGCATAGGAGCCCGCATAGACTCTCGGGGCTGAACTTCATAAATGGTACCCCTTCACCATTTTCTTCATAACTTTCTCATTTCTCATCCGTTTTCCCTCATTCTTTCACCGTTTTTCTCCATTTTTCTTCCTCTACACGAATCTTCTACTTCCAAGGACTTAATTTGCATGATTTATTGGGAGTTTTTCCATCATCTTCACCGACTTTCCTAGGTACCTTTCTCTAAACCCTAGTTGTGAGCATGATTGGTACTTCTTCATTTCTCCTATTTTTTATGTTGAATGGATACCAATGTTATGGGAGATTGGTTGTTTGTTGTTTTTGTGTGTTTTTGGAGTAATTTGAAAGCTTTGTAAAAATTTTTATGCTCCATGTACAAGAGAAGCTCTTGCAAATTTTTTTTGGGAATTACTGTAGCACTTCTTGAACTCATTCATATCCCATCATGAGAAACCATTTCTTCTCTTGTATTTGTCCTGATTTTGTTGCATCCTTGTAAACTCTTATCCCCCACAACACTTGTATTAAAGAAAATTGGACTTCATGTTTTTGATTGCACAAAGGACTTGCTTGGATCATTTCTTGTTTAGTTGTTCTTGTGATGTTAGTTGTTTGTTTATTTGTGTATTTTATTTTCTTGTGTGTGATGGATACCTTGAGTTGATGTTTTTTCTACCTTGTAAGGTGGAATTTGGACATCAAGCACACTTCCCATCTCTTATATCTACCTTGAAGCATTGGTGGTCACCCAGATCTCATGGACTTCAAGACTAATGTTTTGAGACTCGGGGAAGTTCACGAAACCCTCCTACTATGTTTTTATTGTCCATATTGTTGCATTTCATTGCTTAGGCACATTGAGGGCAATGTGCATCTTTAAGTGGGGGGGGGGGGGGGGGGTGGAGTTGGATCTTCGTGAACTTTTAAAATTTTTGCAATTGCATGCTTGGATCACCTATGATAGCTATGATTGTATTGTTAAGGACTTCCTAGCTTGGTAGAATGATAGTTGTGAGCTGTACTTTACCTGTTCTTGAATGTAGTTCTGTTTCATCTTTAGTGCACTCTTATACTTGTTCACGATCACTTCCACCTTGTAGATTCCAACCAACCCATTGCAATGTTTTTGGCATTAAAATGTTAAATTCTACTTTCAATGCTCTTTTAAGAGCTTTGAGGTCCTTTGTTGTTTTCTTCGGCATTAAGTGAGATTGTCTAACAGGTTCTATTTCAGGGGATACGATATATATATATATATATATATATATATATATATATATATTAAAAAAAAATGGAGTCTATGACAGTATTCCTCTGCTAGTATAGCATGAATGCGTCTATGTGGACTGTAATCAAGTAGGATGGGTGGTTCTTGTGCGTAGCTAGCATGTGCATTCGTCTGAAAGATTTTTGTGCAGTCTACGTTAGTCGGACTCAGGAAAAAAAAAAAGGTACAAGATAGAATGTATATATGTAAGTAAGGAATAAAGCATCTCGTCTGTGTCCCCTGAAACCTGTTGCATGATCACTTAAGAGCCAGAGTCTTATTTAGGACCCAAAGGACTCTTAATTGGGTATTGAGGGTGTCTTTAACACTTTAATACCATCTTCATCGTGCGTGGGGTGAATGGTCATCCTGGGGTAATCCAGGGTGTGGAGGTCAAGGTGGGAGTTAGCACACACTCACGGGGGCACTCTAGGAGAAACAGAATTAATATTACTTGACTATTCATTGAACAACTCACTTCTTAATTTCTATCTATTTATGCTCGCGGAGTTCTTTACTATTGAGCTTGAGGTTGTACATTTAGCCGTTTATCTTTTGCCCCTGTTCTTCATGTTTTGTTTGCTTGGGGACAAGCAAACGCTTAGGTGTGGTGAGGTTTGATAAACGCCTAAATGTACGTATTATTCATGTATGTGTATGTATAAATAGAGTATTTTTGTATGTGTGGATGCCCGTTTTCGGTCTAAATTGGTTTATTTCGTGTTACAGGTACAAAAGTTACCATGGGGAGCTCGACAACATGATTTAAAGAGAATTTGGCAAGGAAAACACTATTTTCGAGCCCGGTACTGTAGCAAACACTGTAGCACGAACACTTGAAGAAACGGCCTGGTCAGGAGATTCATGTGGGCTACCATGCAGGCCGTATAAGCACTGTAGTTGTTCTACTGTAGCAGTTACTGTAGCGACACTGTAGTAACTTACGCGGTTTTCGGGCTTTTTCGGAAACTTTCTCTCCCCGAATGGGAGGCCGCATAGCTCGCTGGAATTAGTTTTTAAGGGTTTCTAGGGCATCATTTGGAAGTGTCTTTGGCCACCATTCTCTCCACCATCATTCTCTAGGGTTTCAAGGGGTTGGAGAGGCTGATCTAGGGTGCAAATCGAAGGGGAGAAGAGGAGCGCGATCAAGGAGAAGATCTAGGAGCTTGTTGGCGCGGATCCATTAAGTTCTCATCACCACCTCTAGTCTTCATCTTAGGGGAGTTTGTTATGTGCTTTAGCTTGTATCTATTGTTCTTTATACTTTCTCCTTTATTGATGTTGAACTAGACTCCCAAGGTCGCCGGGAATCCGGTGAACCTTGGGATGAACTTGCTTGTATGAATACTTGATTTACATGTATGGTATTTGTGTGGTTTATGGTTCAAGCTTGGTGCACTTTGATGTATTGGTATGCATGAGAACTCTGTGTATCGATTTCTAGGTTATACTAGGTTGCATAACCATCACCTTAGTATTAGACACACCAAGTTTGGAAGGGATACATGTACGAATACGCCGTGACCATCGGGTATTTGTACCCCTCCAACCATTAGGTTTGAGCCTAGATGTTGTGTTTGACCTTAATTAGGGATTTCCCTAGGCCCATTGCAATCGTGCGAGGATTTGGGCGGAAGTGATTCCGTATTCCAATACTCATACCGGATTAGGGGTTATCACTGTGACCATCGGGGTGACCTACCTTTGGACATCTCTTGGCCTAACCACCTTTACCTGTGTAATTCGAGTATCCTTCTAGCTTTAGTAGTCCCGAGGGGATCCTCGCCCGGGGACCTCGAACTTTCATTGTTACTTGCTTCCTTAGTATGCTTATGTGGTGAGCCTTAGTCCACTTGTTTATAGTTTTCTCTTCTGTTATCTTTCTTATCTTGTTTCAAATCTATATTTGGTAGACTAGACAGTATTATCTAGAGGGGAGTAATAGTAGCTCTTGGGACCCCAGGGAATACGATCCCCTCGCGCGTGCGGGAGGGGTATTACTTGGCGACCCGTGCGCTTCCGGTCAAGTTATCAATATCAATCAAGGTTCACAAACAGTAATTAGAATACCTAGACATACAATTCTCCTCGAATTGGGGTCCTCGGATGGATGTAAAAGAATATAAACCAATTAATAGCAATCATTTATAGGAAAATATATCAAAAGAAATCCTAGACTAACTCCCTACAATGAATCTCTGAAAGTTGAGGTTGAGAGGATCCTAAGATTGACAAGATGCCGCCGAATCTCTTTGCGAGCCCTCCTCTACCGATGATCGTTGAATTACAGTTGAGAAACTCACTGGAATCTACTAAAATATGCTTGAAAGTCATCTCCAATAGCTCAGATCTCCAGAACTCCGGTCGCCCTACTTTATTTGGCAAAAGAATCTCCCTGAATTCAGAAAAAACTAGGGTATTTATAGATTTGAGTCCGCCACGGCTTCACCACGGGTGTGGTGACACCCGTGATGAGTAAGTTATTACTTGGGCTTCAAGTTGCGTCCTGGCACGGTCTCTTGGTGTTGTATGGAGAGATCATGGGCCTAATGGATTTTCACAATGGCCTTTGTGTGGCCATTGTGGCTTATGTGTTGCTTCCAGTGGTTCCATGCTGTCACGGCTTGATAACGGCAATGGTGAGTGCAGACAACCGCCATGGTGAGATGTCACCACGGCCTTTGTAAGCCGTGGTGAAACTCTGATTTAGCAACTTAGCAAATTTTGCTTCAAAACATCCCCGAATTTTCTTCTTATTTCCTAAAATAGAAATAAAGGCCGCGGTGAACAAAAGAATGATATTTTGTACTAATTAGGTGCTAAATATTCAAATTCTATACCGAATACAGTGTAAATGATATAGAAAATATGAATTTTCTAGCACTTATCACCCACACAAACACAACCCACAAGAACCAAGCCAACAAGAAGAATAAGTAACAAGAACATTAAGAAGAAAATTATAAAATAAAATCCTAAATCCATATGCAAGGCAATCCTACTAGAGGCTTAGTTGACTTAAACTTGAGTCGAAGGGATCCCAAAGAATTTCTATGAATTTTAACTCCATTCCAAGCAAAGGAAATAAAGGAAAGGAAGGATTTCTCTGTTATACAATAATGATATAGTGATCATGATTCCAACACAAAAATGGTTCATGGTTTTATCAAGATTGGAAGGATACAACTTCCACTAAACCACCATCATAAAAAAATCTAGAATGGAGCAACTTCCAAGCTCCTCCATGCCCAAAATACAAAACCCTAGATCGATCATCTAATTATGAGAAGTCAAGGAAGAAGGGAATGAAAGAACCAAAATAATTGGATTGCATACCTTGCCAAGCCCTAAGGAGAAGGAAAGATGGTGAATGGAGCTTCTTCCAATAATTAGGACATAGGAGGATTCAAGGGGAAGATCTTCTCATCCAAGGGGAGAACCATAGGAATGAGGGAAAAAAAAGGAAGAAGGGAGTAAAAAGGATTTATGGCATGGAATTTATGAAATTACCCTCGCCTTACTACCTAAAAATCCAATATAGCCAAACAACTTGTGTGCCATGAAGCCTCTCGTGTGGCTACACGGTTAGGTCGCATGGTTGCCTGGCCGTGCCATGTAGCTGGTTGTGCAGGCACATAGTCAAGTGTGCGAGTGCACACTCACCCACATGAGTCAAGAACAACACTCGTCTGATCCTTTTGCATTGTAAGGTAATCAGTAAGCCCTGTTGAGGTGTTTACAAGGGAATTCGATAAAAGTTTTGAGTTAGAGCACAAAAAAGGCCAAATATCATAAGGATAACATGATATGAAAATTTAGCTTACATGAAAATTTTACTAAATTAACTCGTAAGTTGAATTAATTAAGAATTTTGAGAAATGATCTCTGTAAGTTTACTCATTTTATTCACCATACCTCTGTATATAGTAAAAGTCTTATCTATCACAACATTGATAACTGCCAAGAATTTTATCCTCTTATTTCATTGGAAATACAAAATCACATATCTAGATCTTAATCTAAATGAATAGTGAATATATGTTTATATGATATAGTTAAAACTATTATGTTAAATTTTTTCTAGAACACTTGCAAGTTGAGTTGATGGGAAATTTTGAAACTAAGAAAAAAAAAAAGAGCATATTTTTCACTAGGGAAAAATGGCAATTAGATATCTTAATTTGAATAATGAGTGAGCATATCTTGATATCTCAATATTTGCTTGAAGATGTTATATTTGACTAGTGACTTGTGCAAATCATCACTCTTAAATAAAATTCGGATTTTCTTTATCTTAACCATAAAAGTTTCTTAGTGACAATTTTAATGAATAACTAGATTTTAAATTTCTAATAACACACAAATATCAATAAACATTGTAGCAATATATGTCCACAAAGCACAACATGGAAAGCATGCTTTACTCCTTACCTTATGTCTTCCACCAAATATTGTGCTAGCATTGCTACTTTTTCCATTCTTGATTATTGTAGGTACACATTATCGTTGCCATGCAATCTTACTCTATCATGAAGTTGACAATCTATCTCCAAGGAAATATATAGATTTTTTTGGTTTTGCCATCCACTTTACAGGAGCAGTTTTAAGATGATATACCAACCATTGTTTTTGCAATGTATATTAGTGTGCAGGCTTACCTATGATATATATCATTTGAGAATTGAACAATTCTATATTATATTGTATAATATACCATATCATTAAGTTATTATTTTATAGAGGAAACTTTGAAGCATTAAGATTGATATACTACCATTTTACTTATATAAGGTTATTTTGTTCCATAAAATTTAAAGTTTCATTGAAGAAGTGCCATTACAGTCTAAGTATTATGTTAGCATTGCCCCAAATATGATTATGGGATAAAATTGATTCATAGATTTCATTGTTATTGTTTTGATGGATCCTTAGTTTATTGGATTTTTTTAATGCAAAAATTGGAAATGGTTGAGATTTCTTTCTTTTGTTTGTATCTATACATTTTGGGTCAAAATCACTTCCAAGGATGAAAGATTTTTTTCAATCTCATATTGGCATCTATTTCCCTTAAACATTTGTAAATATTTATAAAAGTAAGACTAATGCATTATTTATTTTTTCAACTGACCATATTAAATTTTAGGAACACTATTGTAACTTATGAATTTAAATTTCATTGTAAATAGTAATGGAAGTTGCACCACTAATGCTTTTAATAAAAGATGTCATTAATTTTTTCTTGTTAATTTTTTTATTTAATTTATGACTTGTAGTACATTTTTAATGGTCCTTTCTTGTAACTTACATATACTCGAACACGTTGCAAGCCTCTATCATTACCTATAATCTAGGGAAGCATTCTCAAAGACGAGCATGAGAAAAGGTAAAATATAGGCCCTTTTACTAGCTCTCATCTTCATCACATTTGCTGTGTTTATGGCAACCTGCAACTTCGTAACCCATGTTTTAGATCACCATCTCAAAGGCATGGAAGACAGGTTGCCTAATTCATATTCCTCCATCTTGCAAAAGGTATCCAAGGGTGCAAAAACATCAAATACTTTTAGGAGGCTCTTTCATGTGGTTGTCACAGCAACATACACTACCTACAACAAATGGCAATGTCGAATAATGTCCTTCTGGTATAAAAAGGTTAAGCATGGTTATGGATTAGAGATGAGTGGGTTCACTAGGATTTTACACTCCAAGGAGCCAAATAATTTGATGGATGAGATCCCAACTTTTATTGTTAAACCCATTCCGGATGGAATAGATCAAGTGAGATTTAACTTTAAGTGTTACCTACATTTGATGTATTACACCAAAATAGTTGGATAAACATTATGTAGAAATAAAAATACATTCGAACCATTCATCTTAAGATGTGTGGTAGCATGGCTATATCCAATGGTTATGTACAATGTCTCGTCTATAGATGATTTAATTAAAACAATATAATTACATTATTCACTTTGCATGTATATTATTGATAGGAACAAATGCCACCTATGAAATTCTTGCACATTCTTCATAGGTTTGTTACATCCTAGATAATGGTTGTATAATTCTAGCTATCCAAATTAAATGGGGAGAATTCATAAATTATACTAACCCCTTTCACAAGGTGAATATAAACTAGTCCGGTACAGTGCTGATACAGACAATCCTATGATTGCAATGCACTCTATGAACTCTTAACAAAATAGACAAGTATTCAAAATATAGATAATTCTTCTCTCAAAATTATTGGCCCTAATCTCATATAAATTAGAAACAAGATCTCTCTCCGAAAATACTCCATACGATTACAAAGAGGATGTAATCACTTGCCAATGCACTCGGAAGGATTATGGAAGAAGAACTCTTGACTCCAAAGTACCTTATCTCTAGGCATACTCACAATCCCCTTAAATTGCGGTTGCCTATGTTAGGTGGGTTTCTCGACTCGTCACACAAGTGTTGCATAAATTTCCCAAAAATAAAAATAAAGTAATAAATATTTTTATGGGTTGTTTTTGAATGTTTTCATACCTCTTCACTTCATAGCAGTTGTGATGCGAAGAGGTTTCTCAAATTTATAAATACCCCCTCCAATCCTTTAAAAATTGTATCTTGTACTTTTTAAAAGATAAAACTAATTTTTCATATAAATTTTCTTCCTGTATTGCTAACCGTCTTCAATCCTTCTAGTTCAAGTGAGTTCTTGAGAAAACAGAAAGTGCAAAATTTGTTTCTCAATTAGTAAGCAATGTATCCCAAGAATATTATTCCTCGAGACCATATGCACCTAGTGGGATAAATAATATTCAAGAGACAACTTCTCTCGAAGTGCCTGGCCTACACCTTTCAATTTTCTTCTTGTCTTCTTTCATTCTTTTATTATACCTAGATTTTTCATTAAGTTGTCATATCTAGTGCATATATATCCAACAACAAGCACATAAAATATGAATCTAGGGCTCTCGCCTCAATAGCATTCAAGACAATAGATGCATGCAATTAAATTCAATAAAAAAGGATTGCAATTAATAATCAATGTAAAGCATGAAAGATCCACAACCAAAGTCAATCAGATCATAAATCCTAGTGTTCATCTATGCCTAAACACCATAGAGATCTCTCCACGAACAGCTCCCTTGAAGCTTTAAACCTTCATCTAATCTCTTTTTTTTTTTTTTTTTTTTTTTTTTGCTTTCTTCCCCTACAAAAGATATGCAGTAAAAGCCCTCCAAATTGGCACCCAAAGGGCAGCCAAAGAGTAGAGAAAAAGATCCCCCAAAAGCTCTAGTTTCTCTGCTTTTATAACTCAAAAATCAGGGGTTCTTACAGTCTGCTGCTTACAACCATAACAATGCTTGTAATAGTGACTGTAATCTCCTCGGGTTGGGTGTTAAGCCCGTAACAGTCCCATAACAATGTCTGTAATAGTGATTTACTACAGTACTCACTTGTAATAGTGCCCGTAAGTCACTATGAAAACTTTGTGCTTCTTCCAAAATTGGCTCAAATAACCTCAAACTTGTTCCTCTTGATCTATATGTCATCAGTCTAGCCTAAATATAAAATAAGCACCAAATCCAATCATATATTCAACAATTACATGTAAAGTGATACAAATAATAAAAGTCATATATATATATATATATATATATATATATATATATATATATATATATATATATATATATATATATATATATATATATATTATTATTATTATTATTATTATTATTATTATTATTAACAGAATTCACATTATTTCTTGCGGTACTATAGGGTTGTATTGTCTTCAACAGACCATGTGCTTTTGTGCAATGGCTAAAAGAAGCAAGTATCAGTGAAGAGTGAGTTTATATGAATATCAAAACCTCAATTTTCTTCCTTGTTTTGGTATTTTTCCATTTTCTTTAATAAAAAAGTAGGGAATAGAAGTTTAAAAGAACTCATTTTAGAAAAGTTTTGGAAAAAAGCATATAATTGTTGATTTTTTTCACTATTTTTTATATTTCATAAAAAGCCTAGTTGTAAATCTAAATGGCTTGCTCGATATGCAAAATGTAGTTATGTGCTAATGGCAGAACTAGATCACATTTTTGTCTATCGTTTGCCAAATTTTGCTTATGGAAACTATCCTTCTACCTTCCTTTTCTCTTACATCAGACCTTCTGCTTAGGAGAATCTAATACAAAAATTTTACCTTGAAGAAAATGATTCTTTGACAAACATTGATCCTTTTGGAAATTCTCCTGTTATAATTCACAAGGTAAATTTGTTCTTAGATTAATCTGTATGTTCTGACGTTTTGATATATTTTAATGCTTAAATTTTTGTAATCCATATGTAAAATTTCATATCATTCAGATCTATTTAGTGTTTTTCTTCTTGTTTAGCAATCAAAACCATGAATTTTACTGCTTAATAATTTTTTTTTGATTAATAGATCTAAAGTTGACTATTACAGATATTTTATGATCTCATTATATTTTTTTTAATTTCTAAAATAAATTATCTTATAAATGTATATATGTTCATTATATTCATTATAGTTATAGAATTTCATATCAATTTCTTTGGTTGGATTTCTTGTTTTATTAGTATTAATGTGAACTTCTTCATTTATGATTAATCAATAAAATTTCTCTTGCCGAAGGAGTAAAGTGCAAAATTTTTTTCTGAGAGATCAACAAAATTTCATTCCATAGAATACCTACATTTCTGCTCAAAAAGTTTAAATTGTCCTAATTTTATGTGTCTTTTGTTTTCTATCTCTTACAAATTATATAACCACCCACATTAATTTGCAATTGCAAAATTTTATATATCAATTTCCTATACAGAACTTGTGTCATTTAATTCTTTAATTGATTGAATGTTAAATTAATGCATTTCAATCACAACTACAAAAAAATTGTCCCTACTTGGTTCAACCTCTTATTGAATATGAAACATGATCTAGAAATTGACAAAACTTTCAACTAGGTACTTGAAATATGTGAGAGACCAATCCATCTCAGTGAGACCTAGAACAGAACTCATTACAAGCCAGTCATTGTTTTGTTTAGTCGGGCATTTCGCACTTCTTCAGAGTCGAACCCGCGACCTAAGCCTTTTGTCTCACTTAAATTGTGCCCCTCTCACCAACTGATCCGCGAATCAATTTGTGAGAGGCACACACTTTAAATGAGACAAAAGTCATAGGTCATGGGTTCGACTCCGAGGTAGTGCAAAATCTCCGACTAAGTGAAACAATACCTGACTTGTGATTAGTTATGTTCTGGGTCTCACTAAGGTGGGCCGGTCTCTCACAAAATATGAGGCAAAATCTTCATTTTTAAAGTATTTCTTGAACTTGCTGAGTTTATCACTAATTACTTTTAAAATTTTGTTTGTTGCAACCAAAGGTATGGATATGCTGTTTCTAGTGCACTTCATTGAGTGCAACATCTCCATTATAAAGAGTTTATGATACATTTTTTTTTGAATTTATATTTATTTGATGATAACGAAGGAGCTGACCTAAAATTTATTTAAAATATCATTTTTCAGCCTCCCTGGGATGTAAAAGTAGCAAATGCATATATTATTCAGTATACTTATGGATGCACATATACATTAAAAGTGATATTGCAACCTTCCATATTTTTGTTTTGTTAAATAAGATTTTTTGTCGCAAGTTTTGTGGTTAATGTTATTGTATTTGTCATTGCAAGTTTAGGGGGAGCTAATTGTTGGCAAATTCGGAGAATGGGGTTTTGATAATAGATTTTCATCTTCATAGTAAACCATGAAGAAATTTATCCTTGCCCCCGCCAAGAGTTCCTAATATTGTGGTATGTAAGAAATTGCGTATGAATTTAATTCAAGGTTAAAATTTTTATTTCCTGGTATACTTTTTCTCAATGCTCACTAGTACTTCTATTATTTATATTCAAATGGATAAATATGGTCTTTTTCCCTGTTTTTTAATTTTTTTTTGTGTTTTTAAAATGTTCAATATGCTTTTCACTTAATACATGTTTCAATTGATATGTCATTACTAGTAACATTATTTTTCGCAACGACATTACTAGTAACATCCAAGGTCACATTCAATGAGATTTAGGTCCAACAATCTCGTGGTTACTTTCCTTGTGATTCTAGATATTATTTTTGGATGAAACTGTTGTTTATTTGTCACTTTTGTTTTTTTAACATTAGGTCATTAGTTTGATCAATCCAAATCACGACCCCAATGGATCTGATAAATTTATTCATGGTTAAAATTGCTTATAACTTTATTCATGATTAAAATTTTTATTTTTATTTTTTTTTTGAACAACGGCCATAAGTTAAAGAAAAGAAAAGAACAAAAAGACAACTAGAAGTAGAGATTTCTCTTGGAGCAGAGGTCCTCCAACCAGTATGGCCGGTCCATTCCTTGGAAGAAGAGGGAGAGGTGACTTCGAGTTCTTCCAAAATCTGCTAAAGAATCAGCAATGATTATCTTCCCTAGGGATGGTCTCAATAAAAATATTGGGGAAGTTTCTCAGGTTGTTCTTCAAGTTCTCATATTCAGTGCTGAAATGCCAAGCAATGCAAGGGTTGAAATGTTTCATTAAGTTTTCAATTCTTGGAAAGTCACAACAAATTCGAGTTGGTTGCCGTTGCTTATCAATACACATCTGCAGAGCAAGGTTGGCCATCGCAAACTCAGCCATAATTGGAGAGTCCAAAGAGGTTCCCATTACACCTGCAAGAAGAATATGATTTAAGTTATCAATGGTGACAAAATGCAGACCAGTAGAATTTAAGCTTGAAATCTAAGAGACGTCTGAGTAAATAGTGATAGATTGAAGTCTACACTTAGAAAGGAATTCCTCCCTGAATGGTCACAAAGAATTATCAGTGCAAAGAGTCCAGGCATTAGGAATGATTGATTTCAAGTTGACTAAAGTTTTCTTGAAGATCATATTACAACGTTGCTTCCAGATGAGCCAAGCCATAGTGGCAATAATAGCTTTGGCCCAAGAACATGAAAAATGGAAACCAAATTTATTCATGCGCCAAGCTCCGATGCCAAAATGAAGGAAAGCACAAGAACTCAACCCAAGATGATTCATAAGATCAACCTAGCAAGGATTGATTAATTTTGCAATAGTTCCAAATAAGATGATATGCTATTTCTTCCACAAGGCCACAAAAGGGACAATTCATGAATGGGCCAATATTGAGGCTATAGAGATAGGCCCCAGTAGCAATTTTACCATGAGCTAACTTCCATATGAAGACTTTAGTACGGGGCAAAACAGAAAGTTTCCAAATTTTAGACCAACCAGACTAGGAATCTGAAGAATAATGCAGGTTGTTGGAATAATCATAAACTGCAGAGGCAATGGAATATTTGAAATTTTATCAATCCAATCCCAGTCCAGAGAGTGACCCAACAGGTTTCCAATATAATCCTTACAAAAACCCCTAGAGTTGCAAAGATCCGAGAAACGAACCTCCTCAAGAGAAACAGACATGTTTAGAAAGGTTGGCTTTTTGGAGATAGGAAGATCAAGAATACAGGGATCATGCCATAAATCAATAGAGGAGGGATTGTAGGAGAGAATTCTAATGTTTGGGTTGATGAAGTTAGCAGAATTACAAATGGACTTATAGAACCAGGAAGAATGGGAAGCATGGACCGGGTTCTAGACATGTCAACCATGGTATTTGATCTTAAAAATGTCTACCAAAAACTTATTAGCAGATTTTAGGATGTAAAAAATGTTTTTAGCCATTAGATAGTGATTCACCAACCACAGGTTTCTGATCCACAACCCTCTGTCAGGTTTGTCAAGTGTAGTAACAAGGATTCCATTTAATGTGTTGGTTTTTATCAAATTCAAGCATAGTATGCCAACACTCTCAAGAAGAAAGGAAAACCACTAAATGTTTCATGGAGTGAAGAGTTAAAAAGGAGTATGGTTGAAGAAATAGAAGAAGGTTTGACCTGCCATCATGCTATCATAAGTGAGAAAGATCTTCTTATGGCCGACGAACTCATGTTGAAAAGATTTAATAAGATGATCATATAGAACAAGTGTCTTGAGGATGAGAAAGAAAGTAGTTAGGAGTTAGAAGAATGCTAACAAAAGTTAAAGTTGAGCCATGCTAAGAATACCATAGACTTCATTTACAAAGGAAAAGTGAAGTAAGATGAAATACTGACAATTGGAAGACCTAATGGAGCTAATTCGCTACTTTGGATAGTCATCAGGATGAAAGAAAGATAATTCAAAAGTGGCCTTTGTAAAATCCAATGCTCAATAGAACAAATATGTGAAGTAAGATAAGGCAAGGAGAAGATTTAAAAGAGAAGTGTTCATGTGCTTTCATTATGGAGAAAGTGGCCATATAATAGCTAAGTGCAACAAGCAGAAAGAAAATTTAAGGAATAGAAAAATAGTTGGATATGAAAAGACAACTATTAGAAGGGAAGCAAAGGCAAGGCTTTAGTAGTCAAAAAGTTGTAGATAAGGAAAAGTGATGTGAAACGAAAAGATGCAAGAGGCACTGATAAGAGCTTGAATGAATGTATTTGACTACTATTCTTTATAGCACTTTGCATGTAATTGTTAAATATATGATTGAATTTGGTGATTAATTCACTTCTATTTGGTATTCAGGCTAGAATGAAGACATACAGATAAAGAGGAAAAAGTTTGAGGTGATTTGAACTAATGTTGGAAGAAAAAATAGAGATCCTAGAGTGACTTACTAGTATTATTACTGGCGTTTACTGCAACACTATACTGGTCATGATACTGTAGCACACCATTGTTTATGGCACTGTTTGGCTATAAGGGTTACTATAACGGCCATAAGAACCCCCGATTCCTGAGTTATAAAAGATAGAAATTAGGGCTTTTGGGGGATCTTCTTCTTTACTCTTTGGCCATCCTTTGAGAGGTGATTTGGGGGTTTCCCCATTGATTATCTTATTGGAGAAGGATGAAAACAAGAGGAAGAGATTATGATAAGGTTCAAAGCTTCAAGGAAGCCGTTCATGGAGAGATCTCAAAGGTGATTTTGGGGAATCTATGAAGAACTTCATCCATCCAAGGAGATTGAGAGCTTTCAGGGGGTTTTGTTATTCCCTTTATATATTTTAATTCATTAGGATTGGATTATTGTTCTCCATTGATGGAGAACTAATTTTCATGGTGTTTGAGCATAGTTGATCGCTAGGGTTTATTTCATTGATACTGGTTGTTGGATCTTTAATGCATTAGTTGTTTTCTTAACTGTAATCACTCTATTTGTATCTAATTACGTGTTTTTATTGAATGATTTCTATTGTGGTGAGAGCCCCCTAGTTTTCATATGCGAATAAGCCTCTAGTTAGTGTACTTTTGAGACCCTGTCTCCCTTAATTCTCCTAGCGAGTTAGTGATAATCTTTGTACTCTTTTCAATCATGTGGAGTAGATTTTAGGATAAATCACATCTCTGCTCTATATTCTGATTAGGGGTGATTTCTTTTTTTGAGGGAGATTATCTACTTATGAGATTGTCATTAGCTTACAGTGAGGTTTCATAGAGTGTTAATGCGATTGTGTGGATGTCTGTATCAGCTCTGCATCTATTTAGTTACTATTCACATGAGAAATCGGGGTTTAGTATAATTCTGAAAACCCCTCTGTTTAAATAGGATTGCATACTTGGACAACTTTTGTCCTGTACTTCATAACCCTATATGTATACTATGCTGGACATCGTCTCTTTCCTTGATTTCTCTCCTATTTATTTCCATATTTTTTTTTATTTTATTCACTTTTGTTTACACACACATCATTCGATCATTTAGGCTAATTTTCGGATTTAGGGTTATTACTACTATTAACTTTATTCCCTATGGATCAGTACTCTGTTTTACGCACACTATTATTATGCTATTGGAATGTACACTTGCGTTTCTATCAGGCACAATTGTTTTTAAAAAAATAGAAATTACAAAGAATTAGCTTGTTCTAACAGCATGTTTTAACACGAGACTTGAATACAAAGGACTACTAAGGTCTAAAAGAGAAAAAACACCTGCCTAGGTGAAAGACTCAGAATATTTATAGTCAGTTCCCAAAGATATTTTTTAAAGGATAAAAGAGAGGAGGAGGGGAAAAGGGGTGGGGTAAGTTAAGAAAAGGAGAAAAGGAGGGATAAAATATTTTTGAGGGTAAAAGAAAAGAGATTTGGAAAGACAATTATAGGGTAAGTGAAAAGGCAATTTGTAGATAAAATATCTTCAGATATAAAGGTGCACAATTTGTGGGGTCTTTTTTGTTTTACCCTGCCTTTAATTATTGTTAGACTGGCTAAAAAATAACGGATCACAAATTTAATTTTAATTTTAATTTTTTAGACTTCAATAGATTGTGAGTTCATGGCTTCCATTAGGGGCAAGCCTTAAATGTTAATTACCTTGGACATTGTCTATGAACCTCCGATTAAGAAATAAGTGCAAACAAGGAAACAAGTTGTGTCACGCCCTGACCCATGGGCCCACAGGATGCGACAATTGCCGCGACAATCCCGAGTAGGGATACTCCACCCCTCAACTATCGGGATGCCATAAGGCTATCTAAAACCTAGAATTTCACAATCCTGAACCAAAAATCACAAATAGAAATATCCAATACTTCAGAGTACAAAAGTACACAAAGGAAGCGACACTCTCACAACAGGGTAAAAAAAATTCTAAATTAAAATAAGACATCATACAACCACTCGATTAATGAAGTAGAGCAAATGACAACAACACTATTTTTCAAGCCCAACTTTGCTAATGGTTCCATGAATATTATACAATGCAAGTATGCTCAGTAAAAAAAAAAAATACACAAGTCTAAAAAGACAGAAAGAGAGAGGGGTAAGCAACCATAGTTACTTAGTGGGGTGGGGTTGGGGGGGGGGGAGGGGGGTGGGAGGGTGGGGGAGGTAAGCACAATCCCACTAGAAGACACCAACAACAATGATAATAATAAATCACCAAAATAAATACTTTACCAAAAGGAATAATAGTTTAAAACATTATCACATATAATAGCAATCTTTAAAAGGAGTAACATAATATAATACCAAGAAAGGCTTTTACCTTAACCTAGGTTTCTAACACTGAAATCAACACTTTCACTATAAAACAAAATGCAAAAAACCAAAACCAACTAAAAATATAAGTAAAATGATTTACAATAAAAAAAAGAGTTTTCAAAATAAAGAAAATTAACTCTCGGGTCACAACAAGTTTGTGGGAGACTGCCTTCCTAAGAGGGAAAGTTGGGCTTCACCCGCACGCTACAAATTCGAGATTACACAAGACAAGGAAGTAAATCTTAAACCCAGAATAAAGCAACACCTAACACTCACCCAACATAAAGTGGTCTAGAAACCTCTCTAAACCTTCGTCGTAGCCGTGGCTAAGTTTAGAGCCGTTAAGGTACTCTTGCTCTAGACGCTGACCCATCGGTTAACCATATGGTGAATCCGTTATCCGATGAATATCCAATCAAGGATCTATAGTCCCACTTGAATCTGATACTCGTAGAAATCAGTCGGTCTACAACGCCACCTCAACAGGCTAGCTGTGGAGACCACCTATTGTAGTAGGATATCACCATACAATCACAGCAATAAATGCAATTCCACACGGAGTACAATAGCCAACAATGACCATCAATCAACATAACCTCAACCATTTCCACAAGGAAATGACAAAAGCACAAAAAAGTTAAGTCTTTAACACAAATCGATTTACAAAAATCCAACACGAGAAACAACATAGAAATTCTTTCCATTCGACAACCCAAAATGAGTCCAAGCATAGATTACAAAAAATCAAAGAATTTCACAACAAATCCCAAGTTTCACAAAACAAAGATTTGGCAAACTCCTTGAAGGATTTCAATCACAAGTCAAACATGAACATTCAAACACCAAATAAGACATTCAAGATCTTTAACAATAACAACTATCATTCAACAAAATGCAAACGAAGTATAAACCAATAAGGATTTACTTAAGCATATATATAGTTATCGGTATTTTTCTAATAAAGCTATACTTCATAATCCCACTCACATAATTGGCAATTTCTCTTCCTTGCAAGCTAATCCTCGGCTAATCCTTTGCCTTGAGCCCATGCTTTTTCTCCTTGCCAGAGCACAACAAAAAACATTAAAGATTAGCACATAAGCTACATGAAGAAACCCTAGGTTTGTCTACTAAACAATAGTAATCATCTCTAGGGTTTGCTCAAACTAGACCTTCAGGTTACTAATGGAGTTCTAAACGGTTTAAGCCTCCTTCTAAGCCAAAAAAACCAAGGAAACATGGGGAGAACTCACTGGTGCTATAGTAACTCCGAAAACAAGGGAGAAGAAAGTTCAAGGATAACTCGAGATCGAAGCCAAACAAACCAAGGCAAACATTTCTCTCAAGATACACCAATAATAAACAAGAAGAAGAATAAGGATCAAGGTACAACTCAAACCCACAAACCAACCCTAGCTTCATTTATTCAAAGAATGAAGAAGGAAGAGAAAGATGAAAGCTTACCTCGAAGCAAGAGGAGATCAAACTCTAAGATCAACAAACAAGCCTAAGAAATCCGCCAAATCCAGTCCTTAATCTCCAAAGAAAGGTGGAGGAAGAGAGGAGAAGGGGATGAGGGGGGTTTTGGGAGACGAAAGGCAAGAAACAGAGGTCTAAACGATCTTTAAATGACCAAAATTGTGTGTGTTGCATGGTGTGTGGCCCGCATAGTGGCCGCACACCCCATTGCCTAGGATGTGCGGCATGGTGTGCGGCCCACACACCAGGCCGCACACTCCTCTACCTAGGGTGTGTGGCCCTTATACAACACACCTGAACTACATATCATTCAAGTACTCACTCATACATGGCATTAATTACTTAAGCGAAAAGGCACATACAAACAACTAGCACACACAACTAAAAGACAACCACGACAACCATCCTAGTGGGATAACTGCCTACAAAGCAAACCCTAAATTCAAACTAACACCCATGGTGTCGCCTTATCTGATTCCTCTACTCAACTTCTGAACAATACTAAAGAACTATGCGAGTGTCATCATAGGTTGTCGCTAACTCTCCAGTTACTTTATACCTTCTGCGCAGTTAAGGCATGAATTATGGTTATATATGGTATTGGCCCATGTAGATATCTCGTAACTCAAATGCAATGGCCATGCTGAAGTCTCTAGGTCTCATGCTAACCACCAGGTGTGTTTGTAGCACTAAGATGTGAGTCTGAACTTGTTCTTGTTTGACAGGTTCCATACTAAGTTGGTTCATCATTATTGGTCCCATGATTCCTTGGGATGGCTCTAGAACTTCTCCTTGCTGCTCTATAGTAATAGTAACAACAACAACAACAACAATAGCAGTAGTTCGAGCTTCTTCTTTGACACGACCTTTTGCGTGTATACCGCAAGTGCACGGCCTTGTCGAAGTAATAAAATTACCCCGGTGAGTGGGTAGTCGAATCCACAGGGAATAGGGATTAAAAATACGAGAAATTGCTATTCAGTCGTACGATATATGAGAAAACAATAATTGGAGTGATAAGTGGATTTATGGAAATTAGAATAAAAGCAAGGGAAATGAATAGAAAGATGAAAGAAAGAAAAGTGCAAGTAAAGAGTAAAAGAGAGAGACCAACAATGAATGAAAATAGGGTATCCGGACAAGTTACCTCTAGGACTTATGCTTCTAGTGCAAGACTATGCTATTATACTTTCCTATTGATGTTAATTGAGTCGAGGAAAATCCTTAAACACACGGTCCCAAACCTAAGGTCAACCGTGACTAACCCCAACACTATGTCCAGGCAATAGGATTCACGTCAACCCTTCACTCTGTTGATTGCTCAACTAAGCCCCAGGGGAGTATTTCTACCTAAGCCTAACACTACGTGGAATTGCTTTAAGTTCTAGGGACTCCTAGTGATAAAACCTGTTCCTATGTGTAGTAGTTTTAACCCTTTGGTCCAGGTGGAAGAACCCTAGTCTAAATTAAGCCCCAGTGCATAGGATTCACATCACCCCAAAGCCTTGGGGGAGTATGTCTACCTAGCACTTCACTCTATTTCGACCGCTAATAAATCTAGGAATCGGAGGTAGGGAGAAATCACATCGGAAGGGAAAGGGGTACGGTGCTACCTCACAACTCTCCCTCTCAACCCTCTTCAATTTTAAGTAGTCTAATCCTATAGGAGTTGTCACACCTCCAAAGGATAACCTAGATTGTTTTCAATCCTTAGTGTCACGGCTAAGAGAAGACAATAGCAAAAGATAATTAAAATCAAAACTCGAATTTATTCATCAAAATTGGGAAAAGTATAATAACATTGTCATAGAAACATAATTATCCTAGAGTTTTACAAGTCCGAATACCCACGAGGGGTTTAGCTCCTCATGGAGCTATACATGTTCATCAATTTATGAAAGAAAGCACAAACTAAAGACATCAATGAAAACCCCCTCGTGTATGGTGTGGGCGTGGTCTTGTGCGGCCGTCGAACGTCGGTGACGATGCCGATGGCGAGCTCCAATACTCCACAAAATCCTCTCCAAAACCTTAGCCGCCCCCTCCAGAAGTTGAGAAAAAAGATAGGTCAAAAGATGCCCAAAAAGTCTCCAAATCAGGCTTTAAATAGGCTGAGTGCGGCTTTAATTTTGAACTTATCAGGGCTTCACACGGCCGTATAGAATTTCCACACGCCCGTGTGAAGCTTCTGTCTTTCCTGAAAAATTACTTCACACGGCCGTGTGGAATTTCCACACGCCCGTGTGAAGTCTCTGGCTTGCTGGAAAATATTTCACACGGCCGTGTGTTAATTCCACACGCCCGTGTGAACTCTCTGGACTCCCGATCTTCGGCAGAAAATGCACAGTAACTTGCTACAATAAATTGCTACAGTAACAAGCTAGAGTGCTGCTACAGTAACTTGCCGAAATGCTTCCGAAATACGTTGTTCTTCACCGAGGCCATTGAATTGGGCACACAATCAATGGTAGATCGTGTCGATTGCTTCAAGTCTTCTCTTTGGTAGAGTTCTCCTAAGCTACACAAGTCGGACTTGTTGTGAATGTGACTGCCTTTGTGCCCCTCCAAAAGGAGGTTGGCACACACTCACAAGTCTTTTCTTGTGCCTTGTCCTTGTTTGGTCTGAAAACTCTCCAAAATACGGCGAACACGATCTAATTTCGTTCCTATTCTCCAAATTAGCTCCATAAACCTACAATGCGCAAAAGTAAACAAATGCACACTATTTAGTGATAAAATCTGATTAAATTAATGCTTATTGCAAGATAATAATGCTTCGCATCATTACAACACGAGCACTCATCAAATCCCCCCACACTTAAGCTTTTGCTTGTCCTCAAGCAAGATAGAACGTGAAAGTACTTGGGAAGAACAATTGAAAGTGCTCGGCCTTAGGTTCACCAAAAGTATGCAAAAGAAGCATTCTACAAGTAAGGGGTAATCAAAATATTGCATAAGATTACCAATACTCTAGTCAAAAACTCGAATCAAAAAGGATAATAACTCGAAAACGTGTAAGTGTGTGCGAGTTTTCACTCAAGAGAACCAACGAGTACTCCCCAAACTCTTGTTATAAGAACTTATTCATATACACAAAGTAAGGAAGTAGTAGCTTCACTCAACCTCTAAGGTAGCCCTTTCCTAGGCGGCCGCCAAAGGTGGCTTTCACACTTTCGAGGAGGTAGCTTTTTCTACCGGGGTAGTAGCTTTCACGCTTCCCATGAGATAGCTCTTTCTCTCATTAGGGCATAACTTGTATCCGACTTATGAGAGTAGCTTCATACTTCATAGGAGGTAGCTCTTTCCACCCCAAATGCACAAATAAAAGCTATAATAATATTCACAAGCTAGGTTTTTTTTTTTTTTTTTTTTTTTTTTAGCTACATAAGACTTCACAACTTACAAGAGTAGTACTAAACTAGTCCATAAAACTTCGAGCTCAAGTTTCCAAAAGATTTCAAGATTGAGTAGTGCAATGAGTTGTAATCGAGAAAAAATTCCCTAGAAATTCAAGTAAAACTAGAGCATGATAGATACAATGTTAAAAATTCTCCTAAACTCTAAGAATACAACCGTTGCAACTAAGGTGAACCGCCATAGGCTACATAAGCATAAACAATTGAGCGCACAAGTAAAAGTGTGTGCAATGTGAACTCCCCCCCACACTTAAGATGTACATTGTCCCCAATGTACGCATGTAAGCACAATAATGAGTAAACATTTAAAAACAATTAGTGTGGAAGTGGGTAATTGAAACATTACTCCCCTGAACTCCAAGTGTTGCGTTTGATGGAGCTAGGTCATTGAGAGTTGAGTCTCAATGGTTTGTGGAGCACACATGGTCCTTGACCGTGCCTATGACTATTCCTCAAATTCCTTACATCCAAGACTATCTGCGCACACATACACAAGGGTTCAGTATAACTCAATAAAAACTAAAATAAAGCTCGAGTATATAAAGATATGATAATGAGATACAACTCGAGACAAAACAAGAGAAAAATAAATGCAAACCCAGAGGGAGAGTCCTTTCTGGGTACTACAAGTCCAACAGAATATGAAAATAAAAGTGCGACAAAAGTGAAATAAAATAAAACTACGACGCCTCAGCGTCGGGGTCCTGCTGTGGATACTCTAGTGCTGCTGCTACTGCTGGGACTGGTGGATCTGATGCTGATGGAGATGGAGGTGGAGTCGGTGAAGGGACTCGTCGAGGTCGCACCACTGATCGCTCGAACAACTGTATCACTGTGGCAAGCTATGCCGATAGCTGAGCGAACTGCGATGCCTGAGTGGCCCTCAACTCGGCAAACCCTGCTGCCTGTGCGGCCCTCATCTCGGCCAGCTCTGTCTGCATAATACCCACGGCGCTCTCGAGGCGCTCAAACCTGTCCTGGCCTCGAGAGGGAGAAAAGATGCGCACTGGAGGTGGCTCCGGTGCTGTGGGGGGTACCTCGGCCTTTGCCCTTGCCTCTGTATCCACTGGGGGTGGCTCTAACGCTGCATGGGACCCCTCGGCCAGCTCTGACTGGGGTATGATCATAGTATAGACTCCCGGCCCTGATCTGCGGACCATCCCCATTAGTCTCAAGTCTCTCTGGTGAGCGGGGCTGGTGTAGCGATCTTCTCGGCCCCGTGCACCCCATCTCTGAGTCCCAGGCCTATGATGAGGCGTGTGATGTAGGGACCTGCGAAGATGACTCCAACCCTGGGGTACTGGCCTTGGTGGCGCATGTACTCGGCTAGAATGTGCCCTAGGTGGAGTGGCTCACCCTGTACCATGGAGTGTAAGTATAGCAGCTCCTGTCTGCTCAGTACCCCTGTACTGTCCCCTCGGCCACTGATAGACCTGCTCAGGATGGCATGAATGTACCTGTACGCTGGCCGGGAAAGAAATGTCGCCTTCGAAACCCCCGGCTCGTACTGCCCATCCCCGCACAACGCCCTATAGATCCTCTGAGGTGTCAGGGTCCCTGGATAATTAGTGGGCAGTAATGCATACTCCTCTGTCTTGGTATATGCCTGATCATACAGGCCCATCACGATCGAGAACTGGGTAACGCTGATGCTGAAGTGTTGACCAAGGGCACGAAACTGGATCGTCTCGCCATTTGTGAAGCTATCATACCCTCGGTCGAACTCGAATGTCGATAAAACCTCGAGAGTGATTGCTCGAATTGCTGGCTCTCGAATAGATAACATTCGACTCCAACTGCCTATAGCCAGCAACTCCTCCACCTCTGTGGCTATGGCATCGCCCCCCTGTATGTCTCTCAATACGCTCAAATCCGGGTAGCGTGACTGTCCAAATCGAAGTGCCGAAAGTTTCTTGAACCGTTCTCTGTGCTCGGGTATATCAAACTCCATCTCCTCGGGGGGTGGAGTAGCTACTCGTGGACGCTTGCCGACCGATTTCCTAGGCCTAGTAGACATATCTGCAAGATTGAAAGAGAAAGAGATAAAAAACAAGTTAAAATACTCAATCTGCAGAAATCCACACGGCCGTGTGTTAATTGCACACGCCCGTGTGGATCATCGGGCGGACAGAGCATCTCGGCCGTGGGAGTTAAAATCTTTGATTCCATTCTAATTCGTTTTAGATTCATTTTAAATACATTCGCATACATAATGGGCATTAAAAACAAGCGAAATAATCCAAAAGAACGAATCCAATCAAGAAGAATCGAAGAAAGTAGGCTTGAAGTTCTTACCGACGGAGTGGATGAAGAATTACTTAGAATTGGCCGGAAAAAACTCCAATAAAACCTCAAAAATCCTCTGAGACGGTCGGGAAACTAGTAGAGAGGGTAATAGAGAAGTTTAGAGTGGAAGAATCAAGAGGCACGAGTGAACTATAAATGAAAACGCGCGGCTTTTGAAGTTCTGGAAATTCACACGGCCGTGTGAACATGTTACACGGCCGTGTGCCTCGGAAATTAGGGTTCACAGGGGCTAACACATGCCCCTGTGCTCACTCTGTTCACTCTCTGGACTACCTTACACGGCCGTGTGTTAATTCCACACGGCCGTGTGCCTTCACAGGGGTCCTCACAGGGGCTGGTCCACGCCCGTGTGGATTCACGGGAAAATTCAGAAGGCCTCTATCATATTTCACACGACCGTGTGCCCAACCTGGCCAAGAACACAAGGCCAGCCACAGGGGCACCCACACGCCCCTGTGGCTTCTCTGGTTAATCCCAAGAATTGCTAAGTAGTCCACCCGGCCGTGTGAAAACTCCACACGGCCGTGTGCCATTCACAAGTCCTCTCACAGGGGCACCCACACGCCCCTGTGGACTCTCTGGGATGAGAGTATAAGTTCTACAAAAATCCACATGGCCGTGTGTTAATTCCACACGGCCGTATGCCCCTTCTGGAGTTTTTCACAGGGGCAAGGTCACGCCCCTGTGGCTTCACTAGTTGAGCCTTGATGGTAACACATGGCCGTGTGTTTTCTCTGGTTTACTTAGAAAATTTCACAGACTTTACAGAAAAATCAGAAACAAAACTATGATGCTCAAAGCCTGTGAAAACCATTAAAACATGACCAGATACCATGGAAAACACACTCAACCGACTCAAACTTCATCGGTTATCATTTAGGCACACGGAAGCATCAAAATTCCACAAAAATTTTGCAGCTTAATCATAAAAAAATCAGGACACCAATACTAAGACTTTTATTCAATCTAAAGCTAAACTAGGTCCTAGAAAAACTGTAAAACCTTGGGTTGCCTCCCAAGAAGCGTTGTTTAACGTCACTTAGCTTGGCGTACCATTCTTACCTTATGGAGGTTCATGAATGAAGTTTGCCTTCTTACCTACAACCTGAAAGCATGCATTACATAACCTTTGTAGAGCAGAGGGGGAGTTGTCGAATTTGTTACCACCAAAAGGCGAATCACCCCTATTCCTTGAATGTTCATTCCCCTTGTTGTTGGGGTTCTTCTTGTGGCGTCTTTTCGACCTCTTCATCCTCTGAAGCATCTTCTTCATACGCTCCGTTTCTTGCTTGAAGTCGCCCTTGACTAGACCAATGGAGAGTACTTCTTCTTCAATCTCCAAGTCTTGTTCCGGCCAACCTTCATATGTATCTGGGTTCATCATTTCCTGCACATAATCATCTATTAGTTCATTGGTGGTGTCAAGGAAATATAAGGTATCATCAAAATCAAGAGAGTGTCTCATGGCTTCGGCGAGGCGGTATGTAAGTTTGTCTTCTCCCACTCGCAATGTGAGCTCCCCGCCGTCCATGTCAATCAAGGCCTTGGAAGTGCGCAAGAATGGTCTTCCAAGGATCAATGGAACCTCGACATCCTCATCGACATCCAACACCACGAAGTCAACAGGAAATATGTATTTGTCGACTTTCACCAACACATTTTCCACAATCCCCCTCGGATGCCTCACCGATCGGTCCGCGAGTTGAAGTGTCATCCGAGTGAGTCTTGGCTCGCCCAGGCCTAGCTTTTGGAAGAATGTGTAGGGCATGACATTGATACTTGCCCCCGAGTCGGCCAATGCCATCTCTTCACCCATGTTGCCGATGTTACATGGTATTATGAAACTCCCGGGATCTTTTCTTTTGCTCGGCATGTTCTTTTGCAATGCGGCCGAGCAATTGGCATCAAGGATTACAGATGCACTCTCCTCCAATTTCCTCTTGTTGATCAAGAGGTCCTTCAAGAACTTCGCGTACTTAGGCATTTGGGCCAATGCCTCCGCGAATGGGATGTTGATGTGCAATTGCTTGAAAATACCCAGAAATTTCTTGTATTGTTCGTTGTCTTGATCATTCTTCAATCTTGAAGGGTAGGGAATCCTCGGCTTGTACGGTGGGGGTGCCACCTCTTTTTCCTTTGTTACTTCTTCGGCTACCTCTTCAAGTTCGCGTGATTCTCTCTTCTCTAGAGGGAGATTTCTCTCGACCTCTTTCCCACTCCTCAAGGTGATTGCCTTTAGTTGCTCCCTTGGATTAGTCTCTGTATTACTGGGCAAACTCCCTTGAGGTCTTTCCGCCAATGTCTTCGCAATTTGCCCTACTTGATTCTCTAAATTGTATAAGGAGGCGGTGTGATTGCGAAGTGTAGCTTCCACCGACTGAAATCTAGCATCCGATGAAGAAACAAACCGTGTGAGAGCTCTTTCTAGATCGGTCATCTTCCCTTCTAACCCTGTCACTCGGCTTTCTAAATTCGGTGCTTGTTGACCTTGAAATCCCGGTGGTGCATTATTCTTTTGTTGTGAGTGCCCTTGATTGCTCCAAGAGAAATTTGGGTGGTTCTTCCACCCCGGATTGTATGTTCCGCTGTACGGGTTGCCTTGGCCTTGTCCTCTATAATTATTTCCCACAAAATCAGCCTGCTCCACCGTACTAGCGCCCCCAATAGCAATCGGACAATCACTTGAAGCATGACCTCCGCTACAACCGTTACACGTAGTGATGGCCGCAACTCTTGGTGAAGTTAGAGCATCCAACTTCTTACTCAATGACTCTACTTGTGCCGCCAAAGATGTAACTGCATCAACCTCATGAATTCCGGCCACCTTCTTTCGGTCCCTTGTATTCCATTGATAGCTATTCATCGCCATCTCTTCAATAATATGCCGGGCTTCATCAGGAGTCTTGCTTCCTAGAGTCCCTCCTGCCGCCGCATCTAAAAGTTGCTTAGTGCTTGGATTCAACCCGTTGTAGAAGGTATGAATAATCATCCACTCGGGGAATCCATGTTGCGGGCACTTTCGGAGGAGCTCCTTGAACCTATTCCATGTCTCGAATAGAGACTCCAATTCCAGTTGCATGAAGGATGAGATTTCATTCCGGAGCCTAGCCGATTTTCCCGGAGGAAAATAATTAGCCAAGAACGCCTCGGCCATCTCCTCCCATGTAGTAATAGATGCTCTCGGTAGTGAATGTAACCAATGTCTTGCTTTTCCTTTCAATGAAAATGGGAAGGCTCTCAACCTGATTGCGTCGTCCGTTACTCCATTGATCTTCAACATGTCGCACACTTCAAGAAAGTTCTCTAGATGGTTGTTGGGATCTTCATCGGCCAACCCATTAAACTGTGCGGACTGTTGCAACATTTAAATGAACGACGGCTTCAACTCAAAGTTATTTGCGGTAATTGGGGGCCTCACAATGCTTGATTGGGTCCCCATTACTGCGGGTCTAGCAAAATCGGCCAATGTCCTTTTTTGTTCGTTATGTTCTGCCATAGCTTCCGACCCTTCTGAATCTATGCTGGCTTGCTTGGATTGTTCTTCCACAGGCTCTTTACCTTTACGGTGTGTTCTCCTACCAATGTCCGGGTCTCCTTCAACGAGAATCGATGGGTTCCCGCGGGTCATAACCTGAAGCCAACACGAAGAAAAGAAAAATAAGAACGATGATAGTCAAAGAAAGTATGAAATAGATAACGAAGTGAATGACTAGAGTAGCAAAAACAAGTATCAAAAATACGCCTATTCCCCGGCAACGGCGCCAAAAACTTGACACGACCTTTTGCGTGTGTACCGCAAGTGCACGGCCTTGTCGAAGTAATAAAATTATGATGATTAACCGCAAGCGCACGGGTCGCCAAGTAATACCCCTCGCGCAAGCACAAGGGGGTCGTATTCCCAAGGGCCAAGGAACTACTATTACTTCCCCTTCATCTATTTCCTAACCTAGCAATTACATGATAAAAGTAAGATAAGAAGAATAATAAAGAGAAAACTATGAACAAGTGGACTAAGTCACACCACACAAGCACATTAAGGAAACAATTAGCGATAAGAGTGCGAGGTCCCCGGGCGAGGATCCCCTCGGGACTACTAAAGCTAGAAGGATACTCGAATAACATAGGCAAAGGTGGTTAGGCCAAGAGATGTCCAAAGGTAGGTCACCCCGATGGTCACGGTGATAACCCCTAATCCAGTACGGGTATTGGAATACGGTATTTTCACCGCTACGGTATTTCTACCGCCCAAATCCCCACACGATTGCAATGCGTTTAGGGAAATCCCTAATTAAGGTCAAACACAACGTCTAGGTTCAACCCTAATGGTTGGAGGGGTACGAAATACCCGATGGTCACGGCGTATTCGTACATGTATCCCTTCTAAGCCAAGCATGTCTAGTACAAGGGCGATGGTCACGCAACCAAGTACAACCTAGAATTCAAACCACAGAGTTCTCATGCAATTTGATACAATAAAGAACACAAAGCTTAGACCACAACCAAACCAAATACCAAAAATATACTCAAAGTATCCATACAAGCAAGTTCATCCCAAGGTTCACCGGACGCCCGGCGACCTTGGGAGTCTAGTTCATCATCAACAAAGGAGAATGCAAACAAAACAAGAAATACAAGGTAAAGCTCATGACAACTCCCCAAAGATGAAGACTAGAAGAAGATGGTGATGAGAACTTGAAGGATCCGCGCCAACAAGCTCCTAGATGCTCGCCCTTGAGTGTGTGATCTTCTTCTCCCTTCGATTTGCACCTCAAAAATGCCTTCTCCCGTAGCTTTGATGCCCTAGAAGATGATGGAGGAGAAGAGGTGGCCAAAGACAAGACCAAATGATGGCCTAACCCTTGATTTAAAGCCCTCTCGGGATGGCTCACGGGCTAGCTTACGGTCAATATACGGGCCGTGAGGTTGCCCAGAAAACGGGCCGAAAATCTGAATAAGTCGCTACAGTACTGCTACAGGTACATCGCTACAGTACTTCAGCTACAGTAGAACCGCTACAGTGTTTTTGCTCTCTGATTTGCTTGCGGTAGACCTCACGGCCGTGAGGTTGCCCGTGAGGGTTTCCAGACTTAGAAAATTCTTCAAATCTTCGTGCTTCAGGCTGCTACAGTGTTGCTACAGTCTAGGGAACCCAAAACGACGATTTCGGTGTCAATTTCTTCTCAAATTGCGTCGTTAAGCTCACCTAGGCCTCTTTTGTACTTGAAACACGAAATAAACCAATTTAGACCAAAAAGGGAATCGACTCATCAACAAAATACGGAGAAGCATGCGCAAGTATACGTATAAAATACGTACATTTAGACGTTTATCAAATTACCCCGGTGAGTGGGTAGTTGACACACCCCTTGCGTGTGTACCCCGCAAGTGCATGGGTTGTCGAAGTAATAAAATACCCTGGTGAGTGGGTAGTCGTATCCACAGGGAATAGTGTTCAGAAACAAGCGTTATCACTATTTTAGCTATAGATGTAATCGATGAATAGAGAATTCAATGTGTAGATATATATATATAAAAGAAAGTAAAAGAGTGCAAAAAGGGCAATAAAGGTAGGAGAGGTAATCGATATAAAGATGGGGTACCCGGACAAAGCTCCCCCTAAGACTGATGCTTCTAGTGCAAGACTAGTATTATATCCTCTAATTGATGTCTAATTGAGTCGAGGATATCCTTAAACACACGGTCCCAAACCTAAGGTCAACCGTGACTGACCCCAACACTATGCCCCGGTATTAGGATTCACTACGACTCTTGACTCTTGTTGACCTGTCAACTAAGCCCTAGAGGAGTATATCTACCTAAGCCTCACACTACGTGGGATTGCATTAAGTTCTAGGGACTCCTAGTGGTAAAACCTGTTCCTATGTGTAGTTCTAACCCTTTGGTCCAGATGGAAGAACCCTAGTCTAGATTAAGCACCAGTGCGTAGGATTCACTTCAACCCTTCACTCTGTTACTCGCGTAACTAAGCCCCAGGGGAGTTTATCTACCTAGCACTTCACTCTATCTCGACCGCTAATGAATCAAGGAAACGGAGGTAGGGAGAAACCACACCGGAGGGTAAAGGGGTACATCGCTACCTCACAACTCTCCCTCTTAACCCTCTACAACCTTGTGTAGTCTAATCCTATAGAGGTTGTCACACACTCAAAGGATAACCTAATAGATTCTCAACCCTAGTGTCACGGCTAAGGGAAAATCTCATACAATCGGCATGCAAGATTGGAACTCAATAATAGAACATTAAATTAAGAAAGCATAATAAAAGTCATAGAAACAATATTGACACGACCTTTTGCGTGTGTACCGCAAGTGCACGGCCTTGTCGAAGTAATAAATTTACCTTGGTGAGAAGGTAGTCGAATCCACAGGGAATAGGGAGATAGAATATAAGGTTTCACTAATTAAGCTATGCGAAATACGGGAAACGATAATAGGATTGATGAGTGAAAAATAATGCAAAGCAATAAACTAAATAGAAGGATGAAAGTAAGAGGTGCAAATAGGAAAATCGAGAAGGACTTGCAATGAGTAAAAGGGGGTATCCGGACAAGCTACCTCTAGGATCTATGTTTCAAGTGCAAGACTATGATATTATACTCTCCTATTGATGTCAATTAAGTCGAGGAAATCCTAAGACTCACGGTCCCAAACCTAAGGACAACCGTGACTAACCCCAACGCTATGCCTTGGTATTAGGATTCACAACACCCTTCGCTCTGTCACCTAGATGATTAAGCCCCAGGGGAGTCCATCTACCTAAACCTCACACTATATGGGATTGCATTATGCTCTAGGGATTCCTAGTGATTAAACCTGTTCCTACAAAAATAGTTCTAACCCTTTGGTCCAGGTGGAAGAACCCTAGTCTAGATTAAGCCCCAGCATATAGGATTCACTACAACCCTTCACTCTATTGCTTGCGCAATTAAGCCCTAGGGGAGTTTATCTACCTATTGCTTTACTCTATTTCGACCGCTATTAAATCAAGGAATCGGAGGTAGGGAGAAATCACATCGGAAGGGAAAGGGGTACATTGCTACCTCACAACTCTCCCTCTCAACCCTCTTTAATCTTAAGTAGTCTAATCCTATAGGAGTTGTCACACCTCCAAAGGAAAACCTAGATTGCTCTCAACCCTAATGTCACGTTTAAGGGAAAACAATATCAAGAGATAATTAAGATTAAAACTCAATTTATTCATCAACGATGGAAAGCATAATAATCAATGTCAAAGAAACATAGGAACCCTAAGTTTACAAGTCCGAATACCCCGCGAGGGGTTTAGCTCCTCATAGAGCTATACATGTTCATCAATGTGAAAATTAAAGCATAAAACATAGACATAGATGAAAAACCCCCTCGAAGTTGGTGTGGCCGTGGTCTTGTGCAAACGTCGAACCTCGGAATCGATGCCGACGATGTGCTAGAACCTCCACGAAACCCTCTCCGAAACCCTAGCCGCACTCCAGAAAGTTGGGGAAAAGTTCGGTTCAAAGATCCCCCAAAAGGTTGCAAAAATCCCCTTTTATATTGTTGAATCGCGGCTTTAAAATTGGACTTATCGGGGGCTTCACACGGCCGTGTGGAATATCCACACGCCCGTGTGAAGCTTCTGTCTCGGCTGAAAAATTAATTTCACACGGCCGTGTGGAATTTCCACACGCCCGTGTGTCTTCACTGGATGGCTGAAATTGCAAAACACACGGCCGTGTGGAATTTCCACACGCCCGTGTGACTTCTCTGGAACACTGGTCTTCAGCTGAACAGGCTTGGTAACTTGCCGAAACGCCTCCCGGGTCCATTGTTCTTCATCGAGGCCATTACTTGGGCACACAAGCAACGGTAGGTCGCGCCGATTGCTTCAAGTCTTCTTCTTTCGCGAAATCCTCCTAAGTAACACGGATTGGACTTGTTGTGAATGTGACTGCCTTTGTGCCCCTCCAAAGGAGGTTGGCACACATCCACAAGTCCAAATACGTGCTTCGTTCCTTGCTTGGTCCGAGAACATCTCAACATTGGCAAACGCGACCTAATTTCATTCTTCTTCTCCAATTAGGCTCCACAATACCTTCAATGCACAAGAGAACACAAATGCACACATTTAGTGATAAAATCTGATAAAAGGTATGCTTAATGTAAGATAATAGCGCTTCGCGATACTATAACACAAGCACTTATCAAACTCCCCCACACTTAAGCTTTTGCTTGTCCTCAAGCAAAAATAAAACGTGAAAGTACTTGGGAAGAACAATTGAAAGTGCTTGGCCTTAGGTTCACCAAAAGTGCAAAAGAAGCATTCTACAAGTAAGGGGAAATCAAAACATTGCATAAGGTTATCAATGCTCTAGCTAAAAACATGAATTAAAAAGGATAACAACTCGAAAACGTGTTAGTGTGTGCGACTTCACTCAAGAGAACCAACGAGTACTCCTCAAACTCTTGTTTACAAAGACTTATTTACGAACGAAAGAAATTAAGAGAGGAAGTAGTAGCTTCACACATCCTCGAAGGTAGCCCTTTCCTAGGCGGCCGCCAAAGGTGGCTTTCACTCTTTCGAGGAGGTAGCTCTTTCTACCGGGGTAGTAGCTTTCACGCATCCCATGAGATAGCTCTTTCTCTCATTAGGGCATAACTTGTATCCGACTTATGAGAGTAGCTACATACTTCATGGGTGGTAGCTCTTTCCACCTCAAATGCATACATAAAAGAAAGCAACTATTCACAAACTCACATTTTTCTTTTCATTTTCATTATTCTTTTTTTTTTTTTTTTTTTTTTTTTTTTTTTTTTAATATATATATGCATTTTCCAAAGTAAAACTAAGAACGATGATAAATTTGTTCTTTAAAACTTCAAGATCGAGTTTCCAAAAGATTTCAAGAGTGAGTAGTGCAATAGGGTGTAATCGAGCAAAAATCCCCTAAAATTCAAGTGGAACTAGAGCATGATAGGATACAATGTTAAAAATTCTCCTAAACTCTAAGAATACAACCGTTGCAACTAAGGTGAACCGCCATAGGCTACATTAGCATAAACAATTGAGCGCACAAGTAAAGGTGTGTGCAATGTGAACTCCCCCCCACACTTAAGATGTACATTGTCCTCAATGTACGCGTAGAAGCACAATAATAAGTGAAAACGATAAAAGCAACTAGTGTGGAAGTGGCAATTGAAACATTACTCCCCTGAACTCCAAGTGTTGCATTTGATGGAGCTAGGTCATTGAGAGATGAGTCTCAATGGTTTGTGGAGCACACACGATCCCATGACCGTGTCAATGACTATTCCTCAAAATCCTTACATCCAAGACCATCTGCGCACACATAAACGAGGGTTCAGTAAAGCTCAATAAAACTCGAGTATATAAAATGTAAAGCAATGAATACAACTCGAGACAAAAATAAAAAGCAAAATAAAAGCTATACTCAGAGGGAGAATCCCTTCTGAGTACTACAAGTCCAAAATAAAGTAAAGATATACAGAATGACAAATAAAAGAAAAGAATCTAAAATCTAGGACGCCTCAGCGTCGGTGTCCTGAGTGGTGGCCTCTGGTGCTGCTGGAGGCTCTGTATCTGCTGGTGGATCGGCTGATGTCGGTGCAGGTGGATCTGCTGGTGATGCGGGAGATGGAGGTGGTGGAGTGGAAACTCGAGGTCGGACCACGAAGGAGGAGGAGGCAATCTGCTCAAAGGTCTGTCGTAAGCTCTGGAACTGCGCCATCACCTCCTGGTGCTGTGAAATCTGTGTGGCCCTAACCTCAGCCACCTCGGTCTGTAGGATCCCCACTGCGCTCTCGAGGCGCTCCAGTCTGTCCTGGCCTCGAGACGGTGAAAACATCCGCACCGGAGGTGGCTCCGGTGCGGTGGGGGGTACCTCAGCCTCTGCCCCTGTCTCTGTGTCCTGCGGGGGTGGCCCCAATGCTGCCTGGGAGCCCTCGGCCTGCGCTGTCCGGGGTATGATCATAGTATAGACTCCTGGTCCTGATCTGCGGACCATACCCATCAGTCTCAGTGTCTCTCTGGTGAGCGGGGCTGGTGTAGCGATCTTTTCGGCCCCGCGCACCCCATCTCTGAGCCCTAGGCCTAGAGCGAGGCGTGTGATGTAGGGCCCTGAAAAAATGACTCCAACCCTGGGGTACTGGCCCTGGTGGCGAATGTACTCGGCTAGAACGTGCCCCAGGTGAAGTGGCTCACTCTGCACCATGGAGTGCAAGTATAGCAGCTCCTGTCTGCTCAGTACCCCTGTACTGTCCCCTCGGCCACTAATAGACCTGCTCAGGATAGCATGAAGGTACCTGTATGCTGGCCGGGAAAGGAATGTCGCTTTCGAAACCCCCGGCTCATACTGACCATCCCCGCATAATGTCTCGTAAATCGTCTGTGGTGTGAGGGTACCTGGATACTCGGTGGGTAGCAAAACATACTCCTCTGTCTCGGTGTATGCCTGATCGTACAGGCCCATCAGGACTGAGAACTGAGTGACACTCATGCTGAAGTGTCTACCGAGGGCACGGAACTGAATCGTCTGGCTATCCGTGAAGCTATCATACCCTCGGTTGAATTCGAATGTCGATAGGACCTCGAGGGTGATGTCTCGAGTTACTGGCTCTCGAATAGATAACAATCGGTCCCAACTCCCCACAGCCAGCAACTCCTCCACCTCTGTAGCTATGGCGTCGCCCCCCTGTATGTCTCTCAATACGCTCAAATCAGGGTAGCGCGACTGTCCAAATCGAAGTGGCGAGAGTTTCTTGTACCGCTCCCTGTGCTCGGGTAAATCAAACTCCATTTCTTCGGGGGGTGGAGTAGCTGCTCGCGGACGCTTGCCGACTGATTTCCTAGGCCTAGTAGACATCTCTGCAAGATTGAAAGAGAAAGAGATCAAAAACAAGTTAAAATACTCAATCTGCAGGAATCCACACGGCCGTGTGTTAATTCCACACGCCCGTGTGGATCATCGGGCGGACAGAGTATAACGGCCGTGGGTTAAAAAAAATTCAAAATTTACAATCTAATTCGCTTTAATTCATTCTTAAGCAACATTGCATACTCATAAATCAATTAATAAAGGCGAAATCATCAAAAGAACGAATTAAATTGAGAATCGACGAAGAAAAAGGCTTTGAAGTTCTTACCGACGGAGTGGATGAAGAAATACTAAAAATCGGCCGGAAAACTCCAATAAAATGCCTCAAAAATCCTCTGAGATGGTTGGCGAACTAGTGGAGAGGGTAGGAGAAGAGTTTATAATGGAAATAGAAGAGGCACAAGTGAAAACCAAAAGGAATCGCGCGGCTTTTGGAGTTCTGGGGATTCACACGGCCGTGTCATGATTCCACACGCCCGTGTGCCTCTCAAATTAGGGTTCACAGGGGCCAACCCACGCCCCTGTGTGCATTCTGTTTGTTCTCTGACTACCCCACACGGCCGTGTGTTAATTCCACACGGCCGTGTGCCTTCACAAAGATATCCACAGGGGCTGGTACACGGCCCTGTGGAGTCTCGGGAGAACACAAAAGGTCTCTGAAAAACATCACACGGCCGTGTGGAATTTCCACACGCCCGTGTGCCTAACCTGGCCAAGAACACAAGGCCGGTCACAGGGGCATGTCACACGCCCCTGTGACCTCTCTGGATTGCCCGAGAAAACTAAGTGTTTCACACGGCCGTGTGAATGAACCACACGGCCGTGTGCCTTGACAAGCTCTCCCACAGGGGCTCACACACGCCCCTGTGGTTTCTCGGGAAGTTTGGGGTTCTTTCTGCAGAGTTTCACACGGCCGTGTGGAAATTCCACATGGCCGTGTGCCTTGGCACAGCAGCACTCACAGGGGCATCCACACGCCCCTGTGGACTCTCTGGAAAAGAGTTGAAATTCTGCGGAATGTCGCACGGCCGTGTGTTAATTCCACACGGCCGTGTGCCCCTTCAGAAGTTTTTTCACAGGGGCAAAGTCACGCCCCTGTGTCTTCTCTGGTTGAGCTCCAATTGGTAACACACGGCCGTGTGTTAATTCCACACGCCCGTGTGTTATCTCTGGTTTACTTAGAAAATTTTACAGACTCTCAGAAAATTTCAAAAACTCTTTTAAAACACTTAGAGCCTGTGTAAACCATAAAAACATGACCAGAGATTATCGAAAACACACTCAACCGACTCAAACTTCGTCAATTAACGTTAAGGCACATGTAAATAATCGAAAATCCACAAGAAAACCCAGCATATGCACATGAAAATTGGGACACCATTGCTAAGACTTTTATTCAATCCTAAAACTAAACTAAGTACTAGAAAACTGTAAAAACGCTTGGGTTGCCTCCCAAGAAGCGCTTGTTTAACGTCACTTAGCTTGACGTACCTGTCTTACCTTACGGAGGTTCATGAGTGGAATTTGCCCTCTTCCCTAAAATTTGAAAGCAAGCATTGCATAATCGTTGCAAGGTAGAGGGAGAATTATCGAGTTTGTTACCACACACGGGTGAAACACCCTTACTCCGTGAATGCTCATCCCCTTTCTTGTTGGGGTTCTTGTTGTGGCGACGTCTCGACCGCTTCAATCTCCGAAGGACTTTCTTCCTACGCTCCTTCTCCTTCTTGATGTCTATCTCAACTGAAACAAGCGCGAGCACTTCTTCCTCTTCAGTCTCTATGTCTTGGTCCGGCCACCCTTCATATGGATCCGGGTTAAACATATCCTGCATATATTCATCAATGCAATCATCAGTGACATCAAGATAATATAGAGCATCATCAAAATCAAGAGAATGTCGCATGGCTTCGGCGAGGCGGTAAGTGAGCTTGTCGTCCCCAACCCTAAGTGTGAGCTCTCCACCGTCCATGTCTATCAAAGCCTTGGAAGTGCGCAAGAACGGCCTCCCAAGGATCAGCGGTACCTCGACATCCTCGTCTACATCAAGCACTACAAAGTCGACCGGGAAAATGTACTTATCCACTTTCACCAACACATCTTCAACAACACCCCTCGGATGCCTCACCGATCTATCTGCAAGCTGAAGTGTCATCCGGGTAGGTCTAGGCTCGCCCAAGCCTAGCTTTTGGAAGAATGTGTAGGGCATGACATTGATGCTTGCTCCCGAGTCGGCTAGTGCCATCTCCTCACCCATATCACCAATATTGCACGGTATGATAAAACTTCCGGGGTCCTTCCTCTTGCTTGGCATATTCTTCTGTAGCACTGCCGAACAGTTTGCATCGAGGATGACGGATGCACTTTCCTCTAACTTCCTCTTATTGGTCAAGAGGTCTTTTAAGAACTTCGCGTACTTGGGCATTTGGGCTAATGCTTCCGCGAATGGAATGTTGATGTGCAATTGCTTGAAGACACCCAGAAATTTCTTGTATTGCTCATTGTCTTGGTCATTCTTCAATCGTGAAGGATAGGGAATTCTCGGCTTATAAGGTGGGGGTGCCACCTCTTTCTCCTTTGGTGCTTCATCCTCTATTTCCACGACTTCGGGTGAGTCCTTAGTCTTCTCAAGAGGGAGATGTCCCTCAACCTCCTTACCACTTCTCAAGGTTATTGCCTTTAGTTGTTCTCTTGGGTTGGTCTCCGTATTGCTAGGCAAACTACCTTGAGGTCTCTCCGCCAAAGTTTTCGCAATTTGTCCTACTTGGTTTTCCAAGTTGTGTAAGGAAGCGGTGTGATTGCGAAGAGTAGCTTCCACCGATTGGAACCTTGCATCCGAAGAAGAAACGAACCGTGTGAGGGCTCTCTCTAGATCAGTCATCTTTCCCTCCAACCCGGTCACTCGGCTTTCTAAATTCGGAGATTGTTGACTTTGAAATCCCGGTGGTGCACTATTTTTGTTCTGTTGTGACTGTCCTTGATTGCTCCAAGAGAAGTTCGGATGGTTCTTCCATCCCGGATTGTATGTACCACTATACGGGTTGCCTTGGCCTTGTCCTCGATATGAATTCCCCACAAAATCGGCCTGCTCCACCGCACTAGTGCCTCCAATAGCAATAGGACAATCGCTTGAAGCATGTCCTCCCCCACAACCGTTACAAGTAGTGATGGCCGCAACTCTTGGCGAAGCTAGAGCATCTAGCTTCTTACTCAACGATTCCACTTGTGCTGCCAATGATGTAACCGCATCAACCTCATGAATTCCGGCAACCTTTTTCCTATCCCTTGAGTTCCATTGATAACTATTCATAGCCATCTCCTCTACAAGGTGCCGAGCTTCACCGGGAGTCTTGCTTCCAAGAGTCCCTCCGGCCGCCGCATCTAAGAGTTGCTTTGTACTCGGATTCAACCCGTTGTAAAATGTGTGAATAATCATCCACTCGGGGAATCCATGTTGCGGACATTTGCGAAGGAGCTCTTTGAACCTGTCCCATGTCTCGAATAGAGACTCCAATTCCATCTGTACAAAGGATGATATCTCATTCCGGAGTCTTGCAGATTTCCCCGGTGGGAAGTATCTAGCCAAGAATGCCTCGGCCATCTCCTCCCACGTAGTAATGGAGGCTCTCGGTAATGAGTGCAACCAATGCCTTGCTTTTCCTTTCAATGAAAACGGGAAGGCTCTCAATCGAATTGCATCGTCCGTCACTCCATTTATCTTCAACATGTCACACACTTCCAAGAAATTTTCTATGTGACTATTAGGGTCTTCATCGGCTAACCCATTAAACTGTGCGGACTGCTGCAGCATCTGAATGAACGATGGCTTCAATTCGAAATTCATTGCTGTAATTGGGGGCCTGACAATGCTTGATTGGGTCCCCATAACTGCGGGTCTAGCAAAATCAGACAACGTTCGCTGCTGCTCGTTCTGTTCTGCCATTGTCTCTGACCCTTCTGTCTCAATATCGGCTTGATTTGATGCTTCTTGTGCAGGTTCTTTCCCTTTACGATGTGTTCTTTTTCCAATGTCTGGGTCTCCTTCAACAAGTATTGAAGGGTTCCCACGGGTCATAACCTGGAGCCGAAAATAAAGAAAAGAAAAAAAAATAAGAACAATGATAGGTAAAGAAAATATGAGATAGAGTGCGAAGTGAATAGCTAAAGTAGTGAAAAACAAATATCTAAAACGCCTATTCCCCGGCAACGGCGCCAAAAACTTGACACGACCTTTTGCGTGTGTACCGCAAGTGCACGGCCTTGTCGAAGTAATAAATTTACCTTGGTGAGAAGGTAGTCGAATCCACAGGGAATAGGGAGATAGAATATAAGGTTTCACTAATTAAGCTATGCGAAATACGGGAAACGATAATAGGATTGATGAGTGAAAAATAATGCAAAGCAATAAACTAAATAGAAGGATGAAAGTAAGAGGTGCAAATAGGAAAATCGAGAAGGACTTGCAATGAGTAAAAGGGGGTATCCGGACAAAACCTCACACTATATGGGATTGCATTATGCTCTAGGGATTCCTAGTGATTAAACCTGTTCCTACAAAAATAGTTCTAACCCTTTGGTCCAGGTGGAAGAACCCTAGTCTAGATTAAGCCCCAGCATATAGGATTCACTACAACCCTTCACTCTATTGCTTGCGCAATTAAGCCCTAGGGGAGTTTATCTACCTATTGCTTTACTCTATTTCGACCGCTATTAAATCAAGGAATCGGAGGTAGGGAGAAATCACATCGGAAGGGAAAGGGGTACATTGCTACCTCACAACTCTCCCTCTCAACCCTCTTTAATCTTAAGTAGTCTAATCCTATAGGAGTTGTCACACCTCCAAAGGAAAACCTAGATTGCTCTCAACCCTAATGTCACGTTTAAGGGAAAACAATATCAAGAGATAATTAAGATTAAAACTCAATTTATTCATCAACGATGGAAAGCATAATAATCAATGTCAAAGAAACATAGGAACCCTAAGTTTACAAGTCCGAATACCCCGCGAGGGGTTTAGCTCCTCATAGAGCTATACATGTTCATCAATGTGAAAATTAAAGCATAAAACATAGACATAGATGAAAAACCCCCTCGAAGTTGGTGTGGCCGTGGTCTTGTGCAAACGTCGAACCTCGGAATCGATGCCGACGATGTACTAGAACCTCCACGAAACCCTCTCCGAAACCCTAGCCGCACTCCAGAAAGTTGGGGAAAAGTTCGGTTCCAAGATCCCCCAAAAGGTTGCAAAAATCCCCTTTTATATTGTTGAATCGCGGCTTTAAAATTGGACTTATCGGGGGCTTCACACGGCCGTGTGGAATATCCACACGCCCGTGTGAAGCTTCTGTCTTGGCTGAAAAATTAATTTCACACGGCCGTGTGGAATTTCCACACGCCCGTGTGTCTTCACTGGATGGCTGAAATTGCAAAACACACGGCCGTGTGGAATTTCCACACGCCCGTGTGACTTCTCTGGAACACTGGTCTTCAGCTGAACAGGCTTGGTAACTTGCCGAAACGCCTCCCGGGTCCATTGTTCTTCATCGAGGCCATTACTTGGGCACACAAGCAACGGTAGGTCGCGCCGATTGCTTCAAGTCTTCTTCTTTCGCGAAATCCTCCTAAGTAACACGGATTGGACTTGTTGTGAATGTGACTGCCTTTGTGCCCCTCCAAAGGAGGTTGGCACACATCCACAAGTCCAAATACGTGCTTCGTTCCTTGCTTGGTCCGAGAACATCTTAACATTGGCAAACGCGACCTAATTTCATTCTTCTTCTCCAATTAGGCTCCACAATACCTTCAATGCACAAGAGAACACAAATGCACACATTTAGTGATAAAATCTGATAAAAGGTATGCTTAATGTAAGATAATAGCGCTTCGCGATACTATAACACAAGCACTTATCAAATATCATCCTAGGGTTTACAAGTCCGAATACACACTAGGGTTTAGCTCTCCATGGAGCAATACAAAATCAATAAATAGTTTAAGAACATATGCATGAAAACCATAAAGAAAACCCCCTTGTAGATCGTATCGATGGTCTTGTGTAGTCGCGTGTCTTTTCCAACGAATCCCTTGTCAAGCCTAAGGCACACCTCGACAAATCAATGCCGATGAGAGCTTCCCCAATAGCTTTCTTCCAAAGGATGTCGATGTCGATGCCGTTTAATCGCATCCAAAGACCTCCAAGAACCTCTCCAAACCCTAGCCGAAAGCCCCCCAAAAGATATCCAAGTGATAGAAGGGAAGGGTCCCCCAAATATATCTGAAAACGGGCTATTTATAGGGTGAAATCGGAGTTCCACACGCCCCTGTGTTAATTCCACACGGCCCTGTGTAAAACCAGGAATTCCACACGCCCGTGTCTTAATTCCACACGGCCGTGTGGAAATTCTGAAATCGTGATTTTTCGGCACTGTGAACAGTAACTTTGCTACAGTACTTTTGCTACAGTACACGACGTGTGGAATTTCCACGCGCCCGTGTGAAGTCTCTGGCTTTCTGGAAAATATTTCACACGGCCGTGTGAACTCTCTAAAATCCTGATTTTCGGCAACAGCGAAAAGTAGTTTGCTACAGTACTTTTGTTACAGTGTTTTGCTACAGTACTTAGCCGAAATGCTCCCGAATTCATCGTTCTTCATCGAGGCCATTGAATTGGGCACACAATCATTGGTAGATTATGTCGATTACTTCATTTCTCTTCTTTGACGAAATTCTTCAATGCTACACGAGTTAGACTTTTGTGAATGTGACTGCCCTTGTGCCCCTCCAATGGAGGTTGGCACACACCCACAAGTCTAAACTCGTGCCTTGTTCCTTGCTTGGTCCAAGAACTCGTCAACAATGGCGAACATAACCTATTCTTGCTTCATTCTTCTTCAAATTGGCTCCACAACCCTACAATGCACAAAAGTAAACAAATGCACACTATTTAGTGATAAAATCTGATTAAATTAATGCTTATTGCAAGATAATAATGCTTCGCATCATTACAACACGAGCACTCATCAAATCCCCCCACACTTAAGCTTTTGCTTGTCCTCAAGCAAAATAGAACGTGAAAGTACTTGGGAAGAACAATTGAAAGTGCTCGGCCTTAGGTTCACCAAAAGCATGCAAAAGAAGCATTCTACAAGTAAGGGGAACTCAAAACATTGCATAAGGTTACCAATGCTCTAGCTAAAAACTCGAATCAAAAAGGATAAAACTTGAAAATGTGTTAGTGTGTGCGATCTTACTCAAGAGAACCAACGAGTACTCCTCAAACTTTGGTTAGAAAGGACTTATTTATATACAAAAACAAAAAAATAGTGGTGGAAGTAGTAGCTTCACACATCCTTGAAGGTAGCCCTTTCCTAGGCGGCCGCCAAAGGTGGCTTTCACTCTTTCGAGGAGGTAGCTCTTTCTACCGGGGTAGTAGCTTTCACGCATCCCATGAGATAGCTCTTTCTCTCATTAGGGCATAACTTGTATCCGACTTATGAGAGTAGCTGCATACTTCATAGGCGGTAGCTCTTGCCACCCCAAATGCATAATTAAAACAAAGCTAATATTTACAAACTCATATATTTTTTCTCTTTTTCTCTTTTCATTTTTCCACTTTTTTTTTTCATTTTCATCTTTTTTTTTTTCATATTTTTCTCTCCTTATATATGCATTTTCCAAAGTAAAACTAAGAACAACGATAAACTTGTCCTTAAAAACTTCAAGATTGAGTTTCCAAAAGATTCCAAGAGTAAGTTGTGCAATATAAGATAATCGAGCAAAAATTCCCTAAAATTCAAGTAGAAACTAGAGCATGATAGGATACAATGTTAAAAATTCTCCTAAACTATAAGAATACACCGTTGCAACTAAGGTGAACCGCCATAGGCTACATGAGCATAAGCAATTGAACGCACAAGTAAAGGTGTGTGCAATGTGAACTCCCCCCCACACTTAAGATGTACATTGTCCTCAATGTACGCATGCAAGCACAATAAGAAGTATAACAATCAAAACATCATGTGTGAAGGTAGGCAATTGAAATAATACTCCCCTGAACTCCTAGTGGTACGTTTGATGGAGCTATGTTCATTGAGGGTTGAGTCTCAACGGGTTGTGGAGGGTACACGGTCCCATGACCGTGCCTATGACTAGTACTCAAATTCCTTGCATCCAAGACCATCTGCACGTACACAAGGGGGATCAGTGAAGCTCAATAAAAGTAAAATAAAACAAAAGAAAACTAAAGCTAAAAACGTCTCAAGCGTCGGTGTCGTCCGTTCTTCGATCTCCGGTGCTGCTGTCAGTGCTGATACTGGTGGATCTGGTGTTGAAAAAGAAAAGATTGACGAAGAAAAGGAGAAAATATGCTTACCGACGAAGTGAAAATCAAAAACTTCGAATATGGTCGGAAAATAACTTAAAAACTCCTTAAATGGACAAAGAGAGGGTTGGGAAAATGTGAGGAAACATCCCTTGAGTGTGGAGGCATTTAGAATTGAAAAGGCAAAAGAAGATTTTAAATTTAAAAACAACCTATCATGTTCTGTACATCCACACGGCCGTGTGGAATTTCCACACGGCCGTGTGCCTCCACTAGAAGGGTTCACAGGGGCAGTCACACCCCCTTGTGTTTCCTCTGTTTGCTTTCCAGAACATACACACGGCCGTGTGGAAATTCCACACGGCCGTGTGCCCAACCTGGCCAACACACGGCCGGCCACAGGGGCACCCACACGCCCCTGTGGACTCTCTGGATCCCAAGAAAATCATCTAAGTGTTCCACACGGCCGTGTGGAATTTCAACACGGCCGTGTGCCATGCAGACGCTCACCCATATGGGCACTCACACGTCCCTTGTGAGCCTCTAGATGAAGTTCTTGTTCTGCAGAACATCCACACGGCCGTGTGGAATTTCCACACGTCCGTGTGCTATAAACATGGGCACTCACAGGGGCACTCACACTGCCCCTGTGTCTCTCGGGATGGAGAGTTGTAGCTCTGCAAAGATCCACACGGCCGTGTGGAAATTCCACACGGCCGTGTGCCTTCATATGGTCGTTCATAGGGGCAATCACACGCCCCTGTGTCTTCTCTGGATGAGTTCTGAACTGTGACACACACCCGTGTGGAAATTCCACACGGCCGTGTGTCTTCTCTGGATGACTTAGAAAAATTTGCAAGCTTTGTAGAAAATTTCAGAAACTCAAATACAACGTTCAGAGCTTGCATGTACAATAAAAATTCGACCAGAGATCCATGAAAACACACTCAAACGACCTAAAACTTCGACAATCACAATTAGGCACACTACAACACCAATAATCCATAAGAAATCACAGCACACGCATAATAAAATGAAAACACCAACACTAAGCAATTATTCATGCTAAAACTAAACTAAAACCTAGAAAAGCAATAAAAACTTGGGTTGCCTCCCAAGAAGCGCTTGTTTAACGTCACTAAGCTTGACGTACCTCTTTCTTACCTCAAGGCGGCTTGAAAAGAGTGTGTTCCTCCCGACAAGATCTTGCATAGCTACTTCCTTTAAACCAAAAATCGACTTGCCGAGGTGGAGTATTTGTTGGAGGGTCCAACCATCCTACTTTTGGCCTCCAAGGAAATAATTTGGGTTGGGAATTGTCCAAGCTTAGCATAGGAGGGTCATGGGATGGTTTAAATATCCTCCCCACATCGTTTTCCCTTCCCAAAGTCTCTTTCTTGCTTTTTATGAGTTGATCAATCCCAAAGAGCGGTGCTTGTTCCATTACTTTAGGGTTTGCTTCTTCTTGTGTATTTTCATCTTGAAAGGAACATGACACTAGCAAATCCCCTTGAAAATTTTCTTCCTCACAAGCACACTGTTCTTTCAAGCAATCCAAATTCTCAACAAGATGTTCTTCCTCTTTCTTTTCAATTTCTACAGCAACGTACTCGGTATGTCTCATTTCTTTATTGTCGTTCACTACCACATCAACTCTACAAGGGTCTTACGTTACTTGCTCAAATATTTCATGTTCCTTGGAGAGTGTGTCAAGTATCCATCCTAATTGATGTTCAAGGTTGTTGTAGGAGGCTTCATGACACTTTCGTGTGGCTTCTATACTTTGGCAAGAGGCATCGGATGCTTCAATAAAATTGTCTAGCACTTTTTTCCACGGAGGTGCATCCTCTTCGAGTCTCTCATCCTTTTGAAATTGCTCTTGAGGTGCTTCCCAATGTTATCCATCGTTATTCCATAAAAAATTTTGGTAGCTCCTTTCATTTGGATGAGATGTGTTGTAGCATGGATTACTTTGTTGTTGTGAAGCAATAATTCGATCAAGCTTTGTACTGAGAGCTTCAACTTGAGAATATAGCTCCATGATTGAATCAATCTCCATTTAGGCTCCTTGCAAGAAAAGGTAAGTCAAAACAAAAGAAAACAAATAAGAATGACGGAAGAATAAGAAAAGGGTGAAATAGAGTGAATGACGAATAGCTAAAATAGCAAAGTACAAATGTCTCTAAAACGCCTATTCCCCGGCAACGGCGCCAAAAACTTGACACACCCCTTGCGTGTGTACCCCGCAAGTGCACGGGTTGTCGAAGTAATAAAATACCCTGGTGAGTGGGTAGTCGTATCCACAGGGAATAGTGTTCAGAAACAAGCGTTATCACTATTTTAGCTATAGATGTAATCGATGAATAGAGAATTCAATGTGTAGATATATATATATAAAAGAAAGTAAAAGAGTGCAAAAAGGGCAATAAAGGTAGGAGAGGTAATCGATATAAAGATGGGGTACCCGGACAAAGCTCCCCCTAAGACTAATGCTTCTAGTGCAAGACTAGTATTATATCCTCTAATTGATGTCTAATTGAGTCGAGGATATCCTTAAACACACGGTCCCAAACCTAAGGTCAACCGTGACTGACCCCAACACTATGCCCCGGTATTAGGATTCACTACGACTCTTGACTCTTGTTGACCTGTCAACTAAGCCCTAGAGGAGTATATCTACCTAAGCCTCACACTACGTGGGATTGCATTAAGTTCTAGGGACTCCTAGTGGTAAAACCTGTTCCTATGTGTAGTTCTAACCCTTTGGTCCAGGTGGAAGAACCCTAGTCTAGATTAAGCACCAGTGCGTAGGATTCACTTCAACCCTTCACTCTGTTACTCGCGTAACTAAGCCCCAGGGGAGTTTATCTACCTAGCACTTCACTCTATCTCGACCGCTAATGAATCAAGGAAACGGAGGTAAGGAGAAACCACACCGGAGGGTAAAGGGGTACATCGCTACCTCACAACTCTCCCTCTCAACCCTCTACAACCTTGTGTAGTCTAATCCTATAGAGGTTGTCACACCCTCAAAGGATAACCTAATAGATTCTCAACCCTAGTGTCACGGCTAAGGGAAAATCTCATACAATCGGCATGCAAGATTGGAACTCAATAATAGAACATTAAATTAAGAAAGCATAATAAAAGTCATAGAAACAATATCATCCTAGGGTTTACAAGTCCGAATACCCACTAGGGTTTAGCTCTCCATGGAGCAATACAAAATCAATAAATAGTTTAAGAACATATGCATGAAAACCATAAAGAAAACCCCCTTGTAGATCGTATCGATGGTCTTGTGTAGTCGCGTGTCTTTTCCAACGAATCCCTTGTCAAGCCTAAGGCATACCTCGACAAATCAATGCCGATGAGAGCTTCCCCAATAGCTTTCTTCCAAAGGATGTCGATGTCGATGCCGTTTAATCGCCTCCAAAGACCTCCAAGAATCTCTCCAAACCCTAGCCGAAAGCCCCCCAAAAGATATCCAAGTGATAGAAGGGAAGGGTCCCCCAAATAGATCTGAAAACGGGCTATTTATAGGCTGAAATCGGAGTTCCACACGCCCCTGTGTTAATTCCACACGGCCCTGTGTAAAACCAGGAATTCCACACGCCCGTGTCTTAATTCCACACGGCCGTGTGGAAATTCTGAAATCGTGATTTTTCGGCACTGTGAACAGTAACTTTGCTACATTACTTTTGCTACAGTACACGATGTGTGGAATTTCCACGCGCCCGTGTGAAGTCTCTGGCTTTCTGAAAAATATTTCACACGGCCGTGTGTTAATTCCACACGCCCGTGTGAACTCTCTGAAATCCTGATTTTCGGCAACAGTGAACAGTAGCTTGCTACAATACTTTCACTACAGTATTTTTGCTACAGTACTTAGCCGAAATGCTCCCGAATTCATCGTTCTTCATCGAAGCCATTGAATTGGGCACACAATCAATGGTAGATTATGTCGATTACTTCATTTCTCTTCTTTGACGAAATTTTCCAATGCTACACGAGTTAGACTTTTGTAAATGTGACTGCCCTTGTGCCCCTCCAATGGAGGTTGGCACACACCCACAAGTCTAAACTCGTGCCTTGTTCCTTGCTTGGTCCAAGAACTCGTCAACAATGGCGAACATAACCTATTCTTGCTTCATTCTTCTCCAAATTGGCTCCACAACCCTATAATGCACAAAAGTAAACAAATGCACACATTTTAGTGATAAAATCTGATTAAATCAATGCTCATTGCAAGATAATAACACTTCGCATTACTATAACACGAGCACTTATCAGTAGTCGAATCCACAGGGAATAGGGATTAAAAATACGAGAAATTGCTATTCAGTCGTACGATATATGAGAAAACAATAATCGGAGTGATAAGTGGATTTATGGAAATTAGAATAAAAGCAAGGGAAATGAATAGAAAGATGAAAGAAAGAAAAGTGCAAGTAAAGAGTAAAAGAGAGAGACCAGCAATGATTGAAAATAGGGTATCCGGACAAGTTACCTCAAGGACTTATGTTTCTAGTGCAAGACTATGCTATTATACTTTTCTATTGATGTTAATTGAGTCGAGGAAAATCCTTAAACACACGGTCCCAAACCTAAGGTCAACCGTGACTAACCCCAACACTATGTCCCGGCAATAGGATTCACGTCAACCCTTCACTCTGTTGATTGCTCAACTAAGCCCCAGGGGAGTATTTCTACCTAAGCCTAAAACTACATGGAATTGCTTTAAGTTCTAGGGACTCCTAGTGATAAAACCTGTTCCTATGTGTAGTAGTTCTAACCCTTTGGTCCAGGTGGAAGAACCCTAGTCTAAATTAAGCCCCAGTGCATAGGATTCACGTCACCCCAAAGCCTTGGGGGAATATGTCTACCTAGCACTTCACTCTATTTTGACCGCTAATAAATCTAGGAATCGGAGGTAGGGAGAAATCACATCGGAAGGGAAAGGGGTACGGTGCTACCTCACAACTCTCCCTCTCAACCCTCTTCAATTTTAAGTAGTCTAATCCTATAGGAGTTGTCACACCTCCAAAGGATAACCTAGATTGTTTTCAATCCTTAGTGTCACGGCTAAGAGAAGACAATAGCAAAAGATAATTAAAATCAAAACTCGAATTTATTCATCAAAATTGGGAAAAGCATAATAACATTGTCATAGAAACATAATTATCCTAGAGTTTTACAAGTCCGAATACCCACGAGGGGTTTAGCTCCTCATGGAGCTATACATGTTCATCAATTTATGAAAGAAAGCACAAACTAAAGACATCAATGAAAACCCCCTCGTGTATGGTGTGGCCGTGGTCTTGTGCGGCCGTCGAACGTCGGTGACGATGCCGATGGCGTGCTCCAATCCTCCACAAAATCCTCTCCGAAACCCTAGCCGCCCCCTCCAGAAGTTGAGAAGAAAGATAGGTCAAAAGATGCCCAAAAAGTCTCCAAATCGGGCTTTTAAATAGGCTGAGTGCGGCTTTAATTTTGAACTTATCGGGGCTTCACACGGCCGTTTGGAATTTCCACACGCCCGTGTGAAGCTTCTGTCTTTCCTGAAAAATTACTTCACACCACCGTGTGGAATTTCCACACGCCTGTGTGAAGTCTCTGGCTTGCTGGAAAATATTTCACACGGCCGTGTGTTAATTCCACACGCACGTGTGAACTCTCTGGACTCCCGATTTTCGGCAGAAAATGCACAGTAAGTTGCTACAATGAATTGCTACAGTAACAAGCTACAGTGCTTGCTACAGTAACTTGCCGAAATGCTTCCGAATACGTTGTTCTTCACCGAGGCCATTGAATTGGGCACACAATCAATGGTAGATCGTGTCGATTGCTTCAAGTCTTCTCTTTGGTAGAGTTCTCCTAAGCTACACAAGTCGGACTTGTTGTGAATGTGATTGCCTTTGTGCCCCTCCAAAAGGAGGTTGGCACACACTCACAAGTCTGGTCTTGTGCCTTGTCCTTGTTTGGTCCGAAAACTCCCCAAATACGGCGAACACGATCTAATTTCGTTCCTATTCTCCAAATTAGCTCCATAAACCTACAATGCGCAAAAGTAAACAAGTGCACACTATTTAGTGATAAAATCTGATTAAATTAATGCTTATTGCAAGATAATAATGCTTCGCATCATTACAACACGAGCACTCATCATTCTTCTTTCCTTATTTGTTCCTCCATCAGCTAGCTCTCCACTCTCTGTCTATTATACCATAAAGAAGGTACTCTGCAGATGGGTCGACCCTAATCCAAAACTCATCAATCTTACTTATATTTAAAGACAAGTCCCAGCAGCGTAGTCCATGAAGTCTATGTCACGATTCCAGGAGTAGGCAATCCAAACACTGTCGTGCAACATTATACCACAGTTCCTATACCTCAACCAATAGTCCTTAGTTCTCAATCCAAGCACACATCCTGAGTGTTGGTGTCGTTGCATCAAACAAGCTAAAAATGACTCTAGATGTCATCCCACTCCACAACTCATGAGATCAATAGAATAAAGATTAGGCAATTATTTCTGTCATGGGAGGGATACTCTACCCCTCAACCCTAGGGATGCCGCAAGACTGACCAAAACCTAGAATTTCACAATCCTGAACCAAAAATCACAAATAGAAATATCCAATACTTAAGAGTACAAAAGTACACAAAGGAAGCGATACTCTCAACAATAGAATAAGAGGAATTCTAAATTTAAATAAGACATCATACAACCACTCGATTAATGAAGTAGAACAAATGACAACAACATTATTTTATAAGCCCAACTTTGCTAATGAATCCATAAATATTATACAATGCAAGTATGCTCAATAAAAATAAAAAAAAAATACACGAGATTGAAGGTGAAAGAGAACAAAAACCACTAGCTATGCCCAACACTCCACTATGCTGCATCATTAAAAGAACTTGAAATCTAAAAAGGCGGAAAGAGAGAGGGGTGAACAACCACAGTTACTCAGTGAGGGGAGGTAAGCACAACTCCAGAAAAAGATACTAACAACTATGATAATAATAAATCACCAAAATAGATACTTTACCAAAAGGAACAATAGTTTAAAACATTACAACATATAATAGCAATCTTTAAATGGAGTAACATAATATAATACCAAGAAAGGCTTTTATCTTAACCTTGGTTTACAACACTAAAATCAACACTTTCACAATAAAACAAAATGCCCAAAACCAAAACCAACTCCAAATATAAGTAAAATGGCTTACAATAAAAAAATTGAGTTTTCAAGATAAAGAAACTCAACTCTCAGGTCACATCAAGTTTCTGGGAGACTACTCTCCTAAGAGCGACAATTGAGCTCGCCCACTCACCACAAATTCAAGATGACACAAGACAAGAAAGTAAAACTCAAACCCATCATAAAGCAATACCCAACAGTCACCCAGCATAAAGTGGTCTAGAAACCTCCCTAAACCTTCATAGTGGCCGTGCCTTGGTTCAGAGCCGTCAATGTACTCATGCCCTAGATGCTGACCCATTGGTTTACCGTACGGTGAATTCGGCTACCCGATGAATATCCAATTAGGGCTCTACACTCCCACCTGAATCTAGCCCTCATAGAAATCAGTCGGTCTACCACGTTACCTCAACAGGCTGGCTGTGGAAAACACCTACTGTAGTAGGATATCACCATACAATCATAACAATAAACGTAATTCCACATGGAGTTCAATAGCCAACAATAACCATCAATCAACAAAGCCTCAGCTATTTCCATGAGGAAATGATAAAAGCACAAGAAAACTTAAGCCTTTAACGCAAATCGATTTACAAAAATTCAACACAAGAAACAACATGGAAATTCTTTCCTTTCGACAACCCAAAATGAGTTCAAGCTTAGATTACACAAAATCAAAGAATTTCATAACAAATCCCAAGTTTAACAAAACAAAGATTTCGTAAACCCCTTAAAGGATTTCAATCACAAGTCAAACATGAACATTCAAACACCAAATAAGACATTCAAGATCTTTAACAATAACAACTATCATTCAACAAAATGCAAACCAAGTATAAACCAATAATGATTTACTTAAGCATATATATAGCTATCGGTATTCTTCTAATAAAGATATACTTCACAATCCCACTCACAAAATTGGCGATTTCTCTTCCTTGCAAACTAATCCTTGGCTAATCCTTTGCCTCGAGCCCATGCTTCTTCTCCTTGCCAAAGCACAACAAACAACATCAAAGACTAGCACATAAGCTACACAAAGAAACCTTAGGTTTGTCTACCAAATAACGCTAATCGGCTCTAGGGTTTGCTCAAACTAGACCTTCAGGTTACTAATGAAGTTCGAAAGGGTTTAAGCCTCCTTCTAAGCAAAGAATCCAAGGAAACAAGGGTAGAACTCAGTGGTACTACAGTAATTATGAAATCAAAGGAGAAGAATGTTCAAGGATTACAAGAGATTAAAGCCGGACAAAAAAAGGCAAACACTTCTCTCAAGATCCACCTGTTAGGTAATATCGCAAAAATCAATAAAATCATCAAAAGCATGCGGAAGCAATAATAAATTTACGATATGGTCTAATTGTTTTAATGAACATCATAATTTAATTAAAAGGCCTAGAAAATTACCTCTTAATATCTGAAAGTATTTCTTTTAGTTTGCCGAATTTATCCCTTGGATTGTCGTAAATCTCTTAGCGCCGAACGAAAGAGAGGAAGAGGGAGCTTGGGGATTTTCTCACTAGAGAATTAATTGATTGATTCTAGGGTTAGAGATGAGTCATATTTATGAAGACTTAATAAAACATGATGCACATTATTCAATTATGAGTCCTATTCGAAATATGAACCTTCATAATATGATAAATATTATTCAATTATGAAGTTCTATTCAAAATATGAACCTTCATAATATGATAAACATTATCATAGAAGTTCTATTAGAAATATGAGTCTTAATATAACTAAAACCACTTTTGTCTTTGAGTCTTTATAATTTTGATTATCTATTCGACTCCATCGAATTTAAATCAAAATTTAAACTTAAGAAAAAAAATCGTAGACCAATTTACAATTTCACTTATCCCATGAAGTAAAATTGTAAATTGACAATTTTACCCTTGCATTAAAAAATGAGACTGATTCTTTATCCCTTTGAGCGTGACTCCCTAGGTTCATTCGGATTGGTAATGGGAGGATACCAAAGAACGTGGATGACACCTAGCCATCCTCATGACCCCACGTCGTAACCCAATTGAATACAAATGAGTAGATCATCACTGACCTTTCCGATTATGATTACCATATGTATATAAGCCCTTCGTTCTTGTATCCCAACCGAGTGAGTGCCATAGTAATTGTCAAACTCACTGAACTTGATCAGATGCAAATAACTATAGTAGATTGAGATTACCAAACTACCTGTCGTGTCCCACACGATTAGTTTGACTGCCTTAGCCAAGGTCTTCTAATTTCACATACTTATAATCGCATAGGATACTAACTCATTTACTTTCGATAGAATGAATTCCTTCTTCGTGATCACTCATAACTGCTACTTGCCCGATATAGTTGCACTTCGAGGTTGGCCCTATCAAAAGGTAAACTGAGCCTAACGACTCTAGTAACATACTAGGCATTACAGGTATATTGTGATCATGACACCTTAGGTCTAAGGTCCACTTATATGATCATAACCAACAATCCTAATAATTGACTATCAAAGAGTAAAACCCATGTGATTGGATTGTTGCGAGTCATGTTCTAATACACAAATCCTAGTGATGTATTTATGACATATGCTTTCACTATTCCATAGTGTTCAACAAGCACTCTTCGTCAAAGTATATGTCATATAAATCCTTATGAATCTTTAATATTGAATTAAAAATTGTCTGATTTGTGAACTATTTAAGTGTATAAGTACTAAACCCTTCTAGTGCTTTTATCTTTATCCCACAAAGAGTAGAAAGTTTAACTTAATACACATGGACTATAATATTCAAAACTAATTATAATACCATCACAATATTTATATGAACATCAAAATAAATGCCTATAATAATAAGAATGTATAATATAAATGAAATGACCTAATACAAGTATCCTCATTGGCATTCAAGGGCATAATCCTAAAAACACCAACAATAAACAAGAAGAAGTACAAGGATCAAGCTCCAACTCAAATCTACAAACCAACCCTAGCTTCATTCATTCAAAGAACAAAGAAGGAATGGAAGGATGAAAGCTTATCCTGAGCTAAGTGGAGATCAAACTCTAAGATCAACAAACAAGCCCAAGAAATCCACCAAATCCAGTCCTTAATCTCCAAAGAAGGGTGGAGGAAGAGAGGAGGAGGGGATAAGGGGGGTTTTGGGAGAAGAAAGGCAAGAAAAAGAGGTCTAAACGACCTTAAAAAGACCAAAACAGTGCGTGTGCGGCCTGATGTGTGGCCCACACAATGGACGCACACCCCACTACTTAGAATGTGCGGCCTAGTGTGTGGTCACACAGGAGGCCGTGCAGGCCCCAGGAGGGGTAGTGCGACCTATGAACAGCCCACACACCTTTTTAAACTCCCGAAATATACCCAAAAAAGCTTAACAAGAAACCCTGAACTGCAAATAAGGAGAACTCAATTAAAACATCGAACAAACAAACAAGGAAAGCCTGAAATACATGACTTTACAAGAGAAAGTAAACCAAAATATTACAAGTTGTGACAACCAATTTCATTTATGTCAATTTCATTGAAAGCACAAGGAATTTGAAATTATCTTGACGCCACTTAGGTTTATGGGCCTAAACAAACGATGTTTGTAACATTTTATCTCGGACATGATTTAGAAACTTGTGAACTTGTGTCTAAACTTGTGAATTGGACATTTGAATTTGCATCTTGGATTTGATTTGCATATTGAATTTGATTTGAATTTCAAGTTATGAATTCTCTATGTTGATGAATCACAAACTTGATTTTCACTTTTCATAATCTTTGGCTTTTATGCTTATGAAGCTTCTTTCATGTCTTGTCTTGTGAAACTCTTTAGGTATTTGACTTTTAATGTCTTGAGACTATTTAGTTCAATTGTCGATTTGTATGAATTTTCAATTCTTGACTCTTTTCATATCTTGAATCTTGACTTAGTTTTTGGTTTTGATATTTGTTTTGTTATATATATATATATAACTTATGTTCTATGTCGCTACCAGTGCCTCGTCACCACATTGCATGTCTTGTTGCCGTCTTGAGATATATGTCTCATTACCATCTTGAAATTTGTATCTTATATAAAGCTTGCCCCTGCATATATTTGAAGATCCTTGTCATTGTTTCGGGATGAGTAGTTTTGTTGTTGCTTTGAAATTTCACACACACACACACACACACACAAGCCTAGTTGCATACCATGATGAATGCCGGATTTAATTTTTATAAAAATAACCTCACAATCATGCACATCATTCATGCATCTTTTTCATAGTGGGACCTGCTTTTGGATTTTTTTTTAAATAGAGAATATAGGATGTATGCATAAATCATCTTCTATTGTATTTATTTCATACAAATAACTCCTTGACAATTTAATCTGCTCCATAGACATAGACAATTCAATATTGTTATTCAGCAGCAACTTTGTCAACATTAGCAAACTTATCAAGAGCATTTGAGTCCTTTTCCATTTGTTAGATTCTAACCTCATGGGTAAACAAAGATACCTTATGCCAAGTTTTTTCAAGTTCCTTGGTTTTATTTATTAGAGCTAGTTCAAGCCCATCTTTAGCATGCTATAAATCAGTGGCCAACCTATGTTTATATATGTTCCTCAATTTCATCATTTTTTGTGCAATAATTCTGGCATGATGAAACTCCTCCAATTTAATTGCTGATTCACAACATTGTTTGCTCATATTCCTTGATCAGTAACTCTGACTCAAATACAACATATGCATAATGGATAGGAAGTAGATCATTCATTTGTTTTTGTAACTTATAATTACTTCGCACTTCCCAAGAAAAAATCGCAACATGATTTCATCATTAATATCCAAATCAGCAGGTACAATATTTTTGCAAAAGTGATCAACAAGTTCTATAGGGTTGCTATAGATCCTATGCAATACATCGACAGCCAATTTATTTCTTTCTTGCATATCTACAAATAATTCATTCAGCTCTTCATAAGAAGTGCTAGCTTTGTTATAGTCCAGATAAGCTCCTCAATTTTCATGCACAGATGTTTTAATTACTTCCATAACAACATTGATTGATGCAGATACATAATAAGGCCACAGCCAAATTGATAATACACTGCTCTCCTGTACATGTATTGAGCATTCTTATTGCCCCGAGAATCACAATCTCAATGGGGTTCCATGATGAGTTCACCATCATCGTCATCATCATTATCACTAGCCTGCCTACTAGTTCGAAAAAGATGAATGATGATCCTCATCAGAACCAGCGCCAGCTTTCTTCTTTGATGATATCTCATTCTTGGAAACCGCAACACCCTTTGGCATCTTTATTCTTCTTATCCTCCCCATCAAATCTGATCTCCAAGTTTGCATCCTCAGATCATGTAGCTTGTTCTTTCTTAGTTTGATCAGTTTTTACCTCATTAACTTCCTTGAGCTCAAGAGTGCAAATGAGGTTATCATTATGAGAGAAGCATATAGAACATTGAGAGATAAAGGACCTTGTCATGCTACTCAAGTTATGAAGGACATTCATGGCAAGTTTGTCTTCATTTTATATGACGCCTCTTCCCACTCCACCTTCATTGTTGGAGTCTCCTTATCCTTGGGACCATCCACATAGCTTACAACCTGGCGAGAACGAGCAACCAAGTTGATAGTATGAACAACTTCCTAATATGATGATGGATTAATGCAAGCAATCATTGAAGCGTGACTTGTTTCTTCCAGACAGTCCTGCAACACATGTGTCAGCTTGCTTGCTTTGTATAGAACCCGTGGCTTGTTGCTGTTCAGAGCATTATGACATTAGACAACAAAAGCAAGGATTGATTGAACTTCACACTTTCCATGAATTGAATCCCTTAATTACTAGTTCTTCTATTATCTTCATTATATGCTAAGTCTATCAAGTTGAGCTTCCCTCTGATAGCACCATTGGAGATTGCAATGGTGAGAGCTCCATAGCTCCAACTAGAGACATCATTCAAGCCGGTGCATGCCACTTTTTTTTTTTAAATCCCAGTGGAGAAGGCCTTATTGAACTCATCCATAGAATGTATCAGAATCCAAGAATGTTCTTTGAGCTGGTTGTGTCCTTCCTTGTGATTAAGAGGAAAAATCTCCTTTGTCTTGGGCTCTAACAGATCGTAGCATCAGTCTATATATGAAATCTCCAATTAACTCTCCGACCCTCCGCATGTGGACATAATGCTTGACATAACCAATGAAACAAGACCAAGTTCTTCTTCGGTGCTCGGCATTGATACATCTTACCACTTCTAGTGACTCCATAAGCAAAGATTGTTGCATTGAACCCCCAAAGATGTTTGGAATCACCATAGAGACATCTGATTTAAAGATCTCATCCAAGCTGTTGTCTTGGTTGAAGAAAGCATCTAACTTGTAGCACTCCTTTTGGCTGATGAATAATGACCTCCTCTTTTCCAATATCATTCCCCGAATCATAGACAGAGACACAAGGCACCACACCCTTTTCTTTGGATTGTATCTAACACACCCCTTGCGAGTGCATACCGCAAGTGTACGGGTTGTCATAGTAATAATATTACCCTGGTGAGTGGGTAGTCTTATCCACAGGGAATGGGGATTCAAGACACGAGATTTCACTATTTAGCTAAGCGGTGTACGGTGAGTGTGAAGAGAATCAATGAGTGAGTGTGAAAGCAATTATAAAGAAGCAAGAAATAAAATAGAAGTATGGAAGGTAAGAGAGCGCAAGTAGGAGTAAGTAGAGAAGGACAATCAATGAGTAAAGTTGGGTACTCGGACAAGCTACCCCTAGGACTTATGCTTCTAGTGCAAGACAATGCTATTATAATCTCCTATTGATGCTAATTGAGTTGAGGAAATCCTTAAACACATGGTCCCAAACCTAAGGTCAACCGTGACTAACCCTAACACTATGCCCCGGTATTAGGTTTCACTACGACCCTTGACTCTTGTTGACCTGCCAACTAAGCCCTAGGGGAGTCTATCTTCCTAAGCCTCACACTGTGTGGAATTGCTTGAAGTTCTAGGGATTCCTAGTGATAAACCATGTTCCTATGTATAGCTCTAACCCTTTGGTCTAGGTGAAAGAACCCTAGTCTAAATTAAGCCCCATCACTAAGATTCATTTCAACCCTTCACTCTGTTGCTCACGCAACTAAGCCCCAGGGGAGTTTATCTCCTAGCACTTCACTCTATCTCGACCGCTAAGAAATCATGGAACACGGAGGTAGGGATAATCACACTGGAGGAGAAAGGGGATGTTTCGCTACCTCACGACTTATCCCTCTCAACCCTCTTCAATCCTAAGTATTCTAATCCTATAGGAGTTATCACACCTCCAAAGGATAACCTAGATTGTTCTCAACCCTAGTGTCACGGCTAAGGGAAAACAATTACAAGATGCAATTAAGATTGAAACTCAATTTTATTCATCAATAATGGAAAAGCATAATAACAAAGTCAAAGAAACATAATAATCCTAGGGTTTACAAGTCCGAATACCCACAAGGGGTTTAGCTCCTCATGGAGCTATACAAATCCATGAAAATATGAAAAAGAACACAAATTGAAAGCATAGATGAAAACCCCCTTACGTATGGTGTGGCCGTGGTCTTGTGCGGCCGCCGGACATCGATGACGATGCCGATTACACGCTTCGATCCTCCACAAAGTCCTCTCCGAAACCCTAGCCGCAACCCTCCAGAAGTTAGGAGAAAAGATTGGCAAAAAGATGTGGCAAAATTCTCCAAAACGGGCTTTTATAATGCTGAGTCACGGCTTTAAATGGGCTAAAATCGGGATTTTACACGACCGTGTGGAATTTCCACACGCCCGTGTGAAGTTGCTGGAATGCTGATTTTCGGCAAACATTGAACAGTAACTTGTTACAGTATTTTTGCTACAGTAACTTGCCATAGCACTCTTGCCGAAACGCTCCCGAATTCATTGTTCTTCATTGAGGCCATTGAATTGGGCGCACAATCAATGGTAGATCGTGCCGATTGCTTAAAATCTCCTTATTGGTGAAGTTCTCCTAAGCTACACGAGTTAGACTTATTGTGAGTGTGCCCCTCGAAAGGAGGTTGGCACACACTCACAAGTCTAAGCTCATGCCTTGTCCCTTACTCGGTTTGAAAACTCCCCAACAACGGCAAACACGATCTAACTTTGTTCTTCTTCTTCAAAATAGCTCCACAAACCTACAATGCACAAAAGCACACAAATGCACACAATTTAGTGATAAAATATGATAAAAGAGATGCTCATTGTAACATAATAACGCTTCTCGTTACTATAACACAATCACTTATCAGTATCTCACAAGGAAGGACAAAGGAGCACTTTGAGAATAACCCTCACTTGTGATGCTACTGAATGGTAGTGAGATTTTCCTATTGATGATGGAGATTAAGATCGAAAGAGAGCGACCTAAATATCTATTCCATCGAACACTCAAAGAGCAGCTTCTACATTGCCTCCTTGATACCCCAACCTCCTTAAAAGGCCTCTTGCTTCCTCGTAGTTGATGGATAGGCCCTCGTAGAGCGATAACTCAGTCTCATGGATGTCGTAGCTGACTTGATGAGGGATTCACGATTAGAGAGCTCAAGCAGTATCGCCATAGATTAGCGGATCAAAAGCACCTTGAGAGAGAGAAAGAGAGAGAAAGAGAGAGAGAGAGAGAGCTTGTGGATGGAGTCGGAGATGACAATAGAGGTAGTTCTATCACCAACAACATCATTTTAAGAGTGGGAGAGCTCGGTAAGCAGCTTTGGGCCTGGCTGGAGAAGGGACATGTGTGAGAGGATCTTAACGCCATCATTGGTGATAAAGACATCTCCAGACCGGGAGCAGATCGTCTTATCCACATCGTGGGGACTAAGGCTCGTAGGCATGGCATTAGCAATGGCAGTAGCGGCATCGGTGATGGTAGACACAATGATGGCAGTTGCAATGACGACGTTAGGCAACGATAGTAGTCAACAACAGCAACAAGTAGCAACTTTTCTTCTTTTCTTTAAATATCTATATATTGTTAGTATTTCCTCCCTGTGTGCTTGCGAACTTCCCTTTTCTATCCTTATTATTAGTGTCGTTGTTGTTGTTATTACTTCTATTGGGCGTCATTGTTCTTGAAAGTCTGCATTTGTGTTGAGAATTTATTGATTCCAGGTTTATTGTTCAGCCTTGCGCTGTCTTGAGGGTTGAGTGACGGGGTATCCCTCCTTGTGATTGTTGCGTCCCATGGACCTGCGGGTCGGGGCGTGACATTACATAACTTGGCATGCTTAATTTGCATAGATGCTTGTGGAAAACTTCATGTGTGTGGATTACTGTAGTTGTGATTACCTAGTGTAGTTGCAAAATGATAAGTGCACGTGTTATAATAATGCGAAGTGTTGTTATGTTACAATGAGCATTACTTTCATCAGATTTTATCACTAAATAGTATGCATTTGTGTACTTTTGTGCATTGTAGGGTTGTGAAGCTAATTTGGAGAAAAGAAACAAAGTTAGATGATGTTCGCCTTTGTTGGGGAGTTTTCGAACAGAGTAAGGAACAAGGCACGAGCCTAGACTTGTGCGTGCGTGCCAACCTCCTTTGGAGGGACACAAAGGTAGTCACATTCATAATAAGTCTAACTCATGTAGCATAGGAGAACTTCACCAATGAGAAGAATTGAAGCAATTGGCACGATCTATCGTTGATTGTGTACCTAATTCAACAGCCTCGATGAAGAACAACGAATTCGGGAGTGTTTCGGCAAGAGTACTGTAGCAAGCACTGTAGCAAGTTACTGTTTACTATTTGTCGAAATTCAGCAAAATAGAGACTTCACACGGCCGAGTGAAATCCCGATTTCACTGATTTTAAGCCGCGACTCAACACTATTTAAAGCCGTTTTGGAGACTTTCTGGATCTTTTTGCCTACGTTTGGAGAGGACTTTGTGGATGATCGAAGCACGTCATCGGCATCGACATCGACGTCCGGCGGCCACGCAAGACCACGGCCACACTCTACACAAGGGGGTTTTCATATATGTTTTTGATTTGTGTTTATTTTCATAGATTGATGCATTTGTATAGCTCCATGAGGAGCTAAACCCCTTGTGGGTATTCGGACTTGTAAACCCTAGGATGATTATGTTTCTATGACATTGTTATTATGCTTTTCTTTATTGATGAATAAATTGAGTTTCAATCTTAATTGCATCTTGTATTGTTTTCCCTTAGCCATAACACTAGGGTTGAGAACAATCTAGGTTATCCTTTGGAGGTGTGACAACTCCTATAGGGTTAGACTACTTAAGATTGGATAGGGTGGAGAGGGTGAGTCGTGAGGTAGTGAATCTCCCCCTTTCCCCTCCGGTGTGATTCTTCCTACCTCCGTGTTCCAAGAGTCCTTAGCTGTCAAAATAGAGCTAAGTGCTAGGAGATAAACTCCCCTAGGGCTTAGTTGCGTGAGCAATAGAGTGAAGGGTCGTAGTGAATCCTAGTACTAGTGTTTTATTGAGACTAGGGTTCTTTCACCTTGACCAAACGGTTAGAGCTATATATATGAACAAGGTTTATCACTAGGAATCCCTAGATCTTAAAGCAATCCAGCGTAGTGTGAGACTTAGGAAGATGGACTCCCCTAGGGCTTAGTTGACAGGTCAACGAGAGTCAAGGGTCGTAGTGAAACCTAATGCCGGGGCATAGTGTTGGGGTTAGTGACGGTTAACCTTAGGTTTGGGACCATGTGTTTAAAGATATCCTCGACTCATTAATCATCAATAGGAGAGTATAATAGCATTGTCTTGCACTAGAAGCATAAATTTTAGGGGTAGCTTGTCCGGGTACCCTATTTTACTCTTGATTGTCCTTCTTTATTTACTCTTACTTGCACCTCCTACCTTCCATATTTCTCTTTTATTTCTTGTTTTTTTAAAATTACTTTTGCACTCACTCATTGATTCTATTCTCACTTTTTGTACACCGCATTAGCTAAATAGTAAATTCTTGTGTCTTAAATCCCTATTCCCTGTGGATTCGACTACCCTCTCACCAGGGTACTATTATTACTGCGACAACCCGTGCACTTTCGGGCCCCTATCACAAAACTTGGAGTGTGTGAAGCCTGTAGTTAAGCTTACATAATTTGGTGTATTTGATAGCCATAGATGCAAAATTGCTTTTGAAAGCACCCACAAGGATCTTAGAATGTATCTTGGTAGGTATTAGACTCAAATCAGTATCTTGGGCACTTACGATTCATTCTAGGTCATTGCTCTCTCGTTATCGAAACTCAACCTTAGTCTACTTAGTTCTTTGATAAGTGCTTGAATATACATGTTTTACCGACTTGTTTTACATACATTGAGCATCATTTTACCATTGATTATGTCTCATAAAGTGTATTTTGGTGTTCTTTTATGCAATTAGGTTGTGGAAGTGTTAAAGGAGGAAAAGGAAGCAAAGATGGGTTATAAAGACGTATTGTTGGGAGCTTTTGTACAACACAAGTGTCAAGGCACAAGAGGGGATCATGCACATGAGGGTGTGTGCCAACTTCCTTAAGAATTCAAGATGATTTGTGTGATGGAAGGGCACAAAGGCAGTCACACCTTCATGTCCCAACTTGTGTGAAGATAGTTAAAGCTCTCAAATGATGATTCGAAGAAGAAGAAATCTTATAACTCACCATATGGACGTGTGCCCGACCATGTGGCCTCAATATGAGAGAGTTTGGATCATATTTATGAAGAGTACTGTAGCAAAACACTGTTCATTTCACTGTAGTAGTACTGTAGCAAAATTACTGTTCACGCGACCGCGTCAAAATCTCACGCGACCGCGTGGAAATTCTGCAGCCCACGCGATCGCGTGGGATCTCACGCGGTCGCGTGAAGACACGCAGTTGGCACGATTCAGGCTTATAAATATCCCTTCTCGCTGATTCTTTTATAACTTTTTTCGCACGTTTGAAGGCAAGAGGGGCTAGGGTTTCTAGGACGAGGTCTTTGGCGATATTGGGAGTTGTTCTTCACTAACTTCGATAGATCTTTCGACGAGATAGCATCGGGGAGCCATTGGTAACCTAGCTTCGGAGAAGGTTCCTTCGAGACGTTGAACAATTCATCAAGGCTATCATCACGAATTTGAGGGGGTTTATTTTCATGGATTACATTGCTTTTTACTTCATTATCTTTTGCTTTGTAATAAGTCCCATGGAGGGCTAAACCCTAGTAGATACTTGGGCATGTGAACCTTAGGTTTCGATTCATGTATTGACTTTCTTTATGCTTTCTTTTAATTCCAAGTTTATTTGAGTTTTAATCTTGTTTAATCATTGCTTGCATGCCTTATTAATTCGTATGGTTGTTTGGTATGCTTGATTTGTTTCCTTGGTGAGAGAGAGATCTCCATTAGGGATTAGAACATACAAGATTAAAGAGGGTTGAGAGGGTGAGTCTTGAGATAGAGGAGTGTCCCCTTTCCCTTCCGATTGAGTGTTTCCTATCTCCGTATTCCCTAAGTTTTATGCAACCATATGGGGTGTGAGGTGTGAGATTGATAGATTTCTCCGCCGGGACTTTTGTAAGGGGTTAGGGATCTTTCGCCTAGAAGTAGGGTTAGATCTAATTTTAGGAATCGGTTTCACTCTTAGGTATCCCTAAAACTCATTGCGGTCATATAGGGTGTGAGGTGTTGAGATTGAGTGAATTCTCTGCTGGGACCTTGTAGGGGACTAGTATCGGTGGCCTGGAAGCAGGGATCGATTGTTCTTGGATTACCTCGACTCATAGAACTTGGTTTAGAAGCATTTAGTTAGTTTTGCACTTCATGATAGAACCTAGGGGGATCATTGCCCGAGTATCTCATCTTCATTGATTGAGATCTCCTTTACCTTTTCCTTTTATTTGTTTTCTTTCTTGCGATTTTCTTATTTTACATATTACATTCAATTGCTCCATATTATTGTTTCGACTAGATAACTAAGAATCAGTCATTACTAGTACTTCCGTTCCCTGTGGATTCGACTACCCACTCACCGGGGTAATTATTACTTCGACAACCCGTGCACTTGCGGTACACACACGCAAAAGGGTGTGTCATTCTTCCACCATTTTGCTTTTTTTTTTTTGTAGTAGTAGTTAATACATTCATCACCCTTTTACTTGACTAGACATTAGAGGATCAAGTAGTACTAGAAGTCGACTCCCTACAGTTCGACGACCCTACCCCCTTGTAGGGTACCACTTTATTACTAGTAATGATCCGTGCACTTACAGAGAGTTCATCAAGATTTTGGCGCTGTTGCTGGGGTCTGGCAACTTTTAGGAAAATTAGGATTCTAGTGATCTATTTCTTTTTTATTCTTGTTCATAGGTGTGAATAGTTTTTCTCTTTCCTTAATATCTTTAACATTCATTCTTATCTTTATCCCTCAATTTTAATTACATATACTATGGAAGAGTTACTTGCTACTCTATGGAATCACACTTCTTTTGCCAATCACCTGGATTTTATTCTCCTAAAGATGAGCACAGTTTGGAAAAAATGATTTCTGCTTTTCATGAGCAAATGACACATTGGAATCAGTTCATGAGAATAGAGATGACTTTCCATGGGGAAAATCAGGAATAAGTGCATAGTATAGAACAGGTAATGTCAGTCTTTATGGGTATGGGCAATGATGTATCCTATTAAAATGGTGACAACATCAGTTCCATGGAAAATGAACTCATTCACAGTACAACAAAGGAAATTTTTACGATGTTTGGGAACACCTCGACATCGAGTTTAAAGAGTTTCTAGTACACTTGGAATACACATTCTTGGAGGGAAATTCCAAATTACAGGTTATCATATCCTCCACACTTGATACAAGCCAAAAAGAGCAATTAGTGGCAATGCTCCACAAGCATAAAAGGGCGATCACTTGGAGTATTTCCGACATCAAGGGAATTAATCCATCCTTTTGCACAGATAAAATTCTAATGGAGGATAATTAAACTGTAGGTGGAACCTCAAAGGAGATTGAACCCCAACATTATGGAGGTTGTCAAGAAGGGGTGAAGAAACTTTTGGATGGCAGAATAATTTACCCAATTTCAGACAGCCTTTGGGTTTGCCCTATTCAAGTTGTACCAAAAAAGGGGAGATAACCGTGGTCTCAAATGAACATAATGAATTGATTCTGACGTGTACAGTGACTGGATGGTGAGTGTGTATAGACTATTGGAAGTTAAACGACGATACACATAAGGACCATTTCTCTTATCTTTTATTCATCAAATGTTGGAGTGGTTGGCTGGTCACATGTATTATTGTTTCCTTGATGGGATATCCGGGCACTTACAAATTCTAGTTGCACCTGAAGATCAAGAAAATACCACTTTTACTTGTCCTTATGGAACATTTGCCTATCGAGGATGCCTTTTGGATTATGAAATGCGCATGCAACATTTCAAAGATGCATGATGTCTATTTTTTATGAGTTCATTGAGGACATTATGGAAGTGTTCATGGATGATTTTTCAGTTTTCGAAGATTATTTCGAGGGGTGTTTGCATAATTTAGAATGGGTCCTTTCAAGATGTGAAGAAATTAATTTAGTGCTGAATTGGGAGAAATGTCACTTCATGGTGAGAGAAGAGATAATTTTGGGCATAAAATTTCTTTTGCAGAATTAAGGTGGATAAAGCCAAACTTTGAAACTATTGAGAATCTTCCTCCACTAGTTTCCACAAAAGAGTTTGAAGTTTCCTTGATCACATTGGGTTCTACAGAAGGTTTATTAAGGATTTCTCAAAAATATCTAAGCCAATGATGAAATTTCTGGAGAAGGACACCCTTTTTGACTTTGACCAAGAATGCCTCAGGGCTATCTATTTGTTGAAGCAGAGGTTAACCCATGCACCTACCATGAAAGCTCCCGAATGGGACCACCCCTTTGAACTCATGTCTGATGCAAGTGACTAGGCAGTTGGGGTAGTGTTGGGACAAAGACACGACAAGCAATTCCATCCAATTTGCTATGCAAGCAAAACCCTAACTCTAATTCAAGAGAATTACACTACCACAGAAAAAAGAATTGTTAGCCATAGTCTACACTTTTGATAAGTTCTGATTTTATTTGGTGTTATCAAAGGTCATGGTGTACACTGAACATGCATCACTCAGATACATCATTTCTAAAACTGATGCCAAATGATAGCTGATTCGATGGATCCTTCTTTTACAAGAGTTTAATCTAGAGATTCGAGATAAAAAGGATTTGGAAAATGTGGTAGCAGATCACTTGTCTCGGCTTGAGTACACTGAAGAAAAATGTAATAAGCATAAAGAAATTAACGATGCCTTTCCTAAAGAACATCTCTACTTGGTTCAAGAAGAATCTGCCCAAACTGATGATCATCCTTGGTTTGTTGATCTCGTGATCTACATCGTATAGCATATGATTCCTTCAAATTTCTCCTATCAACTGCAAAAGAAATTTTTGTCTGATGCTAAACATTTTTTTGGGAGGACCCATTCCTATGTAAGGTTTGTGCCAACCTCGTGGTACGACATTGTGTCTCATATTTTGAAGAATGGGAAATTCTGAAACATTGTCATTCAGGAGCAATAGGAAAGCATTTTAGTGCAAATTGTATAGTCGAGAAAGTCCTGGAAATCGAGTTCTTTTGGCCAACACTATTCATGGATGTCTGGAAATTTATGACAACTTGTGATCAATGCCAGAGAAGTGGAAATTTGTCCAAATTTGATAAAATGAAATAGACTCCTATTCAGCAATGTGAAGTGTTTGATGTTTAGGGCATAGATTTCATGGACCATTCCTAAACTCAAATGGAAACAAATATGTGCTGGTGGCAGTTGATTATGTTTCCAAATGGGTTGAAGCACATGCATTCCACTCAGTTGATGCAAGTGTGGTAGTGAAATTCTTGAGAAAAACTGTTTTCATGATTTGGCACCCCAATGGCGATTATTAGTGATCAGGGGAAAACACTTTTGTAATGCTCAATTTGAAAAGGTGATGAAGAAATATGACGTTAACCATCGCATGGACACAACATACCACCATCAAACCAGTGGTCAGGTTGAAGTCACCAATCGAGAATCAAAAAGGATTCTCGAAAAGATTGTGCATCATAACAGACGTGATTGGTCAAAACAATTAGATGATGCTCTCTAGGCTTACAAAACAGCTTATAAAACTTCTATAAGGCATACCCCTTGTCGTTTGGTTTATGGTAAGGCTTGTTATTTGCCAATCGAGTTGGAGCATCAGGCTTACTGGGTGATTAAATTGTTGAACTTAGACATGGGAGAGGCACAACAAAAACAAATATTCCAACTCAATGAGTTGAAGGAGCACAGACAAAATGCTTATGAAAATGCGTTGTTATAGAAGGAGAAAGTAAAAAGGATCCATGATGGCCATATCAGGATTGATAAACAATTTCAAGTTGGAGAACAAGTCCTCCTTTTTAATTATAGATTGAAGCTCTTCCCCGAAAAACTCAAATCCCGTTGGTCAGGACTATACAAAGTTACTTAGGCATTTCCTTATGGCGCAATCAAAATCTCTCATCCTACTAAAGGGACATTTAAGGTGAATGGACATCGGTTGAAACCTTATGTACTAAGAAAAGAGCTTTCAGCCCCCATAACTCTTAGAATAATCATACTTCATGATCCTCCTTGATTGAGTATGACAGGTATGCCAAGCTAGTGACATTAAATAAGCGCTTCTTGGGAGGCAACCCAAGGCTTTGTATTTTTAGTTCTTGTTTCTTTTATTGTTGTGTGGAATATTGAGCTTCACTTATGTGCCTCTTGTCTCATCTCGGGATTGTTTGTGGTTGGATGGCTATTGGAATGCACATTGAGAGTGGCAATATCACTCTCTGTGTTCAGGAAAGTCATATGAACCCCTTCTTTATTTTTGTTCTCAATCATTAGCTTTTAGTGCATATTATTGTACATTGAGGACAATGCACAATTCAAGTGTGAGGGAGGATTTTTGTTTTTACTCTTATGGATGATTGCATGACTTAGGATAATCTATGATCGTGTCGGTAGAAACTCTTAAGTTAGGGGCAAATTATGCGTGTTAAGGTCTTTATTATGAGCTAAATTGTTTACTCACTCTTGTTTTGAAAACCTAGATAAATTCACATCATCCTAGTTGTGGAGAAACTTGTTTTGGGGTTGAATTTTTTTTTAGAGACTTGTGTGTTTCTATTGTTTTAAAAAAACACTGGAAAGTCAGATTCCTTGTGGAAATAGCCTATTGGTTGCTTATAAAAACTATGTAAAATATGGTAGAAAGAGCTATCACCCTAAAAGAGTGAAAGCCACTCTTGCATAGTCAAATTTTGGGCATTACAAGTGTACATTTGATGACCTACCGAGAGAAAGGCTACCTTAATACACTGTAGCGGGAGCACTGTAGCAATTTCACTCAAGTTTTGCCTAACTCATGTGGCCTCCATGCAGGGCCGCATGAAGCCCTCATGGACCTTGGTATACTATGAATCATCAATGTTTTGGGCTTAATACACTCTTCATACGGCTCCTCATACGGCCCCTATGACCCGGGGATATAAAAGCAACTTTCTAAGGCTAAAAGGGGGTGTAGGGAGGGGGTCTTTTGCCACCATTTGGGAGAGGAGAAAAATCAAGAAAGGAAGAGATCTTTGGAGGTGAAGTTCAAGGGCTTGAGAGGTTTCAAAGGCTACATCACTCAAGGGGAAGATCCACCACCAAAGAAAGAAGGAACCTTAGGACCGGGAAGCGTCATTCGGTTATCGGAAGCGTCATTTAGCAAATTCTTGGATGGGGGAGGCATCATTCGGCCCAATCTCCACCTTCTTCTTCATCATTTTGGCTAGGGAGTGTCATCTATGAACCTTTATTGTGTTTTGTTTTATATTCTTGCTTGCATTTGTTTGATGGCACAATAGACCCCCAAGGCTACCGGATGTCAGTGAACTTTGAGGGGTTCAACATGTATTTTTGATTATTCATACTTAATTCTAATGCTTGGGTTGATTTGTGATTTAATTCATTGCTCTTTATGCTAAGAATTACTCATGGAGAAATCTGTAATTCTTTCTTAAGTTTTACACGTCAATGTGTCCTACTCATGCGTATTAGATCGTGAATGAATTAAAAGGGATTGCTTGTACCGACATGCCAAGAGATTGGATATTGGTAGCCCTCCAATCTTTAAGGGTAAACTTAGGTTGAGTATACCCTTACCTTGGGATCTCCTTGTTCTTAACACAATTGTTGGGGTGTTGATTAGAAAGAGATTCCAATCAACATTTGTATGGGATTAGGGTTCATTCACTAAGAAATTGGGGTTGATCTAATCTAGAGATCCCTCAGTCCAAATCATCCTTGCATCTTATGTTTTATATCCTTGTATCATGATGACCCCTCAAGAGGATCCACAAATAGGCCTTTGTATTTCATTGTGTTGTAATCTTTTGCTTAAATTCTAAATTTGTGTAGTCATATCGTATTTATTCTCTTGCATCCAGTAGAATAAATTCTCATATTTAAGATGTTGGGCTAGAAAGTAAGTGGTGAAGGAGTAATAGTAGATCTTTAATCCTTCTATCCTCATGTCTTCACACGAGTTATTACTTGGTGATCCCATACACTTGCAAGGATGCAATCAGATGGTGATAGAATCTCCCTTAGAATTAGATGCTGAAGCATTCGACCCATTGCCCTTAACATCAATGTCGTCACTACTACCTTCAGGTGTGACAAGGATGTTTCTCTGTCCTAGGTGGGTGACAATCTTGATGGATCATAAAGTCTACATCACAAGTGATGCAACATTGCCAACTCTCTCCATAGACCTTCTACACCAAAGAAAGCTCATCACTCTGACTATTCAAACAATATGCGGTCCTGCAAAGATAATGCTAAGTTGGATATGTTGTGCTTGCCGAGGATTGAGGTCTACCACAATATATCCCAAATGTATGGGATAACACTCAATCATACTATATATGATATATAAATCAGTGCAATTAACTACCCCTCTACTATCTCCTCTTCTAGCAAATGTGTGGCCAAGTATGGCACGAATGTAGAAATGCGTCAGTTGTAGCAGGTGAGAAGCCTTCTTGGAGACCATAGAGTCTCCTCTTGTCAGTGAAATCCAATATGACAAAGGAGTGAAATCGTGTGGAAATCGACTAGTAGTCAATCATATGCAACAAAGTGCACATACTCCTCATCATAGAGACCCATGAAGATAGAAAAATCTGCATAGCCAATGCTTTGGAGTTCCCCATAGACCTAAAATTGAATTATTTATGGGCAGCGAATGTGAATGAATGAGTGAGTACAATTCACACCCTCTCCAATTAAAAAGGGATACTCACTCGGTCTTTTCTTAACCTTGAGTGTACTTCCACTCCTTAGGCACATCAAGAATGCATCATGACAAGTTGAAGGACTTCTCGTCTCCATCTTAACCAGGGAAATTCAAGTTTTCATTCCTCTCCCATATATTTTGTATTGTTCTCTCATTTGTGTTATTTTCAAGTCATTGAGCACAATATATGATTTTAAGTGTGGGTGAGTGATTTAAGGTTTTCAAGCTCTATACATGCCAAGCTATTGCCCTATGAGGGTATGTTTGAATGATTAGTATGAGCTTCATAGTATAGGAGTGGACATGTGGTCAAATGTTTATTTTTAAGTTATGATTTCGTAGTTTGCCCTATTCTTGGTTATTTATTCATTTTTTAGCATGCAATCTCTCTGTTGTAGCAACTTAGACTTGTGGGAAACTTATGTTGTTAAAATGATCCAAAAGAATTAAAATTATTGTGAAAATTTTTTAGAATATGAGATCAAATTTCCTGAGAAAGAAAATAACAAGTGATGGAAAAAAGTTACCACTTTAGATATGTGAAGCTACTATCAGTAAGTCAGACACTGTATATGCCTTAGCTAGAGAATGAGCTATCTCTATGATTGAGTGAAAACTACCATCCATTGGAAGATTGGTGGAAAGAGCTACCGCTAAGATCTTGAATAGAGTTGAACTAATAGGACGTCCCGAGAGAAAAAGCTTTCTTAGAAGTTGTTTGAAGCTACCACCATGAAGAAAGGAAAGCTTTAAAGTGTGATAGTTTTGTTGTACAAGTCTTATGGGCTAAAAGAAGCGAAGTAAAGAGTTGTAACACACACACACACTAAGATCTTGAATAGAGTTGAACTATTTTTTTTCAAACTTAGGAATCTTTGGCATTTGTACATTAAACTCTTTTAATTACTTTTGAAACTCCCCAATTTCAATTACTTGAGGTCATGCTTTTATCTGTCTTTGTTTGTAATGTTTCATTTTGCTTAAGGAAAGGACAATCTTAAGTGTGGAGGAATTTGATAAGTGCATGATAGAACACATTTTCATATTATTTACTACAGTAAACTGATATGTATTGTAGTATTTACTTGAAAGATGGTGTTTAACATGGTGTAAAATTGATTCTAGGTTAAGGGCAAAGCATAATGAGCATGAGGGAGCTAAAAAAAAAAAATGCAATTTCAAAGCAAGATAAGGAAGAAAGAGCTTCCTCAACTTCAAAATAGTAGAACTGGCCTTACTGCCCACTTATCATCCTGACTTATGGTCGTAAGGCTTAGATAGAGAACCTTCCAAGCATGTATATGCTTGTAAGAAGAAATATAATTGTTACACAGAAGAACTTAGGAGGAGGACTTATGCCCAAAAGCATGTGTATAATGGTTAGACAGAGGAGTTTATGGGCATAATATATTCCCATAAGTGAGGTCAAAAATACCATACAAAGAAGCTAACGGTCCAGTGTTTACAACTATAAGTTTAACCATAACACCCAGATAGAAGACCTTATAGGAGGAGTTTACAATAAAAAAATTTGTGGAAGATTAGTTGACAATCCGGGAAGATAAAGTTGGAGCAAGTTTTAATATTTTCATTTACTTTCTCCATTTTGATTGGATTGTATGATTGCTCTCCATTAATAGAGAACTAAACTTTATGGTTTCTGGGTATAAGTAGAACTTATGGTGTACCTTTTTATGACATTGGTTGTAGACATCCAATTTTGTATCAATTTTTTTATTGCAATACCATGGTTATGTATTCAGTTGTGTGTTTAGCTTGTCTTGAAGTCTAATGTAGTAGGAGTTGAGGGCTTCATGTTTGATTTATGTGAGTGACAAATAGAAAAATCCACCATGCTATGATCGATGGGAAACACTACTCTGCCTAGAAATATGGCACTTTGGGATTGAGATTTCCTTCCACGTAATCTTGCCAAGTGAGTTAACATTAGGATTCCAAGTGTAAGGCAATTTTAGTTTGTGAATCTTAGGAAAGGATTTTGATAAAAATTTCCAATGGGGTTAGGGATAATTATTTCCATAGGAGAATTGTTTATTCTCTCGAATAGATATTTTCTCTAGAAAGAGTTCCCATAGTGCATTACAGTCATATGGCAGTCTATATCAATACTGGATGGGACTAGTTATTGTTCACCTTGAGAAAGGGGCAATATAATTTAAGAACTCTTTTAGTTCAATTGTATTGCAATTATTAGTGCAATTTTTTCTAGAATCTAATCAAACCCTACGGGAAACCTATCCCTGAACACGTCTCTTAAATGCTTTATTTGCCGTCGTTTTATTTTCTCTTTAGTGTCAATTTTTTACCCTTGAATTGACATATTCGATTTTATTTTAGGCAAATTAACAAGTCATGAATTAGTACTAGTACTTCCTAGTTTCTCATGGATCAATACCCTCCTTCATCCACACTTGACTACTTGATTGGCATGTGCACTTGAGTCATAGGTGGAATTAGTTCTTATCAAGTATAATTACTAAACCCTTCAAGTGCCCTTCTTTGTATCTCATATAAAGTAGAAGGTTTAACTTAATATACATGGACTATAGTGCTTAAAACTTATTAGAATACAAACACAAGATTTATATAAATTTTGAAATAAATGCCTATTTATTAATAATAATGTATAATACAAATGACATGCCCTAATAGATGTATCCTTGTTAGCATTTCAATGCATAGCCCTAACAATCTACCACTTATAAATGACAAGATATTTTTATACCCTTTCAATGCATTCATCTTGTCTTTAAGCATTTATTTGTTGTGATTCAATGCTACTATGGATATTATTGTGTAATTGTGTAGGAAAATAGGTTCTTGTGCAAAAAAAAAAAAAAAGAAGGATTTGGGACAAGTATAATGTGAAAAGAAGTCAAAACACAGTGTTACAAGTGAAGCACGGTCTGAGCAAGGGCATGATCCATGTGAAAATCGATGGCATTGGCACTATAGCAAAAAACACTGAAACTAAGTTACTGTTGGGAAATACTGTATCAAATCACTGTAGCACAAGCCTAGAGAAAAAGCACGGTTTATGGTCTCCTCAAACGGGCATGCTCTTTGAAAAGCAATGGTGTGCTTATGTTGAATTTCTGATTCAATTGCCCAGAATTTCTCAAGAAGTTCAAGGGGTAAAAGCATGGCCTAAGCATGACTGTGCTCATCTTGAAAACCACTTTTAAGCCCAGATTTAGTTCATTTAAGGGGATTCTTTTCTCTTCTTCTTGGGGGCGGCTGCCAAGGTCTTCCTTAACACATTTCTGGGGCTGGAGTGAATCTATGGTGCAAGAGCGTGAGTTGAGTGGAGCTTAGCTGATGGGACTTCATCAGAGCACCGTCAGAGTGGTTTGCAAAGCAAAGAGGGAGTCTTTCATGGCTTCTATTTCTTTTTTCTTTCCTTAGTCTTGTATTGATTTGTAAAATTATGAGGGGCTAACCATTCTCTGGTACCCTGGATCTATGAATTTGGATGTTTATGTGTTATGTTGACTACTTGTTTCTAATGCCTATGGAGTTCTATTGTTTTCTTGTGTTTGTTGATGTGTTTGTATAACTTGTCGTGCTTGATTTGCATAGTTGCCTGTGTAAAACATTGTGTGTGTGTGGATTACCGTAGATGTGATTACCTAGTGTAGTTGCAAAACTTGCTGTGTATGAAGCTCGTAGTTACACTTGCAAAACTTGGCGTATTTGATAGTCGTAGATGCAACATTGCTTTTGAGCATCCACAAGAATCTTAGGATGTACTTGGTAGACGTTAACAACAAGTCCATACACATTTCTCCAAGATATTAGTCTTGGGTCATTGCTCTATCTCCGTGTTTCTCACCTAGTTCATTTCCAGCCCTTACCTGTCATCCTTCCCCTTTTTAAGTTATTTAGTTATCATCTTTACCTTGAATTAGTGATCCGGCTTGACATTAGAAGATCAACTAATACTCGGAGTCCAATCCCTATGGTTCGACAACCCTACCCCTCACGGGGTACCACTGTATTACTTGTAACAATTTGTGCACTTACGGAGAGTCCATCAGTTGGTAAGTTGTATTGTTCACTACGGCTATTTTTTTGCATGGCTACATTGCATCTTCCAATGATCTCTCAAATGATTTGTGATAAGTATTTCTTTATACAAATTTTACTAGGGTATTTTATATAGATTTAGCATGGTTTTTATAAAAAAAATTATGGACTCATTTTATGTGTATTATGTTCTATAGTGCAGCTAGGGTGTGAGAAAATTATTTTGGAAGAAAGAAAGCAAAGATGATGGTGTGGAGCTCTTATGCAACACATAGGGGAAATCACATGGGCTTGGGAGATCCACATGGGCGTATGCGCCAACTTCTGAGAGTTTTAAAGCAATTTTCAATCATCGGAAGTGCACTACAAAAGTTATAAGCCGTGTACCAACCTATGTATGAATTTTACAAGAAAATTCCAGGTTTTAGCAAGACAGAAAGCCACACACCCCACCACACGAATTGACACAAGGCCGTGCACCTCCACACAGGCACCAAACAAGCATTCACACCCCAAGGTCGACCTGATATCAAGTTATAAAAAGCACTCATTTCTATTATTTTGTATATTTTTGCACAAGTTAAAGTTGCCTCATTGCCTCCGTCATCATCTAGGCCATCAAGGGAGTCGCTCGGACTAGATTTAAGGTGATGTACCTCTTGCAGGTGGAGCAATTATTTGGAGACTTGGAAGCTATTCACGGAAAAATTCATAATGGATTTTGCCAGGATTCTCATTGTTTTTGTTCATTATTTTGTTTGACATTGTATTGCACCATGAGGAGATAAACCCCTTTAGGTACTTGTCATGTAAACCCTAGGATTTATTCTTTCTATGAGTTAACTTTTGCTTTCCTTAATTTGAGATTTATGTTGAGTTTCATCCTTTTTTTTTAATGTTATGAAATCCATATTAGCGACGACTTGATTATGTGTTCTAATCATACTAGTAATGTCGAGAGACCCAAGTTAGATTCACCAAGATTAGAGATGGTCGAGAGGATAAGCTTTGAGGTAGAAGAGTGCCCCTTTCTATTTTGATTTCATTATCCTTATTTTTGTATTCCAATGAGAGTTATACAATCATATGAACCTTAGGAAAATGAGTGATCACAGATGGGGTTTATATGGGATTAGAAATCAATTGCCTTTAGAAAGAGATTGATCTATTCTAAAGAATTGTGTTAATCACTTTGGGATCTCTAGAGCTTCAAGGAGTCATATGTGGTTTAGATGAAAAGAGAGATCACTACTTGAACCTCAAAGAGGGCTTGTCATCGTTTGCCATGAGAAAAGGGTAGGTGTGTTTTATGATACCCACAGCTCAACTTAATCAAATTAGGAAGGATTAGTGAAATCTTACATGTCATAGAAAATCCTAGGGGAGCATCACCCGGGTACCTACCTTGTATTGATTGGACAATTTCCATTTTTCCCTCATTGCCCGTCTTATCTTCAAATTCAATCACTTGAACAATTCCTCACCAAATCAGTTGATTGTAATTAGATAATAAGGAAGTAGTAAATCATAGTACTCTCATTCTTTCTAGATTCGATTGACTAACTTTTGAGCATATTATTTACTACTTGAGGAAGTAGTAAATAATAGTAGTCAATTTGTTTCCGTGTTTGATATTTTTAGATTTGTTGTGATACCTTGGTTCTTTAACGGATGCTGTAGCTCTCTCGTTGTCATAATAAAGTTGTCATGGGAGCTCCACACTTAACACCAACTAGAGTTCTCTTAAGAACTTCCTAATTAAAAAAACCTCTTTAGCATCCTTTGAAACAACCATATATTTAGCCTCACTAGTGAAATTGATAGTGGGCCCTTGCTTAGAAATCTTCCAACTCATTGATCCACCATTGAGAGTGAATATAAGCCCTAAAGTGGCCTTTTGATCATCAACATTTGATTGAGAGTTTGAATGATTGCTTCCCCGCAAGTGTACGGGATCGCCAAGTAATACCCTGTGAGTGACACAGGGGTCGTATTCCACTGGGGCCAAGGAAGTACTATTACTCACTCTTCATCTATTTTCTAGCCTACCATTCAATATGAGTGGGAAGAAAATAAAGCAAACAAACTAATTTAAACTAATCCTACGGCCTGGTAACTAACACACGTATGTAAACAATCAAGGGAGTATCAAGCATGAGAAGGGTGTGTTTGGATAAGGAATCCACCTAGGGTTGTCATTAAGTCCAAAACTAGGATGATATAAAGATGCATTGATGATAGTTGAGACCTAGAGACCTCGTGAGTAGATTAGCCCCGATCTCTCGGCGACTAACCCCTAATCCCATACGAGTGTTAACCGGAATCTCTCCGTATTAACCCACCTACGATCGCATTAAGCTCCGTGAAATCTCTAATAGGAGTAAACCTACTATCCTTCGGCTTAAACCTAGCAATGGAGGGCTACCGACACCCAATTTCTCGGCGTGTCGGCACAAGAATCCCCTTTCAATCTCTCCTAGATCTAGTGCGCGTGAGTAGGTCACGTTTACGTGCACAACTCATAAAAGAATTACGGATTTCTCCACAAATGTAATTCTAGACATGAAAGCATGAAAGATTGAACCTCAAACAACCATCAAACTAAATTAAAAGCAACAATCCAAAGTTCATACACAACATGAACCCTAGGGTTCATCCAAATCCAAACACAACAATAAGTTAATCCCTCATGACAAGGGATACATGAACAACATACAAGGAAGACAAAAACATAAAAGAAGCAATGAAAACCCCCTCTAGGTGATGATCTCCTTGAATGGATGAAGCTTCACAAGGTTTTCAATGGTGGCTTAGATCTCCACTCCAACTCCTTCTCCCTTGCTCCTCTCCCTCTTGGTGATGATGTGTGCTTGTTTCCCACTTGGATCCCCGCCGAAAGGTGGCCGGAAAGCCTCAAGATGAAGTGGTGGCGGCGGCCCAAAAGGCCAAGGAAAAGTCTCCCTAAAAAGCCCTAAAAATGCTCTTTTATATTCCCGCAGTATCCCGGGGTGGATAGATTGATCCCGGGGTGGATAGGTAGGCAAAGATAAGGCAAAACATGGCTCATGTGGGGGTGTATCCCGGGGTGGATGGATGGATCCCGGGGTGGATAGGGGGCCGTGAACCCTAGTACAAAATCACTGTCTTTTGATGCTCACGGCCCCTTATACGGCCCCGTATGCTGCACTGTTTACTCTTATGCACTTCCATCATTTCCAGCCCAAAACTCCTCAGGTGCAACAGCAACTGCTACAGTAAGAATGCTACAGTGCTTCAGCTACAGTAAATACGCTACAGTGCTGCGACGCCTGAATTTCATCCTTTTTCGCCCAAATTGTATTCTCGTGCACCTCATGGCTCCCCCGTGCCCTACAACATAAATAATAGTCGATTAAGCACAAAACGGGCATCAATTCTTAACAAACTACATGCTAAGTGTACAGAGTACGTATATTAAAACATTTACATTTAGACACTTATCATTGAATTTGTGCAACCATCCACTTTTAACCCTCAATTTCCATAGATTAGAAGTATATTTTTAGTCCTTATCAAGAACTTAAGAATTCACTTAATAACTATGCAATGCATTTTTCCAAGGTTAGCCTAAAATCAACTCACGATACTAACATCATACGCAATATTTGATCTACTGCACAACATGGCATACATCATACTACCAACTGTAGAGGTATACTCATATCCATTTTGTCCTCCTCACTCTAAGGACTTGTGGATTTGGAGAGATGCACTCCATGCCTCATAGGTAGAAGTCCTTTCTTAGAGTTTCCATCACAAATCTCCTCAATACTTTCTCTAAGTAAAGGGCTTAGGAAAGCCCGGTCATCATATTTGCTCTATGCATATAGATGCAAATTCAAAGGATATATGTGGCTTCTCCTAAGTTTTCATTGAAAATATGCTTAAGAGCCATGTTTTGATCAATGCTATTATGCCTATATCATTTAGTGATTAGTAGAATGTCATCTACATATGATTGAGTCCCGTAAGTGCACGGGGTCATCAAGTAATACCCTATGTGTGGCACAGGGATCATATTCCATGGGTTAAGGAGCTACTATTACTTCCTTTTCATCTATTTCCTAGCAAACACTTCAAAAGATGAACGGTAAGTACAAAAAGAGAAAGAACTAACCAGAATGAAATTCAGATTACTACTACGCATAATTGCCAATCAAGGGAGAACTGACACACCTCTTGCATGCTTATACTGTAAGTGCACAGGTATCAAAGTAATAAAATACCCGGTGAGCAGGGTAGTCGAATCCACAGGGAAAAGAAGTATTAATAGTAACTATTTCTTAGTTATCTAGTCAGAATCAAGATTGTGATAGAATGAACTCAATTGCACGAATATGAAAATCGCAAGCTAGTAAAGGGAAAGTAATATAAGGAAAGTCTCAATCAATAAAGATGAGGTACCCGGGCAATGCTACCCCTAAGATCTAACATGAAGCATAAGATTTACTAAATGTTTCTAAACCGAGTTAAATGAGTTGAGATAATCCAAGAATAATTGGTCCATACCTCCAGGCCACCGATACTAGTCCCCAACGAGGTCTCGGTGAAAAAATTGCTCAATCTCAACAGCTCACACCATGTATGACCGCAATAAACTATAGAGATACCTAAGAGTACAACCGATTCCTAAAGATAGATCTAACCCTACTTCTATATGAAAGATCCCTAACCCCTTACGAGGTCCCGCGCGGAGAAATCTCTCAATCTCATGCTTCACTTCAAATATGGTTGCATAAAGCGTAAGGAATATGGAGGTAGGAAGCACTCATCAGAAGGGAAAAGAGACACTCCACTATCTCATGACTCACCCTCTCAACCATCTTCAATCTTGGAGTTCTAACTCTAATGGAGACCTCTCTCTCACCAAGGCAACAATTCATGCATTACAAATCAATCATAAGGATTAATACGACATGAAAGCAATGAGAAAACAATATTGAAACTCAAATAAACTTTGATTTAATAGAAAACATAAAGTAAATCAATACAAAGATATGATTCTAGGGTTTACATGCCCAAATACCTACTAGGGTTTCGCCCTCGATGGGGCACATTACAAAGCAAAGAATAATTCAATGAAAAGCAATGAAAACCATGAAATAAAACCCCCCTTGAATTCATGATGATGTCCTTGATGGGTCGCTCAACGTCTTGAAGGGTCCTTCTCCGAAGCTAGGTTGCCGAAGGCTCCCTTGATGCTATGATGGAGAAAAAATCTATCAAAGTTGGTGAAGAACACCCCCCAAATTCACCAAATACCTCCTCTTCAAACCCTAGCCACTTCGCTCTTGAAATGCTAGCAAAAAGTCTCCAAAGAATAGGGCAAAAGGGCTATTTATAATCATAAACCATGTTTGTCACATGCCTCCACATGATCGTGTGAGATTTCACGCGCCCGGAACTTGGGTTGCCTCCCAAGAAGCGCTTATTTTACGTCATTAACGTGATGTACCTCTTTCTTACCTTATGGAGGCTTGAAAATGGTGTGTTTATCCCGGCTAGAGGTGGCATAAGAGCTACCAAGAAAAATGAAGTGTATCTTTCAGGATGATATTAGGGTGGAAACCATGCATGAATTACCTTTTGGTCCAATGGAAAAAGCTTAGGCCGAGTATTGTGCAATTTCATCTTTGGCAGATTCTTAGATGGCTTGAACCTCCTCCCCGCTTCTTCTTTAGTCTAGGAAAAAATTCCCTTGAGTACTCCACAAAGTTGCTTGGGCCTCCAAGGAAATAGCTTTGGTCGAGAGTTATCTAAGCTCAACATTGGTGGATCTTGGTATGGCTTCAACATCCTATCCACATCCTTTTTCGCAACCCTTGTAAAATGGCCTTGAACTACCCATATGAGTTGTTTGGGTGTCCAAGGGAACAAATTTGGTTGAGAACTCGTCAAACTTGATATGGGTGCATCATTTGGTGACTTTAACATCCTATCCACATTTTTTTTTCTAAACCATGGTATGATGAACTTCAATTGCCCATAAAATTTGCTTGGGCCACCAAGGAAAAATTTTTGGTTAGGGATTATCCAAGCCTGGCATTGGTGGGTTCAAGGATAGCCTTAGCTTCCTACCCACATCCTCAAATACAATTCCCGGAATTTTTTTTCTGCACTTAAAAATTATTGATTGATTGATGGAGTGGTCGATATTGAAGCAAGTAGTGTCTTCAAATGTGGTTGATTGAGCTTCTTCCACTTCCTCACATTTTTCTATGGCCATGCTTTTATCTTCCCCTTTTCCTTCTTCAATGGCATCCATAGGTGGGACTTCTACCTCTTGCTCATTGTTTTTTTCGTAATCAGAGGTTTCCTGGAGAATTCTCCCAATTGATTCCCAAGTTTCTGTGTAGATGCTTGAAAACATTTAACTGTGGCTTTGACGAGTTTCAATCTGATTTCATTGGCTCTTAGTTCGGAGTTAATGGCTTCAAATCTTTCTTCAGTGTTCATAAAGATCCTTGCCAAGACATCCTCAGTAGTAAATTACCTTCTTAATGGTTGTTCACCATGAACAACTGGAGGATGATAATGCCACTGATCTTGATAGGGGGTTCTTGTAGTAATTCATGGCGAGGATATTCCCATTGTTGTGTATGATGATGTGAAGAAAAATTTGGGTGTCCTCCCATATATGAATTATAGGCATTACAATCCAAATTGCTAGCTTTCATGGCAAAAACTTTTTCCATCCTTTCTTCAAGTGTAGAGATTTTTGCGACCAACAATTTTTCTTCAAAATCGATGGCCCTGTGTGAACAAACAAAACTAAAAACAATAAGCTAACAAAGAATTTAAAAGAAAAGAAAAACAAACAAATATACACAAAGGGAAAAGGAACACATAGAAGACACATATTTACAAAAAAAAAGAAAAATGACTAGAATAGTGAGCTAGAAGTTTTACTAACATCCTCGGCGACCCCAGCAACGGTGCCAAAAACTTGATGAGATTTGCAAGTGCACGGGTGATAAGTGCTTGTGTTGTAGTAACGCGAAGCGTTATTATCTTACAAATGAACATACTTTTATCAGATTTTATCACTAAATAGTGTGCATTTGTGTATTCTTGAGCATTGTAGGTTTCGCGGAGCTAAGTTGGAAAAGAAGAACGAAGTTAGGTCGTGTTCGCCGTTGTTGGGAGGTTTTCAGACCAAGCAAGGAACAAGGCACGAGGTTAGACTTGTGAGTGTGTGCCAACCTCCTTTGGAGGGGCACAAAGGCAGTCACATTCACAACAAGTCTAACTCGTGTAGCTTAGGAAAACTTCACCAAGAAGGAGACTCGAAGCAATAGGCACGATCTACCATTGATTGTGTGCCCAATTCAATGGCCTCGATGAAGAAACAACATATTCGGGAGCATTTCGGAGTGTACTGTAGCAACACTGTAGCTTGTTACTGTAGCGAATCACTGTAGTAAGTTACTGTGCACTTCTGCCGAAGAATCAAGGTTCCAGAGAATTCACACGGGCGTGTGGAATTAACACACGGCCGTGTGAACTAATTTTCCAGCAAACCAGAGACATCACACGGGCGTGTGGAATTAACACACGGCCGTGTGGATTGATTTTCCAGCAAGCCAGAAACTTCACACGGGCGTGTGGAATTAACACACGGCCGTGTGAAGTAATTTTCAGGAAAGACAGAAACTTCACACGGGCATGTGGAAATTCCACACGGCCGTGTGAATTCTCGATAACTTCAAATTTAAAGCCGCACTCAGCCTATTTAAAGCCGATTTGGAGACTTTTTGAAGAATCTTTGGACCTATCTTTCTCCCTAACTTCTGGAGAGGGCGGCTAGGGTTTCGGAGAGGACTTTGTGGAGGATTGGAGCGCGTCATCGGCATCGTCACCGACGTTCGACGGCCGCACAAGACCACGGCCACACCATACGCGAGGGGGTTTTCATTGATGTCTTTATTTTGTTCTTTCTTTCATAAATTGATGAACATGCATAGCTCCATGAGGAGCTAAACCCCTCGTGGGTATTCGGACTTGTAAAACTCTAGGATAACTATGTTTCTTTGATATTGTTATTATGCTTTTCCATTAATTGATGAATAAATTCGAGTTTCAATTTTAGATTTCTTGTGCTATTGTTTTCTCTTAGCCGTGACACTAAGGATTGAGAACAATCTAGGTTATCCTTTGGAGGTGTGACAACTCCTATAGGATTAGACTACTTAAAATTGAAGAGGGTTGAGAGGGAGAGTTGTGAGGTAGCACCGTACCCCTTTCCCTTCCGTTGTGATTTCTCCCTACCTCCGATTCCTTGAGTCATTAGAGGTCGAAATAGAGTGAAGTGCTAGGTAGACAAACTCCCCCAAGGTTTTGGGGTGACGTGAATCCTATGCACTGGGGCTTAATTTAGACAATGGTTCTTCCTCCTGGACCAAAGGGTTAGAACTATCATACATAGGAACAGGTTTTATCACTAGGAGTCCCTAGAGCTTAAAGCAATCCCACGTAGTGTTAGGCTTAGGTAGAAATACTCCCCTGGGGCTTAGTTGAGCAATCAACAGAGTGAAGGGTTGACGTGAATCCTATTGCTGGGACATAGTGTTGGGGTTAGCCACGGTTGACCTTAGATTTGGGAGGTCCAATACTGTCACGCCCCGTCCCGTGGGCTTAGGTAGAAATACTCCCCTGCTATTACTGTCACGCCCCGTCCCGTGGGTCCCACGCATGACATACCATCACGACAACCCAAGGGAGGTCCAATACTGCCTCAACCCTAGGTAGCAATAAGGCTAACCTGCTCCCTATACATTACATCTATAATCACAATGTATGACTCAACAATAAATACCTATATTACTCATCTAATAATACAAGGTATCACACACTGATAATTATAACAGGGAGTGCATAAGGAAGATGATAACAACAACTCCAAATAGAGAGTATACTCCGCATACAAAACCTGGGCCAGACTAGCAAACAAAGTATTTTAGATAAAGAAGACATAATAGGGTCCTACAACACATAGTGGATCCCTGATAATACATGCCAAGAAACAGTAACATACACAACTCAAAATGGGAAGACAAAGATGACTCTTGCCATGCACTTCACGCCTTCACCCTTACGCTGTGCTATCACCTAGGAGGAAGAAAGAGGGGGTGAGTAACTAGGTTACTCAGTGAGGGGTTAAACATGGGACTATAGCTCAAGCTTGATCAAATATAAATAAAACATCATAAAATGTTTCAATTCTGAGCAAGAATGAATATACTTTGAATAACAATTATCACATAAGAATATAACATTTCTCAGTGAAATACAAATAGAATTTCTTTGAAATCATCCAGAAAATTCATACCATTATGGATCTAATATTTGCACGGTTCTTATCGATAGTTTCAAATATCAAGATACTTAGAAATAATTAACTCATCAATCACAAATCATCAATATTGTCCAGAATGGCCTCAAAAACTCTCCGTCGCTAACCATGGCCTTGGTTAGGTCTGGAGCTACCAAGATGTGCGTATCTTGGCATTGGCCGCTGGGAAGTTTGTGTGGTGACTCCGAACAACCCAACTATATCCATGTCAGGAATCTACGCTCCCACCTGACATGGCATAACCAGTTTGACAATATTCCACGCCACCTCTATATAGGTCGGCCCGTGGAAACCATCCACTTCTTACTGCAGTAAGTACTGGAGCTCGGCTCCTATGTCACCATCAAAGAATTTAAACAATAACCCAGCCCGTGGGCTCAATATCTATACATCATGATAGCATAATTCTCAATAAGAGATCATAAGTGTTTACAATGGCAATTCTCACTCCAAGAGTGATTGATTTGATCATAACATTGGTAATGGATGCATTTTCCATCAAAAGTATCATACAAAGGTGTCTTTTGAAAACACACTTCAAACATTGCATTAACACAATGAAATTCAACTTGATTTCACATGCCTTTTTGGTCATCATAACGAGAATATCAAATCTATTGAAAATACATAGTTTGAAAAATATAATTCAAACATAGAGTTCCAAACCATAAGCAATATATACACTTTGCAAATATTCATAAAATAAGCCAATTCATAAATCACCATGATTCTAAACTTCAATTAAAACTTTCAAAGAGATTTAGCAATAAGGAGTCTATAATTCAAAGCAAACAACTCAAATATCAAAATAAACATCATGCATGAATCATAGTCCAACTTTGGTAATTTCCCACTCACAAACATGGCGAGTGAAACACCTCATTGTTATTTCTCCACCGGCTCTTTGCCCTTACTTGAAGCCTCACCTCCTAAAAGAAATTAAATAACCAAAACAAGCAACCATACATGATCAAACACTTGATTGACTAAAATGAAGGAAAAATGCACAAAATGGTGAATGGTTGCTTCAAGGGTTTGATAAACACCATAACAAGAAGTTCTAGGAAGAAAAAGATCTCTCCCAACTCTTAAAACCAACAAGGAAAGCAAGAATGACCTAACTTTGGTTGTTGCTATAGTAATTCTGGGATCAAGGTAAAGAGGGTTTAAGGATTTCACTAAACCAAAGCCATACGACTCAATAAAATTAATCCTCACAAGATTTTTCATCAAAGAGGAAAGAAAAGGGATAAAAATCATGCTCTCATAAGGGTTCACAACCAACCCTAACCATCTCCATCAAAGAAGAAAAAATAAACAAGAAAAAGGATGGAGCTTACCTTGATCCAATGAATGAGAAACTCAATGATCCAAGAATCAAGCCCAAAAATCTAGTATAAAATAGCTTTAAAACCTAATGGAATGATGGAGGAAGAGAGGAGAAGGAAATATGAGGGTTTGGGAGAAGAAAGATGAAGAAAAGAAGCCAAAATGAGTTTTTAATAAGCCAAATACGATGGTGTGTGTGCCCTCAAACACTCTCCGAACAACTCCAAAAACTTCCCCCTAGATAATCAAGCAACAAATGAGTGAAATGAAGACCGAATTATCACAATTTCTTCCCCCTAGATGACACTATCTAATCTACCAAATATAGGTTTAAAATAAAAATAACAAAAGAGAAAATTATAAACAAATGGACTAAGGCTCACCACATAAGCATATTAAGGAAGCAAATAACAATAAAAGTGTGAGGCCCCGGACGAGGATCCCCTCAAAACTACTAAAGATGGAAGTATGTTAGAATTACACAGGCAATGGTGGTTTGTCCCAAGAGATATCAGAAAATTGATTACCCCGATGGTCACGGCAATAATCCCTAATCCCATACAGTTATTTCTTCGAATCTCTTCCGGCTAAATCCTCCTATGATTTCAATACACATAGGGAAATCTCTAATTAGGGCAAATACTCAACCTAGGTCCAACCCTACTGGTTGGAGGGGTATGAAGCACCCTTTGGTCATGGCATATTCATACATGAATCCCCATTAAACTAGGTGTGTCTAGTACAGGGGCGATGGTCACGCACCAAGTACAACCTAACAATTGAAATATAGAACTCTCATGCAAATCAACACATAAAAGATCACCAAGCTTAAACCACAAACAAAACCAAATGCCATAAATGTAAATCACAATGTTCATACAAGTAAGTTCATCCCAAGGTTTACCGGATGCCCGGTGACCTTGGGAGTCTTGTTCAACATGAATAAAAGAGAGATCTCAAGATACATATGAAGCATAAATAAAACCAAAGAAACCCCTTGAAATGTTAACTAGAAGGTGGTGATGAGAGCTTGCCAAATCACGCAACCAATATACTTGATGATCTCCTTGATAGCAACCTTCTTCTCCTCTTGGATTTTCCCCTTAGATTTGCCTTCTCCGGCTGCCTTGAAGCCCTAGGTGATGACGGGTGGAGAAAGGGTGGCCAAAGACCCTCCCTTTAATGCCCTAAATGTGTTTTTAAGGAGTTCCACCCCAAGCCTCATGGGCAGTGTGCGGGCCGCACAGTGCTAGTGAGGCTCACTACCTTTCTACTCACAAAACCGGGTCGGTGCTACAGCACTCTACTATGATAACCAGCTACAATAACTTTGCTATAGTAATTTAGCTACAATACTTGCTCCAACTTCTTCAGTGAGTCTCATGGGCTTCATGCGGGCACATGGAGCTAGTAAGGTTTACAACCCGAACTCTTGAAGGACCCTATTTTCTCGCTACAACACATGCTACATTGCTCTTGCATCAAAACCACTATTTTTTGTGCTGATTTCACTCCAATTATATTCTTGAGTATTTTTTAACTTCCTTGAGGCTTGCGACAAGAATATAACCAATTTAGGCAAAAAAAACAAGTATCGATTCGTCTAAAATTGCATGCAAACCTATACAAAACCTGTGTACAAATACATACATTTAGGCTCTTATCACATACTAATACTAATGACTCACTCCTATTAACCTTTTTTTATCCACACAGCTCATCTTTATTCTTTATATAGCCAAAAGTTTCAGCAATTTCATTAAAATGAAGATTCCAATTGTAGGAGGCTTCTATAAGCCCATAAATAGACATCTTAAGCTTACATACCTTATGAGAATTAGTCTCGAGCACAAAATGCTTAGGTTGTTTTATATTGATTTCCCAGTCAAGGTATCCATTCACAAAAGTAGTCTTCACATCCATATGTCAAATCTCATAATCTAGGTCTGTCGTTATCGTGAGCAAAATTCTGATGGATTTGATAATATCTAATAGAGAAAAGGTTTTCTTGTAGTCAATGCCCTCATTTTGATTATACTCTTTCATCACTAGCTTGACCTTCTATATAAAGCTGTTGAGGAGGTCTCTGATTTGTATTCACATATTTCTTCAATTCCCCATAAACAAAGAGTATGTTGACTCTATTCTAGAATACGAATATGGATACTTCGTTGGTGCTAAATATGCCATTTCATATAATTTTATGTTATTTATATCAAAGATCAAACTATAATATATGTATGTCTTTATGATCCTTTGAAATATAGTTTCTAAATTACATCAGTGGTGTGAAATAAAATCAATTTCAGTATAATTTTTTGTAAATAAATAGTATTGCATTGAATTATTGAAAGAATAAATTTATTGTAATAAATCCATAATACATACATCATTCTCATGCATGATTATATATATATTAGAATTCATCATTTGTGGATGTCTGTAGATGTCCATATAAAATGAAAAGTAAAAGAGAGATAGTGAAAGTGTGTGTCTAAGAGAGAGCGGGTGAAAGGGAAATAGGAGCGCATATGATCAACATCCAACTGCTTCATGGACGTCAGTAAAATTAAAATCTACGCATAGAAGGCACATCCCCCTATATATATTGTCTTGAATGCTATTAAGGTGAAAGCCCTTATTGTCTTGAATGCTATTGAGGTGAAAGCCCTTATTTCATGTTTAATTTGCTTCTGTGAGGAGTCGAGAAACCCAGCTAACATAGGAACACCACGATTGAAGGGTATTTGTGAGTAAGCCTAGAAATATGACACTTTGTAGTTGACAGTTCTCCTCCCATAATCCTTTTGAGTGAATTGGCAAGTAATTATGTACTCTATGTAATCATAGGGAGTAAATCTAGAGAGAGATCTCATTTCTATTTTGTATGGAATTAGAGGTAATCACTTCGAGAGAAGTGTTGTCTACATTTTGAATTCTTGTTGATTCTTGTTAAGATTTCACAAAGTGCAATTTGATTGTGGTGTTGTCTATATCAACAGCATATTGGATCAGTACTATTTACCTTAAGAAAATGGATAGTACACTTTAAGATTTCTCTTAGTTCAATTAGGATCATTAAATTTGCAACTATTGTCCTAGACTTACAAAATAGTAGAGGGAGTCTATGCCAGAGAACCTCTTTTCCCCTTGCTTTTTTAGCTGTATTTACTTTAGTTCTTTTGATTTTTGTTTTCTTCTTATTGTTTACTTTCACATCACACAAATTTGAGTATGCTAGTTTTTGGACTAAGGATTAGTACTAGTAAACTCAATTCTTCTTAAGGATCGATACGTTGCTCTTTAGCACACTTTATTACAAGATTGACACGTACACTTGCCACCATAAGGGTAATTCAGAAAGCTTTACAACTCACTTCACTATGTCCCTTATGGCCCGTAACCTAGTGCTTATCACCTAGGTTCCTTATGTGCTCATTTTGCTCGTAAGCTTGACCATAAGAGTAATTCAGAGGGTTTTGTGACCCACAATGTTAAGCCTCTTATGGCCATAATCTAGGTTGAGAAAGAGATAGAACCTTATGGGGGAGGTCTAATGGCGGTAAGTACCCCGTAAAGAGCAGGCAAAGAGCCTTATGGTCACAGCTAAGCATCGCCGACAATCTTTCGGTGCTCACTTTGAATTTTTCTTCATCATTTCTTGTCACCGGCAGCCTCATCTCCATCCATTTTCTTCTCTTTATTCTCTATTTTAGTTCTTGAGTGCTTTAGAATGGTGTTGGACCCTCTTGGAAGCTTTTCACTGTGCCACATTTTTGGTACTCTTCTTGCTCAAAGTTATATCATTTTTCTTGATTTTTTTATGTGATGAAGCATCAATATGATGTCTTAAACATAGTTACCAGATTCGCTAAGCACCCCACTAATCTTTGATTTAGATCGCTCGTACCCAATCGAAGTTTGTTTTTCATTCTGGATTGATTGGATGCACGATCTATGTCAGTGAAAGGGGTGTATCAAAATTAACCATAGATTTTATAGAAATTTATCTGATTGGTTTTTTAATTTATTTATTTATTAAAAATAGTTATAGATAATGCAACATTTAAAAGTTGTTGTAGATAAAATTGTTTTCTCTTCTTAAATCTAGTATAAAGTTTTAAATTATTATTTAATATAAAATTTAATTACGTAAAATTATAATTTATCTATACCTTAAAATTAGAATAAAATTAGTTCTTCAAATTTTGCTTAATTACTTCTATAACTTTAATTTTAATGTTCTTTTCTTGTAGAAGATGATGCTAAACATAGTGAAAATTATATCATCAAGTACCAAGCAGTGCTCAAGGATGAGAAAAGTCAAAAGAACCAATTAAGAGGCAAAATGAAGAAGTTGGAGATCTCTCGAAACCAACAACTGAAGAACATGCCTGATAGAACTCCTTACGCTCATGCTTACGGTCGTAAGCCTTAAGTAGAGAACCTTGCATGCTTGCTTATGCCCATAAGGGGGAGTATAAGGATAGACATAAGAACTTATGGGAAAGACTTATGCCCGTAAGTCAAGTCGTAAGGCATGTCTAAAAGAGCTTATAGGGAGTAACAAATGCCCGTAAGGGTGGTCACAAGTGCAATCCAAAGATTATAACCCAGCACTTATTGCCATAAGATGGCCCATAAAACTAAGACAAAATACCTTACGAACAATACTTACAGAAATAAGATGGCAGTAAGATATGCGACCCATCATCTGTAACTCCTTATGGCCTTGTTCTTACACCCGTAAGCAACCTGTAAGTGAATAGGTATAAAACATTCTAATAAGAGTTTTAAATGATCTTTCCGTCGACAAGCTTGGGGAAAGAAGGAAGAGTTTTCTCTAGATTTTTGAAGGCGAATCATCAAGGAGAAGCAGCTTACCCACCTTTAAGGAAGAGGATTGAAGCCTTCAAGGAGCACCTTGGTGGCATTCTTAGAAGGAAAGGGGAAAGTTCTTCAGCAATCTCAAGAACCATAACAAAAAAGGGGGTTTTAATGCTTTCAATCATGTTTGTTAACTCTTGTAAACTGAATGATGGTTCTCCTTTGATGGAGAACTAATTATTTATGTGGTTGGGCACAGATGAACTCTAAGATTAGATTTGATTGGTATTGGTTGTCAATCTTTCATGCTTTACATTGTTTTCTAATTGTAATCCTTACTTTTAAATTTAATCGCATGTTCTTATTGTCTTAAATGTTATTAAGGTTAAAGTCCTAGTTTCATGTTTGATGTGCTTGTATGATGTGTCGAGAGACCTACCTAGCAAATACACGCTAAAATTGGAGAGGATTTGTGAGTAAGCTTAGAAATAGGGTACTTTGGAGTCAGGAGTTCTCCTTCCACAACCTTTCTAGTGAATTGGCAAGTAATTCCATACTCTTTGTAATCATAGGGAGTGGATCTAAAAAGAGATCTCATTTCTATTTTGTATGGGATTAGGAGTAATCACTTCAAGAAAATAGTTGTCTACATTTTGAATTCTTGTCGATTCTTGTTAAGATTTCACAGAGTGCAATGTGATTGTGATGTTTTCTGTATCAACACCGTACTGGATTAATTACTACTTACCTTAAGAAAAGGTATAGTATAGTTTAGGATTTCTCTCATTATAATTACGATCGTTAAACTTACAACCATTATCATGGACTTATAAAACCATAGAGGTAGACTATGCCTAAGCACTCCATTTCTCTTGGTCATTTAGCCTTATTTACATTAGTTCTTTTGATTTCTATTTTCTTCTTATTATTTTCTTTCACATCACACAATTTCTAGTAGGTTAGTTTTCAAACTAAGGATTAGTACTTGTGTCCCTTTCATCTTCCAAATAAACACAAATAATACATGCCAAATAAGTATATACAAAAATTAAAGATCATGTTCAATTATACACTAATAACATATCAATAAAAGTTTCTCAAATAAAAATTCAATGGTCAATTAAGAAATTTGACATAAAGAGTGCTATCCAAGAAGTCATTCACCCTTAATTATTGTCTCGGTTAAGAATGAGATCATCAAGGTTAGTTAGAAATTTAAAAAAAATTATGAATCAAGCCTGCCTTAACGTTAACCTCTATGTTCACTCATGTGGTGAAAGACGCTGTCTCAGAAACAATGGGGGTTCCCACCCACTCCCAATTCATTTTCTCTCAATATCTCCTGATTACGTATCATATGTCAGCCAGCCAACCACACTATCTTTTGTTAGGCTGGACGGTGGAGACCACTAATATCTAAAAAATACCATATACATATATATACACATGGTTGAAGTAAATTAATACACATAATTTTACTTTCCAAGATGTCACTAAAATATTCATCTCTTATCTCATAACACATTATCAAACTATATTTCCAAGCGCAATGAAAATCTCATATTAATAGAAACTATAAAAACAAACTGATAATTGAAATATCATAGTATATTGGCAGCAACACGATAAAAGAAAGCAGAGTTTATAAACAAAACGCATTGCATACAAAAGATAAATTTTGTAAAACATTATTAGGGAAGGTATCCACTCACTAAGTTTAGACACATAGCTCTAAGACCTCAAGTGGGATTACTCGACCATAAGCTCTTTGCCCTTAGTTGGTATTTCTGATAGGGATGCAACTGTATGTGCCGATCTTGTAATAAAGTGCGTTGAAAAGCAAGATATTGATCCTCGAGGAAAATAGAGTCTACTAGTACTAGTCTTTAATATGGAAACTAGCTTACTCGAAATTGTGTGATGCAAAAACAAAATAAAAGAAAGAAAAAATCAAAAGCACTGATACAGACTACCTCATAGGTTTTATAAGTCCAGGAGAAAGATTGTATGTTTAGCAATCCTAATTGAACCGAGAGAAATCCCAAAGTATACTATTCCCTTTCTTAAGGTGAATATTAACTAATCAAATATAGTATTGATACAGACAACCACATGATGGCATTGCACTCTATGAAATCTTAACAAAAATCAACAAGAATTCAAAGTGCAGACAACCCTTTTCTCGAAGTGATCCCCTAATTCCATATAAAGAAAAAATGAGATTTCTCTCTTGATCTACTCCCTGCAATTGCAAAGAGTACAGAGTTACTTGTCAATTCACTCGAAAGGATTGTGGAAGGAGAACTATTCACTCTAAAGTACCCTATTAATAGGCTTACTAATAAATCTCCTTCAATAGCGGCATGCCTATACTAGGTGGGTGTTTTGACTTGGCACACAAGCACATCAAACATGAAACTAGGGCTTTCACCTCAATAGCATTCAAGACAATGAGAAGATATGATTGAATTCAAAAGTTAAGGATTGCAATTAAAAATCAATGTAAAATATTAAAGCTCCACAACCAATGTCAATAAGATCTAACCTTAAAGTTCGTCTATGCCCAAACACCTATAAAATTAGTTCTCCATCAAGAGAGAGCAATCATACAATTCACAAGAGATAATAATAATCATTGAAAACATTAAAAACCCCTTTTTTCCATTGCACCTCTTGAGATTGCCAAAGAACTTCCCCGTGGTCTTCCACAAATGATGCCAAGGTGCTCCTTGATGGTTCTAGTCTTCTTCCTCCAAGGTGGATAAGCCATCTCTCTTTGATGATTCGCCCTCCAAAATATGGAAAAAAAACCCCCCTTTTCTTTCCTAAAGCTTGGCTATCAAAAGATATTTCCAAACCCTCATCAGAATCTTTTATACCTAACCCCTTATGGGCTAATTACGAGCGTAAGAATGAGGCTGTAATGAGCTGGAGATGATGGTCTAGGTGCCTTATTAGACGCCTTACGACCATAAGTCCCATTTATAATCTTTTCTGTATTGCAGTTGTGACCACCTTTACAAGGGTATGTTACTCCTCATAAGCTCCTTGGGACAACTTTTATGGTTGATTTATGGGCATAAGTACTATTTCTAAGTCCCTTTGTTGATCTTTATGCTCCACCTTACAGGCATAAGCGTGCTAGCAGGGTTCTTTTCCTAAGGCTTATAGCCGTAAGGTACCCGTAAGTAGCTTTGTCTAGCCTATTCTTCAGTTGTTCATCCCAAGGGAGCTCCATCTTCTTTGTTTTAGCTTTTGATTGCTTTTTGCTCTCTCTTGTCCTTCAACACTACCTAGTACCTGAAAATATAATTTCCACCATATTTAGCACCATCTTCAGTAAGAATACTCTAATACATGCTGAATGAGTGTATAAAATGATATTAAATAATGTATAAATTTACATTTATCAATTTCACCGCTTGTAATATTTTAAATAAAAACAAAATTTAACCAAGGGGGTATGAATGTTGGATAATATACATGCTTAATCCTATATGCAATGCATAAAAATAATTAAATAAAGTATTGAAGGTTATTTAGAGTTTGATCAGATAAAGAAATAAACAAACTCAACTTTTCATTCTTTGGATAACACTCAAAGGAATAAGATAGACTTAAGTGTAATAATAACCTATTTAGGACCATCTATTTTCGCATAAAAGAGTAAGTAGAATTAAATACACCTAAATATAAAATTAAAATGACTATATTTTGAGTTTAAAGTACACCGTAAATATGCTATATGAAGGCTAATTAAATCTGAACCACATGTCTCTGCATTTGCTAATACAACTGTATGAGTTTCAATTTAATAGTCAAATAAATCCATTATATGTGTGTGTGTGTGTGTGTTTGTCTGCCTATATATATATAACACAAAATCAAGTTTTAACATATGATCACGTGTTTTACAAAGAAACATCCCACTGAAGTATTGATTAACCAATAATCTTATAATTTAAATAGTGATGTATGAAAGGGTCTTAGCCCAAAGGCTTTATTTTGGAAATTTTTTGTAAACTATAAAAATTAACACCCTCTAAGCTAGTTAAAAACCCCTTTTAACTATTATTATAACTTATAAAATTACTATTTTACCCCTGTGAGAATTTTAAAAATGATCAATGTGTCCTTTGAACCTACAGCCTCCAATTTTTTAACCACACATTCACACACATACATTTACACTAGGTAATATAGGACCAGGTATTACATAGGTATTACATACATGATTTTCCTTCATCTTGTTTGGAAATTGCTAGCCCGGGAGGTATCTCCATGTTGACTTCCTCAACCAAATCACCTTTCAAGAAGGTGTTCTTGATGTCTAGTTGGTGGAGAGACCAATTCTTAGCCACCTACAATGGCCAATAGTGTTCTAATAGTTGTCAATTTTGCAACCGATGAGAAAGTATCCTAACACTTGTATATCCTTTTACAACCAATCACGCCTTCGTCTTGTTTGGAAATTGATAGCCCGGGAGGTATCTCCCATATGCTTTTTGTATATCCTTTACTACCAATCAGACCTTGTGTCATTCGATGGAACCATCAGCCTTGAGTTTAACTTTAATTTATAAACCCATTTGTATCCTAACACTTGTTCACATGTAGGATGAGGAACCAACTCTCAAGTACAATTTGACTCCAAAGCAGACAACTCTTATTGCATGCCCTCTTCCCAATAATCTTGGATAATGGCATCTTGGCAGGTCCTAGGTTCAATGTGAGTGATAAGGACTGTACTGTCAACTTTGCAAACTGGTTAAAGATAGCTGAGAGTAAAAGAATGTTGGATGGGATATCAAGTTGAGATTATACCAAACTATACCGTTTATTTTTAAGGTGGATTGATTTGTTGAGGAACCATATTGCAACTGTAATCACTGATATGTGGAAGAGGCATCGTTATTCACTAGGATTTTCATAGTATGGAGATATCAAGCTAATAGAAATCATCTGGTTGGGTAAGTTATGGAGAAGAAATTGCCTAGTTGGGAGTTGCATTGTGTTCAAGAAATTGTCGGGAAAATATTTGGTCGATGAGTGGTCTTTGTTGGTGCTGGAATTTGATTAGGACAAAGAGAAACCATGTCATCATCATCATTTATGAAGGGGGTAAGTGATGGCGAGACAAGTTTGTCGATACTACTTGGCTCATACAATTCTTGACCAAATGCATGTCTATTTGCAAAGGAAAAAATGTCTTCATGAAAGATCACATCACGGGAAATAAAACTTGATGATCACACAAGTTATAGAGGTTTTACCTTATAACTTGATGAGGTAAAAGTATGTGTTGTTCTAGCTAGTGAATGAAGTTTAGTTATATTTAATCTAGTATCTATGATATAATAGATACTATGTGCAAGTGTTTCAACTGTGGTGGTTAATGAAATAATGTCTCGTATGGTGTTTTACTAGACAAGAATTTAGTAGGAATTGTATTTATTAGATAGGTGGCATGAAATACACAGTAACTCCAAAACATTAAAGGTAGATAGAACTATATACATAATGTTCTAGCTATATTCAAAAAAAGATGATGCTTTCTCTCAATTAGACCATTTTGTTGTGGTGTCAGATTTCATGTATGATTCCTTTAGCATTAACAAAATCATCCATCATAAAATCTTTTCTTTAATCACTACGGATTTGTTTTAATTTAGTGTTGAATTGTGTTTCTACCAATAGACAAAAATTCAACTACCAAGTTTCTAATTTTATTTCTCTAAGTAAACCCATAGTGAACATGATTGATCATCAAGAGTTATTAGGAAATATTGAAAACCATCATAAGAAGCAATGTTATACTTCCCACAAATAACGACATGAATGAGATAAAACATAACAAATGCCCTATTGGTGCTGACATGTAATTAAGGACAGTTTCTTATGTTTAGCTAGGCCACAAGTTCACAATAAGAGTCTATTTTCTAATTTATTTCTGGATCAAGCTGGTGTAGTACCTTCAGTCTTGAAGATAGAATATGTCTCATACAAGCATGCCAAAGGTCAACATTGTGATGCTTGATTTGAACAGTTACATTTGAAATGGTTTCCTTGGTAGTGGCCTTGATGTAATATAATCCTTCTTGTTCCTTAGCAATATTAATCACCCTCTTCTTGGATAGGTCATGTATATGACAATGGTTTGCTTAAAAAATTAGTGAACAAGGCATAGACGGTGTGAGTTTATTTGCTATGACAATATTGAAATTAAAAGAAGAGGCAAGGGGGATATTGGTTAAAGAAATATTGTTGGTTAAAGGCACCATTCCAACATGTGTAACCTGATCCCTTTGACCATGTGGAAGAAGAATATGAACATTAGTTAAAGGTTGGCTTTGTGAAAATAAAATATGAGAGCAAGGGATATGATCAGTTTCCCCTGAATCCAATATCCAAAGGTGATTAGTATTGGAATTGAAAGAAGCAACGGATGAGACAATTTTAACTGTAATAAAATTAATGGAACATGTAGTTGAATTTCTTATAGTAAGGGTTTAGGTAGAGGTGAATTACCAGATGAAGTTTGTTGGATTAAGGTTAATACACCATTCTATTGCTTTGGCATTAAATTGAGTTTGAAGAGTTCTTAGTCGATTCCTTTTGTAGGCTTGCTAATCATGGCATGATTGGCTGAAGTAGATGATCCTGTTGTTTCACTCAACCGATTTTTTTGGGTAGTCAAATGCATAGGGACTAGTGTGTACTTCACCCTCTATTATCTAACATATGAAATGGGATTGATGTTGCTAACCCAATTATGAAAATCTAAAAATAAGGCTGAGAGAAGTGATAGCTCAAGTAAAATGAAGGGATCTAGCGGTACCCTAGGCTCATTACTCTCAAGAAACTTGAAATGACTTCCTATATTAACTGTTGGTAGAGCACTCTTGGACCATGGAGATTCTTAGAGTTGTTGATCCCTTGAGTTCAGCCAATCAACCCTAATCCCATATTGTAATGATGCATAACCCAATGATTGTATGAAGCTCTGTGAATCCCTTTATTTGGTTTAACCCTAATCTGAAGAGTTCAACACCATACTTTCTAAATCTATGGATGCACCCAACCTCCAAGGAGTTTAACACAATACACCCTATATTTAGGTATGCTCTCAATCTCCATGGAGCTCAACATCATACATTCTATCTCTAGAAGTGCACTCTCCTATGTGTGACCAAACATGATGGATTTCTCAATCATCATCATGGCAATTAAATATGCAATTAAATCTTTCACACAAAGTAATTGCAAGCATCATGAAACAATATAAAAAATTTACAAGAATACTCATAGCCAATATATAAAAACAAGGAAATCAAATACAATACGTCTTGAGATTTATGGCCTAAGGCAATGAATGACGATTTAGCTTCGCATGTTCAAAGGTAGCATAATAGAATCAGAGATGGAAGACTAAAAGGAAATCATAGTGATATTCCCTCAAGCTCCACTCAAACCCTAGCGAAAGATGGAGAAGACCAATTTGTCAAATGCTTGCCTCTAAACCTCAAAGAAAGCTTGAATCTCCTTCTGAATGATGTCCTTCAACTCTGCCTTCCAAACCCTAGTCATCTCCTCCCTTCTCCAACCAAAAAGTCCCTTCAATAGTCTAACTTTTAGGCTTAAATGTGTAGGTTTGACCCATGCATGGTCATGTTTGGTGGCGTGCTTGAGACCATGCACATTACTGGAAAAGTTGATGGATTGAATCACACAAAAAATCCATCTCCAGAGAATTACATGTGTAGAGCACGACCTTACAGAGCATGACCCTATAAGGAGCTTATTGCCCATGATTCTTTAATTCTTCAAAACATTTAATTTGCACAGGCACAAGCACGACCATGCTTCCTTCCACATGGTTGTGTGTGCAAGGAGAAAAGAGACTGTGTTGACTCAATAAACTCTGAATTATCAACTCTTGTGATCTACACGACTAAAGCATGGCCATGCTCCATTCTAGGCTTGTTTTTTTCCCTTGTTTAGCTATAATTCATTTCTATTCTCCATCTTTTACACCAAAACCTATCTTCCTATTCATTAACACACAACATACCCAAAGTAGAAGCAAACTATAGAAAATCATGTAAGAAAATAAGCAAAGTGCATGTAAAATATATGTAAATCATGTATATAATATACACCCATAGAGGTCTTTTAGAAACTTGATGGCTTGATTATTCTCTTGGTAAGTTCTCACCATTTTGATAGCCTCACAAGTAGCATTCTTTTCTGGATCTCCACATTTGAACATTGGCAATCCTTGATTGGTTGATATTGAACAAGCTGATTCCACAAACTCTTGAACTGTGTAAAGTAATCATTCATGGACAATCCTCCTTGTATTAGTGAGAATATTTGCTCCTGTAGATCAGAGATACGTATTGCATCTCCTCATCTTAATCTTTCTTTGAGATTTTCCAAACTTCTGTTGCAGTTTCATACCATATGAGTGATTGAGCTATTGCAGGATCCACCACATGCACAATCCTACTAAGCACCATCATGTTACAGTGTTAAGCAATATCAATAGAAGTCGCCTTGATGGTTCCATCTATAAATGAAAGCTTGTTCTTCTGTCTTAAAGCTAGCTTTATCGAATGACGCCAATTATGTAATTCAGGCATTCAAAAGTGGTGAGACTAGCAAGAGTTGAGATATTTAGTGACAATTTTTTGTGATTTTCTATTATTTTGTCACAAGTATTAGATTTTTTGTGAAAAAAAATTAATAGACTGTTGCTTTAATCAATTGTGATGATTTATTTTTTGTAAGAAATACAATTACAATTGTAATGATTTAGTATTTGTCACAATTAAGCTGACACTATTAATATATTATTATTGTTAAAATTTTGTTTGTGACTAAAATTTGTTACTAAAACCATCTAAAATTTGGGACCAAAGAAGTTTTCATGGGTATAAAATGTAATTCTGACAAAATATATTTTCTTCATGAATATTTTTTTGTTGTGATGAAAATATTCACGATCAATCCAAATTTTACTTTATTGTGATGCAATTTTTCGCAAACAACAACTAAATGTTGTAAAAAAAATTAATAATAAATTATTACTCACAATTTTTTGTGGTGAGAAATTTTTTTGTCAATTAATCATCTGTTGTCACAGTAAAATATTATAATCAACTACACTAATGATTAATTTGTCACTATTATACAAATGTTTTGACTATTATACAAATTTTGGTGACCAGAAGCTTTTTACTATTTTCTTCAATATTATTATTTGAAAATAATTTTAAATATTTTTAAATAAAATATTGAAATCATATATACTGATAATCTTACAATAATATTTAATGTATCAATATATAGATATACAAGAAAATTTATCATTTTTATTGCAATTTGTCATGGTTACTTGGTAGGTTACGTAACCACCACTAGCAACTTAAAATTTTACACACACACACATAGAAACACCATGAAGACCTTGTAGGTTTAAAAAAAGAAAAGCATATTGTGGGTAGCAAATTGGATATATACAAATAAATTAAATTTGTTTTAAAAAAACATAGAATTATTTAAATTTCAAAAATGTTTGTCAAGATATGGAAAAAAAAATCAATGAAAGATATTCTCGAAAATTATTATTTAGCAATTCCTCAAAATTTGTATTAACAAGAATTTTAAAAATTTATACTTAAATCAGATAAAATACGTAAAATTTTAAATTTATTGATAATATAAAGTTATATTTAAAATTTTAAATCCTAAAAAATTAAATCAGATAATATGAATCTTTAAATATATATATAATAAAGATAAACATATAAAAGAAAAAACAGAGATTTCATTTTCAATATTTTCAAATTTTTTCTAAAATTAAATATGTGTTTTATTTCAAATCCTCAAAATCATTAATGACTGTCAAGTTAAATGCTCTTGTCCCTCAACCTTTAAATTCTTCACAAATATTAAATTGAAAGGTTTAAAATGCTTTTCCAAACCATAGATTTAAATGAGAATAATGGAGCAAGGTTCTAATCTTCAACTAGTGGTATCCTATATCTTTGGATTCCTTTTGTACTTATATATCTATAGAGATTGATATCATATCTCGAGTGCTTGATTAGCTGGTCCCATGGAGGTTCAACTAACTCAAGATGAGGAGTCTAACATCATTAATGATTGTGTAAACAACATAAATAGTTCATTATTAGTTAACGGCGTAAGCTCGAGTGACCAAATTGTAACAAAAAACTAAAGGTACATGACCAAATTATAACTTTTAAAAACTGAGTGACCAAAATAAAAACACATAAAAAGGTAAAGGGACCATGTAGGCTGTTTACTGTTAATGATTATAAGGTTTGCTTCTTTTCTTTGTCTAGGATTCTTTGTCTTAATTTATTGCTAAATGAAAGATAATTTTATTTTGGATTTATACCTGTGCTTTAGTATCTGTGAGTTTTGAAATCCATGTACTTATTTGAATTTATTATTTAGATTATGATGAGTTTGTTATTTATGATTTTGGGTGTCATTACAATGGTAGTTATTTGTTAGTATTGTCATTTTTGAAAAGTTTGAATTTTAGGCTTAATTGTTGGAATATATTTTTTGGATGTTACTAATGTTGTTTTTCTACTTTTCATGAATTTGTAGTCTATTTAAAAAGAATTTCTTTTGAACTTTTAATTTTATTGATTTTTTTTCAATGTTTTTCTTTTCTTTTAATTAACTAAAGATTTAATTTATGAAAAAATAATCACAAAAATATGTTTGCAGCATTAAGAATAGTATTGTTTGCAAAATAATTTTCAAGGAGTGAAAAAATATAAAAGATGAGGCGAACTGATTTAAACAATGATGTTGTAAAAATTACCACTATCACAGAAAAACATGAAAAGCGGATTCAAACTCAACATGCAACTATTAAAAAAAAAACTTCAGAAATGAAATAAGTTTGAAGTATTTTTTTCCCCATATTTAACACATTGTGAATTAATTCCTAGTTGGTTACTTAGTATAACTACCCTAATTGGAGATCCATTAAACAACAACCCTAATTGGAGATCCATCAAGCTACTAGAATAATCATTTGAGTATAAATATTTATATTATCTTAAATAGTTAGTATTATTTTTTAACATTATTATGCTTGTATTATTATAAAATACTATTGCTAAAGTAAATTTTAATATCTTGTAAACTAATTACTTAGATTCTATTTTTGGTTTGATTTATAGGAATCAATTGTGCAGTAATGATCGCTAATAAAAATATCCATAGTAAACATATCACTAGTGATAAAAAGGTTGTCACTTTCTAATTAGTTTAGTGATATATAGCTCGTCATGATTACTAAATTTTTTAGTGTCAAAAATTTGATCAAAAAATATTAAGTAATTGTGACCATTCATATGAGTGCCCACTAGTTTACTAATGACTTCAAAAAGTGATCACAATTGCTAATAGTGATTAATGTTATTGCTTTAAGTGGAATCCTCTGTTGCCCTTAAAAATACAATTTCTTGAAATGGCACTAGTGTAGTATTTCCATTTGGATGTAAGAAATATGGGTTTGTGGTGTATGCTCGGTCTGCTACAGGTTGAAGGTGAAAATATTTGGTGCCAGATTTGATGACTTGGCCATGGAAATAGTGGAAGGTTAAATGACAATTATAGATGAGCCTAAAGTCTTTTTTGATACCACGTTGGAAAAACTAATTGTGTTGGTTAAGAGATTGTGAAGAAGCGACCTACTTCCCTCCACCAAAATTTTCTATAATATATGTTCTTATGTACAAACTATTCTTATATACATGATTGTAATTAGTGGTGTCAACCGGGCCGTGCCTGCCCGGTTCCGGCATGGCCCGACACGAATTGGGCCGTGCTCAACCCGAGCACGGTGCTACAGTAACATGCCCGAGCTTGGCACGGCCCGAACCCCCTAGCCGGGCCAGGATGGGGTTCAACGGCCCACCGGCCGTGCCGGCCCGCAGCCCAGCCCAGGCGTGCTGGGCACGCGGGCCAGTACGTGGCCCAGTCCAGGCCGTGCTGGCCCAGGCACGCGGCCCAGCTGGGCCACGCCAGCCCGCGCGGGTCTAGGCTGCCTGGCTAGCCGTTATGGGCCGTGCCTGGCACGGCCCATAACAGTAACTAGTTATATAATTTGTTTTAATTTTTTTTTTTAGTTTTCATTTATTATTTTTTTTCTTTTACTATATTAAAAAGTCAATTGTACCCTTCTCAACAACTACAAAACGGCTAGTTTTAAGGGTAATTTAGTCTTTTAAGTTAAAATGACATTTTTGACCTTCTCAACAACTATGAACGGCTAGTATATGAGGACATTTTAGGAATTAGAAAAAGTTTAAAAAAACTATAAATGTCCCTAAATGCTAACAATTTTTCTTACACCAAACTACATCATCTTCTCTCATTCTAATACTCAAGGCTCAAGCATTCAAGATCTTGTTTTCTCAATTTTCAAGTTCAAGAGTGAAGGTTGCAAATCAAAGTTTCACATTCTTCATCAAAAAATTCTCAACCACACTTGAAGGATAATCGGTAGTTAGTCAATTTTGTAAATCATCGTTAAAGTACTCGAGGTAACCCTAAACATTAATTTTAATTTTGCATAATGGCCGGTTCTCCTCCTATCTTTCCCTCCGATAATTTTCCATTTGGTTTTTATGATAATACCCCCTTGAGTTCTCCCGAGCATGTTGTTGAGCAAGTTAGTGAGACCCGAAATATTGGGCCCTCAACTAATAGGCCACCAACAAGTTCTAGAAAACGAACTTCCGGGGTTTGGGAATTTTATGATATTGTTGAATTTCCAAACAAAGGTAATTGGGCGGTTTGTAAAAAATGTAAAAAAAATTTTTCTTGCCAAACTTCGGGGGGGACGGGGCATTTAAAAAGGCATGCCGACAAGCATACCGTAAAGCAACACGATTCTACTCAAACACAAATTAGTTTTACCGATTCATCTTTGGGAACTTTTATTTTTAATAATGAAAATGCAAGAAAAGAAATTGCAAAATTTATTATTCAAAATGAGTAACCTTTTTATCTTTCCGAAAATCCCGCTTTTATAAAAATGCTTATTCGTGGGTTTAATCCAAATTTTAAATCGGTTTCAAGAAATACCATGAGAAAATATTGTCTTATTATTTATGATGATTATAAACAAAAATTAATTTCCGAATTATCTAATAGTTCTTTAAAAATTTCTCTTACTTCCGATATTTGGACTTCTCAATTTAAAACCAATTATCTTTGTGTTACCGCTCATTATATAGATAGTAATTGGGTTTTACAAAAACGTATTTTAAGTTTTTTTGAATTAGAACACCGACATACCGCAAGTATTATTGCTAGCTATATTACTCGTGCTCTTAATGAATATGGTATTTTAAATTCTATATTTTCAATTTCTTTGGATAATTCATCGGCAAATAATAATGCGGTTGATATTTTAAAAAGGAATTTAATGCCTATTTTTTCCAGGAGTTTTTTTTCATGTGCGTTGTGCATGCCATGTTTTGAATTTATGTGTTAAAGATGGTTTAAAAATAATTGAGCCCCATATTGAAAAAATTAGAAATTGCATTTTATATTTTAGAAATGGTTCACAACGGAGACATGAATTTCAAACTTTTTGTTCGGAAAGGGAAGAAAATGTAAAAAATATCTCATTGATGTTGATCATAGGTGGAATTCGACTTATGAAATGTTGGAGTGTGCCTATGATGATAGAGATATTATTTCCATGTTTTGTAATGATAAATTTCCCGAAGATCAAGTTACTAATTATGATTGGGAAGTTAGTAATTTGATTAAGGAGTTTTTGGAAATTTTTTATACTTCAACTAATAAGTTTTCCGGTGTTTACTATCCCACTTCACCTATTATTATTAATCAAATATATTTTATTAGTGAGGTTTTTGCAAGATATAGGCATGATCCTAATTTTGCTCCTATTGTTGCTCCGATGGAGGTAAAATTCAAAAAATATTTTCAAAAACTTGAACCACTTCCCGTTTTATCTATGATTCTCGACCCACGTTTTAAAATCGATGGCACTTTTTGCATGATCGATTCTTATGATAAAAATATGGGGCTTGATCATTCTTTACTCAAAGAAAATTATCGTTCTTTGTTTTATGATATGTATAATGAATATCATGAAAAACATGGTGATAGACGGGCTTTCAATTTACCTACAACTATTGAAAGTTCATCTTCAAGCACCAAAAATAGATCCGCAACTTATGTTGTTAATTTAATTAATCGACAATTTTTCATGGGTGGTTCTTCTTCTTCTTCTTCTTCAAACACTAGCACTACTTCTACTAGTTCTTATGAAATAAATCATTATTTAAATAATAATATTAATAATTTTCTTACTTCGGAAGAAATTGATAATTTTGATATTTTGCCATGGTGGAAAAAGCAAGAGCACAGTTATCCTGTACTAGTTGCCATGGCACATGATCTACTAACTCCACCGATGTCTACAGTAGCATCGGAGTCTTGTTTTAGTGGAGGAAATAGAGTCCTAGATGATAGGAGAAGCCAGATGAATCAACAAACGGTGCAAATGTGCATATGCCTAAAGGATTGGTTAGATGCTGAAGATAGATTACAAGATCAAAAAGAAAAATACACCGGCGATGATGGTGGATAGGACATATATACGGATACAAAATCTTAAGGGTTTTTTTTCTAATAATATATTTCTATTTTTTTAACTATTAACTATTAAGTGATGTAATGTTTTATTTAGATTTTAATAAAAATTTTAAAATTCTCATTTTTAAAATTATTAATATATAATATATTATATAATTTATATTATGTAATATATATATATATATAATTTTAATAACATCTGAAATCTGAATCCCCTGAATCCTCTCATTTTGGATTTTGGTTTATTTAAAATTTAATTAGAATTTTAAAAGTCATCTTGCTTTACCCTTTCCTTTCTCCAAAGGGCAACCAAAACATTTTCATGGTTTATTTAAATTTAATTAGAATTTTAAAAGTCATCTGACTCATCTTGCTTTACCCTGTCCTTTCTCCAAAGGGCAACCAAAACATTTTCTGATTTTCATCTTCAAGACTTGGAGGCTGGAGCCTTGCTCGAGAAGCTTCTCTCCCTCTCAACGCCATTTCATCTCCTTCCTCTCAGGTCTCAACTCCTCTCTCTCTCTCTCTCTCTCTCTCTCTCTCTCTCTCTCTCTCCATGGATGCCGGAAACTTAACCGACTGCTATCTCTTCCTTTCAGATCGAGCCGACGTTGGGATCGATGGTGATGACAGTGGTGACCCCGCTAAAGTTCATCTGGGAGACAGTGGTGCAAAGCGTGCTAGTTGATCTATCATCTTGATGAGGATGCGATGGAGCTCGTCCAGATTGGCGCTGAGCGAGCCAAGAACGTGGTCAACGCGATGGAGTCCATTCGGGAGACGGTGGTCACCGCGCCTCTGCTGAGGGCCTGAGGCCATTCGTGATGCCTTTCGCATCAACTTTGGTGATTCTTATTGGGTATTTTGTGTTTTTTTTTATTTGGTTTGAGGGTTTTGGGAGGAATTGGGGAAAAAGATGAGGAGATCTGTGCCTTTTTATGAGTTCATTGGATCCGAGTTGATGTTTTCTTGCTTTTCTCTTCATTGACAAATCAGGGATTTAATGTAGATTTTTTTCAACTAATGTGTGTTTATGAAATGTATTTTTTTTTTTGTGATATTATTATGATTAAATTAGATTTGTAGCTAAAATCTTGTTATTTTCAAGTGTTCATCGGATGAATAAATTAGTTGATGTAAAGAAAAGTTTGAACCTTTTCTGAATTTATTATTTCCAAGCTTATTTATTTATTTATTTTTTTCTGTTCTTTTGTTTTGTTTAATTCTTTTGAATCTTTGATCTAAAGAAAATCATGAAGTAATTTTTTTGATCTAAACAGATTGCTGCATATTTTTGAAAGCTTGTTGCATGATTTAATTCAGAATTATACAGTGTTAATGAGAAAAATTGACATTAATAATACAAGATATTGATCCATAGTTTGAAATTTTGAATGTATAAACTAGGGTTAATTTTTGAAGAAGTCACCAAACTTTGACTTATTATCACTTTGGTCATCCAACTTCAAAATGTATCAAAGTGGTCACTCAAATTCTAATTCATATCACCGAGCAGTCACCTGTGTCTTTCCAGCCCAAATTAGTCTACGTGGCAGCCGAAAAAACTGAGGTACCAGAGTCATTTGTGGCTTTCTAGCCCAAATTAGTCTACGTGGCCGCCGAACCTCAGTTTTTTCGGCGGCCATGTAGACTAATTTGGGCTGAAAAGCCACGGGTGACTGCCCGATGATATGAATTAGAATTTGAGTGATCATTTTGATATGTTTTTAAGTTGGATGACTGAAGTGATAATAAGCCAAAATTTGGTGACTTCCTACAAAATTAACCCGTATAAACTATAAAGTTACTGTGTTATTTGTTGGTTTCTTCTTCAATATTGTTTTTGAGTGGATGAAGATGAGAAGATGATCCATTGATATTATATAAGAGATTGAGTTTAATATTTTTATCAAAATAATAAAATTAAAGCCAGTTAACATTAATATTAAACTCTACTCAAAACCTTATGCTCTTTTTATGTTAATTATAAGGAAAAGAAGTTCTGGATGATTTAAATTTAACACAATCACTTATGATAATTTTGTTAATTTATGTTAATTTTTTTTAATAATTTGATTGAATAAAATGACTAAATAAGAATGTAAAATTCGGATTACATGGACATGGTTATCATTTTTTTCTTTAACGCAAGAATTTAAAAGTTTTTAATAATTTTGAATTTTTAAATTAAAATATATTAGTGGGCCAGCACGACACGAACCCACCCAGAATGGGCCGTGTGTCGTGCTGGGCCAACCCCTAGGAGTTGGCGGGTCCGTGCCGGCCCGGCAAGGTAAGCGCTCGGGCCGGGCCGGGCCGGGCCTGGCACGCATAGTGCTCGTGCCGCAGCGGGCCCGTGCCGTGCTGGGCCGGGCCTGCCCATTTGACACCACTAATTGTAATAAAACTAACAAACTTGTTAAAATAGCTAAGCCTGATCTGCTGTTGAAAATGGAAGCTTGACAAAATCTTCTCTACCAGAATTTATGCTAGACCAACAGGGCCTAGTTGGAGATGTGGTTCTTGGGCTTTGAATCACGATCCAAGTGCAATGAATGCGCCGGTCCAATAGCGTCATCCAGCATAAGCTTCGTCAGTTTCATGAATGATTTCCTTGCGGGATTCTTTGTTTTCTTTTCTCATTTTTTGATCTCAAACATTAGCTATAGTTTCATTTCTTTAGTATGTATACTGGAGAATATCAACTTCGTGCAATTAATAGAGCAAATGTTTGCTCATTTTAATAGCTTCTTTGATTGATTCTTTCTTGCTATGATGTTTCTATTGTTTTCTTCACTTTTCAGTTTTCTTAAAGATTTCATTTGTTTCCTGAATTTCTTTCTCTCTCTTTTTTTTTTTTATTTTTTTAACAATTTTTCTTGAATTTTATATTTGATATTTTCACTATACAAGTTGATTTTGAACAATCACAAGTATTAGCTGGTCAAACTAATAGGTTAAGGTTATGTTCTCTTATAAAAAACAAAAACTATGAAGAAAATTTTCTTATATGGCCTTGAATGTCAAATGGTTTTCTTGTTTCTGTCATCCAATCATGGAAAGATTGGCTTTGAAGAATTGTTTGTAATATAACTCCGTTGATATTAAAAAGAAAATCCATTACTAGATTCCATGCATTTTAGAAAAATAGAGAATCTCAGGGAAAATCAAGAGAGCAAGAAGACAAAGCAAACAAGCAAGATTTATGAGGTTCATCAATGTGTCTACATCCTCGAGAATTGAGCGACTGTATTTTTCTTATTCACTCGTCTCACTTAGACAAAAGACAAGGGTTACATGAATTTATGGATAAAAATCCTAAGCCTATATGAATACAAATCATATCCAAATCCTAACCATACAAGGATCCTAAATTTATCCAGATCCTAAACCTATCAAGCTACAATTTATAAGATTACTAAATCATAATCCTAACCAGATACAAATTACCCTTTGTATCATATCGCGGGCGCGTTGCCCCCACACCCACAATCTATCAAATCAATGCTTTTCTAATAGGACAAATGCCATCACTCTACTCCACTCCGTTGCCACATTTGTTTATTTACTCTTGTATATGAGCCATACATAACAATCTCCACCTTACCGAATATACCCCAGGAAGATATAAACTAGGGAGCTTATCATCCACATAGATTGGGTGCCATGTCTCCTTAGCATTAGAGAGATTGATCAAGTCCAAGCAATGCTTGAACTTCTCTGTAGGGATATCCTTGATTTGATTTTGCAACTACAACCACAACTGTGGTAATTCCGTCTTTTCCCTTGTTTGTTAGTTTGTTATCTTAGTTGTTTTAGTCTTTTTCTCATTGTCTTTGGTTTAGGGCACCTTGCCGAGTGTTTGGCGATGCTTTTTGGGTTAAAAAGTGGTTTTTAGGGTCAGCACGGTAGTGCTTAACCTGTGCTGGTCCCGCTGATTTTCTTAGGAGAATCTGGGCATTGAAACTTCGAATTTCAGCTCTGACATGCCCATGTCAGGAAGGAGATTTTTCCAGAGATTTGCAGTGGCAAGGATACGGGTGTGCTGTGTGCCGTGTTAGACAGGACATGCCCGTGTCAAGAGCACTCCGACTGTGTTCCTTCTTCAGATTGGTGCTACAGTAATTTTGCTTCTGTGTTCGTGTCAGCTTTGACACGGCCCGTATTCTACCTGATGCCAAACCGCCTGGAAAAATCAGCAGGAAGAACATGGTCATGTTCAGGCCGTGTCTCACCTGAAATATCCTGCGTTTATCTATTTAAAGCCCTGTTTGAGCCCGTCTCTTCACTTATCTTCCCTCAAAACTTTCCCATTCTCTCCTCCTCTCTTCCTCCGCCATTCTTAGGGTTTAAGGGCTGATTTTGGAGAGATTTGTGGGCTTGTTCTTGGATCCTAAAGAGTGATCATCCCTTGACTCATGGTAAGCCCTCTTCCTTGCTTGTTTTTCCTTTTTCTTTGGATGGGTTCAGCTAGGGTTTTGTTGTGAATTCAAGTGAGAGCTTGATTGTTTCTTCTTTTCTTTCTCTTTGTTGGTGAATCTTGATGAGGAGTGTTTGCCTTGGGTTGTTTGGCTTCATTCTAGAGAAATTCTTGGATTTTCTTCTTAGTTCTTGGAGTTACTGTAGCACCGGCGAGTTCTCCTTGTTTCCTTGGGTTAGGGAGAAGCTTAAAACCTTCTTTGGTAGTCTCAAGGGTTAGTTGAGGAACCCTAGAGCTGGTTAGGGTTATTGGTAGGGAAACCTAGGGTTTCTTGTGTGACTTGTGCTAACCTTTATTGTTTGTTGTGCTTTGGTAAAGAGAAGAAGTGTTGGCTCGAGGCAAAGAGATAGTCGAGGATTAGCTTGCGATGAAGACAAATCGCCAATTCTATGAGTGGGATTAGTAAGCATGACAATAATAGAAGATTACCATTAATTATATGCTACATATATGCTCTATCTTTCTTAATGAGCTTTTGTTGGATTCATGATTGATTTTGAGATGTTGATTGCTTTGGAAATGAGTTTACAGCTTAGCTAAATCTTTATTGCTTAATACTTGTTTGGTAAATTTTGAATGATAGTCTTTATTATTAAAGATCTTGAATTTCTTATTTGATGTTGAATGAAAACGTTGGACTTGTGATTGATATTCTTCAAGGAGTTTGAGAAATCTTTGTTTTGTGGAACTTGGATTTTGTCATGGAATTCTTTGATCTTGGGTAATTTGAGTTTAAACTCTTTTTGGGTTATCAAAATGGAAGGATTTCCATGATGTTTCTTGTGCTGGGATTTATAAATCGTTTTGTGTTAAAAAGCTTGAGCTATGTTTGTGCTTTTATCATTTCCTCATGGAAATGGTTGAGGTGTTGTTGATTGATGGATATTGTTGGCTATTGTGTACTCCGTGTGTAGCTGTGCTTATCGTTGAGTTGTATGGTGATATCCTACTCTAATAGGCGGTCCCCACGACCAGCCTGTTGAGGTGGAGTGGTTCATCTGCTGATTACTACGAGGGCCAGTTCAGGTCGGAGTGTAGATCCCTGACTGGATATTCATTGAATAGCCGTTGTCACCAAACGATAAACCGATGGGTCAACGTCAAGGGCATGAGTACTTTTACGGCCCTGAACCTAGCCGCTACTACGGTGAAGGTTTAGGAATGTTTTTAAACCACTTTATGCTGGGTGAGTGATGGGTGTTGCCTTATGTTGGATTTGCTGGGTTTGAGATTTACTTCTGTTGTGTTATTTTGGAGTGTCTTATTAAATTTGTGGTGAAGGGGCGAAGCCCAGCTGTCACTCTTAGTAGGGCAGTCTCCCATAGATTCAATCTAGCATGAGTATTGTGTTTAATTATTTTGAAACTCACGTTATTTACTTTGTTATACTTATTAATGAAACCATTTTTTATTTGCATATCTCTTGATTAGTGTTTTGTGGTTTTGGTGTTGTGAACCTTAGTTGAGATAAAGAGACTTTCTTAGTATTTTATTATGTTATGTTACTTCTTTGAAGATTTCAATTATATGTGCTAATGTTCTAAACTATCATCGCTCTTGGTAAAGTATATACTTTGGTGACTTACTATTATTGTTTCGGTATATTTCTATTAGAGTTGTGCTAACCTTCCCTCACTGAGTAACTCTGGTTACTCATCCCCTCTTTCTTCTTCCCAGTTTTGTTCCATGTAGTAGGTGAGGTGGTGCGGCTGCGTGCTGAGCATTTGCTACTCTCTTATCTTCCTTGTATCTCATTCTTTTCATGTATGTTATTTTGGATCATGCATATGTTACATGAGTCTTGGATCCACTAGTATGTTGAGAACTCTGTTGCATGGTGTTGTATTTAAATAACTCTTAAACTTTTGTGCATCAGCTTTTGCTACTATTGTTAGTGTTGCCTTCTTGCTTGTTAATGAACTTCCCTTTTCTATTCTTCTTGTAGTTATTATTGTTGTTGTTACTACTTCCGCTGGGTGCCATTGTTTTTGAAACTCTGCATTTGTGTTGAACATTATTGAATCCAGGTTTATTGGTCAGCCTTGCGTAGATCCCTCCTCGGGATTGTTGCGGCAGTTGTCACATGCCATGGGACCACAGGTCAGGGCATGACAACAACTCCACCTACCACTGTATTTCCCATCAACTTGCAGATATTCCTTGCACTCCTTTCCCCTTTCATCACTATCAAACTATCCATGCTCAGCATGATGCAATCCTTTTTATTTTATAGCCAAAACCGTTTGCATGCAAAGTACCCAGAGAAATCAGATTCTCTCATAATTCCAGAACATGTCTAACATCACACAACGACCGAACAACACCATTATGCATTCAAATCTTGATATGCCCTTTCCAACAATAGCACACACTTTATCATTGCCCATGTAGAGAAAACAAAAATCCTTTGATTTGTATAAATCAAACAAGTCCTTGTTTAATGTCATATACAACGAACATCTCGTATTCAAAATCCATAAATTTGAGGTTTGACATGATGAAACTAAAAGAAGATCCCCATTGCTACAATCTAAATCACTTTTCTAGGCCACATTAACAAACTTTGAAGAACCACCATTCCTTTTATCATTCTGTTGCTTTCTATTTGGTTAGTCCTTTCTAATATGCCTCATCTTCTGACACTTATAATATTTCACAGATTTTCTGACACTGGAATTCCTTTTGATAAAACCATATTTTTATTGCCTTCTGCTAGTTTTACGGTTTCCTTTCACATACAGTGCTTCGGTCCGAGAACCTTCAGCAATATTTTGCTTCCACTGATTATAGGCAAACAATGCCATAGTTATCTCATCTACTTTGAGTGTATCTTCCCCCATGTGAGTGTAGTCATCAGATGCTCATATGAAGGTGGTAAAGAATACAATAACATCATAGCTTTGTCTTCATCTTTAATCTCGACCTCAATTCTCTATAAATCACTGACTATGTGATTGAATTAATTGATATGTTGTATGAGATCTGCACCCTCATGAATCTTCAGGTTGTACAGCTTCTGCTTTAGATATTACTTATTTGTCAACAATTTCATCAAATATCGATAATCTAATTTCCTCCAAACCTACACTGGAAATGAGAGATCCATGACGTGATACATAACATCATCTGCCAAACACAACCGAATAAGTGTCGTCACTCTTATTTGTAAATCCACCAAGACATGGTCTTCGAAACCCTAAGGCTTTGTCTTTTCCAATGCTTTCAACATCCCCTACTGCACTACCAAATTCTTTACACTCTACTGCCATAATCCAAATCCTCAATTTTATCAAACCTTTCCATGTCGAATTTCGTAATGGAGTTCATACTGCCAATGAAACCTTTCTCTAATACCATTTGTTAGAAAAATAGAGAATCCGCAAAGGAAATCAAGAGTTCAAGAGGACAACATAAATAAACAAGAGTTACGAGGTTCGGCAATGTGCTTTCGTCCTCTGGAGTGGAGCGGCCGTATTTCTCTTACTCACTCATCTCACTTAGACAAAAAACAGGGTTACATGAATTTATAGGTAAAAAACCTAAGCCTATCCAGATCCTAACCCTATCTAGATCCTAAACTTATCCAGATCCTAAACCTATTAGGTTACAATTTATAAGATTACCAAATCATAATCCTAACCAGATACAAATTACTCTTTGTATCATATCGCTGCGGCGTTGGCCCTGCACCCCCAACCTATCAAACTGATGCCCTCCAAATAAGATAGATATTGTCACTCCACTCCACTATGTTCCTGTATCTACTTATTTACCCTTGTATATGAGCCATACACAGCATATCTTAAGCAACGTTACCAATTAAACCCCATTGTACATTATGCACGATAAAGCGTATTACGGCAAATGTGATAAGTTTATTTTATATAGATATTTAAAATACTCTTTAATATGAATTTTATGTTTTTTGGTATATATTTTGTTGTAAATCGGTGCTACTTTGGGTATTTATGTTTAATTATGTAGACAATTAGGTCTTAGGATGAAAGAATGAGTTTTTAAACAATTCTGTCATTAAACAGAGCTAAAATGGACTTTACAGGTGAAGTACGATGGGGAAGACACCAATGCTTCCGGTCGTACAGCTTACATGACTTAGAAATTTTCAACCAAGTTGAGCAAGCACACCCGTGCCTCCACCAGTGCACTTTATAGAAAAATTCAGAGAATCAAGAGCATGACACTAGTGTCCATAGCACAACGTACTTGGTAAGCACGGGCAGGAAGCACACCAGTGCTCATGCTCGTGCACTTTACAGGAAAAGATATAGTCATGCCAAAAACAATTCCCAAGATGTCTGAAAAAGATAACAGTCAAGAGCACTGCTAGAATCATGGCTGTGCTTACTTTGGGATTTGCCATTTTAAGCCCAAACTTAGGTTTTTGCCAGGGGATCTTTATCATCTTCTTCCTCCTTCTTTTGGACAAGGATGAGGATGGATCTTAGCATCATTTGGGGATAGATCTAGGCCGAGAGATCATCGTGGGAGCTGAGTGAAGCCTGTAACACTACCATTATATGCTCATTAGTGTGCTTCCTGCAAGTGTACGGGGTAGCCAAGTAATACCTTGTGTAAAACACAAAGATCATATTACTTGGGGTTAAGGATATACTATTACTCATTCGATGCCTATTTTCTAACCTAACTATTAAGTGAAGGGTTTCTACTTAACTAGTTGTGGAAAAACAAATAAAAGACCACTAGAAGGTGAATGTTTAAGAAAGAGGCTACAAACACAATGATGATATGCAAAGGCCATGGATGTGGATCCCCTTAGGGGATAATCATGTTGCAAGGATGAATAACAAAAGTTGCCAAGGTGGTTTGGACCGAGGGATTTCTAAATTATGTCAACGCCAATCTCTTGGTGATTGAACTTGGATCCCATATGATTGTTGATCAAAATCTCTTCCAGAAAAGACGTGTGGTACCACACTCCGGGTAAAGTGAACTAATGTTCGGTCTAAAAAGTAGAAAAGAGTCTAACAATAGGCTCAAGTGGTTCCTAACACACCCTTATCCTCCTAAGTTCAGTCCGAACCAAACATACAATCATGGATCATTATTAGCAAAGCACTCATCTACAACAAGCATGCAAGCATGCAACCCTCCCCCACACTTGAAATCTACATTGTCCCCAATGTAGGAGTGAATGATATGTAACATGATAATTGGGAACACAAATATAGCGCGAGGGTGCAAAAATCTTCCCTGAACATGGAGTGTGATGATGCAGCTCTCACATGCGTGCTATTCAGCCTAATTCTACAAACACGGAGAGTGATGTTGCCGCTCTCAACGTGTTGCCAAATCAACTCCCAGCACCCAACGCACACCTAAGATGTAGGGAGGCACACAAGCAAAGAATACATACACAAAATAGGGCTAAAATAAGATGCTTAAAGTAAACAAACCAAAATGCTAGTTAAGCAGGGGCATCCCTTGTTACTGGACTAGAAATGTGCTGAAAATAAGTAGACACTGTGATCAACAGTGAAGGGGTAGCGCTGTCATCCTAAGAATCGTCGCCAGCCTGGGAGTCACTGCCATCCCCGGACTAAGAGTCACCACTCGGCTAGACTCGCCATCCTTATCAGAATCGGAAGTAGAAGGGACCTTCGTAGGTGGAGTAGAAGGGACAACAAGTGGGCCAACAAGATCGGAGGTGTCCACCCCCACATGATGTGATGGGTGCTCTAGAGAAACAGGCTCATGTGATAAATGGATACCAAGATGCTCGGCAATGCGGGTTATACTCTTCTGCAGCCAGCGAAATGCGGTTAATGAATGATGCGCTCTCCGCAAGTGTACGGGTCGCAAGAAGTAATAAAGTGGTACTCAATTAAGAGTAGGGTTGTAGAACCTCACGGAACTGCACTTAAAGTACTCGTTGATCCTTTGATGTCTAGTGAAACAAGTAGAAAAGGTGTGTGATCAATATAACAATGAATAAAAGGTAATGGTGGTGATAATGGAGGAGATTAGGACTAAATACTCGGCGAACACAAGAGTAAATCCCTTCGGAAGTCTCCAATGACTCGTGCACGCTAACTCATCCTAGTTGACTACCTCGGTACATTCCAATAACGTTCGTGTGTGCTCAATAGCAATATTGCATCTATGTGTTCGAAGATACATTGCAGTTTTGCTAGGACAACCTAATAACTATGCACTCCAAACACGCTACAGTTATGCAATACAAGATTAAACACAAGCATCAATTAGAACTCCATAGTAAAATACAATGAGTGTATAAGCAATACAGTCTGACAATTGTCCACAACCAAGGCACTATGGCCAGTTATCCCCTGAGGGTAGGTACACATGGTAAGGCAAAAGATAGAACAAAGAAAGAGAGAAAGAACCCACTTTAATACTCAAGATGTCCTCCCTTGTAGTGTCCTTGCGCCAACTCCACCTCTTGCAATGCCTCCTACTAGTCCTTGATCTCCTTAGGCGGTTTGGTGAAGCTTGATCTTCGATCTCATCAACGTCCTCCCGGTAGAGAGATGGATCCTCGAACAAAGATGAGAAAGAACCCTAATTTCTGGAGTTAAAAAGGCAGATTCGGGGCCCAACACGGTCCGGACACGGGCGTGTCCCGACCGTGAACTCTACATGGGAATCCAGGGGTGAAACTCCTGAGATTTGTAGCAGTTAGGGTACAGGCGTGTGTCCCCCGTGTCACCTGGCACACGACCGTGTACTAGGCACCGTGCCCGTGTTGTTCATGAGGGAACGTCTCCTGAGATTTGCAGGACTTGGGGCACTGGCGTGTGGTGACCGTATCCTGCCTGGGACAGTCCTGTGTTAGGATTTCAGATCTTCTACACTCCAGGCCAGGACTTGCAGCACTTGGGGCACGAGCGTGTGATGCCCGTGTCAGCCAGTTCTGAACCATTGGTCACTGCACACGTGGGAAACACTCTCGGTTTCACACCAAATTGACTCGGGCCACAGATTCCTACACAAGGAATAAAATACCTTAAATAACACCAATTCCAGTCAGTAAATATGCTTAAGGACAAAGACAAGATTATAATAGGGGGTAAGAAATATGATATAAACTGCACTCATCAAGAACATGTAATCTGTCCTAGCTGACGGGAAAGAGGATTATGGCCAGCAGAGGTGCCTGGCTGAGAGGATAATGGGGCAGCAGACTCAAGGCCCGATGGATCAGAACCGCAACAAACCCGAAACTTTATCCCTCAAGCCATTTGGATCCGGTGAAGCATCCCCATGAACCACAGTGTCTCGATAGTAATAGGGGTTACTCCGCCAACTACTCTCATTCTGCTAGTGCCCTAAAGAATTCCCATGTGTCGCACCAAGCGGGTGATGTACAGGCCAACGAAAAGTGTGCCGATGCAGGGGTTCATCCCCTAGAGAGAGGTAAACACTTCAACCTCGTATCCCAGGTGCAAGTGGAAACCATCCACCATACTCAGCAAGAAGTCAAACTCTCGCAAATTGACAATCCCCGTGCTCTCTTCGCTCCCTGTCAACGTGTGACTAAGTAAAAAGTGTAAATACCATAGCGTGGGTGAGTGGAACATAATTGCTTTCGTCCTCTGGGGGTCGTAATGCGGCTCAGTGCTCAAAAGCCTCCAAACATCTTCATAGTACAGTCCCAAATGAATAAAGAACTCGGTGAGGCTCATTCGGTACAAAGCATCAAAGACCTGGAATTGTATGAAGTCGGCTTGATGAAAAGAGATGGTGCCGTGGAACAGCTCAAAAGTGGCAAAAACCTCAAGTGCCAACTGATCATATGTGGTGTCGGTGATCATGAATAGCTCCCTCCATGCCCCAGCACTCAATAACTGCTGGATTTCCGCTTCCAATCCCATCTCTCGGAGCACATCCCAGTCTATGTCCCTTGACTCATCGAAAAGACTACGAGAAAGTCGCTCATAATAGTCCTAGTGCATCAGAGTGTGGAAGCGGGTCTACGATTAGTGTCGCCAGAGGGAGAGTTACCCCTAGGTCACTTGGACGACCTGGTAAGAACAGACTTTTGAGGCATGATCAGCAATGTACAACAAGAGAAGAATCAACACAGATAACCAAGAAACAGAGGAAGGACATAGCCGTGTCAGGAACGTCCTGACCGTGTCACCCAAGATGCGAGTAAAACAGAACAAAGGGGTGACATTGTCGTGTCCAATATGGCACGCCCATGTCACAAATGGTCTTCATCCCCACAGAGGTCGTCGTGACCTTAAAACTTCAAAACAACTTCATTCCACAAAAAATTCATAAGATCCATGCACAAAAATGTGTATTAAACTTGAAAAGCAAGCATGATAAACGATATAAGCATTAGATCTATGGAATGGGCAATGAAATGAAATCATACCTTGTTCGGGGAAGGAGAGAGACAAGGAAGGACCTAGAATGGGAGATTGGCGAAGTAATCTCCTTGGTTAGCGAGGATTTAAAGACGAGGAGGGGAAAGGAAGTGGTTTGGAGGTGAGGAGGTGCTTAAGAGCGAAGAGGCACGGTGCTAAGGTTTTGTCACTCTCGATCAAATTAACGGCTGCACTCCAAGAGGCGCGATTTTACATGTCCCTGGCACACCTGTGTTACTTGTTGCGCAGCAGAGTCGAGGCGAACACACCTGTGTCAACCCGTGATCCAATCCTACAAATTACAGTAAAAGTCTACCAATTTCTAAGTGTTGTGACACGGTCGTGTAGTGTGCGCCCTGGCCGTGTTCGTGACCTCGCACATCCATATCTTCCCAATATTCATCCCGAAAAACTAAAAAGTTGCACAACCTGTAAAGATCAACGGCACAAACATGGCTGTGTCGCACTTGTGCCGAACCTAAAAATGTCAAGGATGGGCAATTACTTCCCTGAAAATGTGTCCAAACATAACAGAAATTAATCCACATTAAATATGTCCATCAACAAGACCGTGATAAAGATCTCACCTGGAAAATTGACCACAGAAATTCGAAAACAAAAATTCACAAACAAAAGAACAAGAAAACATTAGAGTCAAAGGAAAATAACACGAACACACACGAACAAGAAAACTTGGGTTGCCTCCCAAGAAGCGCTTGTTTTCCGTCACTAGCTTGACGTACCTATTTTCTGCTTAAGAAGGTTCGTATAATCGAGACCTCGCTCAGTCACCTAGGGAACAACAACAAGTACTAGGAAGTAAAGACTCAATTAAACTACTGATAAGTGCTCGCGTTAAAGTAATACGAAATATTATTTTCTTACATTGAGCATCACTTTTTTCAAATTTTATCATTAATTATTGTGCATTTGTGTTCTTTTGTGCACGTAGGGTTATGGAACAAATTTAGAGAAGAAAGAGAAAATTAGGTCATGTTCGCCGTTGTTGGGGAGTTCTTGGACCAAGCAAGGAACAATGCACGAGTCTAGACTTGTGGGTGTATGCCAACTTCCTTTGGAAGGGCACAAAGGCAGTCACATTCACAAAAATCTACCCTGTGTAACATTGGAGAACTTCATCAATCAGGAGAAATGAAGCAATCGATATGATCTACCGTTGATTGTATGCCCAATTCAACGGTCTTAATGAAGAACGTGAAATCGGGAACATTTTGTGTGCGAGTACTGTAAAAGTTACTGTAGCAATTCAATGTAGCAGTTTACTGTTCACTATGAGCTAGAAAACCAATTCTAGAAAATCCACATGGGCGTGTGGATGCCCAATTTCATCCGATTTTACAGCCGCGACTCAGCACTAAAAATAGGACTTTTTCGGGATTTTTCAAGGATCTTTTTCCCCAACTTCTGGAGGGCCGCGGCTAGTGTTTGGAGAGGATTTTGTGGAGGCTTGGAGTGCATCTACGGCATTGACATCGAAGCCCGCTGGAAGATAGCTATTAGGGGAGCTTTCATCGGCATCGATCTGGCTAGGTGTGCCCTAGGCTTGACGATTGGCTTGGAAGAGAGACGGAGCGGCGGCACAAGACCATCGCCACGCATCACAAGGGGTTTCATCTATGTTTTCTATTCTTGTTATTTCATATACATTGATGGATTTGTATAGCTCCATGGGGAGCTAAACCCCTTGTGGGTATTCGGACATTGTAAACCCTAGGAGGACATTGTAAACCTTAGGTTGACATTGTTTCTATGACTTTTATTATATTGATTTTCCCTTAGCTATGACACTAGGGTTGAGAATCATCTAGAATATCCTTTGAAGGTGTGACAACTTCTAGGATTAGACAACTTGAGATTGAGAGGATCGAGAGGGTGAGTCAAGAGGTAGCGAAACTTCCCCTTTCCCCTCCGGTGTGATTTTTCCTATCTCTGTGTTCCAAGAGTTCTTAGCGGTCAAAGTAGAGTGAAGTGCTAGGAGATGAAGTCCCTTGGGGCTTAGTTGCGCAAGCAACAGAGTGAAGGGTTGTGGTGAATCTTAGTGCTGGGGCTTAACTGAGACTAGGGTTCTTTCACTTGGACCAAAGGGTTAGAACTATACTTAGGGACAGGGTCTTTCACTTGGAATTGCTAGAACGTAGTTTGAGGCTTAGGAAGGTGGACTCCCCTGGGGCTTAGTTGATAGATCAACAAAGTGAAGGGTCGTAGTGAAACCTAAAGCCGGGACATAATGTTGGAACTAGTTACGGTTGACCTTAGGTTTGGGACCATGTGTTTAAGGATGTCCACGACTCATTAAACATCAATAGGAGAGCATAATACTTTGTCTTGCACTAGAACATTAGTCCTAGGGGGAGATTGTTCGGGTACCCTATTTTACATTGATTGTTCCTCTCTTACTCTTGCTTGCACTCTCTTGTCTTTCATTTTTCTCTTTTACTCTCTTACATAGACATTGATTTCTTCTCTCATCACTCGTATTTCGCACTAGCTAAGTAGCAAATTTCTTGTGTCTCTAATCCCTACTCCCTGTGGATTCGATTACTGATAAGTGCTTGTGTTATAGTGAGGCGAAGCGTTATTATCTTACTATGAGCATCTCTTTTATCAGATTTTATCACTAAATAGTGTGCATTTGTGTATTCTTGTACATTATAGGTTTGTGGAGCCAAGTTGGAAAAGAAGAACAAAGTTAGATCGTGTTCGCCGTTGTTGGGAGGTTTTTAGACCAAGCAAAGAACAAGGCACGAACTTGGACCTGTGAGTATGTGCCAACCTCTTTTGGAGGGGCACAAAGGCAGTCACATTCACAACAAGTCTAACTCGTGTAGCCTAGGAGAACTTCACCAAGAAGGAGACTTGAAGCAATCGGCACGATCTACCATTGATTGTGTGCCCAATTCAATGGCCTCGATGAAGAACAACATATTCGGGAGCGTTTCAGCAAGTTACTGTGCATTTTCTGCCGAAGATCAAGTTTCCAGAGAATTCACACGGGCGTGTGGAATTAACACACGGCCGTGTGAATCATTTTTCAGCAAGCCAGAGACTTCACACGGGCATGTGCAAATTCCACACGGCCGTGTGAAGCCCCGATAAGTTCAAATTTAAAGCCGCACTCAGCCTATTTAAAGCCCGATGGGGAGACTTTTTGAGCATCTTTTGACCTATCTTTTTCTCCAACTTCGAGAGGGTGCGGTTAGGGTTTTGGAGAGGACTTTGTGGAGGATTGGAGCACGCCAACGGCATCGTCATCGATGTCCGACGGCAGCACAAGACCACGGCCACATCACACGCGAGGGGGTTTTCATTGATGTTCTTATTTTGCAATTTATTTTACACTTTGATGAACATGTATAGCTCCATGAGGAGCTAAACCCCTCGTGGGTATTCGGACTTGTAAAACCCTAGGATCATTATGTTTCTATGACATTGTTATTATGATTTTCCATTATTGATGAATAAATTCGAGTTTCAGTTTTAATTATCTTTTGCTATTGTTCTTCCTTAGCCGTGACACTAGGGTTGAGAACAATCTAGGTTATCTTTTGGAGGTGTGACAACTCCTATAGGATTAAACTACTTAAGATTGAAGAGGGTTGAGAGGGAGAGTTGTGAGGTAGCAATGTACCCCTTTCCCTTCCGGTGTGATTTCTCCCTACCTCCGTTTCCTTGGTTAATTAGCGGTCAAGATAGAGTTTTAGGGCTCAATCTAGACTAGGGTTCTTCCACCTTGGCCAAAGGGTTAGAACTACATAGAGGAACAGGTTTTATCACTAGGAATCCCTAGAGCTTAAAGCAATCCCACGTAGTGTTAGGGTTAGGAAGATAGACTCCCCTGGGGCTTAGTTGACAGGTCAACAAGAGTCAAGGGTCGTAGTGAATCCTAATACCGGGACATAATGTTGGGGTTAGTCACGGTTGACCTTAAGTTTTGGGACCGTGAGTTTAAGGATATCCTCGACTCAATTAACATCAATAGGAAAGTATAATAGCATAGTCTTGCACTAGAAGCATAAGTCCTAGAGGTAACTTGTCCGGATACCCTATCTCACCCATTGCTAGTCTTTCTCTTTTAACTTCTACTTGCTTTTCTCTTGTCTTTCATCTCTCTATTTACTTTCTTGTCGTTTATTCTAATTGTTTCCATAAATTCACTCATCACTCTGATTATTTCTTTTCGTACACCGCATAACTAAATAGTGAATTCTTGTGTTCTAAATCCCTATTCCCTGTGGATTCGACTACCCACTCACCAGGGTAATTTTATTACTTCGACAAGGCCGTGCACTTGCGGTACACACGCAAAAGGTCGTGTCAAGTTTTTGGCGCCGTTGCCGTGGAATAGGCGTATTTTTAATACTAGTTTTTGCTACTTTAGTTATTCACTTCGTTGTCTATTTCACACTTTCTTTACCTATCACCGTTCTTATTTTTCTTTTCTTTGTGTTGGTTTCAGGTTATGACCCGCGGGAATCCTTCGATTCTTGTTGAAGGAGACCCGGGCATTGGTAGAAGAACGCACCGTAAGGGGAAAGAGCCTGTGGAAGAACAATCCAAGCAAGCCAGCATAGATTCAGAAGGGTCGGAAGCTATCGCAGAACAGAACGAACAACAAAGGACGTTAGACGATTTTGCTAGACCCGCGGTAATGGGGACCCAATCAAGCATTGTGAGACCCCCAATTACCGCAAATAACTTTGAGTTGAAGCCGTCGTTCATTCAAATGTTGCAACAGTCCGCACAGTTTAATGGGTTGGCCGACGAAGATCCCAACAACCATCTCGAGAACTTTCTTGAAGTGTGCGACATGTTGAAGATCAATGGAGTAACAGACGACGCAATCAGATTGAGAGCCTTCCCATTTTCGTTGAAGGGAAAAGCGAGACATTGGTTACATTCATTACCGAGAGCATCTATTACTACATGGGTGGAGATGGCCGAGGCATTCTTGGCTAGATACTTTCCCCCGGGAAAATCAGCGAGGCTCCGGAATGAAATCTCATCCTTCATGCAAGTGGAATTGGAGTCTCTATTCGAGACATGGGATAGGTTCAAGGAGCTCCTCCGAAAGTGCCCGCAACATGGATTCCCCGAGTGGATGATCATCCATACTTTCTACAACGGGTTGAATCCAAGCACCAAGCAACTTTTAGATGCAGTGGCAGGAGGGACTCTAGGAAGTAAGACTCCTGATGAAGCCCGGCACCTTATTGAAGAGATGGCAATGAATAGCTATCAATGGAACACAAGGGACCGAAAGAAGGTAGCCGGAATTCATGAGGTTGATGCAGTTACATCTTTGGCGGCACAAGTAGAATCATTGAGTAAGAAGTTGGATGTTCTAACTTCACCAAGAGTTGCAGCCATCACTACTTGTAACGGTTGTGGGGGAGGTCACACTTCAAGTGATTGTCCAATTACTATTGGAGGTGCTAGTACGGTGGAGCAGGCTGATTTTGTGGGAAATAACTATAGAGGACAAGGCCAAGGCAACCCGTATAGTGGTACTTACAATTCGGGATGGAGGAACCACCCAAATTTCTCATGGAGCAACCAAGGACAGTCACAACAAAAGAACAACACACCACCAGGATTTCAAGGTCAACAAGCACTGAATTTAGAAAGCCGAGTGACCGGGCTAGAGGGAAAGATGACCGATCTTGAGAAAGCCCTTACAAGGTTTATTTCTTCGTCGGATGCTAGGTTCCAATCGGTGGAAGCTACACTTCGCAATCACACCGCCTCCCTACACAACTTGGAAAATCAAGTGGGGCAAATTGCGAAGACATTGGCGAAAGACCTCAAGGTAGTTTGCCTAGTAACACAGAGACCAATCCGAGAGAGCAATTGAAGGCAATTACCTTGAGGAGTGGAAAAGAGGTCGAGAGAAATCTCCCTCTAGAAAAGACACAAGAGACACCCGAGGTAGTGGAGGTAGAGGAAGGAGCGACAAAGGAAAAGGAGGTGGCATCCCCACCCTACAAGCCAAGGATCCCCTATCCTTCACGATTGAAGAATGACCAAGAGAACGAACAGTACAAGAAATTTCTAGGGATTTTCAAACAGTTGCACATCAACATCCCATTCGCGGAAGCATTGGCCCAAATACCTAAGTACGCGAAGTTCTTGAAGGACCTTTTGACCAACAAGAGGAAATTGGAGGAGAGTGCGTCCGTGATCCTTGATGCCAATTGCTCGGCGGTATTGCAAAAGAACATGCCGAGCAAAAGAAAAGATCCCGGGAGTTTCATAATACCATGTAACATTGGCGACTTGGGTGAAGAGATGGCATTAGCTGACTCGGGGGCAAGTATCAATGTCATGCCCTACACGTTCTTCCAAAAGCTAGGCTTGGGCGAGCCTAGACCCACGCAGATGACACTTCAACTCGAGGACCGATCGGTGAGGCATCCGAGGGGAATTGTGGAGGACGTCCTAGTAAAAGTTGACAAATACATATTTCCTGTTGACTTCGTGGTGTTGGATGTCGATGAGGATGTCGAGGTTCCTTTGATCCTTGGAAGGCCGTTCTTGCGCACTTCTAAGGCTTTGATTGACATGGATGGCGGGGAGCTCACATTGCGAGTGGGAGAAGACAAGCTTACATACCGCCTCGCCGAAGCCATGAGACACTCTCTTGACTTTGATGATACTTTATATTTTCTTGACACTACTGATGAACTAATTGATGATTATGTGCAGGAAATATTTAACCCGGATCCGTATGAAGATTGGCCGGACCAAGACATGGAGAACAAGGAAGAAGTGCTTTCACTTGGTCTAATCGAGAAGGAAGTCAAGCCGGACCCGGGAGCCATGAAAAAGATGAGGAGAAGAATGAAGAGAGCAAGGAGGCGCCACACGAAAAAACCCAAGAACAACGGGGATGAGCAAGAACAGAGTAAGGGTGGTTCACCCTTGTGTGGTAACAGAATCACTAACGTTCCCTCTATTCTACAAAGGTTATGTAATGCATGTTTTCAGGTTGTAGGAAAGAGGTCAACCTTCATTCATGAACCTCCGTAAGGTAAGCAAGGTACGTCAAGCTAAGTGACGTTAAACAAGCGCTTCTTGGGAGGCAACCCAAGGTTTACATGTTTTTCTAGGATCTAGTTTAGTTTTAGCATGAATAAAAGTCTTAGTATTGGTGTCCTAAATTTTTAATGCTTATGCTGCAATTTTATTGTGGATTTTTTATGTTTTCGTGTGTCTAAACGATAATTGATAAAGATTTAGCTTGTTGAGCATGTTTTCCATGATATCTAGTCGTGTTTTGATGGTTTCACAAGCTCTAAGCATCATAGTTATGTTTCTGAATTTTTTCCTAAGTCTGTGAATTTTTCTAAGTAAAACAGAGAAAACACACGGCCGTGTGGAATTAACACACGGCCGTGTGTTACCCATTAGGGCTCAACCAGAGAAAGGTACAGGGGCGTGACCTTGCCCTTGTGAAAACCTTCAGAAGGGGGCACACGGGCGTGTGGAATTAACACACGCCCGTGTGACAGCCTGCAGAACCAAGCTCTCATTTCAGAGAAACCACAGGGGCGTGTGGGTGCCCCTGTGAGAAACCTAGTGCTACGGCACACGGCCGTGTGTGATTAACACATGGCCGTGTGAATACTCTGCAGAAACCCCTTTTCCTCCCGAGAATTCACAAGGGCATGTGGCTACCTCTGTGAGAGAGCTTGTGAACGGCACACGGCCGTGTGGAGTATCCACACGGCCGTGTGGTATACTTAGCAATTCCCGTGATGATCCAGTGAAGCCACAGGGGCGTGTGAGGTGCCCCTGTGGCTGGGCTTGTGTCCTTAGCCAGGTTGGGCACACGGCCGTGTGGAATTAACACACGGCCGTGTGAAAAGTTTCAGAGACCTTCTGTGGTTCCCATGAATCCACAGGGGCGTGGACCAGCCCTTGTGGACCTCCATTGTGAAGGCACACGGCCGTGTGTAATTAACACACGGCCATGTGAGGTAGTTCAGAGAGAGACCAGAGTGCACAGAGGGGCGTGGGTTGGCCCCTGTGAATCCTAATTGTATATGTACACGGCCGTGTGACATTTCCACACGGCCGTGTGACATTTCCACACGGCCGTGTGAATCCCCAGAACTTCAAAAGCCGCGCGTTTTCAGTTAGGATTCACTCGTACCTATTAGTTCTAACACTCTAACCGACTCCCCGACTTTCCCCTGTGATTTTCCAACCTTCTCTGAGTTTTTCAAGGGATTTATTTGCAGTTTTCCGGCCGATTTAAAGTTTTTCTTCGTTCACACCATCGGTAAGAACTTCAAACCCTAAAATCTTCTTCAATCCTTGATTTGATTCGTTCTTATTGCTTATTTCGCTTGTATTGAATGATTAGACCATAGGCGAACATGCTTAGAAGAAATCTAGAACGAATTAGAATGTAAAACGAAGATTTTATCTCCCACGGCCGTGAGGCTCCGTCTGCCCGATGATCCACACGGGCGTGTGGAATTAACACACGGCCGTGTGGATTTCTGCAGATTGAGTTTTTGAACTGATTTTGAACTGGTTTCTTTCGCAATTTGGCAGGTATGTCTTCTAGGTCTAAGAAGTCAGCAGGGAAGCGTCCGCGAGAGGCTACTCCACCTCCTGAGGAGATGGAGTTTGATATACCGGAGCACAGGGAGAGATTCAAGAAACTCTCGACACTTCGATTTGGACAGTCGCGCTACCCAGACTTGAGTATGTTGAGAGATATACAGGGGGCGACACTGTAGCGACCGAGGTTGAGGAGTTGCTGGCAGTGGGCAGTTGGGACCGACTACTATCGATCAGAGAGCCCAGCGACTCGAGCACTCACCCTCGAGGTCTTGTCGAGCTTTGAGTTCGACCGAGGGTACGATAGCTTCATAAATGTCGAGACGATCCAGTTTCGTGCCCTCAGTAGACACTTCAGCTTGAGTATCACACAGTTCTCGATCGTGATGGGCCTGTACGATCAGGCATTCACTGAGACAGAGGAGTACACATTATTGCCCACCGATTATCCAGGGACCCTCACACCACAGAGGATTTACAGGACCTTGTGCAGGGGATGGCCAATACGAGCCGGGGGTTTCGAAGGCAACTTTTCTTTCCCGGCCAGCGTACAGATACATTCATGCCATCTTGAGTAGGTCGATCAGTGGCAGAGGGGACAGTACAGGGGTATTGAGCAGACAGGAGCTGCTATATTTACATTCCATGGTACAGAGCGAGCCACTCCACCTGGGGCACATTCTAGCCGAATACATGCGCCACCAGGGCCAGTACCACAGGGTTGGAGTCATCTTTGTAGGTCCCTACGTCACACGCCTCATCATAGGCTTGGGACTCAGAGATGGGGTGCGCGGGGCCGAGAAGATCGCTACACCAGCCCCGCTAACTAGAGATACATTGCGACTGATGGGGATGGTCCGCAGAGCAGGAACAGGAGTCTATACACTGATCATCCACCACTCAGGATCTACAGAGCCAGATCAGACAGAGGGGACACAGGCAGCGATAGAGACACCCCCGGAGCACACAGAGGCCGATGCACCACCCACAGCACCGGAGTCACCTCCAGTGCATATTTTCTCCCCTTCTCGAGGCCAGGACAAGTTCGAGCGCCTCGAGAGTGCTGTGGGTGTTTTGCAGACAGAGATGGCCGAGATGAGGGCCGCACAGGTAGCAGAGTTTGCTGAGTTGAGGACCACTCAGGCAGCACAGTTCACTCACTTATCGACACAGCTTGCCACAGTGATACAGTTGTTCGAGCGATCTGTAGTGCGACCTCGACAGGGTCCCTTCACCGACTCCACCTCCTTCTCCATCAGCAGCAGATCCACCACCACCAGCAGCAGCAGCAGCACTAGAGGATCCACTGCAGGACACCGACGCTGAGGCGTCGTAGTTTTTATTTTATTTTCACTTCTGTTGCACTTTTTATTTTTCTGTTGGACTTGTAGTACCCAGAAAGGACTCTCCTTCTGGGTTTGCTTTTAGTTTTCGTTTATTTTATTCTGTCTCGAGTTGTATCTCATTATCATATCTTTATATACTCGAGCTTTGTTTTGGTTTTTCTTGAGCTATACTGAACCCTTGCGTATGTGTGCAGATGGTCTTAGATGGAAGGAATTTGAGGAATAGTCATAGGCACGGTCATGGGACCGTGTATGCTTCACAAAAACATTGAGACTCAACTGTCAATGAGCCTAGCTCCATCAAACGTAACACTTGGAGTTCAGGGGAGTAATGTTTCAATTATCTACTTCCACACTAATTGTTGTTCATTGCTTTAGTTTTATTGTGCTTGCATGCGTACATTGGGGACAATGTACATCTTAAGTGTGGGGGGGCAAGCACGCGTACATTGGGGACAATGTACATCTTAAGTGTGGGGGGGGAGGGATTCACATTGCACACACCTTTACTTGCGCGTTCAATTGCTCATGCTCAGGTAGCCTATGGCGGTTCACCTTAGTTGCAACGTTTGTATTCTTAGAGTCTAGGAGAATTTTTAAACATTGTATCCTATCATGCTCTAGTTTTTACTTGAATTTTTAGGGAATTTTTGCTCGATTACACCTTATTGCACTACTCACTCTTGAAATCTTTTGGAAACTCGATCTTGAAGTTTTTAAGGACAAGTTTATCATCGTTCTTAGTTTTACTTTGGAAAATGCATATATAAAAAATATATATATATATATATATATATATATATATATATATATATATATATATATATATGAAAAAGAAAAGAAAGAGAAAAATCCGAGTTTGTGAATAGTTGTTTTCTTTTATGTATGCATTTGGGGTGGAAAGAGCTACCACCCATGAAGTATGAAGCTACTCTCATAAGTCGGATACAAGTTATGCCCTAATGAGAGAAAGAGCTATCTCATGGGATGCGTGAAAGCTACTACCCCAGTAGAAAGAACTACCTCATCGAAAGAGTGAAAGCCACGTTTGGCGGCCGCCTAGGAAAGGGCTACCTTCGAGGATGTGTGAAGCTACTACCTCCTCTCTCTTATTTTTCGTATATAAATAAGTCCTTTTGAGTAAGAGTTTGAGGAGTACTCGTTGGTTCTCTTGAGTGAATTCGCACACACTTACACGTCTTCGAGTTGTTATCCTTTTTGATTCATGTTTTTAGCTAGAGTAATGATAACCTTATGCAATGTTTTGATTTCCCCTTACTTGTAGAATGCTTCCTTTGCATATTTTTGGTGAACCTAAGGCCGAGCACTTTCAATTGTTCTTCCCAAGTATTTTCACGTTTTATTTTTACTTGAGGACAAGCAAAAGCTTAAGTGTGGGGGGATTTGATAGGTGCTTGTGTTATAGTGACGCAAAGCGTTATTATCTTACTATGAGCATCTCTTTTATCAGATTTTATAACTAAATAGTGTGCATTTGTGCATTCTTGTACATTATAGGTTTGTGGAGCCAAGTTGGAAAAGAAGAACAAAGTTAGATCGTGTTCGCCGTTGTTGGGAGGTTTTTGGACCAAGCAAAGAACAAGGCACGAACTTGGACCTGTGAGTATGTGCCAACCTCTTTTGGAGGGGCACAAAGGCAGTCACATTCACAACAAGTCTAACTCGTGTAGCCTAGGAGAACTTCACCAAGAAGGAGACTTGAAGCAATCGGCACGATCTACCATTGATTGTGTGCCCAATTTAATGGCCTCGATGAAGAACAACATATTCGGGAGCGTTTCGGCAAGTTACTGTGCATTTTCTGCCGAAGATCAAGTTTCCAGAGAATTCACACGGGTGTGTGGAATTAACACACGGCTGTGTGAATCATTTTTCAGCAAGCCAAAGACTTCACACGGGCGTGTGGAAATTCCACACGGCCGTGTGAAGTAATTTTTCAGGAAGACAGAAACTTCACACGGCCGTGTGGAAATTCCACACGCCCGTGTGAAGCCCCGATAAGTTCAAATTTAAAGCCGCACTCAGCCTATTTAAAGCCCGATGGGGAGCTTTTTTGAGCATCTTTTGACCTATCTTTTTCTCCAACTTCGAGAGGGTGCGGTTAGGGTTTTGGAGAGGACTTTGTGGAGGATTGGAGCACGCCAACGGCATCGTCATCGATGTCCGACGGCAGCACAAGACCACGGCCACATCACACGCGAGGGGGTTTTCATTGATGTTCTTATTTTGCAATTTATTTTACACTTTGATGAACATGTATAGCTCCATGAGGAGCTAAACCCCTCGTGGGTATTCGGACTTGTAAAACCCTAGGATCATTATGTTTCTATGACATTGTTATTATGCTTTTCCATTATTGATGAATAAATTCGAGTTTCAGTTTTAATTATCTTTTGCTATTGTTCTTCCTTAGCCGTGACACTAGGGTTGAGAACAATCTAGGTTATCTTTTGGAGGTGTGACAACTCCTATAGGATTAAACTACTTGAGATTGAAGAGGGTTGAGAGGGAGAGTTGTGAGGTAGCAATATACCCCTTTCCCTTCCGGTGTGATTTCTCCCTACCTCCGTTTCCTTGGTTAATTAGCGGTTAAGATAGAGTTTTAGGGCTCAATCTAGACTAGGGTTCTTCCACCTGGACCAAAGGGTTAGAACTACATAGAGGAACAGGTTTTATCACTAGGAATCCCTAAAGCTTAAAGCAATCCCACGTAGTGTTAGGGTTAGGAAGATAGACTCCCCTGGGGCTTAGTTGACAGGTCAACAAGAGTCAAGGGTCGTAGTGAATCCTAATACCGGGACATAATGTTGGGGTTAGTCACGGTTGACCTTAAGTTTTGGGACCGTGAGTTTAAGGATATCCTCGACTCAATTAACATCAATAGGAAAGTATAATAGCATAGTCTTGCACTAGAAGCATAAGTCCTAGAGGTAACTTGTCCGGATACCCTATCTCACCCATTGCTAGTCTTTCTCTTTTAACTTCTACTTGCTTTTCTCTTGTCTTTCATCTCTCTATTTACTTTCTTGTCGTTTATTCTAATTGTTTCCATAAATTCACTCATCACTCCGATTATTTCTTTTCGTACACCGCATAACTAAATAGTGAATTCTTGTGTTCTAAATCCCTATTCCCTGTGGATTCGACTACCCACTCACCAGGGTAATTTTATTACTTCGACAAGGCCGTGCACTTGCGATACACACGCAAAAGGTCGTGTCAACTACTCTCTCACCGGGGTACTTTATTACTGCGACAACCCATACACTTTTGGGGCCCTGTCAACCACCCTCACCAAAGGTCCATGATTGAGTTGGTCTTGATATATTGGGCTCCTTCGGTGGCATTGTTACCACTTTCTTCTTCGTTAGCACCTTGCGCCACCGCTTTGGTGAACGAGAAAGTTTATTCATGGGAGATGCGGGATGTGGTACACTCTTAACTGCTGCCAAGTCCAAATAATGTAGCTCATTCTCAACATCCTCCTCACTCAAGGGAATGGTCCCAAGAAGCTCCACTAGTTCATCCTTCATGTACGTCTCCTGCACAAAATTAGTCACAGCATCTTCAATAACATCCAAAAAATAACAAGTGTCATCAAAATACATCATGTGCCTCATGGAGTCTTTGAGCTTAAAGTGGCTTCATCTTCCCCTATACAGAGTGTCATCGGACTATCCTTGACATTGATCAACGCCTTTGAAGTCACAAGAAATGGCCACCCCAAAATCAAATGCACATCAACTTTATCATCGATATCGAGTATGACAAAGTCCACCGAAAATTGAACTTGCCCATTTTAACCAACACATCATCAATGATTCCTCTTAGTTGCCAGATAAACCTGTTGGCAAGTTGTAATGTCATGGTGGTCGCTTTGGGTTCTCCAAGCCCCAGTTTCTGAAAAATATTATAGGGCATAAGATTGATACTTGCCCCAAGATCCGCAAGAGCCTTCTCATCAACTAGTCCCCCGATTGAGCACGGGACAGTGAAACTGCCGGGGTCCTTCTCCTTCTTGGGAAGCTTGTTACATATCAAGGCTGAACATTCTTCACTAAGTGTCACGGAAGACACTTCTTCCAATTTCTTCTTGTTCGTGAGCAATTCTTACAGGAACTATGCATACCTCGGCATCTGAGCAAGAGTTTCAACAAATGGAACATTGATGTGCAAGGTCTTGAACATGTCAGGGAACTTTTTATATTGCTCATCTTACTTGTCCTACTTGATTTCACCAGACATGGGAGCTTTGGTTGGTACTCTAACATCAGGCTTCTCTCCTTACCTGGTTCCTTAGTGATTTCTTCTTCATTTGGGGCATCAGCATCCCCAACAACGGTAGGGTTGGTATGTTCCTCTTCGTGCTTCTTTTCTATAGGGTTTGGAAGGTGCTTTACGCTCCTCAAATTGCACACCATTTAGAGATTCCTTGGGATTAACCACCGTGTTGCTTGGGAGAGACACCGGTAAACTTTCTTCCAACAACTTGGACATTTGGGCCATTTGATGCTCCAAATTCCTCACAGTCGCATTAGTGTTCCTAATCATCTCCTCATGACTAGGAAAACCGGATTCGGTGCTCTTGATAAACTTGGCCGTCATGCTAGTGAGGTCGGGGGATGGTTCCGAAGATTATGCTAGTGAGGACAGTTAATGAACTTGCGGCGATGGAAGAACATGTTGTGGTTGTTGTGCCCCTTGCCCTTGTCCTGACTGATTTCATGAGAAGTTAGGATGGTTCTTCCATCCTGGGTTGTAGGTGTTGCTATACGGGTTGTTTTGAAATCGACAGTTCTGCCCCACATAGTCAACTTGCTCTACTTGCCCCACACTTGGATCCGTTGATCAAGGACCAATCATCTCCATAGAAGGACCCCAATTGTTGCAAAAGGGCCCAGAACTAGAGGAGGGAATTTGCATGGCGTCAAGTCGCTTGGCAATAGCCTCAACCTATGCCGCGAGGGTAGTAACTTCGTCCACTTGATAAATACCGGCAGACTTCACTGGCTTGCTACGTTCAACACTTCATTGGTAGCCATTGTTTGCCATTTTCTCAATAAGAGTGAAAGCGACACTCGGTTGCTTGTTGCAAAGTGATCCTCCCGCAGCGGCATCAAGCATTTGCTTGATGGCGTTACTCAACCCATTGTAAAAAATTTGAATTTGCATCCATTCCATAGTCGCATGAGGTGGACACTTCCTCAACAACTCCTTGTATCTTCCCCAATTGTCATACAAGGACTCCGACTCACATTGCCGATAAGAGGAGATGTCACTCCTTAACTTTGTGATCTTCACCGGTGGGAAGTACCATGCAAGGAAAATATCGGTGACTTGCTTCCAATTTGTGAGAGATACCAAGGGTAAAGAGTTGATCCATTGCTTGGCTCTTCCTCTCAAAATAAATGGAAATAACCTCAATCGGATGGCCTCCTCAGTGACGTTGTTCATCTTGCAAGTGTCACAAATTTCCAAGAACTTCCGAAGGTGTTCATATGGGTCTTCATCTTGAAAACCATCAAACTGACACTCCTGTTGCAGTCATTAAATGAAGTTCGGTTTCAGTTCAAAATTATTGACTGCAATAGGTGGTTTGATAATACTTGACCCTGTTCCATCAAAATTCGGCTGGGTAAAATTCGAGATGCTTTGTTGTTGATTATCAACCATTTCTTCTTCTTGATTCACCTCAACACTAATCTGAACTGACCTTAGCTCACTCAAATTAATTTGTCGAACTCTTCTTCTGAAATTCCATTCCACTTCAGGATCAGGGTTCAGCAATGGGGATGATGTGTTCCCACGAGTTATACAAATGTGCCTGCGCACAATGTAATTAGATACAAGCTCACAGGACTATTAAGAACAAGAATAAAATTGAAGCAGAGAATAGTGAAACAAATAATGAAGGAAAACAAATATTCACACAAATGTAAAATAATCACAATCTAGATCACCAAAGTCCTAATGTTCCAAAGAGTGACCAGTTCTCTAGCAATGGCGCCAAAAACTTGATGCGCTAACCGCAAGTGTATGGGTCGAAGCAAGTCGTAAAGTGGTACCCCGGGAGGGGTAGGGTTGTCAAACCACAGGGAACTGTACTCAAAGTACTAGATGCTCTTCTGATGTCTAGTAAACACAAATTGAGAAAAAGTTGAATTATAACATGATTAAAAGAAGATAAATTGGTGGAGAAGGTAGGAGATTAGAATCGAGTATTTCGATAATACAAGAGTAATGCCCTGGGGTGATCCTTAAGACTAGTGCACGCTATCTTGCCCTAAATGTCTACAAGGTACATCCCAAAGATACAAGTGTGTGCTCACAAGTAATGTTGCATCTATGAGTTCTCAATTACACCAGGTTTTGCCAAGATAACTATGTGTCACTCGCAAGCAAGCTACACACCGAGTTTTATCCTAACAACTGTGTAAATCAAACACATTGAGTTATGTAACACAAGATTAAACACAAGCATCAACTAGAACTCCGTAGAACAAGTAAAGACAAGTGTATAAGCCTTATAATTCATCTAATTTCTCAAACCCAGGGCACTATGGCCAATTAGCCCCTCATGGGCAGGTACAACAAGGAAAGAGCAATGAAAGAACAACAGGATAAAGACATGACTCCCTTCTATGTAATAGATGACCTTCCTTGCAGAGACCTTGTGCTAACCCCACCTCTCGTGGTGCCTCCGACTCGTCCTTGGTCTCCTTAGGTAGTGTGGTGAAGCTTGATCTTTGATCTCATAAATGTTCTCCCGGTGGAGAGAAGAGTCACCGAACAACGATGAGATAGAAACCCTAAAATTTGGAGTTAAAAAGGCAGTTTCGGGGCCTGACATGGTTTTGTTCAAACCATGTACTTTTCTGAGGATTCTTTGGATGAAACGCCTAAGATTTGCAGCGGTATGGACATGGGTGTGCGATCCCTGTGTCGACTGTCACACAGTCGTGTAACTAGCACCATGCTTGTGTCACTCCTGAAGGGGATCTTCCTAAGATTTGTAGCGGCATGGGCACGGGCGTGTGGTGACCGTGTTCTGCCTGGGACACTCCCGTGTTAGGATTTTGCTGGTTTTCTCTCCAGGCTGGGATTTACAATGGATCGGACACTGCCATGTTCTACCCGTGTCAGGTAGTTCTTTTTCCTCAGTCGTTGAACACGCACGAAACGCACACAGTTTCATTCCAAAATGATTCAAGCCCTCAATTCCTGCACAATAAGCATTATACCTTAAATAGCACCAATTATACACAAAAATATGCTAAAGGACGACTAAAAGAATACAGTAAAGGGCATAAAAACATGATATAAAATGCACTCATCATGGATCCCCTTAGAGGGTTGTCATGATGCAAGGATGAAGAACAAAAGATGCAAAGTTGGTTTGGACCGAGGGATTTCTAGATTAGATCTTCCCAATCTCTCAGCGGTTGAACCCTAATCCCATATGAGTGTTAATCAGAATCTTTTTGATATCAACACTCCTATGATTGCATTAAGAATAATGAAATCCCAAAATAAGAGTAAACTCCTTCTAGGTTTACTCTTAAGAATCGGAGGGCTACCAATATCCAATCTCTCGGCATGTCGGCACAAGAAACCCCTTTTTATTTATTCAAGATCTAATATACGTGAATAAGTTACATTAATATGTACAACTCATAAAATAATTACGGATCTCTCTATATGTAATTCTAGCATAAAGGCAAAATGGATTAAATCACAAACCAAACCCAAGCAATAAAATTAAGTAGCAATCATCCAAAATACATGATTAATCCCCCAAGGTTCACCGATTTCAGGTTGCCTTGGTGGTTTAGTGTGCCATCAAACAAAGGCAAAGAACAACATAAACCAAAATACAAGAGAAGGTCATAAATGAGACTCCCTAGATGAAAAAATGATGAAAATGAGGTAGATCTGGCTAAATGACTCTTTCCTCTTCCAAGGATCGCCGAATGATGCTTCCCCTTGCTCAAAGATGCTTCTAAACCTAGGAATACCTTTCTTCCCAATGTGGTATGTCTCCCCATTGAAATGTGGTGCTTTGGAACCTCAAAAACCCTTGAAATCGCCTTGATAAGGACCCATATTGAGGCCGCATGACTTAGGCCAAAGTTTCTGTAATGATGATGAGAAATTGCTACAGTATGGAGGCATGCAAGCCTGATAATTTCAACAGTAAATATGCTACGGTACTAACAACCTGGTTTTCTCCTTCTTTTTGTCCTAATTGTATCCTCATGTTCTCCATGGCTTCTTTGTGCCCTACAAAGCAAATAATACATGATTAGGCACAAAACATACATCAATTCTTAAGAAAAATACATGCTAAGTGTATAAAATATATATAAGATAATACACAAATTTAAACACTTATCAGCTAGTATATTGGTTGTTTGTGGCTTGACCCACTTGAAGCCTTAAGTATTATGGTCAATTTGAATTTCAGAATTTGGGATAAATGGTGAATTTTATTGTTTATTATGGGACTACTTCAAAAGGGTGACCTTAGCTTTAAGACTAGAATATTAGATTGAGAAATTATAAGGTAAGTAATCCACTGAGGACTCTGTATCTTTTCAATATTCTGAGAAATTTTGAAATTTTTGCATGGTTAATTGTATTATTTTTTATTGTGTCTAAACTAGATTTATTGAGATAAAAAATAATGTTGTAGTATTTTATTTTATCTCGATAATCATTTGTTAACATGAAATTATGAATTATGTATTTATGTACTGGATTGTGTATTTACCTTTTTTTGTTGTTCTTGTGCTTTGATTAAATTATCTTCATTGATTTATTTATTCATTTATATAAGTGTTTTATCTTTTTGTATTTTGGAGAGTGATTGATATTTATTAATGATTTAGTATTTTTTTTATCTAATTTTATATTTAATTTATGTTTATCTATTTATTGTCCCTAAAGTAGGATCTTGAGATAATTATATTTCTGAGTGTATGCGATGGGGAAAATATTTGAGAGTTTCTGAACTTGTATTTGTAAGTATTTTTTGTTTAAAAGTTTAGTCTCTATTTATATTATGCCCAACCTTATCAGTGAGGGTTAAACACTGATATTGTCAACAAAAATTTCTGAAAAAATGAGACTTCAGTTTTGCACCAGTCCGTAGGTGAAATAATAACGGCCATCCGAGATACAGTCTCGGGTCATCGAGGGTAAATAAATGATCTCTGACACTCATAGTAAATTTGGAGACAATTTTTTTTTTTAAATCCTGCCCAGAAATTTCTCTATTTCTGAATTTGTATTTCTAGGTTAAATTTTGGTGAATGACATTCAAAAATATTCCTACATTAGAATATTATACTCCGTATTTTGTTTAAATTATTATTTAGAACTCATTCGTATATACCTTCTCAGTGGATTACTTTCTGGACCAGTGAGCTCATGTGGTTGTTGTTAAACCTTTTTTAGATCAATAATGAGCTCATGTGGTTGTTGTTATTTCTAACTAGTAGGCTGTCTATAGCTATGTCACCCCTGTTGCTATAGTTTTTAATTTATTTGTATGAACCATAAAATCCTTGTATTCTGTATTTTGGATTCCTATACCCCTTTATTTGTGTTGTATTTTCTATATTAGATAAATTTGTACTTCAGTAGTTGGTTTGTATTTTTTGCTTTGAGACAGGTTTTGAGGCCATGCAGACCCCCAGGTCCAGGCCCTGTGGGACTGTGGTTGTTTGTCCGCGCATTGGGTTTGACTTAGCCGGGTCTAGGGCGTGACAAACCCAAGCTTAAGCCAATTGAAACCCTTTCTTCTAATTTTCCTTTAACTACCTGAAACTATCTCATCTTCACATGTGGCCTTTTCATGCCATTAAAAGTCCCTTCTTCTTACCCACATCTCATCTTCTTCTCATCTGGAAGTTGTAAGGTGTTCACGATTTAAAGGATGTGATGGATTTTAAAATTGAGCTTTCAAGCTTGTATGCTTACTTAACACCAATTGCAAGGTTTTTAAGGGCTGATTTATGGCCGGCGAGCTTCATCGCATATTGGACTCCATGAAACTGCATGTTGACTTTTTTTATTGTTGTTGCTTTGACCCGGCATGGTGAACTCAGAGCACTAACACATAGCCACACACACACACACCAATAAGGTCTATGATATTTTTAATAAATAAATAAATAATACGTAAATGATAAAATAATTAAGCAATTTATCATACCCACAAAAAGTACATATGAATAATCTTTCTAAGAATCACAAAAAAAAAGGGCATCCATTCAAAGTAAAAATGTAGGATTTCCGCTCAAGCCAAATATTTCAAAACATGGCTCTAGCTAGGAAGTCTCATAACTCTCGTTGCAGGGTCGAAACTTAAATCATCATGCTCCCCGCATGGCAATCATCAAGTTAAAAGTACATGAGTAGTTTCAAAATGGTGCCAAAGTGATGCCAAATCTGTGCAGTAAATGGGTAGTGGATTAAAAGGTGGCATTATGTTGCATCCTTGCTTAACTAATATCTAATGTCAAAATCCAGTTGTTCCAAACAATCAAGATGAAAATATTGATTTTTTGGGGACAACCGCTCTTCCAAATAATCAGGATCACATTACAACGTAAGCTGTCATTGATAAGAAACTGATAGAAATACTTAACCCAAAATACTAAAGTTATCCTACAAATTAATAAGTCCTTTAAAAGTTTCAAAAGTTTTGGTTATGGATAATAATGCAAGTCAAATCATCATAAAAAATCAATAAGGCGACAAATGAGACAAGTAATTTATGTGGTTCATCAAAAAATAAGACCTCCATCCACATCCAGGAGAGCAATATTGTCATCTTCATTCAAGTCCACAAGCAGAAGATCAATATATAGGCCTTCCACCTTTAAATCAGACAAGATACAAGCAAAATGGCAAAGAATTACTCCTTTATTGCACCTGAATAATCTCTTTTTAATATAACAAAAAGTTTTTTTTCTTCTTCTTTGCTTCCAACCTCATCTTGTCCAATTATCTCTCAACCAAATAAGGTTCAAATGGATCAACCTCAACCATTGGATCTAACTAATTTCAATGACATAAATCTTGTTCTTGTAAGTCCTTGTCGTATTTAGTCTGAGTAAGTTTCAAGTTATAGACAAAATATTGGGCCTCCAAATTTGTTCCTTTACTTCACCCATAAAACAATTTTAGTTGAGTTTATGCATTCCTTGTCCGACAACTCCAATAGATATATCAAACATTTGAGAGGAATCAGACAACAGAAACTTTGGTCATGTGCTCTAATATTGGCCTTGCTTGTACAAAATGGTTGAAAATCATGAGCAAATATGACTACATTATAGTGTATGGTACCTTGTCTTCCATTTGGGCCTTGCTAACAAGTGATCCAACTAGAGCCTAGGTAATGTCCCTCAAATCCCACATTAAGTTTCCTATATAAAAGATCAACAAACTAATTAAAGGTTTCACAATATATAAAAAGTTAACACAATTAATTGTATGTCCATTTTTAAAAAAGAATCGATGCTTTAGACCACCTATGTTGAGGCTGAACAAGAAATATCAAGTATTCTGCAGTTCAGGCAATGAATTAGACACCAAATACATTTCCATGGATACCTGAGTACTTCAATATATAGCACGCAAATTAGATCTTCATGTCAAATTCTACAATATGTCAGCAAGAACTTGAAAACCTATTACTTGGTTATCAAGATAACAAAAGTTTAATCAAGACAGTTGCATACTATATTAAACAATGAAGCTCAAAGATCTCTAAACTAGTAGTTAGTCACACAGAACTAGTGGTATAGTAAAAAGGAGTCAATCTACCAAGTGGTAGAACCACTTTAATTCCGCATCAAAGATGTGCTCAATAAACTGTATGCTGCTTTATTTTCATCTATCTAATATATAGTTGAGTACTTCACCGAAGAAAATACATTATGAATAAAAAAAAAAGATAAAATGTTCAGTATATATGCTGTCAGGATAATGCTTTGTTTTGAGCCCCACCCCTGTTTAATCATAGTAGTTGATTTTATATTAATCCTAGCCATTGATTTTATGTTTTAGTTTTTTTGAAACCATAGCCACCACTTCTCCACCTTCTGATTTAGATCGCTATTTAGGAAAAGTGAGACCTAGCCTCATCTTTCTCTCCCTAATTGTGTGTGGTGTTGGCAATGAAGACTAGGAACTCATCTCCATGGGTGCTTGATTGTAAGTGGTTGAGGTAAGGTTCTGATTTGTTTTTCTTTTCCTGGGTAAGGTTTAGGAATTTGCTATTTTCATAGCAAAGATGGTTCTTTAATTTTGAGAGACCTAGAGACCGAATTTGGAGGAGATCAAAAACCAAAATTTGTAGATCATAACCTTAATTAGATTGCTGTAAAACTTCATATTTTTTGTGTTTGTATTATGTATGTTATAACCCTTAAATTCAGTGGTCTTGGATAAGACTTTTGTGCAGACCTTGAAGCATTTTTGTTTTTTGTTTTTTATGATTGTAGAGTTTCAATTAGATTTTGAATTATATAATAAAGTTGCATATGTCAGCATGATCTATAGATTGAGAAATTTCATAATTTTTTCCTCTGTAATGGTTAAGTTATAGCCATATTACTATACTTGTACTCAATTGATGTTTCTGCAGAAAGCATGAAGTTTGGTTAGACAATTTTATGGTCTTATATGTAGAATTTGGAGGAGAGGGAAATATGAAAGTTATAGTTTTCTATATTCCTGAAAATTTCAGATTTTACACGCTTGTCATTTATGAGATATGATTTTATTAGTAAATTATCTCGGATGGGATGTCTGTGAAGAACATCAAGATTGGTGGGTATTTTGGATGGTCATAAAAATTGAATTGTGTAAGGTTAAAATAGGAAAGTTGTTTATTTTTAAGTTATCCAATTGTCAGTAAAATATCATTGATTGTGGAGTTATATATTAATAGATATACATGTTTGAAAGGGATATGTCGGAATTATAATTCTGCAGAAATACGTGAAGGTTCAAATGAATGTTATAATTTGAGTAGTTTTTTAAATAATGCGAATTTCGGATATGTTATTGTCTTAGGTGTCCACATTTTCAAAATCTTGAAATTTGTGATTTGGTAAAGTATATGCAAGGTTGTGAGAGATTTAGTACTCAATGGTCATTATGAAATTGTTCATATGCCCTTAGAGTGGATAATTGCTATTGTACCCTCGCAAGATCCATATTTGGGAGAGTATAATGTTATCTTGATCTTTTGCATTTGTACCCTTCTGAAAACTTTCTTGCAAACCCACGATTATTGTAAAATTTATTTTGTTGGTGAAACTAATAGATTAGTTCCCAAATTTAGGGCATAATAGTTTTTGGGTGTTAATCAAGTAAGTAACACCACACACACACACACACACACACACACACACACATATATATATATATAATTTCTGATTATCAATAATTTTGAATTTATTTATGTTCTTTTCATGCTTGCTTATATAATATTAAAACGTTTGTTGGGTTTTCATTCAATTTATGGTATTATATACTTATTAAATTTTTGAATTACTTTTCTTTCCTGAAATATTAATTCCCACATTTTGATCATGTATGTTATTCTTTGAACTATTATGATTGTAAATTGTTTTGAATATAACTGGATTATTTTTACTGTAAAAAAATGGGATCATGCGTATGTTTGTAAGTTTGCAAGTTTGCTCGACAAATTATTCTACGAATTCTGTTCTGCCCTGACCTGTCTGAAATTATGAAATTATGTTTATTTGTCTGATAACAAAGTTATTTTGATATAAATACGTTTAGTCTCCATTTAACTATGCACTAACTCTGTCACTGGGGTTAAACACTAACCATGTCGATATGAAACTCTGACTCTGTTAAGAAACTATAGTTTCGCACCGTTCCGTCGGTGAAGAATAACAACTACTGATATTCTGACTCCGGTCACTAAGGGTAAACAAATAAGCTCTAATATTCTAACTCGAGTCACTGAGGGTAAAAAAATGATCTCTGATATTTTGTTTTGTTCATAGTGATTTGGAGACTTATATTTTTGTCTGTTATTAAATTATATTTGTTGAATCACTTTGGTTTTATGAACTATATTTTAAATAAATATTTTTGCTATCTGACATAATCTGTTTATGTGTTTTTCAATTCTTAAAATTGCACATGATCCTAATATTTTTAGTGGGTTACTTACTAGACTGTCAAGCTCATAATCTTATTGCTGAGTTTTTTTCAGATCCGGAGTGAATAGTATAATAGACATCTTAGTGAGCTAGCGAGAGATTGTGTTCTTGATCATTTCTAAATTTAATTTGTTATTCTATTTGTGTGATTATTTGATTTATGTATAGAACACCAGCTTGTATTTGAAGTTGGAATTTTGAACCTTGTAAATTTCTGATTTTGACTTTTGAAATTACAATTCTGTTAGATTGTATATTTATCTTGAGATAGGTTCTGAGGCCTTGCATCCCTATTGTACTATGCACTACGGGTTTGCGCCTGTTTGTCGACGCATCGGCTCGTACAAGCCAGGTTTGGGACGTGACACTTGTCTATTGGAAATAAGAAACTATTTACATTTTTAAATACGATTATTCACATCAAAGAAACATTATACAACAATTTTGGGATGAAAAAGTAAACATATGTGCAAGATGTTTCAATATTCCTTGTACCGAATATGTGGCAAAAATATTGTAAGATTCTAGTCCAAAAATGCAATGCATCAAGGCAAGACACTTACATGGCCTTTTGAACATCATACAGGCTAATTGACTTATTTTCACTTGTAGTTACTAGATAACATGCGATGCGGCTCTCTGAAAATGCATCACAAATATACATATAATTATAACTCAATTAGAAATTTTCATGCAACTATCTGAAGGAAAAATTAAGAGAGAGAAAGAAGAGCTACCCTTACATCTCTGACCACGATGACATGTTTAAATAGCTAGGCAGGCTTAACAATGTTTGTCACGCCCCGACCCGCGGGTCCACGGGACGCCACAACCGCCACGACAATCCCGAGGAGGGATGCTCCGCCACTCAACCCTCGAGACAGCAAAGGCTAAACAATAACCTGGAATTTCACAATATTCCACCAAAAATACAAGAGCGAAAGTAACAACAACAATAATGACAACAGTGATGATATACAATAGTAAATAAGTTCACAAGTGCACAGGGAAGCTTTGACAACAACAATAAGTCTTAATACACAAGAGTTGAAAGTTGAGATAGATACAAAACATACAACAAGGTTTACTACAAACTAGTGGATCCATATGCCTAACAACATGTCCATGACACAAAAGGAAACATACATGAAACAGAAAAGATACACAGAAGATAGAGCAGCAACAAATGCCCAGCACAATGCGCACCGCCTCACCTACTACCTGCAACAGTCTAGGAGAAGAAAGAGGGGTGAGTAACTAGCATTACTCAGTGTGGGGAGACTAGCACAACCTCACCAGAAATACCAATAACAAATATAATAATAAAGCATCAAAATAAGTATATTACCAAAAACAAGATAAACATTTAGAACATAACTATATATAATAGCAACCTTTAATATAGTATAACAAAAGATAGGGTTAAGAAAACCCTTCTTACTTCAATAAAATTATAATGATCACAAATCTGCTAAAATACTGAACATCGTTTCAATAATAAGAAGGATAAGTTAAACCTCCAAACCAAACATCAACCTCAACTCATAAAAATATATAGTGCCAAACTGAATTTATGGGAGACTATCATTCCGTGGAATAATAGCTGGGTTTCGCCCCCTCACCATACATTCAAGATGACAACAAAGTAAAATAGAATAGACTAAATTTTGGATCAAATACAAGAAACACCAGTTCGAGAATACTCAATTCCTGAGTCGAGTCAAACTTGCAGGAGATTGTGCTCCTAGGAGCGACAGTTGGGCTTCGCCCTCTCACCACAAGTTCAAGATAACCCAAGGCAAGTAACTCGATGGAAAATACGTCTCAAACACAGTAAATAAAATAACACCCAACACAAAGTGGTCCAAAGCATGTCCCTGAGGCTTCGCTGTTGCCACAACTAGGTTTAGGACCGTCAAGGTACTCATACCCTTGACGTTGTCCGACCGGTACACTGGTTGGTGACTCCAGCTTCCCAGTGAGTGTGTATGTGTCCAGTCATGGTCCTCGACTCCCTCCTGCACTGGCCCTCGTAATAACTGTCCAGTCAGGATTCTCCACTCCCACCTGAACTGGCCCTCGTAGTAAATGTCTAGACTGAGCTGGCCCTCTTAGTAAATGTCCAAGCTGAACTGGCCCTCGTAGTAATTCACCAACAAAACCAACAATATGCGCAAATCCGCACAAAGTACAAAAGCTAACAAAACACCCAACAATCCAGAATACTTCCGCATTCCCACGAGGAAATGATAGAAACACAATCGACACTCAAGCTTTAAACACAAGGGGATAAGCAAATCCCAATACAAGGAAATGACATGAAAAACCTCACAAATCTTCAAAATAAGTTCCAGGCATTAGAATTCTCAAAATCCCAAAGATTCATAACAAATCTTAAGTTCAACACAAACAAGGGTTTCGCAACCTCAATGAAGCGATAATCCAACACAACTCGAATATTAGCAAATCAATTAATAAATGCAACATTCAAGATTAACTTAATAATAATTATCATTCCCAAAATGCCAAACAAGTGTAAGTTAAGAAAACATTTCTTAAAACATGATATGAGTGCATATGAATGTAATATAAGTGTGTGTGTTTGAATTATATCTAGCTATCGGCATTCATCCAATAAGGCAATGCATAAATATCACACTCACTGAATTGGCGATTGCCTTCTTCGCGAGCTACTCCTCGGCTACTCCCTTGCCTCGAGCCAAAGTGTCTTCTCCTTGCCAAAGCACCACAAAGAACCAATGTTAGCACAAGCAACACAAGGAAACCTTAGGTTTCCCCCTACCAACAACCCTAACCGGCTCTAGGGTTTGCTCCACTAACACTAGAGGCAACCAAAGAGATCCTAAGGGTTTTAAAGCTCTCATCTAAACCCAAGGAAACAAGGAAAACAAGAACAGCCCACCGGAGCTACTGTAGCTCCAAGAATAAGGAAGAAAGCTACTCAAGGGTTTCTTGAGATCAAAGCCTACAATCAAAGCCAAAGCTTCTCTCAAGATTCACAAACTATAAAAAAGAATGAAAACAAGGATTAAACTCCTCTCAAGACTACAAACAAACCCTAGGCTCATCATCCAAAGTAGAGGAAAGAACAAGAAGGAAAGAAGGGGAGAAGAGCTTACCTTGAACATCCAAAGGATTGATTTGCAAGCTCCACAAACAAGCCTAAAATCTCCTCCAAAACCAGCCCTAAACCTTCAAGAATGATGGAGGAAGAGAAGGGGAAGAAATGAGGAAGATTAGGAAGAAGAAATGAAGAGAAATGGGGTTAAGTCGGGTTTAAAAGGGCAAAAACGGCGAGTTGTGCGGCCAGTGTGCGGCCCCGCACAGTGGCCGCACACCCCTCTGCCAGGGGTGTGCAGGCGCTGTGCGGCCCCACACTCAGGCCACACAGACCACAAAATGGTCTGTGCGGCCTGTACACATCCCGAACCCCTCTTTAAAACCCTCAAAACTCGACCTAAACCCTCGGCAAGCTTCACCAACTCAAAATAAAGAGGAACTTACCCAAAACATCAAACGAACAAACAAGAAAAAACCGAAAACACCAACCTACGCAAGAAGGGAAAAAACCCGAAATACTACAATGTTGACACACTGGTAAGTCATCAAGCGACGCTCATCACAAAGATGCTGATTTCTAAATCTTTGTTTAATAGAGAGATAACCTTTTAATCCTAATATATGATGAGTTATCCTTGAACGTCCCTTGATTAAATCCTTAAATAATGATATAATGGCAATTGTACAGGCTCCTTCCACTAAAAAACTTAAAATAAAAATCTGATTGCAAGAAGAAGGGGACCCACATCATTAGCCGGCGTTAGATGATATATAGAAGACTGGTTATCTATTAACATACCTAGATTTGAAATTCTTAGATGATGATCTAATAGATACAGTGCAAGCTCTTTTCACCATAAAAAAAAATTCTAATGTCAATAAGAGGGAGATAGATATCATTAGAAACCGTTAAATGATGATCAAATAGTTGTTCTAGTGACATCCTTATGCGATCGAAATCTAAGAACGTTCCTAGATGACAAATTATCATATATATATATATAAATCAAGAGATTGAAATTGGCATACTTCAAGAGATTGAATCTCATACCAACAAAGTTTACCCCAGGAAATAATGCTCTTGATTGTCACTTTTCATCAAAAGACATGGAAGCAACACAATCTTTGTTGCCTCTGGAGGTGGTTTTCAATTTGTGGAGAGCTAAGTTAGGGAGTCATAATGAGAGGACTAGCCGAGGAGTCAGATCTTCAGACCATTGTTGATTTCACCATGGCACACGGCATGCCAAAAGAGAAAGAGTGTTTTTATATATTACATAAACAAAAATAAGCCTAAAATGTGCTAATGTTGGATTAGTAAATTAACAATAATTTAAGTACTAAATAACCAAGAATTATAATATAATATAAAATAATTCAACTTTAAATTTACGAGAAAGAATTTAACTAAATAATATAAAAAATGAATACGAAACCAAAAATAAATAAATAAGTAAATAAATAACCATCCATTAGGCTAGACTATAACCAGAACAAATCAAAACCCACATCCCCTTATAACAACTAAAGCAAAAAAAGCATACTAAATCAAACTACAATGTTAAACAACTATAAGAATAAACCTTGAGTGTTTCAGATTATGAAATTACGAACTATTCTTATGCATCAAAGACTGGAAATAGTTGGACACATTGATTTAAAGATTATCTACAAGCATAGCAAAAGTGGATACTTTTCTTTTTTTAAAATTCATCTTTCCATAACTAAAACAATTAACAAAAGCTTGTTAAATTGATTGAAGGGAGGAATGAAGAAATAAAATTTTTAAATTTCACGGAACATGTCACGGTGATGTGAGGCATTGAAATTAACTCAATTAATGATAAACAACGATTTTATATGTCCTATGTCATTGTTCTCTTCACATTTTGAACTTATTGGAAAAGATGAAAAATAACTAACCTATAATTTTCAAAATGCAAATGAAAATATTCTTCATATACTAAAGATCAACTAAAAAATGTCACACTAACATTATCAATTAAAAGGAAAAACAAAAAGAAATAGTAATAGGACATAATCAAGAAATAAAAAAGAAATAAATGCAATGAACATGATGAAAGAAAATAGTGAATTTAATACTGTATTTTTAATTAATTGGAACAAGAGGAGTCAATCCACCAATGGTCCTTGTTTCGATATTTCCTCTTCAATCCAGTGAATTTCACAAGAATTGCTACATACAAATGATCATGCACGTCATCTACATATCGAAAATTGTAATCCTCCAAGTTTCTATGTGCAAAGTATTTCTGAAACTCTGCATATGTATAATCTCTAGAGACATGGAACAATAAAGTTTACATTTTACACATGTGCTAGGATTGTAAAGTTTGTAAAGTAGTTGTATTATGATGAAGAGTGGAATAAAGTTTAACTATACTATTGATGAAAGCATGTATTATTCAAGATTGATGAGTTCAGAATTGCTATAATTTTTGTTATGTTTTTTCTGATTTGTTTGAACATGAGATTAATTAGACAACATATATATATGCTTGTGATTCTAACTAAAGTATGATAAAGCGTTGATTACATTGGTGATAGTATAAGAAACATGTTTTTAAAACTTCTCAATTTTTAAGCTTTTGAAAAAGAAAATACGAATAATGTGAATGGTATAGCAATAAAACATCAAGAAAGATCATGTAGAGTAGATTCATGAATGAAACAAACTAGAATCATGTCTTCTTACAACAACTAAAATACCAATCTTACTTAAGTACATTACATATTTATACAAACACACAAAAGCAAAACTTAACTAGTTCAGATTAAGGGAAGAATGCTTGGCGCATCAAAGGTTTGAATTAGTTGGACATATGGTTATGCAGAAGCCATCTACAAACTCAGAAGAAGATATTTTTCATTATCCAAATTCATCCTTGCTTTCCAGAAATGATTAAATGTGCATGTTAAATTGATCCCCAGAACGGATGAAAAATACAAAAAAGTCTAAATTTAATGTAATATGTTGCATGTGTGCTGATTAAACATATGACACTGAATTTAGTTGAATCAATGGAGAAAGGCAAATTTTAAATGCCACAAGTCATTGTTCACTTTACTTCTTGAGCTCATTAAAAAGATGAAAAGTAATTAAGGTATAATTCCACAAGTCTTGCTGAAAATGCTCACTGATATTCTAAAGTTCATCTAGAAAAGATCACGCTTACATAACCAATTGATAGAAAATTTATTACTAAGACATAATCAAGAGATAAAATTTAAGGAAATAGATGCAATGAATGTGCAGAAAAAAGTGTGAACTTAGCACAATATCTTAATTAATTGGAATCAAAGGAGTCATAGTATCCAGTTATATTTGTCTGGATATTTCCTCTTTAAGCTAGTGAACTTCACAAGAATTGTAACATATATTTGATCACACATGTTATCCACATATCGGAAATATGCAACCCTCCAAGTTTTTTTTTTAAAACATAATAATGAAAACTGCCCACAAATCAGTGATAAAACCAGAGCAAATGCCAAGATGAAGCCATATATCTTTTCCTTGGACATCAACTATTAGAGTTGTTAGCACTTTGTCCATTGAACAATTCATTGATAGAGGAGGACCACAAAGTTCAAGATTGCCGATGTATATATATGGATCATCAAATGTGGTAAAATGTTTCTCAAAAGGAATCCATCTTGACAAATTATTATATGGCAAATTCAAACGTTCCAAAAAGTCCATACTTTCGAAGGAAGGAGGTATTATTCCTGAGATGTTGTTTGTAGACAAATCAAGAGATTCCAATCCTCGTATTTCACCTATCATATTTGTCATATCTCCAGTAAGAAGTTTTCCTGGTAGATTTAAGCTCTCTAATTCAGAAAGATTTGATAATTCTTTAGGTATGCTTCCATGTAAATTGTTACAAGAAATTATTTTACATTTGTACTTATTCCCTTTTATAACTAATAATATATACCCCATGGAAAACACAATAGAATCAAAATCTTTCAGACCATTCATTTTTTTTGATAATATCATACCACTGATGTTGCCAAAGTTTCTCAGTAAAGAGCCAAACAAGTTATTATGTGAGAGGTCCCATATATGAAGGTTAGGGAGACTTGAAAGTTGAGGGGGGAGATATCCTGAAAACTTATTAAATTTCAAATTGAGAATTGGCAAGTTGGGCATGCTCTCAGCTATCCAATGTGTTATGCTTTCATAAATATTATTATAACTCAATTCAAGAGTAACCAAACTATGGCATTTCCATAGAGATATAGGGAACACATCTGACAAACTATTGTTGCCAGGGGCGGAGCCAGAAATCACAGAGAGGGGGGGCGAGCTACAAATTAAAAAAAACAAAAATTCAAATAACAAAATTTTTATAAATTAAAAATTCCAAATAATACATTAAAAATAATATTTTAAAATACAAAATAAAATACCACTAATGATTGCGAGGAGGGAGTTGAATCCTTCGATTTTGCATGTTTTGAAAACATTGCAATATTGTTTCTTCATCAATTTTAGCAAACATTTCTCGCTCAATATAACATACCATCATATTGTTCAACCATTCATCGCCTATTTTGTTTCGCAAATCTGTTTTGATGATATTCATTGCTGAGAACGCTCTTTCAACTGTTGCTGTTGCCACTGGTAAGATCAACGCCAATTTAATAAGGCGATAAACCAATGGAAAAGTCAAATGCTTATCAGTTTGAACCATTTTCATAGCAAGACTTGCAAGATCATGACAACTAGAAAAATAAGAATTTCTTCTCACATCAAGAATATATATGCGAAGTTGCTCTTTCAAGATAAGATGATCGGATGTGGAGAAATCATCAGAGTAAATCTGAGCAAGTCGAATAAGCATACCATGATCAAATTTCGAAAATGAGTTTCTTGGATCAAGACAAGCAATGCATCTTAATAACTCTGTAGAAGTTTCACTGAACCGGTTATTCATCTCAGCAGTAAGTAAATCAATCACAGCAATAAAGATCTCCGCATGATAATGATGGTAATAAGTAACCAATTGCCCTCCACGTCTCGAACGACCTCGAACTGGCATACTATTTTCCATATCAGGCACTGAAACTGACATTGCAACACAAAAGCTCTTGACTTCTTCTAAAAATGCACCCCATCCATTTTCTCTCAAGTCTTGCATAAGTTCTTTTACAGTTACTATCAACCCCATTGCATTAACAATATTTTGATCTTTCTGTTGCAAGGCATTTGACAAGTCATTAGTTAATCCCAATACTTTGATCATCAGATGCAAGATAAATACAAATTCAAAACTTTCCATCCTTTGTATCAAACCTGATGCTATGCCTCTTTGTTCTGCAACATTCCCATCATTGCATACATTCTCTAGTACCTCTAATACTGATTCCCACATAGTAAATAGGCGGATTAAAGTTGTATAATGTGAGCCCCACCGAGTATCACCTGGTCTTGCAAGATTAGTCTCTTGATGTTGGCCTCTTCCTGAGAAGATCTCACCTTTCTCCAATTTCTCGACAATTTTATCATGGTGCTTTTGAAGCAACACATCTCTCCTTTTGCAAGAAGCACCCACAATGTTCACAATCATAGTGACATAGCTAAAAAAATCACTAATAGCCAAAATGCTCCTGGCAACAGAAACGACAACCAACTATAATTGGTGGGCAAAACAATGGACATAAAAGGCAAATGGATTTTCATTTAAAATTAACGCCTTCAACCCATTAAATTGCCCTTTCATATTTGAGGCTCCATCATATCCCTGTCCTCTCAATCTAGAAATAGATAAACCACAACGGGCAAACAATCCATCTAAAGCGGCCTTTAATGAAGGGGCTGATGTATCAGCAACATGTTCAACAGCAATAAATCTTTCAATTACTTGCCCTTCCTTATTCACAAACCTCACAATCACAGCCATTTGCTCTTTTACTGATTTGTCACGAGACTCATCAAGAAGTATAGAAAAATGACTATCTCCAATCTCATCAATAATAGCCCGCGTGGTCTTTTCTGCACAAGCCCTTACTAAATCTTTTTGTATTTGTGGAGAAGTCATTTGATTATTTCCAGGAGCATTTTCATTAATTACACGACCAACACTTTCAACTTCTGTCCCATACCAATTTAGCATCTCTAGAAAGTTGCCCTTATTTGTGGAACTAGAAGATTCATCATGTCCACGAAAAGCAAGACCTTGCAACAGAAGAAATCTAACAACACGTAAAACAGCAGTGACACGAGCTCTGTATGCAATCTCCATCTCTTTGCTATGAGAAGAAAATATATGCGACACACTTTGTCTCTGATTTTTGAAATCCTCACAATGTTGCCTTGCATTATTGTGGTTGCTATTAACTCCACCAACATGATCAGTGAAAACTTCCATTGCCTTCTTCCAATTGCTAAACCCTGTTTTCGTGAAGGTATCAATCCCAAGTTTATCACACCTTGGCTGCTTAAAAAGATAACAATAGAAACAGTAAGCTGCATCTTTCTCCACACTATATTCCAACCAATCAAATTTCTGAAACCACACTTCTTTAAAGCTTCTCAAATCTTTTCCTTGTTGTTTTCTAGGAAAATTGTGGCCAACTGGTTGACATGGACCCATTAACAAATACTCTCTCCTTACTTGATCTCTTATTCTTGTGTCATATTCCTCAATTGCTTTTCGAAGCCCTGGGTCGGCAATAATATCACTTGGATCAAACTCAACACGACTTTTCTTTTGTGCAACTGTACTTACATTAGACGATGAACTCGTTCTTACTTCAGTACTTTTTGGTATAGATTTAAAAACCTCTCCATACCTATGAAATTGATTAAATTAAATATATAAATATTTTTTAAGTAAATCATAAATTCATAAATTGTCCAATAAAATATTTGTGACACTAATTGAATACTTTATCCTAATCATATTGAACTAAGTTAGAATAGTGCCCCTTCTTTGAGCTCATTTAAAATAAAACTATGGTATAAATTTAAATTTTTTGAGAACAATAAATTATAATTTAATAAATGAAATCAAGGCATAATTATTAATTAACAATTATTTTGAGAACAATAAATTATAATTTAATAAATGAAATCAAGGCATAATTATTAATTAACAATTATCTTAAATAAATATTTTTATTCACATGCATAGTTATAACTCATACTAGTTATATAAATGTAAATAATATTTTAAATTAAAAAATTTTATTTAATAGAATTATGATGAGTGGGATGAGATATAATTCAACAAGTAAAAAATAATTACATGTTATCATTATTATGGTTATAAATATAAATTATAGTTAAATAAATATAAATAATATTTTAAATTAAAAAAATATTTAGAAGAATTATGATAAGTGGCCTATCTTATAAATTCGAATTTATTGTGATGAATTGATGATTATATTTTAAGCTCGTATAAATTTAATGACTATGGTAGACATAACAACATATGTTATTTAAATAATTAAATTAATGACTATGTTTTGAATAATTTTTCTGAATTTATTTAGATAATTTTTAAAAGTTTAATTTGTTTAAATTTTTATATTTAAGATCTTAGTAAATATAAATGAAGTTTTATTTTAAAGTGATATCTTATATTAAATTTTTTTTAAAATATAATATTTTTTATTTATTAGTAAATCACAAATTTTGATTTTTATACTACTTAAATATCTAAATTAAATTAATGATATTAATTTAAATGCCACATCTCTAAATGAATCATAGTAAATGATAATCAATATCAATTCATAAATATTTTAATAAATTAACATATTATATATATATATATATATATATATATATATATATATCACAATGATAAAAAATAAGTAAATTAAAAAAAAATTATCACCTGATCACCGGATTAGAAGATAGAAAATAGATGAAGGTTGCTCAGCAGCTTATAAAAAAAAATTCAATATCTCAGAAATCAGAATCCCAGTTGTTTTGAAAATAGTTGAGTCTGTTGAGAACTTGAGTAGATTCAGAAAAATGAGAAGCAAACATAACAAAAGCTGTTATATATGTATTAATATCATATATTAATATATTATATATTTAATATCATAGATCCATACAACCATTACAACGGATATTTTTCTAAAAAGAAAAACACGTTTCAAGTTTTCATTCGTTCTTTTAAACTTGATTAGACGTTTATTTTTTTATTTTTTATTTTTTTAATCCCAACCTCTCCTCGGGTCTCGGACTCTCGGTCTTCAACTTCAAGCTTCTGTCATCGTAGCATCGGTGGTCCGGTGGACCGTGGTTGAGGACCTGAGGTGCTGCAGCAGGTGCCCAGGCTGGGGCTGCGGCGGATGACCGGGCTGGCTGCGGAAAGGGGAGAGATCCGATAGGGGGGCGGTCCGAGCGAGGAAGGGGGGCGGACTGTATCTCCGGCCACAGGGTCCACTGACCCCGCCGGCGACAGGGGGGGCGGCCGCCCCCCCTGCCCCCCCTGTCCCTCCGCCCCTGATTGTTGCTCAAGTGCAATAACTCAAGTTTTTGAAGAGAACAAATGGAATTAGGGATTCCTCCTGATATGTTGTTGCTTGAAAAATCCAACACCATGAACTGTGAGTTATTATTCCAAAAGTTGGGAAGCTTTCTAGACAAATAGTTCAATGAGACATCCAACAGTATTTGCTAAATTACATAAACTGAAATGCACCATACCATTTATTTTATTCGTTGAGAGGCTGAGGGTTACCAACTTAGACGTTATCCCATTTGTTAGATGTATTGTTGTATTGTATATGTATACTTATATATGTATGTATAGACGATATGTATACTTATCACTTATCACGTTCTATATGGAGACCCAAAGGGTCATTCATGTTGTTTGTTCAAGGTAATACACTTGTTCCATTCTCTCTCTCACTCTTCCTTCTTCTTGTTGGGACGCAGTGGTTAACCTGGTCCATAGTCCCACATCGCCTGTGAGATAGAGTCTCTCTAGACTTATATATCCTAAGCCAATCCTTCCCTCTAACTCGAGTTATGGAGAAGTTAGGATGGTGGGTCCCTGTATTAACATGGTATCAGAGCTACTGTTCCTGATCGACCATGACTAGGATCTTGGGTGCCACATCCGCTATTGGCCCAAGGGGGGTATTGGGACGCGATGGTTAACTTGGTCTATAGTCCCACATCGCCTGTGAGATAGAGTCTCCCTAGCCTTATATATCCTAAGCCAATCCTTCCCTCTAACTCGGTTATGGAGAAGTTAGGGTGGTGGGTCCCTGTATTAACACTTCTAACATGGTATCGGACGCCTAGGATTTTCTTGGCCATCTTTACGGCCATCCTCTTGGGCCGCCGGTCATCTTTTCTCCATCACCAGGCTTTACTATCCCGATCATCTTTCTCTGTCTGTCGACCATCTTCTCGGCCATTTTCTTGGGCCACCGGTGATTTTCTCTTCATTACTGGTCATCACTATATCCGGGGCGGCAGCTACCTTCGGGTTAATCTCCTCCTCCAACCCCTTCTTTCTCTTACTCCTCTTTGTTTCAAATTAAAAAAAAAATTCCCTTTCAGAACCGGCCCTCCACACCCGCCGTCGCCATCGGCACTATAGATCTGGTCATGCCGATCTCCCCATCTCCCGACCATTGCAGCTCTTCCCCTCCAAGCTAAGTTGCTTCTCCTTCCTCCGTCAACACCACAGCACCGCCATCGCTTTCCTCTATACATAGCTCCATCAACATCACAGCTCAGCCTGCAGGCCAACCCCCACACGTCCATCGCCATCTAATCCAATCCCTCCTCTCTTCTTAAAAAAAAAACAAAAAAAAAAAATTATCCACTCGACCACTCATCTTGGCTGTTAGTTGCTCAGCCGACCTTCACCACTATTCAATTAGCCCCCTGACTTTCTCCTATATGCTTCACCTAGCCCGAGATTTTTTTATCTTTTATATTATATATATATATATACCATGGCCATTACTGGCCACTACTGTTTACATGTGAAGATTTGTCTTTTTAAGGACAAAACATTGATAATGATTTTTTTTGGCAATGTTCCGGCAGTTTCTGCAGTCCTATCAAGCATACTCTACTTCTTCCACTGGACATGCTAGTTCGACTCAGGTTGCTTCATCCACTCCAGGTAGTTCCTGTCCTCTTTGGCTTCTTGACTCTGGTGCTTCTCTTCACATGACCCCTGATGCCACTCATCTCCACCATTCCAGTCCACTATCAATTATCACTCGTGTTCGTACTGCTGATGGCACACTCATTCCTATCTCCTCTACTGGTCATCTCTGATCCAATGGTTTCATTGTCTCTTCTGTTTCCCATGTTCCTCGTTTATCCATTAATCTCATGTATGTAAGCCAGTTTATTGATTATGGCTGTCAGGTTATTTTTAACCGAACCTCATGTCGTGTGCAGGATCACAGTGGGACAGTGATTGGATTTGGTCGTCGTCATAATGGAGTTTATGCGTTAGATTCCCTCCGTCTTCCATCTTCACCTGGATCTGTTCATCACTGTTACACTTCCATTCAGTTTCATCATAATTGACATCATCGTCTTGACCACTTATGTCCATCTCGTATGTCGACCCTTATTCATGATGGTGTTTTGGGAGTTGTCTCTCCTCCTTCTGATGTCGTTTGTTTTGGCTGCAAACTTGGTAAGCAACTCCAACATCCTTATTCTTTAAGTGTGTCTAAGACTACTGCTTCTTTTGAACGGTGTCAATGAACGCAAAAATCATCACATCCTAGGGACAACATGTGCTCTTCTTTTAGGTGCTTTTCTTCCCCCTCATTTCTGGGCTGAAACTGTCTGCACTACTATTTATCTAATTAACCTACAACCCTCCTCTCACCTTAATGGTCGTAGTCCTGGTGAGTGTCATCATGGGACACCTCTCTGCTATGATCATCTTCATATTATTAGTTTTCGCTGCTTTATTTTGCTCTCACCACGGGAGAAAACAAAGCAAACATCCCAGTCTGTTTCTTGTGTTTTTCTAGGATATAGCCTTGAGCAAAAAGGTTATCGTTGTTATAATCCTATCACTCGTCGTATTCGCATCTCTCGTGATATCACGTTTGATGAGCCCATACCTTTCTATGCTTCTCATTCTTCAACTAAGTCCCCATCACCCTCTGTCCCCCTGTCCTTTCTGTTTCCTACCCCTTCGGCTGAAAATGCTCCCCCCTGTATCTTTTTCTCCTCTATCATTCAATCCTCTTGTAGAGTTCCTTTCTCACTTCTCTCTTGACCACTATCCTCCTTTATCTGTTGAGTCTCCTGCAATGTCTCCTCCTCTTTTATCTGTTGAATCTCTTGTAGTGTCTTCCCCTTCTCTCTCGCTTCTTCTTGCTCACCCGCCTATTTGTTTCACATGCCACCGTCGGGATGCCGTAGAGCCTCCATCTCAGTCGATCATCTCTGACATCTCTCCCACTACTGATTCGACTCCTAAGGTACCCTCTCACACTTATTCTTTACGCGATCGCTCTGCTTTGCATCGCCCTATTCGGTATGCTTCTACTAGAACCAACGTTTCAGATGTCTTTGATCCAGGTACCTATAGGGAAGAAGTTCAATTACCTGAGTGGTAGACTGCCATGGCAGAGGAGCATGATGTATTGATTCGGACTCATATGTGGGATCTTGTTCCTCTTCCTTCTCATGCCGTTCCCATCACCTATCGCTAGATCTACCGTGTGAAGACTCATTCTGATGGGTCTCTCGAGCGCTATAAAGCGCGTTTAAATGCTCATGGTTTTTAGTAGGAGTATGGTCGTGACTATGAGAAGACTTTTGCTCCAGTAGCCCACATACACACTATGCGTACTTTGGTTGCTGTTGCGGCTATTCGTGGTTGGGTTCTTCATTAGCTTGATGTGAAGAACACGTTTCTTCATGGGGACTTGAAGAAGTTTACATGACTCCTTCCCCTGGACTTCGTGTGCCTCCAGGGTCCGTTTGTCAGCTTCGCTGCACTCTCTATAGGCTCAAACAGGCTCCACAGGCCTGGTTTGAGTGGTTCAGCACAGTAGTTGAGGCTGCTGGTTTCACTCCGAGCATACATGATCGGTAGTCTTCATTCACTCTTCTCCTCGTGGTCGGACCATTCTTCTTTTATATGTAGATGACATGATCCTTACAAGCGATGATTCTGCTCAAATTACCTCTGTGAAGCAGAAGTTATGCAAGACCATCTTCAAGACTGATTTGGGTCCGCTTCCTTACTTCCTTGGTATCGAGATCACTTCTCATCCTGATGGTTATCATCTTTCTCAACAGCGTTATACTCACGACCTACTTACTCGCTCTTGTTTGACTGATACTCATACTGCCGCTACACCGATGGAGTTACATTTACAGCTTCGCACTTTTGATGGGATTTCCTTATCTGATCCCTCTCGCTATCAACATCTGGTTGGCAGTTTGGTCTACTTGGTCGTCACCCGTTACATGCAATTCGCATTCTCAGTCAGTTCATTGCGGCGCCTACTTCTATTCATTATTCTCATCTTATTCGGGTACTATGATATCTTCATGGCACTGTATCTCGTGGTTTGTTCTACCCACGCCAGCTTACTCTCTAGCTGCAAGCCTATTCTGATACTACCTGGGCTAGCTCTCCTAATGATCTGGTCTTTTTCACTGGTTACTGCATCTTTCTTAGATCTTATCTTATTATTTGGAAGACCAAGAAGCAAGCTACTGTTGCCAAGTCTAGTGCTGACGCTGAGGTTCGTGCGTTGGCTTCTATCGTCCAGGAGGTATTCTGACTGTGTTCGATTCTACAGGATTTTTGGGTACCGATCATTTCTCCCATTCCTATTCACTGTAACAGTACTGGAGCCCTTCAGATTATGACCGAACCGGTCAAGCATGAGCTGACCAAACACATTGGTGTGGATGCACACTTCACAATATGCCATTTTCGTGCCCAGACTGTGTCACTTCACTATCTTCCTACAGAGGTCCAGGTGGCTGATTTTTTCACTAAGGCACAGACACGTAATCAACATCTATTCATGTTATCCAAACTCAAGACGTATGATCCACCTTGAGTTTGAGGAGGGGTGTTAGATGTATTGTTGTATTGTATATGTATGTATACTTATATATGTATGCATAGATGTATATGTATACTTATCATGTTCTATATGTGGACCCAAAGGGTCACTCATGTTGTTTGTTCAAAGTAATACACTTGTTCCATTCTCTCTCTCACTCTTCCTTCTTCTAACACCATTAATATTAGAAGAAATTAGGCCTATCAATGCATTTCGGGATAGATACATTGTTCTCAATTTATGAAGGTTTGCAAAATAATTTTGAGCCAACACACCCTCCAAATTATTATTTTCGATCAAGATCCAAATAGGCCAGATTAGAGAGTTGCCCGATACTGTTTAGAATGGCACCTCTTAATGAAGCTTTTCCCAAATACAAGGACTGCAAACTATTTTTGATACAACCAGAAAAAATGCCACCGAACTCTTTGAAAATTCTGACTAATGTTTACCCCTTCAAGCAACAAATCGGTAATTTGCAGAGGTTACCAAGAGTCATAGGAATTGGACCCTCAAGATAAGAATTTAAATCTAGAAATATTACCTCAAGCAAATATATGTTCTCAATGATTGATGGAATAGATCCATGGAAATCATTATATGATAGATACATGGAGGAAATGGAGGTTAGATTGAATAACCATTGAGGCAAGGTAGAGTTTATTTGATTATCACGAAGGTTGAGCTGTTGAAGGTTCTTGAGACTGGTTTCGGCTAATTCCAACACCTTCAAACTTTGTATGATACATCCAGAGAAAATTTGTTGAGATTTAGCAATATCTTCAATTAGATCAAGACCGGAGAGAGCCAATCTTTGTAGTTTGCATAGATTGCCAAGAGATGGAGATAGTGAAAGACCTTGGTTGTAAGAAATGTCTAGGATTTTCAGGGAAGTCATGATTTCATCATTGTTGGCTGCAATTGGGCCATGGAGAGCATTAGACCCTAGGTAAAGAATCTCTAGCCCGCAAACTTTGTACAACCAACTAGGGCATAAAGTAGAGTTAATATTATTACTTGAGAGGTCAAGTACTTTGAGCTTGGTGAGGGTCCCTAACCAATCTGGTAAATACACTTGAATGGAAGTGTTTGATAAATATAACTCCACTAGACTGTGCTTAATGCAACCGGAGAAAATTCTTCCTATATCTGGCTCTGACTTCGATCAAGATAAGATGAAGACAAGGTATGCAAATTACAAAGATTACCAAGAGTTGTTGGTATTTGAAGGTTACATTGAAAGTTATAAGATAAGACAAGAGCTTTGAGAGATGTCAAGTTCTTAATATTGCTGGGAATTTTGCCTTTGAATTCATTGTCTCCAAGGTAAAGATATTCAAGGTTGCTGATGTTGAACAACCAATTAGGTAGGGTGGAGTTAATTAAATTAAAATAAAGATCAAGAGTAGATAGAGGTGTAAAATTCAAATACGGGAGATTAAGCGATGGGAAATGAAGCCCGCAACCTGATAGATGAATATGGAGCATGGAAGCATGTTAACTGTAGAAAGCCAATTTGATGAGTGGAACATATCCACATAGCTCAAGTTGAGATATTTCAAAGAAATGAGTCCATATTTCAAAGAAGTGAATCCAGATAGCCAACCAGCATTGTCAATGATGAGAAAATTCCCATATATATCATTGTAAGATAGATCAAGGAATTTCAAGGCAGAGATATTTCACAACTGATGGGGGATAATACCTGTGAAGGCAGCATTAGATAGACTGAGATATTGCAACTTCTGGAAAGAGCCCATGAATTCTGTGTTGAGAATCTCGTCGCCAGCGAGCCTGCAATACTGGCCCTCAGCTGCTGGAGAGAAAGAAAGAAATGAAGAACAGAGGAAGAAGAGAAGTTGCTGAGAAGCTAATGGTCAAAAGAAACAAGTGAGGAAAAGTTCTCCACTAGCTCAGCAACCAACGAGCTTAAGTCCACTCTTACATTTTATAGTCAAAAGATAAAGTGAAAAGTAAACACACTACTAAGCTTCTCATTGGCTAACTTACTCCACTAACTGAGTTCTAATTGGTCGACAACTTAAACTAGATACTATATTATATATTAGGCAATCGAAACACTTCCAAAACACACAGTTTCTCCTGAACTTCACTGCTGAGTCCACTCCTCAGCTCCATGCTGCGAATCACGCGCCCATCCCAAATCTGCAACCATGCTCGAGCATAGACGTCCACCATTCCTCCCATGACGAGCTTCAATCACTGTTCCTGCTCAGTACCAAGATTCTGGGATGTGAATTTCATTGAAAAAAATTGCAGCTCAAGTCCAAGAAATGAAGTTGTTGGAGATTTACAAGAGTTGGATCTAGCTTTCCTCCAAGAGCCTTATTTATATCACATGATGTGTAGAAGGAAGTATCATAATCTTGAATTATTACCACGTTCTGCAGGTCCAGTTTGACAGCATGTCTGGTGATGTCATTACTGTAAGTAATGCCCACCCATGAGCAGCAATCGTCTTCGATCCAAGAAGAAAGCCTGTGGGCAGGATCAGAAAGGCCACTTTTAAACTGAAAGAGGGTTTGCCTCTCCATCTCAAGGCACTTGGTGTTGATCATGGTAGTGTTGGTTTTAAAATAATGATGATAAGATGCTTGGGAATGGAACTGAGAGAGCTGGGACAATAGTAAAAGAGATAGAAAAGCTAACCAAATCGATTTAGGAGAAGCAATAGTATTTAAGTGTGCTATATATGGAGTAAATTTTTTGGGAGGTAACCAAACTTTGACGTTGTGTTTTTTCGGTATCCCAACTTTGATTTAGATCAAAACGATTACCCAGCTATGATTCTCTTTCACCGGCAGGTCACCTAAACAATTCCGGCCCATATGCGCTGATGTGGAGATCGGTTTTTACACACTCAGCCTTTTAAAATCCAAGTGTGTATGCCACGTCAGATTAAATTTTCACGTCAGCTTGCCACGCGTCATCAAAGGCCTTTTCATCTAGAGAAAGAAAGGACATCGTGGTCATTGCCATCTGCCGATGGACACAAACTTCTTCTCGTTATAACTCTTCTCAAGGCTTACCGCCTCCCTTCTTATTCCTATCCGCGTCGATGAAGACAAACTTCTCCTTGCCATCGCTATGGCTCCGGCGGATGACAAGGTCGTGAAGCTTCCACCACCGGGACGATCTTGTTAACGCAGATGAACCCGTAGACCCGCTTTTGTTGCACGAGCGTCGTCGATCCGGCGACAGCTTCCACACACAATACGTCTCCAGGGCGATGCCCTCCAATTCATCGCCCTCCTACTGCGATCTCTCCTCTTGGGACTCGATCAGGAGCCATGCGAGCGGCACACGGCTGGGCTTCGTGTCCGGCGCCAGCGCCGACCCTGGCGGGTCAGGGAGCAACAGTGTCCAGTCGAAGACAGGGTACATCGGCCGGATCCGCCCATCACAGAAAATCTCATCGCCGGTGATGAAGGGGAATGAGTCTAGATCGCGGAAAACGAAGGCAAACTCAAAATCAAAGTCCGAATCATCGTCGAGGTCGGGATTGTGGTGGTCGTCGTGATCGTGTCTATGGGTGGCGGGGATCTGATCAAGGGAGTTAAGAACCGCGGCGGAGGGTGGATCACAGAAGCTGACGGTGGCGTCGAGGGGCGGCGCGAGCTCGTCGGCGTCCGCCATTACTCTTTCTCAAAGCCGCACACACGCATGTTTGTTTATAAATAGAGAGAAACAAAGAGAGAGAGAGAAGGCGGTGACTTGAATGAAGGGCCTTTGATGACGCGTGGCAAGCTGTTAGACATGTGACTGACTCTAGGGCTGACGTGAAAATTTAATCTGACATGGCATATACACTTGGATTTCAAAGATTGAGTGGGTAAAAACCGGCCTCCACATTAGCACATATGAGCCGCAATTGTTTGAGTGGCCTACCGGTGAAAGAGAATCATAGTTGGGTAACCGTTTTGATCTAAATCAAAGTTGGGATACCCAAAAAACACAACGTCAAAGTTTGGTTACCTCCCAAAAAATTTACTCGCTATATATGAGCTCATGAACTAGTGGGGCTATATATAATAGTATATCAGGAGTCAATGTTGCTTATTGTGAATAATTAGAAATATTTTCAAGCATCAAAGTCATTTTCAGTTTATTTAGCTTTTTCTTAATGGTTTTTATCATATTTATAGACTTGGAATTTTAGTGAGAATTAACATGTCAAAACGTGAATGTGCATCAGAAGGAGACTAGGTCTAAATAAATTTTGCCTCTATGAAAACATAGCTAAATCTTGATATAGATATAGTTTAATTTCATTTTGTATAAATGGTAGATTAATAAAAAAAAATTGTTATTTGTAAGATATTAAAATTGTGCAATTTTGTGAAATCAACTCAAAAAAGGCAAAAAAAATTGCCTCAATTAATCATCTATGAGAAGTGTAATAGTATCTTCTTCTGCAAGTGAATCTATACAAATTTAAATCTATAAAAGTATAATTAAAAGATAAAAACATTAATTATATTAATCAAACTCCCATAACGTTGATTATGTGTGTGGTATATACATATTTTTTATTTTACAGGGTGCCTACTATAGGAAATCATGCTTTTAGCGGCGGTTTTAAAGTCATTTAACAGCGGTTATAACCGCCACTAAATGTAACCAATGGCAGTTACAAAACCGCCGTGTTTACCAACGTCGCGAGTCAATGTACGACGGTTTTATAGAACGGCCAGTACAACCACCGCGAAATGTGTACGACAATCCTCGGCGGTTACATAACGGCCGTAAAAATATGGAGAATCAATACATTAGATATCTCGGCGGTTCATGCTTAAACCGCCGTGAAGGCCTTTTTATTTTAAAAAATCATTTTTATTTGATTTTTTTACAATTTTATATATATATATATATCAATCCTGTGCATTGGAAATGTCGGCGGTTCGTGCATAAACCGCCGTGGATACGATTTTTTTTTAAATCATTTTTTATTTGATTTTTTTTTACAATTATATATATATATATATATCATGTGCATTAAACTCATTCAATTAATATTTAAAAATAACGAAATTTTTATTTATAACTCATTAATAATTAATTCAAATTTACAAAGTTGTTTTCTCTCAAAGTTGCAAACATATCATAATATTAATTCCGAGCACCCTTACTATACATTTTAATCTAATGAAACAAAATGCAAGTCCAAACAACAAAACCTAAAATTTCATATACGAAGAACTAATTTAAGATTCACAAGCAACCTTAAGATTATATCAAGAAACAGAATCACCGTCTTGATGTATAGATGTCGTTGCGTCCCCTGAGATTGTGAGCAGTTGCATTAGATCTAGCTTGTATTCTAAACCTCTCAGATAGTGACCCAATAGCATGCACCTGAAATCGATCATACGATGACAATGTTAAGATTTGTTTATATAAGTGACGGGATGAAGATAAAGTGTAGTAAATAGTGTTGCAAACCAGAATAAAAGGCAATTGGTTATTTCACTGGACAAATATTATAGCACCTGCTCCAAGCCTTAGGTTTGTATGGTGCCAATCTAAGATCGCATCAACTTTAGCTCTGATAGAAAGATCAACAGGGTTCCTAACAGAAAGGAGAATGGATACAAAAATCCATCAAAGTGAGTTCCAAAATGCAGAGGAAGGGTATAGTGATAAACACAGACACACATATGGATCATATTGAAAAAAAGATCATTCCTTTGTACAAAGTTAACCAACAAGAATGCTCTAAAAGATGTCTCTCTTTAGTTTGTCATTCCAATTTACAGGTTAATCAAAGGCATTGACCATCTTTGTTTTCTTGCTTGTTTTACCACAAAATGGGAACGATGTTCATACAAAAAACCACATATAATATATACATCATCAAAACATTCTTGATCAGTTCTCTCAGACATCAGTTCTGTTAAACATTCATTGTAAAACAAATTTGTTGACCTTCCGAAGAATAACATGAAAATCAGATTATTCATCATTATCAACGTGCATTTGCAGCCATAACGAGTACAGCTTACATTTATAAAATGGGAAAATTAACCAGTTTAAAATAAAACTCCAGGGAAACTACAATATTACCAGTTTCCTGAAACTGCAGGGAATGCACAAGCCAAATATTTCAGGATTGCATGGCTGCTCATAAATAATTGCAAATACATAATGATAATGTAAGAATAAGAACTAGCAAAAGAATATGGAGAAAACAAAATTCAAAAATTCACTCACAATGTTCAATCACTCATGGAAATATTGAAATAATGATTGTATAAGCCTTAATTGTCAATCAAATGGACAAAAAGAAGTGAATTCAAATGAAGAAAATATGGATTACCTCTCAAATAGCTTAAACCTTCCATCAACAATTGCTGGAACTTGTCTCATTGGATTTATTTCTGCAAAAGTAGTGCACAACCATCAATTTATATTTTACTGAAATAAAAAAAAATGATCTTTTTAGAGGATAATAAAGTAACACCCATCTAGTTGACAATGCCACAACAATGAAAGTAAGATCTGTGTTTAGGTTCATGATCCTCAACCCAAATGCATTCAAATGATGGATCCTTTTTGTAATTGCCACATCCATGTAAATATATGGGATTGTGTGTGTGCTTTGAAGCATATAAATTAAGAGCCAGAATAATAGATATATTATATATAGATGTATCTCCCTTGTAAAATCATGGTTGATATATAGTTGTATGCCACTGCATAAGAAAGTAGAATTATTACAACTTGGCCATGTAAAGGAACACTATAATTAATAATTAGATGGCAGAATTTATTAAACAAAATTTATACTTGCGATTAGTGGCAAGTATCAGCATGTTGAGCATCTTTCTATAATATGCTCATACTTCTTTGATAAAAAACGCAATTGGTTTGCCAGTTCTATTTATCAAGTCTGATTGATAAAAAAGTCTTGTTGTTCTATGTAAAATTGGTAGCTAGACAAGTTATTCTATAATGGAAAACAAACTTCTATATATTCTGTTACACTATTATACAACAAATGCACAACAACCTAGTCTTTAGGATAGGTTATTGTATGCAAATGAGGAATGACATCTGTTGCAATGAACTTTGCAAGGCTTCTTATGATGTTAGTTGCAATTTTTCTATAAGTAAAAATTCTTTAAATAGAATTGAAAAGTTGCATAAAATATAAATTCATATGGCAGGGCCACAGGAGAGAGGGCTACCATGGCAAAAAGATTAATATGCTATCCCACTCCTTTTCTTTGAAACAAGTTATGCAAAAATCATCAGGTAGACAAAATAATTTGCTATTGCTGGTTTCAAAAGCTAGCTTGGATGTTATAATCATTGGATGGCAAATAACTGCCAGTATCTCTGGATTTTTTAACAGAATTATATAAACAGAGTTTCTTTTGATCCAAACCTTCTCAGGTTGCAGTGATCTCAAGTAGTCCAACAAGTCATTCTTTTCTTCCCCAATAAAATGTTGCATTTGTAGTGCAGCATTTTGTCTCTTGACATCATGCAGTTCCTGTGAGAGGAGAAGAAAATGTAGTACCATAAGTGAAAGGTATGCATGTCAACAGAATCTATTCTTCAATACAATCATAAAGTCAGCTTATTGATAGTATCCTTTCAGTCAATACTCTGCCAGAAACCCTGTAGGTTATTTCTTCAAGGTGAAAAGTGGGTTCAATGTTTTTGACTGGCAGATATGTACCGGAATTATTTTAAAGATGGGTTGATCGTATTTTTAAATTTGATTAGGAGTTCTGAAACTTGATTCAGCTCCTAAGCAAGCCCAAAACTTAACCAGACAAAATTAATAAAATTAGCCCTTAATTTGCCTTACTCATCTGCATGCGTTATTGTATGGTAAAAGATTTGAGGAAAAAAAATGAGAATTCCTTCATTGAAAATAATTGGTAGAGTACAACATAATTTATAGGATTTACAATCTTCTAAAAAACAGCTATTGAGAGCTATTTACAGCTAGAAAATATTCTCCAAAATAGGAAAATCTAAACTAGGAACGATTTTCATAATTTTATCAAAGTAGAAAAATCTAAACTAGGAAAGATTTTCACAATCTTTTCAAAATTCAAGACTCCCCCTCAAGTTGGATTGCAGATATCTTTCAAACCCAACTTGCTAATACAAAAATCAAAACTTGGTTTAAATAGACCCTTTGTAAAGATGTCAGCTGTCTGTTGAGACGTGGGCACAAAGGGTAAACAAACTGCACCGAATACAAGTTTCTCCTTGATGAAGTGTCGATCTATTTCCACATGCTTGGTTCGATCATGTTGCACAGGATTATTAGCAATGCTAATAGATGCCTTGTTATCACAATAGAGTTTCATTGGAGCTTCTATTTTCAACTGCAGATCGCCTATAACTCGTTGTAGCCAAATCAACTCACATAATCCATTAGCTATAGCTCTAAATTCAGCCTCCGCACTGCTGTGAGCAACAACATTTTGCTTCTTGTTTCGCCAAGTAACTAAGTTCCCCCAAACATAGCAGCAATAGCCAGTTGTAGACCATCTATCAGTGATTGAACATGCCCATTCAGCATCAGTATAGGCTTCAATACTCCGGCTTTCTTGTTTTCTGAACAATAGACCTTTTCCGAGAGAACCTTTAAGATATCCAAGTATTCTATATGCTGCTTCCATGTGTGTCTTCTGAGGAGAGTGCATGAATTGACTTATCAAGCTCACAGCAAAGGCAATGTCTGGCCTTGTGTGAGATAGGTAGATAAGTCTACGAACAAGTCTTTGATATCGAGAAGTATCAACACTGTCTTCTTTGCTGTCTCCCAACTTTTTATTGGGATCAACTGGGGTGTCAACTGGTTTGCACTCACTCATGCCAATGTCTTTAAGAAGGTGTAATATGTATTTCCTTTGATTAACTACTATTCCTTCTTTAGACCTAGCTATCTCCATCCCTAGAAAGTACTTGAGACTTCCAAGGTCCTTGATTTCAAACTCATCTGCCAAAATTTCCTTCAATCGAGCCATCTCTACTGTATCATCACCTGTCAAGATAATGTCATCTACATAGACAATAAGAATTGCTATGCTTCCCTCACTTGATCTTCTAAAGAACAACGTATGGTCCGCTTGAGCTTGTGAATACCCTTGTCTCTTTACTGAACTAGTGAATTTCTCAAACCATGCCGTGGAGATTGTTTCAACCCTTAAAGAGACTTTTTCAATTTGCACACCTTAGAGCCAAACTTGTCTTCAAAACCTGGAGGGGCATCCATAAACACCTCTTCTTCCAAATCACCATTTAGAAAGGCATTTTTGATGTCTAGTTGTTGCAATTGCCAATCCAAATTTACTGCAATGGAAAAAAGAACACGAACTGTTTTGAGCTTAGCAACCGGAGCAAAAGTCTCTGAGTAATCGATCCCATAAGTCTGAGTGAAACATTTGGCAACCAAACGTGCCTTGTATCTTTCCAAGGATCCATCAGAATTAAATTTCACAGTGAACACCCACTTGCACCCTACTGTTCTCTTCTCCTTTGGACAGTACATTAACTCCCATGTCTGATTCTTCTCCAGAGCCCTCATTTCCTCCAGAACAGCTTCTTTCCATTCTGGAACCTGCATTGCATCTTTAATACTCTTTGGAATTTCCACATGTGAGAGATGAGTGATAAAAGCATGAAAAGAAGGAGATAATTTTTTGTATGATACAAAATTAGACAATGGATATAGAGGACGCCTAGTGCATGCTCTGGTTTCTTTTCTGAGTGCAATAGGTAAATCAAGATCATTATTTTCAGGAAGTGGATTCGAACCTGGAATTTCAGAGTTTGGCAACGGGGATTTTTTTTACTATGCTGCAAGTTATCGGACAATTCTCCCAACTTTGGTTCTCTTCTTGAGAAAACTATCCCAAATCTGTTCATAGTATTATTTTCGATGCTAGTTGGATTGATATTAGGTAAATCCATATTTTCATTACTTAAAACGTTGGAAGAATTATTTTCATGAAGATCCATAATGTCAAACCCACCAGAATTTTTTTGTAAATCAGACCCATTCCTTGGAGAATCCTGGGTCCCATTTAAAATAGGTAAAAAATCCGAAGTATGCAAGGTAGTTTCATGAGAAAGTTGATCATTGAAAAATAAATCACTTTGATTTTGACTTCCTAGATTTTCCTCCCCTCTAAAAACCGAATCTGCTTGTTCTTTCTCCCCCTGAAGATGAGGTTGGAAATAGGAATCATTCTCAAAAAACTGAACATCAAAGGTGACAAAATATTTTTGTTTTTCAAAATCATAACATTTGTACCCTTTTTGGTTTAGAGAATATCCAAGAAAAACACACTTGGTAGCTTTAGGATCTAATTTTCCTCGGTTTAATTCCTTATTGTGGATAAAAACTGTGCAACCGAAGGTTTTAATTAGCAAAGTGGATTGAAGTCTTGAGTGTGGGAAACTTTCGGAAAACTTTTGTAATGGCGTTGCAAAGTGTAAAACTTTTGAGGGCATTCGGTTAATAAAAAATGTTGCTGTTAAAACTGCATCCCCCCAGAAAATTTTCGGAACTTTATGAGTAAAAAGCATTGCTCTAGCAACTTCGAAAAGATGTCTATTTTTTATTTCAGCAACACCGTTTTGTTGGGGTGTTCCAACACAAGAACTTTGGTGAAAAATTCCATTTTGTGAGAAAAAATTGCTCAAGTGCTTTGTGAAATACTCACGACCATTATCACTTCTCAAAATCTTGATTTTAGTCTCAAATTGATTACAAACCATGTTGTAAAAATTTTTGGAAATATTTTCCACTTCAGATTTATGTTCCATTAGATAAACCCAACTTAATCGTGTGTGATCATCTATAAATGTGACAAACCATCGTTTTCCAGAAATTGTTGCAATTCTAGATGGTCCCCAAATATCACTATGCACAAGAGAAAAAGGTTTTGAAGGAACATATGGCTGAGAATTATAAGGAGATCTATGCATTTTTGCAAAGGCACAAATTTCACATTGAAAGGAAGATGGATCTTTTTGAGAAAATAAACTTGGAAACAATCATTTTAAATAATGAAAACTTGGATGTCCTAACCTAAAATGCCATAACATAATATCATTCTTACTAGAACCGGAAATAACACCTAAGCCAGAGATTGAAACAGAATCTTTCGGGAGAGATCCATTGTCGAAATAGTAAAGTCCACCACTTACTTTAGCATTGACAATCATCTGCCCGAGGCCAAGTCCTGAAATTCACAGTGAGATAGGAAAAAATTAGCACAACAATTTTGGTTAAGAGTTAATTTACTGATTGACAGTAAATTACATGACAATCTAGGAACATGTAATACATCTTTTAATGTTAGACATGAAGAAATTTTGATGGAACCAGACCCAGCTATGGCAGAGTATGAGCCATTTGCCACCTTAATTTTTTTATTTCCTGCACAGGGACTATAGGATGAAAATAAATGTGAACAGCTGGTCATATGATCAGTGGCACCCGAATCTATTATCCAAGGGCCAGAAATATTGGAGGATAGAAAGGCAATGGGAGCTTGATTACCTTGATGAGCATAAGAGGCAGAAGGAGTGGCAGAAAGATTAGAAAACTGTGGAGATTTAAAGAGTTTAAAAAGGTGCTCAATTTGTTCCGTCGTGAATGGAAATTGAGGCTGTCCTGAAGTAGAATTACGCTCTGCAGTGGTCTCAGACACAGCGTTTAAAGCTCTTCCTCCCTCTTGTTTTTTCTTCCAGCTTGGCTGCCAATTTTGTGGCTTCCCATTAAGTTTCCAGCAAGATTCCTTGGTATGCCAGTGCCGTTTGCAATGCTCACACCAAGGCTTTTTCTTCCTATCAGAAGTAGCATCAATACCATGGGCAGCTAAGGCCGATCCTTCAAGTTCTGCAGGTTGCAAAGAGTGGCGTGACATGACTCATCTCGAATAGAAGACCTCTCGAATAGAAGGAAAAGGGCGCCTGCCTAGAACACGTCTTTTAACATCATCAAATCCTGCATTTACACCAGCTAAAAACATGAAAACTCGATCAATTTCTTCACGTTTCTTGAACCGTGCCAAATCCTTGGGATTTTCCCATTCGTCATTGTAGCATAGATCAAGTTCCTGCCAAAGAGCCAACAAATTATTGTAATATGTGGTAATATCAGCTTCTCCTTGCTTAGAGTTCCACAACCGGGTTTTCAACTCATAAGCCTGTGAATGATTCTCCACGTCCGAATAGGTCTCACTAACTGCATCCCATATTTCTCTGGCAGACATGAAGATGTAGGGTTTCCTAATAGACTCCTCCATGGAATTGAGGAGCCAAGTGGTGATAAGGGAGTTTTCAGATCTCCATTTTCGGAACAAAGGATCAGATTCCTCGGGTTTTGTCTCTTCCCCTGTTAAAAAACCTAGCTTCCCCCTGCCATCTATGGCTAGTTTCACAGATTGAGCCCACTCTAAAAAATTCCTACCATTCAATCTAACAGTTGTAATGTGGATGGAGGCATGTGGGTTCAAGTCAGTAGTAATGGATTAGACAGAGGTTACTGTGGGAGAAGGAGACGAAGAAATAGGACTGATTTCTGAATTTTTCACCATGGTTGATAGACAGAATTTCAGTCCTAAACCCTAAGCTCTGGTACCATAAAAGATTTGAGGGAAAAAAAATGAGAATTCCTTCATTGAAAATAATTGGTAGAGTACAACATAATTTATAGGATTTACAATCTTCTAAAAGACGGCTATTTACAGCTATTTACAGCTAGAAAATCTTCTCCAAAATAGGAAAATCTAAACTAGGAACGATTTTCATAATTTTATCAAAGTAGGAAAATCTAAACTAGGAAAGATTTTCACAATCTTTTCAAAATTCAAGATATGGAATTCTGCAATTAACTCATTATCATTAATTATTTGATAGAAATGTGATGTCTGGATTAAAAATCCACAAGAGGATTTGATAAGTTCTGCACTTATGCTTTCAGTTGTTGGATCATATCAGATATGTGGTTTAGGGCAACAAGTCAAACACTGGACACTTGGATTGTGAGACACTAGTTTGTGTGACTTAATGAATTTCTTTTTGATGTTTTCTGCTTGGTTATTCTTTGCATAATGAATTTCCGAAGTAGTTATATTGCTTAATTGCACTGACAATTTAATGAATCACCTTAAAGAATTAGCACTGACAATTTAATATTTCACAAGAAAGGTGAAATCTGTAACATACCTCCCATATGATGGCAGTGCAATCTTTAGAAGATGATGCCAAGTATTCCCCCGCATTTGAAAATTGAACAAACCATTCTTCATTTTTATGTGCATATAATGTCTACAAAAATGAATGAGATATTTCAGACACCTGACAGATCTATAGAATTAAAAAAAGGTCCAAGACAAATATCAGAAGAACTTTAAATTTACTTAAATTTCATTGCATCTATCATAAAAACAATCTAATGTATAACTAATTTTGTCCTCTATATACCGCCTTCAGATACAAAGTAATCAAATTCAGCACAATTTGAGAGAAGAAGTCTCACCATCAAAACAAATACACAACCTTTAAAGCTAACTCTTGAGAAAGGATATATATCAGAACAGGTACAGGTTATGAGAGTTCAAAAAGTTTAACCTTTAATGAATATCAAACAATTTCAAATCCTTTTTCCAAACATCAGAACTAAAAATACACCAAAAGCACTCCAATCACAATGGTTGATATAACAGCACATTAAATTCAGAACAAACAAGAACACAATTTAGTGAGTTCAAAAAGTTACAACTTTAATGAAAGTAAAATTTTGCGGCTTCCTTCTTCCAAAGTTTATACTGAGAAGACCCCAAACACACACCAGTCAAGCAAAACATAAAATCATAACAAACCTAAAACCAATTTAAAGAGTTCCAAATTTACACCTTTAATGAACATCAAACAAAATTTCATCCGCAAAAGAAAACAAAAAAACAAAAAAGAGAAACATACTGCATAAAACTGCATACCTTAAGTGGATCAACAGTTGTAAATACAATTTTATCCGCTACCTCTTGCATGTACCTACAAAGTTTCTACTCATAGTGACTCACCACAAACAAGTAAATAATAAGCAAACCTCTAAGACTTCATCAAAATCAACAAGGCTCTTTCTTATTCCAAAGTAATACTTCTCTGCGTTTATTTGTAGTCCAAGAAGCTGCAGAAAAAAAATCAGCTCAGGAAGGATTGAAATGCTTTTTACTGAATAAAAATGATATGCACTCCATAATAGGAAAATGTTAGCTCAACAGACTTGTTGTACAATAGTGTGGCCCTCAATTGGTATATCTTCATTGCAATGGGTTACACAAAGTTCTAAATAGCTTAGAAAACAATTCTCAGAATTTTTTGTTTTTAAAGCTTATAACATGGTGGATAGCTATTAATAAGAACATAAAACCAATTCAAAACTTATCAGAGTAAATAAAATCCCACCAACAAAATCTTCAACTAACATCAAAGTTCCCAATGAAACAAAAAAAAAAAAAGTCCATTGGAGCAAGCATGCATGTCGCAGTGAATTTAAAGCCTCTTTCCTGTTCTCCCACCCTTTCTACGAGTGCTATCAGTGGGAATTGGAATTACATCCTCTGAAAAAAAATATGAAACAAAGAATTTTAAGTCAACCGAAGTAAATGTGTTAAAGTGGTATAAAATGTAAGCTAATACAGAGAAATGATTTGTGAAAGCAATGAAGTAACTATAGTGAACTACTATAATTTCATACTTCAAATAGAAAAATAAAGAACGAGGACTTAATTAACATACTGTCGCATATGTCCTACGTAGATCCATCTGAATTATGGTTGCCTTGAGCCGTGTGACTACCCTGTGATGAACGTCTTCCAATAATTGGCGACCCCACATTTTCCTATGTTAATAAATTTCAGTATACAATATGAGGAAAACAATGAAATCCTATAAATGTAAAAATTAACACTAACCTAATCAACACAATGTTACCAAACAATAACTCTAAAAATAGAAATTTTAAAAAAAACCTGATTGGTTGCTATGTTTTGATTTTGGTTTGCCAATTGTTGGGTAAGAATTGCTATTTGTTGCTGAAATCGTTATTCATTTTGTTGCACTTGTTGCCTTAAGAGTTGCATAGTATCCTTGAGCTCATTGATTTCAGCTTGTGTGCCACCACTGGCTTCATTTCTCCTACTCGAGCTAGAAGATGGTCCATACACTTGAGTTGGGACAACTCCAAGTCCCATACCTCGAACATACCCCGGGTGTTCTTTCCCAAAAACACTAGTAAATGCTTCATTTTCAGAGGAGCCTTGACTTCGAAAAATTAGATCTTCCTGTAAATGAAAGTAATAGAGTTTTTCATAAAACATATTTATCTAAAATCACGAAACATATCATATTTTTTCAATGTTAAACTTACATGATTATGCCTCCCTTCTTCATTTACAAAAGACCCATCCGATGTTGTATGGCTTGCCTGAAATAATTCAGCTCTGCTAATAGAACGACCAAGTTGCTTTTCCTACCAAGAATACAAGTTGTTTAATATGTAAGTAATGTTGCGACATGATTAATAAACATAATTAAAACCACTCAAAACAAGCAATTAATAACCATCTCATTCTCCAGTCGGGCAATGGACTTTGAGCCTAATGTGTGAGGCATTGTTTGGTGGGTGCGATTTCTAGTGTTTTGTTCTGCTTTTGCCTGCAAAATGTAATTTAAACATGTAAAGGAAAAACAATAATACAACTATCAAAATTTATTTTTTATGGATATCACCTTCTTGTCAGGTTGAGCTCTATAATCCACAAAAGCAACCCATTGCTCCAAAGGGATCTCAGGAGGTTTCCTTGCGATGTTGGCTTCACGAGGACCATCGGGATCACATTTCATCAAGTTATATAAGTTACATCGATTGTCTCGCCATTTTTTCACTAAGCTTTTGAAAATATATCGCTTATGTCCATCATCATTGACCTCCAATTTCGTCTACAAATCAATAAATACATTAGTACAAACCGATCAAATGTGTCCAAAAATATAACCCATAACATGACAATTATAAATAACATTTGATACCTTTATAATATTGCTCCACACATGATCTTTATAGCACTTTGGGATCTTTTGTCACTTTTCATATCCGATAGGAAAGTTCTGACAATTACTTGCAATGTGGCCTAGAAATTGAGCAAGCATACCACCCGATAATTCAACAGGCTGATTTCGGGAATTCCATTCCACAAGAACTTTCTCTCTGGTGGAAGTGTGTACACGTCAATTGCTCGCATTTTTTGACGCTTCAGTTGCCCATTTCCATCTGCCATTTACAGAAAATTAAACCTCATCTTATATATAAGATTACTTTTCTTAGCATGTAACCACCTATAACTTTGATACCATGCAATATATAAATATCAAATAAATTATATATATACATGTATATAGATTAATCACCTCTAATTTGCACGTCCCATGTTCTTGTTGTCCTTTTGGAACCCCTAAAAAGTTGAGGTTCATCACTTTCAACTGCTGACTGATGCACTGGACCATCTTCTTCAACTTGTGCATTCATCTGAGTAGCAACTTGTTCAACCTGTGCATTCATTTCTGGTGTTCGCATGGATGTACCTGGGTCCATAGAATGATGTGGGTCCTCTGTTGAATTTGCGGAAGAACTAGTCGTGATGTGTCTTCTTGTCCTCGGCATACTGCAAATAACTCACATTATCAATTTATTAGTTCGATAACCTGTACGAGGAAAATAAAATATAATAAATTATTTAACTTACATAATCAATTATTTAACTATTGTTTTCAGCTTCAAATTGTTCTCCAATATTTGAGGATTACAAATTATGAAGATCATCTACATCATCCCGACTCAAAGGTAACTGTATATCTTCTTCAGGAAATAAACTTTCTAGATTTTGTGATGGATAAGCTTCAATATTGGCCATGGCATCTAAATTATCCTCGCCCATATCGTACAAATCTCTAGGTTTCAGGTGTATTGGTATACACCACCCATCTTCTTTTTGATCATCAACATAAAATACCATTTGTGCCTCAGAAGCTTTAATGTATGGCTCATCATCTTCAATCACCCTAGTATGTATAGGTCTTGCAAAACTGATTGAGGTAAAACCCAATTTATCAGTTTTTAAACCTCTAGGGGTAGTTGTGTTGGCCCACTCACACTTGAACAAAGTCACCGTAAACAACCCATTGTAATTAATATCGATGATGTCAACTAATTTTCCATAATACGGCACACCTCCATACCGCATGTTAACATCGCTATTGCTAGAATAACTCCTTGTTCCAAATGTGCCAAAAACACCACTATTCTGTGTGTTTAATCCTCTGTCACGTTCCAAAGTACGAAACTTGTATCCATTGACATTGAATGCTGTGTATCTTTTTGCTTATTTAATTGGCCCCTGAGCTAGAGCTATGAGCAAACTCTTATCAGATTCTGGGAGCACCTCACAATCTCGGTTGATCTAAAGACAAATGAAAATAATTTATATCTATGCCAATTAAAATACAATGTATATATCGAGATAAATACTTACTCGATTTGCGAACCATTGACTAAACTCTCTATGAACCATCTTATCTACCTCAATAGGATTTCTACTTCGGCTCCGTAATTGTCTTCGTGCAACAACTCCGAATTCTCTATCATGATCCAAAGTAGTATTTTAATAACAACGTCCACTTTAATAGTGCATAAATACACGAGCAATAATACTCACTGAACATATGAATCAATTGCTAGGCAATTGATTAGCACATGCCGATGCGCTTGTAGATGCTCAATGGATGATAACATAATCCACGTAAAGCCCCCTACAGGTTTTCCAATATATGAAAATAATTCTGCAATTCGAGCATTTGGGTGCTGGGGAGTGACAGATTCATCATCAACTCGCCTAGGTCGATTCCATACTGTCTCAATATCATCTAGATATCGCGAGCAAAATGTAATAACTTCTTGTGCAATATAACACTCTGCAATAGATCCCTCTGGGTTTGCTTTGTTGCGTACATACGATTTTAGTAGTCCCAAATACCTAAAACATCACGAGTCATAGTTATATAACATAGATTTGTTGTTATTATTATTTACAAATAAATTTATTAACAATTAGATACCTTTCTATCGGATACATCCAACGGTAATAGACTGGACCTCCAAGTTTTGCTTCATCAACCAAATGAACAATCAGGTGTATCATCAAAATGATGGGGGGGAAGCATTTCCATGTGGCACAATGTTAGTACAATTTGGTTTTGGAGATTATCCAATTCCATAACATTCAATGTTTTGCCACATATTTGTCAGAAAAATGAACATAACTCAAGTAGTACAGCAGATACTTTATCATCAACCCCTGCACGCATAGCGAGTGGAAGCAACTGTTGCAATAGTATGTGACTATCATGACTTTTTAATGTCCCAACTATTTTGAGATTGTTAGCATTGATGCACCGAGAAATATTGCTTACATAGCTATCTGGCACACAGATATTGTTCAGAGTATTTAAAAATAGCTTCTTCCCTTGCTTACTCATCGTATAAACTACTGGAGCAAACTTTCCATTTTCATCTGGCCACAAGTCCGGTTTACAACCAATATCTCGTAGATCCTTAAGAGCATTGAGATGATCTTTTGAGCGAGAACTATCATTCAACAATGTGAAAAGAATATTATCGCACACATTCTTCTCTATATGCATCACATCTAAATTATGACGCAATAAATTTTGTTTCCAATATGGGAGCTCAAAGAAAATGCTTTTCTTCCTCCATTGCTGTTGCTCATCTGTAGAAGTACTTGCACCACGTCTTCTTTTTCCCCTGAGTTGACTATCCATGGGCCGACCAAATGTGACATCAATGTCCTTAACTTGCTCAAAAATTTCTTCACCTATTAATAATTTTGGAGGAGTTCGTAACTCTTGCTCTCCATTAAATCTGATCTTGTTCATTCTGAATTTATGACAACCATGAAGAAAGCGCCGATGGCCCATGAAACACCATTTCCTACTATGAGGCAAGCGACAAGGATCAGAGGCATAATTGCAATGTATACAAGCACGTCCAGTATAGACATTCCACCCAGATAAATTTCCCAAACCAGGGTAATCACTAATTGTCCACATCAAAGCAGCATGCATCTTGAACATTTCATTTGCATAGGAATCATATGTATCAACGCCATCATACCACAACTCTTTCAACTCCCTTATTAGAGGTTGTAAGTAAACATCTATATCATTTCCTGGCATATGTTTACCAGGAATTATAGTTGAAATGATAAAAGATGTATGTTTCATACACACCCACGGTGGCATATTGTATGGGATGAGAATAATTGGCCAAATGCTATAACTTTGACTCATATTTCCATGGGGATTAAATCCATCCGTAGCTAATGAAAGACACACATTCTGAGGGTCTGCTGCGAACCATCCATTTGTTGAATCAAATCTTTTCCATGCTTCAGAATCTCTTGGATGTCGCAGTAGCCCATCGTTGTTGCCATCCAAGCTGTGCCATCTCATATCCTTTGCTGTTTTTGAAGAGAAAAACAACCTTTGTAATCGAGGTCTCAATGGAAAATATTTGACCACCTTTGCAGGAATCTTCCTTCTAGTTCTATTACCATTGGATGAGACATCTGAGCCATCTTTCCTTTCCTTCCACTAGAAGTATTACAAATCTTGCAATTTTGTCTCTCTTCATCTTCTTCATTACCCCAATAAAGCATGCAATTATTTGGGCATGCATGTATTTTTTTCATAGTTCAATCCAAGCTTCGTGATGGTTTTGTTCGCATCATAGAAAGAGCTTGGAATTTTTATGTATAAATATCAAAATGGTCCCTCTATTTTGCGATTTCCACTCTTTTAGTCCCTCTAATATTAAATCCGCCCTTTTGGTCCTTGTAATTGCACATTTTCGTCCTTAAGCTGTAAAATCCGCCCTTTTGGTCCTTGTATTTGCACATTTTTGTCCTTTTTGGTCCCTCTAATTTATTAGCTGAAAGGACCAAAAGGGCTGATCCGTCAATTGGAGGGACTAAAAGGACATAAATGTGCAAATATGAGGATAGAAAAGGCAGATTTTATATTAGAGGGACTAAAAGGACGGAAAACGCAAAATAGAGGGACCATTTTGATATTTATACCGAATTTTTATATGTGGAAATGCATCACGTAGCAACTCCAATATCATCGCCATTGCCTTATCGCTCATTCCACATAGACACTTGATGTGGTACAATTTCAATATGAATGATAGTTTTGAATAATTTGCACACCCTTCGTATAGAGGGCCATCTTTAGATAACTCATAAAACTCGTCTGTTGCATTCCTAGTTTGGTTCACATGTGGTATGTCATCATCTATCTGTCTAACCCCTTCATTTACTGTTTGAAAGCCTTCCTCTAGAATAGGTTCATGAACTCCAAAAGCATCATTTATCATATCAATAATTGGATCTTTAACAACAACATTGCTTTGTGAAGCAACTTCGACATTGCTTGGAACATTAGTTGTTTCTCGTGGATGGGAATCTCCGTGAAGGTACCAAATTGTATAACCTCTTGGAAATTGTTTGCAAATTAGATGATCGTATACCTCGGCACGATTTTGACGCTTACTAAATCCGCACGTAGGACATGGGCAGAGTATCATATCATTAATTGAACTATGCCAGAAAGCAAATTCAATAAAATTCTTAACACCTTGGTCATACGCAACTGAGTTTCGCGGCATTGTAATCCATGATTTGTCCATGCTTGTCAAAAGCTGTCTAAAAAATAAACAACACTATTTATTTATTATTATAAATTGTTCATACCTAGACAAATGGATTAATTCCGACAATATATTAAAACACTTTCCAATATTTATAGTGTTATATTTGTCTGTTCACATTATACAAGTTGTTCATATTATTAGTGTAATTTGTTCTCTAAAATGATCCTCTCACATGTTGCATCTATTTCCTAAATGCTTTAGTTACAATTTATCCATATTAACATCATAGCAATTTTAATTTTGCAAAACAAGTTTAAACATCAAGATCGAATGGTACCTAAATTGATGGAGACCACCACCACCACCAATAGCAACTTATGAAAATATCAAACCAGAAAAAAAAATCCTGCAAAGTGACAAAAAAGGACAAACAAGTAGGAATTTTTGACTTAGGTATATAATCAAGAAAATTTTATTTAGCTCCTCCACAATATCATTGAATATCCTAGATGTTTACTGTCAAGAAAATATAGAAATGTCTATTAATTTACTGCAACTTAAAACATCCATCATTGCCAACAATAACATCATCACAAGTCATGGCCATTTTTGTGCAAGTCAATGACAAAACGAAAACAAGTCATGACCATTTTAGAAGACTCAATCTCTAATAAAATGGATATACATGCTAGTACTAGGGAAGGTGAACTAGCAAAGATGCCAACAACAACAAATAAAAGAATACTAGTTTCAATAATAATACATAAGTAAATTGATTAATACTATCACCAAACACAGCATACCATATAGTGAAAAAAACATGTGAGCTGTGAATGCACAGCATAGTAAAAAGATATGTGAGCGTGAGTGCACAGGCGAAGGATGACATCTTTCCGTATAAGTACTATAATAATAGTGTATAATATTATAAAAATACTGTGCCATATATATATAGTTTTGACACATAATAAATTGTTTTGTCAAGAAAGCAAACATATTGGGGCCATATATTCCTCTATAATGGAAGTGGAAATATAAAATTTGAAAAGACTCATCATCCACAAAAATAATAATAAATGAATGAATCACAAGTCTTAAACTTTATATATGAGACAGATATTTTATAATGAAGCCACAAAGAACTAGCCAAGATACTAGCACTCATTATTAGTTCAAAGAAAATGACGATCCAATTATACTCAAAATCCTAACAAATAAACTAATAAAGACTGATACCTCTGGACATGAACCTTCACCTAAAGAATCATTCTGCATAACTTCTAATGAACAGTTTGTTTGGCGACCTTTCTTCATCATTACTGAATTGAGTCCATAATATAAAATAAAATAAAATGTGTGGTGGTTCAAGAGCACAAAGATCAATTGGAAACTAAGTTCAATTAAATAAATAATTATCATGAACTTGACATAAAAAAACAATGTAAAGAAATCATCGAAGAAAGAGCAAAAGGAACAATCCTTCCATACCTTTCTATCCTACAGAAGCTTCAAATCATGTAGCCACCCAACCTATATATTGAAATACAATAAGCGATATGTTTGTGCATCTTCTATTATTATATGATTATATTATATGTAATGCACTAGGCTACATGAAAGACACTAGAGTGACTGTAGAAAATTTCACATGAAAAGACAACTATCTGATTCAAAACAATAATTGTTGTGTATATAAAACTTATACAAGTAAGAAAGATTATATAACCTTGGTTCCAAAGAAGACATGTTCTATCCACGTGAAATATTCTTAAGTATGCTTCTCCCTATGAATTAATTTAGGGTCATATATCCCGTGCCAATGTGATATATGCATCCTCTTTCATTAGTAACATTCAACAACACCCTATAGTTAGTGTAGCAAATTACTTTGTGTGTGGGTGTGATCAATCTATATATATACTAATATATATACAGGAATATATATATATATATATATATATATATTTCTTCTTAATATGTGTTTATATGATTACATAGTTTGAAGGCATTAACCTTCATGAAATTCATATACCTAAGTTGCTGGCTCTAATTAATATTGATATTGGTTACCATGCTTGTATAGCTAGGTGGCCATATATATATATGGGGAAGACATGCATGAGTGATTGCTCAATGGATATGCATACATATTATATACAGTGACCGGAAACATGGACACAGATGCATGTCATGCATGAATATGTGAGCAAATTAAGCCTGTGTTATATACCTGCGCATGATTTCAAGGTATACTGCTTCACCTGCAGGCCACAACTTGTCTTTCAAAGGGACGTGTGCTCATGTCTTGTGCCACTGAGAAAGTAATTAAGTAATTAATTCATAGGAAGAAGCATACTTAAGAATGTGATATAATATTCAAAATTAAGATCCAATAAGTGAGATTGGTGAGATAAAACTTATACAAATAAGAAAGATTATATATATTATCGATGAATGTTCTGTAGGTAATTAAGAGTATGCAATTAACAAGGAAGAATAATAAGCAGTCAGTTAAGGTTTTTACTTATTTGATAGATTACAAGTTAGCACAACATTAACATTCGCATACAATGAGTCTTTGCATGAGACAGCGGAATAAGAATAGCATGCAGAGAGTATATAGCTAGTGCCAATGCCAAGGTTCAAAGGCACAATGATGAATTAACAATGCCAAATCATTGATATTTTCAGAAATCATCTGATAAGCAAATTTTATAAACTGGTAGAAGGGTCAATAAATTGGTTGGGAAATTAATTGATTTCTCTATTATAAACATTTAACAAGATATGGCATGAACCAAACACCAACTAGAATTAAATTTTGTTGGGTTTATTGAGATATATATCCCACAAAATGCTCCTCTTGTAAGCTGAATTAGATTTGATGGTAATGGTAGCATAATTGAGATGCTAATATCTATCTCAGCAGATTAATTAAGTATTTATAGTTTGGTTATAGCTGATGTTTATCAATCTAATAATGTCGTTGTGAGTCTGACCTTCTAACAAACAACAGTTGATAAAAATGTAGTTATTTATGAACAATCTGCAGAACTACAAACAAGTATTTAAGATGGAAAAGCCACCATGCATAATATCAAGAGTTCATGTATTTATGGTAGTTCGTATTAAATCCAATTCTTTGCCTATAAAAAAAATTACATAAATGTGGAAAAAGAATATGTGCTTATAGTGTGTACACCTCACATTGAGATAGAGACTTTAGCATGGAAGGTAGCCATAAGAATTAGAAAGGTATTTAAACTCTAGATTTTGAATGGCTATATTTTGTGTATTTCTCTAACGTTAAATTAAGGAAAGCTTGATTCAGACCAACGGAATTATCATAAAGAGTACTGCAATTATCAACATATATATATATATATATATATATATATATATATATATATATATATATATATATATATATTAGCCATGGGGTATTAAGATTACAAAATTAATAACTAAACAATGGAAATTCATGAAGACTAGAATCTTAAAAATCTAGACATGTAGCCTTTATTATACAACTAAAGAAGTAACTGAAAACCACATCACAAAGTTTACACGGATTAGATCATAAGCTTCTCAATGATATGAGGTGGGTTTTCTTTTTCACCTGACACATGCTATGTCTAGAAAGGTTATTGCTTGTAAAAGAAAATCACATCTGATGAATCAGCAACAACAACAGCAGTATAAGATGCAAATTACATAAAAGGAAAAACTATCTCCATGAAGTAATAGAGACAGAGATCACCTCCTTGTCACCACCTTGCTTGCCAAAAATGCCCTTTTTACGTTATTGCTTTGTCTCTCCAACCTGGAATAAAAATAGTAGTTAACAAAAGTTAAGCTTGTTAGCATAGTTAATAAGCCACGTATATGCAGCCTACATTCATGCAATTTGAATGAGTACATCACACACCTTCTCTAGAATGTCAAACACAATTTCATATAACTTGGTCACAACCTCCGAATTGCTAGTAGATGCTGAAGTGAGGGCCTTCAGAGCTGCAAGCCTGCGTGCATGAACTGTGAAGGCAAACAAATAGTCAAAAAAATAAAGAGGCATGGTAGGATTCACAAAAAAACAAGAGACTACTAGTGTACAATACTTTGTTTATAGCATCATTACATTAACATGAAAGGCATACTGTGTTTTCCATTGCATAAAAGAAATAAAAAATTAACTTGACATATGTCCGATGCTAGGCGTAAATTGTATAACCTATCAGACAAAATTCTAGCCAAATAGTAGTAAACGTAGCGTAAAATGTTCCTGTCCTCACATTGTTGATGGAGCTGCAAAACAGGAAAAAAAAATCATAGCGTATGTCTCCTACAGCATGTTGGGATCAGGTTAAAGATTTGTTAATAATTTCACTCAAACTCACTGTAATTTAATCACTCTATATGAGAACAAGTAGAAAGGAAGAAATGGGAAGAAAGAGTTGACAAGTATTGATTTGAATTTCCTTGCATTCAACTTCATTAGATCATTCAGGCATTTAAACAAACATATACTATGCATGCCAGCAAAGTAGCATAATTCATATAACCAGAATAGCTAAACACATAATGCAAACATACAGTAAAAGCATAACTTAAACTTATACAAGAAAATCTAGTTCCTGAAACCACGACAGAGAGCTTTGATTTAATCTCAAACCACTTCATTTAAAACTCTAAGAAACAAAATCTTATTTATCTTTTCTCAAGAAAAAAAAAACAGAATTTCCTGTCTACAAACTAAAGATCTATGCGGCCAAAAATCAACTGAGATCCTCTATTTAACCCTAGAACTCTTCATCCAAAAACTTTGAAGAAAATATAGCATTCTTGAAAACCCCAAGAAACTCCATTGCATTTGAATTTTTCTCAAACACAAAAAAATTTAAAAAAACCAAAGATCCATGAACTCAAAAATCACCAAAGAAAAGAAAAAGAAAAAAAATTGAAAACGAAATTGAATCCATCCGAACACACGATCTTGCAGAGAGAGATTCTTACATGATGACGATGAGGTTGAGGGGAACCAGCGATCAAACGAAAGAGAAAAGGTTTTCTCGGATGGATCGATGGCCAGAGGTATACTAGAGCGAAAGAGAAAAGGGAAAGGTACTGGAACGAAGAAAGAGATCATAGGGGAAAGCTAGTGGAGAAAAAGAACTTCTGGAAGCGGCGCTAGTTGGGTTATAATAGCATTGACAGCGGTTTGTTACACAACCGCCGCCAAATGCACAGAGTTCTCGGCCGTTTTAACTAAAACCGCCACCAAATGAAAGTTAATAACGGCCGTTTATTTAACTACCGTATAAACCGCCACAATGTGCAACGCTCGCGGCCGTTTAGGTGAAACCGCCGGGAAATGAGTGCCGCAAAATCACTATTTTCTTGCATGCAAATGTCCTCAAATTTATATCAAGCCATCGTGAAAAAGTAATTTGAGAACAAACTTATGGTTGTATTTTAGGTTAGAAATATATTAATAGTTATGAAAATATTTTGTAAGAATTACACATTTATCATGGCACAAGTTTCTACCCACATGATTTTATATCTCACACTTTATTATATACATTCACTTGCGTTATACCAAGGATGGATACTATTTAAAAAGTGCAAGCTGGGCCATGCCACGCCAGGGGTCCTGCCTGGCCAGGCACGACTGGCTACAGTGCCAGGCTAGGCCAGGCCAGGGGTAAGTGGCCCACTGGCCGCACCTATACGGCCTGTGGCCCGCTTTGGGTTGTGCTAGCCTAAGCATGTCGGCCAGCCAAGCACCGCCCACCAAGTGACAGTTGCGGGCCAGTCCAACAAGGCCCGTCATTTTTTTAAACTTTTTTAAATAATTCAAACATGCAAAATGGCATTTTTAGCCTCTTGAACAACCATAAAAAGGCTAGTTTTTATGTCTATTTTAGACTTTAAAGATATAATGACTTTTTTACCCTTTTCAACAACAATAAATGACAAGTTTACAAGGGGCATTTTGGGAATTAAAAAAATTCAAAACCCTATAAATACCCTTAAACACTTACACATTTCTCCACACCAAATTACTCATTCTTGTTCTAATTCTCAAGGCTCCATGCTCTCTTAGCTCTCAATCTCTTCAAGTTCAAGATTTGAAGTCTGTCAAATCCGGCTTAAGTGTTTCATCAATTCGGCAATTCCCCCATGACCCTATTTCATTTCAAACAAACCACAAATTAAATTTACACCATCTAGGTTGAGGTAATCCTAAACTTTTTTTTTATAATGGCCGCCTCTCCCAATTTTTCTTCCAATACACCTTTTTTTTTTTTTTTATGAAAACACTCCCACAAGTTTTGTTAATTTAGAGCCTGAGCCTATTACTAAATCCCGTAATATGGGACCATCTAGTAGTATGCCTCAAACAAGCACCAGAAAAATAACTTCGGGGTTATGACAATTTATGATATTGTTGAATTTTCGAACAAAGGGGCCCGTGCTGTTTGTAAAAAATGCAATAAAAGATTTTTCTTGTCATATTTCCGATGGAATGAGTCATTTGAAAGGCATGACGACAAACATGCTAATAGTCAAAATGATCCTTCCCAAACACAAATTAGTTTTGCAAATTCAAGTATTGGAACTTTTGTTTTTAACAATGAAAATGCAAGAAAAGAAATTGCACAAGTTATTGTGCAAGTTGAACAACCTTTTTATCTTGCCTAAAATCCCGCATTTATAAAAATGCTTCTTAAGGGTTTTAATCCAAATTTTAAATCCGTTTCAAGGACTACTATGAGAAAGCATTATCTTATTAATTATGAAGAATATAAAGAAAAATTAATTTCCGAAATTTCTAAAGATTCATTTAAAATTGCTCTTACTTCCGATATTTGGTCTTCTCAAAATAATTTGGATTATCTTTATGTTACTGCTTATTATATTGATAATAATTGGACTTTTTAAAAATGTATTTTGAGTTTTATTGAATTAGAATACCAACATACTGCAAGTAATATTGTCGGTTACATCATGCATACTATTAATGAGTACAAAATTGAAAAATTTGTATTTTCAATCTCTCTTGACAATTCTTCGGCAAATAATAGTGCCATTGAATTGTTAAAAATGCAATTAGATCCTATGTTTTCCGGAATTTTTTTCATGTTCGTTGTGTATGGCATATATTAAATTTATGTGTTAGAAATGGTTTAAAAATTATTGATCCTCATCTTCATAGAGTTAGAGAAGCTATCTTATATGCAAAAAATTCTTCAATTTGAAGTTATGAATTTAAAAGATATTGCAAGTAAATGGGGAAAAATATATGAAATCTGTTTCCAATGTTACTCATAGGTGGAATTCAACTTATATAATGTTGGATTGTGCTCATGATTATAAAGATGTTCTTACAATGTATTGCCGTAAGTTTTTTCCCGACCTTGGAATTACTAATTATGATTGGGAAATTAGCTATATGATAAAGGACTTTTTAGAAATTTTTAATTCCGCAAAGTTTTTTGGTGTTTATTATCCTACTACTTTTATGACTATTTCTCATTTATATTATATTAGTGAAATTTTCCCAAAATATAGATGTGATCTTAATTTTGCTCCCATTGTTGCTCCTAAGGAATTAAAATTTAAAAAATATTTTGCAGAAATCGACCCTCTTCCCATTTTATCTATGTTTCTTGATCCACGTTCCAAAATTGATGGCACGTTTTGTATGATTGATTCTTATAATGAAAACATAGGACTTGATCATTCTTTGTTTCAAGATGATTATCATTGTTTGCTTCATGATATGTATTATGAATATAACCATACATATGGAAATCGAAGAGCTTCTACTTTTGCCATAGGTTTTCTTCTTCATTTTCCAAAGCTAAATCTCCTGCCGATCTTGCAAGTATGATCATAAGAAAATCTTCAAGTGGTTCTTCTTCTTCTTCATCTTCTAGTATTACTTCTTTGCATGAATTAAATCTTTTTTTAAATAATAATTTTAATAATTTTATTACTACTGAAGGAATTAATTACTTTAATATTTTCTCATGGTGGAAACAACAAGAACATAACTATCTTGTGCTAGCGGTTGTGGCATGTGATCTACTAACTCCAACGATGTCTACAGTAGAGGATACTCGATGATAAGAGGAACCTCATTAACCAAGCAACAATGAAATGTGCATATATCTGAAGGATTGGTTAGATGCAGAAGATAGATTACAAGAACAACAAGGACATGACACCGGTAGTGATACCGGAGAGGGCCTTACACCATCTGAGCTTTCAACTTCAACCCGTATTGATAAAGAAATAGATTAATCGAATGATATTTGAAGTTTGGAATTTTCTAAAAACTTTAATAAAATTAATATGTACTTTTTTATAGTTTTTAAATAAATGGAAAATTTTTTCCTATATCTATTTGTAATTTATTTATTTGTTAAAAAATTTGTTTGTCTTTATTTTTTATATGTAATATTTTCTGATATTATTTTTAATTTTAATAAAATTAATCTTTTTTTATTCATGTAAATTTACTTTTTATGCATATTTTAAAATTAATTTTTCTACCGTTTTGGTAGAATTTGTTTTTACTTGGATTGAATTGGATTTGATGTAAATATGTTGCATATTTTTTACGATCAAGAAACTTATATTTGAAGTTATTTAGATTTTTAAAAAAAAATCTTAATTGTAAGTATTTTTAAAAGATTTTTTGAATTTAGTTAATTTAAAATTTAAAAATAATTATAAAACGGGCCGACCCAGCATGACCCACCCCAGCTGGCATGGCTGTGCCCCGAGCTAGGCCGGCCCTCTATGTACAATGGTTCGTGCCAGTCCTACATGATTGCAAGCCTGAGCCACACAATGCCCGGGCCGTGCTGAGCTAGGCTGGCCCACCTTGCACCACTATTACTATTGTCCTATTAAATACTGTAAAGTTATCATTTTTTAAAAATTTAACAATAATAATATAATTACATTTAATATTAATTTGAATATTGACACAAACATTTATAAACTAGTCTCAGTTTAGTCTAAGCCAAAAACTTTCCAACAAAATTCCATAGACTTCATAATCTATATGCCATCAAACACGTTCTAGAGTATTTTTAGTCACAACCTAGACAAAATATTCTTTCTAGCACAACGTTTTTGATTTTGTTAGGAAAGAGGACAATGTCCGAGAAAGAGATCTTGATGTGAACTTTTATTTTATTCTGTCCCTTTTTTTCCTTTTTTTTTTTATGATTCTTTATTATGTAGGGAACCGAGAAGATTTTTACAGCTGAAAACAGAGCTTTTTTTTTTTGTTTTTATTCGATTCTCTCTCTGTTATTGAGGAAAAGGTTTAAGCTGCTCATGCATGGTTGGTATTGGTATGTCGTGGGATTTTCTAAAGAAGATAAATTGAGTGAGACTTCTTTTTATCATGGTTGTAATTTTATCTGAGTTCAAAATGAAAAACTAGTATGCCCTACAAAGCCAATTTTAGTTATTTTTTAATAATAAAATAGTTTTATTTCATTGCATGCATAATTATGGGTATTGCATTATTCATGTTTGATGATATATTATTATGGGCTTGCATTGTATAGATTTCAAATTAATAATAGAGATCATTAAAGTGAAACATGGTTACCTATGTTTCTTGCAATCCAAAATAGTTTGCAACCTATGAGATAAAATATGATTTTGTATTCATTATTGGTTGTCACATGTTGTACTATTATATGTGATAGAGTGGTATGTCTCAGGGGCTAGAGTGGAGACTTTTAGTAACATTGTGGATATTTGTAGTTGACAAATATTGAACTAGACCATACAGAACTCTTAGGCCAAATACTGTCATAGAACAAAAAAAGTTATTCTGTTACAGAAAGTCTTTATTATCTAAGGATGTTATTAAATCTTATGTATAAATTATATTACTTTGATAGTGTCAACCGGTGATGCTAATTGCAGGCTATATATGGACACGTTGGGTTATATGATAAATACATGAAGGTTTGTAGTCATCCAAGATGAGATCTATCACTCCTATTGTAGGAGAGAATATTCTAGATTGTGTTTCTTATGTGTTGGATAAAAATCCGGCCGGTTAATTTTTTAAAGTATTTTATTATATATAAAATATATATTATTATACATATTTTTTAAAATTGTTTTATGTCCAATAGTATAAAGAAAAACACATATAAGTGGAGATTAACAGTGCCATTGGTGGTCTAATCATCCCACTTATATGGAATATTTATTGATAGAGGGACTAATATGTAAAATATTATATTGGGGTCTAACATATGAATATCTCTAATCTTTAGATTAAATTGCAATTTGTTGATGAACATGATTGTAATTATTAAAATTAGTATGGACTAATTTGCTAAAGATGTAGTGATCCCAAACGGGTCCAGGCTGCGTGTTCTAACTTTATCCGAACAAATATATTCCCTATAAATATGTGATATGAGATTAGGGTTTTGCAATTAATCAATTTGTGATTATTATCAAAAGACGGCTACGGCAAAAACTCTAATATTCACATTAGTTGCTTGGAGCAAAAGAAGTCATCACTTCTTTCGGATCAAGGGTGAAAAGTTCGAGAACATTGCGTGTGCGCGTTGGAGGATTTTGCGCTTGTGAAATCTCTGTGAGGTAACCCTGATCTTTCACATATATTCATGTGTTCATGTGATCGATCCTTGATGATTAATCAATTGTTAATTAAACATCAATTAATTGGAATTGATAGTCCTAATTTGCTTAGAACGATTTTTTTTCTAACCCTAATTTGATTAGATCAATTACTACTAACACAAAATAGGTATAATTCATTTCCTACTTCATGTTCGAATAAGTAATATATTGTACAATTAAATTTGTATTATGATTTTAGCTCCATTTTTACAAATGGTGAAATAAAAGATTTCAGCTGTGTTGACATTGTGAATTTCTTTTGAATGTACTTCATTGTGTTGACTTTTAGGTTCTAGATTCATCTATTAATGGAATATCTGTTCACATTATGGGCTTGTTTTATACTCTACAAGCAGTATTACTTTCTGCCAAAGTTACTGAAGCATATTAATGCTGATGAAAAATCTTAGACAACAAGGATTTGCTCCTATTCTTGCTATTGTAGATAAATATTCATGATTGAATAAATTAATTGTATGCAAGGAAATGATATGACTTATGGTTGTGAGCATGAGTAGGGCTTGGCTGATCTTATAAGGCAGTGTCTTAGTGAATATTAACAAGAATTCATTAACATATTACACTAATGTCTGATTTATATGTTGTTGAAGGTCTTATTTTTATTACTATGTAATTTCCAGATGGTAGTCAGAAACGTGCCGCACGTTTCCGGGCATTCAATATCAGAGAGAGTGTTTGCTTCTAGTACGCACATTGACTAACTTACACATTGTTCTTGATGGCAATCTTGCTAGAGCTTCTACTAAATCATCCCACATTTATTCATGGTCTTATTTACAGGCATTTTACAATGCAAATAAATTTGCGAGACTTATTAGAAGAAAGGAGCGGCTTCAAAACTAGCTTGACTATAATCAGATCAAATTTGAAAAACATCTGGATAAGAGACCCACTAGAATGGTATTGCTCCCTCTAAACTCAATTTGTTTGACCTATTCAAAGAAATCATCTTCTCATCATCATTATTGTTTTTAACCTTTTAGTGTTAGTTCTATTTCTATTCAAGATGTAGGCTTTTTGCTCATGTACATCTAAAACTAATGATTGTTTTATATGCCAAACTGGGTTTCTTGGCCTTTGTGCTGAAAAGGTGGATGCAATTGACTTTATGCAGAGAAGATCAGAGAACTAAATAAAAGAGTGAGCATTATTTCTGCGTCAATGGTCTTTATCTTAGATTATATAGAAAAGTTTGAAAAAGTTTGGGAAAGTTTCACCATTAGGTTTACTGTGATGTAGAGCAACAGGATCAGCTGAGGATCATGCATGATAAGTTCAAAGGGATGTAAATTAGCACCCCTTGGACAACAAGAATACCATCAAGGAGTTCCAAGCTGATCAAATGGAGCTTAAAACAAACTTGGAGCGACAAAGTAGGCTAAATTACATTATGTTGTTCATTTTTATCTAAAACAAAATCTCATGCTCTCAGTAATTCTAAGGTTTTGCTACTAATTTTCTTTTTGCTAAGTTAATGATCTAGCATGTCCTTCAACTGACTATAGTAGCCTTGAAGCTTTCAGGCTCTAGCGATCCCTCACCACATTAGCCTGGCAAAAGAATACATTGTATTCTATTTGTTTTTTGTTCATAAAATGCCATTGAATTTGCTGATTTCTTTTGGTTCTTTTGTACTCAGAAGCATCACACAAGAAGCTTCTTCTGCAAGTTGAAGATCAAATGAAGGTTCAACTACGTAATGCTGAAACAAGCATATTAGAAGTCCACAAGGCAAGCTTTCTGTAAACCAGTAGTGATAATTTATTAGTGGGTACTTATTTTATTTTTCTACTTAGGATGTATGTATTTTCACGAACCATCACATATTTTTGTTCTCCTAAGATAAAGTTGCATGAATATGATAATTTAACAGCTGCAAAAAATGTTGAAATGATATGTACAAATTTGCATTAGATTGTATCAAGCATTTTTATTTAATTGCCTTCTGGTGACACTAGGACACTTTTGGTTGTGTGCCCATGTTTTAATTTGCATTAGTTAATTAACATCTTGTGGCAAAACAATAATTATCTCATGGGGAGCTTAGACAAACATTGTTTCATTCTCTTACTTTGGACAAAGACATGGGATGATTTTTTGCCTTACCAGCTAATTTTGCTATGATGTTTTTTGACTGGTGTTAATACACAATTGCTTTTTAGGATCACCCTAATGTCATGGCAAGATATACTTGCCATATGGAAGTAGATAAAACCCTTTATCCAATGCTGCTATCAAATGAAAATCTAGTAGAACAAGGGGACCTATAGGTGAGTACTTTATCGTTTGAATTTGTACTTCTACTTTAGAATTTCCAATATCTGTTGGTGAATTCAAAGTTTTATTAGTTGCATTGCTGATTGTTTCATGGCTTGCAGGGTGGAAAAAACTATGCTATTTGGGAGGACCTTACAAGAAACACAGTTACTTGTTTGCATTAGTTACTGGATAGCTAGAAAGTAGCGATGATTCCTTTATCACATGTTCTGGTAAGAATGTTGTCTTGAGAATATGGGCTCCATCCCAAGACCACCAAAAACAATCCATGTAATGTATTATCTCAAGGCTGCAATGGAATGGGATAAGTAAGTTAGTATCTTCATTCTGTTATTTCATCCCATTCTTGCCTTTTTTCTGTTAGATTTTCGAGTCATGGCTGATCTTTCATTCTGCAACAGGTCTTTGGTCTTGAATTTGATCTCAATTTATTCAATATTTGGGATGTTCTAGATTTAATATGCAAGTTCGTTGATTTAATCATCAACTGCCTTTAAAAGTTTCTAATCTTTCACAATCTTTGCATATTGAAAATTGCACCACAAAGAATAGTGGTAATAAGATTGCATATTCTTTATACCTTCCATAAGTTCAATATTTGTTTGTTGGAGTAAATTTTTAATAAAGAATAAATTTTTATTGTTGGTCTTATTGTTGCCATTGCAGGAATTGGAGCATTGCTTGTGTATGGCCTTGAGTAATATGATGTGATTGTTGGGTTTTCACCCACTGGAAAACCAAGTGTATAAGAACTATTTGTTTGTTTTCTTGGTGGGAAAATATGTATATAAATTCCTTCTATTTGGCCTTTAATTGTTGTTTTGATACAAGTGGTTGTATAGTAATAATACATGATTTCAGATGTATATATAGGGCATGTATATGTATTGCTAACTCAATAAAATGATTTTTGTTTAGCAATTTAAGAAAATTTTTGACGGGTGCAATTCAAGAAAATTTAAATAAAATTAATATCATAGAAATTATATTTTTCACAGAATAAAGGCTTGTTTGGTTGGCTTCTTTTGAGGCTGAAGTGACCGAAGTGTGACTTCAGCTTGACATCCCTGTGTTTGTTTCACTGTAGTGATGAGGGAAATGGTGATGTGACACTTCCAATTCTCCCCCACTTCACCCATTCCACTTCTGAGAAAAAACTCCGAAGTCGCACTTCGGCGTTTTTCCTATCGCTGGTTGAAGTCTTCACTTCCGGCTTGTGCACCCATGTGACCTCGCTATTATCACCACAACTTTCCCATCCTCGATTTTCGCTAGAGTTTTCCCAGCATCTTCTCTCCTTCTCGCCCACACTCTTTCACTCGCCGTCTCTTGTATTCTTCTCGTCTCTCCTGAGGAGGTGACGATCTCTTCATCTATTTGTTCTCTTCTTTTTGCAGGTTAGGAAGACAGCGTCCTCTTCGTTACATCTGTTCACCAGTCTTGCTATTGTTAGAGATTTTTTGTTTGTTTGTTTGGGTTGGAGTTTCCATCAAGCATGGTTTTCGAATCGATTTCTTATAATCCATGTGTAGGGTTTAGTCTTCATGCTACTTTCTTCCCTTTATATATATATATACTTTTTTAGGTTATGGCTTTCCCTACACTCGTTTTTGTTGCCTCACCTTGGTTTTTTTAACTTCAAATTTTTTTGGTAAATAAATGGATTTACAGTGATTTATCTTATGGTTTTTATTGTTCTGTTATAGATCTATGATAAATGAAGGGATTTACAATCATTTTATCTTTTGGTTTTTGTTGTTTTGTTATAGATCTGTGATAAATGAAGGGATTTATAGTCATTTATCTTTTGATTTTGTTGTTTTGTTATAGATCTGTGATAAATGAAGTGATTTATAGTCATTTATGTTTACTTTTTTGATGTTTTGTTATAGATCTGTAATAGATAAAGTGATTTACTGTCATTTATCTTTTGTTTTTGAAGTTTTCTTATATATCTATGGTAATTAAAGGGATTACAGTCATTTATCTTCTATTTTTTTATGGTCTCTTATAGCATCAATTATTATTGTTTTTTTTTCTTTTTTTTTATGGGATAGTAATTTTTGTTCTTATTTCCCTTTTTACTATGATTAAACAAACATGTTCTTCCCACATGATCTACTTTGGCATGTTCTTCTTTCCTATATGATGGCCATAACATGTTCTTCAATGGATGTAATCTGCTATTTTTATTGGTTTATTTGCTTTTGATATGTCACTAGCTTTTTGGTTGGAATGAGTTCTAAATTCTATATTTCTTTTTTTGTTGATTTCCAGATTGTTCAAATTTATGTTTTTTTTTCCCTAGGTTCTTCGGTTTATGTGTTTGCTTAACTTTTCTCATGTACTTCCACCTACTGTTTTCATAATATTAACATGGTGGTGTTGTCTTTAATAACTGCATTTTCATGTTCTTTCCCACTATACACTGGTTTTGCATATCATTTATGGTACTTCAATACAGAACATCAACACATTTTATACCATGTTTTCTATATAAATTTTGTTAAGATTTACATTCTGCTTATGTATGCCAATTTTAATCTTATCGAGCATTGTCTGTGATTTATAACTATTGCTCTAATGTTTCTTTCATATTGTGTATGTGTGTCCTAGAAATTATTATATTCTGCCCCAACATGGTATTCCATTTGTTAGCATCTGCACACCTTCATCTTCATATTGCTTGTGAGATACATTTTGAATTGGGTTTACCCTTTCTTTATTGTCATATCTGCTTATCTTACATATCAGTTATGATTTTCTATGCACATATTTTTCCCGTTTAAAATTCAGATATTAGCTACTTTAATCACTTTCCCTCTTGAACCCCGGATTATATGTAGTTTTGTATGTATTCCATATTGTCAATCTCTGTCTTGTTATTTCATGCCTTTCCTAGGCATTTACAAGTTATACATCACCTTCAGAATTTTGTATTTCTCAACTATTTGTTGGATTAAATTCAACATATTTATTTGTTATGTTTGCATGCTTGTTTTTTTATACATATTGCTCTCCAGGTTTGGTAACAATTTTCATCTTGATTTGTGTGTATGTTAAATGCTTGTTGCCATCCATTAACCATGTGGATTTGTGTCTGCATGGTTTTTTATACACATGGCTCTCTAGTTCTGGTAATTAGTTTCGTATTTTTCATAAATGTGTAGATGGATAGTTGGGCATTAGATGAGCGTGCGAGGCCCCTCACAGCAGCTTTTGCAACAGTTGTTGTTATTATTGCCATTTTATTTGAAGAGTTGCACATTCCTAGGACATCAAGGTGTCCCATTCCTTCATTGTTCAGAGACCTAACTAGGAAGAGGCACATGAACCGTATATTACAGGGTGGGCGAGACTATTGTGTTAGCTACCTTAGGATGGATGTAGGCCCTTTCATGCATTTGGCTTTTGTTATGTGTGACAGCCACCTCCTTGTGGACACGATACATGTCTCAATGGAGGAACAACTTGCAATATTCCTACACATTGTTGGGCACAACACAAAAAATAGGACCACGTGCATAGAGTTCCTTCAATCCGGTGAAACAATTAGTAGATACTTTAATAATGTCCTACGAGTAGTGTACGCATTGCGCGATGATTATGTTCAGCCCCCTAACGGCACTTGCCACCCCAAGATTGAGACCAACCCTAATTGGTATCCTTTTTTCAAGGTAATCCTAGATAATAATGTAAACAAATTTCATTAGTGAATTATTCATAATATTAAAGTTTCAGAAATATTTCTTTATCCCTTATAGGATTGTATTGGTCTTTTGGATGGCACAGACATAGATGCCTCTATCCCACATCATGAGTTGCCCTATTTTAGGGGCCAGAAAGGCCCAACCCAAAATGTGCTTGCTGTTGTGAATCCTGATCTCAGATTCACATATATGCTAGCGGGATGGGAAGGATCGGCAAACAATTTCACCGTCCTTAGAGATGCACTCTCGCGACCACAACTTGAGGGTTTGAAATTAATAGAAGGTTGTGAAAATTAACTTATTTGTTTTAACAATTTTAAATGAGTTATGTTTAATGTTAGTGTTTCTTGTAGGGAAATACTATTTGGTAGACATGGGATATACAACTATGAATGGTTTCATAGCCCTATATCAAGGGGTTAGTGATAAGTGCTCGTGTTTAAGTAATACGAAGTATTATTTTCATACATGGAGCATTACTTTTCTCAGATTTTATCATTAATTAGTGTGCATTTACGTTCTTTTGTGCATGTAGAGTTGTGGAGAAGAGTTAGAGGAAAAGGAGCAAAATTAGGTCATATCCGCCTTTGTTGAGGAGTTTCTTGGACCAAGCAAGGATCAAGGCACGAGTTCTAGTCTTGTGAGTGTGTGCCAACCTCCATTGTGCTCAAATGGTTCTATGATTTGAAGGGCACAAAGGCAGTCACACCTATAAAGTCTATCTCGTGTGACATTGAAGAACTTTGTCAATAAGGAGAAATGATAAAATAACATGATCTACTGTTGGTTGTGTGCCCAACTTAACGGCCTCGATGAAGAAAATAAAATCGGGAACAATTGGGACACGAGTGCTGTAGTAGTACTATAGCAAATCACTACAGCAAATCACTGTAGCAGTTTGCTGTTCACTGGGCGCCAGAAATTCAATTCCAGAGAATCCACATGGGCGTGTGGAAATTCCACACGGCCGTGTGGATGCCTAGTTTCAGCCTTTATAAAGCAGCGACTTAGATTTATTCGAGGACTTTTCGACCTATCTTTTGCCCAACTTCTAAAGAGCTCGCGGCTAGGGTTTGGAGAAAATTTTTTGGAGGTTTGGAGCAAGTCTACGGCATCAACATCGATGTCCTTTGGAAGATAACTATTGGGGGAGCTTTTGTCGGCATCGATCCGACGAGGTGTGTCCTAGGCTTGACAAGGGTCTTAGTGGAAAAGACAAAGCGGCTTTACAAGACCATCGCCACGCATCACAAGGGGGTTTTATTCATGTTTGCTATGCTTGTTAATTCATATACTTTGATGAGTTTGTATAGCTCCATGGAGAGCTAAACCCCTAGTGGGTATTCGGACTTGTAAACCCTAGAATGACATTGTTTCTATGACTTTTATTATACTTTCTTAATTAATGCTTTTAATTGAGTTCCAATCTTGTTTAATAATTGCATTGATTTTCCCTTAGCTATGACACTAGGATTGAGAATCATCTAGGTTATCCTTGGAAGGTGTGACAACTTCTATAGGATTAGACTACATGAGATTGGAGATGGTCGAGAGGGTGAGTCGTGAGGTAGCGAAACGTCCCCTTTCCCCTTCGGCGTGATTTTTCCTACCTCCATGTTCCAAGAGTTTTTACGGTGAAAGTAGAGTGAAGTTAATTCTAGGAGATGAACTCCCCTAGGGCTTAGTTGCGCGAGCAACAAAGTGAAAGGTTGTAGTGAATCCTAGTACTGGGGCTTAACTGAGACTAGGGTTCTTTTATCTGGACCAAAGGATTAGAACTATACTTAGGGATAGGGTCTATCACTTGGAATTCCTAGAATGTCAAGCAATTCCACGTAGTGTGAGACTTAGGAAGATGGACTCCCCTGGGGTTTAGTTGAGAGATCGACAAAGTGAAGGGTTGCAGTGAAACCTAATGACGGGGCATAGTATTAGAACTAGTCACAGTTGACCTTAGGTTTGGGACCGTGTGCTTAAGGATTTCCACTACTCATTAAACATCAATAAGGGAGTATAATACTAGTCTTACACTAGAAACATTAGTCCTAGGGGGAGCTTGTCCGTGTACCCCATATTTGCATTGATTGTTTCCTCTCTACTCGTTGCTTGCACTCTTCTCTCTTTCATATTTCTCTTTCATTTTATTGCACACACATTGATTTCTCTCATCACCCATCCATATTAGCTAAATAGCAATTCCTCTCATCTTGAATCACTACTCCCTGTGGATTCGACTACCAACTCACCGGGGTAATTTATTACTTCGACAGCCCGTGCACTTTCGTGGCACACTCAAAAGGGTGTTGTCAGTTAGATACCATCTTAAAGAACATAATGGAAGGGCGCCATTAAATAACAAGGAATTATTCAACCTTAGGCACTCTATGTTACAATCGAGAGTCGAGCGAGCATTTGTTGTCCTCAAGAATCAATTCAAAATCCTTACTTCGCATCCCTTTTCCTCGAACAAGATCCAAGTCTTATTAGTAATTGCGTGTTGCATCATCCACAACTATATCACGGGGGTTGATCCAAATGACCAAATTTTTTACGCTATAGAAACATACAAGAAGAGCATCTTGTTTTATCGCAATCTCGTCACAACAAGACCAACGCGAGGAAAATAGGCAATGGGTTGAATTTAGGGATAACATTGCCAATGAGATGTGGTGGCAATATAATTCTCGGACCTAAACTGCATTGCTGCCTTCAAATGTTGGATTTTCTCTTTGAACTATGAGTTTCCTATGCATCAGTTTTCTTTTTTTCCATACAGCTCTCTTTTTCTTCCTATTTAACTATCTTGTCCGATATGTGCATACATATAAACCGTCAGTTTCCTATGCATCAGTTTATATGTATGCCTTAGAGTTTGAAGAAACATGGAAGGTCTCAATTGTCTGCTTGATGCTCCCATTGCAAAGGCTACAAAAGGCAAATGTGACACCCCCTAACAAGAGGTGGAAGAATGAATTTGACAATTTCTTGATTCCGTTGTTGGTTGACCAAGCCAACAAATGCCTCAAGTGTGACAAATCCTTCAAACCAGTTGCCTTTGCACATGCAGCCATTGCTGTAAATGGAAAATTTGGCACTGATTTCACTCCCGAAAATGTGGAAAATCATTATAGGACATTGAAAGCACGATATATTGAAATTAAGAAAGTCAAAGAGTTAAGTAGGGCAGGTGGGGATAATGATAACAAAATGATCATGTTGGACCCCATTGTCAAGTACACATACATTGAGGTTGTGTTATGATCCTTTCTTGTTTTTATATTTGTTTGATTTTGTCTATCAAATCACTTAAGTTGGTTGTGCACTTATTCTCAAATGTAAGGCTCATCTAGTTAGGAAGCCCTTTATCAACAAACCAATTGAGAATTATGAAGGTATGAAAATTATTTGTAGGGGATAATGATGCAATAGGGTCATATGCGACATCGCTTTATTCAGATTTTGGAGATAACTATCGATCTGAGGATAATGAAATTGAGAATAACGAATCACCAAATGAACATGAAAACATTGAGCGGGACAGGGATGGTAACTCTACCTCTCATGTGCCTAGCGCCCCGGCAAGTCTTCTACATTTTAGGCACAGCTAGGCCAAAGGAGCGAAAAACAATTCCATGATGGGAAAACTTGTGAATGTCGTTGGGTAAATGGCTGCTGCAATTAGGTACCCCACCCACTACTCAGAGATTTTGTATGCCAAGGTAATGGAGGTTGATGGCTTTAGTGAACAAACCCTCGAGGAGATGTTCGATCACTTGCAGGAGAAGGAAAATGAGGCCCGTAGGTTCATGGTGAAGAGAATTGGTATGCGACAGGCTTGGGTTGAGAAGTTTCTGACCCGGTATGATTGATGCAAATACAAGTTAGAAATCGGTTTAGGGAGGGGAATTATCTACTCTTTGCATTATCTACATCCATGACTTTATTTTATTTCCAACACCATGCATTAGTTGCATTGCACGTATGCTGATGAAGAACCATGAGTGCCCACTTTTGTTGCCTTTGCTGCACCTTTTGACTTTGGGCCTCGTTTATGTTGCATGTTTCTCATATCTATTATGTAGTTATTATCAACTATGAACTCTGCACTTATATGCATCTTTATGTTTATGTTCATGTTCATGTTTATTAGATACCCTAACTCATGTGGATGTGGTTTAGTTTTATGATATTGTGCTAACCTTTTCATTAGATACCATGGCTCATGTGGATGTGGTTATATATATATGTTGTTGTGCTAACCTTTTCATTTGCTATTGGTTTCAATCTTCTGTTTACATTTGATGTTGGAAAGCTTTATTTACTATAATGTTCTATTGTTTCTACTATATGGCTGACCTATTTTTCTTGTTCCTTTTATTTTTTTTATTTTTTATTTTTTGTATAACTCCATATTTCAATTGCATGGTATCTATGTGTTATTTGAGCTAATCTTCATACTAGGTTCTCATATTGTGTGTATACTTCTTGCAGGATTTTGTTGTTATGGCAATGATGATGCCAATGTTTGTCTGTTGCACTGAGGCAAGGGTTCCCTTATTGGTTATGGTTATTGTTGTGTGTGAACACACTTGACCACACTGTCAAGCATCTGGATGCTTTGGCAGTGCAATCTGTTGGAGCCATAAAGCATCCAGCTGTGGTAAGATGGTTAAGAGAATGTTAATTGTTTGCCCGTAATCAAGGATGAGTATGGTAGGGCAATGGGCATGCAATGCCTCCACTGTAGCCTGCTCATTCCCATTTAGGAGCAAGCAATGCATTAATGAGCATTGAGTTGTGTTTGGTTTTATTTTTTTCCCTTATTTTTTTTTGTTTTCGATATTCTATGGGTGATGTTGGTGTTCACACATATATGTTGGAACCTTGAATGCCAATGAAGTGTCGTATGCAATTATTTGCCGCCTGAGCCATGCTGTAAAGGCCCAACTGCTGTTATCATTTCGGTGTTTCAGTAGATCAAGGGTATTCAAGCACCTTGTATGCCAATTGGAAATTGGAGTCCACTTGTTGGGAGAAGTAATTGATCATATGCTGGTGGTGGAGCTGAATATGCCGTTCATGCCTTCTCCTGCTTCTTTTTTGTATTTTATTTTTGTTTGTACAACTGGCCACATGTGGGTTGTCCTGGTATTCTAAAATAGTTTAATCATGTAAAAAGAATGGGTATCCTACAGTGCAAGCATGCATGTGTCATGATCATGCAAATAGACACGAATATGCATTGTTACATCAAAACTTCACTGTCGAATGGTATCGGTGTGCGTGCATATGCCAACCCAATATACCCGATTGTAGACAATGACAAGCCATCTGACGATAAGCATGAGCTTTGAATTTGGCCGCTAATTTGAAAGAAACGGCCAGATCGTCCAAGAAGGAAGAGAATCGATTCACAGGCCTTCAATGTCCACAATTTACATTGTAGCCAGTGGCATCATGCAGGACATAATCGTAAATCATGTAATGCAGTCATAGCGGGCTGAGCGACCTATCAATAATGTGAGTGGATGTTATTTGTTTTTATTTTTGCCATGAGCTGTGTATGTTTTAATGTTGTTGTGTTGTTGACTAGGTACCTATGTATTAATTCCCTTTCCTATGTATTGTTTCCATCTTGTGCGTAGTAATTCAATTTCCTGAGTATTATTTTTGTTGAATGTGTAGTAGTTTTATTTCCTGTGTAGTATTTCCGTTTGGTATGTGTTATTTCGTTTACTATGTATTGAGTCTGTTTCTTGTGTATTACCTTCGTTTGTTGTGTATTATTTATGTTTCGTGTGCATTGTCTATATTTTCTAGTTTAGCATTCCATTTGATGTGCATCATTTGCTGAGTACATTTCGGATTTACGACTGATTTTGTAATTACAAATAGCAATGTTAGTCACTTACAAACAACAAAAAAAATGACAAGTAATAATATGGATACTGAAGTTCTTGCGATGTTAATGTTTACATGAGGTACTGATGTCAAAGCCCTGCAAATTTATCTCAGGTTCGGCGTTCAAGTTTACCGTTGTCTTCTCCATCATGTATAGCACACATTATTAAAATTAAGAAAATCTTAATTCATACAGTTAGTGTAATATATATATATATATATTTGCATGGACCAATTCTTCAAAATTATAAAAAAATAAAACCAAATTACAAATTCAATAATTCTTCAAACTTGTAGAAAAGCTTATTATATATTTTGTAATTTTTTATGAATAACGGTCTGGTTAGATATGAAATGAAGTTTTTTTTTATGAAGTTGAATAAATTATGATTTCATTAATAAAAAATTACAAAAAAAAAAAAAACATCAAGGTAGCATGACAAAAAAGAAGCAAAGAAATTGGGATAGATCATTAGTAGTGATAACTTTATTTTAGAATTATAAAAGAATTATTATTTATAATATAAGTGTTGTACAAGATATAAACCAACTTTAAAATAATTCCATTAATTAATTATAAAATAAAAATTACATATTATTTAAAACTACCTTAATCTTTAAACAAAAATAAAATACTATAAATTTAGAAAAATAAAATTTAAATTAATTATCTTCAAAAGAAAAAAAAAAACCTTCAAATTCAGTTTTTAACAAAACAATTTGCAATGTACATTGAGGTCATTTCCTTTTAGAATGAGGTTGAGAAAATGGGAAAAGGATCAATGGGAATTAAGGTCATTTCCTGACCCATATAACGGCTCCAGAACCTCCGTAACATGCAAATGAGCTGAAAAAAAAATAAAGAGGAGGAACTTTTAAGGGATCCCAATACTTGCAAGGATTTATTGGGATTATGCAAACTATAGAGGGATTTTTGGGTACTTTCCTTATTTATTTATTTATTTATTTATTTATTTTGATAAATGACACAAGTACCGTCAAAAGGATAGATAGGTATTAAGGTGTGTTACGGTGGCTTAATGACCCTAGAAATTTACCATTATTAAGGCTTCGATCAATTCATGGTCATTCACCATTCTAATGAGATATAATTGGGCTACGAGATTGATCATAAAAACTTTTAAATTGCAATAATTTACCTCACAAAAAATTACTTTTTTTTTTATAATTTTATATCCATATCATTTCCCTAGATAAACATACCGGTAGATGAAGAACATTCAAATGTATATTTGTAAGGATTCAATTGAACGGTGACACCACATTAGATTTTAGTGTCTCAAATTAAAAGTCTGTGCATCAAAACTTTTTTCTCTCTTTTATTTAAAAAAAATATATTTTTTCTCTATCATCTAAATCCTAAATCTAAACCCAATAAACCAAAATCCCATCTCTAATCGCTAAATCATAAATCTCAAAACTATTGTTTAAGATTTAGGTTTACAATTTAGAACTTATGGGTTTTACAATTTTAAGTATAGTATTTGGGTTAAAGATTTTAGAGTTTTAGATAGAGTTTTATAATTTTTAAAATTTTTAAAATTAAGGGATTTATACAGTTTGAATTTGAAGTTTATGGAAGAATTAATGATGTGGATGATGATGTAGACATCAAGTTGTCATCCATGCTTGAAAACTTCTCAAGTGGTGATATTTAATTGGAGGGGGATAAAATCTGACATGAGATCACCGTTTCAAACAATCCTTCATTCCAATCATACAAATCACATAATCCAAAAAATATATTCCAGATTTAGATAACAGATTGAAATTTTTTTTAGAAAAATATAAACAACATTTTTATATCATCACATATTCTAAAATATTAAAGTTAAACTATAGGCCTCATAGGTAGGTCATAGCTGAGTGGTATTGGCCCCTTAACCGCAGGGTGAATGTGAGACATTTGAGAGGTCTCGAGTTTAAATCTGGCTAAATGCATTAGTAATTACCGGTCTTCGGTTGTAGGTGTAGGTTTGCTGCCCAAACCTTGTATCAGTGGTGAGGGATAATTATCATAGATTATTTTAATAATAATGTTTGAAACTTAACTTATTTAAAATTTTAAAAACAAAATACTTAATCTAAATTTTGAATTGTTTATTGATTATCTTATTTTTGACATGTTCAACATTCTCCAACTCCTTTAAAAAAACTGTTTTAAAGGCCAAATTAGGAATTTGAAAAGAAAAACAAAATAATCCCAATCTATGGACATGCTAAAATGTTAAAATTAATAAAATCATGGAAGATTTATATAGATAATGCATTGCTAATCACTTCAATTATTTTTTTTATTCTCCAATCAACATAAGAGGCTATGTATTAAATATAAATATTTAAAGCAAATAATATAATAAAAAACTATTGCTTTCATCAAAACAAATAGATAATTATGAGTCAGATAAGTTAAAGTGACAAAAAAATATTTCTCATTTTTATATTACTAAAACAAATACAAAGCTAAAATTGTATATAAAAGATGAATTCAATAGTGATGTACTACATATTATTTATAATTTATTCTCTTCAATAAATCATAATTAATTTAGGAGTAAATTGTAAATACCTTTGTGGTTTAGCAATGTAGTCCCCTCTAATAATTTATATTTAATAAAGAACTAAATTAAAAATACATTTATGTCATTTCAATACAACCCCCTTAATAATCTACAATTAATTGAAGGTCATATTTCAACAATATTTATTTTTATATCAAAGTTTTCTCAAATTTTAAACTATCAATAGTTTTTTTTAATTATAAATATTTATGAAATTATAATTTGTTTTTAAATTTTTTGTATGACATTAAAGATAGTTTGTGCTTGATTAATATGAGGTAAACCAAGATTTCATAACATTTTGAAAACTATTAACAATTTTTTTGAAGTATAAATACTTTTGGAGTTATATATTTGATTTAAAATTTTTGTATAATATTAAATATTATGAAAAAATCGTATTATTTTTTTTCAGAATATGAAGATAATTTTAGTTATTTATTCACAAATATATATATATATATATATATATATATATATATATATATATATATATATATATACATAATATATATATGTATGTATGTATGTTAAATTTCTAGTATATATATGTATGTATGTTAAATTAACTAGAAATTGCCAAAAACACCCCCAAAGTTTGCAATATACCCAAATTTACCCCCTAAGTTTGAATATCCACAAAAACCCCTTCCTTTTGAATAATATTATTTTCAAACCCCCAGAGCTGTAACGGCGATTGACAGAGTTAATGTTGAATATTTTAGACGAATTGCCCTTGCGTGGGAAGTTGTGGCCAGTGTGACTTGGTTTGACAATAATGCCCTTGGGTGCAATAACTTTTCGCTTTTAGAGGAGCGGGTTATTTTTTTTGTTTAATCTCGAGCAAACACCATTACTGGCGCCGGTTATTTCCTATCATCGCCTCTTCAGCTTTTCCCTTTCCGAAGTTGTTGTTACCTGGACATCTTGTGAAGGATTGTTGTTTCGTTCCACCATTGCCTGATCAATTTGTGCTCCAAGGTATTGAGGCGAGGTGGATGCCATTGAAGAAGTTGTGTTGTTTCCTTTTGTTTTTACATTATGTGTGTTGTTTTTGCCTGTTTGGTTTGTATAGTATTCCGTTAGTAAAAGAGATTTTTCTGTTTCATGGTTTGATTATTGAATGACATTGTACTTTACAGGGAGATTTTTCGGCTAGGGTTTTGTTTATGTATTTCATTTCTTTACATGATCGAAAGCGATAATGTTGTATTGATGGCGATTTCTCTATTGTTATGTAATGTCATTGCGTTGTGTAATGTTTATAATGCATATTTCCTTTTAAAAACTGAAGTTACTATTTAATAATTGAGGTTTCCTTTAAGAAATCAGGTTTCTATTTAATAATTGAGGTTTCTCTTTAAACACTGAAGTTAATGTTTAAGAAATTGAGTTTCCGTTTAAAAATAGCTTTCTGTTTAAGAGTCGTGAATACTGATTGATATGTTGTTCTTCTTGTAGGTTTGTGCTCATGGCAGTCAACCTAGTCAATGGTCGATGCTACTTGACACCGGTGGTAGAGACATTGGCTTAGTTGAAAGTTCACATGAGTGGACGACACTGGAAGATCATCCGAAGGACACCATTTGCAGCATTCATTGAAATTGAACCTGTATTCTAAGAGAGGACCATCCTTGATTCTCTTCTACAAAGATATGATGACCACACCAATAAATTTAGGATCGAGGCAAGCCTGCTGATTTTCAAGCCTCAAGATATGGCTCTTAACCATGGGCAATAATGTGCTAGAGACACAGTCGTCTTTCAGAAGAAGAAAACATACTCAGCTTTTGAAATCAAGTGCTTATCGAAGACCTACGAAGACACAGAGACTCCATCAAGAGAACACTTGACCAAATAGTTCGGCAGAGGGGAGAACAGGAAAATTTTATAAAGCTCCTTATGTTCTACCTCATGGGCACTATCCTCTTCCTAAACACGTCTTGCTCGGTTCCGAATTGGATCATTGACTATGTCGATTACCTACCCAAAATGGGATGACATGAATGGGTGCAAGTGACTCACAAGTAGCTCATAGAGGACATTCCACAAGTGGCTGCTCAAGTACAAGAGAGATACTCCAGGAAGAAGACGAACACAGGGTACCTCAAAGGTTACTCGGTTGCATTGAACATATGGTTCTATGAGCTCACTGACACCAACAAGAAAGTTTATTTTGGGAATACCCTAAGGATCCTATGCTGCGGTGAAAACAATTAACTGAAGCAAGCGTCGATAGGACCCATGTTGTCTTCTCTCAAAGGAAAAGAGGTAATAAATCATTAACGTTTGTCTGGAGTGACAATTTTGTGTGTAAATCTTGTTTCTATTTAACTTTGGTTTATATCGTTTGACAATTTTGTTTTCCTTTTAAAAGAGGCTTTTAGTCTTTAAAAATCTTTGTTACACTTTGAGTTATTGAGTTACCGTTTAACTATATTATTTTATGTTTAAAACAAGGTTTTAGTGTTTAACATTGTCGGTTTCTATTTAAATATTTAGTTTATCATTTAATAATGTTTGTTTCATGTTTAACAATATTTGTTATTGTTTAACATGAGGGATTTCACCGAGATTGTGTTGTTTACAATTTCTAGTTTCCTGAACTCGTCACCGTGAACACGGATGAAGAAGTCTATGTTCAGGCCACTCTCCGCGGAGATACCACCATCGTTAGAGGTGACATTACTCCGGCTCCACTACCAAGAAGGAGATATGAGAGGCTAACAAAAGTAAGGCCCATTCGACGCCGATCCCCTTCTTCGAGCCCACCTCGTGCACGCACTTCTCAACGCCGAGCAAGTCCCCCTCCACGCCCTCCACCCACCCGAGGGCAACAGCCGACAATGTCACTGCACATCTATTGCAGGCGTGCAAGATACTAACGCAAGAGTTCCCCTGCCTTGTTGCTCGCATGGAGGCATTGGAGTCACGTAAACAATCCAACATGACGTCTCTCCCTACGCTGGCCGAGATTAATACAAGTTCAAATAGCCCAGATGCTATCGATGCCGCCCCAGCGTTTGCCGACGCCGACATCATTGGAATGGCCATCCAAAAAGGCCCGTGTTGGAAGAGGCTTGCTTCTCGAAAGAAATTAACAATGTCTCTCCCTCCGCCAGCTGAAGTGGAGCCAACGGTAGCACCATCCGCGGTTGAACAAACAATATGGAAGAGGCCGCGTCTGATGAAATAGGCCCTACAGTCGCTCCACCCACTGTTGATAAATCTGTATCTTAGGTTGATAATGTCGTCCCGGTCGATGTTGACAGGCTCATTGAATCCATTGCCATTGAAATCCATAAAATCCCTGTCTTGGAAGAACCAGCAAATGACAGGACAACATCGAAGGAGAACACATTCAAATTCACAGCAACTACCACTGGCGAGCTATCACTGGTAAATCTGGGGACGTCAAAACAGAACATATCACCCAAAGGACAGTTACCGGGAGTCGAAGATGTGCAGGCTATTCTTGGTGATAAACTATGTGGTGATATCCTACAACCCAAAGCCGCTGCTACTAATAAGCAAGGAAACGTCAGAAAAGAAACAATGACAACTGACATTGACAGTATAGTCCTTGCCAATCAACGTCAGAAAAGATACGCCGGATACACGCGCCTCAACCAATTCGAGCAAGAGATGATAAGGATCTTCCTAAATTGCTATATGGACTCGTAAGTATGATTGTATTTATGTTATCATCTAAATATTTGTTGTTTCCGCTAAAATACTTGTGATATCATGTAAATATATATGTTACCATTTAAAAGATATAGTTTCCGTTTAACAAATATAGTTTCCGTTTGAAAAAATATATTTTTCGTTTAACAAATATATTTTTCATTTAAAAAATATAGTGTCTATTTAAGTTTTTATGTTATCATTTAAATTTATATTGTTTCCGCTTAAATACTTATGTTATCATTTTGTGTTACTGTTTTACATCAGGACTGTCGTTTGGAAGAATGACTTTATTAACATGACACGAGCCTCTGTGTTCACATTGCTGGATGAGAAGAAAATGGTCACAGACGATGTCAAGGATGTTTTCGTATGCATCATCCAAAAATGGTTGAAGAAAGTACCGTATCTGTATAAAAAGCGTGCTTCCATCACGTGACCACTAGCATTATTCATGTCGAAACAGGAAGACGCATCGGAGACGACTCTCACTATGATCAACGATGATGCGCAAAACTTGCATGATGTTGACATCGTTATTATGCCAATAATTCTCAATGGCCATTTCCATGTCCTTGTCCTGGACAACGAGAAACAAGAGTACAAGCATTACTCTTCATGCCAAAGCGAGGAGTACGACAGAGACGCTATCGACATGGTAAGTTATTATTGATTATATAGAGCACACACACTGTAGTTCGTATTTGACAATTACAACTTGAAATTGTATTTCTTGATAGCGGAAACTATTTGACAATTATGTCGAGATGGAGTTTGGCGAATCGGTGATGACCTCGTATCCCCTGATTCACGATAGGGACTCTCCATGATAGAAACGAGGAAGTGTCAATTGCGCTGTGTATGTGATGCAGTTCATTGAGCAGATCCTTGACGATGAAAAGCTACGGCTACCGCAAACTGATGTCCCTTACCTAAGATTGAAATACACTGCACACATACTTATGTAATGATTTCAACAGGCATTAGTTAGAAAGATGATACAACAAATGAACTGTAGAAAGATTAAGTTTGTTTGTAATTATAATGTAAATTTGTATCTTACATTCTTTTCCATATTTATTAATTTTTTTCATGTAAATATCATTATCTACATGTAATAAAGAATGACTGTCTGTATGCTTGGCTGTATTTGTTTAAGTAATAATATTTCTGTTAAAAAAATTGAGTTTTTGTTTAACTTTCATTGTTTCTATTTACATATCAAAGTCTATGTTTAAATAACAAATTTTCTGTTTAAATATTCTTAATTGACGTGTAAATAAGTCTTTTCTTTTTCAAATTTGTGTTTATTTGCAATACAGTGACGGTTTATAACGAATATCAATGAGTCTATTTAACTATGAATGTTAACTACAAATGTTACTATTTAACTATCAATGTTACTTTTAACTATAATTGTTTCTGTTTATCTCTTTATTTCTGTTTAACCCGCCATGTTTATGTTTAACTCTCCATGTTTCTTTTTAACTTTTACTGTTTCTGTTTAAATATCAATGTCTCTATTTAAATATCAACGATTGACACATAAATAAGTTTTTTCTTTTTCAAATTTGTGTTTATTTACAACACATGCGAAAGTTTGTAACAAACAATCAGTTGAATTCAATGCCTAGTCGGCGATAGTTTCATTGCAAGTTCTACGGTTGTGACCGGACTCGTGGCAACGACAGCAACGTAACTTGCGAACCTCGAACACTTGAGACTCACCCTATGTTTTTCATTGCGAGTTCTACACTTGAGACTACAACGTAACTCGCAAACCTCTAACCACAAGTGTTCGGATTGATCTGACAAGGACGGGAGGCCTACCACATCGTCAGGATCATCATGAGGTGAAACAGGTGCGCTCACAAAATCAGAATACCTGCCAACACTTCAGTTTAAGCGGAATCTAAAAACTTTAAGCGGAAACATAAATTATTAAACGGAAACTCAAAAAGTTAAGCGGAAACATAAATCTTTAAAGGGAAACTCAAAAAGTTAAGCAGAAACATAAATCTTTAAACGGAAACTCAAAAAGTTAAGCGGAAACTTAAATTTTTAAATGGGAACTGGTATGGAACAGGGAAATCAAAGAAAAACTTATGGTTTTGCTTTGCTTTAAATGGAAAACTTATTTTTTAAGCGAAAAAACGGAATAAGTAAGAGAAAACTATAATAATTAAGCGGAAAAATATAATTTAAAGAGTAAAAATAAAGGAGAAGAACTTTAACTTTAACTATCTATGTTATCATTTAAGAATAATCATTTCCATTTAACTTTAACTGTCTCCATTTAAATATCAGGGTTTATATTTAACAAACAATTTTAGTCATTAAATTAAGATGTTTCTGTTTAATTATGACAGTTTATGTTTAAAAATCAAACATGGACATGGAAATAAGTTTGATTTTGTTAAACAAGTGTGTATTTACAATGCCTAGTCGGTGACAGTTTCATTACAAGATCATTGATTATGACTGGGCGCATGCCAGTGGTTGTACCGTAACTCGCAGACCTCGGACGCTCGATTTCTACAATGCCTTTGCAGCTTGGTACTCCACCTTGTAGAGGGTCATAGTATTTCGTAGCTTCATCTTCGTTACCAAAACAATTGATGGGACATCGGAATGACCCGAGGACCCATGGGAGACATCCACCCCAGTATAATCGTTGGATTTATGGAAATCAGAGGCATCGCAGGTGGTTGTTCAACTTGCAAATTGTTTATATAAAAAATTTCACATGTCCTAATTTAAATCAAATTAAAATTTTAGATTCACATATAAGCCTAATTATAATCAAATTAGTGGTTAAGATAAATAAATCTCATCATATTTGGATATGTGCAAGATAAGTATAGAAGATATCTTCAAGATAATCTTGAAATACTCAAATCTTAAGATCAGCCGAGAGCACCGATCTCGAGGCAATAAAAAAAAATATATTCAAATATCAAGATCAACCAAGAGCACAGATCTCGAGGCGATCCAAAAAATACTCAAATCTTAAGATCAGCCGAGAGCACCGATCTTGAGGCGATCTAAAAATACTCAAATATCAAGATCAGCCGAGAACACAGATATCGAGGCGACCTAAAAAAATATTCAAATATCAAGATCAGCCAAGAGCATATATCTCGAGGCGATCCAAAAAATATTCAAATATCAAGATAAACCAAGAGCACCGATCTCAAGGCGATCCAAAAATACTCAAATCTTAAGATCAGCCGAAAACACAGATATCGAGGCGATCTATATAAAAAAATATTCAAATATTAAGATCAGCCAAGAGCACAGATCTCGAGGCGATCTAAAAATATTCAAATATCAAGATCAGCCAAGAGCACAGATCTCGAGGCGATCTAAAATGTTTAAATCCCAAGGCGATAAAAAAAAATACTCAAATTTTAAGATCAGCCGAGAGCACTGATCTCGAGGCGGTCTAAAAAATATTCAAATATCAAGATCAGCCAAGAGCACCGATCTCGAGGCGATCTAAAATGTTCAAATCCCAAGGCGATCCCTATCCCAAGATCAAACATGAACACAAATCACGAGGCAAAAAATAAATAAATAAATAAATTAAAATATATCAAAATCAAACAAGATAAAATATATATAATTAAATCAAATCAAATCATATATATATATAAATCAAACCAGATAAAATAAAATAAAAAAAAATCAAAATCAAATAAAATTAAATATATAAAAAAATATATATAAATCAGATAAAAAGATAAACCAAATCAAATCAAATAAAAATAAAATAAAATAAAATAAAATATATTTATCTATATAAATCAAATCAGACAAAATAATAATAAAAATAATATATTAAAATAAATCAAATAAAATAATTAAAAAAATATATATAATATAAAAAATAATAATAATATAAATATATATATATATATATATAATAATTAAAAATATATAAAATAAAATAAAAAATAAAAAAAAATAAAATAATAATAAATATAATAATAATAAATAATAATAACAGAAACAAAATAATAATAATAATAATAGTAATAATAAAAAAAATCATGTAAGAATAAAATAAAACAAAGTAAATCTGGATAAGTATAATATTAATATACATAACGATAATAATACGTAGAAATAAAATAAATAAAATAAAATAAAATAAAACAAAACAAATAAAAATAAATAAATAAATAAAAAATATAAAGCTTACCGTGGGGTGTCGTGGTCGCCTCACGATCTTCACCAACTGCCCACACGTCCTCTCCCACGATCAGCACAACAAACACCAAGGCTTTTAAAAGAGGGGAACCTGCCAAGGAGCCCGCGGAGAAGATGAGTGGAGGGAAAAGAGACCAAGGAGAGAAGAACGCCAAAGATGAAGAAAGAAGAAGGAGGAGGGAACTGGCCAGATAAACAAAAAGAAAAAGAGAAAGAAGGTTGAAGAAGGAGGAGGACCGACGAGAGAAGATTCTCTCCCTATCAACGTCGTCGCCGTTGCCAACAGTAGCAAGGGTGGAATACCCCTTGCTTTGGCTCCTTTGTTGCTACTTTTGCCATTGGAGAAGGGTTGCCATCGTCATCACCATCGTTGCTGAAGTTGCTGTCCACTACATCCACTACCAACGCTAGCAAGGGTGGAATATCCCTTGCTAGCCTCCCAATTCATGTATCCGGAGATGATTCTGAACCCTGAAAGCAAGGTGGCGCATAAGACTTGCACCAAAACTAACATGGTCATGGTGTTCTGTGAAATCATAACCAAAGCTCCAATAGTTTACAAGAAGCTTGTCCGTGACAACGTCTTTGTCAATTTTGGGCAACAAAGCCATGACATCACTCAAAGTGTGTGTTGCTATGTCATCAAGAAACCTGAAGAAATTGGTGCTGGTGATCAAAGACATATGTTTGGCTACCTGAGCTCATTGAAGTGCATAGGAACAGGACATGTCCATGGCTTATAGCAAGACTCAAGGACCAGTTGATTATAAGAATGAAAGTAGTACTTGTAAGGTCAAGTATATATCTTGCCGTTGCTTTGAAATTGGTGTAATTGCATTCATTGTAGCCCTGCATGCAAATTCAAGTAGAGGCTTGATTCAAGAAAGTTATCAGGATGTTGAAGAATATGTTGAGAAGCAGGTTGAAAAGAAGCATAGTGAATAAAGACAAAGACCGCCCAGAGCATGCCGCAAAGAGCACATTCCATGGAAAGGAAGAACATAACTACCAAGGGAAGTCCTAGATTGCACCGCCCAAGGACGCCGAACTTACCAAAGATGCTATGCCATATGAAGATCTTGTGCAGCTCAGTGATGTTATAGTTGAATATTCACTTGGTTTAAATAGAACTAGAGATCTAGTTTATTGCATATATTATTTGGAAAAGAATGTTGACTAGTTGAAATTTAAATCTTTGGTTAATTATTGATGTTTATGTTGGGATCCTGGAAAATATCATCATCTCAATCAAGATTCACGCGCGGCAAATTTCAGGAAGCTTTATTCTAATCTTGGTTTATTAATGGCACATATTATTTAACATCTTTCTAAGTGTCGCTTTGGAGCAATAAAAAAAAAATTCTGTTTGGACTCTGTTCATGTTTCTGAGTTATATTTCTCAAGTTCAAGTCATGCAAAATTGCTGCGTTAGCCCAATTTAATTTCAAAGTTGCAAAGATTGAAATTTCAAAGTTGCAAAGAATGAAATTATGTTGTTATTCATATATATATATATATATATATATAACATAAAACTCATAATTTGCATGGATACATAAGCCACGTGATTTCATATGTGAAATTATGAATCACCATTGAAGAACTTAAAAACGGGTCCACCACCATAAAAAATGAAGGTGAATATGAAATGCCTTACATATTCACGTGCATAAAATATATATATATATATATATATATATATATATATATATATATATAAAATAATGAGAAACATGCAATGCAATGATATACATGCATGCATTATTCGGTGAAAAGAAGAATCTAACAAAAAAAAAAGGAGAGAGCGGGCCCATCATGCACATGGTGATATATAGACATCCCAAATATATATATATATATACACATACATCCTAATATATATATATTTATCTATAATCATCCCAAAACAATATCTATATATATGCATACCAAAATAATGGCAAGGATATTCATTTTGAAGCAATAACAAAAATTTTAAATTCCAAGACACTGAAGACGGCAACAAGGTACACGACATGACGACGTGGCGCATGCAGTGGCTATGTTCAAATATACAAATATTATGTACTCAAAGCCAAAATAACCAAGTCAATATTTAAAAATATGAAAAGAATCGATGCTTAAAAAACTCATATAAATCGACAATTGAACTTAGTAGTCTCAAGACATCAAAAGTCGAAGACTCAAAAGTTTCACAAGTCAAGACTTGAAGGAAGCTTCACAAGGCTAAAAGTTGGGAGCTTAGGGAAAGTCAAAATCAAGTTCATGACTCATCAACATAGGAAAGTTATGACTTCAAATTCAAATCAAACTCAAAATACAAATCAAACCCAAAATGCAAAAATGTCCAAGACGCAAGTTCAGACACAAGTCAGTTCACAAGTCAAGATGATTTCAAATTCATGTATTTTCAATGAGTCTATGAATTCATATTTATTCAAATGCATGAAATTAATTGTCACAATTTGTTTCTTTGTTCACACTCGTTTCTTAATCGGAGGTTCCTGCGACAATGTTCAGGGTAATTAACATTAAGGGCTTGCCCCTAATGGAAGTCATGTACCCATAATCTCTTGAAGTCATAAAATTAAAATTTGATTTGTGATCCATTATTTTCAACTGGTCTAACCATAATCAAAGGCCGGGTGAGAAAAAAAAGAGCCCACACAAATCAAATTCATTTTTCCAAATTGAACAACCACTTGCGATGCCTCTGATTTCCAAGTATCCAACGTTATACTAGGGATGGATGTGTCCCACGGGTCCCCTGCAATTCAAATGTCCCATCATTTGTTTTGGTAATTTTATAATCTAATCACTTTGCAAATACTCCGGCAAAACCCCCTACAAACATGTCCACCTTCCTTTTAAGTAGAATCTACCACGTGGGCTTAACTTTAAGCAACCCTTCCCAAACTCTATATATAAACCCCCTCACTACACAGCTTTCGAAATATATTAATTGACTATGGATGAGAATTTGAAGGGTCAATTTAAAGGGTCGATCAACTTGCCTTGGCTTCTTGAATTCTGGAGATATATTAATTGACTTTGAATGAGAATTTGAAGGGTCAATTTAAAGGGTCGATCAAGTTGCCTTGGCTTCTTGAATTTTGGAGATACATTAATTGACTTTGAATGAGATACATTAATTAACTTTGAATTGAGTTTTTTACGTAATAAATGTGGTTTTCTGTTTAAGAAATTGAGTTTCTATTTAAGAGTTTATGTTCATGTTTAACTATTAAGGTTACAGTTTAATAAATAGAGTTTTTGTTTAACTCTTTTAGTATCTCCGTGTAAATATCACAGTCTCCGTTTAACAAACAATTGTACTCTTTAAATTAAGATGTTTATATTTAAATATGACAGTTTAAGTTTAAATATCAAACATGGACACGTAAATAAGTTTGTTTCTGTTAAAATAGGTGTTTATTTACAATGCCTAGTCTGTGACAGTTACATTATAAGATCTACGATTATGACCGGACGCATGGCAGTGGCTGCAATGTAACTCGCGGACCTCGGATGCTTGTGACTCGATCCTCTTTCGTCTCAAACGCCCAGGTTACCTTCTCGTAATAGGCGGGCGCAAATGGAGTTCTCGATTGCCGTCTGTAGGCTTGTCATCGTCTTGTCAAAGTGAGGGAAAGGAAGACATTCTCACCTTATCAAGCAACTGGCAGAGTTCAAAAGAATGCAAACCAAAGATTATTACTCTCTCGCGGGATGAGTCTTTCAAACTTTGTTTGAGAATAAGCAAAACAAGAACGAATGAAAAAATATTGCCAAAAGCCAAACCTATGATGTGGCTGGGCGTTTTTTTCCCACCATTTACATGGGTAAACAAAGAAATTCACAATATAGATCCTGTCCAAGTGATCCACAGGGGGCAAGAAAGAAGTTAAACAATAACGGAAGGGTTGTTTGGGGTATTACAAACTTGCAAGGGCTGATTGGGAAGTTTTGAAATTTTCGAAGGATAAATAGTAATTTTCCCTGATATATATGATATATTCATTTTATTTAAAAATATAAATAAATAAAATACTCGTATACCAGATCAAATTTATGAAAAACATGGTCTGATTAAATCTAATCTGGCATTTATCTTTTATAATTGGAGGTATTATATGTCTTATGTGTCTTTTTTCTTATAAGGGTATTTTAGTAATACTACCATAAAACTTTACCCTCTATTACCTTCAATCCAAACATTACGAGGTTTGGTAACCTCCATTTACCTTACCTTTCTCCCAAACAAGGGATAACTTAAAACTTCTATTTAATTCCCTTACTTTACCCTACCCTACCTTCCATTATGAACCCCTCCTTCACCTCTCACATGCAAGCCCTAAGAGGAGGTTTTTTGGCTGCAATAAAGAAAGGAGATGTGGGGATGTAGGTAGCACAAAAGGTCACCAAAAGGTTTAGAGTTATAAAATTCCAAGCATAACCCTTTTTTTAAATAATTATTTATATCCTTTATATTATAAAAAAAAAAACACTTTTCTTGTCTTTTGGCTCCAATTTGTCAATTGTATTTGTAAAATTTTTTTATTATTTGCATAAATCGTTATTTAATTTAAAAATCAATTTTAAAATTTTTGGTAACATGCATATTTGGAAAAATTATACATGGATCATGGATGATGGATGGATACTGAAACAAAAAATAACATTTATCTATATATTTTCATTTGAAAAATAATCAATGTAGACATATAAATTTTAATTGATTTATATTTTATCCAAAATTTATTTTTTAAAATTGATTCAAATGATAATGAAATTTTACTGTCACAAAACTATTGAGCTATATATGAATTCTGTGGTATCTCAGTTCTAGTTTATTTTAAATTTCTAAAAGTATTATTAATTTTTTGAACTTATATACTCATAGTGAGAGAAATAATGTAATATGATGATTTATATATATTAAGGGTAATTTTATCTTAAAAAATCCATTTTTTATTTTATAAATAATAAATAATTTCATAAAAACCAACTGCCTCTTGCTCTATTAGTACTGGTCCTTTGCGTAGGGTGTTTGTTTCAGATAAAACTCAAGATCGAACTCCAAAGCTAGCACATAGTGAGAGCACAAGTGCTTGTTGAGTTTGTGACGTAGCGGATATCCAGTTGTAATCCAAGAACTCACACTCAAAATAGAACAAACAAGAAATTTAATTTCAATTCATCGATCCACTTCCACAAAACACTAAAACAATACCTAAAGTAAGGACAAAATAGTAAATAAAACTAAAATAGTTACAAATTACTGGATAATAAACTAACTAATAAATCTAAGATAATTAGAAAATGCTAAATAAAAACTACTTTGAATATTTAAATTTAAAATCATAAAATCATTAGGCACCATGCTGCATCATTTACTCACACTGGCGAAAAACTCGACCTCGAGTTTTAATATGGGTAATTAAGCTTGTAATTGAATATTTCAGCAAACCATCACCATTCCAAAATTTAAATTTCTTGTTCTTGAAATCTTCCCATTTAGTAGCTTTTTTCCTCTTCTTCTTCGAAAACAACCACACCCTTAGTTTGGATTTTTTGTGAAACTCAGAGAAAATCTTTTTTCATTATTCTTCTTTCTTTCATCAGCACTCTTCCAATCAACCTTTTGATCTTTTTACTCAGTTTTTGAAGCTTCTCTAATTATCCATCATCAGTAATAATACTGAACACCTTATTTTTAAGCAACTAATGGCTTTGAATATACTCCTCATGTTTAAGGGTAGACATTATCCGCCTTATAAGATAAATTTACCTCTCATCTGCTTCATATTCATCTTCCTCATCACCATCTGGCTCACAAATAATTTCTTCATTCTTCTCTATAATGTTCACGGTCTTTCTCAAAGGACATTCATTTGATTTGTGTCCAGGTTGATTACATCTAAAACACTTCCCTATAGTAGGTTTTGTATAAAGATTTTCTATTTTCCTAATTTCTTTATCTTTCCCTTCTTGATCTTTCCTTACCATCTCTGCATATTGTCTATGAATAGGGACAAGATGACATCTGTTAATAGGAACACTACGAGCCAACTCCACCACTGGCCTTCTATTGTCATTCCGCCCTATGTGCATTAATTTCTAGAGCATCTAGACGATCTACATTTTTTTCAATGAGCTCATCAAAACACTAGAATCTGAGATCCATCTATTGCTCCAATTGTCGCTCCAATCATTGCAACGCTTCATCCCCCAAAGTAGCTCTAGCCTTCTGATCATCGTCACGAAGACCATCACCATAGCCACCAATTAGCATCCCCTCTTTAATATCACCTGACACAACGGATACCCAGTTCTAATTCAAGAACTCACTCAAAACAGAGCAACAAAAACATAAAAATTTTAATTCATCGATCCCCTTCCACAAAACTCTAAAACAATATAGTAAACTAAGGACAAAGTAGTAAATAAAACTAAAATAGTTATAAGTTACTAGATAATAAACTAACTAATAAATCTAAAATAATTACAAAATACTAAATAAAAACTACTTTGAATATTTAAATTTAAAATTCTAAAATCATTAGGCGCCATGTTGTGTCAATTTTTCCCATGCCTATAGATGTCCCTGACGAGCTTGTCGCATTTCATCAAAAAAATAATTTCATAAAAACTAACATGTGATACTGCCAGTAGTAGTTAAATAGAAAGAAATTGGTCCATCAAACATTCAATTTGATCCATGACCTACATTGATAAATTGATTTAGGTTTTATAAACTACATGTCAGGTTTATTTTTTCCCACAATTAACCAAATATATTCACTTCAACAATTTAAAACAAAAAACAATCCATTAAACTTGTTAGGCCTGCTTGTAATTAAACTAAAATGTGTTCCAGTAAATCCTTTATGATTTGCCACATTAGTAATCTGACTTGTAATCAAACTTGGGCTTCTATTGTAATCAAATTAGGGCTATGTAACATATCTTAGGATTTTATTATATATAGGATCTTTTCAAACTTAGCAAACACATCAAGGTGACCCACATGCCCCAAGTTTGAAATTTGAGATCCTCTTGTTGGATCACAACACCAAATTTTCACTATAAGAAATCAAAATGAGGGTTGTGGTTGCATTATTTGATTTAGATAATGCACTATTGAGGATTGATCATATACCCTCATCTTTGCCATTGAAGAAGAAACAATATTGGGATTGAAAGGCATTATCTCATATTCATTTGCATCTATCAGATCAAATACTACAAAACGTCTTGAAATAGAAAACTGCAGATTCACTATTATTAAAATAGGAGAAGTTGTGCATGACAAAAAACATAACCAACAAGTCGCACCTGAAGTAGCGCTTATATATTCATCGTCATCCTAGTAGAAGATGTGCCTATAAATGATAATTTAAATGGGTTTAAAGAAATTTCTTTGTGATTTAGAGATAATGGTGTTTAAGTACAACAAACAAGATTTAACACTTTTGTATGTGTTTGTTTATCTTCAGTTTTCTTCAGGTTGTAGAATAGTTTTTTCTTTCAATAAATAGCTACTTTGTAGCTCTTTTTACCAAAAAAAAAAAAAAAAAAACTATGATACTCTCACTCTATGAGTGTATGATGTTCTACTCCCTAAAGACATGATGAATCAACTTGTGATTGGAACTAAGACTCGAGTAGATGATCTTGTTGTTTGTGGAAAGACACAGTATAGGAATTTTGGTTAATATAAGAAGGCAATATCGTAATCCAAAAGTAAGAGCAAAAACTTGCAATTAAACCCATTTAAGTCAGAATGTTACAAGCTATAGGATTGGAATAAAAAAGGTACTTCTAATCGGAAAGGAAACCAACCACAAAATACTTATAAAGTTGGTGTTGTAAGAGATAAGTCTAGTGGTGGAGACCTCCTAGTCACCTCAATGGTGAATCCATATTTTGCTCTTAATGGATTGTAGATTTTGGTTACACATTTAAATTTAAGGGTGCTATGCTATGAAAAATAATATATCATGTAATATTTCTGGTGTTGGAAAGGTCAAAATTAAAATATATACGAAGTTGTCAAAACCCTTGTTGTGACATGAAACATACTCCGAATTTGAGATGAATCTTATCTTTTTGAGTACTCTTTTTTTAAAAGGGTATAAGTACACTAGTGAAGGTAAAGCTCTGAAGGGTTTTAAAAGTGCACTTATTGTGATGAAGGGACAAAGGAAAACTAATAATTTAGAGAATGATAAGCACGCTACTGCAGTTTAAGAGGTGTATGGTGATCTCGAACCAAGTTCCAAAGGGGCATCGTCAAGTTCAGCAGAGAGATGTATGGTGGAGGTCATAGAGAATGATAAGCACGCTACTTCAGTTCAAACAGGGAAAGAGATAAGAAATCAGAGGATGAAGAATGAGACCATCTCTCCCTCAGCTCCACCCTCCGGAGATCCCCATTTCCTTCGTGTTTCCAAGAATATTCTGGAGATGTTGAATCCTGGAGCTCCTGTGGACACTCACCAGATGATCGTTGATAAAGTGAGCTTGGAATTAACGGCCTCCTCCCACCCTGACAATGATTCGGACCTAGAGATGAGCGACACTGAGGAGGGGGAAGATGTAGACGAAGAAGAGGAAGAACTAGAGAGAATGGAGCCGGATGACCTAATGACTTTGGATCAGTATCAAAGTGGGGTTAGGAAAGAGGTTTTATCAAGGAAAAGTAACCAGACACAGTCGACTCCTCTAAAGAAGGGGAGAGTAGCGAAGGAGGCCTGAAGTCCCCTTGGTTTCTCTTTTAGTGCTTTGTTGCCTTCTCTCAGAGTTTCCCTCTATTAGTTTTTTTAATCGTCTTGTTTTTTCCAGAATAGTTTGTTTTTTTTTCTGGTTACTTACAATCTTCAAGTTATTTTCATGTTTTTCGAACATACTAAGATTTTGTGTTGAAACTGTAGGGGCATATCGAGCAAGGATACTATATCCAGAGTTTTTCAGTTGCTGAAGAAACATAAACCCATTATTTTCTACCTTGTGGAGACCCGAGCAAACGACGAGAGGTTGGAGAAATTTTGCTCCAAGTTAAAAACTAAATGGAACTTGGTTGCAATCGTATCAGAGGGATATTCGGGTGGAATTATCACCATCTAGAACCCTGGTATTGGGATCGTCTCGCCGCTGGTCAAGTCAAGGTATGCCATTCATCTGGTGATCACAACAGGTGCAGCTAATGCTTGGATCATTTCCATCATTTATAATTCTTACCATACTCAAGCTCAAGGTGGGGTTTGGAGAGAACTCTCAGGTTTGAACTCTCTTAATTTACCGTCGATTATTTTGGGTGACTTCAATACGATTTTATCTCAGGAGGAACATAGTGGTGGTTCCTATAATTACTATAGTCGTAAGGCTAGAGCGTTCGTGGATTTCATTAATACAAACAATCTTTTGAGTATTGACTTTGTAGGGCCCCAGTTTACTTGGTGTAACAATCAGCATGGGCTTGCCAGAAGATGGGCCCGGTTAGACAGATGTATTGCGAATCCGATTTGGGTAAATTTATTTGATAAATGTTTGGTAAATCATCTGCCGAGGTCTCAATCGGATCACTCCCCCATGCTTGTTAATATTCATCCTCGGTCTCTTCATAAAAGGAAAGTTTTTAAATTTGATAATTATATGTTAGAGTATATTGGTTGCCATTCAGTGGTCAGGGAAGCCTGGGCCTTTAAATTTCGCACTACCCCTATGCATGCTTTTTATCATATGCTGGCTAGAACTAGATCTAGGTTGCTAGATTGGAAATCCAAAGGTTTAAATTCTCTTGATGCTGATATTGAAAAACTTGAGCTGAGTATTTTGGATGCTGAATCTATGGATGGGGTGAATGGCATGAATGATTTCTCTCCACAAGCCCTTTCTAGCCTTTACAATAAGCACTCTGTGTTGCAGAGACAGAATAGTATTAAATGGGCTCAGAGAGCCAGGCTTATGTGGGTGCACTGTGGTGATCAAAATACCTCTTTCTTTCATAACTATGTTAGGTTTCGCAATTACTCTAACAGTATATCGCAGGTGACAAGCCATGAGGGTGAAGTATTTACTGATTAGAGTAGTATCAACCAGACTTTTATTAATTATTTTACTAATCTGCGGAGTGATTAGTCAAATTTGAGTTTTCAGGAAATTCTTAATGCCATTCCCAATGATTTACCTCAAGTTTCTTCATCGGAGGGAGAGCAGCTTATACAGGATGTCACGATTCAAGAAGTCCATGATGCTCTGTTTTCGCTCCCTACTGGCAAGAGTCCGGGCCCAGACGGATTCAATGTTGAATTCTTTCGCTTCTATTGGGGTGAAATCAGTGAATCTCTGATTGCGGCTATCAGGTACTTTTTTGAACACGCAGTTATGCCTAATAGTTGGGGTCAAACTTTTATTACTTTAATTCCCAAAAAACCTGACCCTAAAACTGCTGCTGACTACCGTCCCATATCCCTCTGCAATGTATGTTATAAAATCATTTCGAAAATTTTGGCTAGTAGACTTAAGAATGTCATTCCTAGATTGGTTGGGAAGGAGCGGTGTGGGTTTGTTAATGGCAGGTCCCCTTTTGATAACATTATTACTCTTCAGGAAATGGTTCATTCGATTGATAGTGAGGATACTTGCCCCCCCCTAGGATGTTGATTAAGTTGGATATTGAAAAGGCATACGACTCACTGAATTGGAATGCAATTCTTGCAACTTTAACTAAGATGAGTTTCCCTGGCAGATGGATTAGTTGGATTAAGGTTTGTATTAGTAATGTTTCTTTTGCTATTATGATCAATAGGTTTCCTATAGCTTGGTTTAGCAATAGTAGGGGCATCAGGCAGGGGGATCCTATCTCCCCTTATTTGTTTATTCTAGTGGCCCAGAATTTAACATGTATTCTTAATTATGCAATGAGACTCAATATGATTCCTGGTTTTAATATTTGTCTGAGGCAGAATTTCAACCATTTGATGTATGCTGATGATTTGATTCTGATAACTCAAGCCTCTAGGAAACATCCTCCAATGTTAAGCTGTGCCTTTCAATTTATGGTAATCTTACTGGTCAAAAGGTGAATAATTCTAAGTCTGAAGTTATTTTCCCATCTAGAATGAACAAAAAACTGAGGAATAGGATCGCTAGAATATTGGGTTATAAGGTTGGTTCTTTCCCAATCACTTATTTGGGAATTCATATTTCTCCAAAAAAATTGGCACTCTCTTATTTTGCCTCCTTGGTAAATAAGATTAAGAAGTCAGTCACTTTTTGGAAGAAATCCAAAATATCCTCAGCTGGGAAAACAATCCTTATCAATGCCAATATCATGTCCACCCCAATTTATTATCTGTCAGCTTACCCGGTCCCTGATACTATCCTTAATAGAATTTCCAAGGCTGCCAGGGATCTCTTTTGGTCTAAAGATTGCAATAGAAAGGGTATTCATTCGGTGGGTTGGAATGAAATGACACTTAATCATTCTGAGGGGGGCCTGTCAATTCAGGACCTTGGCCTTTCTAAAATTCCCTTGATGGCTAAGAATGCTCTTCGTATGCTTAATAATCATGATGTGTGGTGGGTGGATATTATGAATTGTAAATATGGGAAGTTTAATGTTTGGGCTGATAGTATTCCAGCTAAGTGCTCTTGGTTTTACAGGGGTCTGTATCGAAATGTTATGCATATTAGACCTTTCCTTTGGATCAATATTGTAAACCCTGAGTTGACTTCTTTCTTGAATGATCCTTGGTATTTTGAGCTTCCTTTGTCTCTTAAACCCACTTATTTTAACATGCATATCGAGTTTGAAAATATTAAGATCGAGGATCTGGTATCAGAAAATAACTGGAAGATGAATGAGATGCTTACTATTTTTGGTCCTCTCATTAATGACAATATAATTGCGAATAGCCATATTACTTATGCACAGGGGAACAATTGGGTTTCGTTTCCTAAACCTAAAAGTTCCAAAATTACTAGTATGGTCTATTCCCATTTCAATCAAACTAAAACTGTACAACATCAGTGGAATGGGTGGGCTAAAGTTTGGCATCTTAGAGTAGCCCCTAGGATAAAACATTTCATATGGCTGTTGTTTCATAATGCTATCAAAAGGAAGGAATTTTTATATAATTTGAATCTGGGGCCTCAGGAATATTGTAGCTTATGTAATTTGACAACTGAAACTAGTGAGCATCTTTTTCTTGAGTGTTCGAAAGTGCAAGAGATTTGGAACAGGGTTAGAGACACCATCAGGAAAAGAATTGTTTTCCCCGATGGGGTCTCTTCTGGCAACTGGATTAGTCATGAATCTTCTGGTAATGATCTCTTCACTTGCTCAGTCATTACTGCAACGATTTGGTTTATATGGAAAGCTTGATGCAATAAAATCTTCAGGAAGGACCAAATCAAACAAGAGGTAATTGTTTCTCAAGCCATCGGGCATGTCAGGGAGTACTACACCTCTTCTTCCACATGTATTGGAAAAAATTTTATTGCTAACAATGTATCTTTTATTGACAGCCCGGTTTTGATTGTTGCAGCCCAATACAATGAGAATTCTCTTACTGTTGGATGTGGGTTTTTAATTTTGGATTTCCAGTCTAACTTTATCAGTGCAGGGAGTTGCTACTGTCCAACCGGCTCTATGTGATGCAGATTTGAAGTCTATATGGTTTGCTATTCAATGCTGCAGGAACTGGGAGATTAAGGTTAAGACAATAATGGGGACAAATGAGGAGCTTATTAAGAGTATCAAGCAAGGTGAAGTAATGAAGGACTGGAGACTTAACTTGTATAAGATTGAAGTAGCTAATTTAATTGCTGAGATGGGAGGGCCGAATCTTCATGTTATCCCTAGCAGTTGGAACCGGGCAGTGCAAGCATTAGCCTTGTATGGTCTGAGTCAACATGACATCTCTTTATATCACCAAGGCAGAGATCTGCCTAAATGGCTCATGAAAAGGCTAACACAGGTTGGAGTTAAGTTTTAGTGTGTTCATAGTTTTTTTTGTTTATTTTGTTTGTATGTTTGTTTTGTTTGAGTCCTGTTTTTTCTGTTTTTGGTTTTGGTTGTGGTTTTGTAATTATTTGAACTCTCTTGTACCCACTTTTTGATTATTAATAAAACAGCTCTAAGGAGCTCCTTTCCCTAAAAAAAACTGATAATTTATATGTTTTGCAAGGTTTTATAGTTACAAATAAAGCCACAATCACTACCTTGTCACTATCATTGCCTTTACTAGTGACACCATTGTATTCTACTAATAAAGATTGACTTAGATGAGATATTTGGCCTCCATAAAGGTACTGTAAAGTCAATCAGGTTGCTTATGCTTTTAAATGTGGCTGAAGATATTGATTCCAATCAAGAACCTCCTCATTTAGAGGTTATTGGTAGTTATAATAAATTTCACCTTGACAATAAGTAGGATATTTACCATAATAATATTAATAAACTATATATATACTTGCAAAGCTTTAAAAATCCTAATCAAGGGCGAATTAACTATCTTGAACATATGATGGACAATGAGGCTATATAGATCTTTTACAAGATTAAAGAAATGCAAAGCTTGTATTTAATACTATAACTATCACACAAAATGGGATGTATGCAGTTTTCACTAAAATTGACAACATTTATATGCACTGCATACAAAACTCAAGATTTATGTTTAGGAATACATAAACAAAATAAAATACGGACAATTTCTTTCAGACCAAAAATGATATGCTAAGCTCCATTGCAAAGCTAAAAATAAAAACAATTAGATTAATTATAAAATCACACTTTGGTTTTATCAAAACAAGAAAATATTGATAAAAGTCTCACTAAGAAAAATTAGAACATCAATATGGGAAATGGAACCATGCCATTAATTCCAAGATGTTATATTTGTCAAATGAATACGAATAAATTTCTATAGGTCTATAGAAGTACAACCTAAATAAAGAATTTCCTCCAAATGAAATTAATTACTAGCAGAAGCTTTATGATCTTGATCTTCATAATCATCCAGATAAGAAGATCTGACATCATTTTGTTGTCAATGAGATGTTCTAGAACCATGCAACACATATTTGAAGTTATTAAAATATAAAACATCCTCCTATAAATGAGATCACTCTATATAAATGTTCCCCAAGTCAGGTGCTATTATAGAGCTGAAGTCCCCAAGATTCATTTCCACCACTAAATGAGCTTGCTACACATTGACATGAGCCACAACCTACCCTTGGGTGTTAAGCTCTGTGTTAGGCTAACATGCTTCTTCTAAGCTAGAAGATGTTTGGGAGTAACTTGGGCTTCCTCTGGCTCTTTCCACCTCTTCTTTTCCAGAACATACCTCTCCAGACTCTTGTTGTTATACATTAGAGAAAGTATATCACCTGGTTATCTCAGTTCCAAACCCAAAAATCACTACGAAGGTAAGTTGACACTTTTAAGTTACCAACTATTGGTGTGAGGAGGTCTTGGCATCCCCTTTACTTAAAGACAAATATGGGGCACTTAGCTTGAATGAAACTAACAATCCATGATTCGGTCTTGGAATGTAGCGGTGAGCAAAAAAATCCGGATCCGATGATCCGATCCGATATCCGGTTTTTTTACCCGAATTTTTTGGGTACCCGATCTGAAAAAGAGGGTCAGGTACCCTGTCTGAATTTTTAAGGTGAAAACCGGATCGGATCCTGGTCGGGAGAAATTTAAAACCGGGTATCCGAATCCTATCCGGTTTTTAGTATATTCTTTTTTTTACTCTTTACACCATATAAAATTTAAATTTAATATATATATATATATTAATAAATTTAAAATTTTACAAGGGCTTAAGTAGAAAAAAAAAATCAAAATCCCTCTTTTAAAAACTTAAAAAGTTATATACTTAATTGCTTATATAGTTATATTTATATATGTACATATTAATAAATTTAAACTCTTTTAGGGTTAAAAGTAAAAAAAAATATTTTAAATCCTAGCCTCCTAGTTCTCAACGTGCATCACCCCGCCTCTTCTCTCTAGCCTCCATCTCTCTCTAAGATTGATGTTTCAGAAGATATTTGATTTTTTTTTTAATGTCTAAAATTGATAAAGCTCTTTATTATTTTTTTATGACTTTTTTTGTGGGGTGAATAATGTAAGGTTTTAATTCTCTTTATAAGTTATAAGTTTTTCATATTTGTTTATTTTTATAAATGTTGATGTTGTTGTATAAAACAAATCCATGGAGTAGATGAAATTTAAATTCGGATCCGGATATCCGATATCCGATCCGGTTTAAACCGGGTACCTGGTTTTTAATACCCGATTTAAACCGGGTCGGATACGGATCGAGTTTTTACCGATCCGAACCGGGTACCCGATCCGATTTTAAAAACCAGGTCGGGTACCCGATTTTGCTCACCCCTAAGGAACATGTAATTAATAAGATAAGTTACTCTCACGTGCCAAATCCAAATTAAGCATGGACAGATGTACGAAAATAGCATCATAATCTTTTGCAAAACCTAATCTACCTAATAAATATTTTGGAGCACACCCTTTGTTCTTTTTATAGATTCTTGGATATTAATAACTTATTTGTCATATATACTAAAAAATATGGAAGGGACCAAAAGGACAAAAACTGCAGTTGTTTAAGGACTTAAGTAATTTTACCTATTAATAATGGTGTAATTTTATTTTGCATAGTGTTTTTGGATCCAAAAGTAAGAACAGAAAGTAAAGGAAGGGAGAGGGAAAAGAAGGTAAAGTAAGAAAAAAGAAAACTTTTATTTAAATTGTCAAATTTTATAGGGGAAAGGGAAATGAATGTTGTTTAATAAACCTTGTTTGGTTAAAGAGGGCAAAGGAAAAGAAAAGATATATAATAATATTATTTACCAATTATAGATATATTATTAAATAAAAAATTACTTATTTATATTTTATCTCAAACAAATTGACACTTTAAGTAGATATGTTTTATAAATATTTAAATTATTACTATTATTATTATTATTATTATTATTTTGCTTTCCATATTATTTTGCTTTCCATTTTCATACTTTAATTTTGTTTCTTATCACATGCCACCATTTACTTTTAATTTGGGGACATATCATGCATCTTTGTCTTGTATAGAACAAAAAGAAAATGTTGCTATTTACATCATTACGATGGATTGAAGGTTGATTAGATCTACTAAAATATAAAATAATTATGACATTAGCATTATTCAAAAGTATATGAAAATAATTAGAGAATAAGAACATGTTCCTATATGAACTGGATGAGAAAGGAAAATCCTAAAAGCTCTTTTTTTTCAATTAAAAAAACTGTTACTAAGATGTTTATGAACATGTTTAATGACCAGAAGCACGGAGCACCAACTTTTCCACAAGCTAGTTCCTTTTTCTCCCACAGACATCCAAGTATTGCTCTTATTTATTTAGGACGTTCAATGAAATAAAAGTAAATAGTAGTCATTAAATTTGAATCTATAACAAGTTCTGCACATTAACAAGCAAAACTAAAATCTTGATATATGACGGCGGAATGTTGACCATACACAATTGAAAAACACATAATAACAAAATCAATATAGCCAAAAAAGGATACATCTAGTGATATAGCAACACTCAAGGCAATATAGATGTGTGATCTAATCGATTGGTAGAGAGAGAAGATAAAAAATATAAGATTAAATCGATATTAAATATACGGAATTAACAACGAGGATTGAATAAATAGTCAAAAATTAATTGTAAGAATCTTACTTTTTAGACGAGATAATTAGTGTGGGGTAGGCATGGCCCACATGGGTCAATTAAAATAATAGAGGGACTAAAGCAGTGATGGAACCAGAACATAGAACAAGAGGGTGCTGACTTCAAATTATAACAAAATTTAAAAATTTAAAAATTTAAAAATTTTATAGTACATACCAATCGGCCTAATTTTTTCTTAAAAAAAAAATATATACTCAATTGAGTTCAACAACATGTAGTTTGATTGAGAAAAAGAAATTCTCTCAAACACAAGCTTTTTTTTAAAAAAAAAATTAAATATATCTAGTAAAATTAACTCTAGCTTTAATAATTAAAAATATAACTTAGTAAAAACAAAGAAATTGCAAATATTAAAATTTTGTGAAATAAAGCCCAATACAATATTTTTCCTTTCTGATTACAAAAAAAAAAAAAAAAAAACACAAACACAAACACCAATAAGCAAATAAAAGAAAATTTTATTCCATTCCAATCGTTTTTTGCTAATTATAAACATGTTAGGCCCAACTTTCATTAACAAATTGATCCTTAAAATTTTATTCAAAATCTCAATACATAAATTAATAAGCCCATAAATTAGTTAAAGTTCTTCAACATTTTGATTCCCCTCATCCTCTCCCTTCTCCATAATAGTCATTGATGTAATCAATCTTGAAGTTCGGTTATCCTTAAGGGCCTTAAATAAAAGTGGAGAGTCATAACCTAAAAATTTTTTTGAGAACCCAAATAAAATGTCAATTATGCCAAACAATATATTTTCGCAAATATTTTTCTAAAAAAAAGTCATTTTTAATATTTCATATACCATTTGTATAAAAAAAATTTAAAAATATGTTTTTACAAATATTTTTTAAAAATATAAATTTTATATAGTACATAAATAAATTTGTAAAAAAAATGTTGAAATGGTATATATATATATATATATATATATCAACAATATTTTTTTTAATTATTTATATTAATTTATAACATTTCATATTTTCAAAAAATATATATATAGCAAAAAAAAAAAAAAAAAAAAATCCAGAAGGTGGGTTGTTATCTATAGGCAGGAGTGCTGGCCCCATGTGTCCCCTGCCTTTCTCCACACCTGCCATCCCTTCCAAGGGTAAAAAGTGGAAGGAGGAAATGCCCACCCTAATTAAAAATTTATAATTTAAAGTAGGGGATTAAAAAATATGTTTAAAAATTTGGAGTTGATCAGGGAATTATACAAAATACAAAATATCACGGAAGTAAAATCCAATAGCAATATATATTTGGACTAAAAGGATAGTTTAACCAAATTTAGACTAAAAGGATAGTTTAAATCCAACAACAATATATTTGGGCTAAAAGGACTTAAAAAAAATATCAAAAAATACTGGAGAGATAAAAAATAAAAAAATAAAAAAGGCAAAAACTTACTTATTTCAGCTATTTGGGCTAAAGGGATAGTTGAACCAAATTTATGTAGCAATATATTTACAAATATAAATAAGAATTCCAAATTTACCTTTCTACCCCTAGTTGGTGCAACGAAGGGTATTTGTTATCAATGTTTACTGTTTGCTCTTCAAGCAAACCCCAATACATGTTATAGGTATATTAATATAATTATATATAGTTATGGGTCATTACTAAATTATTGTTAATTTATAGTATATTAGTATATTGGAGTCATATAAATAAAAATTCTCTTAATAGTATATATTAATGGTATATTAGTAATGGTTATTTTACTTAATAGTATACACGATAATACTAAAATTTAATTTATTAATATGTGATATAGGTATATACTATATATTAAGACTATATATAATAGTATATTTAATAGTAATATGTATAATATTACTATACTAAATTTATGTTATATTTATAAAGTAAAATATAATAATAATTAGAAAAAAAACGAAAAACGAACTATAGTGTACAAAGGTACTGTTTTTCCTGCTTCTTAATAAATCGTGGTTTATCCATTTTATTAAAAAAAAAAAAAAACTATAGTGCACAAAATATGTGCAATGATATAAAAATCTTTCATTACTGAAGAGATAAATATAGTTATATAAAGCATAGGTTAAAGAGTATATGTCTATGTATACTTATATGTTTATTGATAAATATTTGGTTATGATAATACAACTAATATATATATATATATATATAAGCATGCAATATGCATGCCCGCACTAAAGCTGCCGGAGGGGCTTTTTTTTTTTTTTTTTTTACCATTTTAATGATGCAAGCATTGTATTAATACTCTTACTTGGGTAATTTATATTATTAGTAGATATTTAGATTCAAATATAAATAAGTGATTATTCTATAACAATTTGTTAGTGTTACAGCTAACTTCTATATTTGGCATCATTTGACATGTAATGGCGATGACATAGCAACCATGGTGGCATGGCTTTGATGACAAGACAAGGTGATGTAACAATTTATGATGATGTGCCAAGAGATGACATGCAGATATGAAGCTCTTTGGAGAAGTTATTTTTTTACAACACAATCAACTTGGAGGGTCTTTTGAAGAGCGAGCAAGCAAGATCCTAACCATATGAAAGCAAAGCCAAATGAAGACACAATCTCTAAATTGGAGAGAAGATATTTATGGGCGGATCTATTTGAAGATACTTACATAGATGGAGAAGATTAAAGCACTGAGTTTGGATGAATAAAAGATCAAGCTATGTAACAAAGAAGATTGTGAAGACCAAAGTTAGATGATTGAAGATTAAGTTTGGAAACATGGAGATTGAAGAAACAAACTTAGATGAATGAAAATCAAGTTTGGAATATCATGAAGACTAAACTTGGATGACTTGGAGATCAAGTTTAGTAAGAGAGTTGAAGATCATTGAAGATTTTTTGAAAACTTTGGTATGATATAGGTGCGCTATGTGGGTACGACCGTTGCGAGGGTATTGCTCATAAGGACGTAAGGAGGTGACCTAGTTACTGGTAGATCAAGATCAAGAGGATTTGACTACATCAAGTCAGATTTGGAAATAGTCAGGAGGACTAGAGATGTCTGCAGGTCACGTTGCAACAGAAACTGCGACTCAGTCAAAATCAATAGGTGGACCACGTTGCAAGCTCAGTTATAATAAGAGTTGCAATGTCTAAGTTTAAAAGGTGTTTAAATTAAGAGCTACGTAAATTCTAAAAGAGAGATGTGCTATATTTGAGATGTTGGAATGTCTATATGAGAGACTATGCTGTGAGATTTAGAATGAGCCACTAGAGAGACCGAAGTGTGTGGGTAAGAGAGAATGTACATTGAACAATCTACAGAGAGTGCTCTTTTACCTTTGTGAGGATGAGTGTGAGAGTTGTACTTATTTTTATTTCTCTCTTTTAGTAGATTTTTATCTCCAAACTTAACCCCTAGACGTAGGCAAGTGTTGTACCGAACTAAGTTACCAATTTCATATGCCTCCTTTCTCTTTAGTTTGTGTATGACTGTATGAGTAGTTACACGAGAGATTAAGAGAAATCTAACCCAAAACAGATCCACCAGAACTAACATTTAGTATGTTATATAGTTGTATACTATTAAGAGTACATACAATTGTATATTTCATAGTAATATGCATAATTTTAATATGTAATATATTAATAATGTTTGTACTATTAATGCCTATGTTGTTTAAATTTTATCCCTTAGTAATTTAATATATTATTATATATTATAAGCAATACATGGGGTAATAATAAAGTATATTAATTACTATTAATGGATGATACATTTAATATGGTATGTATATATTCCTACATACAAGCAGACAGTATTAATTGATGAATATTATTTGGCCTTAGTGTAAAGTATATGAATAGTACCGTGAAATGATGATTTTGAACTTTTGACTTTTGTGCACTTTCTGGTAAATTACCACTAAATTATCAGTGGTTTCTCAGTTTTTTGATGAATTATACTTGCAAGTGTTTTATTGACTTGTTTTAATTTATTTGGCTTGTAAAACCGTTACTATGTTTGTAATTTAATGTTTAACAAATTTGTTCAATAATGATTGAAATGCAATTATATTATTATTATTATTATTATGTAATCTTGGGGAATTCTCTGATCATCTTTATTAGTATAGCCGAAAATGGCATTATATAAGTGTACAATCTATTTACAATTGATAGAAACAATTCCTGATTTTTAGGATTTAGTTAAGATCAGATTTGACTATTTCAAATCTGAATTATTTGATACTAATAACAGACAATAACAGAAAAATAAATAAATTACATTTATTTACACTCCCCCTCAAGTTGGTGCATATATATCATACATGCCCAACTTGTTTACAAGTGAATCAAATAAAGCCTTAAATACTCCTTTGGTCAGAATATCAATAGTTTGATCTTGAGACTCAACAAAAGGAACACAGATTATCCCAGTATCCAGCTTTTCTTTGATGAAGTGTCGATCAATCTCAATGTGTTTGGTCCTGTCATGTTGTACGGGATTTTGAGCAATACTAATAGCTGCTTTATTATCACAAAACAACTTCATACGTAGTTCTACTTCAAGTCTTAGTTCCTTAAGAACCCTTCTTAACCACAGTAACTCACAGACTCCATTAGCCATTGCTCTGTACTCAGCTTCTGTACTACTACGGGCAACTACACTCTGTTTTTTGCTCCTCCACGTCACTAGGTTACCCCATACAAAAGTGCAATAACCTGAAGTAGACTTCCTGTCAGTGATAGAACCTGCCCAATTTGCATCGGTAAAAGCTTCAACCTTTCTATTAGAGTTCTTCTTAAACAATAATCCCTTTCCTGGACTACTCTTCAAGTATCGAAGAATTCTATAAACTGCATTTAGATGTACTTCATGTGGATTATGCATGAATTGGCTCACCATACTTAAAGCAAAGGCTATGTCTGGCCTTGTGTGTGATGAGTAGATTAAGCGACCCACCAATTGTTGATATTGCAGTGTGTTGACCGGCTTTCCTCCCTTCAAATCTCCCAGTTTCTTGTTGGGATCAATAGGTGTATCTATAGGCCGACATGCACTCATACCTGTCTCTTTTAACAAATCAATGATGTACTTTCTCTGAGAAACAACAATGCCCTTGTTGGACCTTGCTATCTCCATGGCAAGAAAGTATTTCATCTCACCAAGATCTTTAACTTCAAACTCCCTTGACAACCGAATCTTCATTGCTTCAATCTCCTTGGTATCATCTCCTGTAAGGAGTATATCATCCACATATACTATCAAAACTGCACACTTACCCTCATTAGAGAACCGAGTAAACAGTGTATGGTCTGATTGTGCTTGAGTATAGCCATGATTCTTCACAACCTGAGTGAATCTTTCAAACCATGCTCGAGGGAACTGTTTGAGACCATATAATGCTTTCTCTAACTTGCAAACCTTTGATCCAATCTTTGCTTCAAATCCTGGTGGTGGAAGCATGTAAACCTCCTCATCCAACTTGCCATTCAAAAACGCATTTTTTCACATCAAATTGCCTAAGCTTCCAATCTAAGTTTACAGCAATAGATAATAAAATGCGAACCGTGTTAAGTTTAGCAACTGGAGCAAATGTTTCAGTGGAATCAATGCCATAGGTTTGTGTGAAACCTTTAGCCACTAACCGAGCTTTATAGCGTTCAAGAGAGCCATCACTATTAAATTTAGGAGTGAATATCCACTTACACCCCACCGTGGGAATTCCCTTTGGCAGATCCACAACAACCCATGTCTGATTCTTCTCAAGCGCTCTCAGTTCTTCCAACACAGCAGCTTTCCACTCTGGGCTATTAAGGGCATCTTGAATAGTAGTGGGAATCTGGACCTGAGAGACATTTGTGGAAAAAGCAGAGAACTTTGGAGATAGATTAGTGTAGGAAACATAATGAGACATGGGATACCTAACACAAGACCTTTTTTTCTTTACGAAGTGCTATAGGAAGATCCAAATTTTTTGACACATCTAATGGAGAATCAAGTGCCGGTTTAGATGTTGGTGTAGTCGTTGGTTGATGATCAATATGTTCCATTTGAGGGACTCTTCTCTTATAGACCTGCCCAAAAAATTTGTCATCCTGAGTAGAACTCTAATGTGGGTCGATTTGTGGTGATAAAGAGTCGGTTTCATCAGTATGTGGAGATATGGATAATGGTTGAGACAGTGATGGTCCTAACTCTACTATGTCAGGAATTAGCAAAGTGGATTGGTTGAGAGCTGAATCTTCCATGGCATAATTCCCCCCCTGAAGATTGAGGGGCAAAGAAAGGGACACCCTCAAAAAATTTAGCATCCATAGTGACAAAATATTTATTAGAAGCATGATGAAAACACTTGAAAACTTTTTTGTGAAAGGCAAAGCCTAAGAAAACACACTTGAGAGCCCGAGAGTCAAGTTTGCTACCTTGTTTGTTAGGGTTTCGAATGAAAATGGTACAAGCAAAGAGGCGGAGAGGCATGTCAAAGAAAAGGTGAGATTGAGGAAAGGCCGTTTTGAGGACAGTGATAGGAATTGCAAATCTTAATGGTTTAGAGGGCATGCGGTTTATGAGGTAAGTAGCATGGAGGATGGCATCTCCCCATAAGTATTTAGGGACTTTGGTGGAGAACATAAGGGCACGGGCAATCTCAAGGATATGACGGTTCTTTCGTTCAACAATACCGTTTTGTGGGGGCGTATCTATGCACGAGCTTTGTTGAACAACACCTTGAGAAGAAAGAAAGGAAACCAAAGAATTAGTAAAATACTCACGACCATTATCACTCCGAAGGATTTGATTTGGTGTCAAATTGGGTAAGAATCATATTATAAAAGGATTTAAAGACCATTTCAACTTCAGATTTATCGTGGAGCAAGTAAACCCAACAAACACGAGTGTGATCATCAATAAAGTTGACAAACCAACGATATCCATTTTTAGTTGGTAATCGAGCAAGACCCCAAATGTCACTATGAACCAAGGCGAAAGGTTTGGATGGTTGATAAGGTTGAGGATGATAAGATGATTTATGTAATTTAGCAAGAGCACAAATTTCACAATGAAAAGAAGAAAGATTTTTATTACCAAACAAAGTGGGAAACAATTGTTTTAAATAAAAAAAAAACTAGGATGGCCTAATCGAAAATGCCAAAGAAATACATCAGAGGTATGAATTTCAGAAATAGAATTGAGGCCAATAGAACTTAAAGTCGATTTATTGGAGATTATTCCGTCTTCCAGAACATAAAGACCCTCATGCAATTGACCAATCCCAATCGTCGTCCCTGATACCTGATCCTGAAAGACACAACCAAAAACAGAGAAAAAAACAGAACACTGAAGGTTAGAAGTGAGCTTGGCAACAGAAATAAGATTGCAAGAAAATGAGGGAACATGAAGGACATTAGTAAGAGTAAGGGCATAGGAGATTTTAATATCGCCAACACCAGCAATAACTGAGAAAGAACCATCAGCAATCTTAACAAATTTGTTGCCGGCACAAGGTCAGTATGAGCAAAAAAGAGAAAAGTTGCTCGTCATATGATCGGATGCTCCTGAATCGATAATCCAAATTAGATTTGATCGTGAACAAAGTAAAAAAGATACAAGTAGGGAATTAGACAAAGAGGTACCGGATGTAGTCATAGAGCAAGTAGGATTTAGAGAGGAATCTAAGGCAGGAGGAAGAAGTTTCAGTAACTGCTCAATTTGCACAGGGATAAGTGTGGAAGGAGACGGTTTTGAAAGTGTTTCTACAGTGGTGTGAATAGCAGTTTTGTTAGACCGAGTATTGCCATTTGGAGGTCTGCCATGAAGCTTCCAGCATTGTTCACGTGTATGCCAAGGGTGTTTGCAGTAATCACAAAAAGGCTTCTTCCTTTGCTCGGGACGCTGGTCAGAACCCCGGACAACAAGGGTAGAAGAATCATCCCGAACACCATCACCAGCGCTGCACATAATCTTCTTCCGATTCTCCTCCATTCGGACCTCAGAGAACACTTCACGCATAGAAGGGAGGGGTTTACGACCCAAAATCCGACCCTTAACATCATCCAGACTTCGATTCACACCGGCCAGGAACATGAAAACTAGGTCATTCTCCTCACGCTTCTTCTGCCGTGCACAATCCACCGGGCTCTCCCAAACATCATCATGGCACTGATCCCATTCTTGCCAAAGGGCAACCATCGCGTCATAGTAGGTTATGATGTCACAGTTCTCTTGCTTGAACTGCCAGAGGTGAGTCTTCAACTCGAAAATCTGAGACGAATTTTCCAAGTCCAAATATGTAGCACGAATAGAATCCCAAACCTTCTTAGCCGAGTGCATAAATAAGTGAGGCTTGGCGATAGAAACATCCATGGAATTCAACAACCACGCCATAATAAGGGAATTTTCGGAGCGCCAAACAGAATAGGAGGGCGCAGATGGAGATGGCTCCATGATTTCTTCGGTAAGGTAACCAAGTTTCCCTCGGCCATCAATAGCCAACTTGACGAACTGAGACCATTCCAAGAAATTCGGCTAGTGAGACGATGAACCGTAATTTTCATAGAAAGAGGGGAGTCAACAGTCGATGAACGCAGAGGGACAGATGGAACAGATGGAGGAATGATGGGATCGGTATTGGCAGAAGTATGATCGGAATCCATGGGGAAAACTAAAAAAGAGGCCGAGAAATAAAATCAGAGGAAAAACAAAGAAAAAAGTCTCTCTGATACCATGTAATCTTGGGGAATTCTCTGATCATCTTTATTAGTATAGCCGAAAATGGCATTATATAAGTGTACAATCTATTTACAATTGATAGAAACAATTCCTAATTTTTAGGATTTAGTTAAGATCAGATTTGACTATTTCAAATCTGAATTATTTGATACTAATAACAGACAATACAGAAAAATAAATAAATTACATTTATTTACATATTATTATTATATGATAAATGCGACAAGCACAACAATCAAGGGTATATGCATAACTAGGAATTGATCACTAGGTGTGTTCTCATCCAGTAGCAAGAGGATTAGGCTCCAAATCCGCTACCACACCGGATACTCTAATGACACCTGATACACATGTACCCCCACCACCACGCAAGACTCTTGCTCACTATACATGTGATCCGTACATGATCAACGTTTGTGCAATTATATTATTTTCACTTGTTTGATTTCTTTTATTTATTTTTATTTTTTATGATCTAAATTTGATGGTTATTGATTCAGGTAAAGGAAGCAGTCCTGAATGGAATGAGACTTTTATGTTCACCTCTATCTGATAATGTTTCGGAGCTCACTATCAAGCTCATGGATACCGACACTTTTTCAACCGATGTTTTTGTTGGTAAAACTAAGCGAGTGTTAAATTTTTGTATTGTATTTTTGTTTTCAAATATAAAAAGTAATATATATATATATATATATATATATATATATATATATATATATATATATATATATATATATATATATATATATATATATATATATATTACTTTTTATATTAATCTTGTGATTTTACAGAATTCCTTTAAATCCAGTTTATAGAGCGAATTTTGTGGCCAGTTGTCTATAACAATGTTAAGGATCAAGAATATCATAGAGTAGTTAAAGTTTGGCTCTCATTTACCCAGGTATGTCATTTCATGAAGAAATAGCTCTCAGGGCTTCGCTCTACTGTATGTGTCGGATCCTATATAAGAAGCTCGCTCTTTACCCGATCATTCCAGAGTGGGATCCACAGCTCAAATTAAAGCCATGAAAAAAGTAGCCGGCAAATCAAAATTGGAACTAGCTCAATTCACAGAATTAGAAGCTTTTGCATTACCCAGGTATGTCATTTTATGAAGAATTATATGCAAAATGTACAATTATCAAAATTTTAAAATGAAGGAATACAAAGAAAAGGAGTGCATCAATGAAGAACTAGCTCCCTCGGCCGATGCGGCAGTGGCAGAGACCTCTGGAACAGCCTCGTCCTCTACCTCCTCTGCTGTGTCCTCAATAAAGGAGTACAAAGAAAAGGAGTGCATCAAAAATGATTGAATATGGACGCTTTTTAAATTGATTGCTCACCCTAAAATTTTTGTGGCCCTTATCCCTAAGATTGCTCACCCTAAAAAAGTTTCTGATTTTAGACCAATTTCTCTGTGTAATGTGTGCTATAAGATTATTACAAAGATTTTGGCTAATCGTCTTAAAGCTATTATTGGAAACCTGATTAGTCGGGAACAAAGTGGCTTTGTTCCTGGACGAGCTCCTATGGATAATATCATTGCAGTCCAGGAGATAGTCCATTTGATTAATCAGGATCTTTCCATCCCCCCTAGGATGATTGTTAAGGTTAATGTTGAGAAAGCCTATGACATGCTTAATTGGCATGCTGCTCTTGCTGTCCTCATTAAAATGGGATTTCCTAGCATTTGGGTCTCTTGGATTAGTTCTTGTTTGAGTGCTTCCTCTTTCTCTCTTCTGGTTAATGGTCAACCTTCTCCTTGGTTTACCTCCTCTCGGGGTATTCGGTAGGGAGATCCCATATCTCCTTATTTGTTCATTCTGGTCTCTCAAATCTTGTCTAATCTGCTTAACAAAGCCAAAGCTATGAATCTTATCCCTGGTTTCTGCAAGAATTTACAATACGACTTCAATCATCTTATGTATGCAAACGACCTCATTTTGATCACTTCGGCTACTAGAAGGGCTGCTAGAAACATCCACTTGTGCTTGAACATTTATTCCTCCTTAACTGGTCAGAGACCTAACAATCTTAAATCTGAAACCTTTTTTCCTATTTGGTTAAACCAGAGGCTTGTCAATAGCATTTGTCATATCTTAAGTTTCAAGAGAGGTTCCTTTCCTTTTACTTACTTAGGGGTGTTGATTTCTCCTAAGAAGTTAGCGGTTTCCCATTTTGATAATTTGATAAGGAAGGTTAATAAGCAAGCTGCTAGTTGGAAAAGTGCTAAAATATCTAAAGCTGGCAAAGCTATCTTGATCAATAGTTCAATTATGGCCCTTCCTTCCTATTATCTTACAGTCTACCCCATCCCAGATTCGGTTCATGATAAACTTTCCCATTATGCTAGGAATTTTTTATGGGATAATGGTAGCAATGGTAGCGGCATGCTAATGGTAAATTGGAACAGTACTACTCTTGATAAATTTGAGGGGGGTTTAGGGCTTCGAAATTTGAGATTAGCCAAACATGCTCTTATGGCTAAAAATATTTTTCACTATCTTAATAGCAAGGAGCTTATCTGGGTTGATATTATTCATCATAAATATGGCATGCAGAATATCTGGCATCTCTCTCCTCCTCCCAATTGCTCCTGGTTTTTCAGGGGCTTTTGCCGGACTTTGGAGATCATTAAGCCTAATCTTTGGATGAATGTGGTTAATCCTATGCGGATTTCCCTTATGCAGGATCCTTGGCTCTTTAAGATTCCTTTGAGTGCCAAGCCTACTTTCATTAACATGGATGTGGATTGGGAGAATTTTGCTTTCTCTGAGTTTCACAATGATTTAGGCTGGAATGCCCCCATGTTCAACTTTGGTGGGAATATGGTCTCTCCTGTTTTTGACTTGGGTAAGATTACTTTGAATGGCCCCCATCATTTGGTCTGGTTCCCTAATGCTAAATCTAATAAAATTTCCAAGGTTGTTTACCATTTCTTGAACATCACTCATACTTTGGATGAGCTTTGGTTTGGTTGGAATAACATTTGGCACCTTGTTGCTTCTCCGAGAGTGAAAACCTTCATTTGGATGCTTTGCCATGGTAAAATTAAAACTTCGGCTTTTCTTTATGCCCTGAATTTATGCCCTTTAAACAACTGCCCCATGTGTGGTCTTCATGTGGAGACTGCTGATCATCTTTTTAATCAATGTGATAAATTGCAACAGATCTGGTGATCTCACTGGCTTGTCTTTTCATGGGCTTGATGCAGTTACTTCTGGCTGCTGGCTTGATTTCTCTCATGATAATTCCTCTAAGATAACAGCCTCTTTTATTGCTACTTCTTGTTTGTATTTCTGGAAAGCTAGATGTGATTACTTATTTCAGAACAAAACTCCAGATTATACCAACATTGCCAAGATTGTGGTGGACCATGTCAAGGACTACTCTGTCTCTCCTGCAGCCCAAAAAAGTCTACAATTCTTTTTTGCAAACAAACCTCAGGCGGGGCAATTACATTTGTATATTGCTGGCACTTGGAGGAGCAATATTGGTATGGCTGGACTTGGTTTCATTGTATTAGATTCTAATGCCACGATTATTTGTGCAGGTACCAGTCAACAATGCGCCTCCTCTAACATAGAAGCTTCTAGTGCAGCTTTGATTGCGGCTCTATCTTGGGCAGATTCTCACACCAGATGCGTCAGGAAAGTCTTCATCAGTGATTCTTACTTGTGGCGGGCTTTTCAGGGTTTGGATGAAGAAGTTAATTGGAGATTAAATCTGAAATTCAATGAAGTGAAGATGTATTTGTCTCAACTTTTGAACCCTCAGATTGTTTGCATTCCTGCTGACTGCAACAGACTGGCTACGGACATCGCAGGACATGGCTTCAATACCACTTGTCTTTCCTTGTTTCATCAAGGACTTGATAAACCCAGATGGCTCATGGATGTTGTTAGACTCTCTGGCTTTCATTTGCTTTAGCTCCTTTGTTGGCCTTTTGTTTTTCTTGCTCTCTTTCAGTTTCTTTCCTTAATTGTTTTGCTTTAGTTGTTTGTTTAGTTGGTTTTTGTTGATTGTAACTGGTCTTTTCTCTTCAATAAAATAGCTACTTTGTAGCTCTTAACTCAAAAAAAAAAAAAAAAAAAAAAAAAAAAGATTGAATATAAGACTAAAATTAAGATCTTCAATAAATCAAAAATCAAAGATAAAAATCTGCTGTTCAATGATTTTGCAAGTTCCAACCTTTCATTCTTAAAGTTTGTGATATGCTTCCAGGAACATCACTTGAATATTTGCATCATAACCAAAAGCTCAACCTATTTGCATCATACGCCTCACAAAATGCCATTACCAGATGATCATGCCATCTAATTTTGTGTTTTGACTCAATGACTCTAAGCACTAAAATTTTGTTAAAAAATTTTTGAAACAAATACATACATGGAATAAAACTCCAAACCTTAATCCTGATTAGGTTTACAATTAGATTTTGAGAGTTTGTAACTTGTTGCAGCGTCCAAGCTGCACACCATATTTATTTAGTAATAAAGGGAAACAAAGAAATATAATTCTACAATATAGATATATAACCCTGACAACTCCCAACACATAAAAAAGCTTTTACCATTCTAACACTTTGACTCTTAAACTCTAAAGCATGGAATTAGAAAACATATCAAAACATTAAATTAGCAATAACCAGCTATCATGCTTCCTGTTCCTCATTCACACTGATACAAACCTAGATGACAACCAGTACTCTTAGCAGTTAACCAGCTAAAAGTGGACAAACACATTATGCTTTCATAGCAATACCACCAAAATGGGCTAGGAGACGGAACATAAGTAAAATGCAATACTCTTTAGGAACATATAACTTAAAATCAGCTGTTGTAAAGCAAAATTAGCATAATTGATGGTTAATTAATTATTATTAAATGTATGTGTTGTCTATCATCCATCAACATATAAATAACAAATTAAAGATAAAGAACACTTCTAAAACATAAAAATACTACAGATGGTATTGGACTAAATTTAAACTACATGAATGAGATATAGAAGCCAATGTGCTAAAAACATACTAAAAAGCACAAGAACTTAACGCATGAAATATCTCAACCACATCTTTCTATTTACAAGTTTGCACAGCAATGGATCATAGAAAATTAAATTAAAAAAAAGGGGGAAAAAAGCTGCTTTGTTTGAAGCAAATAAAGAAAATACCACGGCCAACAGGCCCTTCATGAAAGTAATGAATAATATGAAATGGAATAGTTAAGAGAATTGAGATGAGAACATGTTCATCATTGAGAATCTTTGGATTCAGAGAGACACCTGCAGATGACAAGCTCATCACATCAAATACAAAACTAAGAGAATTGAACATGTCCGCATATCTAGCAGCCTGCTAAGTTAGAAAATGTCAGCCACAAAACTAAGTAAACATTCTTTTAGCTACAAATACAAACTGAGTAGTTCACCAAAAATCAATTGGAAAAAAAAGTCCCTGTAAACTTTTGTTGTTGAGTTGTTCCAATGGAAAAAAAAGTCTATCTATATAAAGAAGACATAGCCAACATTCATCAGATACAAAAACCATTCAAGTAATAGAGAGGACAATGAATATACATACAACTGTGAATGACAAAGTAAAAAAATAGGGAGCATATGGTTCTTGGCATGTTGGTAAGTGACAATGAAAATAGCATAATAAAAGGGGGAAAAAACATGCACAGAGTTTTGGCTCGAAAGGGGAATACGATCAGAATTTCACCACAGACTACATAGAAGAGACTAGGATGTTTTTTATGTCAAAGGGGAATGTTTAGTTACTTATAAAGTTTATAATGTGGGATGTATACTTCAATCAGTCACTTATTTCCATTTGCATGTCAACAAATTTACACCACCACCCTTTTCTTGACAATTAAATAAATAAACAAACAAACAAATGATTATAATAACAAAAACAATAATAGTTTCTATCCTTTGAAAAAGGATGGCCACAATTACAAAATGATCAGCATGCAATACCCTAACATAATCACGATTAGGAAAAAAAAAGGGAATACTGGAAAGTGAAACATCATGTTCCTACAGGTTCAATAATACAATCACATCTTAAAGTCTTTTCACCTGAACATCACCCAAAAACATGCATATAGGGTCTATTGCAAAACATTGCTAAAAGTAGAAGGATGTGCAACAAGAAGGTCACATTTTACATAAGGGTGTTTAGCTTGACATTCATCTAAAATTGAAAGACACTTTAAAGAAACTTGTTAAATGAAAGGGGCTGGTCACAAAAATATCCAAACAAGTGAATTTTGTAAGAAGTAACAAACATATCAAAAAAATTAGAGCACAAGGAAAACAACTGAATATAGTCAAGTCCCATGAAAACAAACCCCCCTAAATTCCCCAATACTTCACATGAAGATACGGACTGCAAATTTAAAAGACAAACAGATAAATTCTTGAATCTATTTTTACAAAATAAAAGTAAACAAAGTCATATAATCATGTGAAGCCTATTCAATAGAATTCCTGCATTTGACCATGAATAATTCCATATAAACAAAGCCAAATGTTTAAAAATGAAGATCCTATGGTTCACCAGCAATCATGTCTATATTACGAAAGCAAAACATTCTCTCCCAAGCGACTACACAAAACAATAGAACAAAAAGGATGCCATCCCATGATTTTCCCTCAAATTATGTCTTCCTTGACAATGACAAATTTCAAAATAATAACAAAATAACCACAAAATAAAAGCAAAAGGAAACGAAAGAACAGAAATGGCCTAAATAAAATATAACAGTCTCTATAATCACAAGAGAGGTTTTGTGAATCCTTTCACTCATATTCAATGATACATGAACAAGAGTATTAATAGTTACAAGGGAGAGAAGGATCCTAAGAATCCCGAAAGATATGGTCAATCAATCACTAACAACCAATCCTAAAGATTTGATTGACCAAATATGGAAAGATAATATTCACAGAATATTTACGAGATAATACAGGTAATCCTGGAGATTTGATTGACCAAGTATGGAGAGATAATATTCTCTGAATATTTATGAGATAATACAAGAAATCCTAGAGATTTGATTGACAAAGTATGGAAAGATATTACGAGATAATACCCCCCCGGCAAGCTCAAGGGCGGGACCGAACTTGAAGTTTGGACCATAAAGTGCCGAATGAAGACGAGCTGAGTGGTTTAGTGAAGATGTCGGCCACTTGATCTGCAAAAACAACATGACTAACTTTGAGGAGACCAGCATCAACACGTTCGCGTACAAAGTAATAGTCTAAGTGGATGTGCTTAGAACGAGAGCCAACAACTGGATTAACGGACATGAAAGTAGCCCCAAGATTGTCACACAAAAGGTGTGGTGGATGTGATAGAGAGACGCCAAGCTCAGTCAAAAGCTGTTGGAGCCAGACCAATTCAGCAGTCGTATAAGCAAGGGCACGAAACTCTGCTTCAGTGCTGCTGCAAGCCATGACACGTTGCTTGCAAGAGGTCCAACTGATCAAATTGGGGCCGAAATAAATGGCAAAGCCGTACTGAGAGCGACAATCATCAGAATTAGACAACCATCCGGCATCATAGTAGGCACAAAGCTGAGGTTGAGAACACGGACGAAGGAGAAGGCCATGGTCAATGGTGCCTTTGAGGTACCGAAGAATGCGTTTAGCTGCCTTCCAATGATCTTATGTGGGAGAGTGCATAAATTGACAAACGCGATTGACAACGTAAGCAATCTCAGGACGAGTGAGAGTAGCATACTGTAAAGACCCAACAACCTGATGATAGAGACGAGCATCATCAGTAGGAGTCCCAACCTTGCAAAGCCGAGAATGGGAGTTAGCAGGTGTCGGTGAGGGCTTTACATCAGTCATGTTGCAACGAGAAAGAATGTCCCGTATATACTTGGATTGGGATAGAAATAGACTAGACTCGTGTTTGAGAACTTCAACACCTAGAAAGAAATGTAGTGGTCCCAAATCTTTTAAGGAGAACTTGTTGTTGAGCACCCCAATGAACCGAGAAATGAAGGATGAATCACTGCCGGTAATAATGAGATCATCAACATAGACAAGTAGATAGATTGTCGTTGTGGGCGAGTAATGAACAAATAAGGAAGTGTCAGAATGACAAGCTCGAAAGCCAGTAGAGAGGAGAAAATTTTTGAGCTTATTAAACCATGCATGGGGTGCCCTCTTGAGGCCATATAGGGCTTTCTGAAGTTTACAGACTTGGAGCAGAAAGGCAGAATCAACGAACCCTTTCGGTTGTTCCATAAAGACAGTTTCCTGCAACTCACCATTGAGAAAGGCATTATTGATATCAAGTTGGCGAATAGACCAACCCTTAGAAAGAGCTAGAGAGAGCACAAGTCGAACTGTTGTGGGCTTGACAATCGGACTAAATGTATCAAAATAGTCAACGCCTTCCTCTTGGTGGAATCCCTTGGCAACAAGTCGAGCTTTGTAGTGCTCAATGGAACCATCAGCTCTCCTTTTGATCCTGTAAACCCACTTACAACCAACCAGATTAGTATCATGGGGATGTGGTACAAGTGACCAAGTGTTATTACGCATTAAAGCAATATATTCAGCCTGCATAGCCTGTTGCCAACAAGAGTGTTTGCTGGCTTGGTGATAGGTTGTGGGTTCTAGGAGGGTAGAGTATGTAGGATCCGATATGATAGGGTAACGGGTGGTATTGAAGGATTTGGGTTTGAGGGTGTGTGTTTGGGCCCTAGTGGTCATGACATGAGAGTTAGTATCCGAGGCTCGAAAATAGGAGGGGGCGTTAGGATAAGGCTGAGGAGGTGTCGGTGGTGGACGATCATTGAGAGGAGAAAGGGGAAGAGGAACATCAGAGTGTGAGAGCTAGTGTTGGTGCGGAGGTGGGGGCTTGACTTGCTCAAGGAGAAAGGATGGTGCAGGGGTGGGTTCGGTGGTCTCAGTTGTGAAAGGCACTGCAGATGAGTTAACATGGTTAGCATAGGGAAAAACATCCTCATTAAACATAACATGATGAGCAATATAAAGACGAGAAGAAGGAACATGGAGACAGAGATAACCTTTATGCTTGGAACTGAAACCGAGAAACACACAAGGAAGAGAGCGAAAATCCAGTTTATGTTTAGTGTAGGGTCGCAAGAAAAGATAGCAAAGGCACCCAAATGTTTTGAGAAATGCATAATCAGGAATTTTGGAGAATAGTTTTTTTATAAGGAGATTCATAGTTCAACAAAGCAGTAATAGTACGGTTATGGAGAAAGGTGGCAATATGGAAGGCTTGTTCCCAGAATTGAAGAGGTAAGGAGGATTGAGCAAGAAGAGTTAAACCTTTGTCAACAATGACTCTATTTCGACGTTCGGCAGTCCCGTTTTGCTCCTGGGTGTGAGGACAGGAGACACGATGAGAGATGCCATGAGTAGAGAGAAAGGTGTAGACATTGCGAAATTCACCACCCCAATCTGTTTGGAGAGATTTGATAGTGCACCCGAATTGTGTTTGAACCATAGCCTTAAAGGTAAGAAAGACAGGAAACACTTGAGATTTGTGAGAGATGAAATAAATCCAAATGAATTTAGTAGCATCATCAATGAAGAACACAAAATAGCGATTACCACTAAAAGACACAAGCGGGGCAGGACCCCAAACATCCGAGTATACAAGATCAAATGGTTTATTTGAACTAACATGAGAGCGAGGAAGATGAAAACGATGACTCTTTCCTAATTGACAAGCATCACAAACAGTAGGAAAGGTATGTGAACTAACAGGAATATGAAATTGAGACACAAGACGACGGAGGATGTATTCATGAGGATGAGCCAAGCGACGATACCAACCATGTAGAGTCGTGCGGGCGCCAAACAGTGCAGTGGGAGGAGTCCGGGCGGATGATGATGGTGTTTGGAGACGGTAGAGGCCGTGGTCAACAACCTCTCGAAGGAGGGTGTGCCCTGTAAAGTCTTAAGAACACAATGGTCAGGGTAAAATTCCATAAAGGTAGGGTTGTCACGAATAAGTTTGGAAACACTAAGAAGGCTCTTAGTAAGCTTAGGAACAGCAAGAATATCTTTAAGGCAGACAAAATTAGACATAGCAGGTAAAATAGTAGAGCCATAATGCGAAATAAATAATTGGTTACCTTTACCAAACGAGGAGTTTGTCATCACCACGACACTCATCAGAGATGTTGAGCTTGTTTAAATCTAGGGTGACGTGATCAGTAGCGCCAGTGTTGAAGTACCAGGAAGGATCAACAACAGCAGATGGTGACGCATAGTTAGCTGACCGCTCAGAAGGACAAGACGAAAATTGGCGAGCCGGATAATCATTGTGGTTATTACGATTAAAGCAATCAATGGCCGGGTGTCCCATCTTCCCACAAATCTGACACTGAGTGCGACGGTGAGACGTGCCAAAAGGGGCATCAAAGGAGAGGTTGTCATCATGTTGGCGGCTGTTATTACGGCCACGAGAGTCACCACAGCGAGTTGGCAAGAGGTTGTTACGGGAAGAATTATAGCTATAAGCAGCATTAGCCGAAGGAGTAATGACCGAGGAGGGTAGTGGCGAGGGCAAGATGGCAGGTTGAGCGTGCTGCCTGGTTTCAAGAGCAAGCTGCTCCTCCTCCTGAAAAAGAAGGCCAATGAGTTCGTCTACATGAGCATCCTCTATTTTCATCATGAAGGCAGTGACAAACGGACCATAAGAACTATCAAGGCCGTTGAGAATGTGACCAACGAGATCTTCATTGGAAATAGGATGAAGATTTTCAGAGAGATCATCAGCAATATGCCGTTTTTGCTCGACATACTCCTGGATAGATAAGGAGCCTTGCATTAGCGACTGCAGTTAATTTTTAAGGGCCATACGATGAGCCCGCGTTTGAGCTTGGAATGTACGGTCAAGAGTGGACCAGGCCTCATGCGCAGATGTGGCACGAATAACGAGTGTGAGGACACGTTCAATCTACGTGGATCGAAGCTAGAGAAGGACGAACCGATCGCGATGATGCCAGGCAGCAAAGTCTGGGTTAGGTTCCGGAGGCGTGGTGATGCTAGTACCATGGGATTGAAACTCGGGCAGAGGATTGTATTGCAGCACTGAGTCCTCCAAGTAAAACGCCTGGAGAGAGGTCAGAACAGTGTTGCACCAGAGAGAAAAGTTATGGCGGTCAAGCTTGATGGTGACCGACAGGATTTGAAATTGGATCGGAGAAGGCGAGCAGGCGGCCAAGAGAAGTTGGCCGACAGCCAGAACGACATTAGGGTTGGACATGGTGGAAGAGTTTTGTGTTTTAAGTGGAAAGTAACCTAGCGACTGATACCATATAATCACAAGAGAGGTTTTGTGAATCCTTTCACTCATATTCAATGATACATGAGCAAGAGTATTAATAGTTACAAGGGAGAGAAGGATCCTAAGAATCCCGAAAGATATGGTCAATCAATCACTAACAACCAATCCTAAAGATTTGATTGACCAAATATGGAAAGATAATATTCACAGAATATTTACGAGATAATACAGGTAATCCTGGAGATTTGATTGATCAAGTATGGAGAGATAATATTCTCTGAATATTTATGATATAATACAAGAAATCCAAGAGATTTGATTGACCAAGTATGGAAAGATATTACGAGATAATAGTCGCCAATTATAATGCGTGGATGTAGTTTAACTCCAACATTAAAAATATATGTTTAAATAAGATTTCCAACATTAAAAGCAAAGTATTCTGATACAGTGGGGATTTGACAACCTAAGTACATTCAGAATTTAATTATTGCAAAGTTTATTTCATGAAATGTAATTGGAAACCGCACACACATAGAGGAACTATTCGGAGCACCAGGTTCCTCATTATGCAAATTGAACCAAAGTACTCTCACATGGACTTAATTCCTAACAAAATCAAGAGTTGCAAATTGCACATACCTTGCTTGTTTACGTAACAAAGAAATTAGTAAACTGACAAAATACAATCAATCAATGCCACAACCACCCAACCAAACACAAACACAAACACAAAAAATCATGTCACCTACGGTACAAAATTGCAATCATTAGGTAAAATAGAATTAACCCAATCCAAAAAACACACAATTACATGAGTATTGAAAAGATTAATAAACCAAGCATCATAAGGTGATGAAGTAGGAAAAAAACACATGTTTGAGGATGAGATAACAAGGGGGTAAAGAGAGGACCTCAAGCAGATCCTGGATTTAGTCAGGAGAGTTGGTCTCGTTGGTAATTGATTGTTGTGCCGAGGTGAAGTCCAGCGGCAGCCCCATCCTGGAGAGGAATTTTTTTTCTTGTAGAAGTAAATCCTGCACTCTCACTTGCTTCTTATTACTTTTTTAATTTCACAGCTTTGAGTTTTCAACTCAACCAGGAGTGGATTGGGCCAGGCTTGGTATAGACACGGTGCTATATTAATATGTTCGGCATGGAAACCTTGAGAGCAAACCTAACCCAATTCGATAGGCTTTTAGAGAAAAAACATTAAAATGATTTATTTTTAATAGGGGCTTTAAAAAAAAAGCACAATAATTTTGTTTTGATGCAATTTTTTTTTTTGAATAAGGTGCAATTTTTTTTTTTAATAAACATTTATGGGAAATATATAATTGTCTAAAAGTGTTTTATCTCTTTTAAGTAATAGCTCCTATGAAAATAGACTTATTGCATTTTTTAGAAGCATTTCTCATGCTATGTTTTTTTTTTCTAGAAATACTTAAAAAAGAATACTTGGGTGAGTGTATTATTACAATAATATCCTTTTATGAAGTCAAATAATCTCTCATTTGTTTCTCTGTACTTGAAAGCCCCAATACCCAATTTCCTAGTATTGGATTTTTGCAATGAAACTAATATAATAAGTTTTCTATAATAAATTTTGAAAGAGAATGCAGTAAATTGATATGGTATATTTTATCAAACCACCTTCACAATAGGAGAGTGGTAAATCATCTCTCTCCTAAGTGAGAGGTTAAGAGCTCAACTACCTCTCCTAACATTGACTGTCAGTTGGAGAGGAGCTACGTTTCTCTTGCTCTTGCTTGACGCCCTGTGACGCTCTTCGATCTTCTCTTGCTTGACGCCCACTATTCTTCGAGGAGCCTGCTCCTTGAAGAATGGAGAGTGGGCAACCACCTCCGGCGCCCTCGTGGGCAAAGGTTGTGGGCTCATTTGCTCATAAGACCTCTATGGTTCCTTATATAGACTCACAGATCTTGGAGAAGCTTAAAAACTCCATTGATGATGTTCTGCGCGTTGATGAAGAATGCAAGTTGCGGGATAAACAACGCTTCCAATTTGCCCTTTATGGGAAATTATTCGGGAAGACTCCTGCCTTTGAATATGTGAAGATGACTCTGTTGGGCCTTTGGCAGACTTTTGGAAGGATCCAACTATCTTATTTTCCGAATGGCTATTTTCTTATTCGTTGTGACTGTCACGAAGGTATGCAGAAGGTGCTCTTTGGAGGTCCTTGGACGGTGGGAGGTCTCATTCTTCAGCTGTTCCCTTAGTCTCCATGCTTTGAACCAGCGCATTCTAAGCTCTCTCGGGCAGCTGTTTGGGTTCAACTCCATAACCTACCGGTTGATTACTGGGATGGTGAATCGCTTGAGACCATTACTAAAAGCCTGGGACGGCTTCTTAAGGTGGATGAACACACAGAAACCCTCTCTCGTACCCGTTTTGCCAGACTCTGCCTTGAAATTGACTTATCTAAACCCTTGAAGCGGGGCTTTTGGATTGAAGATGATGGCAAGAGGGTTTTTGTTCTTATCCTGTATGAGAAGCTCCCGACATTCTGTTATCGTTGTGGTTTGGTGGGTCACGGCGATGCTTCTTGTGGTCGTCGCTGGAAGGCTTCCTATGGTGGTGCCCCCTCTGGTGCCCGGCCTGATTCTCGGCGCACGCAGGTATCAGAGGCTGAGGCGGTGCCAGGGGAAAGCACACAACTGATGACTATGGATGTGGAGCGTCAGCCGTCGCAACCTCGAAGACAGTGGTGGAGGAAATTGTGGAGGATTTGGATTTTGGTGCCTAGATGGTGGTATCTCGCCGGAGAGGTCGCGGCCGTGGTCGGGGTGGTGGCCGTGGGGGACTGGCACGTGATGCGCTCGTGACCTCGAAGACCCGCAACGGCTCTCTCGAGACCGCCAACGGATCCTTGAGATGACCAACGAACCCCTTGAGGCTGGTGTTGTGCATGGTCGCCACGTTGCAGGTCGAGTTGGTTCTCTTCTGACACGTGGTGGATGGAATCATGGAGGTCGGCATGTGAACCCCGACTTGTCTTTTCCTCAATCTCTTGACACTAGCCCCAATGACGTGTCTCTTCAATTCCCTATTAATCATGGTGCGCCCATCACTCATGCTTCTGCGGAGGCCCAAGATGGCCTTTCTCATAGTCCTGAGAGCTCAGTGGAGGCTCACAGGCCTATTGATGTAACCTTTCTACCATGCTTGCCATCCAACGGTCAGGATACTGCCACTACTGGGCCTTCGGCTCCTATCTCTAGGCCAGAATCCTCTATTCACTCTTCTGGTCCTTTCCCATCTAGGGGTGGAAGTCATTCGGTCAGGTTGCCCAGAGGTCCAGAGAGGACTGGCTCATCCATCTCTAACCCAGTGGTGCGATCCTCTTTGTCTCACGGCCATCTGGTTGATGGGATGGATGAAGAGCATCATGACACTGTGAGGAGAGTGATGGTGGCCTTTGATCTAGATCCGGGTGATGGTGGTGTTTCTGATCATGATATGCAGGATTCGGAAGATTCGGAAGAGGATATGGATGCTTCACAAGAACCTGATGATTCTCTCACCTTAGGTCAAGTTCAAGACTGCTTAAGGAAGGAGCCGTTAGCTCCTAAGACCCCGACCACACTTCCCGCGGCCCACAAAAAGGGCAGACGTGATGTTGAGGCTGGCAGATGCTAGTCTCTGCGTCTTTGCTTTTTATCCTGTTTTCTCTTATTTTTGTCTCTATTTTATTATGAATCCAATTAACATGGTGTGTTGGAATTGTAGGGGGGTTTCAAGCCTGGATACTCGCAACCGCATTCGGAGACTTATCTGAGACCATAATCTTCACTTGGTTTGTTTAGTTGAAATAAGGGCTGATAATCACAGGCTTAATCTTTTCTGTGACAGGTTAACTGATAACTGGAGTTGGGCTACTATTGAAGCAGTAGGATATTCCGGCGGAATTATATGCATTTGGCGAAAAGAAATTGGGATTGTCTCACCAATTGTCAGATCCAAACTGGTGCTGCATTTGGTGATCACTTCGCCTGTTCATAAGCAATGGGTTCTCTCGGTCATTTACAATGGTCAACAGTTGGCAATTCAAAAGCTCCTTTGGCAGAAGCTCTCTGGTATGTCTATCATTAATTTACCTTGGTTAATTGTTGGTGATTTTAATTCGATCATTTCTCCTAATGAGCATAAGGGTAGCTCTTTTCGGTACTATGCTCATAAGGCTCGGTTTTTCACTGATTTTATTGCTGCTAATGCTCTGTTAGATATTAACTATATTGGTAATGTCTTTTCTTGGTGCAATGGCCAAAGGGGGCAAGCTCGGAGATTAGCCCGGTTAGACCGTTGCTTGATTAATTTACATTGGAACTCTGTTTAATTCTTACAAGCATACCAATCTTCCTAAGATCTCTTCGGATCACTCGCCTCTTCTTTTGCATTTGTCTAATAATTCTAATGTTTGCCGCAAAATCTTTGCTTTGAGAATTATTGGTTTGAGCATTCTTCTTGTTTGTTTGCTATCCGGGGAGCCATCTTTTTTAGGGGTCATACCTTTCCTATGCATAATTTTGCTTACATGCTGGTTCGCATTAGAAAATCTATTTTGTCTATCAAAACTGCTGGTTTGGGTGCTCTTGATTTGGTTATTAAGGACACTGAACGTCAGATCCATGACCTTGAGATTGATAATACCAGACATCCTCTTTCTGATACTGATTTTATTCACCTCAGATCCTTACATAATAGATATAATGCTTGCCTTAGGCAAAACTCTATTAGATGGGCTCATCGATCTAAACTTATTTGGATCCAGAAGGGGGATAGAAATTCTTGTTTCTTCCATAATATTGCTAAGATTCATGGTCATGCTAATAGAATTTCCTATTTAGAGGATAAAGAGGGTCATGTGTTAGATGGTCATAACCATATTAAGGAGGCCTTTCTTAATTTTTATTCCAATCTTTGGAATGAACCTGTGCCCAATTCCTTCACTAATCTGCTGCAGGCTTTGCCTCATGATTTGAATACCATTAGTTCGAGTGATTGTGACTCTCTCACTAAGGCCATTACTAAGGATGAAATCTTTGCTGCCCTGAATTCTCTTCCTGAGAGCAAGAGTCCTGGTCCGGATGGGTTTAATTCAGAATTTTATAAATTCTTTTGGGATGACTTAGGGGATCATTTATTTGAGGCCATCAACCATTTCATGTTAACTGCTTCTATGCCTCGGTCTTGGGGTAAGACCTTTGTGACCTTGATTCCGAAGAAAGAGCACCCTAGAGTTGTCGTAGACTTTCACCTTATTTCCCTTTGCAATGTTTGTTATAAAATTGTTACCAAAATCTTGGCTAATCGTTTAAAACCCGTTTTGGATTCCTTAATTAGTATGGAGCAATGTGGTTTCATAGCAAGCCGAACTCCCTTGGATAATATCATTTCTGTCCAAGAGATTGTTCACTCTATGAACCATGATTGCTCTAACCCCCCTAGGATGTTACTCAAGGTGGATGTTAATAAGGCATATAATACCTTGAGATGGGATGCTATTCTTGCTACATTAGCCCGGATGGGATTTCCTAACATTTGGATTGCTTGGATTAAAGGATGCCTTGAGTTTGTTTCCTTTTCTTTCTTGATTAATGGTCAACCATCTCGATGGATTAAACCCTCTAGAGGTGTTAGACAAGGTGATCCTCTGTCTCCTTATCTCATTATCCTTATCTCTCAAAATTTGTCTCAAATGCTTAACTATGCTCGTACTCTTAATCTTATTCCTGGATGGTGCTCTTCTTTGAGGGCTGATTTTAATCACATTATGTATGCAGATGATCTTATTATTGTAACTCATGCCACTCAGAGAGTTGCTAGGAATGTTAAGTTATGCATGGATATCTTTTCTAAGCTTACTGGGCAGACCTCTAATTCTTCTAAATCCAGTCTCTATGTCCCTCACTGGTTTAACAAAAAGGTTACTAGTAGTATCCGGGACATTTTAAACATTTCTATTGGTTCTTATCCCTTTGCTTATTTGGGTGTCCTCATTTCTTACAAAAGATCGGCTATGGCTTGCTTCCAATACATGGTAGATAAGGTGAACAGGATTGCTAGTGGTTGGCAGAAGTCTAAGTTATCAAAACCTGGTAAGATTGTTCTTATCAATAGCGTCCCCATGGCTCTACCATTTTACTATCTTTCTATTTACCCGACCCCAGACACCATCCTTGATAGTTGATAAGTGCTCGTGTTATAGTAATGCGAAGTGTTATTATCTTGCAATGAGCATTAATTTAATCAGATTTTATCACTAAAAAGTGTGCATTTGTTTACTTTTGTGCATTGTAGGGTTGTGAAGATAAAGTGAAGGAAAGGAACGAAGTTAGATCGTGTTCACCATTGTTGGGAAGATTCTTGGACTAAGCAAGGAGCACGGCATGAGTAGAGACTTGTGAGTGTGTGCCAACTTCCTTTGGAGGGGCACAAAGGCAGTCACATTCACAATAAGTCTAACTCATGCTAACAAGGAGAACTTCACCAATTAGGAGATTTGAAGCAATCGGCATGATCTATCGTTGATTGTGTGCCCAATTCAACGGCCTCAATGAAGAACGACGAATTCGGGAGCGTTTCAGGACAATTACTCTAGCAGGCTACTGTTCATCTTCGGCCGAAATTCAGAATTCCAGAGAATTCACACGGGCGTGTGGAAATTCCACATGGCCGTGTGAATTAATTTTCCAGCAAGCCAGAGAATTCACACGCCCGTGTGGACATTCCACACGGCCGTGTGAATTAATTTTCCAGCAAACCAGAAACTTCACACGCCCGTGTGGAAATTCCACAAGGCTGTGTGAAGTCCCGATAAGTCCGATTTTTAAAGCCGCACTCAACAATATAAAGAGCGATTTTGGAGACTTTTAAGGGATCTTTTGACCTATCTTTCTCCCCGACTTCTGGAGAGTGCAGCTAGGGTTTTGGAGAGGATTTCGTGGAGGTTTAGATGGCGTCATCGGCATCGTCACCGACGTCCGGCGGCCGCACAAGACCATGGCCACACCATACGCAAGGGGGTTTTCATCGATTTCTTTACTTTGTGCTTTCTTTCATACTTTGATGAACATGTATAGCTCCATGAGGAGCTAAACCCCTTGTGGGTATTCGGACTTGTAAACTCTAGGATTATTATGCTTCTTTGACATTGTTATTATGCTTTTCCATTATTGATGAATAAAAATTGAGTTTCAATCTTGATTTCATCTTGATATTGTTTTCCCTTAGATGTGACAACTCCTAAGATTGAAGAGGGTTGACCATCTTGATTTCAATCTTGATTTCATCTAGGTTGTCCTTTGGAGGTGTGACAACTCCTATAGGATTAGACTCTTTAAGATTGAAGAGGGTTGAAAGGGTGAGTCGTGGGGTAGTGGAGCGTCCCCTTTCTCCTCCGATGTGGTTTCTCCCTACCTCTGTTTCCTTAATTTCTCAGTGGTCGAGATAGAGTAAAGTGATAGGTAGATAAACTCCCCTGGGGCTTAGTTACGCGAGTAATAGAGTGAAGGGTCGAAGTGAATCCTATGCACTGGGGCTTAATCGAGACTAGGGTTCTTCCAGCTGGACCAAAGGTTTAGAACTACACATAGGAACAGGTTTTACCACTAGGAGTCCCTAGAACTTAATGCAATCCCGCGTAGTGTGAGGTTTAGGTAGATATACTCCCCTGGGGCTTAGTCATGCAAGTGATAGAGTGAAGGGTCGATGTGAATCCTAATACCGGGGCATAATGATGGGGTTAGTCACGGTTGTCCTTAGGTTTGGGACCATGAGTCTAAGGATTTTCTCGACTCAATTAACATCAATAGGGAAGTATAATAGCATAGTTTTGCACTAGAAGCATAGATCCTAGAGGTAGCTTGTCCGGATACCCCACTTCACCCATTGCTAGATCCTCTTTTACTTGCACTTTCTCATCTTCCATCTTTCTATTCAATTTCTTGTCTTTTATTATATTTGCTTCCATATTCACTCATCGATTCTATTCTTATCTTTCCATACTCCACATAGCTCAAATAGTGAAATCTCGTATTTTAACTCCCTATTCCCTGTGGATTGGACTACCCACTCACCGGGGTAAATTTTATTACTTAGACAAACCCGTGCACTTGCGGGATACACGCAAGGGGTCGTGTCAATAGTATATCTAGATGTGCCAGGAAGTTGCTCTGGGCTAATTATAGCAATAGTAGTGGCATCCCATTGGTTAGTTGGCAGGATACTATGCTCGATAAGGCTGATGGGGGTGTTGGTATTAGGGATCTTCATTTATCCAAAACATCTCTGATGGCTAAGAATGTCTTATCCTATCTGAATAGGAAGGTCTTTTGGGTGGACATTCTGTTAGCTAAATATGGTCTTTTGAGCCCCTGGAATTGCATAATCCCTTCCAATGTGTCTTGGTTTTTTCGTGGGCTTTGCAGGGTTGCAAATGAAATTAGACATTGTCTATGGATGCAATCTGTTAATCCGGCTTTTGTATCTTTTTTATACGATCCTTGGTTCTCTGAAATTCCAATAGCTTTTAAGCCAACTTTCTTGAACATGAATCTTGATTTGGATAATCTGCAACTTAGTCTTTGTATTCATAATAACCATTAGAATTTGGATGCTCTCTCTGATGTTTTTGGTCACAACATTGACTCCCCTATTCTCAGTCAGGGTAATATCAACCCTCAGGATTCTAATCTTTGGGTGTGGTTCCCTCGATCGAGTAAAAATAATATCACTGCTATGGTTTACTCTCATCTCCGTAGTGAACATACTCTATCTGAGCACTGGATTGGTTGGCATAATCTCTGGAGAACTCATGCTTCTCCTAGAGTTAAATTTTTTGTTTGGACCCTATTGCATGGCCGCATTAAAACATATGACTTTCTTCGCTCTATTAATTTGGGGCCTGTTCCTTGTGTCTTTTGTGGTTTGGCTAATGAATCGGGTGCTCACCTGTTTTGCTTTTGCTCTAAGACTCATCTTGTTTGGGACAAGCTAGCTTGCCTCTATGGACTTGATTTGAATACAAATTGTCTATTATCTGGGGAGTGGCTTGAGCTGTCATCGCCTAATGCATCTATTCATATGGCCTCCCTTGTTGCTGTTGCTTTGTGGTTCATTTGGAAGGCTCGGTGTAATTTAATCTTCAGGAAGGAATGGCCAAATTTCACATGGATTGCCTTCCAAGTGATGGATCATGTTAAGGATTATAAGTCTAGACCTATGGCGCAGATGGGTAAACAGTTTTACATCATGAACCGTACAGCTGCGGGATCTTACTGTCTCTATGTGGCCTTCATTAGAGCTGCTGGTGCAGCAAATACAGGTATTGGTGGGGCTGGGTTCATTTGTGTTGGATCTAACTTTGATATTATCCTTGCAGGTTGTTGTCAATTACAGTTTGCTTCCAACTTGGATGCTGAGATTAAAGCCTTGAACATTGCTCTCCATTGTGCTCTGATGGAAGGCTTATTCATCTCCAGGATCTTCACCAATTCAACAGACATCATTAAGTTGCTTGAAGGGCGCTCTTGCATGTTTGATTGGTCGGCACAGGGTGCACTGATAGATCTCCGACGTCTGCTGCTATCCTTGAATAATTACTCTATCATTTCCATTCCTCGGGCGTGGAATTGCATTGCAGGTGCTCTCGCCTTTCATGGAATTAATGTTGTTCCATTGTCTATGTTCCATAGGGGACTGGAAAAGCCGCGTTGGCTTATGAAGATCGTGGATGATGCTGGCTTTGTCTTTTAATTGCTTAGTTTTATTGTTTGTGTTGTTTCTTGTTGTGGTTTTGTTTGTTTATTTTTCTTCTGGTTTTGTTTCCAAGTTGTATCTGTTTGTTGAACTCTTTGTACCTTTTTTTCTTATCTAATAAAATAGCTCGTTGAGCTCCGTTCTCTCAAAAAAAAAAAAAAAAAAAAAAAATTAACTATCAGTTGTGGCTTGTCCACCTTATAAAAAATAAGCATAATTGATCAAATTCAAAACTAAAATTTAATGCAAAATCAATAATTAGAAATGTATAATTTAACAAAAACATAGCATACCATCAATTTCACACATTTAAATCAATTTCAATAATTAGAAATGTATAATTTAACAAAAACATAGCAAACCATATATAGCTTCCAATCAAACATAGCGTACACAGTATGTTTTTCATTAGAAAATGCTTGTTTCATGCTTTAGCATTTCTAGGAGTAAACAAAATAAAATAAAATAATCCAAATATGAATATAACAAAGACCACAAGGTACTTAAATAAATGCTTATCTACCCGTATAAATATATATTACTAATAGAAGCAGCCAAGCAATTATGTAAAAGTGCTTCTATGGAAAAGGCATATTAAACTTTGATTTTAGAAGTGCATCCAAATGATTCTTAGTTGGTTTGAAATAATTAGAAGATTCTCTAGAAGCAATGGGGGGTTTTGTTTCTAGTGGCCACTTCCTATTGAGTTGTGGTCTCACTAATGGGATAGACCATTTTAGTCAGCCTTTTTATGTTCTACTTGACTCTTTTCGGCCATAATCAAAGGAGAATTTACTAAGAGTTTCTTCATTAAATTTCTAACTTCTAAAAAGCAAAATTTGTATATTTTACAGAATAAAAATTTTTAGAGGAAAAAAAAGAACCCTGCTCTAGACCTTTATTAATGATTTCTAGAAGTGCTTGTGTATTTTGAGAATATCCATTGAAGTCTCATTTGAATGTGCTTATGAAAATCAGGTCTCGTTTGAAAAAAAAAATATTTGTAAAAACATATTTTTAAACTTTTTTTATATAAAATGTATATAAAATATTAAAAATGACCTTTTAGGAAAATATTTATGAGAATATATTGTTTGCTCTCAATGACATTTTATTTCGGTCCCAACAAATATTTTTCGGCTCTGATTCTCGACTTTTATTTAAGCCCCCTAAGGATAATCGAACTTCAAGATTGATTACACCAATGACTATGATGGAGAAGGGAGAGGGTGAGGAGAATCAAAATGTTGAAGAACTTTAACTAATTTATTGGCTTATTTATTTATGTATTGGAATTTTGAATAAAATTTTAAGGATCAATTAGTTAATGAAAGTTGGCCCTAGCTTTTTATAATTAACAAAAAAATATTGGAATGGAATAAAATTTTCTTTTATTTGTTTATTGGTGTTCAGGTTCTTTTTTTTTTTTTATCAGAAAGGAAAAAAATTGGATTAGGCTTTATTTCACAAAATTTCAATTTTTGCAATTTCTTTGTTTTTACTAAGTTATATTTTTAATTATTAAAGCTAGAGTTAATTTCACTAAATATGTATTTAAAATAAATAAAAAAAAGCTTGGGTTTGAGAGTATCTTTTCTCAATCAAACTACATGTTGTTCAACTCAGTTGAGTATATTTTTTTTTAAAAAAAATTTAGGCCAATTGGTATGTACTATCAAATTTTTAAACTTTTAAATTTTGTTTTAATTTGAAGTCAAAGCCCCCTTGTTCTATATTCTGGTTCCATCACTGCTTTTAGTCCCTCTACTATTTTAATTGACCTATGTCTACCCCGCACCAATCATCTCGTCTAAAAAGTAAGATTCTTACACCTTATTTATGGCTATTTATTCAATCCTCATTGTTAATTCCGTATATTTAATATCGATTTGATCTTATATTTTTTTATCTTCTCTCTCTACTTATCGATTACATCACACATCTATATTGCCTTGAATGTTGCTATATCGCTAGATTTCTTCTTTTTTGGCTTTCATTATTATATTGATTTTGTTATCAAGCGATTTTTAATTGTTTATGGTCAACATTCTGCTATCATATATTAGGATTTTTGTTTTGCTTGTTAATGTGCAAAATTTGTTATAGCTTCAAATTTAATGACTACTATTTACCTTTATTTCATTGAACATCCTAAATAAGTAAGAGCAATACTTGGATGTCCGTGGGAGAAAAGGGAAGTAGCCACTGGAAAAGTTGGTGCTCGGTGCTTTTGGTCATTAAACATGTTGATAAACATCTTAGTAATAGTTTTTTAAATTGAAAAATATTAGTTTTTAGGATTTTCCTTTCTCATCTAGTTCATATAGGAACATGTTCTTATTCTCTAATAATTTTCGTCTACTTTTGAATAATGCTAATGTTGTTATAATTATTTTATATTTTAGTAGACCTAATCAATTAGTCCATTGTGATGATGTAAAAAGCAATATTTTTTTTTTGTTCTATACAAGACAATGATGCAATATGTGTCTCCAAAGCAAAAGTAAATGGTGGCATGTGACAAGAAATAAAATTAAAGTATGAAAATGGAAAGCAAATAATAATAATAATAGTAATAATTTTAATATTTATAGAACAGATCTACTTAAAGTTTGAATTTGTTTGAGATATTAATAATGCATGTATTTTAATATAAATAAATAAATTTTTATTTAATAATAAGTGTATAATTGGTAAATAATATTATTATATATCTTTTCCTTTCCTTTACCCTCTTTAACCAAACAAGGTTTATCAAACAACATTCATTTCCTTTCCCTCTATAAAATTTGACTATTCAAATAAAGGTTCAACCTTTCCTTTCTTTTCTCTAACTTTACTTTCTTTTCCCTCTCCCTCACTTCCTTTACATTCTGCTCTTACTTTTGGATCCAAAAACACTATGTAAAATAAAATTACACCATTATTAATAGGTAAAATTACTTTTTTAGTCCTTAAACAAGTACAATTTTTGTCCTACTGGTCCCTTCAGTATTTTTTAGTATATATGACAAATAAGTTATTAATATCCAACCATCTATAAAATGAACAAAGGATGTGCTCCAAAATATTTATTTGGTAGATTAGGTTTTGCAAAAGATGATGATGCTATTTCCATACATCTATCCATGCTTAATTTGGATTTGGCATGTGAGAGTGAGCTTATCTTATCAATTACCTGTTCCTCTCAAAAGATGTGTTGCTTGTGGTAGTAACATGAGCATCTATATTCTAAGACCGAATCATGGATTATTAGTTTTATTCAAGCTAAGTGCCCCATGTTTGTCATTAAGTAAAGGGGATGCCAAGACCCTCTCACAGCAATAGTTGGTAACTTGAAGTGTCAACTTACCTTCGTAGGGTTTGGAACTGAGATGACCAAGTGATGTACTTTCTCTAACGTATAATAACAAGAGTTTGGAGAAGTATTTTCTGGAAAAGAAGAGGTGGAAAAAGCTAGAGGAAGTCCAAGTTACTGCCAAACATCTTCTAGCTTAGAAGAATCATGTTAGCCTACCACAGAGCTTGACACCAAAGGGTAGGATGTGACTTATGTCAATGTGTCACAAGCTCATTTAGTGTTGAAAATGAATCTTAGGGATTTCAGCTCTATAATAACACCCGAAGTGGGGAACATTTATATAGATTGATTTCATTTAGGGCCTAAGCGTGTATCAAAGATTATAAGAAAATATGGAGCTCTTAAGGACATGACAATATTTGCATGGTTAATTCATATTTTGACATTATTATTTCCATTTCTAGTTAGAAGATCTATAGGGTAACTCCAAGGGAAAATTCAGTAGCAAGGAGGCAAACATTCAATACCAATGGTATGGATATTTATACGGTATGGATATTTATACTTCGTTATTTTTTTTTTGAATGAAAAATCTGGGATGAAAACTGAAAAATGTGTGTAGGTATCCACACATTATGGACAAACAAATGGGGGAAATGTTGATGGACAACAAGGAGTTGAATTGGGTGCATTTAGCAAGGTGAAAAAAATATTACAAGCCTTTATGCATACAATAACTGACTTTTAATCAAATATTTTCATTCTAGATGAGAAGGGTTAGGGAGAAACCATAGAAAATTTCCAACACCACAGCAGAGAATGAGGACCCCGGGGCAACCTCCAACATCACAAGTATGCATGATGTTTAATGTGTATTTCTCTTAATGCTTCCTAAATTAGTTGTGGTATGAGTAACAAAAACACAATTTCTAATTCATATGAGTCTACCCAACATAACAAAATGAAATTGCAAGTCAAGGACAAAGAGAGGGCAGAAGCACATTTGAAATGGTAAAACTATGCCTAACCTCTGCTTTGTTATATTTTATGAATGAACTAAATTATTCCTGCATAGGGATTTAATCAAACTTCTACAAATGTGACAACAACCAATCCACCTAGAATTACACTTAGGTGGATGCCTAATGTGAATCAGTTATCTTTGAAACCTAAATATATCTCTAGTAATGAGTTTCTAACATTGTTTGTGAATATTATATAGGGTTATAGCCAAGTTATTCCCTTACAATAGAGTTTTATCACAAGAGCTGTCAATATAAACACACATGAAGTGGTAAAGAGACCTCCTAATAGGCAAGTGCCATCAAGGTACATGGCAGGAAGACCCGAAGCTGCAAAAAGAAGAAATATTCAGGGTGGAGATAATTCTCAGAACAGTTACAGGAGATGTGAGAGAAAAGAGGAAAATGTTACTGGGGTGGTTGCTCATATTGTGTGGATTAATCTTATGAAGAGCTGGATGAAATTGTTGTTGAGATGTTAGTTTTGTTGGTTGAATGTGGACTAATAAAGCTTGCCTTTTTTTTTTGTGCTAGAAATTTCAGTTACCATGTCCTTAACCATAACTTTTATTGTTTAAAACAAATGATAGGATCTTGTGTTGGAATTCTATTTTGTCCATATGCAAATGAATTATTCTGGTTGTAATTATTTTGAAGAGATTTGGAAAATTTTCAGTTCACTGTAGATATGAATCTGAAATAATTTTGAATTTTATGATGAATTACTCAGGCAGGACTTTCCAGAAATGAATTACTCTGGTTACAATTTTGCATTATATGAATTACTTAGGCAAGACTTCCATACTATATATATAGAAAGAGAGAGAAAGAAAGCAATTTGTTCTATACAGCTGATTTCCAAATCAGAGTTTCAGGTTCAAAAAATAGGAATCTGTTTAGCAAAAAGCATAAACATTTGGAAACAAAAGAAATATCAAACTAATACATGCTATTACAAACATAATAAGCATATAAATGGAAACAAACTAGAATTAGTTTCCCCAACCAATTTCATCTAAATAATTGTCAATTCATTTGAATAATAAAGCTTAAGCAACAATAATTAAGCTACATAAAAAATCCAAAATCCAGTACAATGAAATTACAACTCCAAATTGATTTCCCCAACCAATTTCACTTCCCAACTACATAAAAAAAAAAAAAAAATCAAATAACATCCCAACAAATACAATTAAACAATAGTAATGAAGCCTCATACAAAATTAACAATACCTTGTACAATGAAATTACACATCCAAAATTGGCTTCCCCAACCAATTTCATCTCCTAAATACAAAAAAAGTGGAAAAATAAAAACACAAGCTGAAACACTGTTTAATGGCCACGGAGAGAATAATTGGGAGGGGGGGAGGCTTCTTTGCCTGACAGTGTCATCGCCAAGGTCTTCGTCGTCCTTCCCCTTTCAGCCGATTAGGGTTCTTCTAAGTGATGAGCTTCATAAAGAGATGGGATGTTTGCTTTTTGGCGCGAAGGAAATAAATAAATAAACTCCTCCATGTGTTATTCCAGGTGGCACGAGCAACTTCTTTTGGGTGAGACGTGGCAAGACATGTTAGAACGCCGCTGACGGAGTTAGGCCCTGTAACTTAAATAGGCATGAATTTAAAGTACAGGTAGCCAATTGAAATTTTTAAAAATATGGTGACTAAAATAGGAGTTACTTGAAAGTTGGGTGACTAATTGAATAGTTTACCCTAAATTATAATCACATTAGTAACTAAGATTTAATTGTGATGGAAATGTATTCAATAGTTTCCTTTGTAAACATTCAATAGAAGATTTGTGAAATTTTAAGAAGCTAATGTAATCTATAATATAATTTGTATAATATCAACCAAATAGAACAAAAATTTAAGATAATTATAAATATACATATTGATTAACAAGTTTAAGTTATCCAAAAAATAATATGATTTCAAATATTGTGTGGGATAAGATTTTTGTATTTTTTTAATTTCAAAATATTTTATCATAAAAATACACTATAAGAAAAATCCTACATCGGCATGGAAAAAAAAAATCTTGACAAATTTGTTAGAACGATTGACACAAATTAACAAACTATGTCAAATATATAATTTTTTTAAAATTATTTTTTTAATTTCGTGTCAAATACTGTGCAAAATATACAAATTCAATAATTTTACATTACATGCCAAATCAGATGCCAGACATTTTGTTTTAAAAAAATTTGTTAATCTGTACCAAATGCCGTGTAAAAAAACTTAAATATAATAATTTATTAATACCTTGCCCATGTTAAAATACAAATATAAGATTAATACCGTGCGAAAAATATAAATATAATAATATATTACTACGTGTCAAATTCCGTGCCAATAATATAAATATAATTATATATTAGTACTCGTCAAATACAGGGCAAAAAATATAAATATAATAATATATTAATATAGTGCTAAAAATATAAATATAAATATAATAATATATATTAATACTGTAAAAAATAACATGTAAAAAATACAAATATTATTAATACATTGTTAAACTCTTGAGGCTAATTGTTTAAAATATTGCATTTTTTTTTATTATATACCAAATTACGCATTTTCGTAACTATTTACGGAAATGCGCATTTTGGTTTTTTTTAATATTTGTTTTAAAGTAAACGGACCCACTGAATTTTTTAATATTTTATTTTTATTTAAAAAAAAATAGAGGGCCCATTGTATTTTTTAATTAAATTTTTTTTTAAAAAAACTGTGGGTCCGGTTGTTTTTTAAATTTAAACAAAATTACATTTAAGTCCTTATAATTTTCATTAATTTTTTTATAACTTATTTTTTTTCTCACTTCTACTATGCTATTTCTACTTTTACTAATTGTAACCGATTGTTAATAATTTAAAAATGTGATTTTTTTTATCCTCTGTTTTAAAAAAATAATAAAATTTAAATATTAAAAAAGCGTAATTAACTAAAATAATGATAATTAAAATTTAAATATTGATAATTTTTTTTATTACAAAAATACTTGTGTGTTTTAGAAAAGGGATTTGGAGGTTTTATATAGGCCTCCACCTAACAAATGGATGATTAAGATCAATTTTATCCAATGGCTCTCATGAATGAAGTAGGTGGCATACTCCACCAATAATTCATCCCAACAAACTTCTCACTTCTACTATGTTATTTCTACTTTTACTAATTGCAACCGACTGTTAATAATTTTAAAATGTGATTTCTACTTTTTTTTAATATTTAAATTTTATTATTTTTTTAAAACAGAGGATAAAAAAAATCACATTTTTAAATTATTAACAATCGGTTACAATTAGTAAGAGTAGAAATAGCATAGTAGAAGTGAGAAAAAAAATAAGTTATAAAAAAATTAATGAAAATTATAAGGACTTAAATGTAATTTTTTTAAAATTTAAAAAACAACCGGACCCACAGTTTTTTTTAAAAAAATTTTTAATTAAAAAATACAATGGGCCCTCTGTTTTTTTTTAAGAAATAAAAATAAAATATTAAAAAATTCAGTGGGTCCGTTTACTTTAAAACAAATATTAAAAAAAACCAAAATACGTATTTCCGTAAATAGTTACGGAAATGCGCAATTTGGTATATAATAAAAAAAAAATGCAATATTTTAAACAATTAGCCATTTATATATATATATATATATATAATTCCATCGCCCTTTTCTCTGCCCCTCCCTGTCTTAAGACTCAAGCAGCCGATCGTGGCGCCGACGACCGACATGCCGCCTTCCTCATCCGATCGGTGACCACTATCTCACCGATGTCCCACAATCATCAACGTCGTCGCCATTCTGGGGATTTCAGGTATGATCCTCTTTAAGCCCTTAACTTTGATGATGGTGGGGGTGCCGACAACGCCTACCTCACCGGAGATCTATCTAAGTATCGCAATTTCTCTACCTAGTTTTCTTCTGATTTTTTCCTAATTCTTGTGGTGTTTTGGTCCTAGATCTGCTCACGAATGACTATAACGAGTTGACAATGTTGGCCCAGAGCGCATCCGGAGTGGTAATGTGATTTATAAACTTTTTGATTCATTTATTTCTGAATTTTTGTTGTTTTGGTGATCAATTACTTTTTTCTAGGGTTAGGGTTCATTGATTCTGGGTATCAAATGCCGTTTTCAGAGGAGAAGATGATGGTGGTGGAGAAGCTCTCTCCGTTATAAGGTTTTTTCTATGCGATCTCTAGATCTGTTCTTCATTTCATTTAATTTCATTTTGTTTATTTTTGGCTCTCTAGGCGATGATTTAAAAATTCCATAATGGTTGATATTCGCATGAAGTTCGTTTGGAATATTAGAATTCTCTCTTGGAGAAGATGATTTCTGGTTCATGGTTTCTGGGTTGATCTTATAGCATGGGTGTTTGATCTTGGTAATGTTTCTGGAATTTCATCCATAATGTTTTTTTCAGAATTTTTTTTAATCTTGTATTCAGAAATTCTGAATTACTGTTGTTGATCTTTTGTATTTCTTTGCTTCTTTGGGTGGGTTTTTTTATTCTGTTAATGTTGTTATCAAGTCATTTCTCTCCATTGTTATTCCTGATGCAATTTATTCTAGATCATGTTGCTTCTTTTGTTTGAAGTGAAGCAAGGGTTTTGGACATTGACATTGGCATTGGAGGAACACCATTATGTCATAACTTGCCAATGTGAAACATGCTTGATTCATTTATTACTGAGTACATTAAAAAATTTCTTGTCTTTTTGCTTGTTAGATAAAGCAGGTGTTTATCATTTAGCCATTCGACAATAATGAAGTTTTTATACAGATTTCATATGAGAAAAAGTATTAACCAAAAGTAGCACAATTTAACCCCATGGAGAACAGGATTGATTCCATCTTCAACAAATTATCATTTGTTTTTGTTGATAATTTGATCTAGTTTTGTGTGATTAACTATGCACTGCCTAATCTTGTGAGCATGCTTGTGCAGAACAATAGTTGATGTATTTTGGTCTGTATTCGTATTACTAATGGCTAGTGTATTTTATTTTATTTGGCCTACCAAAGAATTTTCTTTCATAATATCATCAAGTATATATCATTCAGATTTGAGAAGCTAATGCAAAACTTGGCTGTTTGCAGGTTGATGTTGTCATTCTTGAAGCCGGTCTTGGTGGTGGATTGGATCCAAGCAATGTGGTAATTTTCAGTAATGCCTTATATATAGTATATGCAAATACATAAGTCATTCATAGAACTCTGATTGGCAACAGTTTGCATGACCTGTATTGTATGTTACTTTGGGCATTTCTTTGTTTGGGTGCTAGTCCATGTTACATTTGCTTGACATTTAGTCTGCCGCTGTACTGACTGATATAGTTTCTCATATATTGTATGCCTTCTAGATATTGGTGTTGGTGGAAAACAACGTATATTTTTCAGAGAAACCGAATTTTTTCAGTGAACTGTGATGATTCTGGCCATATTTGCTTTGACATTTTAGTTTCAGCTATGTTTTTCCATCATATAGTAGTGATTGTAAATTGACTTATAGCAACATTATTAATTACTGAACTAGAACATTCTTCAAGGGAAGCATTTTCCATAACTCTTTGTTGTATGCAGTTTGCTGTGTTATATGAATTCAAAGACATGTAGTATCTTGCTAAGTTATTATAAGACATGACAATGTATATACCTTCCAATGCCTTTCTGACTTCAAGAACGAGATATTGACATCTCTCCGCATACCTAAGAAACTACAAAGATGGAAAAAATTGCTATCTAAAGCTGGTGAATGAAGTGAAAGAAAATTGGTCGGTTGGGATCAGCCATGCATGTATTGTGTTGGAACTAACACTAATGACAATAGCTAATCTCTTGTCATATAAAGATCTGTATAGTTCAAACCATAGATATTCAGTGGATGAGCTACCTATCAATTCAAACCAAGGAAAGTAATTTTCTGTTTCAATTGTAGACTATCAAGGATTGATGCAATAAAAACTAATCCTTCAAGTTTCAACCAGTCCTTGTCTAGATTGTAATGTAGATATGCTCCCTTAAAGAATTACACGAGCACCTTTAAAAGAACATAATTTCGCAAGTCTTTTGCACCTTTAAAAGATAATGATTCAGTATAAAAACAGGAAATCTGTACTTCATAGATCTACTCACAATTTCTACAATCATGCACAAGAACCGCTGAGGAGCTCCCATAAGTCCTCAAGAAATAATCCCAGCACCGAACCCACAAAAAATTGCCCGACCTCAGCCCCAACTGGGCGGGGAATCGGGTTCCCATTGTGGCCGGCCTATTTTTTCTGACCCATTCACATCCCTACTTTCTTAATTCTGATCGTTGTTTTCCCAATCTTTCTCTCCTAGAGCAAGATCGAAAGCTTGCTGCTTGCCGGGTTTCCTAAGACAACATATATGTTGATCTCGGTCTTATTTTGATTATTTTTTAAATTTCTTATTGCTATCTAGGTATGTATATATAGAGAAATCTTATTTGCTGGGAAAAAATAATTTTTTATAAATAATAAGTGATTATGATAATCACAAATCGCATCTGTTAATTTTGTTTCCAAAACAAATATATCTTTTAGAATTTTTATGATGTATATCTCTATGTTTTCCATTTAATTTAGAATTTCTAATAGAAATCTTACCTGAATTTAATTTATATTGTGTGATATTAATCTACAGAAATAATAAAATATGATCATAATTTGGATTCTATCTCAATCTTAATTTAAATACGATCAGAATTTGATTTCAAAATAAATTATAATCAGAGTAACTAAGATTTAATTGTGATGAAAATGTAATATTCAATAGCTTCCTTCATAAACATCAACAGAAGAGATGAAAAATTCAAGAAGCTAATGTAATCTATAATATAATTTGTACAAAGTCATAGAGTTTCATATAGATATAATATTAAGAAAATAAGACAAAAATTTAAGATAATTATAAATAGACGTCTCAATTAACATATTTAAGTTATCCAAAAATATTATGATTTCAAATAATGTGTGGGATAAGATTTTTGTATTTTTTGAAATTTTAAAAAATTCTCTTAAAAATATCCATAAAAACTTAAGGGGATCTACATTATATATTATTATATTTTACCATCCTCCTGTCTAAAAGAAGCAAGGGTTTGAGAAGAAATTTGAGTGTTATATTTTGAGGACTAAAGTGATGCAAGGGCATGCACCAACTTCGCGTTTTGATGGGCTTAATAATGATCTTGTGTTGGAGATTCTTTCATGGCTTCCTCTCCCATCTATAGCACGATTCAAAAGAGTATGTAAATCATGGTACTCTATCATCTATGATCCCTATTTTATTACTTGTAAACGACATCATGATGCAGATGTCATTGCAACATTAGAGTTGGGCATCAAAGGATCAAAATATTATTACTTACCGAACTATGGAGTGTTCATTCCACTTGTCTGTCCTTGTCTTTCCATAATAAAAAGCTACGGCATAAACATCGCTGGCTCTGATAAAAAATATTGTAGTCAAATAGTAATCAATTCCTGCAATGGATTGATTCTTTGTGGGGTTTTCATGTACCCATATGGTTATGGTGTTCGTTGTTATCATGAGCCAGTATTCTATTATCTACATAATCTCATAACAGGGGAATATAAAGAAATATATTTTCAAAGACCAGATGGAAATAATATTCCGGTGCACAAACTCTTAATCCCTGGTAATCGGGTTCTCACTATGGACTATATAATTAACACCGAACGTAACAATTCAATGTATTCAATTAGAATTTATTTGTATAATGAAGATAGATGGGAGAATTGTGGTGACCCTTTCATTCATAGAGGTAGATTTTGTCACCCTTCTAATGATGGAGTCAAATTTTGTAATATTGAAGGTGTCTTCTACAAAGGAGTCGTTAATTGGCTTTCATACATGGACAATTTTGCCTTAATGATTTTCTCTTTCAATGTTAAGAATTATTGTGTGAAAGAAATCCCAGTTACTTGTAATGTTATCAAGACTATGTTGTTCTTTGGAGAGTCAAAAGGACAATTATATCTTATTCTAGGAGAAAAATATTCTTTTCAAGACCTTCAAATAATGGTAGTCGAAAAAGACTACTCAAGCTTGACCAACTTATATCATATTGGCCACCATCTTAGTACTTCAATTAGTACAATGATAAAAATTGGGAATGGATTCTCTAGCATGGTAAAGCTTATGTTTAACAAGTGGCAAATTCATATTCTCCCAGGAGCGAGAAAAGAGGATGATAAATTGTTACTATGTTATGGCGACAATATGTTCTCTTATAATATTGTTGATGACACTATAGATGTAATTGTTAGAATTGATGAATTATCTCGACAACCTTGTTCTTAAACTAGAATTTGGAGATTAATCATATGTTTAATATTTTCTTATGCATTATAGTTAATTGATGTATATTTTGTTTTAAAATGTGTTTATCAAAATTTATGGTTAATTATTTGATTTTTATGATATTGTTAAGGCCTTAATTAAATTATGAGATAAAAATGTGTTGATTTTAGCTTCTCATTGTGTAAGATGGACTTTGATTCAATAAAATTATATATTTAGTTTTATCTCGTTTGAGTGCTCAGCGCCATAATTATATTTCTTTTGAATGTAATCATTTTGTACAATATTTTATTTTAGGAAAATTAATTTATAAATAATTAAATAGAGACGATTCCAACATAAATATTAAAATTATTGAAAAAAAAATCACACTCTATTATTCCGCATTAGATTGTTTTGAAGTTGTTTAGATAGAAATTCATTAAAATACAAGTGAATTAAGGATTTCAAACTTCAATGAAATTTAAAAATAATTATATTTAATTATTTTCATAATTATCTTGGGCTTATGCAACAAGTCTTTATTGCTGTGTGTGCTACCCATCCTCATATGCTAAGCGATTAAGTCACAATAACTAATGCACTTGTATATTTATCTATCCCTTTAAGAAAGTTTGTGGTTTTTACAAAAAAATTAAAAAATCAATGGATTTTATTACTCTCTCCTTGGTACCTCAAAAGAAGGAAGTATATAAATTAGGGGTGAGCAAAACCGGGTACCCGACCCGGTTTTTAAAACCGGATCGGGTACCCGGTTTTTCGGATCGGCAAAAGCTCAACCCGTATCCGACCCGGTTTAAACCGGGTATTGAAAACTGGGTACCCGGTTTAAACCGGATCGGATATCGGATATCCGGATCCGAATTTAAGTTTCATATATTCCATGAATTTGTTTTATACAACAACATCAACATTCATAAAAATAAACAAATATGAAAAACTTATAACATACAAAGAGAATTAAAACCTTACATTATTCACCCGACAAAAAAAAGTCATAAAAAAATAATAAAGAGCTTTATCAATTTTAGACATTTAAAAAAAAAAAATCAAATATCTTCTGAAGCATCAATCTTAGAGAGAGATGGAGGCTAGAGAGAAGAGGCGGGGTGATGGACGTTAAGAACTAGGAGGCTAGGATTTAAAATGTTTTTCTTTTTTACTTTTAACCCTAGAAGAGTTTAAATTTATTAATATGTACATATATAAATATAACTATATAAGCAATTAAGTATATAATTATTTAAGTTTTTAAACTTGGGATTTTGATTTTTTTTTTTCTACTTAAGCCCTTGTAAAATTTTAAATTTATTAATATATATATATATATATATATATATATATATATATATATATATATATATATATATATATATATATATACACTAAAAACCGGATCGAATTCGGATACCCGGTTTTTAATTTCTCCTGACCCGGATCCGATCCGGTTTTCACCTTAAAAATTCGGACCAGTACCCGACCCTCTTTTTCGGATCGGATACCCAAAAAATTCGGGTAAAAAAACCGGATATCGGATCGGATCATCGGATCCGGATTTTTTTGCTCACCCCTAATATAAATACTATATTTGTGGTTAATTAGTGATAACAATCTAAATTATCTCTTCTAGAAGTACTATAAATAGTTTTTTTTTAATCTTTTTAACCATTGGATAATAGTGTTGTTAATTTATCAAGCTTTAGTAATCAGCATGATCTTAGCTCATTAAAAATTTGCCTAGACAAAAAAATTTGAGCTTTCAAAATTTCATACTGCCAAACTCTTTTCAAGGCAGAAATTAATTAAGGCCAGCCACGCTTAAGTTGAACTCAAATGTAGTCATTAATAAGTTGTTTTAGACTTGCAAAACTTCCTTTCCTGGAAAATATTTAAATATTAAAATACATATTTTTTAGAAAAATTAAATCCAAATTTAAAATATTTTAATTAACTTTCCAAAAAAACGTCACCCTATTTCAAAGTCTAAACATAAGTTGATTAAACTATAAAGTTTTAAAATGAAAAAAATATTCAAAAAATTTAAATAAATTATAAAAAATACGAGAGTTTAATTATATTTTAAAAAAATATTTAATTGAAACGAGGTCTTAATTTAATATAAGAAAATATGTTGTTTTTATTATAAGGAAGTTAAACTGGAATTTTTTTAGGATTTGCTTGGTAGGAGGTTGCCACATGTGTGCATAAGCATGACCTCTCTTTCTTAAAATTTATTACAATTGTATGGTGGTTTAGATCCTGTAGTTTTTTTCTTGGTTTTGTTTTCGATATTTGTGTTTGGTTTTGTAAATTAAGGCTGATTCCAGTGGTAAAGTTTGGATTTTTTTTTGTATGTGTTCTTTTATTGAGTAATTATCTGGGTGCAATTTGGTGAATTGCATGGATGGATTGAAGATCATGGAAGAATGATAACAAGCGAAGGGAGGTCCCAAAGCTCCTACGAGGAGCAAGAGGACCCTCTATGAGGAACCAAAGTAAGTGTGCCCTCTCAGAAGGTTATTCCAAAGCTTGCTTCTTCTCCTCCTCATCCATCTTATAGTGGTAATGGCAGCACTATAGCCTTGAGGTTACGAAAGAGTCCAGCAATTAGAGGATCATTGGAGAAGTTTAAGCCAGCCCTAGATTTGGAATTTCAATTCTGGAAGAGACTTAAGATAAATAGAAAAAAATTAATTAAAAAATAAAACAGTAAAACCTCTAAAAGCTGAATTAGGTTATTAGTTTATAATTCGTGAATTATACCCATAGACCATAGTATGTCACAACAATACTTAACATTTTTAGTGACAACTTTTTTGTATCACCATGTTATTTTGCCACAAATATTAGATTTTTTGTGTCAAATAGTTAAATTGTTTAAATTAATTATAATAACTTATGTTTTTTTTTAACTATTATAGTGATAATTATGACAATTTAATATATGCCACAATTAAATTGCCACTATTAATATATTAATAGTGGCAAAATTTATTTTGTGCCCAGTGTTCATCACTAAAAGTATATAAGATTTGGTGTCAAAGATTTCTTGGTGAGAATATGATATATAATTGTGACAAGAAATATTGTCCACACTCTAATTTTTCATTTGTTGTGGCGAACATATATTTTTTTGTTACAATAGTTTGGTCACAAAAAATTCAATCATTTAATTCGTGCCTAGATATTGTCACAAAAATTAAATTTCTTAACCATGTTATTGGGTTTTTTATGTTAAAAATATTAATTAACACTATAGTTTTGATTATAGTGATATCTAATTATTTTTTCACTATTACAATCTCAATTGTGTCAATTTAGTATCTATCACAATTATACATCTTACCTTTTCTGTCGATAATTTTGGATATATACAAACAAATTCAAACACATATAGTGTCTAGTGAATGTCGTCATCATCAAAAATATAAATTAATATATATATATAGTGTTTGATAAATTAGTATATATAGTTGTAAAATTATATTCTTAATAAAATATTAAAAAGTCTATTTTTCCTACCAAATCTCAAAGGTTATGTATAGATTTTTTTAAAAACTTATTAGATGTTGTAAGTAATTATAGATAAAATTTTAAAAAAATTTTAAATTAAAATTTAACATAATTTTATCAAACAAAATTATTATTTAGAAATACTTCAAAGTAAATTATTAGGTACTAAAAATTTTGTTCTATTAAGCTAAAATATTAACTTATTCAAAAATTAAAAACAAATTATACCCAAATACTAAATCATCATCATCATATTGGTGTCGTCCCCGTATCTACATCGGAAGGAAAAAAAAAAAAAAAAAAAAAAAAAAAAATATATATATATATATATATATATATATATATATATATATATATATATATATATATATATATATATATATATATATATATATATATATATATACAGCCCGTTTGGATGAAGGTAATCATCCTCCTCTAGAGGGGGATGATTACAAATCCCAATGGGTGGTTATCATTACCCTCCAAGGGGTGATGTTATCACCCCATGAAGGGTGATCATCATTCTGGGGGGAATGAAGGGAAGGGAGGGGGTAATGGACATGAAATGTCCATTTTACCCTCTCCTAATATATATATATATATATATATATATATATATATATATATATATATATATATATAATTTATTTATAATAATTAAACAATAATTGTATATTAAATAAATAAAATTTTGAGGGTAATACATTTTTTATGGAAATTTTTTATTTTACCCCAATCCAATTTATTTTTATTAAAAAAATATTAATTTAATCAATAATTAGACTAATTAATTCCAATAATTATTAAATGAAGACATGTTATTTAAATATTTAATTTAAATATTAAAATTAGTAAATGATATTTAAAATATTTATAAATAAATAAAATTAATTAATTAACCGTTAATTATAATAATTAAATCATAAAGTGAGAAATTTAATTAAATATTTTATAACTAAAAAAATTAAATTTGTTAATTATAATAATTAACATGAATAATACAAAATATTGTTATAAATAAAAATGATTTGTTATTAAACAAAAACTCATTATATTAGTTAGTATTATTTGTTTATATTAAGGGCACAAACGTAATTACTCATTATCTTTTTTATTTTTTTTACTTTTCTCATTTCCAATAAATTACTTATCTACTTTTCTCATTCCCAATGAATTACTCTACCAACCAAACAAAGTTTTCATTCCCAATGAATTACTCTCCCAACCAAACAAAGTTTTCATTCTCATCCCCATCACCAAAGTTTGCATTCCTATCCCCCTCTCTAAAGTTTTCATTCCCCATTCCACCATCCAAACGGACCCTTAGGAATGAATTTTTCTGTAACTATCATTATTTTCTCACAAATATAAAGTTTTTTGTGATTAACAAATTAATCAACACTATTGTTTACGTTAATTGTGATGATTTTTTTTTTGTCACTAAAAATATTATAATTGTGACGATTTAGGATCTCTCCCAATTATGTTGTCATTATTAATATACCAATAGTGTCGTAATCATTTTGCAATTGTTAGTAGGACTAAAAGTTTGTTATGATGCAAATATTGTTGTCAATAATATTTTCATTTGTTGTGACAAAAGTGTTCTTCGTCACTGGTCACTTTATTTTTTCTGTGATCACATTTTTTTACAAAAAATTCAACTATTTAATGTCTTTTAAATGTTGTCACAAAAAACAAGAAACGTTTTTTTTTAAAGAAAAACTATTCAAAATTTTAAAATATTTGTAGAGATAAAAACAAGCTTTTAATTTAGATCATACATAGGATTATAGTATTGGAGAAAAAAATTTAAAATTAAAATTAAAATCAAATAGGTATTCACCAAATGTCAGAAAACAAAATCTAGATAATATAAATTTTTTTTAAAAACTAAATTTTAAAAGATATATATACTCAATGAACTTAACATATAAAAAGAATAAATGAAGATGGTGAAGGCTCTAGTAATTATGTGCCTATGGAGATTGGTGGCAACGGTTTGACTTCATAGTGACTCAACTAGCTATAGATATAGAGATACATAGTATTGATGGTCACAAGATTTGCTTCTTTTCTTTTTCTTAAATTTGTTTGCTTAGTTTATGCGATGAATAAGAGATAGTTATTATTTTGTTTTATCTTATATATAATTTTCAAAGTTAGGTTTATTGAATTATTTTTCAATGATAGTTGTTTGTTAGTGTTTTTTTTCGATATTTTGTTCATGTTAGGAATATGTTGTTTAGATTTTGATTATGTGATTTTTTTAATGATTTGTTATCTATTTAAAACAACAAAATTCAAATGCAATATGGAACTTGTATCTTCTTTGAGAAGAAATAATGGTATGAAAGTAATAATGAAATTAAAATTTTTTTAATTTGCAAACTTATTTAATTACATTCTAATTTTTTTTTAATATGCACAATAAGCATCAGGAAGAGGGAATAACGTTGAAGTCCCAAAAAAGAAGTTGAGGTTGAAAAGAAAAAAGAAATTTAAATGCATAACGGAGTACTTCATCTACAAATTTAGAATAATTTATAATCCTTTTTTTTGCTTTTTTAAAGGGATAATTTTATAATTGTATTTTGGATATTAAAATTTCCAATTTTATGTATTCAAAATTAGAATTTTGTATATTTTGGTGATATTTATTTATTTATTTTTATGTAATATTAAATATTTTATTTGCTTGTATAATAATATTTTTTGTGACTAAAAAATAATCTTTTGTGACAAAAGTATCTAAGATATAACTTTATATTTATCACATATAATTTTTATTAAGTGACAACATTATTGTTGCTATATTAATAATTTTATTTGTGACAATAATAAATACATGACAATATCTCTAAACAACATTAGGGATGAAGTATTGGTCACCAATAAAATGGATTATTGTGACAGCTTATTTGTCACTATTTAGGATTTTTCTTGTGTTAACAAAGTTGTTACAATAAAATGGATAATTACAAGGGTTTTTTAATAAAGTAGCCCTATTTTATTTTTTATTTAACTAAATGGCCCTAAGTCCATTTTAATTGTCAAAATGGCCCTAGGACCATCACATCACCCACATGGGTGTTATGATGTGCTGACTGAGGCGCTGAGTCACCACTGATTGGACCGCTTACGTGGTATTTTTAAATAAAAAATCATAAATTTTTGTATTTTAACCCCTGAATTGTTTTATAATCAATTAATTGATATATTCTTTGGTTTTTTTAGCCATTTTTTTTTTAAAAAAATTATTAGTATTTTAAAATTTATTAAACTATTAAATAACTTTTTAAGAAATATATAAGTGTATTTTTTAATTTAAATCCCATATTTGTTTTCTAATTAACAAATTATCTTTTTCCTTTGATTATTTAACCCAAATTTTGTTTTAAAACGTTGGGTAATTTTTTAAATTTATTAAAAAAATTAATTTTAAAGAATATATTTGAATATGAAAACACAAGGGCTTATAATTTATTTTTTTAATTAAATCATGAAATCAATAATAACTTGTAAAATTATTTGAAGTTAAAAAACATAATTGCATTTAAATATAAATAAAGTTACATCATATATTTCTCCCTTGTCTAGGGCAAGTAGTTCTATAATGACCCGGTTGTTTACATATAGAGCATAAATTACGTCTAGTGGGATCAGAGCTTTTATCCATATGCATTCTTCTATGTCTTTGGTTGGCCAACAGTACGTTGGTCAACAGGTGGAACCATTTTTTGGCCCAGTTATAGGTTGCTAAAATTATGAACTCGGTACTGGATGAAAACATGGAGCATAAGTTTGTCTGTATGACATTACAGTCAACTAATGCAGCTAGTGTTTTCATATTCAAATATATTATTTAAAATTAATTTTTTAATAAATTTAAAAAATTACATAATTTTTTTAAACAAAATTTAGGTTAAATAATCAACGGAAAAAGATAATTTGTTAATTATAAAACAAATAAGGGATTTAAATTAAGAAACACACTTATATATTTCTTAAAATGTTATTTAAAAGTTTAATAAATTTAAAACACGAATAAATTTTTTTTTAAAAAAAATTGGTTAAAAAAACCCAAGAATATATCAACTTATTGATTACAAAACAATTCAGGGATTAAAATACAAAAAATCATGATTTTTTATTTAAAAATACCACGTCAGCAGTCTAGTTAGCACTGACTCAGCGCCCAGTCAGCACATCACAACGCCCATATGAGTGATGTGATGGTCTTAGGGCCATTTTGACAATTAAAATGGCTTTAGGGCCATTTGGTTAAATAAAAAATAAAATAGGGTTACTTTATTAAAAAACCCTAATTACAACCATATATTTGCCACTATTTCTTATTTTTTATGTTAACAAGATTGACACAATAGAATAAATTATTGTGAGCACTTTATTTATAAATAAATAAGATTATTGTAGCCCCATCGCTTTGTCACAAATACTAAATTTGCTAGTGTCATGAAATTAGTCACAAAATTATGTAGTAATTGTGACTATTTGTCTAAAATGGTCACTCTTGTATTTGCATCGGAGGGATTTGTGACGGGAGATGATGACTTTTAAAATTTGCGACTATTATCAATTGTAACAAAAATTATTGCTTTTACTGATAACTTTTGTTACTACTAAAAATACAATTTTTTGTAGTGTTTTCTTTGGCTCAAACCTAGCATTGGAGGGCTACCAACATTCGATCTCTCGGCGTGTCGGCACAAGAATCCTCTTTCAATCTATGAATGATCTAGTATAAGCAAGCTCTCGTGTCGACAAATACAATTCAAGAATGAACTTTGAAGTTCTCCATTTGTAGCTCAAGACATGCAATGATGCAAAGCACAATAGATTGAATCTTAAACATCCATCAAATTAAACAATAGCAACATCCAAGGTTTTTACATAAGATGAACTCTATGTTTAATCCAAACCCAAACACCACAGTAAATTAATCCCTCATGATGAGAGATACTTACACAACATACAAGGAAAAAAGATACAATAAAGAAGCAAAAAAACTCCCTCTATGATCTTGATCCCCTTAAATGGATTTGTTAGTGCAAATGCACTTTTATGATTGGCATAATTTGACACATAGTCAAGGTGACATAGCAAGCATGATGACGTGGCATGAGAATGACGTGGAGAGATGTGATGACATGGCAAATCAAACTTGGCTAGGTGGAAAATATCATGAGAGATCTTGGAGAAGTTATTTTTGGCAAGAAGTTGCAAATTCTCATGAAGATTAAATGAAGATCTTCTTGAAGTTATTTTAGGCAAGAAGATCAAGCAAGTAACAAGGTGAAATCAAGATCTCATCAAGACCATATTTAGAAGATGTGATTGAAGACTAAATATGGGTGAAGCCTAAATGAAGAAACAACCTATCGATGGTATGATCTTTGAAGACTATTGAAGGCAAGATTTGAAGAACCCTAATAGAGATGATATGAAGTCTATTAAGGGTATGTTTGAAGATGCGCCTATTGATGGTAAGATTTGAATGATGGATTGAAGATCCTTGAAGACCAAACTTGGGTGAAGTGAAGACTAAGTTTGACAAGTTCCATGAAGACGCATATAGGAGGTGCGCCCCTTGCGAGGGGGCTGTGTGGTGAGGAGCTGAAGAGGAAGGTTAGTTGCTGGTAGTTCGGATCAGGTGATCGGGCTGCATCGACTCGGACGGAGGGTCTTGAGGTCGCTTAGCAATGGAGCCAGAATTCAGCCAAGCCAACAGTCTGGGTCATTGTTGCAACATATGTTACAACATAAGTTGCGACATCAAATTTCGGAAGGTTCTAAAGTTAGAAGCCGCGGAGATTCTAAAAGAGGTATGTGCTATATTTGGGATGTTGAGGCGTCTATATATACCACCTTGGTCTAGGATTGGGTACGACTCTTGAAAGAGGGAGTAGGGAGGTACCGGACAATCTAAAGAGGGTAGTATTCTTTGTATTGAGTGAGAGAGTGACAAGTGTGTTTGTACTCTTCTATCTTTTACCTCTTTTAGTGGATTGTTGATCTCCGGGCATGGCCCCCCAGATGTAGGCAAGTGGATACCGAACTGGGTTACCAACGTCTTGTGTCTCCTCTTTGTGGTTTGTGTTTATTTTTCTTGAGTGCTTAAGTGAGTGAGTGTTCCTCTTATTTCACAAACCCTAACCAGCGGAACTAACAAGTGGTATCAGAGCTTAGGTCATCGTATTAACTTTGGTTTCAAGGTCGGCGAGATCCTATCTAGTTCTTTTGATGGCCGGAAGAGAAGGTGCCTCAGTCACACGTCCTCCATTGCTCAACGGCTCCAACTACCCATATTGGAAGGCTCGAATGAAGGCTTTCATCAAGTCCATTGATGAGAATGCTTGGATGGCTGTTGAAGATGAATGGTCTCCTCCAACTCAAGTTGATGAAGACAAGAACGAGATTGTGAAAAAGAAGATCAACTGGAGTGCTGAAGAGATGAAGAAAGCTAATGCAAATGGTAAAGCTCTAAATGCAATTTTTGGAGGTGTGGACGAAGATCAGTTCAAGTATGTGGCTACTTGTGAGAATGCCAAAGAAGCTTGGGAGATTCTTCAAACAATTCATGAAGGCACAAACTTGGTAAGAACTTCTAAACTTCAAATGTTAACTACCATGTTTGAAAATCTCAGGATGAGAGAGGAAGAGACAATAGCCATGTTCAATTCAAAGCTAATGGATATTGCAAATCAAGCCTATCAACTTGGGAAGAAGTACTCTGATAGAAAGTTAGTGCAAAAGACTCTTAGGTCCCTTCCAAGAAGGTTCGATGCAAAAGTAGCTGCAATTGAAGAGGCAAGAGACATCACCACCATGAGGCTTGACGAGTTAATGGGGTCATTACAAGCATATGAAATGAATCTGAATCCTGAAAGAAAAATAGAAGACTATGCTTTGAAGATAGAAACTGTCAAGCAGAAAGAGTTACAACAGACTGTTATAACAGATGATGAGGATGAAGAAGATGGAGAATTTGTTTTCCTATCAAAGAAGCTGCACAACATGTTCAGAAAGTACAAGAAGAAAGGCAACACATTCCAAAAGAAAGAGGCCCCCAAAGAAGAAAAGGAAGAAATAGAGGATAATCAACAGAAGATCAAGTGTTGGGAATGTGGTGGTGTTGGACATTATCAATTAGAGTGTGCTAACACTCTTAAAAAGAAGGGGAAGTCACTCAATGCCAAATGGAATGATGACTCAGACTACAGCATGGAAGAAGAAGAAGATGAAGACAACTGCAACCACCACATCTCTTTTCCAGCAGTCATAAGTGGGGCAGCCTGCAAATTGAAATCTGTTGCAAAAAGTGTTACAACATCTGTTACAACATCAGGCAGTGACAGTGAATTCGATGAGGTAACTGAAAAAGATCTTCTCCTGAGTTACAAACTTATGCTCACTAAATTTGATAAAATGATGATACAAAACAAACATCTGGAGGAAGAACTTAAAGCTTGTCAAGGGAAGTTGAGTCATGCCGAAAAAGTTCTAAATTCCATGAACAAAAGCACAACCAAGCTTGATGAAATACTTTCGGTTGGAAGATCGAGCAAAAACAAGAAAGACATTGGCTATGTTGGAGATACTTCAAATACCAAGACAGAAAGAGCAGGAGTTATTTTCATTAAAGCATTTACTCAACAGAAAGTGGAGCAAGTCAAAGTTGGAAAGAAGCACATGAGAGAAGTACCTACTTGTTTTCATTGTGGAGAAATCGGGCATATAAGACCAAAGTGTTACAAATTAAAAGAAGATTTGAAGAATGGAAGAGTAACTGGTCATGTGCAAGCAACCTTCAAAAGAAGAGTCAGAGGAAGAACTATCGTCATAAAAAAGATGTGGATTCGTAAAATTGAAGTGTCTAGAGAAGATATGGTTTGCTCTACCCCAAATCATGTGATGACAGAAAGGCTAAAACAGGATGTTACGACATCTGGTTGCAACAAATAGAGTTCTGATCAAGGACCTAGAAGGTCAACATACAAAGTATCATGATGAGGAATTAAATTTAAAAAAAAAAAAAGGGGGGGGGGGGGGGAAGAGATAAAATATAAAAAAAGGGGGAGGGAAAAGAAAAGATAAGAGAAGTTATATTTTTGAAAATTGAAGAGTTGTCTCGGAAGTTATAATCTATTTATGGTTATTAGACCATGTTTAAAATCCCTAAAAAGAAAACCCTAAGTTCTTCCCCAAATTTACTCTCCACTGTGAAACTAAATAGAGAAGAAGAACCCGAAGGACATCAAGATGAGGACCAAGAGAATGGCTCGACGAGCTCGTGTTACACCTCAGGAGATTGCTGCCCGGGTCGAAGAGGAAAAGCAACAGCAAGATGGAAGCCCGCCGAGAACTGAAGAGACAGGAGATCGTTCAAAGGGTATTATTCCATTTGTATCTCCTAATGCTGAGTCCACTGAACCTGCTGGACCATCTGATGTACCCCCAGGTCAAAAAGATCGAGATGAGCTCCTCAGATGGATAAGAGATTCCTTCCCAGGAGCATATGTTCAACAAGAGGACAGTTCCTCAACCGATTCAGAAGAAGAGGATAAACAACCAGAGACCGAGGAAGGGTTACAGGATAAAGAAGATCCTCCTACCAGTGCTGAAGAAGCAGCAGCAGCCGAAGCCCTGAAGAGCATTCATCAAGATACAGACCATGTCACAGAAACTGTTGTAACATCTGCAGCAACATCCGAAAGTTCTCACAGCTCTGATGATGTACCATTGAAGGAGAAGTTGTCAAAGGTACCTGAGAAGAAGAAAACTGTGTCTTCCAAACATCAAAAGAAGAAAGTGAATAAGGGGCAGAAGAGAAAGTCCTTTGCTGATCCAGAAGAAAGTCCCAGGCCAAAAAGAAAATGCACAAATTCTGCGAAACAGGGGGAGAAGAAATCCTCCACATTTGAGAAAGGAAAGAAAACAAAGGGCTTGCAAAATACTGAAGCCACATCCCAGGAAGAGAAGAAGTCTACTAAGGCAGAAAAGGGAAAGAAGAAGAAAGCTATCCAGGTGTCAGAGGACAATGATGAAGAAAGGTTTCGAGACAAAGAAGCCAAGATGAAGTTCACAAAGGTAGAGAAAAGAGGAGTAGTTGTGGAGAGATCTATTGACGATGATAAGTGTCTAAATGTATGTACTTTAGCATACATATTTTATACACTTAGCATGTATTTCACTATATTTTGATGCCCATTTTATGCTTAATCGAGTATTATTCCCTTTGTAGGGCATGTAGGAGCCATGGAGAACATGGAGAACACAATTTGGGCGGAAAAGAGAAGAAAAGCCGGGTCGCAGTACTGCAGCATATCTACTGTAGCTGAATTACTGTAATATATAAACACTGTAGCAGTTACTGTAGCAGCTGGGGGTTTTCGGGCAAGAAAACTCTAAGTTTTTGCCATGACCCTCACGACCCCGTCTGCTACCCCGTGAGGCACCTCCAGAGATCGCAACATAAATCCTCACTACCCAGTCTGCGACCCAGTATTGATTTTTCAGTACCTTTTGCATATGCTTCACTACCCAGTTAACTACCCAGTTAACTACCCAGTGAGGCTCGGGATTTGGGGTTTTCTTGATCCAATATACATCCATACGGCCCCCTTCACGGCCCGTATGCCTCGGGGGTATAAATTGGGAGTTCTAGGGCTCAAGAAGAGGACTTTGACTTTTTTGGCCGGCACATTGAAGGAGAGAACGAAGATATCTTTTGGAAGACGACGATTTGGAGCCAAAGAAGTAGGCAAGAGCATCATCAACAAGGGGAGAGCTTAACCATCAAGGGAGCAAGGTGCCAAGCCGAGGGGAAGTGTCATTTGGCAACCTCTTGGGCGAGGGAAAGCGTCATTCGGCCGGACCTCCACCTTCACCTTCATTATTTCATCTAGGGAGTGTCATTTATGTGCTTTTTGAGTGATTTATCATACTTTGTTGTTGTTATTTGGATGATGGCACACTAGACCCCCAAGGCCACCGGATGTCGGTGAACCTTGGGGGGGGTTTATCATGTATCTTGGATGATTAGAACTTAATACTTTGTTTGGGTTGATTTATGATTTTGTTCATTGTATTTCATGCCTAGAGCTTCTTGAAGGAGAAATCCATAGCTCTTTATTGAGTTGTACACGTAGACGTGACCTACTCGCGTGTACTAGATCGTTCATGAACAAAAAGGGGTTTCTTGTATTGGTATTGCCGAGAAATTGGGTATCAATAGCTCTCCGATCTATAAGGGTAAACTAGGGTTTAGGGTACCTTTATATTGGGATCTCCTTGTACTTAATGCAATCGTAGGAATACCGGTTAGGAAGAAATTCCACTAGGTATTCGTATGGGATTAGGGTTCAATCGCAGAGAAATTGGGGTTGATCTAATCTTGAGATCTTTCGGTCTAAATCACCCGAACTATCTTTTTTTTTAATGTTCATCCATGTTTCATGATGACCCCTTAAGGGGATCCACATCCATAGGCCTTTACACATTATTGTAGCACTTGCAACCATTGCATTTGTCTTTAAGTTGTTCTTACATATTGTTCTTGTTTCTTGCTTTAATTAGAGTACCAAAACCATGTTGAGATGTTAGGTTAGAAAATAGGTGATGAAGGAGTAATAGTAGACCCTTAGCCCCGTGGAATACGATCCTGGTGCTTTTGCACTAGGTATTACTTGGCGACCCCGTACACTTGCGGGTTAGCTATCAGACGATACTGCTTTTATGAAATATGGACTAACTGACCTATTGAAAGAAAGAAGTCTGTTCTAGGCAGCCTCATTTGCAGAAGGGTACAGTTTGACCCTAATCCAGGAGTTCTACAGCAACTTACTGCCTTCCAGCAAGGAAATTTCAAGGGTGTATATCCGCGGGAAATGGATCCCATTTACACCAGTTACTCTCAACAAGTTTCTGGATTTCAAGGCTGAGGTGAAAGGAAATTATGAAGAGGGACTTGAAGTGAATGAAGAAGTCCTGAAGGAGATTACTGGAGATAGAACCGAAGCTTGGGGAGAAGAGACTCGCCTGTCAGCATCACTACTTACAGTTAAGTATAATGTTCTTTTTCGGCTTGGTGTTCTTAATTGGCTACCAGCTCCACACAATTCAGGCTTAGTGAAAGATATGGTATTATTACTGTACTCCATCGGGACTGGAAGGAAGATCAATCTGGGGAGATTAATCTTTCAAAATATAGTGAAGGAAGCAGACAGCATGAGCACTGCAGGTTCTCTGGGCTATCCTGCACTATTGTCGCACTATTTGTTGCAACATGGAGTACAACTCAAGAAGGGAGAAGTGTTTACCACAGTGAAGAAGCTGAAGATTTCTCAGAGATTGTTCACTCCAGGGAAAAAGATTGACTTACCTGTTGGAAGAGGATCTCCATCGCCACCAAATGCAGAAGAAGCTGAAAGCTCAAACCTGAATGTTGAAGAAGAATATGCAAAGCTCTTGAAAGAACAGCTTGAAGACTTGGAGAGAAGACAAAGAGCAATTTCAGCTGAACTGTTCATCATTGCTCGACAGAAGCAGAAGCTTACAGCCCGCCTTGAAGCATTTCAACGGAGAACAAGGGAAGCTGATGACCAGGAGTCTTGAAGATAGGGGGAGTCACAGAAAATGTTGCAACAATTTCTACAACAACGATGAAGACTTTGGCATCAATTATGGCACAAAGGGGGAGATGTTTTTCTGCTGCATTACCAGACTGACCAAAATTTTTTTTAAACTATTCTTTTAGTTGTTTGTTTGTGTCTGAACAGTTGTTATGTCTTTGCTTCGAACTTTGTTATGTCTTTGCTTCGAACATTGCTGTTTGGTTTTGTCTAATAGTACCATGGTTGTTTTCTCTAGTTGCAAAGTATTTTTTTTGTGAATGTTTTAACTCTATGTAAGCAACTAGCAGATTAACGTGTCAGGTCTGGTGTCTGTTCTCCAGTAAATGTTATAACTGGATGTTGCAACAAGTGTCAGTCCAGTCTATGTTCCAGTCAAATGTTGTAACAGGGTGTTGTAACAGTGGTCAGTCTGGGAGCAGAAGATGTTGTGTCAAATTATGCCAAAGGGGGAGATTGTTAGTGCAAATGCACTTTTATGATTGGCATAATTTGACACATAGTCAAGGTGACATGGCAAGCATGATGACGTGCATGAGAATGACGTGGAGAGATGTGATGACATGGCAAATCAAACTTGGCTAGGTGGAAAATATCATGAGAGATCTTGGAGAAGTTATTTTTGGCAAGAAGTTGCAAATTCTCATGAAGATTAAATGAAGATCTTGTTGAAGTTATTTTAGGCAAGAAGATCAAGCAAGCAACAAGATGAAATCAAGATCTCATCAAAACCATATTTAGAAAATGTGATTGAAGACTAAATATGGGTGAAGCCTAAATGAAGAAACAACCTATCAATGGTATGATCTTTGAAGGCTATTGAACGCAAGATTTGAAGAACCCTAATAGAGATGATATGAAGTCTATTAAGGGTATGTTTGAATATGCGCCTATTGATGGCAAGATTTGAATGATGGATTGAAGATCCTTGAAGACCAAACTTGGGTGAAGTGAAGACTAAGTTTGACAAGTTCCATGAAGACGCATATAGGAGGTGCGCCCTTTGCGAGGGGGCTGTGTGGTGAGGAGCTGAAGAGGGAGGTTAGTTGCTGGTCGTTCGGATCAGGTGATCGGGCTGCATCGACTCGGACGGAGGGTCTTGAGGTCGCTTAGCAATGGAGCCAGAATTCAGCCAAGCCAATAGTCTGGGTCATTGTTGCAACATATGTTACAACATAAGTTGCGACATCTAATTTCGGAAGGTTCTAAAGTTAGAAGCCGCGGAGATTCTAAAAGAGGTATGTGCTATATTTGGGACGTTGAGGCGTCTATATATACCATCTTGGTCTAGGATTAGGTACGACTCTTGAAAGAGGGAGTAGGGTGGTAACGGACAATCTAGAGAGGGTAGTATTCTTTGTATTGAGTGAGAGAGTGACAAGTGTGTTTGTACTCTTCTATCTTTTACCTCTTTTAGTGGATTGTTGATCTCCGGGCATGGCCCCCCAGATGTAGGGAAGTGGATGCCGAACTGGGTTACCAACATCTTGTGTCTCCTCTTTGTGGTTTGTGTTTATTTTTCTTGAGTGCTTAAGTGAGTGAGTGTTCCTCTTATTTCACAAACCCTAACTGGCGGAACTAACAGGATTAAACTTCAAATGGTTTGCAATGATGGCTTAGATCTTCACTCCAACTCCTTCTCCTTTGCTCCTTTCCCTCTTGGTGATGATATGTGCTAGTTTCTGACAAAGATCATTGCCGAAAGATGGCTAGAAGACCTCAAGAATGTGCAATGGTGGTGGCCCAAAAGTCCAAGAAGAAGTCTCCTCTATTTGCTCTAGAAGAAACCTTAAATACCCCCAAATTCTGACCTATATTGGGGTCAATACCGGGGGGGTATACGGCCTCTATGCGGCCTGTATGGAGGCTGCATAACTTAGGCCAAAGTTTGTCTCAAAAATTTTCCAGGTGCTATAGTGAAATGCTACATTAAATTTGAAAAGGGTCCTATGCCTGTTCCCTTGATTTGCTATAGTGTCCAACTACTGTCCCTCAACACTCATTATCAAAGGTCATGTTTCATTCAGTAGAGATGTTCTCAATCTAGTTCCAATCAAGGATTTAAAAACCGGACCGGACCGGCCGGTTCAACCGGTTCAACAGGGAATCGGCCTCCAGTCCGGTTCAATCATATTAATTGAACCGGTTATGAATCGGAGTTAGACATGGAACCGGTAAACTGATTAGATCTGACCGGGTTTAAAAAAATAATAAAAAATTAAAAATTTCAATGGCTCAATGAGAAATGAGAATGAGTCAATGACTTACAGAGTTACAGACTCACAGTCTCTCTCTCTCACGACTCTCAGATTCTCTCTCTCACAGACTCATAGTCTCACGACTCGTCTCAAACTCTCTCTCTCATGGACGGCTGGACGGGACTCTCAACTCTTTCTCAAGCTCAACGGAGAAGAAGAAGAACGGCTAAGAAGAAGAACGGCCTTAACCCTCCACTGTCAGTGAGCTTGAGTGATCCGATCCCCTATACTTTTACAAAAATCTTAGTTTTTTTCCTTCTCTAATCTCTTCTTCTTCTTCTTCTTCTTCTTGTCTGATCTTTTTCAGGTTCTTCTTCTTGTCTGATCTTTTTTAGGTTCTTCTTCTTGTCTGATCTTTTTTCAGGTTGTGGATTCAAAGGCACTTGACAGTTGAGAGGAATAAGCATCTCTTACTGAAACTTTATCCAGAGGTTTCTAACTTGACAAGAGAACAGCCGCCCATCGCCTCCTTTCTGATCAAACTAGTTCCCACCTCCTCCTCGAATCGCATAACAATTGCTCACCCAGGTTGCTTCCTCTTTGTCAATTATTTTAGACAAGTAAGCTACTAAGCTTTAAATCTGTGCCTCTTGTTGGTATATTGATTGTTTATTTCTATTCTTGTGCAGTAATTTTTGACAAACAACTCAAGAGCAATGATGACTTTGTGTGGGCAGTAGAAAACTTCTTTAGTGGTAGATTTATCGTTGATGTTGAGTTCCTCAATCTAAAGATTGCATCGCCTTTTGTAAGTCGTTCTAATCTTTCTTTTTTTTGTATACTCCATATATGAGTTCTATCCATATGAATGACTTGCAGATATTGAGTATTCACTGATCCTTTAACTTCTAGTCTCAAATATCTTTGTCAATGAACCAATTTTGTCTCAGAAGCACATGATTGTTGCATGTATATAAAGAAGAATGCAGAAATATAAAGAACCTGAGACTCTAATCCTGAATGATAAATCCTCATATATGTTTTTTTTTTTTCTCCTTTTCTATTGGAGACCACCAAAGTATCCTGAATGTAGAAATATTGTAGACCACCAATAGCCATTTCTCAAAAGCTGCTTTCTTGTTCAGTGTATTATTAAATGTTTCTCTTTTCCTGTTTTCCGGTGTCTTTGGAAGAATGTTCTTATAATAAATACTTTGAACTTGCTATATTCCTTTGTAAGATTAGATTTAGTTTTCCATCAAGGATTTCTTAAAGAGTTTCTGCTCTTACTCTCATTGTCATCAAGATGAGATTAAAATTTATGCTCTGAATTACTGATTGAAGCTTTTAAACGGACATATGAGAAACTAATTTGGTGTTAGCTAATCAATAATTCCACTTGATAGTGATATGTAATCAAACAATGGGTGCTAAATAATTGTGAATGGTGTACAGAGAGTAATTAGTGACTTGGTGTACAGAGAGTAATTAATTGTTCTGTATATATATATAACCTTATAATTATTTGTAACAGCATAAGTTAGTGTATTTGACTGTTTTAGATGAAATGACTTCCAAATTAAATCACATCTAATCTTGCTTTTATTATGTATTGTTATCCAATAGATTATTTGGTTTGGTAATGGAAGAAGGCAACTCAAACCTGGCAAACCCAACACCATCGTTAACATCGACTCCACCTAGTCAATCTTCATTTTAGCAATCTTCCCGATCTGTCCGTGCAAAATCAGATTTAGCATGGAGTTATATTAGTGAATCAAGAAGCAATGATGGGAAAAAATGTTCATTTGTAATTTTTGCTCTAAATTGGTGAAAGGTCGAGGCATTCATAGAATGAAATTGCATCTTGCCAGGTAAAGGGGTGATATAGGGCCATGCAAAAAAGTTCATGTAGATGTTCGTTATAAATTGCAAGAAAATTTAAGGGAATTTCACAACCAAAAAATTGCTAATGAGAGGGAACCGGTGAATCCATTCGGACGTAGTGTGCATCAATTTGAAGGTGACATGAATGAAGATCCGGATAATGAAAGTCTCCAAGATAGTGGGCCTAGTGATTTATCAAGAAAAAGAAAAAAAGCCGGTATTGCATCTTATTTGCCAAGTGGTAACAAACTTGGAACACAACCCACTATTAAAGCGGCATTGCAAAGCAAAGAAAGATGGCATGAAGTGGATTTGGCTATTGCCCGATTTTTCTATGATGCTTGTATCCCAATGAATGCTTCAAATTCATTTTATTTTCAACCAATGATAGATGCTATAGCATGTATGGGTTTGGGATACAAAGGTCCTACATATCATGCTTTGCGAACCAACTTGTTGGAGTCAAGAAAGAATTGCAATTGCTTGTTGACACTTATCGCAGTAGTTGGAAAGGTTGTGGATGCACATTAATGGCCGATGGTTGGAAGGATATTCGTCAAAGGTCTTTGATCAACTTTCTTGTGTATTCTCTAAAAAAAACATCTTTCATCAAATCTGTTGATGCCTCGGACATGATTTCGGATGCTTCAATGCTTTGTAATTTATCTGTAGAGATTGTGGAGATTGTTGGGTGGAAAAATGTGGTTCATGTTGTGACAGATAATGCCGCAAATTACAAAGCCGCGGGAAGATTGATTAATGAGAAATATCCCAGTATCTTGTGGACACCATGTGCAGCTCATTGTTTGAATTTGATGCTCAAGGATATTGCTAAAATTCCTCACATAGAGACTTTGGCGAATCGTGTCTCTTAAATTACTGTTTTTGTGTACAATCACAAGTGGACTTTGAGTTGGCTAAGAAATATAAAAGGTTGGACAGAGATTCTTCCACCTGGTGACACTCGATTTGCAACAACTTTCATTGCTTTGAAGAGTCTTCATGATCATAAGTCTGACTTGCAAGCTGTGGTTACTTCTAGAGACTTTCTTGGTTGGAATGGGTCTAAGACAAAAAAAGCAAAAGATGTTTGCAATATTGTCTTGGATAATCAATTTTGGAATGATTGCTTGGTAGTAGTCAAAATAGCCTCTCCACTTGTGCAATTGTTATGCATTGTTGATTCTGATGAAAGACCTTCTTTGGGTTATATTTATGAAGGAAAGATTAGAGCAAGCAAAGCTATAAAATAGACATTTAAATATGTAAGGAGATTGTACCAACCTTACATCTCAATTTTGGAGGAAAGATGGGAGCATCAAATGCGTCAAGATATTCATGCGGCCGCATTTTGGTTGAATCCAACATTTCAATATGATAAAGACAAGGTTGGGGTTTGCCAATCACCGGATGTTATAGATGGGTTTATAACTATAATTAGCAACCCTAATGTTGCTCCGAACCATAACAAAATGATAGTTGAATCTTCTACCTTTCGAGAGCGATTGGGTAGCTTTGGAAATACCTTGACCCAATCTTCTAGCAAAAATACAAGGCCAGGTACGATAATAGATAAATAACTTCTATTTGTTAACTAGAGTTTTACATATTCATTTATTCATCAAATATGTAAATGTTTTTTTTTTCTTTAGACGAATGGTGGAGGTTCTTTGGGCATAGTGCTCATAATTTACAGAAGCTAGCTATCAGAATTCTTAGCCAAACATCTTCTTCCTCGGGTTGTGAAAGAAATTGGAGTGCATTCGAAAGGATACACACAAAACGGAGAAATAGGTTGGAGCATCAAAGGTTAAACGATTTTGTCTATATACATTACAATCTTCGTTTGAAGAATAGGTATGTGATTTGGTCATTTATTTAAGTAATGCGAGACTTTATCTATTATAAATTTTGATAAATTGTTTTCCATTTGTAGGAACTTCAACAAGAGCAACAATCTAGATCCGATCGATTACGAGTGCATTGATAAAATTAACACTTGGGTAATTGAGAATGAGCCTCCACGGGAACCCGAACTTAATCTTGAGGATTTGAAAAATATGGTTGCTCAAGTAGAAGGAGAAGGAGGAGGACAAGTACAAGGACAAAGAGAAGGATGGCAAAATGAATTTGTCCATAATATTCATGGTTAGTACTAAGTTACTAACAAATAAGTGACTAGTATGATTGCAAGTTAAAGTTTATATTCTATTTAACATTTATTACTTATAATTTACAAAATACTCTTTTTTTTTATAGATTCAACAAATTATGATGAAGATGATGTTTTGGGGGTTCAAGAGGAGGATGTTTTGATTGTTCAAGATGGAATTAATTTCTCATCCTTTGATGTCAACCAAGGCAATGAAGAAGATGAAATTCATGGAAATGATGGTAATGACTAATGAAACATGAATGAGAGAAGATGAAAAACTTGAGTTTACTTTTTTTGTGGTGGTGTTATATTTTATGACTTATATCTTATTCCTTATGATTTTGGACTTGTTTGAATTTGAATGTTGTATTTTGAAACAATGAATTTTATTATGTTGGAGTTTGAATTCCTAATGCTTGTGAATTTATTTGGTGGTTCATGGTTGTATTAACATTGAAATTTTTGAATTTTGTTTTGTAGAAGTTGTGAATTATATCAATTGATGCATGTGAACTTATTTGGTACTTTGTTGTTTGTACTTTGTAGATTTGTGGTATACTTGTATATATCATGTTGAGAAATTAAATTTTATGTAGAAGTGGAAGTTGAATTCTCTTCAAGCTTGTGCCTTGTGGTTGTAACTTGTAAATCTTGTGATGGACTTGTTTGTTAGTCTTGTTTTTTTTTAATGTAGTCTTGTCTTGAATCTTGACTATTGAGTCTTGTAGACTTGTAGTTGTATATTTGTATTTTAAAAATAAAATTCATTTTTTTGTAGGAATTGTGACTTGTGAGCTAGCAAAAGTAATAAAATTTTAATTTTATAGTTATATTTATTAAATTTCTATTTTTCCCCATTTTTCCTGATTTTTTTGGATTTTTTTTTATAATTTTATGAAAATTTCCTTTTTTTTTGAAATTTTATTTATTTTAAAAAAAATTATTAAAAAAAATGTTGAACAGGTCGGTTGAACCGCGAACCAATTGACCAACCTGTTGGCCGGCCGGTCCGGTTTTTAAATCCTTGGTTCCAATCACTCTTCTATACTGCTCTCGCCTTCTGCCAATCTTGGTGCTTTGCCCTTTGGTGGCATATACTGAAATCAAACAAAAGAAAAAGAATTAAAAAACAATCAAAGAGAAAAAGAAGATGAAAAAAATAAGAAAAAGAGAAGAAATGGCTAAAGTGACAGACAATCAAGTGTTCTTAATATCATTTTTCTTCCCCTGCAACCGCGCCAAAAACTTGATAGGGATGCAAGTATAAGTGTCGATCGAGTAATAAAGTGTACGTAAGTGCAGAGTGTCGGTCCACAGGGAAAAAGTGAGTATTAGTAAAAACTCTAGATTTGAAAAATAGCCTGAATAGTAAAATATTTTGTGTGTGAACAAGAGCAAATGAAAACAAGAAAATACAGGAAATAGCATGAGAGAAATCAAGAAAGAAAGTGATATCTGGGCATAGCATTTGTCTTGGGTTATGATGTACAGGACAATGGTTGTCTAAACATGCAATCCTATTTGACCCGAAAGGTTTCCAGAAATATACAAAACCCCAATTTCTTAGGCGAAGTATAACTGAATAGTTGCAGAGCTAATATAGACATCCATACAATCGCATTAACACTCTATGAAACCAATTATTATAGACTAATGATAATTTCTTTAGTAAATAATCTCCCTTTGAAGAGAGATTATCCCTAATTCGAATATATAACAGAAATACGATTTCTCCTAAAATACGTTCCACATGATTACAAAGAGTTCAAAATTATCATCAATCAACTCAAAAAGTTTGTGAGAGACAAGGTCTCTTAGATACCCTGAGCAGAGGTGTGCCCACTATCCTCTCAAATTGTGGTAAGTCTATGCTTGGAGGGAATTTCTTCTTGTCACGTAGCAATACAAGGAATGATAGCTAAGGCTTTCGTCTTGTTAGCAATCAAGCATTCATTCACACAATTAGACTCAAATAGAAATGATTGAACATAAAAAATCAATAAAAGCATCAAAGATCTAATAACCAAAGTGATAAGTGGCTAAATACATCATGCTTTAGTTATAAAATTTGTTTACTTTCATGCAACTTATTTTCATTTCGACGACATTTGGTGCTCTTGATGCGTTTATTTTTTGTTTCAAGGCTTCATGGACCGTTGTCGCGATGAAGATACGTCTTTGATTTGTTCCGGAGGGAAATGAGGAAGAAAGAAAATCGTTACATGCTCCGGATGCCAAGGGACGCTCGCGCAAAGCTCACACTGAGCATTTGTGCGGCTACTGTGCAGCCCCGCACAGTGCCAGCACACAGCCTCCAGAAGCCTGTGCGGCCTGTGCGCAGGGACGCACACTGGCCGCACACCATGGCCAGAAGCATGTGCGGCTGGTGTGCAGCCCCGCACACTAGCCGCACAACACAGCCAGAAGGCTGTGCGGCTACTGTGCGGCCCCACACAGTGCCCGCACAGCCTCGTGGTATTTAAGCTGCTCTTCAAGGGTTTTGAAGGGCATTCTTGGGCTGTTGGTTCTCATCCGACCCCCACTCTCCATCAGGCCATTCTCTGTTATTCTTGGGGTGAATTCGGTGGGAATTGTAGGAGAGAAGAAGGGGAGAACGTAGAGAAGCATCAAGAGCTCGCCGGCGCCGATCCGACCCTCTTTAATACAATGAAACCCTCTTTAATTATCATAAGACCTAATACAAGCTAGCATCCCGCCAAACGAGTATTTTTCACAATCAATTCTACGGAATCCATCCATTGTAGAATGAACAAGATAATGATGAATTAAAACCAAATACACAAGCTAAACACATTCATTCAAAGAAAATAAAGTCATCCGTACAAAAGTCTCCTCCCAAGGTTCACCGGGAGCCCGGTGGCCTTGGGAGTTTAGTTTGCCATAACAAAATGGGAGAGCTCACAATACATATAGTTCATCATACAAACAACAAGAAAACTCCCCTTGAAATGTCGACTAGAAGGTAATGATGGTAGCTCGTCGGATCCGCGCCGGCGAGCTCTTGATGGTTCTCTACATTCTCCCCTTCTTCTCTCCTACAATTCCCACCGAATTCACCCCAAGAATGACAAAGAATGGCCTGATGGAGATTGGGGGTCGGATGAGAACCAACAACCCAAGAATACCCTCCAAAACCCTTGAAGAGCAGCTGAAATACCCCGAGGCTGTGCGGGCACTGTGCGTGATCTCGGGACCCTTGGGAATACGACCCTCTTGTGCGTGCACGAGAGGTTATTACTTGACGACCCGTGCACTTGCGGCAGGGGAGTCGCGTGCTCGCTCTTTAGCGTGTCGCGTGGCGACCATCACAAAGTCAAGAAAATAAACCCTAGAGTTCAATTATGCCTAAACATCTATGAATTAGCCCCTCATTAATGAAGGACAAGCATTCAAGATACAAAGAATAAAGGAAAACATGAGATCCATGAAAACCCCTTTTTCAATCCCTAAGATGAAGAGTCATCGAAGAAGCTTCCATGCATGCCGTCAAGATGAACTCGATGGCTAAGATCTTCAATCCCCTTGAATGTAGGACCAAATCCCTCTCCAAATCTCTCCTAAAGTGCTGGAGATTCGGCCCTTTTTTTCTTCAACCTAGCCTCCAAGAATCATCCACAAAAGAATAGAAAGATAGAATAGAGAATGCCCTAGAAATCCTCATAAGTTCTATTTATACCCGACTGCTTGTGGGTTACTTACGGGCCTTAAGGGAGCTGGAGAAGATTATTGTGAGCCTTACGGGATGAATAATGGCTGTAAGCCCTGTCTGTAAGGTCTTCTGCTTGTGTTACAGTCCAACTTATGGCCGTAAGCGCTGAATCGTGAGCTTCACTGTTCTACTTCTTGCGACCACCTTTATGGGTATATGATGTGGTTATAAGCTCCTCTGGACGGTCTTTACGGGTATCCTTATGGGTGTAAGCCTTGCTCATTATAAGGTCCTCTAACTTGGCTTTGAATCCCCTTATGGGCATAAGCATGCCTGCAAGGTCTTCTTGAATTGACTTACGACTGTAAGGACGACTGTAACTGCCCGTAAGCCACCAGTTTACTTTATCCTTAATACAATGATGCCGAGAGAGCTCCAAACTCATTGTTTTGAGTTTAGAATGCTTCTTTTAGCTCTCACTCATCTTTAAGCACTGCCCTAAACCTGTTGAATACAAACCACACTGTATTTAGCATCTGAAACCTAAATTGGCACTCATCAATTGTAATACATGCCAATTGAGTGTATAAATTGATATGAAATACATGAACATTGTACACTCATCAATTTTCTATTTATCATCTGAAACCTAAAATTTAAACCCATAAATAGTAAATAAAAAATCCCCTTTTAAATTCTAAATTATAAATCGCTATTTAATGTTTAGGGTTTAGAACTTAGGATTTTGGGTTTAGATTTATAAAATTTTGGGTATAGAATTTTATAATATTTGTGTTTAAGATTTTAGTGTTTTATAATGTCTTATAATTTTTAGAATTTAGAAATTTATACCATTTGTATTTGAAGTTTACAGAAAAAAGAGTTACATGGATGACAACCTGGATGCCAAGTTGGCATCCAGTTCACGTAAAAAACTTATTCTGTGTGAAACTTTTGATGTGGCGATCTTTAAATAGATGGGTATAAAATCTAAGGTGGTATCATTATCATTAGAGAGAGAGAGAGAGAGAGAGAGAGAGAGAGAGAGAGAGAGAGCAACCACGCTGCATGCAACTTTAAAATAATACTCCACATATTCAAGACATAATAACGAAAATCTTGTTTCATACCCATCAGGGAAAAAATATCTAAATATAAATAATAAAAACTTACATATTGTTAATATTTCTCATACAATAGTGAATGACCTTCTCTATAAATATCAAAACAAAAATTTTTTTTTTGAGAAAACAATTATATGAAAACCTAAAAAGAAAAAAAAATTTAAATTTCAGATATATATATATATATATATATTTTAATAAGTATATTTGCTAATATACTTCAGTAAATCTTTAATATTATAATATTTATAGCATTTTGAAAATATTTAAAATTCTTAAAAAGTTCCTAAGTCCACTTGTGCAGCCAAGGGCTTCAAAAAGTAAATACAAGAGGCAAAAATAAATAAATAAATAAATAAATAAATAAATAAATATATCATTCTGATATTAAATGTAATTTTTAACAATTCAAGATTTTTTTTGAAACTACTAAATGAGAATATTTATGAAAGACGAGTTGGAATATGATTTTTTCCCCTGCTATAAAAAGGGGCACGTAATTAAAGTTTCAATATAAAGAAGCTCACGTTTGACAACCAAGCAGAGCTACGTTAATGGCGACCTCCTCCTCCTCCTCCGACCCTGCCCGATCATTCATATTTCGCCGATGTCCCATACAACAACACCAGCAAGACACCAAAAAAGACTTCATTGGCCCCCTCCTCTTCATTGATTGCTTTAAAAAATACCATGGTCCTTCTATCAGTGATCTTTTGAACGGCATCAACACATTCATCTACGAGTCTGATCGTTGCCCCGAATTCCCATTCTCTTTGTATGCACACCGAGTTCAAAACTCTCTCAAATTCATCACTGATCGATGTGCTGATGAGCGCCCAGCATCCTCTCCCAACTCCTCCTCCTCCACCTCAAATGAACATCCCACCATTCTTGTTACCTATGTCTTTGGTCAAGAACATGTTTCACATAAGTTTCTTGAAGACAATTATCTTTGGCAGCTGAATCTTGAACTGAGTGAAGAACTCAAGAATTTTTTCATGGTTGGTAAAGAAAAGATTACTGAAGCTGCAAAGATCATCTCCAAGATGAGCTGGGATAATTCAAAAAGCGTGTCGTTTCTCACCCAGGCGATGGATAGCGAAGAAGAAATCTTCCGAGAGATGTATAAAACTATTGACGAACAACTGCACCCGGAGTTATATGGAATCTTCTCCACAGGTTGATATTGTGGTGGTGAACGATGATGATGATGATCATGTTCAAGATCATCTTACTACTGTAATTAGCGAGGATCATGCTCATGTTGTTATAGTAAGTGAAGTGGTGATGAAGATGATGATGATGATGATGATGATTGATGATGGTCCTAATGTTGTAAACACTGATGGTGATGATCATCCTACAAGTAAACAATTCTACAAACATTGTTCTCATAGAAGTGATGGATTTCGATATAAGTATCTCCAGAAAACTGCATGAATTTATTCATGTATGCTTATGTTTTGCCCATATACATATCAAATTGATTAATACAACACTCGTAAAATACCTATTTGGCTCTTCAGTCTTCACCTATAAAAAATCATATATATATACTAGCTTATACCCATACAAAAATGCATATTTGCATACATGCCATCCATGGCTTATCAAGCAGATGTAAGTATGTAAAACTCAAAAATCATTTTTGTCTATACATCTACAGAACTGTATTTACATACTCCCAATTATTTTGGTTGTACAACAGTTTATCCACAAAATAATTTTTATGTAGCAAAATATAATTCTTATAAGATACATGTGTAAATATGCAACTATATAAAGATCTATAACCAAATATGATGTTTATTGTGGTTTATCTACATGTTTTTCAATATATATATGATGTTTATGGGTATATAAACACAACCATGCACTTTTTTAAGATTTAGTATTCATATATTTTCTGCCTGTGTGTGTATATGGTATATGGGTTTGCATTAAAAAAAAAAAAAAAAATCAATTTTTAGAGGGGACTTACACGCTTATGTTATTTTAAGGTTGTGTAACGTTCATTCCAAGTAGAACTGGCATATTTAAATAATATGTATTATTCAAAGCACTAAGAAGCCGCTTGATTCATAAAATTTTATATTACCGTAGGAATAGAATTACTAAGAATATAATTTCTAAGTCATTTTGATGAGAATATATGCAATTTTTATTTTGTTATGAAGACAGTAATATGACCGGAATGTAACATTACATTATTTTGGTTAGCTAAAAATCATTTATTACAAATTATCTTTTTAATAAAATACTCTTTATCTTATAACTACTAAATATATCAAAGGTGATAATATTTTGAAGTAAACATCAACATTGTTTAATAATAAATATTTTTTAAAATTTTATCGAATTTGAAGGGTATAAAAGAAAACAAATTCGCATTCCTTTGGTGAATGTGAGATTACCATCAATTAAGTTGGTAATCACATATATTTGGGTAATATTGGCCAAGTTATCAAATTTCGGGAATATGTTATTCTTGTTCTATATAACAAATCGGGTAATATAAGATTACAGGGTCCATATTTCTGGGTAATATGATATTACCCCAACTAGCCTAAAAGCATATAAGGTTTAGTGTCAAAATTTTCTTGATGGGAAAAATGTGTAATTATGATAAAACATATTGTCATTACTATAATTTTTTATTTGTTGTGGCGAAAGTGTTCTTCATAACTTGATATCTTTTTTTTTTTTTTTTTTACACAATTTCAATTGTGACAATTTAGTATCCATCACAATTATTAATCTTATCTTTCATGTTGACATTTTTTGGATACAAAAAATTTCAAACACAGTGTTTATTGAATGTTGTCACAAAAAAAAATAAATTAACATATATAGTCTTTTATAAATTAGTATATATAGTTGTAAAAATTGTATTCTTATAAAATATTAAAGCATCTATTTTTCTTGCCTATTCTCAAAATTTATGAATATATTTTATAAATAATTATTAGGTGTAATTTTAATATAATTTTAAGAAACAAAATTATCATTTATAACGACCTCAAAATAACCTATTAGATTCTGCAAAAATTTTATTTTATAATATTAAACCAAAATATTAACCTGTTTAAATATTTAAAAGCAATTTTACCCAAATGCTAAATAATCATCATCTCATTGGTAAAAGTAATTTGAATGATTCACGCTTACTTTTTTTTTTTTCATCCTTATATAATTTTCAAAATAAATTCCTTTTTTTTAACTGCTTTTATAATGATTTTTGTCATTGATGCTCATACAAATAGATTAGAAATATATTTATCATTTAATATATATCTATATATCTCTATATTTACAAATTAAGATCTTGAGCATTAATTATTTTATTTTAAAGATCATGCAAAGTACTTCTAGGAAATCATGGGTGTTTCTTTGTAAGTTCCCATTTTTTTAAGTATCAATCTCTTCGAAATATAATTTAAAACATTAAATGGACTTTTACAAGAATTACAATTCCAATAGCAATCAAATTTAGTTTTTCAAGTTTAAAAACTAAAAAATATAAGTTATTTTTGATGTCATCAGTTACATATTATTAAAAATCTATTTATCATTTTCTTAAAAAATAAAAATATTTATCCAATACAAATTAAGGCATTAAGTATTAATTATTTTATTTCAAAGTTCACACAAAGCATCTACGAAATCATTGGGGTTTCCATGTAAGTTTCCACCTTGTTTTCATCCCTCAATAATCTTCCAAATATAATTTAAAACAATAAATGGACTTTTAGTTGAAATACAATTCCAATAGCAATCAAATTTATGTGTTTGATTTTGAAAAGCTAATAAATATAAGGGGAAATTACTGTTTACCCCTCGGAAATTTCAAAACTTCCCATATAGCCCCTGCAAGTTTGTAATACCCCAAACAACCCTTCTGTTAGTGTTTAACTTCCTTTTTGCCCCCTGTCGTTCACTTGGACAGGTCCATATTGTGAAATTCCTTGTTTACCCTTGTAAATGGTGGGAAAAAAACCGCCCAGTCATATCATGTTAAACTTTTTTGTTTGGCTTTTGGCAATATTTTTTCATTCCTTCTTGTGTTGCTTTTCCTAAAACAAAGTTTGGAAGACTCATCCTACGAGAGAGTAACAAGCTGTTGCATTCTTTTGAACTCTGCCAGTTGGTCCATAAGGTGAGAATGTCTTCCTTTCCCTCACTTTGATCATCTTTGAAGAGAGAGTAACAATTTATATTTATATGTAGGTTTATTATGAAGAGTTTTTGTGGAATTGCAAGATACAACGGGGAGGGACGAGTGCTAGTGTTCATGGCACGGACTTCTTGGGATTCAATCTTAGCAGAGATATGCGAGTGATGGGGTGTTGATGTTTCCCGTGCTAGGGTGAAGTTTATCACACCCGATGGTCATAAAACAATTTGTGCAATATAAAATGAGGTTGAATTCCAGCGCATGTGTCATGTGTACTCCCTCTTCAAATGCGTTGCACTCGATCTTGTGGTTGAGACAGATGATGTGCCATTATCGCATCATAGTCAAAATGAATTCTTGTCATTATAAAGTTGTTATCCTATATCTCGACTCTTGTAATCATATATTTCTGTTTAATTATTATAGTTTATGTTTAATTATTACAATTTTTTGCTTAATTATTATCATTTTTGCTTAATTATTCCATTTCCGTTTAAACAAATAAGTTCCCGTTTAAAACAAATAAGTTTTGCATTGTTATCGTTCCCATTCCCATTTTCCATTTAAAAATGTATGTTCCGCTGAAATATTAAACATAAATTCTATTGTTTAAACAGAACCCATAATATTTACACAAAAATCGGAACGTTTACTTGGAAAAGTCATTAATTAAACGGAAAACCCATTAATGTACATAAACAAAACCCTAACCGAGAAATATCAATGGAAAGTCAAACATTGATATTTCCAAAGCCTAGCTGTCCGTTCGAAATTGATCGACCCTTCAAATTTCATTCAAATACAATTAATGTATATCCAGAATTCAAGAAGGCAAGCCAATTCGAATCGGTGCAAATTTGATCGACCCTTCAGATTCCCGACTAAGTCGATCGACCCTTTAAATAGGTGTGGAGCGTTTAGGTTATAGAGTCACGGTAATAATTGATAGGACATCTGATTGCCTCGGAGATCCGTTTTTGCTACTTCGATTGGCAGTGTAATTGTTGGAACCTTGAAAAACAGAAGTATACCTAGTGGTTGTTCAACTTGTAAAATATGAATTTGGTTTGCAAGTTGAACAACCACCAGCGATTGCTTTGATTTCCAAAATTCCAACGATTAGACTGCTAATCGAAGCAACAAAGACAGATCCCCTGGGTGATCAGATGTCCCACCAATTATTATCATAACTTTATAAATGGTTCTATATATCAGAAATCGAATGTCTCCCTTGGCTAAGCCGATGTCCAAGCCAATTGTTTTGGATGTCCTGGGCGATCAAGTTGCATTTCATAGACATCGATGGATGTCCTAGCTAATCAGATGTCCAAGACAATACTGTAGATGGTGGAGGACAAGGCTGCGAACGCATTAAACAGAGAATCCATTATTTAGTTGTCAATCGCTATATATTAAACTAAGAAAGTTGTTTATTGAAAGAGACTTCCATTTTTGGACAGAGACAATAAATGTTAAATAGAATTATAATTATTTAAATAGTAACACTGATGATTAAACAGAGACTTTGTTATTTCTTGTAATACATTTGCTTTCACAAAGAACTAACGAATGTTAAACAGTAATTGAATTATTTACACAGTTTCAATGGCTGTTAAACAGAAACATTAAAATTTAAATGTAGACATTCAAAACAATAACTTAAGTTGGTTCCCCACTCCCCCTCCCCCCTAGTTGAAGATTCGCCTTTCTCTATGATACCGGATCGGCGCCCTTCAATAAGTATGCGGGAAACATATTTTAATCTTAAGTAAGGGACATGCTTTTGCGGTAGGCGTAACTCAAGTATTTGTTCGATAAAGCACATGATGTAAATGGGATAGTCGACACTTCCACGTCTCTGTCGTGGGGTTTCACTATCGTGAATTAGTAGGTACAATAGAGTAACTACCTCGCCAAACTCCATGTCCACAAAATAGTCAAATAGTCTCCTCTATTGAGATATAAAAGTTGATGTTAGTTGGCTTGTTAATAAAGTACTACTTATCGAACTCTATTTATCAAGGAACTGACCATTTTAAACACGTCTATATCGTAGTTGTCACTTTGGCAAAAGGAATAATGCCTGTACTCGTGTTTTTCATTGTCAAGGACCACCACATGGAAGCGCTCCTTCATGATTATCTGGAGGATGACTATGTTAACTTTACGCAGGTTACGCGCGGCATCTCTGATCATAGAGAGCGCAGTGTCACACACGTCAGGCTGTTTGGACATAAACAGTGCCAGTGGTCAAGTGATGGAGGCGCGTTTCTTATAAGGATATGGTACTCTCCTCAGGGACTTTTGAATTATGCATACGAACGCGTCCATCACATCTTCTGTCACCATTTTCTTTCCTTCAAGCAGAGTGAATAAACATTTTCGTGTAATGCAGACACAGGCATTCCTCTAGACGATAGTACTGCGGTTAAATGATAACAAATATAGTTAAACAAATTCAAACTTATTTAAGTGGTTAAAGAAAAACTTCACGAGTACGTTAGGAAATTAAAAGGTTCAAGTAAATTCTAAACAGATATGTCCAAAAGTAAATGGTATAATAAATATTTAAACATTAACTCAAACACTTATACATACTTGTCTATATGGCAGTTGAGGAAGATCATTAATAACTCTTGCTTGAGTATGTCAAGCCGCGAATGTCCGGAGTATTTTTTTTTATCCGGAATGAAGTCGTGCCCTACTTCTTGGTATTTTCCTTTGCCGCTATTGTCTATCTTCGATGCTGCTATTGTCTCATCGGAAGCCTGCGGAGAGAGACAATTTGTTATTTTCGTTCTTTTCGCACGTCTCTTCAAACGTGACATTCTTCGAATGGCGACCCCAATGACCTCGTCGTCGTCAAACTCCAAGTTCATCTCACTGACGGCCTCGGCATTCGACGGGGATACCTCTGCTACATGTGGGCTTTTACTAGTAACGTCTGCGCCGGGTACTTCATTTGTTCGTTTGGACGGCGCATTCGATTGTGACCGTCCTTCCATTGCCTTAACACGAGCAACAAGCCCAGGGAATTCAGTTGTCAATATCTGACACGCCTGCAGCAGACGTGCGGTGACATCGTCGCTTTGAGCCGTCGGGGCGGTTGCCGCGGTCGAGGGATCTTTTGACGTCGAGGCTGCTGTTGGCGTCTGGCGGTTTAGGGGGAGGGGGGACGCTTCCGGTGTGGAGGAATGTGCGCGCGCGTTGGGCTGGTACTACGGGAACGGCAACTAGAGCGCTCGGAAAAGATTGGACTCTCATCTTGCATTCTCCTGCGAGCGGCCCCAACAAATATATCTTCATCGGCATTAACGGGGACCAGCTCATGAAACTAACATACGTAACTACCAAAATATCAACGAAATAACACAATTGTAACAATAACAAATTCTTTTAAACATATAAGTAATATAGTTAAAGGGTAAATATTAAAGTTAAAAGGTAACACGTCTAGTTGAATGGTGATGTCTATGTTTAAACGATAACTAAAAAGGTTAAGTAGGAACCAGTATTATTGAACACTAAATACTGATGTTGAAGATATCATCGTGATTTGTTATCTCCTTCCCCTCGAGAGAAGACAAGATGGTTTCTATCGACGCTCGCCTCCGGGCGCTATTGTCAAAGTAACACAACATCGTTGGTGTCTTGCCAAAACTGACTTTGTTTCCGCAACCTGTGAGCTCGTAAAACCAAATGCTCAGTGCGATCGAGCAACCCTTAATGTACCCCATTTGGATCTTCTTTCCGGCACATCTTCCTTGCACTCGGGCTGCAGCTTGTGGGACGTCATCCATAAGCCACTTGTGCGTCGCCTGTACCCAAGCGTATTGGCCCATGCCAGGTAGATCATAGGCATAATCAACGATCCAATTTGGAACCGAGCATGATGTATTTGGGAAGAGGACTGTACCCATGACGTACACCATTAGGAGTTTGACAAAATTTTCTTCTTCTCCCCTCTGCCGGACAAGTTGCTCAAGAGTTCTCTTGATCGAGTCTCTGTGTCTCTTGTATGTTTTCGAGAAATACCACTCTTGGAAAGATGTGCGTGATTTCTTCTTCTCAAAGACGACTACGTCTCCATCGCAACGTAGACCAAAAATGATGGTGACATCTTCAGGCCTGAAACTCAGCATGCTTGTCCCGATTCTGAGTTTATTGGTGCTGGCATCGTACCTTTGCAACAGGAAATCAAGAAGGGCCCTCTTTTGGAATAGTGCTTTCAACTCAGTAAATGCTGTGAACGGTGTTATTCGTATATGTTCCCAGTGGCATCCACTCATGTGAACTTTCAATTCAGCCATCGTCTCCACTACCGGTGTCAAGTAGCATCGCCCATTAACTAGGTTTAAAGGCATAACTTCTTCTTCGAAACAATAATCTTTGCAGTGAGAGATGAAAAATTAAAAAATGGAGAGATTATTACCTCTTTGGAATACATGAGCTAAACCCCGATAGAATCCCAAAATGGAGATATTATTGCAATGGCCCGTTGTGGTCAAACCACGTCGCACATGCACGACTTCCCATGCATACTCGTTACAAACTCTCGCATTTATCGTAAATAAATTCACCCTTCAACAGAAAACACTTATTTACTTGTGAATCATTGTTTATGATACATACAAAGACTAAATTATTTAAATAAAGCCATTGATATTTAAACATAAACAGTTAAAGTTAAACATTGTAGTTTTGAAATAACGAGAAACAATGATAGTTAAACGGAAACATTGTAATGTAAACATTAACAATAAAGTTTAAACAGTAGCAATGAAAGTTAAATGGAGACTGCCAAGTATACAGGGAGCCGATCTTCATTATATCGAAACAATGATATTGAGATGAACAAATTTCATAAGTTATTGCAAAAGAATGTATGTTACAAAGTTTACATTAAAATTAACAAAGAACTTTATACAACATCGGCTGTCGAACTCGTCTCGCCTTTGTTACCGACGCCGGCAGTCCTCCCATCCAAAAGTATGCGTGTGGCGTACTTTAGTAGTAAGTACAGGACGTTCGTTTGCGGTACCCGTAGCTTTTCATCAGCAAGAAGTTACTCAATGAACCGAATCACATGCACTGAGCAGTCGACACTTCCTCATTTTTGTCTTAGAGTGCCCCTGTCGTGAATGAGGGGGTGTGAGGAAGTCGCCGACTCGCCAAGTTCCATCTCGACGCAATTATCGAATAGTTTCTGCTGAAAACAAATAAATTTTAAAGTAAAGATGGACAAATAGGAAGTAGGATATTTCCGCTATAGTTAACACGGAAGCTTACCATATCGTTGGCGTCTCTGTCGTATTCCTCGCTCTGGCAGGAAGAGTTGTGCCTGTACTCTTGTGTCAGGTTGTCCAGAACGAGGAGATGGAAATGGTCATGCAAAATTATAGGCATGATTACGATGTCGACTTCATGGATGTTTCGTGCAGCATCGTCGATCATGCAGAGAGCCTCTTCTGCCGTGTCGTTCACTTGGGAGAGGAATAGTGCAAGTTGACGGGTAATGGAAGAGCGCTTCTTATAAGGATACGGTTCAAGCTTCAGCGTTTTCTGAATGATGCAGACGAAGGCTTCGACGACATCGTCTATCACCGTATCCTTACCTTCCACCAATGTGAACATGGCCTCTCATGTAGTCTGAACTGCGTTAATCCTCCATACGACAGTCCTGACGTTAAATATCAACAGCCTTAGTTAAACAATAAACTTTATACTTAAAGTGAAACTACTATAGTTAAACGCTAAATTACAATTGTAAACGGTAAGTACAAAACTTTAAATAGAAACAAGAATATTTAAATGGTAAATATATATATTTACGTAATAACATAAATATTTACTACTTACGAGTCCATAATATAGTTGAGGAAGATTCTTATTATTTTCTCTTCGAATTGATCGAGATGCTACATTCTGACATATTTTTTCTTCTTCGGAACAAATTTTTTCTGCGCGTCATCGATCTGGCTGACGTCTCCTTGTCCTTATTTGCCAGCCTCTTTATTAGACTCCGGTACTACCACAGAGTCTTTAATCGGTGACGGTGCCGGTAAGGCCACAACGTCTTTATTCAATTCAGGTGCCAATATGGCCTGATTTGACTCCGGTAATGCGACAGATTCTTTATTCACTTTTAGTGCCACTATGTGCAGGATTGTGTCTTCCCTTGACATACAACTGTCGTATGCCGGTGCCGGTACATCCAACACAAGGAGTTCATTGACAAGGGATTCAATTATCCTCTCAACATCTATTGTAGCCGGCGAAACCACTGCTTGTACTTTTTCCAATGGTGTGCTCGGAGCTAAAGTTGGCTGAGCCTCTGCCATTGTTAGTTCCACAGCACTTGGTGCTTCTATTGCCTCGACGTCAGGCGGGGAAGAGAGAGACATTGTTGATTTCCTCCACGCAAGCCTCTTCCTACGCGGGACTCTTTTGAATGCTCTCGCAAGAACGTCGTCTACGGTAAACGTCGGGGCTGCGTCCGTAGCATCGGGGCTGTTGGGGATGGTATCATAGTCAGCCGGCCGAGGGAGCGACGTCGTCTTCGCCTGCGAACGTGCCTCCAGAACATCCTCGCGAGCAACAAACTGGGGGAACTCTTGCGTCATTATCTCGACTGCCTACAATAGACATCTGGTCAGGTTGTCGCCTGTTGCTATCGGGGGGGGTGGGGGTGGATGGGGGCTTGCCTGTCGGCGAGCAGTCTGTGTGCGGGCTGGGCTCCGAGAAGGTGATCGGCGTCGGACGCGCTTTGATGATGTTGGACGATCATCTCTCTTTCTTGCAGGCGGAGTGGGAGACTTGCTCGCCAGCAGAGCGGGAGCGGGAGTGGGACTAATATCACCTCCGTGGCCGGTAGCAGCTCCGCGACGGGTGGCCCCAACAAATATTTCTTCGTCCGTATTCGCGGTGACCAGTTCGGGAAACTAACAATTGTATAAAACCAATTTTTTTAAATAATAAACATATTATTTTAAATGTTAAAAAAATAATTTAAACACTAACCAAATCTGTTAAACACGGCATGGAAATCTTCAACTTGAACATATAAATGTAAACTTTAAACAAAAATATTAAATACAAATTACTATTGTTAAACCTTAAAACTCTTTGTTAAGCACAAAAAAATAATGTTAAACTACAAAAACTAAACTTAAATAGATTCATTACCTATTTTCCTTCAAGTGATGAAAATAAGGTTCCTGCCGACACTTGCTTCCGGTAGCTGTTTTCACCGTAGCACAGGATCCTTGGGGTCTTGTCAAAATGCAACTTCTTGCCGGTGCCGATGTGCTTATAGAACCAGGTGGTCAATGAAACCGAGCAATCTTTGACGTACCCCGTGTTGGTCTTGTTCCCGGTGCATCTCACTTACACTCGAGCGGCTGCTTGTGGAACGTCCTCTATTAGCCACTTGTGGGTCGCTTGCGCCCATGCATATCATCCCATGGCCGGTAGGTCGTCAACGTAGTCAACGATCCAAACAGGAATAGAGCAGGAAGTGTTTGGGAAGAGGATAGTACCCATGAGGTACACTATGAGGAGCTTTACAAAATTCTCCTCTTCTCCCCTCTGGTGAACTATCTGCTCAAATGTTCTCCTGATGGAGTCTCTATTTTTCTCGTAAGATCTTGAAAAATACCTCAGCTCGAACGTCGAGTGTGTTTTCTTCTTCTGGAATACAACTGTGTCTCCATCACAGCATAGACCGAGGATGAGACCCACATCTTGAGGCCTGAAACTCACGAGGCTGGCCCCGATCCTGAATTTATTATTGCTGTCATTGAACCTCTGCAGCAGAAAATCAAAGAGGGCTCTCTCTTGGAAGACGGCCTTAATCTCGGTCAAAGCCGCGAACACTGTCCTTCTGATGATCTCCCAGTGTCGTCCAATCATGTGAACTTTCAATTCATTGAAAGTCTGGACAACCGGTGTCAAGTAGCGTCGGCCGTTAACTAGGTTAACCGCCATGACCAAAACCCTACAAGAAGAACAATACATCTGTTTAGAGTCATTTGTTAAACAAGAACTCCATTTATTAAAAAGAAACCTAATTTGTTAAATATAAACCTCATTTGTTAAACATAAACCTCGATATGTTAAACGGAAACGAAATGTATTAAACAGAAAATCCAATCATTCCACTGATACTTTTAAACACAACTTAAAGCCATATCAAATTAAAGGGGAAACATACTTTATAAACATTTGAAAACAAAATGAGTTTTCATAACCATCGAAAAAATCTCCAAAACCACAACACTCTCGCTTTCGATCCTGTGCACTGACAAACAAAACCCTAGCCGGAAAATCTCGCTGCAAACTACAGTATCATCCAATAATGAAACCATGAAAACATACGGCCAAAAATAACAAAGACAATACTTTACAAATCAAATGGCCAAAAACAACACCCACAATGTAAAAAACAAAAGAAAAACCACACAGCTTCATCGCTTCATTACCTTGGTAGGAAAACTGATGAAATGTCGAAGACTTGAGTGGGAGTTCTTCTTCGATACACTGGTGAACAGGCGATGATAGCAAGATGCCTAGTCAATGATAGAAAATAGCCGGCGCCAGTAATGGAGTTTTCTAGGTATTAAACAAAGATAGTAAAAAACCGCTTCCCCTAAAAGCGGAAACATCATTGCACACGAGGGCATTATCGTCAAACAAAGTCGCAAATGCCACAACTTCCCACGTAAGGGCAATTTCATCTAATAAATTCAAACTTAACTCCGTCAATCACCGTTACAGCCCTGAGGGGTCTCAAATTCCTTCAATTCAAAAGGAGGGGGGTTTTAGGGATATTCAAAGTTATGGGGTTTTTTTGTGTATATTGCAAATTGATGGGGTTTTTTTTTGGTAATTTCCAGTAAATATAAAGTTTAAGGTACTAAATATCATCTATTAAAATTTAAAAATCATGCAATGTTGGATTTCTATGTATGTATTCACTATTTTTTTTTTTTTTAAAAAAATATTTTAATTTATCCTTTCATTTTAGTGCATATTAAATAAAATGATAAAAATGCTTTTAATCTAGCCCAAGTCTCCTGCCTATGATCTTTATTATCAGGCCTGTAAATGAGCCGAGCTTGATCGGGCTTGGCCCAGCTCGAAATAGGCTCGAAATAGGCTGGCTCGAGCTCGAAATTAACTCAAAAATGTTGGCACGAGCTCGGCTCGATTTTATTTACGAAAGCTCGAGCTCGGTTCGGCTCGATTAGCTCAAAATTAAAATCTTATTTATAAATTATAATTTATAACACATGAAATAATTGTAAAATTCATAATTAATTAATTTATTTATCAACCAAAACATGCAAGTGTCTTTTTTACCTATATTATATTTAACACAACACAAATGATAAAATACATAACAAATTTAGTAATTTATTAAAAAAAAAAACTTAAAAGAACATCTTAATTAGTTCATGAACATTACAAATCCATAAATCATCCATAGAATTTTTAAATATCATAAACCAAACACTTAAATGTCTTAACATTCAATGCTACAAACTTAATGGGCATTAGGCCCATCACAAATATTATATATAATAGTTTAAGCCGAAAATGGAAAAGTTAAACGGAAACTAGAATATTCAAGCGGAAACATAATAGTTTAAACGAAAACTTAATAAATTCAAGCGGAAACTTGGATGGGACAAGGATAGTATAGCAAAACTTATGTTCTTCCTTTGTTTTAAGTGGAAACTTATGTTTTTAGTGGAAACTATAATAATTAAGAGAAGACATATACTTTTAAGCCGAAAATGACATGATTTGTTTAAGGAAAAGCAAAAAAAGAATGCAAAACGAATGCTAAAAGGTATGGAAAAAGGTTTGATGAGGAAGGAAGGCATGCCACAACGTCTGGGTAGTCCTGAGGTTGAACGGATACGCTCGAAGAATCCAAATACTTGCTAGAATATCATAACTTTACAAAGAGAAGAAAAATTTAAAAGGAAACATAACAGTTTAAACCGAAAATGGAAAAGTTAAACGGAAACTAGAATATTCAAGCGGAAACATAATAGTTTAAACGGAAACTTGATAAAGCGAGAGGAGAGAAGAGGGAGTGAAGAGGAGTAGGAGGGGGAGGGAGTGGAGCATGCCGTTGGCGTCGAAAATATGGTGAGGACCGCAAGGGAGATATTGAGAGTTGGGGCCATTGTGGATGTATGAGGGTTGGGGCGGTTGCGGATGTAGGCGCCACCGGCGAGGCAAGGTGGTATACGACTGTGAATGATGGGGCATGGGGTTGGGGGGAGCTCGGAGACGGGGGCGAAGTTGTCGGAGAAAACGCTGCGGGGTCGACGGAGGGCCGGAGGAGAGGTGGCTCTGAGTTTGAGGTTGGTTTTGGTTTTCTCTATGGTCTTGACAACAGAGATGATGAGACGAGGCAATGGTGGTGGAAGGCCGGAGAAGAAACCGGAAAGGGGGCTGATGAAAGTAGAGGAGAGAGAATCCATGGTGGATTTTTTCCCACCATGTTCAAGGCCAAAGAAGGAATTTCACAACATACAAGGAAGAAAAAAAATAAAACAATAAAAGAAGGGCTGTCTGGGGTATTCGAAACATGCAGGGGCTGATTGGAAAGTTTTGAATTTCCCAAGGGGTAAAAAATAATTTTCCCTATATATATATATATATATATATATATATATATATATATATATATATATATATATATATATATATATTATTTATTTATTTTTTATTTGGTTTTTTTTATTCTGATCTGATTTGGATTATTATTATTATTATTATTTGTATTTATTATTATTTATTATTATTATTATATTTATTTTATTTTATTTTATTTATTTGATATTTTTTATTATCTTTATCTTGATTTATATATATATATGTTTATTATTATTTGTATATATATATTTTTTATATATTTATTATTTTATTATTTTTTTTGCCTCGTGATTTGCGTTCATAAAAAATCTTGAGATTTAAATATTTTAGATCGTCTCGAGATATGTGCTTTTTTTTTTTTTTTCTGATCTCGAGATTTGGATATTTTTTTTAGACTGCCTCGAGATCTGTTTTGTCGGTTGATCTTAAGATTTGACTATTTTAGATCGCCTCGAGATCGGTGCTCTTCGCTGATCTAGGGATTTGAGTATTTTAGATCGTCTCGAGATTTGTGCTCTCGGTTGATCTTGAGATTTAAGTATTTTAGATCGTCTCGAGATTGGTGCTCTCGGCTTATCTTGAGATTTGAATATTTTATATCGCCTCGAGATTAGTGCTCTCGGCTGATCTTGAGATTTGTCCTAATTACATTGCAATTTGGTTGCATGTAATTAAGATAAACATATTATATATATATATATATATTATTTTGATTTCGATTTAAATTAGGACATGTACCATATTTATTTATTTATTTATTATATATAAACAAATGGATTGAATTCGAAGATGCCCAGCAGGTCATATTTGTACTGCAATAAAATTACATTCAATGTATTACAAGTTAGAACATATGTAATAAATTCCATATTTGGTTCTGAAGGTTTTTCTTATTGACAGGTTTCCTCTTGTAATTTTTTACACGCCCAAGGAGATTGGTGGCCTTGGCATGTTATCAATAGGGCCCATATTGATCCCGTAGAGTGACCTTCGGTATAGTCAGCAGACTGATGTTGGGGTTACACATTTCTGAAGTGGTATAAGTCACGAGGAGGATCAGCTCATTCCAAATCTTTATCGCAACATTCAGGTCAGGCTACTAAAAATTTTTGGTCATTTCTTGTTTGTTTTCATATCAATTATCTTCCCTAACTTTGCTTTTCCTTGTTCTTCTTCCAGCAATGGGAGAGTGAATTCATTGATTCACAACGTGTTTGGGCTGAATATGAATTGAAGAGACAAGAAGCAGAGTCTAAAAATAGGCGCTTAACTCTTGAAGATCTTGAGGTTATTTCCTTCTCATATGATGGTTGATTTGTGTATTAGTCATGTTCAGAAATTGCTTTTTGTGTGTTATCAAGGCTCTTCTTATTCTTTACAGCAAAATCTTGTGTCTAGAGTTCCTGTTATGACAAACATTTTGGGTCCTTGGGGATATAACTATCTTTTTTTTATTTTAACCATATGCAGTAATGTTTGTTGTTATCTGGACAACTTGCAAGATTCTTGGGATAGAGGTATACCTCGAATTAACACCCTTTTCCAGAAAGACCGTCATGCTTTAGCTTATGATAAGGGATGGAGAGTGTGCACTGATTTTAAGAAATATCAAGTATTGAAATAAAATCCTTTTTGGTGGACTCATCAGCCACATGATGGCAAGTTATGGAACTTGAATAATTATAGGACTGATGTCATCCAAGCTCTTGGCGGAGTTGAGGGAATTCTTGATCATACTTTGTTAAAGGCACACAGTTTGTTGACACAATAAAATTACTTTAATATTTCAGTGAATTCTAAATTTCATATGGAAACTTTTCTAATTTTCTTTAATGGCTTTATAAATCTGTGGTTGGAATTTTATGTTTTGGATTAGCTATGCTCTATAGCCAGATTGTAAGTTTTGTAGGAAATATATACTATTTGTATAGCATGCAAATACTACAAACTAAGACTGTAGAAATATAAAATGCAATTAAACACAGAAAATAATAATTAGAAATTTTCAGCCTGGGGTAGGCGTGCGTAAGCACTGCCCTAACGTTGAATTGGCCTCCATCGTGCAGGATTTTCTGGCCTCACTCCAAGCGCAGGATACACTAACTCGGGAAGGAAAACTCTTGTAGCCTAGCACGTTCGGTGTCGAGATATCTCAAGCACGCCCGCAAAGCTCAGGCAAAGAACCACAGAATGAGAACAAAATATTTGGGTTTTCTAGGCAAGCAAAGAGCACACCCGGGAGAAGGAGAATATGAAAGAAGGAAGTAAGCAATTGTGTGTTTTTGGATTCAAGGCTTGGACATGTATTTATAGCCAAGGGATTCTAACAACTCTCTCAAAATACGCAATGTGGGACTAAAAGAATGAGAGGGTTTTGGTTTGAGTGTATTAGCATGTGGGACCAGGTGGGACCCACAGGACCCACATCCAACAATCCCCCACTACACTCATAACCTAAATACGATGAATCAACAATAACAAATGCAATAAGGATTCTCAGAAGATAATCAATCAAAAGTAAATAACCAAAAGTAATGAAGGAAAGAACAGCCTAAACCTTGGGATTTCACTCGATCAAGCTAAGGTATCTTTGAAGACTTGAACCTTAACTTTTCATTAGAGTTTCCAACTGATAGAGACAGTAGTGAACTGAGTTCTTGAACTACAACTCCTTGAATCAGAATTCAACTTTAATGATGATCTCGCGATTGTACTTGGATAAACAGGGTTGGCGCGTTATTGGCCATGCGCTCGATATTAATTCATGGAGATTATTAGAGAGTTAGCCCGTTGACTCTCATAACTGCGGCCTGATAGCTATCTCCATATAGGTGAGATCTCCAAAGATATTTGTAGTGTAATATCTCGCTTAACGAGCCTTTGATCTCATTAAGAGCTATGCTCAACCTTTACACCACTACATGAGAGCACACGTCATAGGAATGGGGTAATGATGTACATATCTCAAATATGTTCTGGGTGCTCTCCCAATCAACCAATCAATAGCTTCCCTTTGAACTTCTATCATGGGATCTCCATTCAAAGAAGTAGGGTCACTATTATTATTGACCTTTATGGGCTTAGCCCCATTCTCCTCGACGCCTCGGCTATCATTTGTCTCGATAAGCCTTTAGTCAGGCAATCTGCTAGATTTAGCTCTGACTTTATATAATCAATGCTCACAACGTTGTGCTTCAAATGTCTCCATACTGACTTGTGGCGGATCCGCATATGCTTGTTCATTTTATCGTTAGTACTTTCACGCTTGCACAATTCAATAGCAGATTTAGAATCGCAATGTATAACAATAGGAGGTATAGGAGAAGACATAACAAGAATCTCAGAAAGTAAATTTCTGATCCACTCAGCCTCCGTACATGTAGAATCAAGCGCAATCAATTCTGCTTCCATGGTGCTCCTAGCATTAAGCTTCTGCTTAGCAGATTTCCATTGGACAGCTCCTCTACCAAGTAAGAATACTTTGCCTGAGGTTGATTTAAGATCCACTGAGTCGGATATCCAGTTGGCACCTGTATATCCCTCTACCACACTAGTGAATCCAGAATACCTCATTCCAAAAGACATAGAGCCTTTTAAGAATTTGAGAACCCTCTTAAGACCAGACCAGTGTTCTTGATTTGGGTTACTACTATATCTACTCAGTCTAGATACAGAATACGCAATGTCAGGTCTAGTTTTGTTCGACAGATACATCAGGGATCCTATGATCTGAGCATAGAGATCCTGATTCACAGATTCACCTTTGTTTTTCTTAAGGTGTACATTGGGATCAAAAGGTGTAGCAATAGGTTTACAATCCAGATATCCGTATTTCTCCAACACTTTCTCAGTGTAGTGAGATTGGGATAAAGTGATGCCATATACTGATCTTGTAATCTTGATTCCTAGGATAACATCAGCTTCTCCTAGATCTTTCATATCAAACTTACTGCTCAGAAAGTTCTTGACATCACAGACAAGATCAAGATCAGAAGCAAAGATAAGAAAATCATCAACATAGAAGCACACAATAACACATTTGCCATCTACTAATTTACTGTAAACACACCTGTCATAGTTGTTTACAACAAATCCATAAAAGATGATAGTAGAGTCAAACTTGGCATGCCACTGCTTAGGGGCTTGCTTCAATCCATAAAGAGATTTTATAAGTTTGCAAACCTTATGCTCTTGTCCGTGGACAACAAAGCCTTCAGGTTGCTCCATGTAAATTTCTTCCTCTAAATCACCATTCAGGAAAGCAGTCTTTACATCCATCTAATGGATTTCAAGACTGAAAGCAGAGGCAAGTGCTACAAGAATCCTAATGGTGGTGGTGCGAGCAACTGGTGAGTAGGTGTCAAAGTAATCAAGTCCCTTTTGCAACTAACCTGGCCTTGAACTTTTCAATAGATCCATCAGGTCGCAACTTCTTCCTGAAGACCCATTTACAGCCCAAAGGTTTATTCCCAGGAGGCAGGGAAGTAAGTATCCAGGTGTGGTTACTCATGATTGAGTGGTACTCATCATCTACAGCTTCTTTCCAGAAAACTGAATCAGTAGAAGCCATAGCCTCTTGATAAGTGGTAGGAGTATCCTCAATCATGAAGGTGACAAAATCATCACCTAGGTTCCTTTTCACTCTACCTCTTTTGCTTCTTCTAGGTTCCTCTACAGGAATAGGAACTGATCTAAAAGTGGAGCTAGAGGTCAAAGATACAGAAGGAGTGAGACAGCAGGCTGATCTCAGAGTGAAGATATTCTCAAAGTAGACAGCATCTCTAGCTTTAATGATGGTGTTTCTAGCTATTTCACTCACCTCTGAGTTAATAACTAGGAATCTTCCAGCATTGCTATCTAGAGCATACCCTACAAACACTGCATCTAGGGTTTTAGGGCCTATCTTCCGGGTTCTAAGATCAGGGATCTTGACCTTAGCTAGACACATCCACACTTTCAAATAGTTGAGCTGTGGGGCTCTTCCTTTCCAAAGTTCATAGGGTGTTGTGCTACGGTCCTTAAAAGGAATCCTATTCAGAATAAAGCAAGCTGAGAGCAAAGCCTTCCCCCACAAGTTCTCGGGTACACCAGAACTTAATAGCATGGCATTTACCATGTCCATCAGTGTCCTGTTTTTTCTTTCAGCAACCCCGTTAGACTCAGGAGTGTAAGGAGCAGCAAACTCATGCACAATCCCATTCTGTTCATAGAATGAAGACATAGCTTTAGAAGTGTACTCTCCACCTCTATCAGATCTAAGAACCTTAATAGTCTTGCCTAGCTGGTTCTCAGCTTCGGCTTTGAAAATCATGAACTTGCTAAGAGCCTCATCTTTGGATTTGATCTGATAAGTATAACAGAATCAGGAATGATCATTGATAAAGGTAATGAAATAGTGGTTTCCCGCTCTGGTAGGAGGTCTACAAGAATCACATATATCACTGTGGATCAAATCAAGAACTTTATAATCACGGTGAATGCGAGAAAAAGGTTTCTTGGGTAATTTGGCTTGAACATAGATTTGACATTTAGAACCTTGATCAATTTTGGATTTAGGAATTAGTTCAAGGTTCATCATCCTTCTAATGGATCCAAAGTTCACATGACCCAATCTTCCATGCCAAAGATTACAAGACTCAATATTCAAAGCTACAGAAGGAGAAGAAGGATAATCAGAACTTTCATTAACAGATAAATCAGAAGGTTCACATACATTGAGCTTGAACAGACCACCAGATACAAAACATTTACCAACAAAAAGATTACTCTTGGAGATTACAAGGCGGTTTGACTCAAGTACAATTTTATAACCAAACTGAATCAAAAGTGAACCACTGATCAGATTTTTCCTAATGTCGGATACATGCTGAACGTCTAACAGGGTGAGAACTTTTCCAGATGTCATCTTCAAATCAATCCGTCCTCTCCCTAACACGCGTGCTATTGAGCCGTTTCTAGGAGTCACACATCCTACACTTGAGGCCTGATAAGTGGAAAACCATAAACGTTCAGCACAAACGTGGACGTTAGCACCAGAATCAAGAAACCAGACGGTAGCACCAGAATCAAGAAACCACTCTAGGTTTTGACAAGTCAGATTGATAGAAGGAATGAAGGAAACTGACCTAAAGAAAGTCCCAGAGGAAGGTTCACCCATCTCAAGCACATTTACTTGTGGTTTGGGTGGACCAGGATTTTTGCTGACAGGTTCAGTTTTGCGGAAGAAGAAATCACGAGCAACATGTTTTATCCTACCACAAACAAAACAGTGATTAGGAATTTTCTCAAAAGGTTTAGGAGCAGAAGATTTGGGTTGCTAAGAGGTTTAAAAACGAGAGTGGGTTGGCTTGCCCTTGGCCTTAAAGGCCCTTTAGGGGAAAACTGGCAACATCTATCAGAAGAATGGGAACTCCTAGAGTTTTTAAAACTATCAGGGCTACCACTATGTTCAGCTAAATAAACTCTACCCTTCTGAGAATCTACACCCTTTGAGAAGATTCGGTTGGCTTCCTCAATTCTAATGGTATTGTAAACTCCTACAAGATCCAGGGAATCAATCTTATGTCTAAGTCCATTTGCAAAGCCTGACCAAGAAGGTTGTAGCTTGTTCATGAGAATGGACACAATATGGCTCTCATTATACACGGTACCACATTTCTACGTACAAGAATACTATGAATAGTATTATACATACAAAATACAGTATAGTAGAATATGCTTATAAAATACAAAACTATACTTACAGCTAAATAGATTATGTATAAGACAACAATTCAGCGTTAGAATGTAGGATATATATACTATCTGTATAGCATGCAAATACTATAAACTAAGACTGTAGAAATATAAAATGCAATTAAACACAAAAAATAATAATTAGAAATTTCCAGCCTTGGCTAGGCGTGCGTAAGCACTGGCCTAATGATGAATTGGCCTCCCTCGTGCAGGATTTTCCGGTCTCACTCCAAACGCAGAATACACTAACCCGGGAAGGAAAACTCTCGTAGCCTAGCACGTTCGGCGTCGAGATATCCCAAGCACGCCTGCAAAGCTCAGGCAAAGAACCACAGAATGAGAACAAAATATTTGGGTTTTCCAAGCAAGCAAAGAGCACACCCGGGAGAAGGAGAATATGAGATAAGGAAGTAAGCAATTGTGTGTTTTTTAATTCAAGGCTTGGACATGTATTTATAGCCAAGGGATTCTAACAACTCTCTCAAAATAGGCAATGTGGGACTAAAAGAATGAGAGGGTTTTGGTTTGAGTGTATTAGCATGTGGGACTAGGTGGGACCCACAGGATCAACATCCAACAAGTTTGCCGGTTAGAATTCATGTTTTTGTTCTGTATGTCTGATGGTTCATCTTCTTTAAGTTTTCCAACCTGGGAAGGTCTCATTTGGGAGAAGGCTTCCGGATTTGAAGAATCTATGAAGTACAAGAAGCTAATTAATGAACATCGATCTGGTCTTAATCAAATTCCTAACCGTAGGTTCACTTTATGGTGGTCCCCTACTATAAATCTAGAAAATGTTTATGTGGGGTTCCAAGTGCAACTAGATCTTATAGGAATCTTCATGCATGGCAAAATCCCATTCTTAAAAATATCCTTGATTCAAATATTTCGTGCTCATCTTTGGCAAAAGGTCCATGAGAGTGTTGTTATGGATCTCTGCCATGTTTTGGATCAGGAGTTGGATGCATTGGAAATCGAGACTGCAGAAAGAGACAATTCATCCTAGAAAGAGCTACAAGATGAACAGTTCTTGTGGTGATATTCTTCTGTTTGCAGCACATAGATGGTCAATGTCCAAGACTAGCCTTGTTGCAGAGTCAAAAGATGTTTTTGATCAGAAAACAAGCAATAAATATTGGATTGACGTCCAACTTCTATGGGGAGACTATGATTTACATGATATAGAGCGTTATACAAGGGCCAAATTCATGGACTACACTACTGATAACATGTCGATTTATCCATCTTCAACTGGTACGTCTGGTTTTTTGTTTTTTTCATTATATAATTCAAAGTTAATTAAAATGATAAGATGAACATCTTTTTGTTTCTCATGCAGGTGTAATGGGTGGGATTGATCTAGCTTATAACTTGCACTCTGCCTTTGGCAACTGGTTCCCTAGGTCGAAGCCTCTTTTGGCCCAAGCAATGAATAAAATCATGAAGGTAACGTATTATAATTGTTAGTCATTTGAAAATGTCTATTTTCCGTCTTAAACACATTTTAATTTTATGATATGTTGATCTGTTCATTCAGTCAAACCCAGCGCAGTATGTTCTGAGAGAGAGAGAATAAGGAAGGGCCTAGAGCTGTATTCTTCTCAGCCTACAGAACCGTATCTTTCATCACAAAATTAAGTGGTGATCTTCAACAATCAAATCATATGGTTTGTTGATGACACAAATTTTTATCGTGTGACAATCCATAAAACATTCGAGTGAAATCTTACTACAAAACCTACTGTTTCGCAGAATACTGGTGCTTAGATAAAAGCTGAGTTGCAGAAAACTCTCAAATGGATTGTCCCAATAGCTGACAATACTGTAAGGTATGTGTCATTACCTCTTATAATTTAAGAAGTCTATTTTTTTTCAAAGCCACTCTTTTCTTTATCTCAGTTCTAGAGCTGTTTGTATCATTTAAAAATGTTCAAAATTTTCTTATTTGTTACTTTTTATTCTTTTGGAGCACCAAAATTCATCAAGGTTTTGGCTGGGTTGGAGAATGGGCAAACATCAGGTTGGTTTTCTTTTTTTTTTTTCATGGCTTTCAGCTGTCTTTTGTGCATAAGTAATTCGGTCAGTTGTTGAAATATCACTTGGTACATGGACTGCTTGCGATAGAATGCCCAAACCTGGAATTCTTCATTCGTGCATTGCTTCTTAATATTAGCACACTTCTTATGACTTGCTCTTTTGCAGTACCAAGGTTAACAAAAAGCCATCACCACAACACAACATTGCTCGTATGCAGACACTTTTTCACGTAGATAAGATGAAGATTGAAGTAATGATAAAAAGAGTTGCTGGTCGGTGCACATCTTATGAGACTTAAGTTGGCCAGAATGTTTCTGCAAAGCCTTCTCCTTTTTGCAGATTTTGGAGAATTCATGGTTAAAGATTGAGAGGGTTGAAGATAAAGATGATACACGAAACTTGTCTATTTTGTGTAATTAAGTCAAAAAATATTTTGTAATAAAAGTAGATAAAATAATATAAAACTCTTTATATTTTGTTATTAATTAAAATACATTGCTATTTAGTTCATAACTTGTCAAAGTTAATGAAATTAAATTTAGCATATTCACAAAAAAACCCCACGAATTTTGATATCCCTAAAAAACCCCTCCTTTTCTATAGAATGAATTTCAAACCCCCCAGGGCAATAACGGAGATTGACGGAGTTAAATTTGAATTTATTTGACGAAATTGCCCTTACGTGGGATGTTGTGAAATCGCGACTTGGTTTGACGGTAATGCCCTTACGTGGAATGATGTTACCGCTTATAGAGGAAGCGGGTTATTTTTCTTTGTTTTTTACCGAAAGAACACCATTTACGCCGCCGGTTAACTGCGATCATCGCCTCTTCATCTTTTCCGTTTCCGAAGTTGTCGTTGTTGGCTGGGTTATTTGCGATCATCTCCTCTTCACCTTTTCCGTTTCCGAAGTTGTCATTGGCTGGGTTATTTGCGATCATCGCCTCTTAACCCTTGTCTGGAAGGAGAACTCCCGCTCAAGGTTTCGGAATTTCATCAGTTTTCACACCAAGGTAAGGAGGTCGTTGATGATTCTGGTGATTGACTTTTCTGTGTGATAAATCTGATTTCGTGTTTTATAATGTTGTCTCCGTTTAACAATTTATGTCTCCGTTTAAGTATTGAGTTTACTGTTTAACTATTTTGCTTTCTGTTTAACTATACGACTCTAAACAGATGTATTGTTCTTTTTGTAGGGTTTTGGTCATGGCAGTCAACCTGGTTAACGGTCGATGCTACTTGACACCTGTTGTCGAGACTCTGAGTGAATTGAAAGCTCACATGAGTGGACGTCACTGGGAGATCATTAGAAGGACACCGTTCGCGGCTTTGACCGAGGTTGAAGCCGTCCTCCAAGAGAGAACCCTTCTTGATTCTCTGCTGCAGAGGTTTGATGACCGCAGCAACAAATTCAGGATCGGGGCAAGCCTGGTCAGTTTCAGGCCTCAAGATGTGGCTCTCATCCTGGGGCTACGGTGTGTTGGAGACGCTGTCGTGTTCCACAAGAAGAAACCACGCTCGGCATTCGAATCGAGGTTTCTATCAAAAGCGTTCTAGAGAAATAAAGACTCCATCAAGAAAACACTTGAGCAGCTAGTCAGCAGAGGGGGGAAGAGGAGAATTTTGTAAAACTCCTCATGGTGTACCTCATGGGTACTATCCTCTTCCCGAACACCTCCTGCTCTGTTCCAATCTGGATCGTTGACTACGTCGACGACCTAGCGAGTATGGGATGATATGCATGGGCGCAAGCGACCCACAAGTGGATGATGGAGGACGTTCCACAAGCGGCCGCTCGAGTGCAAGCGAGGTGCGCCGGGAACAAGACCAACACGGGGTATGTCAAAGGTTGCTCGGTTGCGCTAACGACTTGGTTGTATGAGCTCACCGGAACCGGCAAGAAGATTCGTTTTGGCAAGACCCCGAGGATCCTGTGCTACGGTGAGAACAGCTACCGGAAGCAAGTGTCCACGGGAAACTTATTTTCATCTTTTGAAGGAAAAGAGGTAATAAATCGATTTAAGTATTGTTTTTGTCGTTTAACAAACTATATTAATGTTTAAACATATAATTTAACCTTTAACTATATTGGTTATTGTTTAACTGAATTGTTTTTGTTACAAACATAGTATTTAGTGTTTAACAATATTGTTGTTTACAATTGTCAGTTTCCGGAATTGGTCGCCGCGAACCAGGACGAAGAAATATTTCTTGGGGCGAGGCGTGTCGGTGATACAACTACACACGGAGGTGATATTCCCGCTACCGTTCCGTTGGCGTCAAGGAGAGATGATCGGCCAACATCCTCGAAGCGCGTCCGACGCCGACCACCTTCTCGGAGCCCACCCCGCACACGGACTGATCGGCGACGGGCAAGCCCCCCTCCACCCCCCCCGATAGCAACATCCGATGACCTGATCGCACGTCTATTGCAGCCGTGCGACATATTGACTGTAGAGTTCCCCAGGTTTGTTGCTCGCGTGGCTGCTCTGGAGGCACGTTCACAGGCCGATGTTGACGCAAGAGCCCCCCTCCATCCACCGGGTGACTGTGCTACCATCTCCGATGACGACGTCATTGCGAAAACAGTCCCGCGAGGCCGACGTCGGAAGAGGCTTGCGTGGAAGGAACCGACAATGTCGCTGCCTTCGCAGGCAGACGTCTTCGCAACGGAAGCACCAATTGATGTTGAACCAACAATGGCTGAGGCTCAGCCAACTTTAACTCCGAGCGCGCCATTGGAAAAGCCGCAAGCACTGTATGCGCTGGCTGCACTGGCTGTGGCCCTGACTGTCGATGCCGCTGGCGATGTCGACAGGATAATAGAATCTCTTGCCAGTGAGGTCCCTTCGTTGGAGCCGCTGGCACCGGCAACGAAGGAGAACACCATCCAGGCGGTGATTTCCATAGACACGGAGAAAGACCTTGGCTTGTTACCGGTAGCGGCACCGGCAACGAAGGAGGACACAATCCAGGTGACAGTATTCCTGGAATCGAACAAAGACGCTGTCGTGTTACCGGCACTAGCACCGGCACCGAATAAAGACTCTGTGGCAGTACTGGAGTCTAATAAAGACGTTGCAGCAGCTACCGGAAATAAACAGGCTGCCACCGAAGGGGAAGGAGTTGTCAACGAGCGAAGAACGCTCACTCAAGCTGAGAGGACACTCCTTGCAAATCAACAATTCGATGACGTGCGGAAGAACTTTCTTCCAAAGAAGAAGAAATATGCCGGGTTACCGCGTCTTTCGAAATTCGAGCAGGACATCATATCAATATTCTTGAACTGTTATATGGACACGTAAGTTACGTTTAACTATCTATGTTATCAATTAAATACTTTAAGTTTATATTTAATTACGTTATATATGTGTTTAAGTATGTTTCTTAGTATGTAATTTGTTTTATTTTTCGTTTAAATTCAGGACTGTCGTATGGAGGAATGACTATGTTTTCACTACACGAGCCAACGTGTTCACGTTGTTGGACGGGAAGGAAATGGTGGCAGACGACGTCGTCGACGTTCTCGTCTGCATCATCCAGAAGGCGCTGAAAAGATCGCGGTCTCCTTATAAGAAACGCGTTGCCATCACCCGGCCACTGGCCCTGTGCCTGTCTAAACAAGAGGACACGTTGGAACACTCTCTCAGCATGATCGACGATGCTGCGCGGAATGTCCATGATGTCGACATCGTAATCATGCCAATAATTTTAAATAGCCATTTCCACGTCGTCGTTCTGGACAACGTCAAACGAGAGTACAGGCATTACTCCTCTTGCGAGAGTGAGGAATACGACAGAGACGCGATCAATATGGTGAGCTACAGGTCACGTATAGCTAACACATCGGAGTTCGTATTTGTCCATACTAACTTTAATGCTTATTTCGTTACAGCGGAAACTATTCGAAAATTGCGTCGAGATGGAATTGGGCGTGTCGCCGATGTCCTCGTACCCCATGATTCACGATAGGAGTGCTCCACGACAGAAAAAAGGAAGTGTCGACTGCGCAGTGTACGTGATGCGGTTCGTTGAGCAAATTCTAAATGGTGAAAAGCTACGCCTACCACAAGCGGATGTCCCTTACCTACGAGCGAAGTTTGTCGCACGCATACTCATTGATGGGAGTCCAGCCGGTGTCAGCGACAAAGCAGAGAAGAGTACCGCATCCGATGCACAAGTATAAATTAGTTTGTTACATACAATGTAAATTTTCTTCTTTAGTTTTAACTTTGTAAATATATGTTTGACTATTAATGTCTGTGTTTAAATAAAAAGGTTTGTGTTTAAATATCAATATCTTCATTTACGTAAGTAGGCTTCTGTTCTATAAACACTGATTTGAGAAATAGAAAAGTTTTTGTTTGAACTCTGCATGGGAAGTCGTGGGACTGTAACGGGACTGTAACGATCACTGCAATAATTTCTCCGTGTTGGGAGGAGAACAGGGATTTCGAGATATATTCTCTTCTCGGCACTGTACGAGCGGAGTTAACCATTCGGCCACTGTCTCGACGGAGGGCTTATGGCGGCAACCCTAGTCAATGGCCGATGCTCCATGACAACGGTGGCAGACATGATGGCTGGCTTAAAGGTTTACATGAATGGACAGCACTGGGAACTTATACGATTGACATCGTTCGAAGCATTTACTGAGGTGGGAGCGGTATTCCACGGTAGGGCCCTTCTTGATTTTTTGTTGCAAAGGTATGATGACCGCACTAATAAATTCAGGATCGGGGCAAGCATGCTAAGTTTCAGGCCTGAAGATGTCGCCGTCGTTCTTGGTCTACGTTGCGATAGAGAGGAAGTCGTCTTCCAGAAGAAGAAATCACGCTCATCTTTCCAAGAGAGGTATTTCTCGAAAACCTACGAGAGACACAGCGACTCTATCAAGAGCACTCTTGAGCAACTTGTTCGGCAGAGTGGAGAAGAGGAAAATTTCATGAAACTCCTGATGGTGTACCTCATGGGTATAGTCCTCTTCCCAAATACGTCATGCTCGGTGCCAAATTGGGTCATTGATTACGTCGATGATCTACCTGGCCTGGGCCGATACGCTTGGGCGCAAGCGACTCACAAGTGGCTTATGGATGACGTTCCACTAGCTGCCGCAAGAGTGTGAGCAAGATGCGCCGGGGAGAAGATCCAGACGGGGTTCGTGAAGGGTTACACGCTCGCATTGAACATATGGTTTTACGAGCTAACCGGCTGCGGAAACAAACTGAATATTAGCAAGTCACCAACGATGCTATGTTACGACAACCAAGGGTCTATACAAACCATTTTGCCATCTCTGGAAGGAAAGGAGGTATATATATCGAAGTCTGTATTTAACTATGTGGAGTAATATTTAACTATGTCATTTAACGTTTAACTTTTTACTTCTTCGTTTAACACGAGATGGTCTCCACAACTTTATCTGATGTATGTTAGTCTCGTAAGCTGGTTACGGCGAATGCAAATGCGAATGAAACTCCAATCTCTTCCGAGCGCGTAAGCCCCCATTCACGTACTACGGCCCCACAGACCTCGGCAGCCACCCCGACGGCACAAAGCGACGATGTCACCGCACGTCTGCTGCAGGCGTGCCAGTTATTGACAACCGAGTTCCCTCTGCTTGTTGCTCGGGTTGACGCAATGGAAGGACGGGCATAATCGACTGCGCCGTCCATACAAACAAATGAACTTCACGGTTCGGATGCACCGGAGGTAGTCCCGGCGAATGCGGGGGCCTTCAGTGAGATGAGCTCGGAAATTGACTCCGATGAGGTTATTGGGGTCGCCATTCGAAGACGGTCACACTCGAGGAGACGTACAAAAAAAACAAAAAGAACGAAGTGAATCTACCCGCAGGCTGCGGACGAGACAATGCCAGCTTCACAGACAGACAGAGATCCGGGGACGAGACAATACCAGGTACGGCACGACTTCATTCCAGTGCAACAAAAATACCCCGGGTACTCGCGTCTCGACATATTCGAGCAAGAGTTAATAACGATCTTCGCCAACTGCTATATTGACGAGTATGTATGTAGCTCGTACATGTGAGGTTAAATATTAACATTACGCCTTAGAAATTGACATTATCCTTTCGCGCTACATTTTGACGTTTAACTTAAGCTTTCAACATATAAATATGTTTGTCTTTGTTTAACTAGAGATGTTACCGTTTAACCGCAGCACCGTCGTCTGGAATAATGCCTTTGTCAGCGTCACACGAGGACAACTATTCACTCTGCTAGAAGGGAAGGAAATGGTGCCCGAGGAGTTGATGGACGCGTTCGTATGCATAATGCAAAAGTCCATGAAGAGGGTACCATACCCTTATAAGAAGCGCGCCTCCATTACACGTCCACTGGCACTGTTTATGTCCAATCAACCTGACGCGTGCGAGTTGTCGCTCGATATGATCGGAGACGCCGCGCGAAACCTGCATGAAGTTGACATTGTTATCTTTCCAATAATCATGAACGGCCGCGTCCATGTGGTGGTGCTGGACAATGACAAGCAGGAATACAGGCATTATTCCTCATGCCTTTGCGATGATTACAGCAGAGACGCGTTTGAAATGGTACGTTCCTTACACATAGTCGCAGTTTCATGAATAGTAATTTAATAGCATCTGGTTGTATATCTCGACAGCGGAGACTATTTGACTACTGCGTCGATATGGAGTTCGCCGACGCGGTGACTATGCTGTACCCGGTAATTCACGACGGTGACACCCCACTGCAGAGACGAGGAAGTGTCGACTGCGCTGTTTATTTGATGCGATTTATCGAGCAAATGCTCGAAGGTGACGAGCTACGCGTTGCTCGAAAGGATGTACCATATTTCCGATTAAAGTATGTTGCCCGCATACTTTTTCAAGGTCGAAGAACCGGGATCTCAAAAAGAGGCGAGTCTTCGACTAGGGAGGGGAAACCGACTTGAGTTATTGTTTTAAATTATTCTGTTAAGCAAGTATGTATGGAACAAGGTCACAGTATTGCTTTGTTAAATTTCTATGTTATACTTTAAACAAAACGTTCTCCAGTTATATATAACTTAAACCACTTAACTATTATCGTCTCTATTTAACAAACAGATTTACGCAATAATATAATGTTTACACAAAACGTTAATCCATAAATATGGAACATGTAGACGTAAATATGCTACTTCTGGTTAAAAAAGGTGCTTGTTTACAATGGCTAGTCGGCAGGCGACGAGCTGACTAGACGTCTATCGCAGACGTGCGAGTAAATGACCGTGTTGATGCTCTGGAGGCGCGTTCGCAGGGCAGGACGAATGCAATTTAATCACTCCATTCGAATGCAATTTATACAGTAGACGGGAAATTGAAGGGTCGTTCAACTTGGCTACTTCGATTCAGGAGATACAGTAAATGTCTTTCAATGAGAATTCCAAGGGTCGATCAATTTTGACCGGACAACTACGCTTTGGTGTGATATGTACTACATTTGTATGTTATCCCTTAAACAAACCGTTATCCATTTAAATATAACTTAAACCGTTTAAATATTAATGTCTTCACTTAATAAACATTGGTACTCATTAGAATAATATATTTATGTTTAAACTTAATGTGTAAATATCAAACATATAGACATAAATATGCTTATTATGAGTTAAGATAGGTGTTCAAATACAATGGCTAGTCGGCGACAGGTTCAGTACAAGATCTACGATTATGGCCGGACGCGTGGCAGCGGCTGCACCGTAACTCACGGACCGCGGACGCTTGCGACTCGATCCTCTTCCGTCTGGGTCGCCCAGGTTGCCTTCTCGTAACAGGCGGACGCAGATTGAGTTCTCGATTGTCGTCTGTAGGCTTGTCGTCGTCTGGTATTGGGAAAATAGCTTCCCTATACGCCAGTTTGTATGTCTCGATGGTGAAGTACTCGCTAATAAATTGATGAACGTTGGTGTCTGTCTGCATTATTGCAGCGCAAGCGTGTGTGCACGGGATACCATAAATTTGCCACCTGCGACATGAGCATGTTCTGCCCGATAGATCGACGGAGTTACTGCAATGGTCAAGGACTTCATAGCGATCATCGACACAACGACCAACATAAAGATTTCGGCTTTTTGCAACCAATTCGTCTACCTTCTTATGTATATCGGGGCATAAGTAGGTGTCCCATTTGTTCGCTTGCTCACGACGGGTGTATATCATCCGCATTAATTTGAACCTGCATCATAACAAATTATAATTTATTGGTAAGGTAAACCAAGAATAGTTAAACATAAACTTAAATACTTAAACAGAGAAAATTATAATTAAACACGAACTATAATAGTTAAATAGAAACCATTATAGGCAAACGTAAAGCACACGAAGTTAAAGAGTGACGAAGAAGTTTAAACAGATCGAAGGAATCAAACATTCAAATACCGTATGGAGTCGACCATTCTCGTCACGGGTAAATGGCGAGCTTCTTTTATCCACGCATTGAAGGACTCTACGACATTTGAATACATATTGCCCCAACGTTGACCTTTAAACAAATAATTACACCAATGTGACAAATCTGACTTTTGAAGCAACCAGCGATGCGCTTCTGGTGATGTGGCCAGCAATTCATTCACCGTATCATCAAATTCTTTAGCCGTTGACGCCCACGCAATACGAAAGCATATGGACCAGCACTCGTCCTTCAATGCCCTACCAAGTCCGTCATTGGCTTTCATAAAATTGGCCTCCAAGTGTCGAAGGCAATAGGCATGTGGGGAAGAGGGGAAGACCCTAGCAATGGCGTTCACAAGCCCCTTCGATCTGTCCGACACAAACGTAATAATCTCTTCATAATCGCCTTCATCGTATAACGCATCACCTAACTTGGAAATGAACTACGTCCAATTCGCATCTGTCTCATTGTCGACGATACCGAAGGCCAAGTGGAAAAACCCATTGTTTCCATCTTTGCCTGTGGCGCCCAGCAACGTGCCACGATATTTTCCAAGAAGATGAGTACCGTCGACAAACAGCAGCGGCCTGCAACCCCGCTTGAATCCCATGATACACGCACGGAACGAGAAGAATGCACGTTTAAAACGGTCACCGTCTCTTTCTACAAGCGCAATGCTACCGGGATTTGTCTCAGCCACCTTATCGACGTACCAGAGCAGCAGATCATAGCTGGAGACGTGGAATGTGGACACCGTGCTGTCGAGGATCACCCGGGCACGCTCTTTACCCAACCAGGCTTGCTTGTATGGAATGTGGACACCGTGCTCCCGTAACATGTCCTTCTGAATGTCGATTGGCCTGTACAATGGCTGGCCTTTAAGCTTATCAATCACTCGAGTGCTTACCCATTTTTTCGACGCTTTAGGATGTGACACCGAGCTAATTCCACAACCGCAAGTGTGTGACGGGTGCATTGTCTTTATTCTGAACGTATTTTTATTGTATTCCTTTGATGCATGAAGGCGCTAGTGACAACCAACGGCAGCGCATTCTACAGTCACCCTGTGTTTCTCATTCTTTATGAATTTGAAGTCAAAATTCCTCTTGATTGCAAAATTCCGAAGCGCGTCTCTGAAATGTTCAACGTCTACGAAACGTTGTCCGATATCCAACGACAACACTTCGGAATGATCCGAGGAGGACGGAAGGCATGCTGCAACGTCCGGGTCGCCATGAGATGGAACAGGTGCGCTGGCAGAATCAGAATTCCTGCCAACACTTCAGTCAAATGGAAAACATCAGTAACTTTATCGGAAACAAAATAAGTTCACTTCAAACAAGTATATTTAAACAAAAACATAATAAGTTAAACACAGACACAAATGTTTAAACGGTAAAATATATGTTTAAACGGGAACTTATTTTTTTAAACGGAAACTGGAATACTTAGCGTAAAAATATAATAATTAAACGATAACTATAATAATTAAGCGAACACATATGACTTTAAGAGTAAAGATAAAGGATAAGAACTTTACAATGACAATAATTCGTTTTGACTATGATGCGACAATGGCACATCATCTGTCTCAACAACGAGATCGACTGCATCTTATTTGAAGAGTGAGTATACATGACACATGCGCTGGAAGTCAACCTCATTTTCTATTGGACAAATCGTTTTATGTCCATCGGGTGTGATAAACTTCACCCTAACATGGGAAACATCAAGACCCCATCGGTCACATATCTCCGCTAAGATTGAATCCCAACAAGTCTGTGCCGTGAACACTAGCACTCGTCCCTCCCCGCTGTATCTTGCAATTGCACAAAAACTCTCCATTAAAAACCTGCATGTAAATAAATATAAATTGGTACTCTCTCTTAAAGGATGATCAAACTGATGGAAAGGAAGACATTCTCACCTTATCTCCCCTTATCGGACAACCGGCGGAGTTCAAAAGAATGCAAACGATGACACTTCCAAACTTTGTTTCAGAAAATTCAATGCAAGAAGGAATGAAAAAGATTGACAAAAGCCAAATAAAATATGTTTAACATGATGTGACTGGGCGGTTTTTTTCCCACCATTTACAAGGGTACACACGGAATTTCACAGCATAAACCTTGTACAAATGAACGACAGGGGGTAAAAAAGAATTCAAACACTAACAGAAGGGCTTTCTGGGGTATTACAAACTTGCAGGGGCTGTTTGGGAAATTTTGCAATTCGCGAGGGGTGAATAGTAATTTTCCCTTTTTTTAATGTATGGAAAGATTTATATTTTTTATTTACAGGTTAAACAAATTTATTTATTATTAATAGGAAAATAAATTAATATTTAATTTAATTCAATTAATGAAAAAATTAAAGGTGGTTATAACCGTCTCTAAAAATATAAACAACTAAGAAATTATTAGCTGTAAGAAATGTAGGAAATTATTAGCTATAGAGGCGGTTATAACCGCATCTAAAACTATTGGAAATAATAAAAACTTAGTAGCTATAGAGGCGGTAATAACCGCCTCTACCACCTTTAATTTTTAGAAAACTTAGTACGTACCACCTTCAATTATTAGAGGCGGTTAAAACCGCCTCTACGCTTGTTATTAAAAACCGCTTCCATAGATAAAATTTACTCCAACGGTTGGTACAAACTGGCTCTAAAGTGTAGAGCCAGCTTGATATGAGGCGGTTTAGAGGCGGGTGAAAAAACTAACGTTATACCTATAGAGATGGTTATAACTGCCTCTATAGGTCTTGAAAACCACCTCAAAAACACTTTTTTTTTTTGTGTAGTGATCTTTGCTATAATTCCCTAACTATTAAATATATTTAGAAAGAAATTAGTTTTTTTTGTTTGGTTGATGAAGGAAGCCTATCTCTTCTTTTTTTGGGAGTCTATTTTTATTGAAACCCAATCATGTCCACATTTGAGACATAAAGAGAAAGAAATAGAATCAATTATGTTATTTGAAAACTAATGTAGAGATCAAGTTGGAGAAAATCTTGTACTATAAATAGTGTATTCAACATTTTTTGCTTCACATGTTCTAGTTCCATTCACCTTCTTTGAAAGCTGATCAAAATTTGCCTAGTTAACCGATAGTAACGCATGCACAAACTCTTGTTCTTGGATATAAAATCATGGAAGCTAGGCCTGTTTACTATCGGTTAACTAGGCAAATTTTTATTTTACTTTATTTTATTCATTATTATCCAAAAAAGAAAATTATTTATTGGAGAAAAACTCAAGTTTGTGGAAACATATATGTGTTTTTTTAGTTCAATGATATATTTTATTTTATTTTTTTCAATAATGAACACTAGGCAGTCTTCTACCATATTGGTTTTTCACTAGAGTTGTATAATAACTAGTCATTATTTGGTTAATTAATTTAGTTTATCAAATAGGTTGAAACCTCACTTTTATTTTCTTCTTACCTAGTTTAGTAGTGTTATCCCTACAAATATTAGTTTCTGAGTTATGCTTTTTACCTTATCCTAAGATATCATCAAATCTCACATAAAGATAAGTGAAATAGAAATGCCAAATCAATGAAAAATAAATATATAAAAAGAATATCGATCATTACCATCCTTATGAGCTTTATAAACTACAATTAATGTTGCTTTTTGCTTGTTGACTACTGTCTGAATCTCTATCACTTGATGTTCTCCTAAATCGTATATGATGTTCATAAGTCATGCATTCCATACATTATAATGATACTTGCTAGGTTCTTGTTGGTTGATCACTGTAATATTTATTGAGATTACTGATATTAGAGACATGAACACTTTTGTTTGTATCATTTACCAACAATTGTTCGCTTCACTTGTTCTAATTCTAATTATATGCTTATTGGAAAGTCACTATCAAGCTGGAACTTCAAATATTTTTATTTGATTTTATGATTATAGCTAACAATTAATGAATAGTAATATGAATTTTAGAAGTTGATTTTCAAGCTAGCATATGAATAATTAATCAAACATTGAATTGGTCATTGCTAATTTTACATTATTTCTGAAACCTTTTATCTATCTAGAATGTGACATAGTTTTTTCAGCAAAATGGTTTATGTTTTATGGATGGAAAGAATCTATAAGCTTGATTTTCTTGAATTGGAAATATGGAAAATATATTCTTTTCATTAATTGAATAAATTCTAAAATTTAAATATCTGTATATTATTATAGATGTTAGTACTAAATTAAAATCTTTTTATGTTAAAAACTAACTGATTCTATTTTTTGGGTTGTTTTAATCAAATACATAATGGAGTCCTTCATTTGCAAATTTTTCTTACAAAGTAATTCAAAATTATTATAAATTTTATAATAATGTTTGTGTATTTTAGAATAAATTCATATATTCAAAATTTTGTACATTTGAATGACTTTTATTTTTACATGATATTAAAGATTTAGTTTGCTAGTGTAACAATATTTTTCCACTTAAAATGTTTCTTATGTGATGAAATTGTTGTGGTAACATGTAAGTTTAATATTTATGATGAAACCTATTTCATAATATGGGTACTTATGCAAGTTGAGTTATTATTGAACTATTAACTTGGACTATTACCGCTTATTTGTCACTATTGTGTAGTTGTCACAATAAAATGGTCTATTGTGATCAATATTGGCACAATAACATGGACTATTGAGATAGTTTATTCATGACTATTTAGTATTTTTATGTGCCAATAATATTGTCACAATAAAATGGACTATTGTGATAACTTATTCATTATTATATTTTTTTTCCTGTGCCGACAATATTGTCACAATAACATGGACTATTGTGATGGTTTGTTCATCACTATTTAGTATTTTTCAGTGATAACAACGTTGTCACAATAAAATGGACAATTGTGACACCTTTGTTCATCATTATTTAGTATTTTGTTTGTTCAACAAAAATGACATTAATGGGTAAGGCTATTGTAGTAACATCACTTTGTCATAAATATAAAACTTTTTAGTGTCATAAAATTGGTCACAAAATTATGGCGTAATTGGGGGACCATTTCCCTAAAATGATCATTATTATATTAGCATTGGATCTAAAATTATTGTTTTTAGTGACAACTTTTGTAATCACTAAAAATTCAATTTGTTGTAGTGATCATGAAAATTTTAATGAAAAGAAGGACTATGAGAATAGTTTGGAGGAAGATTCCAAAAAAGACGATGATGACAATGATGTCAATGATAATGAAGATGTTGATGAAGATCACGAAGATGATGACAATTGATAAATGCTTGATGATTAATTATTTTTATTGTGTTTTCATAACATTTTACTTAATCCTTGATTATTTTGTTAAGTTTTAATACTCAATCATGCTATTTTCATGTTTAAGGTTCTTTTGTAGGTGCTTGACCAAGAGGAAGCAAATCGAGTTAGTTTCAAACTGTTTTGATTGAAAAAATGAAGCAAGTAAACTAACCACTCCCAAGGAACATATGCATGTTATTTAAACAATAGCTTATAGACTTTTTCTGAACTTAGAATGTAAATACGGCTAGGAAACACACTAGTGTTATTTCATGTAGGCTTTGTTCTTAAGAAACACATTGATATTTGGTTCTCTTGGGCCATGTTTCTAAGAGATGTTTTTGATCAAAAATGTTGTTTTAAGAATCATGACCATCTACACCCATCAAATACCCATACGTTTAGTGACCATGTTTAGTTGCATAAAGACCCTGCAAATAGCTATTCAAGATGTAGAATACAAATATTTTGGTTGGGGATTAAAAGAAAAAGCTTCTTGGAGACGAAATCAATGAACTCTTACCATTCTCTTGGAGCATCCTTTAGAGTATCTGATCATCAATCCATTGAGAAGAGGAGTTGGAGAGAAGAATTAGAGAAGAAGATCAAGCTTCCAAGAAGACCAAGTCACAAATCATCTCTACATCAAGTATTCGAGAGAGTTTCTATAAAACCTTTGTTTTCATGTATCTTTATTAAATTTTGTCCAAACTCTATTTTATTCATGATAGGCTATGCATCTTCTTGGCACTTGTATTGATGAACTTTAGTTGTAATTTGAATTCTTGACTTCTTTCATATTGATCTAATTTGAATTGATATTGAGAATCAATTGTGGCAATGCTTGATTCATCAATTCAGTTAGTGAGAGCCCAAATTTGTAAGTAGAGATTTAGTTAGCTAGAGCTCGAGCCTCTAAGTAATCATACCCTTAGTTAGTAGAAGCACAAATGTGTAAGTGATCTCCCACAATTGAAAGAGTTTGAACTCATTTCATAGAGTTAGGATGATAAGAACTCTCCTGATTAGGGTGATCTGATAGCGAGGACCACAAAACCAAATGCATTCATGGAGGGCAATGAGCGAAATACCTACCCCGCAATTTTTAGGAGCTAGTCACCTAGAAATAAGGGATAATTTATGCAATGAATCACCATAGTTTAATGATAAATATGAATTAAAGTCAAGATTCTTTAAATTAGAACTTCCCCCACTTAACAACCAAAAAAAAAAAAAATCTTGTTCTAAGCACTGTTTTATTTAAATTGTTCTTTTCTTGACATTTGTTTGTGGTCATGGAAGTGAATCCATAGTTTTTATTCGGATTTCTTGTTAAAAACCTAAACTTTAGTTTGATTAGCTAGATAATAGGAAGAGAGTTAGTAACTAGTACTCATTGTCCTTGTAGGATTGACTTTGTTTTATGCATACTACTATTACTTAATCGACGTGCCCACTTGTGTCTTTTAGCTCACTCATGTAGCTTATCAATGATTGAATATTTTCAACTCTTATTTCATTCCAAGTTTTGAACTTTTATTGAGTCAATGTTTTCCAAAAGTCTATAATACTTAATTTTGTAAGTCATGAATTGATGTTAACATATTATGAGTTCATATTTTAAATTGAGTTGATGTTTTGTAGTGAGAGAATTCATATTGTGTAAGCTTGTATGTAGTTATATAATTTATTTTATTGTAATATAGGAGACTAATTAATGAGGTATATGCTACCCGATTTTTCATAAAGCATTAGCAATGACTTGGGTTACAATAATACTCATTTGCGATGCCCCCAAATTGGTTGCAAATAATACTCATTAGCTTTTGCAAAAAAAATGGTTGTAAACAATAGCCATTTATGAAAGAAAATATTAGTCTTAAAATAATACACATTTATGATAATCACTAATTGGTCACAAATAACACTTATTTGCGATGATAAAAAATTAGTAATAAAATATATTCATTTACAACAACCAAAATTTGCCACATAAATATAATATGCATTTATTTGCAATGGGTAACTATTTGCAAATAATAATCATTTCCAACAACTTGCTTTTTATTGCAAATAACACCATTTGCAACGGTTTACACTTTGTCACAAATAACACCATTTTCAATGACTGATTGGAGTTGGAAAAAGAAATTCGTCTCCTCATCCATCGCATAATCAATTTTTTTTGTGATTAGATATTTAAATGTTTTGCAACCACATTTTCTTGTCACAAAATATAGTTTTTGTAACAATTGGTTGCAAAAAATATCTTTTGATATGGAAGTAGAAATGACAACATATGATGGACATATGTTGTCGCAAAAAAACATTTTGTGATGGCATTTAGCTTTTTGTAATGGTAACAGGTCATAGCAACATGTAACTTTTCTTATAGCGATTTATATCTTCCTATCTCTAAGATAGTATGCAACTCTATTCAATCATGCTAGATCGATTCATGCAAAGATCTCAACTGCATGAAATAAAAAATGAATCAACATACCTGTACATATTAATTTAAAAACAATGAAGAATCACATAATTGAATCCCAATAAAACTAAAGATTAAATTAAATTAAATACATTAAATTATAAAATCCATCCTAAAGTTCATCATATCCATGTACCACAAAACTTTAGTTTGTAATTATGAAAGACATAGCACCAAAACTAAAAAGAAAATTGAAAATTAGAAGAAATACTAGAAAACCCCTTTTAACCTTCACAAAATCCAAATTAGATCTATGAAAATCCATTACAAATACATCTACTTGCTTGATCCTTGTTTTGTTTGGTTATACATTTTATAGTTCAAAATTAAGGCATTTGGAAGAATGCAAGCAAGAAAATGAAAATGTACTAGCTCGCGTTACTTGGAAGATCACATGATCCTAGAATTCAACGGCAAACAAATGCATGAGCATGAGCTTGCACTACAATAAATGGTATTTTTAGTGATAAACAAAAGGTATCATTAAAAGTAGTAATTTTAGTCATAATTAGTAATAGTAGTAAATTTTGGAACTCATCATCCCCCGTCATAAATAGCTCAGATACTAATACAAGAATGACCATTTAAGACAAATGGCCACAATAGTCCATAATTTTGTGATTAATTTCACGACGCTAACAAATTTAGTATTTATGACAAGGCGTTGTGGTTGCAATAACCATATTTATTTATGTCAATTTTATTGACACAAAAAATTTGTAATAGTGATGAACAAAGTGCTCGCAATAAGTTATTCTATTGTGTCAGTTTTGTTGACATAAAAAATAAGAAATAGTGGTGAATTCATAGTTAATGCATTATGAGTCCCTAAAAGTTTAAAAACATCCAAGACAGATCCTGTAATATTTGAATTTGCCAAACAACCCCTCCATTTCTGACAACTTACTTTTCAGTTAATGCATCTCACTCCGTTAGTTTATTCTATCTTACAACATGTACTTTCTGCTTAAAATGTAAAGTTTTCATTTAACATTTTTAGTTTAATATTTGACATTTCTGCTTAATATATGATCTTTTTGTTTAATATTATGTGTTTCTAATTAAAAAGCCAAGAGGTATTTTCGTCAACGTCAGTTACATTTAAGACAGAAAGATAGAAAAGTGGGATATCAGAAAAAGGAAGGACTTCTTGAGAATACCCAAATTTGGCAGGCCAATCTGTGAATGAGTGAAACTTAGAGGGATTTTTAAGACATTTCCAGTTATAACAGCTTTGTTGACACAAGAAAAATGCTAAATATTGATGAATAAGTTATTGCAATAATCAATTTACTGTGACAATATTGTTGAAACAAAAAAAAATACACACCAGTGATGAATAAACGTAACACTGTTAGCACAAAAATGATTGAAAATAGTAACAAAACTTTTTTTGTCAATAGTAATATTGTTATTAGTGACCAACATTTCATCACTAATGTTGCTTAGAGATATTGTTATGTGTTTATTATCGTCACAAATTAATTTAAAAATAATGTTGTCACTAAATAAAATTTATATGCTACCCTAATTTTTCCACTAATATAATAAATTATTTGTGACAAATATAAAGTTATATCTTAGATACTTTAGTCACAAAAGACAAATTTTTAACGTAAAAAATATTGCCACACAAGCAAATAAAAGTATTTAATATTATATAAAAATAAATAAATAAATATCACCAAAATATACAAAATTCTAATTTTGAATATATAAAATTGGAAATTTTAATATCCAAATGCAATTATAAAATTATCCTTTTAAAGAGAAAAAAGATTTTAGAATTGTCCTAAATTTGGAGATGAAGCACTCCATTTTGCATTCGAATCTTCTTTTTTTGCTCTTTAGCTTCAACTTCTACTAGAATTTGACTCCTTTGATGGGATTTAATTGTTATTCCCTCTTTTCAATGTTTATTCTGCATATTAGGAAAAATAATAATAATAATCTAACGAAATAATTTGAAAAATAATAAATTTTAATTTAATTACAACTTTTATAGCATTATGTCTTCTCAAGCGAGAATAGACATGTTCCATGTTGCATTTTGCTTTTGTTGTTCTGGTTCCTACTATAAAAAAATCATCATAAAAAAAAGGAAAATCACATAATCAAAATCTAGATAATATATTCCTACTATGAACCTAAGATTTAAAGTGTCGAAATAGAAATCACTAAGAAACAACCATGATTGAACAAATTCAATAAACTTAACTTTGAAGATTAAAAAAAATAAATTAAAACAATAATTATCTCTTATTCATGGAAAAAATTAAGCAAAAAATTTAGGAATAGGAAAAAAAAAAGGCAAATCTTGTGACCATCAATAACATGAATCTCAACATGTAGAGCTAGTTGAGTCATTTTGGTTCTCCAAATCAAATGAAGCCAAACAATTGCCACTGATATATATATATATATATATATATATATATATATATATATATATATATATATATATATATATATATATATATATATATATATAAATTTAATTTTTTTCAGAAATTTATATTATCTAAATTTTTTTTTGTGAGATTTGGTAAATCTCTATTTAATTTTAATTTTATTTTAAATTTTTAAAATGTTTCTTTGATACTATAAATCTTAGGTATGATCTAAATTAAAAGCTTGTTTTCTACGCCTTCAAATATAAATTTTGAGGATTGGGCAAACAATAGCAACTTGTAAAACAACAAATTGAAAGAATATATTTTAACATAATTTTCTATCTCATATTTTTACAAATATTTTAAAATTTTGAATAGTTTTTCTTCTAAAAAATGTTTGCATATACACACACACACACACACACACACACACACACACACACACATATTGAATTCGGTCCCAAAAATATATTAAACGTACTTTACTTATTGGTTATTTTGTGACAACATTTAGTAGACATTAAATAGTTAACTTTTTTGTGACAAAAATGTGATAAAAATAAAATAAAATGATCAGTGACAAAGAAAACTTTCATCACAACAAATGAAAATATTATCGATGACACGACACTATTAGTATTTTAATAGTGAGAACATAATTGTGAGGGATCCTAAATCATCACAATTATAATAGTTTAAGTAAAAAAATCATCACAATTAACTTGAGTAAATTTTTTGGGAGGTTACCCAACTTTGAAGTTGTTTCTTTTTGGTATCCCAACTTTGATTTTAATAAAAAAAAGTTATCCAACTTTGATTCCCTTTCACCAGCAGGCCATCCAAACAATCTTGGCCAATATGTGCTAACGTGGAGGCCGGTTTTTACACAATCATCCTTTGATTGCCAAGTGTGTATGCCATGTGTACCCACTACATCTATGCTAGACCACATCACCCCAATGTATGCCAATTTAGCACGAGTCATCTAAATACTTTTCTCTTTTCCACATTGATCGCAAACTTCTTCATCATTATTGCATAGATAGGGTGAGAAACGTGGGCGAAGAAGGTGCACGACCAAAATAAGTAAGAGGGGTGATTAGCAAGGGTGAGCAAGGATGATTAGCAGGAAGATGGGTTTGGCCTTGAAGTCACCGACGAGGGATTACAGGCAAGGGAGACATGGGGATCAGTTATGATGGTTGATGAGTGTACAATGTTCATATATTTCATATCAATTTGTACACTCAATTGGCATGTATTAGAATCATATTATGGAATTTAATGCTAAATACAATGCGTTTTGTATTAAATAGGCTTGTGCAGTGTTTAAAGATGAGTGAGAGCCAAAGGAAGTATTCTAGAACCAAAACGATGAGTTTGGAGCTCTCTTAGTATCAATGTATTAAGGACAGGGCAACTGGATGGCTTACGGGTAGCTTATGGTCGTCCTTACGGCTGTAAGTAAATTCCATAAGACCTTGCGGGCATGCTTATGCCCATAAGGGGGGTTTAGAGTCAAGTCAGAGGACCTTACGGGTAAGATTATGCTCATAAGGACCATCCAGAGGAGCTTATGACTATAGCATACGCCTGTGATGGCGGTCATAAGAAGAAGAACAGTGAAGCTTACGGTCCATCGCTTACGGACTTAAGCTGGACCACAACATAAATAGAAGACTTTACAGACAAGGCTTAGGACTGTAGGCCCTCCCATAAGTCTCATAACAATCATCTCCAACTACCTTATGGCCTCGTCCTTACGCTAGTAAGCAACCCGTAAGTAGTCGGGTATCAATAGAACTTATGAGGATTTTTAAGGCATCATTCTTTATTCTATCTTTCTATTCTTTTGGGGTGATTCATGGATATGAGGTTGAGGAAAAATGGGCCAAATCTCTAGAACTTTAGGAGTGATTTGGAGAGGGATTTGGTTCTACATTTAAGGGGATTGAAGATCGTAACTGTTGAGTTCATCTTGACGGCGTGCGTGGAAGCTTCTTCGGCAACTCTTCATCCTAGGGATTGAAAAGGAGGTTTTCATGGATCCCATATTTTCCTCTATTCTTTGTATCTTGAATACTTGCCTTCCATTAATGGGGAGCTAATTTGTAGATATTTGGGCATAGTGAACTCTAGGGGTTTTTTTTTTTTTACTTTGGTTGTTGGATCTTTGATGCTTTAATTGATTCCTTATTTGCAATTATATCTATTTGAGTCTAATTGTGAATGAATCAACCAATTTATTTTATCCCAACAGGGTGGTCTACAAGACTCTAGACTTGATTAGGATATCTAGAATCCATTTTGAATCTCATGACATCAATCCATTTATCTTTGTTAGTGTTAGACATTGCGTCATAATAGCTGTAAGGATCATTTTTGCACTTCTTTGACATCACGCCTTGAGTTACATTCAAAAGAGTTAATTTTTCTAGAGAACGAACTATCCTATAATTTCTTCTTATTATAACACTTTGTTTATCACTAACATTATAGATGCAATCATCTTGTGAATCATTTTCATTAGACCTAACATATTCCTCTAAAGTAATTTTATTGTTTTTATTACAACTAGTTGCAAAATCATCTTCGAGGAAAAGTATATTCCTACTTATAATCACCTTTTTCTCTGTAGGATTATAAAAATAATATCCAAACATTTCTTTTGTGTAGCCTACAAATGAGCATCTATTTGTTTTATAATATTCCAACTTATCAACACTTTGTCCTTTATCATGTGCAAGACATTTCCATATCCTCAAGTTTCTTACACTTAGTTTTTTATTACTCCATAACTCATATGGAGTTTTTGTGACCGACTTGGTTTTTAGAACTCTATTTAACAAATAAATTGCAGACTCTAATGCATAACCCCAAAAGGATAAGGTTAAATCTGTCATACTTATCATAGATTGTACCATATTTAATAAAGTATGATTTCTTCTTTCCAAATCACCATTATGTTGTGACCTTTATAGAGGAGAAAGTTGAGATAATATACCATTATCTCTTAGGTAGTTCCTGAATTCATCCAAGAGGTATTCACCACCTCTATCTAAATGGAGATATTTGATACTTCTACCTTTCTGTTTTCTACTTCATTTTTAAATTCTTTACACTTTTCAAAAGATTCAGATTTATGTTTCATTAAGCAGGTGTATCTATATCTAGAATAATCATTTGTAAATGTAATAAAATAAGCAAACCCTCCTCTGACTATATGATTCAAGGGACCACATACATTTGAATGTAATTAGTCTAATATATTATAAGCTCTTCTACCTTTTCCAATTAATGACAATTTAGTAATCTTTCCTTGCAAACAAGACTCACAGATTGGATGTGGTTCTACTTTTAAAAAACTTAATGGAGTATTCCTCACCAATATATTAATCCTATTGGCATTAATATGACCTAATCAAAGGTGCTACAAATAAGTATGAACAATATCATCTCTATTCCTTTTTGTTAAGACCAAATGATAGTTTACATTATTTTTAGTGTATGCAATAATATCACAAGAAGGAGTAAGATAATAAAAACCATCTTGTTTAAAATTAGAAGTGAGAAATTTCTTATTCAATTTAATAGTAACTTTATTATAAAATAAATAAAATATCCAATTTCATCTAACTTTAAAAAAAAACTAAATTTCTTCTAATTTGTGGCACAAAAATACAATTTTTAAAAAAATAAAATGACCCCTCCTTTCAAGACTAAATTAAAGTTCATATAGAAATGGCAACAACCCTTGCCTCTATTCCCATTAATAGTGTCACTTCCCTTTCATTCAATCTTCTGCTTTCTTGAAACCCTTGCAATGTATTGTAAACATAAAAGGTTGTCTGAGAGTCAATACACTAGGAATTAGCAGAACCTACCAACAAATTGGTTTGAATGATAAGCCAAGGTGCCATGTTGTCATTTTCTTGAAAACGCAGGTATCCCTGATAGGTTCAAAATAACCCTTTCAAATTGATGTCATTTTCTCATGCTACTTTTGAAAACCACTTTCAGGAGATGCTAGTATGCAACATTAAGCCAAAGTATCATGCTCAAGTCAAAAGGAGTAAGCATCAATAACAACTTTTTCTACAACAAATGCAAGTATCCCTATAGGTTCTCATCTAAAACATGAATCAACTTTTTGGCAATAAGCACAATATTCAAATTTCTTTTCTAGTCACTGCAATTTGGACCTTTGAGACAATTGTCATCTAAAAGTTTCACTAGTGGATTTTAGTTGTTCACGATGTCTATAAATAATATAATAATTAATAATTACGATAAAATCATTAACACGTCTTTTTTGGAGAGATCAACATCCATTATGTGGCATAGGTGTTATGTCACATATGACACTTAATAGCATACCACTTCTATGAATGAAGCGTAATATAAAATGTTACATGCATCTACCATTAAATTGGGATTTTAATAAAATGGTAAATCTCATTAAAATAATTTAATAGTTTGACATACATTTCAAAAGTGATACTAGTGAGAAACAATAACTCCACTCAATTACAAAAACATTCCTCTTGAAAAATTTAAGAATTAAAGTGAAGTAAATACTACATATCTAACTCATAATATTTATAAGATTGTTGTTACTATTCAGCCTACAATAGAACACATCATCCACTTATTTCTAGTCGACATGTCTCATTGGTCAAGTGTACACCATTGTCTAGTAAATTGTGTTGACTGTGAGAGCAAGCCATTTTAGGAATACTCCCACAACCATGATATGCCTATCATATTCATGAAATAAATAAAGATAATAATAACTCAAGAAAAAATCTTATCCTTTTGTCTTGAATTAATTTCAAAATATTATTATAATTATTCATTAACATTGGGAGGCCTTTAGAAAATATTTTAATAAAACAATTTCTATCTCCCACACTTGATGTTGAATACATTGAGAAAATATTCAATCATATATAAATTTACAATTAACTCCAACTAATTATCAGATATTATCAAGCATTGAAAAATAACAAATAACTAGTTGATAAGTGCATAATTGAATGTATTTTTATGTGATTCTCTATGATTAATTGGCATGTATTGTAGCATTCATTTGGAACACGAGGCTTAACATGGTGTAAAAATTGATTTTAGATCACAAGCTATGCATAATGTGTTGGAAGGAGCTAAAAGAAGCAATTTCGAAGCCAAACAAGGGAAAAAAGAACTCTCTCGACATCAAGAACAAGAGAACATACCAAAAAGAACACCTTGTCGTTCCCTTATGGCTACCACTTATGGCTGTAAGCCTAATTAAGTGAATATTTCTTTCATGTTTATACCGATAAGGAGGAACATAATTGCCAGATATAAGGCCTCACAGGCAGGACATACACTGGTAAGTTGGGGTATAAGTTTCATCCAAAGATGTTTATGGGGAGGACATATGGCTGTAAAAGAGGTCGCAAGCACCATCTAGAGAAGCTTACGGTACAACCTTTATGACCATAAACTAGACCATAATAGCAAAATAGAAGACATTGCAAGCGAAGCTTATTGCCATAAGATGCTCATAAGGTATGCAGCTCATCATCTCCATCTCCTTACATCCTTGTTCTTACACCCGTAAGTTGAACATAAGGGGTTAGGTATAAAAGATTTTACTGAGGTTTTTTGGTAAAACTTTTGACGGCCTTGTAAAGAAGAAAGTGAAGAAAGAATCTCAAGTCTTTCTCTGGTAATCTAGTGATTTAGAGGGCTTTATCCATGGTCTAGGACATCATAGAAGCTGTTGAGATGAGTTCTAGGCGGCGTTTATGGAAAATTTACCTACACTACGTGGCCATGATGCTTAGATAGTGTTTTCATGTTTTCATTTGTTTTCTTCTTATTGATTGGGTTGTATGATTGTTCTCCCCTAATGGAGTACTATACTTCATGATGTTTAAGCATGGATAGAACCTAGGGTTTACTTTTTTATGATATTGGTCGTAGACTTTGAAGCTTGTTGTCGATTGATCTATTGCAATATTTTGATAATGAATTGAATTATGTATTATTCCTTTTCTTAAACTCTATTGTAGCGAAAGCCGATAGGCACATCGGGATTGAGATTTCTCTCCCCGTGGTTCTTCCAAGTGAGTTGAAATTAGAATTTCAATTGTAATGCAATCATCAAAAGCGAGTATTTGGAAGAGATTCCAATCTAGCTTTATATTTGCATCGTATGGGACTAGTTATTGTTCACCTTGAGAAAGAAGGCAATATGATTTAGGAACTTTTTTGGTTCAACTATATCACAAAATCTATTAGAACCTTGTCTACGACTTACCCAAACTCTAGGGAAAATCTATGCCCGAACAGCCTTCTTTCTTGACTTGTAGTGATTTTATTTCTACTTTAGTTATTAGCTTCTACTTTAGAGTTGACACCTACAACTTTGTTAGGCTAGTTGATGAGTTGTGAACTAGTACTAATACTCTTTAGTTCCTTATGGATTGATAAGCCTGTTTCTAGCACATTATATTACTTGATCAGCCTGTGCACTTACATTCATAGGTGACACTAGTCCTTGTCATTGATTAAACAACTTATCATGCATATTATCACAATATAATATATATGCATAAACATATCATAAAACTATTTTATAAATTCAAATATAATATAGTAGACAATCTATTAAAGCATGCGGTGGTGAGCAAAAGAATCCGAATCCAATGATCCGATCCTGTATGTAAATTTTTTAGGAGATTTTTTTGGCTACTAGATTTGAAAATTTGGATTTAATACCCGATGTGAAATTTTAAGATAAAAACAAGATTGGATCCAAACCAAGATAAATAAAAACCGGGTAACCGAATCATATCCAATTTTAACATTTTCTTATATATTAAGAATTAAAATTTTTTTTTTTCAAAATGCATGGGCTTAGCCAATTCTTCCACTATAATTTGGCAGCTATCGATCAGAGAGCTGGCCATCCGTAGTCTTACACTCAAGGTGCTTGCCTCGTACGAGTTTGACCAATTGTATAGCAACTTCAAAGATGTTGATATCATTCAATTTTGTACGTTCGGTCAGCATTATAGCTTGAGTGTGACTCAATTTGTAGTTCGACTGGGACTATATGAGGAGGCTTACACTGAGACAAAGGAGTACAAGCAGCTTCCTACTGGTTATCCCGGGAGCTTGACACCGCAGCAAGCGTACAGGGCGCTGTGTAGAGAAGGACAGTACGAGTCGGGGTCACTAAGACGACATGCCTTTCCCGACCAGCATACAAATACATTCATGTCATCTTGAGTAGATCAGTGAATAGTCAAGGTGATAGCACCGGAGTTTTGAGCCATCAGGAGCTGCTCTACTTGTATTCGATGGTACAGAGTGAGCTACTCCACCTGGGGCACATTCTTGCAGATTGTTATATTCTTTATTGTTCTTGCATGCGTGCATTGAGGACAATGTACATCTTAAGTGTGTGTGTGTGTGTGTGGGGGGAGGGAGTTCACATTACACATGCTTTACACTTATGCATTCAATTGTTCATGCTCATGTAGCCAATGGCGGTTTACCTTGGTTGCAATGGTTGTATTCTTAAGTTTAGAAGAATTTTTAACATCGTATCTCATCATGCTCTAGTTTTTACTTGAATTTTAGGGAATTTTTGCCCGATTATTTCTCATTGCACTACTCGCTCATGAAATCTTTTGGAAACTCAAGTTCAATGTTTTAAGGACTAGTTTAGTAGCAGTAGATAGTTTTGAGTTTTTAGCATTAATTTTAAGTGAAAAAAACTTTTGTGAATACTGTTGGGTTTATTTGTGCATTTGGGGTAGAAAGAGCTACCACCTATGAAGTATGAAGCTACTCTCATAAGTCGGATACTAGCTATGTCCTAATGAGAGAAAGAGCTATCTCATGGGATGCGTGAAAGCTACTACCTCGGTAGAAAGAGCTACCACCTCAAAAGTGTGAAAGCCACCTTTGGCGGCCGCCTAGGAAATGGCTACCTTAGAGGATGTGTGAAGCTACTACCTTCTCCTTCTTGTTTATAAATAAGTCCTTCATAATAAGAGCTTTGAGGAGTACTTTTTGGGTTGACTTAAGTGAATTTACACACACTTACACAATATCAGGTTTGTTGTCCTTTTTTATTCAAGTTTTTAACTAGAGCAATGATACCTTTTATGCAATGTTTCAATTTTCCCTTGCTCGTAGAATGCTTATGTTGCCTACTTTGGTGAACTTAAGGCCGAGCATTTTCAATTGTTCTTCCTAAGTGCTTTAATGTTTTATTTTTGCTTGAGGACAAGCAAAAGCTTAAGTGTGGGGGAGTTTGATAAGTGCTCGTGTATAAGCTATACGAAGTATAATTTTCTAACATTGAGCATCGCTTTATTTAGATTTTATCGCTTATATGTGTGTATTTGTGTTCTTTTGTACATATAGGGTTGTGGAGGGGAAGTCAGGAGAAAAGAAACAAAAATAGGTCATGAACACAATTGTTGAAGGAGTTCTTGGATCGGGCAAGGAACAAGGCACAATTTGTGTTCAAACACATGTGTGTGTGCCAACCTCCAACTAAGTTCAAGGGAATATGTGTATTGGAGGGGCACAAAGCCAGCTACGCTCACATATTTCAAATTGTGAAACATCATTAAGAACTTCATCAATGCGGGTAAGTTACTATTCACAGCGCGCAGAAATTTAGAATTCCAAAGAATCCACACGAGCGTGTGGAAATTCCACAAGGCCATGTGGATGCCCGATTTCATCCCTATAAATACTGCGATTTGATTTATTTTTGGGGATCTTTCTCTCATGTTTCGCCCATTTTCATTAATTTTCTTGAGTATGGCATACGGCCCATACTTTTTAGGTTATAGCTTGTCGTAAGTCCCAACTAGAAACCTCTCTTTACGCAGAAACACCACAACTTGATCTCCAACTTGCAAGCTACCATATCTCCTATGCTTGTCAGTTGCTTTCTTATATCTTTAATTTGCATTTTCCAACCTCTATTTGACTTCCTTGTGTACTTTATCTTGATACATGTCTCCTAACCATAATATTATTTGCACATGTTCACAACCCCAAGTCAGGTATTCATCTTGACCTCGAATACCAATAAATTGTAGATTAATGTTTTATTTGCAAGGTTGTAATTAAAAAGATTTATCAAAAATATTCAATGTGGTTTAATTATTACTCTTTAAGTTATTTATTTTTCACACCCTGAAGCTGACTCACCGGACCATTTGCACCAACAAATGGCCGCACACCCATAGTGCCTAGCACAATAGGCATGCAAGGCCTCAGAACCTATCTCAAGACTTAACATATAATCTAACAAAGTTGTAAATTATGAAAGTCAAAATCCAAAATTTACAAAATCTACTAAATACAAGCTAAGAGTTTACAATACAGACAAAATTAGCTTAAACTACATCAAGGATAGGCTTTCTACTTGTTTGCTCCTGCCATGCTGTTATACTCCTGATTTGAAAAAAAAAATTCAACATCAGATTATGAGCTTGACAACCCTGTGAGTAACACACTAAAAATAACCGGGATCATGCAGGTTTTATAGATTCAAAATCGTGAATGAATAATAAAACATAGTTCAAGAAATCAGACTTAGTAAATATAATACAAATTATAAGATAATTAAAAAATATATATCTCCCAATTTATTATGGCCAAACAAAATATCTGAAGACATTTGTTTAAACTCGGTGACTCGAGTAAGATTTTCAAAGCTCATTTGTTTACCCTCGGTAACCCGAGCTAGATTATCAAAAATCGTCATTCTTCCACCGATAGTACAGTGTGAAACTATTGTCTCTTATCAAAGTTTCATGCCGAAATGGTTAGTGTTTAACCTCCAGCGACAGAGTTAGAGCATAGTTAATTGGAGACTAAATGTATTTATGTCAAAAATAGCTTTATTTCCCGAAAACTAAACAAATATCATAACTTTAAACAAAACATTACTTGAAGAATAGAATTTACAAAATAATTTGTAGAGCAAATGTACAAACATACATATCGTCCTATTTCTTTATAACAAAAATAATCCCATTATATTCAAAACAACTTACAATATAACAGTTCAAATGTTAACAAATATAATCAAAATGTAGAAGTTGATCTTTCAATGAAAGAATAAGGAGTTAATAATTTCAAAAAATAATAAACAATAATATGCACCGAAATCAACATCAAAACCAATTAAATATTTTATGAATAGTTTTTTAAAAACTAAAATAATTAAATAACTGTGTAAATAATTGCCAATAATAAGAAATTTCATATATACATATAAACAAATTTATATGTGATGTTACTTACTTGATTAACGTTCAAAACTCCAAATCCCACACTGAATCAAGTTCCTCAAAATACTATATATTTAGGAGTAATTTCCAAGGACATCAAAACCCCCTCACACAAGCATTAGAATTTGCTAAAATACTTAATTCTATTTATTTTACACATTCAGGGGTATGGGAAAAAAAAGGATTTCAAGAGAGCGGTGATGCTACAAAGTTTAAGAGGCTTAATAAGTGTACAATGTTCTATTATTTTATACCATTTTGTACACTCATTAGGCATGTATTAGAAGTATATTTATAGGGATGTAAGTGTACGTGTCGATCGCATAGTAAAGTGTGTGTAAGTACAGAGCATTGGTCCACACGGAAGAAAGTGAATATTAGTAATAACTCTAAAGTGGAAAAATAGCCTAAATGATCGAGTGTTCTGTGTGTGCAAAAAAGCGAACAAAAGCAAGAAAATACGGGAAATAATATGAGAGAAATCAAGGAAGAAAATGATGTCCAAGAATAGCATCCCCCTAGGGTTATGAAGTACAAGACAAAGGTTGTCTAAACATACAATCCTATTTGAACCGATAGGCTTATAGAATTATACTAACCCCGATTTCTCAAGCAAAGAGTAACGGAATAGGTGCAGAGCTGATATAGACAACCGCATAATCACATTAACACTTTATGAAACCTTATTATGGGCTAATGATAATCTCTTAAATAGATAATCTCACCCAAACAAAGAGATCACCCTTAATCTGAATATAGAGCAGAAATGCGATTTATCCTAAAATCCACTCCACATGATTGCAAAGAGTATGGAGATCAGCACTAACCCACTCAGAAGGATTGCAGGAAACAAAGTCTCCAAAGTACCCTAACTAGAGATGTACTTGCTATTCTCTCGAAATGCAGCAAGCCTATGTGATAAGAGCTCGTGTTAAAGTAATACGAAGTATTATTTTCTTACATTGAGCATTACTTTTATCAGATTTTATCTTTGATTCGTGAGCAATTGTGTTCTTTTGTGCATGTAGGGTTGTGGAGTAGATTTAGAGAAGAAGGAGCAAAATCAGGTTATGTTCGCCGTTGTTGAGGAGTTCTTGGACCAAGCAAGAATTAAGGAACGGGTTCTAAACTTGTGGCTGTGTGCCAACCTCTAATGTGCTCGAATCGTTTTATGATTTGGAGGGGCACAAGGGCAGCAACACTCATGAAGTCTAACCCATGTAACATTGAAGAACTTCGTTAATAAGGAGAAAAGAAGCAAACGACATGATTTATCATTGGTTGTGTGCCCAATTCAATAGCCTCAATGAAGAACATGAAATTGGGAATATTTTGTGTGCAAGTACTATAGCAGGTACTGCAGCAGGTAACTGTTCACTGCGGCCAGAAATTCAATTCCAAAGAATCCACATGGGCGTGTGGAAATTCCACATGGCCGTGTGGATGCCCGATTTTAGCCTATTTAAAGCCACGACTCAGATTTATTCGAGGACTTTTCGACCCATATTTTCCCCAACTTCTGGAGGGCTCGCGGCTAGGGTTTGGAGACGATTTTATGGAGGTTTGGAGCTAGTCAACAGCATCCACATCGACGTCCTTTGGAAGATAGCTATTGGGGGAGCTTTCGTTGGCACCGATCCGGTGAGGTGTGCCCTAGGCTTGATGAGGGACTTGGTGGAGAAGACGCAGCGGCCTCACATGACCATCTCCACTCATCACAAAGGGGTATTACCTATGTTTGTTATGCTTGTTGATTCATATACATTAATGATTTTGTATAGCTCCATGGAGAGCTAAACCCCTCGTGGGTATTTGGACTTGTAAACCCTAGGATGAGATTGTTTTTTTGACTTTATTATGCTTTCTTAATTGATGCTTTTAATTGAGTTTCAATCTTGATTGTTTAATTCCATTGATTTTTCCTTAGCCGTGACACTAGGGTTGAGAATCATCTAGGTTATATTCTTGGAAGGTGTGACAACTTCTATAGGATTAGACTACTTCAGATTGGAGAGGGTAGAGAGGGTGAGTCGTGAGGTATCGAAACGTCCCATTTCCCCTTCGGTGTGATTTTCCCTACCTCCGTGTTCCAAGAGTTCTTAGCGGTCAAAGTAGAGTGAAGTGCTAGGAGATGAACTCCCCTGGGGCTTAGTTGCGCGAGCGACAGAGCGAAAGGTTGTAGTAAATTCTAGTACTGGGGCTTAATTGAGACTAGGGTTCTTTTGCTTGGACCAAAAGGTTAGAACTATACTTAGGGACTGGGTCTATTACTTGGAATCCCTAGAACGTCAAGCCGTTCCACGTAGTGTGAGGCTTAGGAAAATGGACTCCCCTGGGGCTTAGTTGAGAGATCGACAGAGTGAAGGGTTGTAGTGAAACCTAATGCCAAGGCATAGTGTTGGAACTAGTCACGGCTGACCTTAGATTTGGGACCGTGTGCTTATAGATTTCCATGACTCATTAAACATCAGTAAGGGAGTATAATACTAGTCTTTCACTAGAAACATTAGTCCTAGGGGAGCTTATCCGGGTACCCCATTTTACACTGATTGTTTCCTCTCTACTCTTTGCTTACACTCTTCTCTCTTCCATATTTCTTTTTATCTTATTGCACATACATTGATTTTTCTCACCACCATATTGCACTAGCTAAGTAGCAATTCTTCTTGTCTTGAATCACTATTCCCTGTGGATTCGACTACCCTCTCAATGGGGTACTTTATTACTTCAACAACCCGTGCACTTTTCGCTCCCCTGTCACTATGCTAGGTGAAAATTTCTTCTCGTCATGTAGCAATACCAAATATGTAGCTAGGGCTTTTACCTCGTTAGCAACCAAGCATTCAATCACACAATTAGACTCAAATAGATATGATTCCAATTAAAAAAAAAAATACAATTAAAGCATCAAAGATCCAACAACCAATGTCAAAAGTATAAGCCCTAGAGTTCAACTATACCCAAACATTTACAAATTAACCCTCTATTAATGGAGGACAAGCATCCAATCCAACACATTCCAAATAAAAATCCAAAAATTTGGCTCTTGTTACACAAAGACTATACAAGTCCTTAGTTATGGATTTAGTCTATGAAAGTGATTGTAGAAACTTTTTTTTTTTTGGAAAAAGTGGATAAACCATTGCTTTATTCTAAAAAAAAAAAGAAACACACCGTGGAAACAACCAATAATGAAAAAAGTACAAATGAGTCCTCACCAACATTAAAGAACTCAAAAGAAAGAAAGTACATGAAAAGAAAATAGCAGCTGGGAAAGCGAAGAAATCCGTCTGGATTCACAGGAGAATCCGGGTTGTAAGGTGGAGTAGATTACTCTTGATCTAAGGGAGAGTCAGTATTGCCTGTATTGTATATGGTTTGTGCGCTCAAGAAGTCGAGGGAGCACTTTATCTTCTGGGAGGCTTCGTTGAGAGTTTGCTGATAAGGCGCTGAAATTGCAGAAAACCATGTAAGCAGCATATTAGAAATTTTGAATAGAACATTATGAAAAGATAAAGCAAATGACTGAAAAATGCGAATATTTCGTTACAGTGAAATATTCTAGATAATGTCTCTAGCAAGTAGGTCCCATAGTGTTCTATGATTTGAATGTAATGAAGGTATCTAGAAAGTCCAGATGCTTGAAACTGAGGATGGTAAAGTTTATAGATCAAGTATGTTTGAGAAATATGACCAAATATGAACTAAGCAATTACAGTCTAAAAATATATGTTCCACATTTTTGGGGGCTTTGTGACATAGAGAACAAGTATCTGTGGCGTTTGGGTTACACCTTTTTCTAAAATAAATTAGTAAGGGTGAGAATCTTATTATCCCAAACAAGCCAGCAAAAAAGAGTAACTTTGCTTGGACAGTGGATTTTCTAAACTTCGGGGTACAGCGGGCTGCACATTCCTCCATCAATTAAAAAATTATAGAGGGATTTAACGGAGATATTGTCGTTCATTTCCTGTGTCCAAGTAATGACATTATCCTGATCATGAGAGCAATATGGTATTAAGTTTAAGAGAGTGGATAAATCTTCTCGTGTTGCAGTATGAAATAAGCTCTCAGTGGAGTTGTGATGGTACGAGAACTGTCTTAGGGAAATCCATGGTTGGGAGCAGTTATTGAAAAGGGCTGGCCATGGATCCTTAGGAGCTTGTCCCTCCGTCCATCTATCGAACCAGAAGAGTATTATTGCCACCTCTAATTGTTTTGGTAATACATGATATAAATGATAGTAGGTTGGTATTGACTCCTGCCTAGAAAAAAGATCTGTTCTAGGAGGTGTATGAAACAAAATCCCAGGTAAATTGAAGGGGTAATTAGATCTGATGATTTTGGCCCAATGCAAGTTAGGATTGGTAGTGAACTTCCACCACCATTTTCCTAGAAGAGCTTTATTGAACTCCTGAAGATTGAGAATTCCCCAACCTCCCATGACGCAAGGTTGATAAATCCTTTTCCAAACGACCAGTCTGATTCCTTTCGAACTCAATTCTGGTCCTTTCTAAAGGAAATCCCTACTGATCTTATCAATTTCCTGAATTACTCAAGTTGGAAGTTTGAATACCGTCATCCAATAAACAAGTATTGTGGATAAAACCGAGTTGATAAGGGTTAGACGACCTTCCAGGGATAGATAAATAGCTTTCCAAGTGAAAAGTCTCCCTCGAACTGTCTGGATAAGTTTTGTCCAATCCTGTCAGTTAGGTCTTCTACCAGATAGTAGTACTCCTAAGTAAGTAATCAGGAGATAATTTCTGTTGCAGTTAAGAATTGCTACAGAGGATGCATTTGGTTGGAAACCGAAGTTTGTTGAGTATAGGCACCTTTTTGAGAAATAAATGGATAGAACAAAAGAGCCTTCAAAGAGATAAAGTATTAATTTGATAATGTGAAGGTCTTCTTGTCACCTAGCTAAGAAGATGATAAGGTCATCTGCATATTGTAGATGACAAATGCTTTCATCTTGATTTAGCTGGACCCCAATTAAGATTTTTGATCTAAGGGCATGGTGGAACATTGCGCTTAGAATGTCAGCTGCTAAGGCGAAGAGGAGAGGAGAAAGTGCATCTCCTTGCCTGAGGCCTTTTTTATACCGAATATAACCTTGGGTGGTACCGTTGATAAAAATCTAGGCGTTGGTAGTTTTAAGAATGGTATGAATTTAAGATAACCACCGAGGACCAAAACCTCTAGCGGCAAGAATTTCAAGAAGGAAGTCCCAGTCTAAGGAATCAAAAGCTTTAGCAAAATCTACTTTGAAGGTGTAACCAAGTAATTTCCTTTTTTGAAAATGGAAGATTAATCCTTGAGCCACTATGATGTTATCGGCGATACATCTTCCTTTGATGAAGCCAAATTGTGATTCATCAATTAAATCATTGATCAGCAAACTTAGCCTAGAAGCAAGAATCTTGAAAATAATTTTACAAGTAGAATTGATTAGGCTAATAGGTTGAAAATCAGACACATTAGTTAGAGCCTTCCTTTTTGCAATAAGTGCTATATGAACCCAATTTATTCTTTCAAAATTAATTGAGCCATCATAAAAGTCACGGCAAAGTTTGAAAGTGAAACCTTATCTCTCAACTGTTCCCACTAATCACAGTAATTCTATTCCAATATAGAGCTATTTATATGTAATTATGCTTGTTTAGAATTTTATTTCAAGATCATAGGACCAAAAGGTAGTGAGTTAAGAGAGATTTGGATTAAGTATAAGAGCTCACTTGTTCTTTGGCCCATGTGTCTATTACCTAAATCATGATACGCTACTCATAATCAATTATTACCGAACTAAATGGTTTAAGTCAAGAAAGACTTTGATTACCTACAAAAATAACAACCTCAATGGTGTATTCATCTTAAACTTTCAATACCATATGTCATGACTTTGATTTGCACATGAGCTGGTTGTTTCTTGTTGGTCAAGATGATAAATTGATCAATTTTAATGGTATATGTATGATGGAGTATTATATATGTATTAAGAAGAAAAAAAATCAAATTTTAGGTTGTATACATGATAGCTGGTTTCATGCTAAGGGATTCAATTTGTGGAACTTTAAGGAATCTACAGAAAAAAAAAACTTATCATTATTTTTTGTGATCGCCATCATTGTTATTATCTTGTTGAAACTTCTTGACAAATGATATCACATGGCTGACTGATGTTTTTTTTACTTTTTATTTTATTTTATTAAGACAAGCAGCTAGACTATTGAAAAAGACAGAGACATACACAAATCTCGACGAAATAAGCGGGGATAGACGGTTAAAAAAGATAGAGACATATACAAACATCGACGAAATAAGTGAGGGTAGACGGTTAAAAAAGACAGAGACATACACAAACCTCGACGAAATAAGTGGGGGTATGCTCAGTACAAAAATAGGTGCAAAGACATACACAATTACTACTTATATTTTTAAAAATATTCTTTCACCTTTGATTTGAATTTTCACTACTTATAAAAGTTACAACATGTAATCGGGTTTAAATGATTAAAAAAAAATGCAGGGTCTTTGGTGGTGGATTTCTTTTTTTTTTTTTTTTTGCAATTTCAACTCATGGTAATCTCTTATTATTAAATTTAACTACACAATTATTTATACCAGGCCAACATTTGTATCAGTATGAAATTTCATTTAATAATCAATTTGTTATCATGGGAATAAAAGAAATCAAGGGAGACTTATTTTACCTGTAAAAGATTCACTTTTTACCACTAATAACTATTCATTTATGGCACCAATAAATTTTATATTATTTATGTGAAAATGTTAAATTTAAAAAGATGTATTAAAAATGTTTAATGTGGTTTAAAAATTAAAAGAATCCATTCTAGGATCCGCTAGAAGCTATTTTCGTATTAGTTATAAATTATTTGAGCCATTTAATTCTTTAATATTTAGGATGTGTATCCACACTATATATATAGTGTTAATTTGTAATAAATTTTGCAATATAAAAAAAATCAATTTAGAAAATACGTTTAATTCACAAAAATCAATAATAATAAGTTTTAGTTATTTATTTGCAAAATTGGTAAATACAACATGCATTAGGATATTAATACAAATCAAATAGAGGACATTTTAGAAATTGAAATGAGTTTAACTAACTTTTTTAAACATTTACTAATTGGAAACTTTACCCAAGGTCATGTAGATTAACAATTTTGCATTAGAGGGATACATTGAGAAGAAAAGGTTTTGGACACCTCATTGACAATTATGTCCAGTTTGAAAGGCTTGGATATAAAAAAGCCTTCTCAGTTTTTTAATTTGTACACTTGTATCAAGTAAATAAAAACGACCTAGATTATTTTGTCCAACAAATCTGGAGATTTTTTTTAAGTTTTTATTTAAAATTGAAAGCTAATTTTTTTTATTTTTTATTTGAAATTGAAAACTAATCTCTCAAGTAATCATCCAATCACAACAATTTTAATCTTGTTAGAACTATATATATTTGAAATTTTATTTGGTAATCTATCCATTTTCTTGGGACCAAGTGGGAATAGAGTTAATAGAGACTTGGAAGAGACGCAATTGGCCATAACTTTATGTGTCTATTCACCTTGATTTCAATCTGTTGCCCATGATCAATTATCATAGGGCATTGGCCCAAAAAAAACTAAGTCAAGAAAAATAAGGATGGTCCACGATAGATGTATTTTTCACCACTCTTGACTTCTAGGATCATATGTAACATCTTTGTTTTGCAAATTGAACAAGTTACTATGTATTAATCACGATAATAAGTTGTTCAATTTTGTGAAAGCTATTCATTCTTAACTTCTAGGACCACATGACTGTATTTTGTAAATTGAACTAATTGTTACTTATCATGATAGTAAAAGACGAGTAATTTACGTGGTTTGGTAAAAAAAATGACCTACATCCACGGGAGAGCAATGCCAACCGCAGCTTCATTATCATTTGCAAATTCCTATTACAAGAGAATTTATCCAAATTATGCAACTCCACAAGTAGGATATCAAATATAAATCTTTCACCATTGGAGCAAAAAAAAATCCAAACAAAATACCAAAGAATTACTCTGCCCCACCAAAATAAACTTCTTTTCAATCCAATAAGAAAACCTCCTCTTCTTCTTCTTCTTCTTCTTCTTTTGCTTTGCTTCCAAACTCTCATCATGTCCAACACCCATTCAACAGTATAAGATTGAATAGGATTAATTTCAACCATTGGATCTAACTAATTCCAATGACATAAATTTTGTCTTCTTAAGTCCTTGTCGCAAAATATTGAGCCTTCAAATTCCTTATTTTAGTTTACCCAAAAATTCTAATTGAGTATATGCATCCAATATGGAACAACTCCAATTGATATATAAAACATTTGAGAGAAATCATGGCAACAGAAACGATGATCTCTAATATTTGTGTTGATTGTGCAATGGCTGCAGATATGGTGTAAATATGACTACTGCATTTGTAAGTAATGATTTGTCTTCCATGAAAACCTTGTTGAGACGTGATCCAACAAGAGCCAAGATAATCTCCCTCAAATCCCACAGTTAGTTTCCTATACAAAAGATCGACAAACTAATTAATTATAAGTTTTAAAATTGATAGTTTCCTATCACTTTCATGGCATGGATGATTGGTAAGAAATATAATCAAGTTTAAATTCTTTGGAAAGGAAAATAAATATTAATTGTATAAGATCAAAAAACATCAACAAGGCTACATATATACAAACAAATGAGAAACACACATCGCTTTATAACAACTTAAGACAAAATTTTACTAAATCAAACTATATTTTCAAACAACTATAGGAAAAATCTTAATTAATTGTTTCTTGTTTAAAATCTTAACTGTTGCAAATTAAGGAAATAGTGTTTGCACATCAAAGGTTTGAAATAGTTTAACACATATAAAAAATCATCTACAAACTTAGCATACAATAATATTTTCTTTTTTCCCAAATTCATCTTTGCGTTTCTGAATATATGAACAAAAGCTTGTTAAATTGATTAAAGGGAGAAATGAAATATATATATATATATATATATATTAATTAATGATGGAGCATGTCACGGGTGCTTGTTAAAATTAAGACATTGAAATCAACTCAATTAATGAAGACATGCAAATTTTAAATGTCACAAGTTACTAAACGCTTTACATTTCAAGCTCACTAGAGAAGATGAAAAATAACCAACCTATAATTCCCAAAACCAGGTGAAAATGCTCCTAATATATTCAAATCAAGTGGGAAATGTCACACTTACTAATCAATTAAAAGAAAAAAAAATATGAATAGAAGATAATCAAGAGATAAAAAGGAAATAAATACAATAAACATGTTGAAAGAAAATAAAGAATTTAGTATTGTACCTTGGATATATAGTTGGAACAAGAGAAGTCAATCCACACAATGGTCTTTGTTTCAATATTTGCTCTTCAATCCAATGAACTTCACTATAATTGTTACATATATATGATCTTCTATGCTATTTACATATCAGAAATATCCAACCCTCTAAGTTTACTTGAACAAAGTATTTTTGAAACTCTGTATATATCTCCGGAGTCATGGAACAACAAAGTCTACATTGTACACTTGTGCTAGAATCGTAAAGTTCATAAAATAGTTGTATTATGATGAAGAATATAACAAAGTTGAACTATACTATTGAAAGCATGTATTATTCAGGATTGAGGACTTCAGAAATGTAATAATTTCTGGCCTGCTTTTCTGATTTGGATAAACATGAGATAAATTAGATTATATAAATGCATGTGATTCTAACGAAAGTATGCTAAAGTCTTGATTATAGTAATGATGGTGTAAGAAACATATGTTTCATTTTTTAAGCTTTTGGAAAAGAAAATATGAATAATGTGAATAGCATAGCAATGAAACCTCAAGAAAGATCATACATAGACTAGATTCATATAGTGAACAAACTAGGATCACATCTTAACATAACTAGGTTCTCAACCATAATAAATCGCATTACACATTTAAACAAGCACACCAAAACAAAACTTAACTGTTTCAAATTAAGGGAAGGATGTTTTGCGCATCAAAGGCCTGAAAATAGTTGGACATATCTTATTGTAAAGATCATCGACTAACTTAGTAGAAGTTGATACTTTTCATTGTCCAAATTCATCTTTCCATCCTGAAATAATTAAAAATGCATGTTAAATTTTTCCCTAGAAGCAATGAGGAGACGTAAAGTTTAAATTTAATATAATATATTGCATGTGTGCTAATTAATAATAAGACATGGAATTCAGCTGCATCAATTTAGAAAGCCATATTTTAAATGGCACAAGTCATTGTTCTCTTTACTTCTAGAGCTCATTAAAAAAAATGAAAAGTAATTAATCTATGATTTCTAAAATCTACTTGGAAATACTCACTTGATATTATGAAGATCATCTAGAAAAGTTCACACTTACATAATCAATTGAAGGAAAAAAAATTATATTTAAGACGTAATCAAGAGATCAAATTTAAAAAAATAGATACATTAAATGTGTGATAAAAAAAGAGTGAATTTATTACAATACCTCAATTAATTGGAACCGAAGGTGTCATTGCATCCAATGATATCTATTTTGATATTTCCCCTTTAACCAAATGAAGTTCACAAGAATTGCAACATATATACGATCACGCATGTTGTCCACATATTGGAAATAAGCAGCCCTCCAAGTTTTTTTGAACAACATAATAATAAAAACTGTCCACAAACCAGTGACAAAACCAGCGCCAACGCTGAGATGAAGCCATACATCTTTTCCGTGGTCATCCTCTATTGGAAGTGTTGGTGATTTACCCATTGAACAATTTGTAGATAGAGGAGAACCACGAAGTTCAGGATTGCCGATGTATATATATGGATCATTGAATGTGGTCAAATGTTTCTCAAAGGGAATTTGTCCTGACAAATTATTATATGACAAATTCAAACTTTCCAAAAAGTCCATACTGCATGCCCAAGGAAGGAGGTATTGATCCTGAGATGTTGTTTCTAGACAAATCCAGAGATTCTAATCCTTGCATTTTGCTAATCTTATTTGTACTAACCCCAGTAAGGTGATTTCTAGATAGATTTAGACTCTTTAATCCAGAAAGGTTTGTTAACTCTTCAGGAATGCTTCCATGTAAATTATTCCAAGAGAGGTCTATGACCTTAATAAGTGATAAAATTATTTCACATCTGTACCCATTCCCTTTTATAACTAAAAATATATTCTCCTTGTAATACCCAATATCAAGAATATCTGTTAGGTCACCCCCTCTTTCAGATATTGTCATAGCATCAAAGTTGCCAATACCAAGAAGGAAATGGTGGTTAGATTGAATAACCAGTAAGGCAAGGTAGAGTTTATTTGATTAGAAGAAAGGCCGAGACGCTTAAGACTCTTTAGACCATGTATCCAATATGGCATATCACCCTGAATTTTTGTTTCAGCTGCTTCCAAGACCTTCAAACTTTGTATAATGCATCCAGAGAAAATTTGTTTAAGTTTAGCAATCTCTTTGCACAGATCAAGACCGGAGATAGATAATGCTTGTAACTTGCACAAATTGCCAAGAGATCTTGGTAGTGAAAGACCTTGGTTGTAAGAAATGTCAAGGATTTTGAGAGAACTCATGAATTCATAAATGTTGGCTGGAATTGGACCATGGAGAGCATTATTCCGGAGGATAAGACACTCTAGCTTATTAAGTTTGTACAACCGTCTAGGAGGTAGAGTAGAGCTAATATTGTTATGTGAGAGGTCAAGCACTTTAAGGTTGGTGAGGGTCCCTAACCAATCGGGTAAAGAACCTTGAAGGGAAATGTTTGATAAATATAACTCCAATAGACTGTGCCTAATGCAACCTGAGGAAACCCGTCCTAATTTAGATGGCTCTAAACTTACATTGAGAGAAGAAGATGTTAGTTCCGCTGGTTAGGGTTTGTGAACTTAGAGGAACACTCACTCACTTAAGCACTCAAGAAAAGCAAACACAAACCACACAAGAAGAGACACAAGACGTTGGTAACCCAGTTCGGCATCCACTTGCCTACATCTGGGGGGCCATGCCCGGAGATCAACAATCCACTAAAAAAGGGTAAAAGATAGAAGAGTACAAAACACACTTGTCACTCTCTCACAATACAAGAATACTACCCTCTCTAGATTGTCCGGTACCCCCCTACTCCCTCTTTCAAGAGTCGTAGCCAATCCTAGACCAAGGTAGTATATATAGACGCTTCAACGTCCCAAATATACCACATACCCTTTTTAGAATCTCCGCGGCTTCTAACTTTGAAACCTTCCGAAATTAGATGTCGCAACTTATGTTATAACAAATGTTGCGACATGACCCTGACTGTTGGCTTGGCTGAATTCTGGCTCCATTGCTAAGCGACCTCAAGACACCCCATCTGAGTCGATGTAGCCCGATCACCTGATCCGAACCTACCAGCAACTAACCTCCCTCTTCAGCTCCTCACCACACAGCCACCTCGCAAGGGGTGCACATCCTATGTGCGTCTTCATGAAACTTGCCAAACTTAGTCTTCACTTCACCCAAGTTTGATCTTCAAATCCTCTACAAAGATCTTCATTCAATCAGTTGAATCTTGCCACCAATAGGCGCATCTTCAAACATACCCTTAATAGACTTCATATCATCTCTATTAGGGTTCTTCAAATCTTGCCTTCAATAGTCTTCAAAATCATACCATTGATAGGTTATTTCTTCATTTAAGCTTCACCCATATTTAGTCTTCAATCACATCTTCTAAATATGGTCTTGATGAGATCTTGATATCATCTTGTTGCTTGCTTGATCTTCTTGCCTAAAATAGTTTCAACAAGATCTTCATTTAATCTTCATGAGAGTTGCAATTTCTTGCCAAAAATAACTTTTCAAGATCTCCCATGATATTTTCCACCTAGCCAAGTTTGTTTGCCATGTCATCCTTCATTCCACATCATTCTCCATGCCATGTCATCATGCTTGCCATGTCACCTTGACTAGGTGTCAAATTATGCCAATCTTAAAGTGCATTTGCACTAACAATCTCCCCCTTTGGCATAATTTGACACAACTTTTTCTGCTCCCAGACTGACCACTGTTACAACACCCTGTTACAACATTTGACTGGGACACAGACTGGACTGACACTTGTTACAACATCCAGTTATAACATTTACTGGAGAACAGACACCAGACCTGACACGTTAGTCTGCTAGTTGCTTACATAGAGTGAAAACATTCACAAGAAAAATACTTTGCAACTAGAGAAAACAACCATGCTACTATTAGACAAAACCAAACAGCAATGTTCGAAGCAAAGACATAACAAAGACATAACAATTGTTCAGACACAAACAAGCAACTAAAAGAATAGTTTAAAAGTGTTAGTTCCGCCGGTTAGGGTTTGTGAACTTAGAGGAACACTCACTCACTTAAGCACTCAAGAAAAGCAAACACAAACCATACAAGAAGAGACACAAGACGTTGGTAACCCAGTTCGACATCCACTTGCCTACATCTGGGGGGCCATGCCCGGAGATCAACAATCCACTAAAAAGGGTAAAAGATAGAAGAGTACAAAACACACTTGTCACTCTCTCACAATACAAGAATACTACCCTCTCTAGATTGTTCGGTACCTCCCTACTCCCTCTTTCAAGAGTCGTACCCAATCCTAGACCAAGGTTGTATATATAGACGCCTCAACGTCCCAAATATAGCGCATACCCTTTTTAGAATCTCCGCGGCTTCTAACTTTGGAACCTTCCGAAATTAGATGTCGTAACTTATGTTGTAACATTTGTTGCGACATTGGCCCTGGCTGTTGGCTTGGCTGAATTCTGGCTCCATTGCTAAGCGACCTCAAGACTGTGGGCCCCAGCCCATCCTTAATCAGGGTTAGCTGCTAAGCTAACAGTAATCCCCTTTTTATTTGTTCTCTCTCTACTTGTCTTCTCTTGTTGGTTGCCACTTTGGAGAAGAAAGCATGGAGGGATTCCCGGATCTCATGTCTTCATGCCTCCCTTCTTGGTTGATTATCTACCCCCATAGAGATTTTTTCTCTCTTCTTCCTCCCATTCCATCCTTCCTCTCCATCTTCCCATTCTCCCTATCTTTCTCCTTGGAAGCTTGAAGAAGAAGGTGTTCCACCGGAGCTTGGATTCTTACCGGGGTGCTCGTCGGTCGGAGGCGCGGTGAAGAGGAACAACGAGCTGCCGGGACTTCTAAGAAGGCTAGGTAGGTTTCCTTAAGCTTTGTGTTTGCTTTTGTGAGTTAGATTGCTTTGCATGAAAGCTCTTCTTCCTCATCTCCTTGCTAAACCTTGCCTTCCTAAGGTGTTCTTGTAGATCATGGTATATATATCTTGTTGTGTGGTTGATTCTTCATGTCTTGTTGGTATCCTAGCCATCTAGTGTAGTTTAGTAAGATGTATATATATGTATTCTGTTTTGTGTGTATATAAATACATGTTTTGCCTTTCTGCATATGCTCTGTTATATATATAACCCTTGCATGCATTTCAATAAGTTCTAAACAAAGTCTTGAAACATATGCTATATATATATATATATATATACACACACACACCCACTCGCACATCCATGCATCTGAAGAAGGTTTTGAAGTATTAAACCTTTGATATAACTATATATGCTGAACCACTTTGATATATATGTAAACCTTTGATATAAATATACATGCTGAACCACATGCTGAAACACTTTGATATATATATATAAACCTTTGATATAAATATATATGCTGAATCACTTTTGAAAATAATGATTTATATATATATATATATATATATATATATATATATATATATATATATATATATATATATATATATACGGATGCATGTCCAATGCTTTGAAATATATTTATTTATTTATAAAATGATTTATATATATGCATGTCCAAGGCTTTGAAATCCATTTATTTATTTATATAATTATACATATCCGGATGCATGCCCAAGGCTTTGAAATATATTATTTGTTTATATAATGATTTATATATATATACCAGGATGCATGGTTTGAATGCATGGTTTTGAAATATATTTATTTATTTGGTTGTTTTTCTCTTGGGTTATAGGACCACCTTGAGAGAACTTTGGACTTCTTTTGGATTTAGGAGCTCATCAAGTAAGTAATCCTTTGAACTCTTGTATTTAAAATGTAATTATTTTAATTTATTGTTAAGAAAATTCTGAAAATTTATCTTTATCCCTTGGATTATATTTGATTAGTTTTATATTATCATTGTTTTATTATCAAAAATATTGTTATTACTATTATCTTAATAAAAGAATCAGGTTGATTCTTTGGCAGGTTTACATACAAATTGTTATATTTATTTATTTATTTAATTATTTCCTTAATGTTATTACATATGTTTCTATGTTAAAAATTTGGTATTATTATTTCTTCTAATGGGAACCAGGCTAAGGCTAAATTTTGGGTATTTTCCCTTTTTCATTTAGTCAATTATTTAATTAATTGTTATTTATTTATCCTTTATCTTATATTATTACATGAATTTTTTAAAGTTACCGGTGAATATTTTGTATTTTGTGGCCTTGAAACTTTGCCTGAATATTTTGAGTCTCCAAATGAGCATTATGCAACCCTGTCAGTGGGGGGTTAAACCCTGACCTTGTCGACAAGAAATTTTGGAAAATGAGATTGCAGTTTCGCACCGTGTCCGTTCGGTGAAATAATCAACGGCCACCTGATATTCAGTCTCGGGTCACCAAGGGTAAACAAATGACCTCTGTTATTCTGGCTCGGGTCACCGAGGGTAAATAAATGACCTCTGGCAGCTATAGCAAATTTGGAGACACATTCAGAAATCTGTTACATCTTGCTTCATCTCTTGATTTTGTTTACACTATTCTGTGTTTCTGATTTTGTGCAAATTTTAGCTTTGAACTTTCGTTTCAGTTTACTGTTTTGGATTACTTATTGGGCTAGTGAGCTCAGGGATTTATTTTAAATCCTTTTCAGATCAGGAGCAGTAGATCCAGGAACCCTAGAAAGCTTCCAGTAGACACTTTCCCTGGAGTTGGGTTTTATGTTTGTTTTTGAGTTGTATGGTTGTTAAGAACCTCTTTATGGGTCTTTATGTACTTTCATTGTTCTGTACTTTGAACCTGGTTGTAACCGTTAAGTTGTACTTGGTTTGTTTTTCCCTTCAGTTTATCTTCTGCCTTCACCCTGTATTAGGTTTTGAGGCCTTGCAAATTCACTGGGCTCCTGCCCTGTGGGTTTGCGGCCGTTTGTCCGCGCACCGGGTTCGGCCAGACCGGGTTCGGGGCGTGACAAAGACACCCTATCTGAGTCGATGTAGCTCGATCACCTGATCCGAACCTACCAGCAACTAACCTCCCTCTTCAGCTCCTCACCACACAGCCCCCTCGCAAGGGGCGCACGTCCTATGTGCGTCTTCATGAAACTTGCCAAACTTAGTCTTCACATCACCCAAGTTTGGTCTTCAAATCTTCAGCAAAAATCTTCATTCAATCAGCTGAATCTTGCCAACAATAGGCGCATCTTCAGACATACCCTTCATAGACTTCATATCATCTCTATTAGGGATCTTCAAATCTTGCCTTCAATAGTCTTCAAGATCATACCATTGATAGGTTGTTTCTTCATTTAAGCTTCACCCATATTTAGTCTTCAATCACATCTTCTAAATATGGTCTTGATGAGATCTTGATATCATCTTGTTGCTTGCTTGATCTTCTTGCCTAAAATAACTTCAACAAGATCTTCCTTAATCTTCATGAGAGTTGCAATTTCTTGCCGAAAATAACTTCTCCAAGATCTCTCATGATATTTTCCACCTAGCCAAGATTGTTTGCCATGTCATCCTTCATTCCACATCATTCTCCATGCCATGTCATCATGCTTGCCATGTCACCTTGACTAAGTGTCAAATTATGCCAATCATAAAGTGCATTTGCACTAACAATCTCCCCCTTTGGCATAATTTGACACAACTTCTTCTGCTCCCAGACTGACCACTGTTACAACACCCTGTTATAACATTTAACTGGGACACAGACTTTACAAACTGACATATCAACTAGTTGCTTACAAAGACTACAACTAGTGATTTACAAATTCAGCATAAATGTAAAAATACAAAAGTAAGACAACTGTACAATTCAGTCTGGAGCACTTCAACTCTTCAATTTCTCCCCCTTTGTGACATAATGATGCCAAAGTCTTCACTGGTTGTTGCAAAACATGTTATAACTTTTTCTGCAACTCCCCCTATCTTCAGAACTTCTTCTTGCTGCTGCAAACGACATTGATAAACTGTAGCAAATGCAGGTCGTTTGCAGTCCCTAATAGGGATTAAAGTTGGCAAAGGCCAATCTCACCCCTCAACTTTTCGTATCTTGTAGCATCAAGGGGTTTGGTAAATATATCCGCCAATTGTTTTTCTGTTACAACATAATCCATAACAACTGTTTTGTTTTCAACCAAATCTCGTATAAAATGGTGTCGAAGATCAATATGTTTGGTACGAGAATGTTGAACTGGATTCTTGGAGATATCAATTGCACTTTTGTTGTCACAAAATATAGTCAACAATCCTTGTTGTAAGCCATTATCTTCAAGCATTTGTTTCATCCATAACAATTGTGTGCAACAACTTCCTGCCGCTATGTATTCAGCCTCTGCAGTGGAGAGTGAGATAGAGCTTTGCTTCTTGCTATACCATGTGACCAAGTTATTACCAAGATAGAAACATCCTCCTGAGGTGCTCTTTCTATCATCAATGTTTCCTGCCCAATCTGCATCACTATAACCGGCAAGATGTGAGTTGGAGTCTTTTGAATACCATATTCCATATTATGCAGTGCCATTGACATATCGAATGATGCGTTTAACAGCCTTCAAATGAGATTCCTTTGGTGTTGCTTGATATCTAGCACAAACTCCAACACTAAAAGAGATATCTGGCCTACTAGCTGTGAGATAAAGCAAGCTTCCAATCATGCTTCTATAAAGACTTGGGTCCACATCTTTTCCATTCTCATCTTTTGTCAACTTCTCATTTACACTCATGGGTGTCCTCATGTGTCTGGCATTCTCCATACCAAACCTTTTCACCAAGTTCTTTGCATATTTTGTTTGAGAAATGAAAATTCCTTCATTGTTTTGTTTGACTTGAAAACCCAAGAAGTAGCTTAGTTCACCTACCATGCTCATCTCAAACTCTTCTTGCATTAGAAAAACAAACTCATCCACTTGCTTCTGAGATGTTGAACCAAATATAATATCATCAACATAGATTTGTGCTACCATGAGATCTGATTTGGACTTCTTGATGAATAGGTTTTTGTCTACTCCCCCTCTTTGATAGCCCTTCTCAAGTAAAAACTTTGTGAGTCTTTCATACCAAGCCCTAGGAGCTTGCTTCAAGCCATAGAGAGCCTTTTTCAATTTATACACATGATCTGGATGTTGAGGATCTTCAAACCCTTTTGGTTGCTCCACAAAAACTTCTTCATTTATGACTCCGTTTAGAAAAGCACTCTTGACATCCATTTGATGTAGCTTGAACCCCATGCAACATGCAACTGCTAACAGTAATCTGATGGATTCTAGACGTGCAATTGGTGCAAATGTTTCATCAAAGTCAATTCCTTCTACTTGTGTATACCCTTTAGCCACTAGTCTTGCTTTATTTCTTGTGATGTTGCCTTTGTCATCTGTCTTGTTCTTGAAGATCCACTTTGTTCCAATAACATTCATATCCTTTGGTCTTGGGACCAATGTCCACACATCATTTCGAACAAACTGATTTAATTCTTCTTGCATTGCTTCCATCCAGTATTCATCAACTAAGGCCTCCTTGACATTCTTTGGTTCAATAACAGAGATGTAACATGTGTATCCGGCCAATTCTCGATAATCAATTCTTTGAGTGTTTCTAGTTCTTCTTCCTTCAATCACATTACCGATCACATTCTGTATAGGATGATTCTTTTTTATTCTTGAAAATGTTTCAAGACTGCTGTCTTCATCTTCTTTATCTGAATCTGAAATAATTCCGCCTGTTGTAACTTTTGTTGTAACATCGGTTGCAACATCAGTTATAATCTGCTGTCTGTCTACATCCTGACTAGTTTCTGCTGTTGCAGTTGGAAGTGTAACCTGTTGTTCTGCCTGCAATTCTTCATCAGCTGGTTCACAATTCTGTGTGATAAATTTCTTTGGCTTGCTTGAAGAACCTTGAGTCTCCATTTCAGAGAAATCATCAATAACAACATTAATGGTCTCCATCATCTTCTTGGTTCTTGAATTGAACACCCGATATGCTCTACTGGTGGTAGAATATCGCATAAACACTCCTTCATCACTTTTCTTGTCAAACTTTCCCAGCTGATCTCTATCATTCAAAATGTAACATTTGCTTCCAAAGATATGAAAGTATTTGAGGTTTGCTTTTTCCCTTTCCAAATTTCATATGGTGTCATGATGGTTGAAGGTCGAATATACACTCTATTGATGATGTAATATGCTGTATTAATTGCTTCGGCCCAAAACCTTGTGGGGAGGTTCTTTGAATTCAACATAACTCTGGCCATTTCTTGAAGAGTGCGATTCTTGCGTTCAACCACCCCGTTTTGTTGAGAAGTCTTTGGAGCTGAAAAATTCATGACGAATCCCATGTTCTCTGCACAATTCTGCAAACTGAGTATTTTCAAATTCTCTTCCATGATCACTTTTGATTCTAACAATCTTCCCAATTTGACACTCTTTCTCATTTTGAAGTTGCATGCATAGCTTCTTGAAAGCTTCAAAGGCATCTGATTTCTCATTGAGAAAATCCACCCAAGTGTACCTGGAGTAGTCATCAACACAAACAAATACATATCTTTTACCTGACAAGCTTTCTGTTTGTGTAGGTCCAATAAGATCCATATGTAAGAGTTCTAGCACTCTTGTTGTAACAATGTCTCGTAGCACTTTGTGAGTAGCACGACTTTGTTTTCCCAATTGACAAGGTCCGTAAACACCATCTTCCTTTTTTGTAAGCTTTGGCACTCCCTTAACAGCTCCCATTTCGGTTATCTTCATTAAGTTTCTGAAGTTCAGGTGTCCAAGCTTTTGATGCCAGATTTCAGTGATGTTGCAAGAAGTGTTATAACATACTTCCAATTTTTCCAGCAAATAGCAATTGTCTGAAGATCTTGATCCGGTTAGAACACATTGACCAGCTTCATCATATACCACACATTTGTCCTGAGTGAATTTTACCACCAGATTTCGATCACATAATTGACTTATACTCAGAAGATTTGCCTTGAGTCCTTCTACATGCAGAATGTTTTTCAATCTTGGATATCCCGGAACCATCAATGTTCCTTTTCCAACTACTTGACCTTTCTTACCATCACCAAAAGTCACATGCCCGATTTGACATTCTTTGTAATTCATCAGAAAATCTTTGTCACCTGTCATGTGTTTTGAGCAACCACTGTCAAAATACCAATTATCCTTTTTCGAATTTTTTATTGAAGAGTATCCCACTAAGTCTTCCTTTCTAACCCACATCTTCTTGGTTTCTTTCTTCTTTTCTCTAGTAGATGATGACTGTCTCACATGTCTGCCCTTATTCAAGTCTTTCTTCATTTTCCAACATCTTGGACGAATGTACCCTTTGACCCCACAATAGTGACATGTTGGAATCCACTTCTTTGTTCTTCCATTCTTCATGTCTTCCTTTACTTTTTTGGATTTTTGAGACTTTGATAGAGCTTCAGTCAGCTTTTCTTGACATTCTGCCAACCTTTGTATAAGATGTTTATTTTCTGTGACCACCTGATCAAACATTTTTAACATAAATTCATACCCATGAAGAAGATCTTTTTCAGTAACCACTTTACAATCTGTTTCTGTGGATGTTACAACTGATGTTGTAACAGGACTTGCAACAACATTGAAATTTCTGAAAACTTCACCTCTATTCATCACAACTGGTAAGGACACATTATGGCTGATTATATCTTCTGCTTTGCCTTCTGTTACTGTCGATCTTATTGCTTCAGTTTTCAGAGCTATATCTTCTTCTCTTCTTCCTGGTTTCAGATTCATCTCATAGACTTGTAAAGATCCCATCAACTCATCAAGTCTCAAGGTAGTGATGTCCCTTGCTTCTTCTATTGCAGCAACTTTTGCTTCAAATCTTCTTGGAAGAGATCTAAGAGTCTTCTGAACCAGCTTCTTGTCTGAGAACTTCTTGCCGAGTTGATAGGCTTGATTGGTAATGTCCATAAGCTTTGCATTGAAGGTGGCTATTGTCTCTTCTTCACCCATCCTGATATTCTCAAACATGGTGTTCAACATTTGAAGTTTAGAGTTTTTTACCAGGTTTGTGCCTTCATGAATCTTTTGAAGGATCTCCCAAGCTTCTTTGGCACTCTCGCATGTGGTAATATACTTGAATTGGTTCTCGTCCACTCCTCCAAAAATTGCATTTAGAGCTTTTCCATTTGCATTAGCTCTCTTCATATCTTCAGCACTCCAGTTGATCTTTTTCTTCACAGTCTCGTTCTTATCTTCATCAACTTGAGTTGGAGGAGACCATTTATCTTCAATAGCTATCCACGCACTCTCATCAATGGACTTGATGAAAGCCTTCATTCGAGCCTTCCAATATGGGTAGTTGGAACCATTGAACAATGGAGGACGTGTGATAGAGGCACCTTCTCTTCCGGCCATCAAAGAAACTAGCTAGGATCTCACCGACCTTGAAAACAAGGTTAACACGACGACCTATGCTCTGATACCACTTGTTAGTTCCGCCGGTTAGGGTTTGTGAACTTAGAGGAACACTCACTCACTTAAGCACTCAAGAAAAGCAAACACAAACCACACAAGAAGAGACACAAGACGTTGGTAACCCAGTTCGGCATCCATTTGCCTACATCTTGGGTGCCATGCCCGGAGATCAATAATCCACTAAAAAGGGTAAAAGATAGAAGAGTACAAAACACACTTGTCACTCTCTCACGATACAAAAATACTACCCTCTCTAGATTGTCCGGTATCTCCCTATTACCTCTTTCGAGAGTCGTACCCAATCCTAGACCAAGGTTGTATATATAGATGCCTCAACGTCCCAACTATGGCGCATACCCTTTTTAGAATCTCCGCTGCTTCTAACTTTGGAACCTTCCGAAATTAGATGTCGTAACTTATGTTATAACAAATGTTGCGACATGACCCTGGCTGTTGGCTTGGCTGAATTCTGGCTCCATTGCTAAGCGACCTCAAGACACCCCATTTGAGTCGATGTAGCTCGATCACCTGATCCGACCTACCAGCAACTAACCTCCTTCTTCAGCTCCTCACCACACAGCCCCCTCGCAAGGGGCGCACGTCCTATGTGCGTCTTCATGAAACTTGCCAAACTTAGTCTTCACATCACCCAAGTTTGGTCTTCAAATCTTCTACAAAGATCTTCATTCAATCAGCTGAATCTTGCCAACAATAGGAGCATCTTCAGACATACCCTTAATAGACTTCATATCATCTCTATTAGGGATCTTCAAATCTTGCCTTCAATAGTCTTCAAGATCATACCATTGATAGGTTGTTTCTTCATTTAAGCTTCACCCATATTTAGTCTTCAATCACATCTTCTAAATATGGTCTTGATGAGATCTTGATATCATCTTGTTGCTTGCTTGATCTTCTTGCCTAAAATAACTTCAACAAGATCTTCCTTAATCTTCATGAGAGTTGCAATTTCTTGCCAAAAATAACTTCTCCAAGATCTCTCATGATATTTTCCACCTAGCCAAGATTGTTTGCCATGTCATCCTTCATTCCACATCATTCTCCATGCCATGTCATCATGCTTGCCACGTCATCTTGACTAGGTGTCAAATTATGCCAATCATAAAGTGCATTTGCACTAACAAAAAGATTTTGTAAGAATTACCCATGTGAAGATACAGAGCTTTTACAAACTTTAATAGATACAACACTACTGTTATATTGACGATAAGTATTATTTTCCAACTAAATACTTAAAAGTTATACTTCTTTCTATAATATTTAATTATTTAAACAATTATATTTATTGTTAATTTTCAAAAATTATTTTCACAAATATTTTTGACTTAGTCAAAGTCGTCAAATAAATTTTCCTCTGACAAAATTTTCATTTTTTTTTTGGGAAAAATGCAATCAATTCTAGCCGTGCACACAAAAGACGCGGTAGAGTCAATGTCATTGAATCGAAGTAGCTTTGGCCTTTTCTAACAAAATTTATTGCAATTCAAATTTCTAAATCCCACCAAACACGTTAACAAACTTTTAGTGATGGTCTACAAGGATTATTCGTTCTGTCACAACACATCCATTTCCATGTCGAAGTAGACAACCTTGGTTGCAAAGCTCAATTAGTTTAAATTTTTAAATCTTTGTTTTTATTCCCTTTATTTTATAATCTTGACTCCGTAATATTAGATAATTGATGAGTTGTAATCAAACTGGTCTTTTGGGTTTGGGTCTAGTTTACCATCACTAAAACAAATAAGACATAATATTAAGGAGATATTATTTATCATTTATCATTTGTTAAAGAATCTCTTCTTTATTTCAATAAATAATCAAATAAAAGAATTCTCAGCTCATCCAACGCCATACAGGTCAAGTATATAATATGGGAATTCTACTCACTAATCGGTAAATTATGATAAGACAATTTTTTTTTTTTTTTTTTTTTTTTTGATAAAAGGAGCCGAAGATATTTTATTGAAACAATCAATACAAAGAAGTCAAACAAACAAACAAGTAGAGCAAAACTAAGGAATACAAACAAAGGCTAGAACAAACAAAAACCATTAACATAAAAAATCTTCATTAACCATCTGGGCAAATCTCTTCCCTGATGAAACAAAGAAAGAGAATGAGTTGAAATGCTATGGCTAACTAATCTAGCAGCAACTGATTCCAATTTTTGGGGACGATGTGGACTGGAGGTGATCCAAAATCTTTGAGTTGTCGTTGAAGACCGGGGAAGACAGCAGCAACTTGCCAATCAGCCACCTTACCATCAGTCAATAGTGCAGAATGGAGGGCAAGACAACTTATGAAGACATTCTTGATCTGAAAACCATTCAAGGTTGCAACCTGTATAGCTAGTGACAACACTTTTATCTCAGCATTAATCTCGGAATTGATCAAGATAAGGTAGCAACATGACAGCAAAACCAAATAGTTATAAACAATGAATAAAGTCTCTGATGCGATCAATGGTACGGGGGTTTGAAGCCCCATGGTAGTTCCAACATAGAATTTTAATATGAGGCATCAAGGAATACTATTAAATAGAATTCAAAAAAAAAAAAAAAAAAAGAGATTAAGTGGTGGATCTCACTTTTTTTGGGACGGGACTTGTTTTTACTTTTTAGTAGGAGTACGTCTGGCCAGAGCCTCCAACTAGATATCCTTTTGATAGTGAGAAAAAAGCATATCATCATTTGGTTCCAAGGGGGGAGCCTAGTCCATCAAAGCCCATCAGAGAACCATCATCAACAAATTCATCCATCTGAAGGTCAGGCTGGTAAGAGATGTAAAGGGCGAGCTTTACCCTATCAACCAGGAAATAATGGTTCTGGTCTTCATCACAATGAGGGGAAAAAGTGAGCAACAATGAAGGAATTGGCTGTGTTTGGAGAGGGAAAAAACGGTGGGGGACAGGATAGGATGGAGGGGTGAGGGTTCCATGCTGTTAGGGTCACAGGGCAGTGGAACGAAAGTTAAAGTGGTACAGGAAAAAGTCGGCTGCATTGTAGGAGTGGAGTCATATTGCCCTCGGGACCCGAAGGAGAAGGCCGAAGGTCACCCTAGGGACTAGATGAATTCCCATCATCAACGGCCATAAGATTATCAACAGGATTTTGTTTCTCAAGATATGGGAAACGAATTTGCTCGAGAGTCAAACAGTTGCAGAATCACATCACGAAAGGCCGCCACATGTCGAGAAACTAAGGGGCTATTCCAGACCATGAAGCCATGTGTCTGGATCTTGGCCATCGTTCCCAACTCTTTGTACTGAACTAGGGTTTCGAGCTCTGCCCCGACCACGGCTACAGCTACGGCCATTGCGACTTCAGGGTTTCAACCAAGCCCCAAATTCCGACGATTCTTCATCAACCCCAGTTGAGAGTTTCAAGGCAGGGTTATCGATCAAGGTGCAGTCATCCATCCATTCATTAGCCTCTCCAGGAGACCGGTGATGCTCATCAACCTCCATCTCCAGCTTTAAGGAGACAATGAGTGGATGAGGATTCGAGACCGGTCTCTGGCTACTAATGAAGGTGCATTTGGATTCCTCGTGACCAACGCTGCAGCATCTATAACAAAAAAACATGGAGTTTTTCATAGAGAGCTAAATGAATACCAAGTTTTCACCATACTTAACCTAGGTGCCCTTTTGCAGGGGAAGGTCAAGGTCTATTTCAACATAGATACGAGCATAGTTGAAGCGCGAAAGATTCAGGGTACGTTCATCGATTTTCAAGACTCTCCCAAAATGAGAAGCGATGTTCTGCAGCAAGTCGCCAGTCCAGAGTTCCATGAGGGCGTGGTGTAGTTAAATCCAGACTGCCACCGTCGAAAGCTCTTCAAAGGCGAGCTGGAAGGATTCACGGCATTCTGATAGTTACGGGATCCTGCCGTCAATGGTCCAAGGGCCTTCCCACAGGAGCTTAGACTACATTTCAAGAGTTTCACAACGAATGAAGTACAAACCATTAGGTAAATCAGAGATAGTATATCCACCAAAACCCCTCCAGGCATTGGCTAAAGCAAGTTTAGCCTGATCTAGAGGTAAGGATTTGCCCAGAAATTTGGCCTAAAGAATCATTTGCATATTATCCCTAGCCGATAACCATTGGTGTTTGTCAATGGAAACACAGGAGTGGATTGAGTTTTTCAGATGATCAAAGTGGGATTTCTAGAGGTGAAAGGGTTTTTGAAGGTGGACGTATGGGAGGAAGATTCCATAACCTTAGCCCAAGAGACTCCTGGCATGGCTGAGGAGGAAGAAGGACAAAGGTCTGGAGGTTTCAGTGGAGGTTTCAGTGGTTGGGAGCTCATCAGAGAGGTTTCAGCAAGGCTTATGCAATGCTGCACTAAATTTGGTTTTTCTATGTAGTTGTGTGTAAGGCTGTACTTGATTGAGTGGGGTTTTAGTTTATTGCTCTATGAAATATTATTTCTCTATTTGTAGTCAACATTAATATTATTTTATTAAAAAATATTCCATATAAAATATAGAATAGATTTTAATAGTATTAATTCAATATAAATTTATTTTTTTTATAGAATAAACAAAAGTGATCTAAAAGCGGTAGTAAAAAAGCCTTGCCAAAAATTGTGCCAAATACCTTGAATATATATACATATATATATATATATATATATATATATATATATATATATATATATATAATTTTGCTAATAACCATGCCAAAATTGTGCCAAATTTGGAACCAAAATCTGTACCAAAAACTAATGGTAATGTTTGGTGTGATAAGAAAAAATCATGCCAAAAATAGTGATAAATTTTGGCACGGTATTAAAAAACCTGTCTTAAAATATATTTGTCACCATTGCTACAGGCACAGCTATTTTTCTGTGCAAAATATGGTGCCAAAGTTAGTTTGGCACGGTTTTTAAGCTTATTTTCATGTCAATTAGACATTTATCTTGTAGTGATTCTCATGCTCTACAAGTAACGGCCATGACGACCTTTTCTTTTCACATTATAATATGGCAGCTCAAAATGACATTTTATTGTTTAACCCTCTCTTTATCGAAATTATTAATGTGAAGTTAAATTCTGCTTTGTGAAATAATTCTAGTGTATGTGTACTATGCACCTAAAATTTTTTGTTGATTTTATTTCTATAATTTTATTTTTTTTTTTTGATAAAATGTGGACAAACTACATTAGGGACATGCACAGATATAGAGTTAATCCATCAGCACTTCTGTGCATTTATCCTATGTGAGATTAGGTTCAACTCGCTTCATTTGTAAGACATGAACACCTCACACAGAAGACTTAATGCCAATAAATCAAAAGATTATTGACTTTCTATAATTTTTTATAATTTTTAATTTGAGAGGAAAATTTTAGAATATTTTATTTTATTAAAATAAAGTAAAGTTATAATTCTCCTTATATATATATGTGTGCGCGCGCGTGTGTGCAAGCTCGCGTGTGTCTCCATAAGGGAGTAGGGAATTGGAAAGATTTTGAATGCCTGAGAATAAATGGTAATTTTCCAAAAACTTATTTATGAGGAATTCTTGTCTAAAGGACTAATTTGAAAAACTTTAAGGACTTGCATGTTAGGTTGGAGACTGATATGTAAATTCTAAGGACATTTCACTACACCATAATAGGTCTTTAGCGGCGTTTTTTTTTTTAATATTTAGCGGCGTTTTAAAACGCCGCTAAATATTATAACGGCGTTTTTGCAAAACGCCGGCAAAAATGCCGCTGAAAGTGGTGTCGGTAATGTTCCAGCAATTAGCGGCATTTATATAAAAACGCCACTAAGTTAGCGGCGTTTTTTTACTTTTAGCGGCGTTTTGTATCTAAAAAAAATAATTAATTTATCAATTACATTAGCGGCGTTTATCTGTAAACGCCGCTAAATTAGCGGCGTTTTAGTAACCTTTAGCGGCGTTTTTAAAAAAATCATTTTAAAAAATAATGTTAATTTTTTTTATTTTAATTTTTTTTAAAAAAAAGTAAATCTGCTTCTTTTAATAATAATAATAATAATAATAATAATAATAATAATAATTATTATTATTATTATTATTATTATTATTATTATTATTATTATTATTATTATCTCTTCTCTCTTCCCTCTTGTCTCTAGTTCCTCCTCCTACTTCTTATTCTTCTTCTTCTTCATCATCATCTTCATCATCATCACCATCTTCTTCTTCTTCTTCTTCATCTTCATCATCATCTTCTTCTTCCTCTTCTTCTTCTCGCGTCATCATCATTATCAACACATTCTTCATCTTCATCTTCATCTTCTTTATTATCATCATCATCTTCTTCTTCTTCTTCAAAGGTATTTATAGAAAAACAAAAAACTGATTGTATTTAGCGGCGCTTTTTAATAAAAACGCCGCTAAATAAAAATTTAAAATTAATGGCGCCAAATTCAATTTTTTCTGGAAAAGATGGCGCAAATTTTGAATTTTCAAAAAATTAAACATTAGCGGCGTTTTTACAAATAAACGCCGTTACAGTTTAATTTTTTTAATTTTCAATAATTTTTTTTATTTTTAAATTTAATAATATCAGGGATTTAGCGGCGTTTGTAGCAAAAACGCCGCTAAATATAAATTTTATTATTTTTAAACTTAATAATATCAGGAATTTCGCGGCGTTTTTCCCGAAACACGCCGCTAAATATAAATTTTATTATTTTTAAATTTAATAATATCAGGGATTTAGCGGCGTTTGTCGCAAAAACGCCGCCAAATATAAATTTTATTATTTTTAAACTTAATAATATCAGAAATTTAGCGGCGTTTTTGGCCGAAACGCCGCTAAATATAAATTTTATTATTTTTAAAGTTAATAATATCAGGGATTTAGCGGCGTTTGTCGCAAAAACGCCGCCAAATATAAATTTTATTATTTTTAAACTTAATAATATCAGAAATTTAGCGTCGTTTTTGGCCGAAACGCCGCTAAATATAAATTTTATTATTTTTAAACTTAATAATATCAGGAATTTCGCGGCGTTTTCCCCTGTAAAACGCCGCTAAATATAAATTTTATTATTTTTAAATTTAATAATATCAGGAATTTAGCGGCGTTTGTAGCAAAAACGCCGCTAAATATAAATTTTATTATTTTTAAACTTAATAATATCAGGAATTTCGCGGCGTTTTTCCCGAAACACGCCGCTAAATATAAATTTTATTATTTTTAAAGTTAATAATATCAGGGATTTAGCGGCGTTTGTTGCAAAAACGCCGCCAAATATAAATTTTATTATTTTTAAACTTAATAATATCATAAATTTAGCGGCGTTTTTGGCCGAAACGCCGCTAAATATAAATTTTATTATTTTTAAACTTAATAATATCAGGAATTTCGCGGCGTTTTCCCCTGTAAAACGCCGCTAAATATAAATTTTATTATTTTTAAATTTAATAATATCAGGGATTTAGCGGCGTTTGTAGCAAAAACGCCGCTAAATATAAATTTTATTATTTTTAAACTTAATAATATCAGAAATTTAGCGGCGTTTTTGGCCGAAACGCCGCTAAATATAAATTTTATTATTTTTAAACTTAATAATATCAGGAATTTCGCGGCGTTTTCGGGAAAAACGCCGCTAAATATAAATTTTATTATTTTTAAATTTAATAATATCAGGGATTTAGCGGCGTTTTTAGCAAAAACGACGCTAAATATAAATTTTATGATTTTTAAATTTAATAATATCAGGAAATTAGCAGCGTTTTTTGATAAACGCCGCTAAATATAAATTTTATTATTTTTACATTTAATAATATAAGGAATTTAGCGGCGTTTTTTGCAAAAGCGCCGCTAAATATAAATTTTATTATTTTTACATTTAATAATATCAGGAATTTAGCGGCGTTTCGGAAATAAACGCCGCTAATGACACTACTTTCGTGGCGTTTATTATAAAAACGCCGCTAATTTACAGTAGTTTCGTGGCACTTCTAAAAAAACACCGGTAAATTAGATTTTTAGTGGCGTTTATGGAAAAACGCCGTCAAAGTCTTAAATATAGCGGCGTTTTGTAAAAACGCCGCAAAATAAACGCCGCTAAAGACCCATTATGGTGTAGTGTTTATTGAAAGTGATTTTTGTTAGAGGAGCTAATTGATTGTAACTATGCGCAAGTAATAATAATGATGATGATGATTGGTATCACCTCCATCCATCCATGACCCAAGCTTAAACCAATCAAAATCCTTTCTTCTAATTTTCCTTTTAACTATACCTTAAACCCTCTCATGATCTTCACCTGTGGCTTCTTCCTTCCATTCAAAGTCCCTTCTTCTTACCACCCACATGTCAACTTCTTATCAGATGCAAGCTGCAAGGTGTTCACGATGTGAAGCAGTGAGGGATATTAATTAAGAGTGGGGCTTTCAACCTTGCATGCTAATTACTTCATGCCAATTGCATGGTGTTTAAGGGCTGATTTATGGTCGGTGAGCTTGATTGAATGTTAGATTCCATGAAACTCCATGTTGATTTTGTTTAATTATTGCTCCCTGGAATTGGTCTGGTGAACTTGGGGCTCTATCAAATAGCCACACACACACACCAATAGGGTTTATGATTATTTTTAATAAATAAATAAATACATAGTTAATATGTAAATCATAAAATACTTGAGTAAGAAATTTATCATACCCAAAAAAGGGCATATCTAAGAATCACAAAAAGGGGATACTATTCTGAGTAAAAATACACGATTTCATCTCAAGCCAAATATTGCAAAATATGGTTCTAGCTAGAAAGTCCCAAAACTCTCTATCCAGGGGTCAAAGCTTAAATAAGCATACTCCCCACATGTCAATCATCAAGTTAAAGTATGTGAGTAGTTTGAGAATGGAGACAAAGTGATATCAAATCCATACCGCAAGTGGGTAGTGGATTAAAAAGTGGTCTATCGATTTAATGGCCGAGTGAAAAAGAAAAAGTGGCTATCGACATTCTATTGCATACCCACATAACTAATATCTAATTCAAAATCCAATTGTTCTCGGCAGTCTAGATGAAAATGCTATTTTTTTGGGACAACCGCTCTTCCAAATAATAAGGTTGCAATGTTAACTGCATTAGAAACTGATTGAAAGACTTGACCAAAAATACCTAAGTTACCTACAAATTAATAAGTTGTTTCAAAAGTTTTGGTTGTGAATAATAATGCGGGGCAAATCATCATAAAAAATTAATAAGGCTACAAATGAGACAAGTAATTTACGTGGTTCGGCCAAAATAAGACCTACATCCACGGGAGAACAATACTGTCATCTTCATGTCACTTGGAAATTACAGTTACAAGAGAATTTCATCTTAATCATGCAACTCCACAAGCATAAGATCTAATATGTCGTCCACCTTTAAAGTAGACAAGGTACAAGAAAAATGCCAAAGAATTACTCCATCATATATTATAGTCTCTTTTCAATTTAACAAGAAATCCTTTTCTTCTTCTTTTCTTCTTTGCTTCGAAACATCATATTTTCCAACTGCCTCTCAACCAAATAATTTTCAAATGGATCAACCTCAATCATTGGATATATAACTAATGCAATGACATAAATCTTATTCTCATTAGTCCTTGTCGTAGTTTGTTGGAGTAAGTTTGAAGTTATAGACAAAATACTGAGCCTCCAAATTCGTGCCTTTACTTCACCCAAAAAACAATGCCAATTGAGTTTTTGCATTCCATGTCTGGCAACTCCAGTAGATATATAAAACATTTGAGAGAAATCATGCAACAGAAACTGTGGCCATGTGCTCTAATATTGGCCTTGCTTGTGCAAAATGGGTGTAGATCAGTAACAGATACAGTATGTGGTACCTTGTCTTCCATTGGGGCCTTCCCAATAAGTGATCCAACTAGAGCCTAGATAATGTCCCTTAAATCCAACATTAAGTTTCCTATATAAATGATCAACAAAATAATTAAAGTTTGTGCAATATATAAAAGTTAACACAATTAATGTACCTCCATCCTCAAAAAAAGAATTGATGCTTTGGACTTACTATATTGAGGCTGAACAAGAAATATCAAGTATAAGCGAAAATTGTGTTATGAAGTTTGGGCAATGAATAAGACACGAAATGCATTTCCCTGGATACTTGAGCACTTTCATATAACAAGCAAATTCGATCTTGATGTCAAATTCTACAATATGTTAGAAAGAACTTGCAAACCTCTTACATGGTTATCAAGATAACAAAAGTTTAATCAAGATGGCAAGATACTACATTGAACAATGTAGCTCAAAGACCTCAAAACTAGTAGAATGCCACACAGAACTAGTGACATAGTGAAATGAGTCACTCTACCAGGTGGTAGAACCACTTCAATTCCGCATCAAAGATGTGCTCAATGAACTGTATGCTGGTTTATTTTCATCTATCTAGTATATAGTTGAGCACTTCACCCAAGAAACACATTATGAATGAAAAAAGGAAAAATGTTCACTATATATGATATTAGGATAATGATCTTCAATTCGTCTATTGGAAATAAAAAACAATTTGCATTTTTAGATACTATTATCTATTCACATCAAAGAAAAATTATACATCAATTTTAGCATGACATAAGAAACATATATGCAAGATGTTTCAATGTTCCAAGCACGGGAGATGTGGCAAAAATATTGCAAATGCAATGCATCAAGGCAAGACACTTACATGGCATTTTGAACATCATACAGGCAGATTGACTTATTGTCACTTGTAGTTATTAGATAACATGCGGTGCGGCTCTGTGAAAATCCATCACAAATATACATATAATCACAACTCAAGAATTTTATCCAACTGTTTGAAAGCAAAATTAAGAGAAAGAAGTCTTACGCTTGCATCTCTGACCACGATCACGGGTTCAAATAGTTGGACAGGCTTAACAGTATTGATACCCTGGTAAGCCACCATGTGACACTCATCACAGAAATGTCGATCTTTATTTCATTAGAATAAAGAGATAAGCTTTTGATCCTAATATATATATAGAGAGAGGATTAGTTATCTATAAAGATCCCTAGATTTGGAAACTGTTAGATAATGATATAATGGTAATTGTGCAAGCCCTTCCACTATATAAAAAAAATTCTGATTTCAAGAATAAGGAGACCCGCATCGTTAGCCTTTGTGAGATCATATATAGAATGTTGGTTATCTATAAACATGTCTAGATTTGAAATTCTTAAATAATAATCTAATGGACACTATGCAAGCTCTTTACACCAATAAAAAATTCTAATATCTATAAGAGGGAGACTGATATCATTAGAAGCCATTAAACAATAATCTAATAGTTGTTCTAGCGACTTTCTTAGGGTGATTGAAATCTAAGGATGTCTTAGATGATAAATTACCATATATATATATATATATCAAAATCAAGCGATTGAAATTGACATACCTCAAGAGATTGAATTTCATATCGACAAAGTTTATCCCAAAAATAGTGCTCTTGATTGTTGTTTCTTTTCTAGAACATGGAAGCAACCCAGTCGCTGGCTCTAGAGATAGTTTTTAATTTGTGGGGTGCTAAGTTATGAAGGCTTGATGAGTGCACTAACAGCCAGCGAGATCCACCCTGACCGTGGCATAACATGCCAAAAGGGAAAGAGAGTGTTTTTATATATTACATTAACAAAAAAATAAATGTAAACTGTACTAATATTGGATTAGTAAATTAACAAAAATTAAAATATTAAAACTAATCAAGAAATATAATCTAAAATAAAATAATTTAGCTTTAAATTTATAGGAAAGAATATAATTAAATAATATAAAAAAATGAATTTGAAACCAAAAAATAAATAAGTAAATAACCATCCATTATGCTTACTCAGAACAAATCAGAACCCACATCCCCTTATAACAAATAAAGTAAAAAAATCATACTAAATCAAACTACACTTTTAAATAACTATAAGAAAAAACCTTGAATTTTTCAAATTATGAAAATTACTAACTGTTCTTATGCATCAAAGGCTGGAAATAGTTGGACACATTGGTATGAAGATTATCTACAAACATAGCAAAAGATGATACTTTTCTTTTTTATAATTCATCTTTCCCTAACTAAAACAATTAAAAAAAGCTTGTTAAATTGATTGAAGGGAGGAATGAAAAAGTAAAATTTTTAAATTTCATGGGCCATGTCATGTGATGTAACTATTGTAAGTCATTGAAATTAACTCAATTAACAAAAAAAGGGCGATTTTACATGTACTAAGTCATTGTTCTCTTTACATTTTGAGCTAATTAGAAAAGATGAATAATAACTAACCTATAATTTTCAAACTCCAAACGAAAATGCTCTCTGATATGCTAAAGATCAAGTAAAAAATGTCACACTAACATAATCAATTAAAAGGAAAAATAAAAATAAATACTAATAGGACTAAAGAGATAACAAAAAAAATAAATGCAATGAACATGATGAAAGAAAATAATGAATTTAGTACTGCATGTACCTTAATTGATTGCAACAAGAGGAGTCAATCCACCCAATGGTCCTTGTTTCGGTATTTCCTCTTCAATCCAATGAATTTTACAGGAATTGCTACATACAAATGATCATGCATGCCATCTACATATCGAAAACTGTAATCCTCCAAGTTTCTATGTGCAAAGTATTTTTGAAACTCTGCATATATATGTATAATCTCTAGAGACATGGAACAATAAAGTTTACATTGTATACTCGTGCACTAGGATTGTAAATTTTGTAAAGTAGTTGTATTATGATGAAGAATATATCAAAGTTTAACTATACTATTGAAATCATGTATTATTCAAGATTGACAAGTTCAGAATTGCTATAATTTCTGCTCTGTTTTTTCTGATATATATATATATGTTTGTGATTCTAACTAAAGTATGCTAAAGCCGTGATTACATTGATGATAGTATAATAAACATGTTGTCTGAAACTTCTCAGTTTTGTAAGCTTTTGGAAAAGAAAATATGAATAATGTGAATGGTATAGCAATAAAACATCAAGAAAGATCATGTAGACTAGAGTCATGCATGAAACAAACAAGAATTATGTCCTCTTACAACAACTAATTTACCAATCATAATAAAGTACATTACATATTTATACAAACACACAAAAGTAAAACTTAACTAGTTCAGATTAAGGGAAGAATGCTTGGTGCATCAAAGGTCTGAATTATTTGGGCATATGTTGATGCAAAGGCCATCTACAAACTTAGAAGAAGATGATATTTTTCATTATCCAAATTCATCCTTGCTTTCCTGAAAAAATTAAAAGTGCATGTTAAATTGATCTCCAGAATGAATGAAAAATTAAAAAAAAAAAAGTCCAAAAAAATTAATGCAATATGTTGCACGTGTGTTGATTAAACATATGACATTGAATTTAGTTGAATCAATGGAGAAAGGCAAATTTTACTTCTTGAGCTCATGAAAAAGATGAAAAGTAATTAATGTATAATTCCCCAAGTCTTGGCGAAAATGCTCACTAATATTCTAAGGTTCATCCAGAAAAGATAACACTTACATAACCAATTGATAGAAAATTTACTACTGAGACATAATCAAGAGATAAAATATAAGGAAATAGATACAATGAATGTGCAGAAAAAAAAGTATGAAGTTAGTACAATACCTTAATTAATTGGAATCGAAGGAGTCATAGCATCTAGTTATATTTGTCTTGATATCCTCTTTAAGATAGTGAACTTCACAAGAATTGCAACATACATTCGATCACACATGTTGTCCACATATCGGAAATATGCAACCCTCCAAGTTCTTTTGAACAACATAATAATAAAAACTGCCCACAAACCAGTGATAAAACCAGAGCAAATGCCGAGATGAAGCCATATATCTTTTTCTTGGACATCACTTGTTGGAGTTGTTAGCACTTCATCCCTTGAACAATTGATAGATAGAGGAGGCCCACAAAGTTCAAGATTGCCAATGTATATATATGGATCATCAAATGTGGTAAAATGTTTCTCAAAAGGAATTTGTCCTGACAAATTATTGTATGACAAATTCAAACGTTGCAAAAAGTCCATACTTTCCAAGGAAGGAGGTATTATTCCTGAGATGTTGTTTCTAGACAAATCAAGAGATTCCAATTCTCGCATTTTGCCGATCTTATTTGTAATATCTCCAGTAAGATGATTTCCAGATAGATTTAAGCTCTCCAATTCAGAAAGATTTGTTAATTCTTCAGGTATGCTTCCATGTAAATTGTTACAAGAAAGGTCCATGATATTAAGAAGGAATAAAATTATTTTACATTTGTACTCATTCCCTTTTATAACTAATAACATATACCCCATGGAAAACACAATATAATCAAAATCTTCCAGACCATCCATTTTTTTGGATAATGTCATACCACTGAAGTCGCCAAAGTTTCTTGGTATAGAGCCAGACAAGTTATTGTGTGAGAGGTCCAATATATGAAGTTTGGGGAGACTTGAAAGTTGAGTGGGGAGATATCCTGAAAACTTATTAAATTTTAAATTGAGAACTTGCAAGTTGGGCATGCTCTCAGCTATCCAATGTGGTATACTTCCAAAAAAATTATTATAACTCAGATCAAGAGTAATCAAACTATGACATTCCCTTAGAGATGTAGGGAACACATCTGACAAACTATTGTTGCTCAAGTGCAATGACTCAAGTTTTTGAAGAGAACAAATAGAATTAGGGATTCCTCCTGATATGTTGTTGCTTGAAAAATCCAACACCATGAACTGTGAGTTATTATTCCAACAGTTGGGAAGCTTTCCAGACAAATAGTTCAATGAGACATCCAACACTTGTGTATTTGCTAAAGTACATAAAGTGAAAGGCACCATACCATTTATTTTATTCATTGAGAGGCTGAGGGTTACCAACTGAGACATTGTGCCATTAATATTAGAAGAAATTGGTCCTGTCAATGCATTTCCGGATAGATCTATTGTTGTCAATTTCTGAAGGTTTGCAAAATGATCTTGAGTCAACACACCCTCCAAATTATTATTTTCAAGACCCAAATAGGCAAGATTAGAGAGTTGCCCGATACTCTTTGGAATAGCACCTCTTAATGAAATGTTCCCCAAATTCAAGGACTGCAAACTATTTTTGATACAACCAGAAAAGATGCCACCGAATTCTTGAAAATTCTGACTAATGTTTACCCCTTCAAGTGACAAAGTTTGTAATTTGCAGAGGTTACCAAGAGTCATAGGAATTGGACCCTCGAGATGGGAATTAAAATCTAGATATATTGCCTCAAGCAAATACATGTTTTCAATGATTGATGGAATAGATCCATGGAAATCATTATATGATAGATCCAAGAAGGAAATGGAGGTTAGATTGAATAACCATGGAGGCAATGTAGAGTTTATTTGATTATCATAAAGGTTGAGCCATTGAAGGTTCTTGAGACTATTAACCCAATACGGTATATCACCTTGAAGTTTGGTTTCGGCTAATTCCAACACCTTCAAACTTTGTACTATACATCCAGAGAAAATTTGTTGAGATTTAGCAGTATCTTGGCTTAGATCAAGACCAGAGAGAAATAATGCTTGTAGCTTGCATAGATTGCCGAGAGATCTTGGTAGTGAAAGGCCTTGGTTGAAAGAAATGTCTAGGATTTTCAGGGAACCCATGATTTCATCAATGTTGGCTGGAATTGGGCCATGGAGAGCATTAGACCCTAGGTAAAGAATCTCTAGCCCGCGAACTTTGTACAACCAACTGGGACATATGGTAGAGTTAATATTATTTCTTGAGAGGCCAAGTACTTTGAGCTTGGTGAGGGTCCCCAACCAATTTGGTAAAGACACTTGAATGGAAGTGTTTGATAAATATAACTCCACTAGACTGTCTTTAATGCAACCTGAGAAAATCCTTCCTATATCTGGCTCTGAACTTAGATCAAGATAAGATAAAGACAAGGTATGCAAATTACAAAGATCACCAAGAGTTGTTGGTATTTGAAGGTGAAAGTTATAAGATAAGAAAAGAGCTTTGAGAGATGTCAAGTTCTTAATATTGCTGGGAATTTTGCCTTTGAAATCATTGTCTCGAAGGTAAAGATTTTCAAGGCTGCTGAGGTTGAACAACCAATTAGGTAGGGTGGAGTTAATGGAATTTGCAGAAAGATCAAGAGTAGATAGAGATGTAAAATTCAAATACGGGAGATTAAGCGATGGGAAATGAAGCCTGCAATCTGATAGATGAATATCGAGCAAGGAAGGAAGCATGTTAATTGCAGGAAGCCAATTTGATGCGTGGGACATATCCACATAGCTCAAGTTGAGATATTTCAAAGAAGTGAATCCAGATAGCCAACCAACATTGTCAATGATGAGAAAATTCCCATGTATATAATTGTCAGATAGATCAAGGAATTTCAGGGCAGAGAGATTTCCCAAGTGATGGGGGATAATACCTGTGAAGCTAGCTTGAGATAGACTGAGATATTCCAACTTCTGGAAGGAGCCCATGAATTCGGGAATGCGAATTCCATTGAAATCATTGCAGCTCAAGTCCAAGAAATGGAGTTGTTGGAGATTTACAAGAGTTGGATCTAGCTTTCCTCCAAGAGCCTTATTTATATCACATGATGTGTAGTAAGTACCATGAAAAGATTTAAGTATTACCACGTTCCGCAGGTCTAGCTTGACAACATGTCTGATGATGTCATTACTGCAAGTAATGCCCACCCATGAGCAGCAATCGTCTCCGATCCAAGAAGAAAGCCTGTGGGCAGGATCAGAAAGGCCACTTTTAAACTGAAGGAGGGTTTGCCTCTCCATCTCAAGACACTTGGAGTTGATCATGGTAGTGTTGGTTTTAAAATGATGATGATAAGATGCTTGGGAATGGAACTGAGAGAGCTGGGACAATAGTAAAAGAGAGAGAAAAGCTAACCAAATGGATTTAGGAGAAGCCATAGTATATAAGTGTGGTATGAGTTCATGAACTAGCTAGTGGGGGCTATATATAATAGTATATCAGTAGTCAATGTGGCTTACTATGACTAATTACAAATTTTTGCAACCATCAAAGTCATTTTCAGTTTATTTAGCTTTTCCTTAATGGTTATTATCATATTTATAGATTTGGAGTTTTAGTTTAAGATGTCAAATCGTGAATGTGCATATCAAGGACGACTAGGTCTAAATAAATTTTGCCTCTAGGAAAATATAGCTAAAAACTTAATATCAATATAGTTCAATTGCATTTCATACTCATGGCAGATTAATGAAAAAAATTGTATTTTGTAAGATATTAAAATTGTGCAAGTTATTGAAATCAACTCAAAAAAAAAAAAAGAAAATTAAAAAGCAAAAAAATTGACTCAAATTGTCAATGAGAAGTGTAATAGCATCTTCTTACCTTAGCACAAGTGGATCTATACAATTTAAATCTGTAAAAATATAGTTAAAAAATAAAAACAATACATGCATTAATCAGACTCCCATAACGTTAATTATGTTGTATAGGACATCTTGTGGTGTAGATATATTTTTTATTTTTACAGACCTATGCAAATGTCCTCAAATTATATCAAGCAACGTGAAAGAATAATTTGAGAACAAACTTATGGTAACATTTTAGGTTAGAAATATATTAATAGTTATGAAAATATTTTGTAAAAATTACCAATTTATTTTGATAAAAGTTTTTACCAACATGATTTCAGATATTTATTATATGCACTAGCATTATGTCAAGGATAGATACTATTTTCCAATTAAATATTGCAAAATTGTCATTTATTTTTTTAAAATAATAATTATATAATTACATTTAATATTTAATTTGAATATTCACACAAGCATTTATAAATTAGTCTAAGTTTAATCGAAGCCAAATAGAATTTTTTTTTTCCTTTAACAAAATTTTCGACAAAATTCCATAAACTTCATAGTCTTATATCCCATCAAACAAGTTTGAAGAATACTTTTAGTCACAGCTAGACAAAAAATTCTTTCTAACACAGCACTCATTCATTTCCGTATACGAGAAGACAACCTTGATCGCAACACTAAAATATTTAATTTTTATTTCCTATGTTGACCCCTAGCCTATTAGAGGGGGTTTAGTTTACTATCATTATCTATAATAATGATATTAAAGAAAACATTTTATTTATCATTATCATTTATTATTGAATGTAATCTTCTCATTTACAATCAATAAATCAAAAGAAAGAATTTTCACTAATCTAATGGCATCATTTTTCTATGTCAGATTCAAATTCTAGTTAATAATCTATTAGGTTTTTTTTTAAACAAATAAATGACAAGCACCTTTTCATTTAAGAGAAGTCATGGACATGCATAGGTCTTTCACCTTTGTGTGAGTTTTAGAATTCAATCCTAATTACTCTCAAAAACAAATAACCTACCCAAAAAATCTGATACCAATAGATTAAAAAACTATTGATTATAATTTTTTAGTTATAGCACACAACTTGTTTAAAAAATATATCTCTAATCATCGCCACTTACCACATATTCAGAAACTTTTGGTAAATTTTCTTAACCAAATAATTTTTTTGGTTTGGTCCTTTACAAAACGAGGTGTTTGAAAAGCAATTAAGCATTCATACGCCCTTTTGTTTTCTTGCCAAAATCCAAAATAGCTTTTTTTTTTTTGAAAATACCAAATCTACTTTCTCTATTTACTAGATAAACAAGTATGTATCTTATTTGGGTTGTTACATATATTAGTTGAAATCATATGGTAACAATTTAAGAGTATGTTTGGTTTACCGAATGGGAATGAGGAGAATGGAAATAAAGAGAGTGGAATTTAGAGGAGCAAAAATAGTAACAAAATGATGTTTGGGAGAAGGGAATGAGATTTGGGGATGAGAAAAAGTAGGAGAGAGAAATATGAGTAAATTACTTTTATAACCTTATTGTAAATAAATAATATATATATAATAAATTATGTTAATTATAACTAAATTTATTTAATTAAATAATTGATATATTTATATTATTTATTTAAATATTTAAGTAAAATAATTCATTTAAATTATGCTCTTTAATTTATTTTAATTTGATCATTCGAAGTTATTATCTTTTTTATTAATTTATATTTAAATATCTAAATATATTAATTCATGTAAAGACTATACACTTTAATTATTATAATTAAATATTTTAATTTAATCATCCTCTTTAATTAATTCCAATTGTAAATTTGATTATTGTTATCCTTTTCGTTTTTAGAAAATAATTCATTTTAATTATCCTTTTGAAGTTATTTTGAACATAGTGAATGCATGTCATAGCATTTTCTTAGGTATAGTAATATCATATTATGAAAATAAAGGGATTTAAAAAAAAAAAAAGTATACAAGACAATAAAGAATAGTAATTTAAACTGAATCATGAAGACATATCAGAGTATAAATTTAGTGTCCGAAACATTATAAGCATCAAAGCTCACAAGGTAAGATAAAAACACATAACTAAACAACAACATTTCACTTTGAATATATATATTTTTTTTTAAAGAAGTTGGGAGCTAAAAAAAAAAAAAAAAATAGGAAAGCAAAAGAGACAAGTTAAAAAAGACAGGTTTTTCAAAACTAATAGGTCTTGAAGCCACTTGGGTCTCTCTCTTCCCCGGAAGAAAAGAGAGAGTCTTGGGTTTGATCTTCCAAAATTTGCAAGAGCATCAGCGATGAGATTGTCTTCACGGGGAATTGATTCGATGCTGATGAGAGGCGGGTTGTTGAGATTGCGTTTAAGCTTCGAGTATTCAGAATTTGAGTGCCAAGCCACGCTCGGACAGTATTTCTTCAGGAGTTGGCCAATGCTAGGACAATCACAACGGATTCTGTCAGGCTTCCAGCTCCAATCGACGCAGATATTAAGGGCAAGGTTGATCGCAGCCATTTCAGCCATGATGGGCGTGTCAAGAAATTTCCCAGTTGCCCCTGTAATCAAAACAGAAGTCATATTACTAAGAATTATGAAACCCAAGCCAGCTGGAGTAGAGGTTGAGCTCCAAGAAGCATCAGTATAGATAGTAATCATAGGCATGGAGCAAAAAGATAGAGAAGACTCCCTGAATGTTTTGTTGGATGCTTTGAAGAGTTCCAAACATTGAGACCAGGCTCTGCTAGACATTCTTAACATTAACCTGCTGATTACGATAAACAACATCACATCGGTGCTTCCAGATTAACCAGGCAGTTGTTGCAATCAAAGCTTTTGTTTATAGCCTTAGCAGCAGGGGGAAGGGAGCGATCGACAAGCCATTCCCCCGAGCTAAGGTAATGAATGCAGTTGACACCCAAACCGAGCTTAGAGAAGAGAAGATTCTAGCAACATTAAACTTTAATACATTTCCAAAGAAGGTGGTCAGCGGTTTCTCCAACAAGCCCACACAATGAACAGGAGGAGACAGGGCCAATATTAAGTTGATAAAAATAATCTCCAGTGGGTAGCCGGCCATGAGCAAGCTTCCAGATAAAGATCCTTACGTGAGGCAGAACAGGAAGCCTGCAAATATCATGATAGCCATTCCAAACCTCCAGATCAGGATTTAAATTGTTTAAATGATTGTCAACTGATGAGGCAATGGAAGCAAAACAAGATTTGGGATTCCAAACCCAGAAATTTTTATTATCGAGAGCAAGTTTGGTTGAAGCAACCCAATCCCAATCCAAAGAATGCCCCAACAGATGTTCTAAGTTCTCACGACAAGGACCATCAGAAGAAATAAAATCAGAGAAATGGAGATATTCAAAAGTTACAGACATATTCAGGAAGATAGGCTTGTGAGATAATGGAAGGTCCAGGATACAAGGGTCATGCCACAAATCAACATTAGAACCATTACAAGAAATCAACCTGAGGTAAGGTTTTATAACATTAGTCGTATTACAAATAGACTTATAGAACCAGGAGGAATGAGTAGGTTTACCAGGGTTCCAAATATGCCAAGTCTTGTATTTAAATTTAAAGATGTCAACCCAAATTTTGTTGTCCTGGTTTAGTATGGAAAAGAGGTTTTTGGCCATAAGCGATTGTTGTGCATGCATAAGATTGCGAAGGCCAAGCCCCCCTTAGTTTTGCTAAGTGTAGTAACTGACCAACCCACAGCGTAAAAGGCTCAATGATTGCTGGTCTTACCCAAGAGAAAATTCTGAGCTGATTTAGAAATTTGATCCAGGATAGTGTTGGGCAGATGCATAACAGAGAGAATGTAATTTGGAATAGCAAAAATTGTACTGTTAAGAAGGACAACTCTACCGGCAGTGAAAATAGAAGAATGATTCCAAGAGTGAATGGCATTATTGACTCTATGGGAAATGTGTTGCAGCTGATTAATCAAGAATCTCCTGGGAGTAATCGGAATACCTAAATAGGTGAAAGGAAAACTGCCTAAACTAATACCCATGATCCTAGAAATAGAAATAGAAAGTTTTTTATTTAACCAGGTGGGGACATAGAGGGCAGATTTTAGTAAATTTGGACGTTGCCTAGTGAGATCTTGGAAGATATTAAGACACAGAAGACAATTCTTGGCAGAGGCTCTAGAGGCCTTGGTGATTAAAAGTAAGTCATCGGCAAACATTAAATGGTTGAAATTTCTAGGGAGACAGTTACTGAAACCCTGAACAAGGTTGAGAGATAGGGCTTTATTGAAGATAGCAGATAAATTCTGAGAGACTAAAAGGAATAAAAGAGGAGAAATAGGATCCCCTTGTCTAATACCTCTAGAACTCTTGATCCAACTTGAGTGATGACCATTAATAATAAACTAGAAGGAAGCAGAGGTAAGACAGGAACGGATCCAAGATATCCAAATTTTGGGGAAATTCATCTTCCGGATGGTAGCAAAAATAGCCAGCTATTCTACAGTATCAAAGGCTTTCTCAATATCTATCTTGCAAATCATCCTAGGGGGGGCATCTTTCTCAGTCTCTAAGCTATGAGAAACCTCCTGGGCTGCAATTATGTTGTCATAAGCGCCCCGCTCGGGGAGGAAGCCACATTGCTCAGATCCAATGAGGTTATCGATAACAAGTCTAAGCCAATTCGAGAGGATTTTGGTGATCACCTTGTAACAAACATTGCAAAGGGAGATAAGTCTGAAGTCTTTGACAGAAACAGGGTTACTATTCTTAGGGATCAGGGCAATATAAGTTTTACCCCAAGAGGGGAGGAGAATACTAGTATTGAAGAAGTAGTTAATAGCTTTGAAAAGATGATCTCCAATTTGATTCCAGTAGAAAACATAGAATTCAACATTTAAGCCATCGGGTTCCGGAGATTTGCCATTGGGCATGGATTTAAGAGTCGAATAGACTTCTCTTTTAGTCACCGGTTTGGTTAAATTATCAATGTCTAAGTCATTAAGCATAGGAAGGTCATCCGGAAGGGAATGGTAAAGGTTCTCTAGATTGTAGGAAAAGGAGGTGGACCAGAGGTTTTGATAGAAACTAATAAAACAATTTTCAATACTAGTTTGATCAGTAAAGATGTTACCCGAAATATCTCTGATTTCTCTGATTTTATTCCTGTGTTGACGGATTTTGACAGTGTTGTGAAAGAATTTAGAGTTCCTGTCTCCCTCAAGCAACCAATGAATTTTGGCTCTTTGTCCCTAAAAATGGTCTGCTGCCTTAAGAGAGCATTGTGGCGGTTATACAGCGCGCGCAACCAAGTGGCGTGCCAAACACTGGAATGGGAGGAATCATCATTCTCAATTTTGCAAATCTCCTCTTGAATATTGATAAGCTCTTTGTCCAAAAGGGATAAACCCGATTTCTTCCACCTACAGAGATTATGTTTGGCTTTAGCTATACAATTTGTGAAAGAAACAATGGGAGAGGAGGAGGGACTTTGGTTTGACCAGGCATTCATAACACAATTATGACAACCCTCATATTCGAGCCAGATATTCTCAAAATGGAAAATGGTTTTAGGAAGAGAGTTAGGGTGGAGGACACTTAGCAGCATTGGAGAGTGATCAGAGTTGGTTCTCGGGAGGTGTTGGTTGGTGTAGTTTTGGTTGCGAAGGAGCCAACCCGTGTTAGCAAGAAAACAGTCAAGCCTCGCCTATCTCCGAGCCAGGCCGCGTTGACCGTTACACCAAGTGAAACGAGATCCTGAGAAACCAAGGTCATGTAAATTATTATTCATAATAAAGTTTGAAAAATAAAAAGATTTAGAGGCATAGTTTGCAAAGTTGCCCCCTTTGTGTTCTTCCGAGTTGGCGATGGCATTGAAGTCCCCGCTAAGGAGCCAAGGGAAAGGAAGCCGCGAGAGAGTTGAAAGAGAGTTCTAAAGTTCCTTGTGATGGGAGAGGATTTGAGAGTTGTAAATTGTAGAAAGGATCCATGTCTCAGCATCAGAAGAGACCACAAGATGCAGGGCCAATCTGGAGACTGCAATTGGGATGACTCTTCCAATATCCTTTTTCCAGATCATGATAATACCTCCCGAAAAACCAGAAGAGGGAATGGCCGCCCAGTCCCAACCTTTATGAATTTTTTCACAGAAACGGTGAGTTCTAGTAATAAAAGCTTTTGTTTCAACCAAACAAAGGAAATCAGGTTTCTTATTAGACATGATAGAGTGGATGCGATCCATGGTCTGGCAGTTAGAAAACCCCTTACAGTTCCAAGAAAAAATAGTGAGATTCATAACAGTAGGAAATAAGAAAATGAAAGAAATTAAACAGAAAAAGAAAGGTTTAAGGGACAGGGGTTTTTCTCCCCTTCTTCGGCTTTGAGCTAATCTTTGGAATGCCCCTCCGAGTAAGGGCTTCTGATTTGATATCATTTTGATAGTGGCTGAGAACCATATCATCGTCAGCTTTAAGGGCTGAGTTGAGATCATCAGAGGAAGCTTCACTCATAGTAGGTTCCTCATGGGAAGAGGAAGCTAGGGCATCAGTGACTTGATCGACGGGCATGGCGTGTTGGGGGAGGGAAGAGGTTCCCTGATTAATTTGGGAAGAGAGGACAGAGGAGATGAGAAGGGTTTTCTCAGAAGGGCTTGTGTCATCGGGAGATGAAGAGTGTCTGTTAGGGAGGATTTCCAATGGGCGACTTTTCGTCTGGCCGATGTGATGGGTTGCCTTGGAAGCCTGCGAAACAGAGCCAGAGGGAACATCTTCACAGTTGATAAGAGATAAAGGAAGCGGAGATTTCTCGGGATGGGAAAAAGTAACGTTTTGGTTCTCGAGACCAACGGGTGGGTTATCAGTAAGGGAACTAGAAAGACCAAAATGCCCTTCCAACACAGAGCCCATGGCACGTGCCTCTTGCATGCGAGAAGACTCCGCCACGTGTTGATTCGAAGCCCATGCAGGAGGCTACGCGTTAGGGTCCAGAGAATCGTCGCCCAGAGAGCTACCAGCACCGGAATTAGGGTTTCAGGAACTTGAATGACGAGCACCACCACGGGAACCGCCTCTACCACGCGTCGCCAAATTTCTCCGTCTAGGTTTCAACCATGGCCCAAAAGAACCATCAGTAGGGGGGTTTTGAGAGGGCTCAAGGTCATCGAGGGGGGCTGACCGATCCTTGCTCACCTCATCAACCTACATCACAGCATCGTTCTGCGCCATCCCGTCCCCAGTTGAAGCCGGGGGCACAGAAGATCTCGTGTTCAGGTGACTGCCAGCAAGGGGACTGGTTGCCTCTCCATGGCCAATACGGCCACAGCTGTAACAAAACACAGGAAGCTTTTCATAAAGAACCAGAACAAATACAGAAGAATCACCATAATTAACCCATGTTCCTTGCTTCAGTGGTTGTTCCAAATTGATTTCCACACAAACCCTAGCGAATTTTGCTCGAGTTTGATCAAGAGTATGGTCGTCCACTTTAAGGACTCTTCCAAACTGAGAGGCGACGAGATCCAGAATATCCCCTTCCCAAAGCTCGATGGGGAGATGGAAAATCTGGATCTAGATTGCAGCGGTAGAGAGCTTCTCAAAGGCTAGTTGAAAACTCTCTTGCCAAGGAGAGAGTTGGAGGATTCGGCCAGCAACAGACCAAGGTCCATCCCACAAGAGTCGGTTTAACATGTCTTCAGTTTCACAGTGGATGAAGTAGTAGCCATTCCGTAGATCGACAACAGAGAAGTCACCCAGACTCCTCCAGGCATCGGCAAGTGCCAGCTTGGCTTGGTCCAACGGTAAGGCTTTTCCTAGAAATTTTTCATAAAGGGAATTTTGCATAGAATCCCTGGCATTAAGCCAGAGATCGTCTGCAATTGTGACAGAGGAACAAGAAGATTTTTTAACTTTTTCAAAATGAGATTTTTGCAGATGAAGGGGGGTTCCTGAGGGATTGGGTTTGATGAAGTGGTGACAACGTTTGCCCAAGAGATGCCAACTTTTGTCCCTGGGCGAGGAGGAGGGGTTTTGGCCCCCGACGGGGCCATCGGAGTCTCAAGGAGTCTCAGGGGGGACGGAAAAACTCAAGGGGAGAAAACTTTCACTAAAAATAAAAAACAATGGTGCATCAATATGATTTATGATTCTCATTTCACTTTGAATATTAGAAGAAGAGTAATAAAAGAGCTTGGCTAAAAGGGAGTTAATCTTAGATAAATACAATGGCTTGTGAGAAGAATAAATGAGGGTAAAATTGTAATTGCATTATTAAAGATTAAGATTCCCCTAATTTTAGGAGGGATGAGATGCAGGCTTCAGAAGGAATTCTATTCCTTCATAAAAACGCTATAGACTCCTTTGCTTCAATCCAAACAAGTGTTAACAATCATCAGTAAAAAGATTGATATGCTAATAGTTGATATTCCCTCAATTCAAATGCAACGGTAAATATAATGTATGCAGTTGTTTTTTTTTTTTTAGTGAAAGCAACAAGCACTATTAAGGAATAAATTAGTATGGATATGTACCAGTTATGGTTGTTTAACAATCTCATGGGTTACACCATAGGTGCCTTAAAAGATCTTCTACCATACAACAATGTAGGGGAAGGATACACCACATTACAAAGAAGACCTATTCGAACCCAAGAAACAATACCTATATCTAAAACAATGCATGAACAGTGTCATTGTAGTATTTTCAACCTGGAATTTAATCTGTGCTTGGTCCATACACTCATTTATAATAACCACCAAACTAACCGATTGTTGTTTATAATAGTTCAATTATATACTAGTTTAACAAACACATGTAATAGACTAATATATAGTCCTTCAGTTAATAAAAAGAAAGGGGAGTATTTTTTTTTTTTTACCCCATCGATTTTTTATAATATTTTATTATTTAAATATTTATATTTGGTATGCAATATTTAATATAATTAAGATTAATAAACACCCATTAGTTACTAGAAAAATAAATTATACAATTTAAAATTTCCACTAAATATTTTCTTTAACTTGTAACTGGAACCAAATAAACACATCCATAGACTTTTACACAATATATTTTTATCAAAATTTCTAGTCAAGATCTAAATAATTCATTCCTTCCAAATATATAGCACCAATACATCCATTTCCATTTCAAAATAGACAACCCTTATTGCAACATTTAACCAAAGTAGATTGTTTAATGTTTTATTTTTATTTCTTTTGCTTTGTTATGTTGGCTCCATTTGACTTAATAAAAGGAAAATTTATATATGTAACAAATAAATTTGTTTAGCTACATATCATATGAGACTATTACCTATAATGTTGAATTATGTTGAATTTTACATTATAGTTTTTATTATGCTAAATGCACTTAAAAATAACCACAAACTATTAGAATTGATTTAGGTTTAGATCACTCAAAAAATTAGGCACATACCGTTTAAAAAGTTAGATAATCAAGAACTCACATTTTTACAAAATTTCCACCAATTTATAATTTTTTATATTATATGATGTTAAAAACTTATGTAAAAGTATATTTTTATTTTTTTAACAAATGCAAAAATTGGATTTTCTTTTCAAAAGAACCAAAGACTTTATTCCATCTGCATAAATATTGTATATTATTTTATAAATTAATTTTGGGGAGATTTTAAATAACACTCTCCTGGCAAATCAAATAGTAAAGATATGTGAGACGCATAAAGTAGTAACAATATGTGAGATAATACAAATAACCTCATTATTTTTAGGCATTTTGATTACTATATAATTTTTAAAATTACTTATATATATCAATTTATGTTGTTATTATAATTTTTTACTCTAATATCTCAATTATTCTAATAAGGACTTAGATCACTATTTGAAGGTATTTTGATTACTATATAATTTCTGCCCCCACCCAAAAAAAAAAAAAACCCAAGTCATTAGTAGATCATAACTAAATAGGTCATAAAGGAAGCTATAGCTTGCCATCCATAGAAGCATTATGCATAATATAGATCGCAAAATATATCATATAAACTTCATCAAGTCCCCAACTTGATACATGTCTCCTAACTAGAATATTATTTGCACATATGCACAACCCCCCAATCATGTATTGATCTTGACCTCCAATACCGATAAATTGTAGATTAATGTTTTATTTGCAAGATTTTAATTAAAAAGATTTGTCAAAAATATTGAATGTGGTTTAATTATTACGCTTTAAGTTATTTATATATACCTATTTATAAATTATTTAAGTTATTTAGTTCTTAGTTTTTATATAGTTTGTCTACACTAAAAAAAAATTATATTGGGATTAATTTGTAATATAATTCTTTTTGCAATATAAAAGAAAAAAAACAACAATCCAAAATTATTTTTAATAAATCAAAAATAAATAATAATATGTTATAGTGCTGTATTAGGAAAATTGAAAATAAATCATGCATTAGAATATTAAAATGGCCTTTTAGTCCTCTATTATTTTTCGCCACCAAGAAGTCCTCTAGTATCCAATTTGGAAAAAGAAGTCCCTCCTCCTAACACTCGTCTGATTCTACGTCTGTGACGCTGAACTGGCATTTTTTTCTTATTAAAAAAATTTTATAATACTCAGTTCAGTCCCTTTATTATTGTGAAATGGCCCTCCTATTATTTTTCACCTTTAAGAAGTCCCTCTAATAAGGAACTAAAGGGTCATTTTGCAATAATAGAGGGACTAAACTGGGTATTATAGCTCAAAAATTAATAAAATAGAGGGACTTCCTAAGGGCAAAAATGATAGGGGGACTAAAGGGTCATTTCGCAATAATAGAGGGACTAAATTGGGTCTTATACCTTAATTTTTTTAATCGTGAAACATGCCACGTCAAACTTACAGATGAAAAATCAGACGGCCGTTAGTGGGAGAGATTTCTTTTATCCAAACTTGATAAAATAGAGGAACTTCCTGTAGGCTAAAAGAAATATGGGGACTAAAGGGCCATTTTGATATATTAGAGGGACTAAACTGTGTATTATACATTTTTTTGATGGCATATGGACAATTTGGTGCATTTTGAAAAAATATTAAAAAAAAAAGAACAACAACAATGACCACAGAAGAAGTTTTTTTTTTTTTTTTTTTTTTTTTTTTTTTTTTTTTTTTTTTTTTTTACGAATGGCAACATGCGCCGCTCCACAAGGAAGTGTCAAAGGAACAAATATGTATGGTAGTGCAATAGGTACACTGCCTTAACGATCCACTAAAAATTTACCATGTAGAGCAGACTAACACGGGGAACAATTAGGGTCTGCCACGTGCGCTCAAGATGTATCATGGACCATAACCCCAGAATGGTAAATCTCCTTTGCTTTACAATCTTAGAGAGGTGGAAAATACGACTCCTCCCACAGGAGACCCAATGAATAGTGGATGATCAGTATTAAACAATATTTCTATTGTATATATAATATATCAACACAATATTATACAGTACTATGATATAAGGGATTCCACTTTGTACTACTCACCCACCATTCTCCTCTGCCTTACAATCTTAGAGAGGTGAAAAATACGACTCCTCTTACAGGGGACCCAATGAACAATGGATAAACAGTATTAAACAATATTTCTATAGTATATATAATATATTAGCACAATATTATACAGGACTATGATATAAGAGATTCCACTTTGTACTTCTCACCCACCATTCAAAGTGATTTTCACTGTAGTGTATATATATATATATATATATATATCAACATAGAAGAAGATTAGATCACTTTCTTGAACACGTTCCAAATAAAAATCCAAAAATTGGGCTCTTATTACACAAACACTATATAAGTGTTTAGTGTGGATTTAGTCTATGAAAGTGATTCTAAAAACTTTTTTCTTCATTTCATTTCCATTTGAAATTGAAACCTCATCTCTCAATCGATCACACTAATCACAATAATTTTTTTTCTAATTTAGAGCTATTTATATATAATTATGTTTGTTTAGAATTTTATTTCACGGTCTACTCATTATCATAGGACCAAAAGGTTGTGAGTTAAGAGAGACTTAAAATACGTGTAAGAGACTCACTAGTAATGGCTTTGATTTGCACATGAGCCGGTTGTTTCTTGTTGGTCAAGATGATAAATTGCTCAATTTTAATGGTATATGTAAGATAGAGTATTACATATGCATTAATAAAAAAAAAACAAATTTTAAGTTGTTTGCATGATAGCTGGTTTCATGCTATGGGATTCAATTAGTTGAACTTTAAGGAATATGCAGATAAAAAAAACTTATTATTATTTTTTATGATCGACTCCATCATCAATATTATCTCATTTAAACTTCTTGCTAAATAAAATATTACATGGGTGACCGAGGTTTTTTTTTTGTGTTTTTTTTTTTTTTTTTGACACCAAAATAAATAGTTAGGCTGCTAAAGAAAATATGGGCGTACATACAAGTGGAGATGGGGTCTGTGCATACGTAGGTTGCTACAACCACTACTTATATTCCCAGAAATATGTCTTAACTTATGATTTCAATTCTTACCACTTGTGATGGGTTTTAACATGTGATCGAATTGAGTGAGTCAAGAAATATATGCAACGTCATTTATGGTGGATATGGTTTATTGTCAAAATGTTTGAAGTTTTTCTTCACATCAACTCATGCTAATATCTTATTAGTAAATTTAACTACACAATCATTTTATACCAATTTAGGCCTACATTTGTCTATTTGCATCAATATGAAATTTCATTTAATAATCCATTTGTTATCATGGGAATAAAAGAAATCAAGGGAGACTTAGTTTACCTTAAAAGATTCACTTTTTACCCCTAATAACTATTCATTTATGACACCAATAAATTTATATTATTTTATGTGAAGATGTTAAATTAAAAAAGATGTTTTAAAAATGTTTCATGTGGTTTAAAAATTAAAAAAATCCATTCTAGGATCCCCCTTGAAGCTATTTTCATATTAGTTATAAATTATTTGAGCAATTTAATTCTTTAATATTTAGGATGTTTATCCACACTAAATATGTATGTATAGTGGTTAATTTGCAATAATTTTTGTAATGTTCAAAAATCAATAATAATAAGTTTTAGTGGTTCATTTGCAAAATTGGTAAATACAACACGCATTAGGATATTAACACAAATCAAATAAAGGATATTTTAGGAATTCAAATAATTTCAGCTAACTTTTTTTAAATTTTTATTAATTGGAAACTTTACCCAAGGTCATGTAGATTAACAATTTTGTGTTGGAGGGTTACAAGGAGGGAGAAAAAAAAAAAAGGTTTTAGACGCCTCATTGACAAATTACAACCATTTTGAAAGGCATGGATAAAAAAAAAATCCTTCTCATTTTTATAATTTGGTCTCTTGGACCAAGTAAATAATATGGGCCTAGATTATTTTGTCCAACAAATCTGGAGAATCTTTTTTAATTTTTTTATTTCAAATTAAAAGCTAAATTCTTTTAAAATTTATTATTATTATTATTATTATTATTATTATTATTATTATTATTATTATTATTATTTTGAGATCAAAAGTTTATCTCTCAAGTAACCATCCAATCACATCAATTTTAGTCCCCCCCTTGGAGCTATTTGTATGTATTTATTTTTGTTTGGAATTTTATTTGGTAATCCATCAAATTTCTTGTGACCAAGTAAGATACGAGTTAAGAGAGACATGGATTACGTAGGCCATACGCAATTAGTTATAACTTTATGTGTCTATTCACCTTGATCTTGATAAGTTGCCCATAATCAATTATTATGACCATGGACCCAAAAAAATTGAGTCAAGAAAGACAAAGATGTATTTTTCACGGCCCTTGACTTCTAAAACCACATCCAATGACTTTGTTTTGCAAATTGAACAAGTTGTTGCGCATTGATTACAACAATAAGTTGCTCAATTTTGTGAAAGCTATTTATTCTTGACTTCTAGGACCATATGTAATAACTGTATTTTGTAAATTGAACTGATTGTTACTTATTGATCATAATAGTGAGCTATGAGTAATTTATATGGTTCACTCAAACATATGACCTACATCGATCCAGGGGAAAGCAATGCCATTCGGAGCTTCATTATCACTTGCAAATGCAAATTACAAGAGCATTTTATCCAACTTATTCAACTCCACAAGTAGGATATCAAATATTATTCTTTTCACCTTTAGTGTAGACAAGATTCAAACAAAATACCAAAGAATTACTCCTTTGCCACACCAGAATACATCCACTTCTTCTTCTTTGCTTCCAAACCCTCATCTTTTCCAACTTCCTTTCAACAGTACAAGGTTCAAAAGGATCAATCTCAACCATTGGGTCTAACTAATTCCAATGACATAAATTTTGTCTTCTTAAGTCCTTGTCGGAGTCAGTCCAGATGAGTAAGTTTGAATTTATATACAAAATATTGAGCCTCCAAATTCCTTATTTTAGTGCATCCAAACAATTCCGATTGAGTTTATGCATCCAATGTGGAACAACTCCAATTGATATATAAAACACTTGAGAGAAATCATGGCAACAGAAACGATGATCTTTGATATTAGCGTTGCTTTTACAAGTGATTGTAAATAAGGTGCAAATATGACTTTTGCATTTGTGTTTGATACTTTGTCTTCCATCAAAATCCAGACGTGATCCAACAAGGAGCCAAGATAATCTCCCTCAAATCCCACAGTTAGTTTCTTTTATAAAAGATCGAGAAACTAATTAATTATAAGTTTTATAATTAATAGTTTCCTATAACGTTCCTGGCATGGATGATTGGTAAGAAATATAATGAAGTTTAAATTCTTGGGAAAAAATAAATATTAATTGTATAAGATTAAAAAGCCTCAACAAGGCTAGATATATACAAACAAATCAGAAACACACATCGCTTTATAACAATGAAAGCCAAAATTATACTAAATCAAACTATATTTTCGATTAACTATAGGAAAAAATCTTAATTAATTGTTTTTTACTTAAAAGCTTAACTGTTGCAAATTAAGGAAAGAATGTTTGCACATCTAAGGCTTGAAATAGTTCAACACATGTAAAGATCATCTACAAACTTAACATAATATATATATATATATTCCAAATTCATCTTTGTGTTTCTGAAACAATTAACAAAATTAAGCTTGTTAAATTGATTGAAAGGAGGAATGAAAAGCAAAATTTTTTAAATTAATGGAGCATGTCACAGGTGCTTGTTAAAATTAAGACACTGAAATCAACTCATTAATGAAGAAAGGCAAATTTTAAATGTCACAAGTTACTAATCACTTTACATTTCAAGCTCACTAGAATAAACTGCCTATAATTCCCAAAACCAGGTGAAAATTCTCCTAACATACTCAAATCAACTCAGAAATGTCACACTTACTAATCAATTAAAAGACAAAAAAAATGCTAATAGAGGATAATCAAGAGATAAAAAAGAAATAAATACAGTGAACATGTTGAAAGAAAATAATGAATTTAGTATTGTACCTTGGTTATTGGAACAAGAGAAGTCAATTCACCCAATGGTCTATGTTTCGATATTTTCTCTTCAATCTAATGAATTTTCACAATAATTGCCACATATACATGATCTTGTATGCTATTTACATGAGATAAATTAGACTATATAAATGCCTGTGATTCTAACTAAAGTATACTAAAGTCTCGAATATAACAATGATGGTATAAGAAACACATTATATAAAACTTTTCAGTTTATAACCTTTTGGGAAAGAAAATATGAATAATGTGAATAGCATAGTAACATGTAAGAATTGAAATGACCAATCTAATCCAAGTTCTCAAGATACCTGTCAAGGCAAGGCCATCGCCGAGCACACCCTGTCTGGCCATTACACCAAGTGAAGGATGGCCTCAAGAACCCAAGATCAAATAAGTTATTAAAAAACAAAATCTTTCATAGTTTTGGACTTAGCTGTGTAATGGTCCATTTGCTGGTTTGTTGTAGGCAATGGAGCATCCAGCCTCTCCGTAACCCACCAGTCCGCATCTATAACAGAACACTGGTAAGCATTCATAAAAAATGTCAACCATGCTTCTGTTCTTGTCACTTCCTATCCAGAAACCTCTCTTGAGGGGCTTTAACAGGTAGATTTCCACACATATGTGAGCGAACTTCTCTCTGGTTAACTTCTCAATATGCTCGTCAACTTTCAGTAGCCTCCTAAACTGCTCCCCGATGAGCTCCAAAACCTCTCCGTTGCAATACTCTATTGGTAAGTGATGTAGTTGGACTTAAATGGCAGCTAGATGCAATTTCTCGAACACAGACTGAAGTGGTCCTTCCATCTTGTCAACTGGAACACCATCCCAATGATCGTCCATGGGCCTTCCCACAAGATGGCTTCGTGTCAAATATTGGCTTGATATCTTTGGGATGAAGCAAAATCTTGATCTATTTTAATCCAACGGTCTAGATTACTCTATTGTTCGTATAAGTTATGTTTGTTGGATGTTGTGAAAGTAATGAGAGAAAAGAGAGAGAGAGAGAGAGATAAAGAGGGTGAGTTCTCTTGTATTTGGAGAGTGAAAGAGTGAAGAAAATGTAGAAGAGAGCTCTTGTTCTTGCTTGATCTCATTAAAGCAAGGTAAGACCCTTGTTTTTGAGGTGAGGCTAGTTCTTAGAGCTTGTAATATTCTATTTCTTGTACTTTTGTTATTCCCATGATATAATGAAGCATTGTTCTCCCATGGGTGTAGGCTTGTTGTTAGCCGAGCCACATTAAATTGGTGTCTCTTATTTTATTTTTTTTGAGATTGGTTGTATGTTGTTCTTGCATTGTCTATTCATATGATAATGGGAATGAAAACTATGTTTGAATGAAATAAAACTTATTAGGAGTAGGAAAAAAAAAATCATAAAGTTACCCTTAGTGCCAATAAATAATATTGAAATATTATTTATGACAAATTTTTAATTTATAAAATATTTTGTATATCTTATTTACTTAAATTATTACCAAATATTAATTAAATAATTCACATCAATTATTATTAATTTTAATTTGTACAATTAGTTGTACAAATAAATATTTGATGTATTTTTTTAAATAAAAAAAATAAAACTACTCCATTTTAAAATAATTTAGATATTATTATTCATTTTAATAATTATAATTAAATAATTATATTAAATTATTATTATTATTATTATTAAAAAATTAAGAAAAGGGTATATATGTCAAATTTCTTTGATTCCTCTCCACTATCTTCAAATTCGGTGGTAATAGAGACTAGCCTTTAATTCCAAAGACTTGGATTTCATTTCCATTCCTATGCATATCCAAACAGGTGTTAACTTTAATATTTATGTCTATTCTCATTTATTAGTAATGATAACCCCAACACAAATGCACACTAAGCCTTTGTTTGGTCATAATCAACCCGGTCGCGGGCAAATCTCTATCATAATAAGTGTTGCTTACTTATAGAGTAAATTTTTTTTTGAGTTACCCAGGTTTGCCTTTGTTTCTTTCAGGTAATCCAGCTTAAATTTGTATCAATAAGGATACCCAAGTTTAGTTTGTTTCACTCCGGCAGGCCACCCTAGATAATCCGATGAATCTAAGCTGATGTGGCAGCCAAACTTACACAGTCAGGATTCAAAACTTGTGCTTCATGCCACGCTGGACAAACCACATTATAGGTGTTGTTCGAGTCAGCCAATGGAGACAACTCAGCATTCCTCGTCAGGCGGAGGTAGTGTGTTCTGGAAAAAGCCACGGACACGCGTTAACAGGGTCTCTCGTCTCAAGAAAGGCAGAGAGAGACAAGAGGTAAGCTTCTTCTCTACCTGGTCTGAAAGGAAGCCAAAAAAGGGTTTTGAGGGTTTTGAGGGTTTTAGTGGTGACGGCCACGGACACGCGAGGGTAACAGAAGTGAAGGGCGTTATTGCAGGAAAATTAGATGAAGCTGATATTGGTGTAGATGGCCGTAAACTGGGAGATACGGCATGAATGGAATGAAGCCCCCGAGTACAGTAAGTGCCCTCTTCTAGCCCCCTTCACATAGGTGGTGGAAGATTAATTTAATGATGTGGTGTTTTTTTTTTGTGAAATTGGTTTGTTCTTTTTGTTTGGTTATGAGATTGTGAGGTTGTTATGAAATTAATAACCCTCTGTCATTGTTGACTATTTTGGATTTTTTTTTTCTATGTGTATATAATGAGGTTATCATGTGGTTTTTATTACTTGAGTTAATGGATGCACTTTGACTTGTTCTAGCAGTTGAAATAATAAGTTATCAATTTTGCAATTGTTTAATTATGAGGTTGTTATGTGTAATTGATTGGTTTTTTTTTTTTTTACTTATTGTTGACTATTTTGGAAATTTTTCATGTGTATATAATGCAATCATCATATGGTTTTTTATTAATCGAGTTAATGGAGACAATTTTACTTGTTCTAGCAGGAGTAATAAGTTATCCATTGTAAAGTTGTCTAATGTTGAGGTTGTTATGTGTAATTGGTTGGACTTTTTGTTTACTGAGATTATGAGGTTACTATGGATTTTTAGTTCATTTTTGGATGTGAGGTTATTTATTTAGCATTAGTAGTGAGCCAATAGTGAAATTAGTAACCCTCTATCATTGTTTACTGTGTTAGATTATTTTTTCCTGTGTATATAATGAAGGCAAAGGTGTGGTATTTTATTAATTGAGTTCATGGAATTAGTCATTGTTCTAGCAGTTTTTACTTGTTTTACTTATTCTTTTGTGAAGTTGTTTAATTATGAGGTTCTTACGAAATTTTAAGTAAATATGCTTGTTGTGATTCATCATTGTAGTTATTTTGGTAGTTTCTATTCCTTCTAGTGGTTCATATTTAAATTACATATGATTGTACTAGATGATGATGCTGAGTTATTTTCCATAAGAATGTATTACAAAGTTGGTGAAGTGGAAGGAATGGAATGGTATATTGATTATTGTTGTGCTGACCAAATATCGAAGATAGAACTCCAAGCAATGGCAAGAGAGTTGAATTTGGAGGTTGATGGTTGTTCTATATGGTGGATAGACACAACAAGCATTGATAGAGGGTACAAAGAAGTTAAAACTGACCTAGATGTCCTAAAAATGGCAAATTCAGTAGGGTGTAACAGAGAGATGTATGTTTGTGTGAGACTGTCTTGTAGTGGAACACCATTGCCCGATGACTTAGGCAGCATTCCTGTGAGTAATGAAGGTGTGGGGCTTGGTGAATGTAGTATGGTTGGTTGTATAAATTATGTGGGTGAGGAGTAAGAAAATTTTACACATGATGATGAGAACTTGGAGGACATTTTAATTAGGGGACATGGCATAAGTAGTGATAGAGATGAAACATGTAACTTTGAGGACTCAGATTATAATTTCAGTGATGATGCTGTGGGGAAAGAGATTTCTAATGATTGTGGCTCAAGACCAAATGCTGATATTGGTGGTGAAGCTACAAAAGTAGATGATGGTGACCTTGTAGGATCTGACTATGCTAATTCAGATGGTTTTCAGTCCTTCTCTTCAACAAATGAAGAAGATGTGGCCCCTCTTAGACCTAAGTATTCTGAGTTCAATGAGGAGGTTGACATGAGGAATCCATAATTTAGAATTGGAATGAAATTCAGGAGCTTCAAACAATTTAAGGATGCAGTGAAAAGTTATGGAATAAGGAACATGTATGTGATGAATTTTAGGCCTAATACAAAGAAAAGGTGCAAGGCATTTTGTAAGAAAGGATGCCCATTCTATTTGTGGGCATCACCTATGGTTGATGATAAAGATACAATACAGATAAAATCAGGTGTCTTGGAGCATGAATGTGCTAGGGACCACACCAATAGACATGTGAATGCTGATTGGATAGCTAAAAACTATCTTGAACAATTTAGGGCAGATCCTAACTGGAAGATTGCTAGAATTGTACAAGCTGTCAAGATGAATCAAGCTGTGGACATCAACAAATTAAAAGCTTATAGGGCAAAATGTATTGCAATCAGGTAAAAAATTTTGAAGTGTCTTTTTTTAAATGCATCTTGTGCTTGTTTTAATGGTGTGTGTGTGTGTGTTTTATCAATTAGGATTATAGATGGTGATGAGGCATCACAAATGGGAAGACTTCATGATTATAGATTGGAGATTATGAAGACATACCCTTCATCAACTTTTATTATTGAGACCAATGAAGGGGTCTTCCAAGGTATGTATCTCTGCCTTACTCCATTGAGAGCTGGTTTCGTGGTAGGATACAGGAGGTTGGTGTCCCTTGATGGGTGTTTTTTAAAAGGATCATTTGGGGGACATCTCTTGTCAGCTGTGGGGATTGCATCTATCCCATTGCATGGGCTGTAGTTAACAAAGAGAATAAGGAGAACTGGACTTGGTTCTTGCAATTGCTAGCACAAGATTTAAGGATTATTGATAGCCACAAATGGGCCTTCATGTCTGACAGGCAAAAAGTAATAACACCAACTTCAAATTGTGTATTTCTTCTTTACAACTTTAATTATGCAAAGAGTCTCACGTTGGAACTGATTCTTAGTATTCTGTGTTGTATTTGACTTGTTGCCAATGTGTTCTGGTTGCGGATGATGTGTTGACCTTGTCACTGGCTATAATTTATCAAGTCTGCATACATAATTAGGGTTTAATGCCTGCCATAGCTAAATTATTCCCCTACAGTGAGCATATATATTGTGTTAGGCATGTTCACACCAATTTTAAGAAAACATTTAGAGGTAAAGCACTGAAAGACCAGATTTGGGCTTGTGCTAAAGCAACATACAAGGCATTATATGATAGAGCCATGGATCATTTGAGAGAATTGTCTGTGGCTGCATTTGAGTACATGAAGAAGATTGATCCCAAGCATTGGAGTAGATCGCATTTCCAGAGCCAGTTCAAATGTGATATATTGTTGAACAACCTTTGTGAAGTTTTTAACAGTCAAATATTGGAAGCTAGGATTAAAGGAATCATCACTATGAATGAAATGATAAAAACACAATTAATGAAAATAATCCAAAAAAAGAGAGATGCAATGGAGAAGGTCACTAGCACCCATTGCCCTAGAATATTGAAGAAGCTTGAGAGATCCAAACAATTAAGTTTGTTTTATACCACCACATGGTCAAGTGGAGATAAGTATCAAGTAGTAGGCCCTGATGGGCAATTTGTTGTGGACAAAAAAGATTGTTATTGCTCATGTAGAAGGTGGCAACTTAGTGGTGTTCCATGTGGTCATGCAGTGTTTGTGTTATATTATAATAGAGAAAAGCCTGAATGCTACATACACTCATGCTATGAAGTAAGCACATTAATGAACACATATAGGCACATACTTAAACCCAACTCATGACAAGGACTCATGGCCAAAAAGTGACCAAGGTCCCATAATCCCACCACAACTAGTGAACAAGAGGAGGGGCAGGAAATTTGTGCTAAGGAGGAAAGAAATGGATGAAAAACCTGGCTTTACCAAGGGAAAAGTTAGTAAAAAGGGGTTAAAAAATAAATGCAGCTTGTGTGGTGCAACAGGACATAATAAGAGATTTCATGGCCATGTTGGTGTAAGTTTTTTGTTTTTGTTTTTATTTTTTTTGTTTTTTAGTATATGTTCTTTGATATAATTTAGATCAAATTTGATTAACCAAATTTAATTTACATGATTAGCAGAACAACACAGACAAGTCAGCAACAACAACAATGGCACATGGTTCTGTGACACAGGTAACACATTTTCATTGTAGAGTTTTCTCAACAGTTGCATAAGTTTTTTGTTATTCAACCGATAAAAAAAATATATAGATAAATGCATAACAACCATGTGAGGTTGGGTTTGATCTAAACACAAGTTATGGCATCAATGACCAAAGTGGTGCTTTTGGAGCTTCACAAACACAAGTGAAATTATAAATTTTAAATAAGTGTATGATTTCAATTATAGATTGGCAGCATTATCTAAAATTACACATGTTTCATCCCCAAAAGGATTCTCAAAATAGGGTGCTAAGGCTTGGTGAAGATGGAGCAATGAAGGCAAAGGCCCCCACCAAAAAAAAAATGTTGTCAACAAAGAAAGAAATAGGACAATATTTCCTCCCAAGAGGAGGAAGGTATGGTTACCACCAGGAGTTGGATCCTCTGCAGGCCCAGGTGCATGTGCAGGTGATACTTGCAGGAAGGCACCTTGATTGGATCAACTAGCATTTATTTGTTTCTGTATTTTGTAAAACTGTAACACCTTTGAAATTTTTTGTAAAGTTGTAGCTATGACTAAATTTTTGTAACGATGCAACTCTTCTAAAATTTTTGTAAAACTACAGTTCTTCTAAATTTTTTGTAAAGCTGTATCTGTTCTAAAATTTTTGTAAAATTATAATTGTTCTAAAATTTCTGTGAACTGTTGTAGCTGTTCTGAAACTTTTTTTGTATGTATCCAGCCTACTTAAATATGCATTTTCAATTATTTTTAAAAAGAACCATAGGTTTCAAAATACAGCAGGAGGAAGTCTACAGTTTAAGTTAAGCCTGCATTTCCAATTTTTTAAAGAACCTGCAGCTACTATAAGGGTTCTAGCTTTTGTAAAGCTGCAATTTTTTGTAAAACTTCTAAGAAACCCTCCACTTTAATGCAAGGATTTTTTTTTTTTTTTTTTTTTTTTTGAGATTACATTTATATCTTACTTCATTATATCTAAAGTTGTTGCTACTTCTTTCTTAAGTAAATTTTTTTGGGGTTACCCAGGTTTGGCCTTGTTTCTTCATGTGCAACAGCTATAGAAGTTTGTTTTTTTTTAAATAAATATGAACTCTCTTTTTTATTTGTATTCTAGTTAAATGTAAAGCTTGTACAAATTTGACCATCTAAAGAATTATCTAAAGAGTTGCAAGGATCAACCTGTTATTTCTTTTCTACATGTGCAATTGCTATAAGAAGTGTGTTTGTTTTTTAAATAAATCTGCAACTTATGCAGATAAGAACCATAACGGTGTTGTATTCCCATTACACCCACCCATGCTTACAAGGGAAAAAACCAAAGGCTCACATGAGAACAACAGATGTGAATCCCGATTAACAAATCATCCCAATTTTTACAAATAAAACCATATTACAAAATCTAGAAATTTTGCTTTATATCTATTAGCAATATCCCCTTGCCGACGAGCCGTTGCAGGTGACTCCATCTCTATACTCTGCTTGCACTGGTTCACTCGTTGATGTTTCCATGTGAAATGGAGTGCACTCGTCCTTCAATATGGTGCACAACATCCTTCTCTGCTCCTACTGCAAAACCTAGATGAGAGGAAGAAGAAAGGAAAAAGAACACCTAGACGATGTCGAAAGCTGACTAGGCTTTATTTGGCTGAAGAGGATGAGTGAAACCAAATGGACTATCCAGCGTGGCATGAAGCACAAGTTTTGAATGCTGATTGTGTAAGTTTGGCTGCCACATCAACTTAGGTTCGTCGGATTATCTAGGATGGCCTGCCGGAGTAACACAAACCAAACTTGGGTATCTTCATTGATACAAATTAAAGCTGGGTTACCTGAAAGAAACAAGGGCAAACCTAAGTAACCCCAAAAAAAAATTTACTCCATACTTTTCCAAACAAAAAATATATATAATGACATCAACTTTCAGCTAACTCAATTTAGAGCATCAAATGTCAATCTATATTTTATTATTTATTGTACTTTGTAACTTGTGACTTCTTGCAAGCCACTTCAATCACTTTCTTATTATATTTTAAGATTCACATTAATATTTCACTCACCATATTTAAAAGAGGATTTTAGCAAACTTATATATTTTTTTGTTTTATTGTTTTTTTACTAATATGCGACAAACACCACTCATTTCTTATTTAAGAGATTGGTAAAAGAATAGACAGGTACAAAAATACACTAGTTATAATGGCTTACAGAACTCCTAAAAAAATCCCCTGCCTTGTAACTATAGAGAGATTTAAACCACCCTTTTCTCCCACAAATGGACTCACACCCAGACTCATGAATAGTACAGAAACATTACTTAACTCAAGTGTACATTGCATGAATAGTACATAACAGTATTGCCGGGGAAGGATTCGAACTCTTACCCTCTCCTTCCACTCTTGTATCATATTATTGGACTATTTATATGTATATATATATATATATATATATATATATATATATATATTTTTTTTAATTTTGATAATATTTTATAAATTAATTTTTAGTTAAATTTTAAATAACACTCTCTTGTCAAATGAAATAATAAAGATGGGTGAGATTTTGAAAAGCAGGAGGGATATGTAAGTGGGCAAGATTAACCTCATTATTTTGATGGTATTTTGATTACTTTATAATTTTAAAAACTAAATTATCAATTTATATATGTTATTATTGTAATTCCTCATTCTGTAAGTTCTTATTGGGTCATAACCAAATTGGTCATAAGGAAAGCTTTAGTTTGCCATCCGTACATACAATATGGATTACGAAATACATATATCATATAATTTCGTGCGTCCCCAAACTTGATACGTTTCTCCTGACCAGGATTTTTGGTGCAACTCAACACTCGGTTAAATTAGTTTAGACTTAAGCAATCACAATCTTCCAAAAAAAATTATTAGTTTTTATTCTTTTTTTATATAATATATGAAATATTTAATTATTTGAATTATTTTAACTTAGATTAAAATGGTATCTCTTAACATAAAAACTCTCTTGTTTTTTCACCCTAAAATGATGGTGATTGTGATTGTGATCATGAAGATAGGAGACATACGCTATATTATTGTTTTGTTGAAAATTGAAATATTACTAGGAACAATTTTGGCCGAGTTAAGCAAAACTTGTCAACCTTTGATGGCTAGTGTAGTTTATCATCCAAACTGTTTTCAGATTTTCTTCCATGTGAAAGTCATGCTTTAATTATTTATTTATTTTTATTTGGCAATCTATCAATTGCTATGAAAAAAAATGGTAAGCCAAGAGGGATTCTGGTTGCCAAAAACTGATGCACTCGTTCACAACCCCCAATTGCTATTGATCTTGACCTCTAATACCAAGAAATTGTAGGTTGATGCCATATTTGCAAAGTTTTAATTTAAAAGATTTGTCAAAAATATTCAATGTAGGAATCGGGGCATAACCTAACGGTTACCATCATACCATGCTTTGCGACTAAGCTTCTCAACTTGCAATGTATAGAATTCCTTATGGGAGGTTTATGTGATAAGCAGTTTACCTTCTCTATATAATTGCATGGTAATAGAAATTTATACTTAAAACGTTAATAAGTCACCGTAACTAGTGTGTCTCACCTGCTTATCCTTTAATGAGCAACACTTGTGTGTTTCGTCATATATATATATATATACACACACACAATGTGGCTTAATCAATAAGAAAAAATCCATGATTGGATCTCATTCACGCTTTAAGTTATTTTCATACGGTTATTTATAAATTATTTAAGCTATTTAATACTTAAGTTTTTAGGTGGTTTATCTACAATAAAAAATTTATATTGGGGTTAATTTATAGTACAATTCTTTTTGCAATATTGAAGAAAATATCCTCAATTTAAAATATTTTTAATGAGTCCAAAAATCAATAATAATAAATTCGGGTGGTTTATGGTAAAATTTGGAAGTAAACCATGCATTTGGTATTGAAACGAATAAAATGAAGTGTTTTTTTGGGAGGGAAGGGGATGGGGAGACTTCATCATGCAAATAATTTTATTTTATTTTATTTTTTATATGTAGAAGTATAGAAATAAATAATAATCTTTAAAAGTCATTGGACAAACTATCTCTAACTCACAATCTCAAATTTTTACCCAAAGTCTCAAATTTAGTTATGGTACAGTAAATTATACTCCAACCACAAAGCCTAAAATTTACCCCAAAAAATATATTCTCAGAATATTTTTTTACACATCATATTTTTTTTTTATTATTATTTAATCTCAAAAAACTTGAAATTAATTATTTTAAAAAATTATTTAATTAAATATTTATGACAATGTAATATACTACTTATAAAAATAATTTAAAATAATTTTATTATTAATTAATTAATTGCACACAAAATTTATAATTATATAAATGGATTATTTATAATTATATTAAAGATGAATTGTTAATTTTATAATTTATTTATCATAATAAAAAATAAAAAAATATTAATTAAAAACAATAAATATGTGGAATCTCAAATTTAGGGTCACAAATAGTTAACCCCACATTTGGGGTCATCCACCCCACTCATCAAATTTGGGGTTAAATTTAGGGGTGGATTTGAGCTAACCGTAACCCAAATTTGAGATTTGGGGTCATAATTTGAGATGGCCTTAGGTCTATTTTGAAGAAATGCTGAAAAGAAAACCTAGATCACCTTGTCCAACAGGTCTTATATAAAATTCTAAAAATTGTCTTCTTGTTACACAATAGATCTTTAGTGATGGATTTAGTCTATGAAAGTGATTGGAGAAATTTTTTTTTCTTCATTTCATCTTAATTTGAAATTGAAAATTGATCTCTCAACCAATCACAATAATTTTATTCAAATTTAGAGCTATTTGTATGTAATTATACTTGTTCAGAATTTATTTGGTAGTCTACTCATTATCAGGACCAAAAGAGTCAAGCAAGACTTGGATCACGTAAAAGAGGCACACATGCTCTGTTGTTCACCAACTAAATGGATGGAGTCAAAAAAGACTTAGATTACCTACAAAAGACATACTTCACAAGCCCAATTGAATATTCATCTTGCCTTCCAAGACCACATGTAATGACTTTGATTGGCAAACTGAGCCAAAATTGTTTCCTGTTGTTCAAGATGATAAATTACTGAATTTTAATAGTATATATCGGATAGAGGATTATATATGTATATGAAAAGAAAATCAAATTTTAAGTTGTATAAATGATAATTGGTTTTGCTTAGAGATTCAATTAGTTGAACTTTAAAGCAGATTAAAAAAAAGTAATTATTATTTTTTATGATGATGATGATCATCATCATCATTATTATCTCGTTGCGACTTCTTGCTATGTGCAATATTACCTCAGTGACCACTTTGGGTAAGTCAAGATATGCTTGGGTGGTGGGTGTAGTTTACCCTCTAAGTGTTTGTAGTTTTTCTTTTCATTTCAACTCATGCTAAGCCCTTATTAGTAAATTGAACACAATCATATTATCCCAATTTAGGACAGTATTTATCTATTTGCATCATTATGAAATTTCATTTAATAATCCATTGGTTATTGTTGGAATAAAAGATGTCAAGCGAGACTTGGTTTACCTAAAAAAGATTGACCTTTTACGCCTAATAAGTATTCATTTATGACACCAATAAATTATATATTATTTTATCTTAAAAAAGTTAAATTAAAGATGTTTTAAAAATTATTTGAGCTATTTAATTCTTAATATTTAGATGCATATCCAAACTAAAAAAATATATATGGTGGTAAATTTGTAATAATTTTGGTAATGTAAAAAAGTTCAATTTAGAAAATACGTTTAATGCACAAAAATCAATAATAATAAGCTTTGATTGTTCATTTGCAAAATTGGTAAATACAACATGCATTAGGATACTGACACAAATCAAACAAAAGATATTTTAGGAATTTACATGATCTTAGCTAATCTAACTTTTTTTTCCCATTTATTAATTGGAAACTTTACCAAGTGTCACCTAGACTGACAATTTTGTGTTGGAGGGGTACATGGAGAAATAAAAGGTTTTAGACACCTCGGCTCACGGGCAATTACTTCTATTTTGAAAGGCATTTATTAAAAAAAAAATCCCTCTCATTTTTGTAATTTGTTCCTTGGCACCAAGTAAATAAAAAAGACCTAGATTACTCTGTCCAATACTTTTAAGAAAAACATTCAAAATATCCAAATCTTGCTGTGTAAAGATAATAGGTTCTTTAATTGTGGATTCAATAAGTTATAAAAGTCATTGGAGAATTTTTTTTTTATTTGAAATTAAAAGCTAATCTCTCAAGTAGCCATCAAATCACAAGAAGTTTAGTCCCAATTGGAGTTATTTGTATGTATTTATTTATGATTAGAATTTGATTTGGTAATCTATCCATTTTCTTAGGACCATATGAGAGTTAGAGTCAAGAGAGACTTCGAATGCATGGAAGAGACACAATCGTTCATAACCTTTTCTGTCTATTAACCTTGATTTTGATAAGTCACCCATTATCAATTATCATGGGGCCATGGGGCAATTGGGCCAAAAAAACTGAGTCAAAAAAGACTTGGATCATCTATCAAAGATGTATTTTTTTACAACTATTGACTTCTAAGACCACTTGTAATGACTTTGTTTTGCAAATTGAACAAGGTGTTGCTTATTGATCATGATAATAAGTTGCTAAATTTTGTGAAAGCTATTCATTCTTGACTTCTTGGACCATGAATAATGACTTTATTTCGTAAATTTATGTATTTATTTCAATATAGATATAAATAATAGTTTTTAGATTCATATGAATAATTAGGCCTATTTTGAAAAAAAGGGTTGTGATCAACAAAATGACCTCAATCACCTTGTCCAACACGCTCCATATACAAATCTCAAAAAATTGGGTTCTTTTTACACAAAGACTACATAGGTTTTTTAGTGGTAGATTTAGTCAATTACAAAAGTGATTGCAGTGAAGTTTTTCTTTCATTTCTTTTTCATTTGAAATTTAAAACTAGTCTCTCAATTGACTGTACCAATCACAATAATTCTATTCCAATTTAGAGCTATGCGTATTCACTGGGTTGAAATTTTATTTGATAGACCATTCATTATGATAGGACCAAATGAGAATGAGTCAAACGACAGCTAAATGTGGATTACTTAAAAGAGACGCACTTGTTCACAAGTAAATGTGTCAATTTACCTTGATCATGATAGGTTGTATATAAAGAATTATCATGGAATTAAATGCCATGAGTCAAGACTTGAATTACCTACAAATGACTTGTTCACGAATACAAGTGTCTACTTACCTTGATCATGATAGGTTGCTTATAAAAAATTATCACGGAACTAAATAGCTTGATTCAGGAAAGACTTGGATTATTCACAAGCCCAAGTGGGTATTCACCTTGACGTCTAAGACCACCTACGACTTTCATTTACAAATTGAAAAAATTATTTTTGTTTGTCATGATAATAAGTTGATCAATTTTAATGGCATATATGAAGCAAAGTAGAGGGTTATATATGCACATAAAAAATAAAATTTTATGCGTTGTACATTATAATTGGTTTTATTAAGAGGTATATATTCAATTAGTTGAATTTGAAGGAATATGTGAAAAAGAGAACCTTATTTATCATCATCATCGTGATTATTATTATTTTGTTGAAAGTTCTGGCTAATTGAAATCTAACATAGGTATGGTTTACCATCAAAATATTTGGAGTCTTTCCTTTCACTTCAACCCATGCTAATCTCTCAATCAATTTAATCAAAGAAATATTTTATCACAATTTAGAGCTACATTTGTCTATTTCTATCAATTTGAAATTTTACTTGGTAATCTACCAATTATCATGAACAAAAATAGTCAAGAAGACTTGGTTTACCGGTAAAAGATGCATTTGTTCACCCATAATGACTATTCATCAATGATGACAACAAATTGTACATTGTTTTATTTGAAAAGTGTTAAATTAAAAAAAAAACATTTTAAAGATATTTAATTTGGTTTAAAAATTAAAAATGTCCATGCATGTATCACCGTTGAAGTTATTTTCATAATATTTATAAATTTATTTGAGCTAATTAATTCTTAATATTTAGGATGTTCATCTACACTAAAAAAATGTATTTAGAGTGTTAATTTGTTATAATTTTTGTAATATAAACAAAACTTAATTTATGAAATACTTGTAATGCTCAAAACTCAATAATAATGAGTGTAGTGGTTAATTTGCAAAATTGGTAAATAGACAACGCATTAGGATATTGACACCAAGCAAAAAAAATGTTATATTAATTAGGAATTTAAATGGTTTATGCCTTTTTTTATTTATTTATTAGACATTAACCCAAAGTCGTGTAGATTAATAATTTTTCTTTAGAAGATTATTGGGAGAAACAGTAGCTTTGAGAATCCTCATGGATAATTAGGCCCATTTTGAAAGGCAGGCATACAAAAATCCTTCAAAATTTCCTAATTTGATCATTTGGGACAAATAAATAAAAAGAACTCGGTCACCTTGTCCAACTTATACCAAATAAAATTTAAAAAAAAATAGATCTTGTCGAATAAAAACATTAAGCTCTTTAATCGTGGATTTAGTTAACTATAAAAGTCATTGGAGAATTTTTAATTTTTTATTAACCATACCAATCACAACAGTTTTTTTTAATTAGAAGCGATTTGTATGTATTTATTTTTGTTTCAAATTTTATTCAGTAATCTATCTATTTCATGGAACCAAATGAGAGTTAGGTCAATAGAGACTTCGATTACTTAGGAGAGACGCAATTGCTTATAAACTCATTTGTCTATTCACAATATTGATCATGATGATTCATGATCATTTACCATGGGGCCATAAGGCTTAATAGACTAAGATAAAAAAGACTTAAATTATAGTAAAAGACATACTTGTTCACAACTTTAAATGGCTATTCATCTTGACTTCTAAGATTACGTACAATGATTTTGTTTTGCAAATTGAACAAATTATCGCTTATTGATCATAATAATAAAATTGCTCATTTTTGTGAAGAGTATTCATATTCACTTTGAAACCCTCATACAATGACTTGGTTTTGGAAATTGGACTATAGTTGTGCTTATTGATCACGATGACAAGTTGCTTAATTTTGTGCCAATGTTTCTTAAGTTGATTTTGAAGTCAATTTTAAAGTTTGTAGAATATAATCATGAACATTAAGGCTACTTTACCTTTCTCTATTTAAACTATTGTTGTATTTCCCTGGAAGCTAATGCAATTGAATCTTCCAATCTAAATCTCAACATTTCTCAATACTTTTCAAGATGGTTTTAATGCTTCTTCTTCAGCTTGTGACAAGACAATTTCTTTTTCACAAAAATTAATGTGAATTGTCTAACCCATTATTATTATTATTATTATTATTATTATTATTATTATTTTATTTTATTTTATTTTATTTTAAAATTATAAAAATAAAAAAATACTGAAAACTAATGAAATTAAAGTTTTTATATAAAGAATTTAAAATTTTAAAATATCATAAACTGATTTGGAAACAAATTTTTATTGTTTTATTATTTTATTATTTTTCCCATACAATTAGTCATATAGACAATTGTAATGGAATGTTATAAGGATGGTGAATAATCAGACCCATGGTCAAATCCCTAGGTTAGCAGTACTGTTGTAGTATACTATATACATACTGTAACAGTGTTGTTCATTCACTGTTCACCGGTATCCTGTGGGAAGATATCATTTCTCTCCCCTCTAGAGTTGCATGACAAGGAGATTTATTAATTCAGTTTGATTTCTAAAATATATTCTCCGCATGCACATGGTAGGACTCTAATTGGCCTATATGACGTCTGCCGAGTTAATAAATTCCTAGGAGGTCATTGAATCACTGTAACTAGTACACCACTATACTCGTCTGTCCCTTGACACCTCTTTCTAGGACGGCGCTTGTCACTTTTATTAAAAAAAAAAGAAAACTTTTTTATGGAAACAAAAAAACCATCTTTATTCTTGATCTATTGCATTTTATGGAAATGGTTGGAAGAAACTTTATCTTTTATTTCATTTTTCCTTTCAAATTGAAATCTAATATCTCAAATGCAACAATTTTATTATAATTCATACCCGTTTAAATGTATTTATGCTAATTTATAATTTTATTTGGTAATCAATCCATTATCATGGGACCAAATATTAGTGATTTTAGATTATTTATGAGAGATGCTCACGTTCATAATCCCTTGTGCACCTATTCACCCGGATCATGATAATTTTTATTTTTATTTTTTTTGATAAAATATAGACATGCCATGTGTCAAGGATGTGTGCTCGAATGCGGGATTGATCATCTAGCCTACGTGCCCTTAGCTAGGGACAAGGGGTTTGAGTTGTGAGCTTGCACCGACAACTGTGACCCATTACTACCATTACTTCCATAAAGTCTTGAACTCAAGACCTCTGATTGTCTCACCCTTGATTTTCACAATAAGGCCAAGTACTACTAAGTTATGAGCCCTTTGATATGATAACTTGATCATGATCAATTATTATAGGAATAAACAAACTAAGTTAAGAAAGACTTGGATTAACTACAAGAGAAGTATATGTTCATAATCTCAAGTGATGATGTGTCCCTCGCGTAATACACCGCAAGTGCATGGGTTGTATGAAGTAGTAAAGTATACTCGAAGGTTGGATTATCAAATCCACATGGATTGATACTTTTAGTACTAATTGTTCTTTTGTTATTTAGCCAATGGAAATGAATAATGTTGCCAAATCTAATAGGGAAGACAACAATTAAGGAGGCACAATGGCAAGGAAATATGATGGTACCTCGGATACAATCCTCTCAAGATGCCAATGAGTTTGATTTTCAAAATTGGCTATTGATTAAGTACTATTGGACCGTGAAGACCCTTAAAGTAGTTTGACCCTTTTGCTCTAGGCGATCCTAAGCTAATCCCATATGAGAATGATGATTGCCCTATGATTGTATTAAAGTGCTCTATGAATCCCACTATTAGGTTTAACCATAATCTAGGGAGTTTGACACCATACATCCTATTTCTAGGCATGCACTCTACCTCTACCTCCTATGTGTGGCCTAATATGATTGATTTCTCAATCCTAATCATATCCATCTAATATCAAGTTGGGGATTTCACACTAGCATTATAAGAATAAAGAACCATAGGATATTCACAAGAAACCTCAAAGCCAATATAATAAAAAGAAATAAAATACAAATAATCTTGAGGTTCATGATCCGAGGTACTTATGAGGGTTTAGCTTCTCATAGTATGGAGAATCCTACTACAATCCATAATAAGAGATAAGATTGGAAGCATAATGAAAACTCCCTCAAAGCTTCTCTCAAGATGGATGATGATTGAGACTTCTGGATTGGAGATGATAATGTTGTCAATCTTGAACCCAAGGGGCTAAAGGAGCAATGCCAGCTCATCCTTCATTGGTTGTCTTCAATTTCCAATTGAAACCCTAGCTGCCATTGAAGATCTCGCTTAAAAGTTGTCAATAAAACCTAGTTTTTTAGTTTTAAACTGCAGGTAATGGCTAGTGCATGGGTGTGCTTTAGGTGTGTTGACCTGTGTTGATTGTTGGTAACACCTGGGACTCGATTCTACATGAAAATTTGGTATCAAGAGATTTGCATGGCCAAGGAGCAAGATCGTGTATTTTGAATATGGTCGTAGTCTAGGCACCAAAAATGTGCAGAGGTTTGTGCTCTTTAGTTTCTTTTTTCTTGTGTCTTGCACATCCTAAACACGCATGTGTTGAGGCCGTGCTTTTCTCTAGAGTTATTCTTTTACATTTGCTTTACTCAGAATTGCATCGATTTTGCTTTCTTTTTTTTTTTTTATCCCAAAACCTATTTTACCTACACATTAAGCACAAAATACGTGGTATAACATTAAAATAAGAAGAAAAAAAATTATGCAAAAAGACAAGCAATATGCGTGAATAATTAATAGATAATGCAAGCATTTCATGCCCTCATCAAGTAGCTATTCATCTTGACTTATACGTCACTCTCATCATTTGGTCCAAGGCCTACAGATCGGCCCAAGCTTGGTCCAAGCCCAATTCAAACCCGATCCATAGTCAATGTTTAATAGGATAGTCTAAGCCCAACCCAAACAAACCTTTGATTGGATATAGATATCATTTTTAAGTGTTGGGCCGGCCAGCGACTGATCCAACTGGCCGACCCACGATATGGCCATTGGATATTACTAAATAGGTAAAAATCTCAGGTAGGTCCCTGTAATTAGGTCAAGTTGCCCCTTTAATCCCTCTATTACAATTTGGCCGTAGGAAATCCCTTTATTTTTCAAATCGAGCAATTTCAGTATAAACCTTAACAGACGTTAGTCTTTCCGTCAGAAAGTGCTGACGTGGCTTTCTTTATCATTAAAATAGTATTAAACAAATCTAAAAAAACCACATTAGCACTCTTACTAATTAACACCTAGTATTAAGCATTTCAGATCTGGATCCAAACTGAAACCGGATCCGATAAGCTTAATCCCTTCATCCCATCCACTTATCTCCTTCGTTGTTTCCTCAATACCCGCCACTGCTCCGACCCTTCTCTAAACCCCATCCTCCATCCTTCCTCAACTCTTTCACGTGGCCCCTCTCATGGCATCTCCAAGAAGACCTCTGGCCTTCTCCATTCCTCTTCTTTCTTCCCTTGGACCAACCACATGCTCCAATGGCAGCGCATCGCCTTCCATTTCCAACCTGAAAAGAATTAGATGAATGGTTCTTCTCTAACCCCATCCTCCCTCAACCATTGAGATTTTCCTTTTTTTTTTTTTTTTTTTGTTATCTATAGGTACTAATAGATTTTGATTGTTTGTGTTTTCTTTGGTTGTTTTGGATTTCCATGGATCTAGATCCGAATGGTGAGTTCTTCTTCTCTTCGTTGATGGTTCATTGATTGTTTTTTTTTTTTTTTTTTTGTTGCTTTCTTGTTTGGATTGTAATGGTGGTAGGTTTAATGGCGGGGTCGGTGTTCTACAAGAGATGGTACCATTTGTTCTACCAGTACAACCCCGATTCAGCTGTGTGGGGGAACATCACTTGGGGCCACGTCGTGTCACGCGATCTCATCCGAAGGTGGCATGTCCCTCTCGCCATGGTTCACAATCAATGGTACAACTTTGACGTCATCTAGATTGGCTCTGCCACCATCCTCCCTGACGACACCCTCATCATGCTCTACACCCGATCCACCAACGTGCCCGTACAAGTCCATAACCTTGCCATCCCACCGATCTGTCAGATCTGCTCCTTCTCAAGTGGACAAAATCAGATGGGAACCATGTCCTCGTCTCGCAGTCCGGATTCAATTTCAGTTTGGATCCGGATCCGAAATGCTTAATAGTAGGTGTTAATTAGTAAGAGAGCTGACGTGGCTTTTTTAGATTTTTTAATACTATTTTAATGTTAAAAAAGCCACATCAGCACTTTATGACAGAAAGACCTTCGTCTATTAAGTTCTGGACTAGAATTGCTCGATTTGAAAAATAAGGGACTTCTTACGGCCAAATTATAATAGAGTGATTAAAGGGGCAACCTTACCTACTTACATGGACCTACCTGAGATTTTCACATACTAAATATTATTAATAAAAAATTAAAAAATATTGAAAATGATTGATTAATTAAAATAAGCCCATCATACAAGGGAGCTAACTAGCTAGATGACTAACTGTCATGAGACAGCCTCATAAGTCATGTCATGGCAACCAGCGACTCTCTCCATGATTCATCTTAGAAGAGGGTTGTATTTTTATTAATCATTCAAGTACGTAGATATCCAATTTTATGTACAACGAAAAAAACGCATATGATTGACAAATAAGTAGATGCTAACCTAGTCGATATGTACTTATATTGTACTGATGCAATATTTTTCTTAAGTAAAAATATAATTTAATACTAATCAACTAATAAATTATTTATTTTTATTTATATGTTATTTTTTATTTTTAAATTATCAAAAAGTTTAATTAAGTAGAGTTAAGGAAGAAAATAACATCGGGCCAATTCAAGTTAAATCCAACGGCAGATCCTAACCCGATCCAATGATTGATTGAAAGAGCTAAGCCCATGAGTTGGGCCATGTGTTTAATATTTTAAATTTAGGTCGACCCAACCCGACCCAAATTGTTCATGGGGCTCGTCAGATCTGGGCTTGGGGTGGGTCAAAGTCTTAATTTTTTTGGACCAGACTGGCCTAGTCCGGCCCAATGATGAGAGTGACTTATAAGGCCACATGCAATGACATTGATTTGATAATAAAAAACTATTATTACTATTATTATAAAAAAATATTATTATTTCATTGAAGTTCTTGTTAACTGAAATTTCACATGGGACCACTTCTACTTCAGTTGAGTCAACAAAAATATGTGGTCTTGGATCGTGGGTGTGGTTTACCATTAGAATGTACTAGAGTTTTTTTAATTATTAGTATTCTTTCATTTGAAGCCCATGCTGATTGAGAAAAATTCATGGTTGGATTAGCTTGAACTTGAAGAATTTTTCATATATTTATTTATAGATTATTTTAGCTAGTTACTTCTCAAACTTTTATAAGTTTTATATGCATAAAAAAAAGTATGTGGGGGTTAATTTGTAATATTTTTTGTGCTATGAAGAAGTCATTTTAAAAATATTTTTGGTGGAAAAAACAATAATAATAAATTCAAATGGTTTATTTGCAAAATTGGTGAATGCGGCATGAATTATGATGTTGAACAAATCAAATAAAGGTTCTTTTAAGAATTTCCATGATTTTGGCTAAGGTTTATATATATATCTCTATACATATTAATTGAGACGTCATGCATACATACAAAAACATTTTTTTTTAATTTTGTAATTTGTTCAAATTAAATATCTCAGTCAAACACTCCAATCACCACAATTTTATTTTATTTTATTTTATTATTATTTTTTTTGAAAAAGTGGATAAACCACAATCATTAAAGAGGAAAACAATACAAAAACATGAAAGTACAAAAGAGGAGCCTAAACTCCACAAAAGTCATCCACCAGGAGTGGGCAACAAAACTAAAAATGAGCTACAACAATCCCAGAAGAAAGAACATAAAAAAGCCCTAAAGGATAGAGAAATCCTTTAAGGGTGACAACAGCTGACCAAAGCTAAATCTCGCCCAAAGAAGAGGGGGGCACCGATGGATCCTCCTGCTCCGCAAATCTGGAAGTCGTAAACTCCAAGCTTCTCTTGATCTTTGACATAGGTTCCTCTAGTTTTGATCTTTTTGAGTCCGGAGCTGCAAGAAACCAGAGGAGTAACATGTGATCAATCTTCAGAATAATAGAAGCAGGGGAAAGACAATTGGAATTAAAAATGCGTGCATTTCTTTCAAGCCAAATATTCCAATTGATTGCTCTGACGAGCAAATCCCAGAAAGGGGTTAAAGCTTTGGCAACCTTCCTCCTCCAGTCCCCCAACAAGTCCATGAGGGACCTGGGGGTGGCTAGCCCCAATTAACTGTCCAAAGTAGTTCCAGACATGTGAGGCAAAAGGTCACTGAATAAGGAGATGCTCAGTAGTCTCTACCGCCCCGTGACACATCACACATGTGGTCGTTTGTAGGAGGTTGCATCTACGCATGGCAAGGTTCTCAAGTGTCAAAATCTTATTATCCCAAGCTAACCAGTTAAAAATGTTAATTTTTTTGGGACATGCACCCCTCAAAATGATCGGGGTTTGATGACATCTCAAGCCACCATCGATCAGGAAGATGTAGAAGGACTTCATAGAAAATCGTCCATTAGCAGTTAAAGTCCAACGTTTCTCATCTTTCTCACTAGAGAGATGTGTAATAACCTCGATAATATGATTGTTCCAGATAGGACAGTCATTCCAGTAAGTCATAGGTGTGACACTGGCATATTCTCGAATTGATATCTCTTTATAGTCGGCAGCCTGGAAAAGGGAAGGCCAAATGTCCGCCGGGGCTCGTTCCTCCACCCAGTTATCCAACCAGAAGAGAGTAGTGGCACCATCCCGAATGAGAGAAGATAGATTTTTTCTGAAGGCCGGAAGGGAGTGAAGAATGCCATTCCAAAAATAGGATCGCCTACGACAATGTTTTTGAAATAGATTCCACATGGGGGTGTTTCTGTAGTAATTTTCACGGAAGATGTTCTCCCCACACCAATGAGCTCCTGTAGCCACCTTCCACCACCATTTGCCCAGCAGAGCACAATTAAACATTTGCAGGTTTAGAATACCCCAACCACCCTGCTCTCTTGGGCGACATAATCTTGCCCAGCTAACAAGTCGAATTTTGCTTTGTTGAGCATCTGGACCGGACCATAGAAAGTCCCTACGGAGTTTGTCGATACTATTAACCACCCAAGACGGTAATTTAAAGATCGACATCCAGTAAGTGGGGATAGCCGTCAATACGGAGTTTACCAAAGTAAGTCTCCCACCTACAGAGAGGAGTTTAGATTTCCAAGAGGCAAGTTTGGAACGAATTTTGTTCAACAGGATGTCTCAGTCTTGTCTTCTTGGTCTTCCCCCAGAGATAGGAATACCAAAGTAGGTAACCGGTAAAGCACTCGACTTACAATGTATGGTTGTAGTCAGTGTACTGTGGGGTATGAGGTTTCTTTGAGAGGCATACAGATAGGTTTTCTCTGAGTTAACCTTGAGTCCTGAAATGCCCTCAAAGATGTAGAGGATAAGCTTGATAATGCGCAGGTCTTCACATCCCCCAGTCGTTAGGATAAGAAGATCATCTGCATACTGCAAATGACACATCTTAACTCCAGTGTACACAATTTTATTTTCATTTGAATTTATTTGTATCAATCTATTCTTGTTTAGAATTTTATTTTGTAATGTAAACATTTTATCACCAGACTAAATAGGTGTGAGTTAAGATGGGCTTAGGATTACTTTCTAAAGACTCACTTGTTCACAACCTCATGATAATTGAGTTAAAAAAAAAAAAGACAGATTAAATAGAAAAGACCCTTGTTTATAGCCCCAAGGGGTTATTCATGTTGACTTCCAAGATCACATATAACGACTTTTACTTTTGAAATTAGACTAATTGTTGTTTGCTGATGCTCATGATGGTAAGTTGCTCAATTTTTAGGCTGGTTCTTTTAAAGTTGGTTTTGAGGTCAATCTTCAAGCTTGTGAAAGATCATCAAGGAACATTCAAGAGTGATATGCTTTCTCTAATATTTTATTATTATTATTCTCTTCGGTTTTTTTACCTGTAATATTTTAGAAGTTTTCTATGATTTTTTTATTTGTCCATTTAAAAATTTATTAAACATTAAATATTATTATTTTTTTAAATTTATTCTTTATATTTAATATACTTCTACAACTTTCAATAAATTATATTCACCTACAAATTTTTTAATACATATTTAAAATAAAGGTAATATTAAAAAGTTAATATAATTTTATAAATTTTATATTATCAACTAATTTTAGCCAACTTTTCTTAATCCATGTGATTTAATTAAAATGAAGGTGTAAAAAAGGAGTATTATTAAGTTTTAAATTATAAAAGGATTAAAGCATTCTTAAAATGGAATTTTTTTAAAAACTTAACAAATATTATTAAGTTCTAATTAACAATCATATTTATAATATAAATAACATCCTAGCTCTATCAAATACACTAGGTTGTCCTCTAGCTTACAATAATAAGAAGTCACTAATTTCTGTAGGCATTTCAAAATAGTTGTATTCAGTCAATTAATTAATATAAGTTCTCAACTCAACTCAACTCAACTCAACCTTGAGATTAAGATCAAGTGGACCTTAAGAAGAATTGGATTTCAGTTTCATACCAACAAAGACACATCTATATATGTTTGATCAGAAGCTCATGTTATCTGATTTTTTTTTTTTTTTTTTTTAAACCGTTATCCGCTCATGAATGAAACTAAACAAGCTCAACAAAACAACTCATTATAGAATATAAAAAGACAAAAGAGACAAGAGATTTACGTGGTTCGGTCAAAATTAAGACCTACATCCACGGGACATCAATGCCAATAGTAGTTTCACTATCACTGGAAAATTACAATTACAATAAGATCCAATGTCAATCTTATGACTCTATAAGCAAGCAATCAGATACAACACCTTCAACTTTAAAGTAGACATTTGCCATGTACATAGGAAGAAGCTCTTTTCACTCCAATAAGAAGGCCATCTTCTTCTTCTCCTTTCATCCAAAACCTCACATAAAGCTTCTAAAATATAGATAAGTCTCCAACCATTAGACCAAAATAAATCCAATGATGAGAAATAGTTATTAATAAGTGTGAACTAATCAACAAATATTAAGCCTCCAAATTAGTTATTTGATTTCACCTTAAACCAGTCCAACTAAGTTTATGTACAATATATTAATAATGTCTAACTACACTGTAAAGAAATGTAAATCACTACAGAGAAATCATGGTAACAAACACTGTGGTTATTGTGGGTGTCACTATAATATTCCCTTTGCTTTTATAACTGAACAGAAATCAAGAGGAAAGATATCTCTAAATATCCCTAACAAATAGATGAGCAAATTCAACATTGTTATTCAAAATTAATCATTCAAAGAATGAAGTGCTCACAATTGCCATAATTTCTCCTCTATTTTTGATTTAGATAAACAAGAATAAATAAGAATATATGTGTATATATGCTTGTGATTCTCACTAAATTAAGTATATATATACTAATTAAAACATTGATGACATGAATGATAGGGTAAGAAACATATCATCAAAATCTTTTTAGTTTTATAGTTAAAGGAAAAATAAAATAAATACCAAATATGTGAAAAGTGAATTAAAGAAACATATGGAAAGAGCAACTATACCAGATTAATGGCCAAAACAAAACAGAATCATGTCCTTTCATAACGACTAAATTGCCACTCATACTAAATCAAACTGCATTTAAATAGACAAATAAAAACCAAAATTTTAAAACCAAAGCTTAACTGCTTCAAATTAAGGAAAAAAAAAGGCTTGTACATCAAGGCTTGAAATAGTTCCATATATGTTGAGATATAGAGAGATCATCCACAAACTAAGCAGAAGATTATACTCCCCATTATTCAAATTCATCATTGCCTTCCTGAAACAATTAAGAAAGCATGTTATATTGATCCAAAGGAAGAATGAAGAAATAAGGAAAACTTTAATTTAATTCAACATATTCCCTGTGCACATTAAATTTAAGATGTTGAAATCAACTAAGCCAATATAGAAAGGCAAGTTTTAAATGTCACAAGCCATTGTTCTATTTGTTTCCCGAGCTTATAAGAAAGCTGATAAGTAAATAACCTATAATTAACAAAATCCTGTTGAAAATGCTCAATAATATACTAAAGATCATATTGAAATTAATAGGTTACACTTGCATAACCAATTGACAAAAAAAAAAAAAAAAAAAATACTAATGAGACATATCAAGAGATTAAACTCAAGATAAATAAAATGAATGTGTAAGGAAAAAATGAATTTAGTACAATACCTTAATTAATTGGAATTGAAGGAGTCAATGCATCTGAAGATTTGATATTTCCTCTTTAACATAGTAAACTTCACAAGAATTGCCACATAAATCCGATCATGCACACTGTCTACGTATTGGAAATATGAAACCCTCCAAGTTCTCTTGAACAACATAATAATAAAAACTGCCCATAAACCAGTGGCAAAACCTGAGCCTATGATAAGATAAAGCCATACATCTTTTTCTTCATCAGCACCTGTTGCAGTTATTGGCCCTTTCTCCATTGAACAATTCATTAAAGGAGGACCACAAAGATCATTATTGCCAATGTAGATAGATGGATCATCGAATGTAGTTAGATGCTTCTCAAAAGGAATCACTCCTGACAAATTATTATATGATAAATTCAAGTGCCCCAAAGAGTCCAAATTGCTCAAGGAAGAAGGTATTACTCCTGACAGGCTGTTTCTAGACAAATCAAGAGATTCCAGCTCATGCATTTTGCCAATCTTGTTTGTAATCTCTCCGATAAGATTATTCCCAGATAAATTTAGGCTCTTCAATCCAAGAAGATTCATTAACTCTTCAGGTATGCTTCCATATAAACAATTGTTAGAAAGGTCCATGACACTAATTAGGGGTAAAATCATTTCACATTTGTACTCATTTCCCTTTATATCCAATAAGATATTCTCCTTGTAAGAATAAAAATCTCCCAAATGGCTCATCTTGTTAGTTAATTTCATGGCGTTAAATTGCCATAGCTTTTTGGTATAGAACCAGACAAGTTATTGTGGGAGAGGTCTAATATATGAAGTCTCGGGAGATTAGAAAGTTGAGGAGGGAGGTACTTTGAAAACTTATTTGATCTTAAATTAAGAATTTCCAACTCCACTAAGCTCTCGCTTATCCAATATGGTATGCTTCCATAAAAATTATTATAACTCAGATCAAGAGTAACCAAACTATAACATTCCCTTAGAGATGTAGGAAACACACTTGAAAAATTATTGTTGCTCAAATGCAATGACTCAAGTTTACGAAGAGAACAAATAGAATTAGGGATTCCTCCTGATATATTGTTGCTTGAAAAATCCAACACCTTGTACCATGAGTCATTATTCCAACAATTAGGAAGCTCTCCAGACAAATGGTTCCCAGAGATATCCAACACCACTATATTTTTCAAATTACATAAACTAAAAGGTACCGTACCATTTAGTTTGTTGATTGAGAGGCTGAGAAATGATAACTGAGACATTGTTGCCAAATGGTCTTCTGTCAGTGGACCCTCGAAATTGTTATTTTCTAGGGACAATTCCTCCAAATTGGATAGATTCCTGATATGTTTTGGGATAACACCACAAAAGTGATTGTATGACAGATCTAAAACAATTAGTGATGAAAGCCTGCCAATTCTTGTTGGTATTGAACCTGAGAGAGAGTTACGTGAAATGTTGAGAGTGTCTAGATATTCGAGGTTCCAAACCTCATCTGGAACATAACCAACAAGTGAAGTTTGAGCTAAGAGCAATTCCCGCAAACTATTTTTGATACAACCAGAAAAGAGGCCACCGTACTCTTGAAAATTTTGGCTAATATTTACGCCACTGAGGTCCAAAACATTTAGTTTGCAGAGGCTACCAAGAGTGATAGGAATCGGACCCTCAAGATTAAAATTCATACCCAATTGCAATACCTCCAGTGAAATCATGTTTCCAATGATTGGCGGAATATATCCATGGAAATAATTAGATGCTAGGTTCAACTGAGAGATGCTAGTTAGATTGAATAACCATGGAGGTAAGGTAGAATTTATATGATTATCAGAAAGATCAAGAGCCTCGAGGTTCTTGAGACCATCTATCCAATATGGAACGTCACCTTGAAGGTTGGTTTTGGCTAAATATAACACATTCAAACTTTGTGAAATGCAACCAGCGAATATCTGTTGAACTTTAGCTGCCGCTTTACTTAGATCAAGGCCAGAGAGAGACAAGATTTGTAGCTTGCACAGATTGCCAAGAGATGTCGGTATTGAAAGACCTTGGTTGTAGGAAAGGTCAAGGATTTCAAGAGAACTCATGAATTCATCAATATTGGTTGGAATTGGACCAGAAAGAAAGTTTTGCCCAAGGTTGAGAGTTCTGAGATATTTTAGGTTCAAAATCTCATTTGGTAAGTGACCAGCCAGTGAAGTATTATATAAGTGCAAGTCCTGCAAGCTATTTTTGATACAACCAGAAAAGATTGCACCAAATTCTTGAAAATTATGGGTAATAGTTATACCACTGAGCCCCAAAGTATGCAATTTACAAAGGTTCCCAAGAGTCATAGGAATCGGGCCCTGAAGATAAAAATTCCTATCCAAGTATAACTCCTCCATTGAAATCAAGTTTTCAATGGCAGATGGAATAGATCCATGAAAATCATTATCTGATGGATCCAAGAAGGAAATTTTGGTCAAATTAAATAACCTGTTAGTGCAAATGCACTTTAATGATTGGCATAATTTGACACCTAGTCAAGGTGACGTGGCAAGCATGATGATATGGCATGGAGAATGATGTGGAATGAAAGATGACATGGCAATCAAACTTGGCTAGGTGGAAAATATCATGGGAGATCTTGGAGAAGCTATTTTTGGCAAGAAGTTGCAATTCTCATGAAGATTAAATGAAGATCTTGTTGAAGTTATTTTAGGCAAGAAGATCAAGCAAGCAACAAGATGATATCAAGATCTCATCAAGACCATATTTAGAAGATGTGATTGAAGACTAAATATGGGTGGAGCCTAAATGAAGAAACAACCTATCAATGGTATGATCTTTGAAGACTATTGAAGGCAAGATTTGAAGATCCTTGTTGAAGATTTGAAGAACTTTAATAGAGATGATATGAAGTCTATTAAGGGTATGTTTGAAGATGCGCCTATTGATGGTAATATTTGGATGATGGATTGAAGATCCTTGAAGACCAAACTTGGGTGAAGTGAAGACTAAGTTTGGCAAGTTCCATGAAGACGCACATAGGACGTGTGCCCCTTGCGAGGGGGCTGTGTGGTGAGGAGCTGAAGAGGGAGGTTAGTTGCTGGTAGGTCGGATCAGGTGATCGAGCTACATCGACTCAGATGGGGTGTCTTGATGTCGCTTAGCAATGGAGCCAGAATTCAGCCAAGCCAACAGCCAGGGTCAATGTCGCAACAAATGTTACAACATAAGTTGCGACATCTAATTTCGGAAGGTTCCAAAGTTAGAAGCCGCGGAGATTCTAAAAAGGGTATGTGCTATATTTGGGACGTTGAGGCGTCTATATATACTACCTTGGTCTAGGATTGGGTACGACTCTTGAAAGAGGGAGTAGGGAGGTACCGGACAATCTAGAGAGGGTAGTATTCTTTGTATGTGAGAGAGTGACAAGTGTGTTTTGTACTCTTCTATCTTTTACCCCTTTTTAGTGGATTGTTGATCTCCGGGCATGGCCCCCCAGATGTAGGCAAGTGGATGCCGAACTGGGTTACCAACGTCTTGTGTCTCCTCTTTGTGGTTTGTGTTTGCTTTCTTTGAGTGCTTAAGTGAGTGAGTGTTCCTCTAAGTTCACAAACCCTAACCGGCGGAACTAACAAGTGGTATCAGAGCTTAGGTCGTTGTGTTAACTTTGTTTTAAAGGTCGGCGAGATCCTATCTAGTTCCTTTGATGGCCGGAAGAGAAGGTGCCTCCGTTACACGTCCTCCATTGCTCAACGGCTCCAACTACCCATATTGGAAAGCAAGGATGAGAGCGTTCATTAAATCTTTGGACGAGAGTGCTTGGATTGCTGTTGAAGAAAGATGGTCCCCTCCAACTCAAGTTGATGAAGAAAAGAAAGAGATTGTGAAGAAGAAGATCAACTGGAGTACCGAAGATATGAAGAAAGCTAATGCAAATGGAAAAGCTCTAAATGCAATCTTTGGAGGTGTGGGCGAGAATCAGTTCAAGTATGTGGCTATGTGTGAAAGTGCCAAAGAAGCTTGGGAGATTCTTCAAACAATTCATGAAGGCACGAATGTGGTAAGAACATCTAAACTACAAATGTTAACCACCATGTTTGAAAATCTCAGGATGGGAGAGGAAGAAACAATAGCCATCTTCAATGCAAAGTTGATGGATATTGCAAATCAAGCCTATCAACTTGGGAAGAAGTATTCCGATAAGAAGTTAGTGCAAAAGACTCTTCGATCTCTTCCAAGAAGGTTTGAAGCAAAAGTAGCTGCAATAGAAGAGGCAAGAGACATCACAACCATGAAGCTTGACGAGTTAATAGGGTCTTTGCAAGCATATGAAATGAACCAGAACCCTGAAAGAAAAGTGGAAGACTTTGCTTTGAAGATAGAAGCAGTCAAGCAGAAAGAGTTACAACAAACTATTGTAACAGATGATGAAGATGAAGAAGATGGAGAATTTGTTTTCCTTTCAAAGAAGCTGCACAATATGTTCAGAAAGTATAAGAAGAAGGGTAGCAGATTCCAAAAGAAGGAGGTTCCTAAAGAAGAGAAGGAAGAAGCAGAAGATCATCAACAAAAGATCAAGTGTTGGGAGTGTGGTGGTGTAGGACATTATCAATTGGAGTGTGCCAACACTCTTAAAAAGAAAGGAAAGTCACTCAATGCCAAATGGAGTGATGACTCAGACTACAGCATGGACGAAGAAGAAGAGGAAGGCAACTGCAACCATCATATCTCGTTTCCAGCAATCATAAGTGAGGTAGCCTGCAAATCGAGGAATGTTGCAAAAAGTGTTACAACATCGATTACAACATCAGACAGTGAATCCGATGAGGTAACAGAAAAAGATCTTCTCATGAGTTATAAACTAATGCTCACAAAGTTTGACCAGATGATGATACAAAACAAACGTCTGGAGAAGGAACTGACTGAATGTCAAGGAAAGTTGAGTCAAGCGGAGAAGATTCTAGAGTCCATGAACAAAGGTAAAGCAAAGCTTGATGAAATGCTTTCAATTGGAAGACCAAGTAAAGTTAAGAAAGGCATTGGATATGTTGGTGAGACTTCAAGTGCCAAGACTGAATGCTCAAGAGTTACATTTGTAAAGTCAACTGCTCAACAAAAAGAGAAGCAAGTCAAAGCAAAGAAGGAGCGCATAAAAGAAGTGCCTACATGCTTTCATTGTGGAGAAATCGGACATATAAGACCAAAGTGCAACAAATTAAAAGAAGACTTGAAGAATGGAAGAGTAATTGGTCATGTGCAAGCAACCATCAAAAGAAGAGTCAGAGGAAGAACTACTGTCATAAAGAAGATGTGGATTCGTAAAACTGAAGTATCTAGAGAGAATGTGAATTGTTCTACTTGTGTGATGATAGAAAGGGTGAACCAGGATGTTACAACATCAAAGTACAACATGCAGAGCTTAGACCGAGGACCTACAAGGTCAACATGCAAGGTTTCATGATGAGATTTAAAAAAAAAAAAAAAAAAAAAAAGGGAAGAAATATATAAAATAATAATAATAATAATAAAAAAAAAGGAAAAGGAAAAAAGGGAGGGAAAATGAAAAGAAAAGATAAATTGCTTTCAAAAGAAATTTTTGGAAATTGAAGAGGTGTCTTGGAAGTTATAACTTATTTATGGTTGTTAGACCATGTTTTTAAATTGCCTAAAAGAAAAACCCTAAGTTCTTCCCCAAATTACTCTCCACTTTGAAACTAAGTCGTGACAAGAGAGAAGAAGAATCAGAAGAACGCCAAGATGAGGACCAAGCGAATAGCGCGCCGAGCACGAGTGACTCCCCAGGAAATTGCCGCTCGGGTTGAAGAAGAGAAGAAGAAGCAAGATGAAAGCCTGTCAAGAACTGAAGAGACAGAAGACCGTTCAAAGGCTATTGTCCCAATTGTATCTCCTAATGCCGAGACCACTGTACCTGCAGGACCATCTGATGCACCTACAGGGCAGAAAGTCCGAGATGAACTTCTCAGTTGGATAAGAGACACTTTTCCAGGAGCGTATGTTCAACAAAATGACAGTTCTTCAACAGACTCAGAAAAAGAGGGTGAGCAACCGGAGACCGAGTTACAGGATAAAGAAAATCCTCCCACCAGTGTTGAAGAAGAAGCAGCCGAGGTCTTAAAGAGCATTCATCAAGATTCAGACATTGTCACAGAAACTGTTGTAACACCTGCAGCAACATCCGGAAGTTCTCACAGTTCTGATGATATTCCTTTGAAGGAGAAGTTGTCTACGATGAAATCCGTGTCTTCAAAGCAGCAGAAGAAGAAAGGTGACAAAGTTACAAAGAGGAAGTCATTTGCTGATCCTGAAGAGAGTCCGAGGCCAAAGAGAAAATGCACAGATTCTGCGAAACAGGGGGAGAAGAAGTCTTCCACATCTGAGAAAGGAAAGAAAGCCAAGTGTGTGAAAAGTACTGAAGTCACATCTCAGGGGGAGAAGAAATCCACTAAGGCTAAAAAGGGAAAGAAGAAAAAGGCCTCCCAGGTGTCAAGAGACAATGATGAAGAAATATTTCGAGACAAAGAAGCCAAAATGAAATTCAAGAAGGTAGAGAAGAGAGGAGTTGTTGTGGAGAGATCAATTGATGATACTGCGTTTCTGAAATATGGTGTGACTGATCTCTTGAAGGAAAGGAGTTTGTTCAAGTCAGCCAGTTTTGCTGAGGGATATAGTCTTTCACTGGTTCAGGAGTTTTATAGCAACCTGCTACCATCCAACAATGGAATCTCCAGAGTGTTTGTTCGAGGGAAGTGGATTCCATTTACAGCAGCAATTATCAACAGATTTTTGGAGTTCAAGGCAGAAGTAAAAGGAAATTTCGAAGAAGGACTTGAAGTCAATGAAGAAGTCCTGAAGGAGATCACAGGAGACAGAACCGAAGCATGGGGAGAAAAGACTCGGTTGCCAGCATCTTTGCTCACAGCTAAGTATAATGTTCTTTTTAGAATTGGCATTCTTAATTGGCTACCAGCTCCACACAACTCAGGTTTAGTGAAAGATATGGCATTGTTATTGTACTCAATCGGGACTGGGAAGAAGTTTAATCTTGGGAGATTAGTATTTCAAAACATTGTGAAGGAAGCAGACAGTGTGAGCACTGCAGGTTCTTTGGGCTATCCAGCACTGTTGTCGCACTATTTGTTACAACATGGAATACAACTTAAGAAGGGAGAAGTGTTTACCACAGTGAAGAAGCTGAAGATTTCACAGAAGTTGTTCACTCCAGGGAAGAAGATTGACTTACCAGTCGGTAGAATCTCTCCACTACCACCAACCGAGGAAGATGATGAAAGATTAAGCCTACCTGTTGGAATGGAATATGAGAAGTTTCTAAAGGAGCAAATTGAAGACCTCGAGAGGAGACAACGAGCAGGTGCTGCTGAACTGATCATCATTGCCAGACAGAAGCAAAAGCTAACTGCCCGCCTTGAAGCATTTCAACAAAGGCCAAGGGAAGCTCATGACCAAGTGTCTTGAAGATAGGGGGAGTCACAGAAAATGTTGCAACATATTTCTGCAACAATGTTGAAGCTTTGGCATCAATTATGGCACAAAGGGGGAGAAGTTTTACTGCTGCTGCTGCATTTCCAGACTGACTATTCTTTAAAACTATTCTTTTAGTTTGTTTATGTTTGGTTGTTCATGTTTTGTTGGTTCATAACATTGTTATGTCAGTTATGTCGAACATTGTTATGTTAGTTATGTTTAATCGTAGTTGGTTGTTTTTCTCTAGTTGCAATTGTCTTTGAGAATGTTTCACTTTTTGTAAGCAACTAGCAGATTATCTTGTCAGGTCTGGTGTCTGGTCTCCAGTAAATGTTATAACTGGATGTTGTAACAAGTGTCAGTCTAGTCTGTGTCCCAATAAAATGTTGTAACAGAGTGTTGTAACAGTGGTCAGTCTGGGAGCAGAAGAAGTTGTGTCAAATTATGCCAAAGGGAGAGATTTTTAGTGCAAATGCACTTTAATGATTGGCATAATTTGACACCTAGTCAAGGTGACGTGGCAAGCATGATGACATGGCATGGAGAATGATGTGGAATGAAAGATGACATGGCAATCAAACTTGGCTAGGTGGAAAATATCATGGGAGATCTTGGAGAAGCTATTTTTGGCAAGAAGTTGCAACTCTCATGAACATTAAATGAAGATCTTGTTGAAGTTATTTTAGGCAAGAAGATCAAGCAAGCAACAAGATGATATCAAGATCTCATCAAGACCATATTTAGAAGATGTGATTGAAGACTAAATATGGGTGGAGCCTAAATGAAGAAACAACCTATCAATGGTATGATCTTTGAAGACTATTGAAGGCAAGATTTGAAGATCCTTGTTGAAGATTTGAAGAACTTTAATAGAGATGATATGAAGTCTATTAAGGGTATGTTTGAAGATGCGCCTATTGATGGTAAGATTTGGATGATGGATTGAAGATCCTTGAAGACCAAACTTGGGTGAAGTGAAGACTAAGTTTGGCAAGTTCCATGAAGACGCACATAGGACGTGTGCCCTTTGCAAGGGGGGCTGTGTGGTGAGGAGCTGAAGAGGGAGGTTAGTTGCTGGTAGGTCGGATCAGGTGATCGAGCTACATCGACTCAGATGGGGTGTCTTGAGGTCGCTTAGCAATGGAGCCAGAATTCAGCCAAGCCAACAGCCAGGGTCAATGTCGCAACAAATGTTACAACATAAGTTGCGACATCTAATTTCGGAAGGTTCCAAAGTTAGAAGCCGCGGAGATTCTAAAAAGGGTATGTGCTATATTTGGGACGTTGAGGCGTCTATATATACTACCTTGGTCTAGGATTGGGTACGACTCTTGAAAGAGGGAGTAGGGAGGTACCGGACAATCTAGAGAGGGTAGTATTCTTTGTATGTGAGAGAGTGACAAGTGTGTTTTGTACTCTTCTATCTTTTACCCCTTTTTAGTGGATTGTTGATCTCCGGGCATGGCCCCCCAGATGTAGGCAAGTGGATGCCGAACTGGGTTACCAACGTCTTGTGTCTCCTCTTTGTGGTTTGTGTTTGCTTTCTTTGAGTGCTTAAGTGAGTGAGTGTTCCTCTAAGTTCACAAACCCTAACCGGCGGAACTAACATAACCAATGAGGTAAGGTAGAGTTTATTTGATTCAAGGAAAGGTCAAGCAACTTGAGGTTCTCGAGACCATCAATCCAATATGGCATATCACCTTGAAGGTTGGTATTGGCTAAATGTAACTCCTTCAATCTTTGTACAATGCATCCAGAGAAAATCCTTGCAGTTTTAGCAGCCTCTTTGCTTAGATCAAGACCATTGAGAGACAATGTTTGTAGTTTACACAGATTGCTTAGAGATGTAGATAGTGAAAGACCTTCATTGGAAGAAAGGTCAAGGATTTTGAGATTGGTTAGAGTTCCTAGCCAACCTGGTAATGACCCATTAAGGGAAGTGCTTGATAAGTCTAACTCCGTCAAGCTATTTATAATGCAACCTGAGAAAATCCTTCCCAATTTAGCTTGCTCTAGACTTAGATCGAGATAAGATAATGACAAGGTATGCAAATTACAAAGATTGCCAAGAGTTGAAGGTATTTGAAGGTTACTAGGAGAGAAATAAGAAGATAAGTCAAGAGCTTTGAGAAAAGTCAAGTTCCCAATGTTACTAGGAATTTTGCCTTCAAAATGATTGCCATTGAGGTACATATATTCAAGATTGCTGAGGTCGAACAACCAATCAGGTAAGGAGGAGTCAATGTGATTAAAAGAAAGATCAAGAGTAGATAGAGATGTAAAATTCACAAATGGAAGATTGAGTAACGGCCCAGAAAGGTCACAAAAACTTAGACGAATCTCAAGCAAGGAAGGAAGCATGTTAATTACAGGAAGCCAATTGGATGCTTGTAACATATCAACATAGCTCATGTTGAGATATTTCAAAGAAGTGAGTCTAGATAGCCAACCAGCATTGTCAATGACAAGAGATTGCCAATAATTGATAGATAGATCAAGGGATTTCAACATAGAAAGGTTTCCCAAGTGATGTGGGATAGTACCTGTGAAGCCAGCTTTAGAGAGGTTGAGATATTCCAACTTCTTGAAAGATCCAATGAATTCTGGAATGCGAATTCTATTGAAATCATTGCAGCTCAAGTCCAAAAACCGAAGTTGCTTGAGGTTTACAAGATTTGGATCTAGCATTCCTCCAAGCGCCTTATTTATATCACAAGATGTATAGCCACCATAATAATAATAATAATATAGAAATATTAATTGCGAGTACCTCAAGTCCAGCTTGATAACATGTCTGGGGACATCGTTACTGCAAGCAACGCCCATCCATGAGCAACAATCATCTCCAGTCCAAGAAGAAAGCCTATGGGCAGGATCAGAAAGACCACTTTTAAATTGAAGGAGGGTTTGCCTCTCAGTTTCAAGGCACTTGGTACTGAACATGGTAGAGTTGGTTTTAAAATGATGATGATGATGATGATAATAGGATGCTTGAGAATGGAAGTGAGAAAGCTTGGACAATAGCAAAAGAGAAAGAAAAGCTAACCAAATGGATTTAGGAGAAGCCATTGTGTGTAGGTGTGCGGTGAATTCATGAACCAACAAGGACTATATATAGTAGTGCATCAGAGTCAATGTGGTTTGTGATGACTAATTAGAAATATTTTCAAAAATCAAAATTATTTTTAGTTTATACATTTGAAATACCAGGTCTAAATAAATTCTATCCCTATGAAAACATAGCTAAAAAGTTAATATGGATACAATTCAATTTCTCTTTCATCATTAAGGTAGATTTGTTAAAAAAAATTTCAAATAAGATATTAAAAGTGTACAGTTTTGTGGGATCCGGATCAAGCCAAAAAAAAAGAAAAGTTTAAACTGTTTATGAGAAGTGTATCTATTAAAATCTAAACCAAAAAAATATAGTTAACAAATAAAAAACCATACGTTAATTAGACTTCCATAACATTAATTATGTTTTATAGCATATCGTGCTATGTAAGTATGTTTTTTATTTTGCAGATTACCTATGCAAATGTCCTGAGATTTATTTCAAGCAAATGAGAAAGGGTAATTTGAGAACAAAATTACATTAATATTTTAGGTTAAAAATATATTAATAGTAACCCATTTTTATGAAAATATTTTGTAAGAATTACAGATCTTTCATGATACAGATTTTTTTAGACATGGCAAAGCTATCATTTTTTTCACAAATTAATAATTTAAATCATCACATTTAATATATATTTAATTTTGAAAAATTATTTACACAAAGATTTATTAATTAGTTAAATTAAAGTTCACCCTAAGCCAATTAAAATTTTTCCTCTAGCAGAATTTTCAACAAAAAATTCCAATATTCCATAGTCTTATACGCCACCAAACACGTTCAAAGAATATTAACCATGGCCTACATAAATTATTCGTTCTATTACAAGAGCACTCATCCATTTTCATATCAAAGTAGACAGCCATGATTACAACATTCAACTAATTCAGATTTTTAAATTTTAAATTTTTATTTCCTTTTCTTTATAATGTTGATTCTGTATTGCTATAATCAATCAGGTCTTTCAGGGTGGGTCTAGTTTACCATCACTATCTATAATGAATAAAACATAATATTACAAAATACATTGTATTTATCATTATCATTTATCAATGAATCTCTTCTTTATTTGCAGCCAATAAATCAAATAAAAGAATTTTCAACTCATCCATCTTTATGTCATATTGGAATTTTGCTATCTTATAAAATTTAAGAATAATAAATGCCTATTAATAATTTGAAAAATAAAATATAGAGAAATATATAAATAATTACTCATTTCTAAGATGATATTAGTAAGAGTCACTCATTTTATCATGATAACAATCTTTGTCAACATAAATGATCGATAAAGAACAGATTTTATTATATTTGGGAGTACTATAAGACAAATGATGACTCCCTCTTCTAAACTAACATCCCAAAGTTATTACAATAATTTTCATAATATTTTGTTATTTAAAGAAATATATTTAATAAGCAAATTTTCATAAAATTTAAGAGTAATGAACACCTATTAATAATTTAAAAAATAAATTATATATTTTGAATATTTAATTTTAATTAGTACTTATGCTAATTTTTAATCAACCCTAAAATTTCCTGCATATACAGTACTTACGCATCCATTTTCATATCAAAATAGACTATTCTAATTGTAACCTTTAACTAATTTAGATTTTTTAGTGTTTGATTTTTATTTCTTTTTATGCTTTTTTTTCTATGTTGATTCCATTTAAATTAAAAGTGAAAATTTTCTCAATTTTAATATATGTAAATGCGGAAATTATTGTCGATCATTTTTAAGGTTAAGATATCTGAGTATAACTTTAGAAATAACCACAAATATTGGAACTAAGACATTTGGTGGATGTTCTTACATTAATCTCATGCAAAACTAAGATAAATTGGTGAAATTATTTTTCTTGACAAACCATTAAAATAATGGAACAATGATTAAAATGTTTTTGCATGGATTTTTAATTTTTATTTCATTTTAACTTACATTTTGGTGTAATTTTGAGCTAAAGAATAAAGAGTAGAATTTTTTGTTGTTTGTGGTCCTCAAAGATATAGGACATTACATACGTTACACTAATTTTTTTTTCAAAGAAATGCATATATACAATTAGAGGATGTGTGGAGAAGCCAATACAAGTCTCCCATGCCTCCTTAAGTAATTAATACGGACATTGGGCTATAAATTTACATCCACAGCCGAGATCTTTGGCTTTACTATAGGTAGTTCAGTTTTAATTCGGGCAACGAACACCCCACAATGTAACAAATATTTTTTTGCAGTGGACCGATCAAAGATTCTCTTTTTAAACAATAAATTTAAAAAATAAATCTCATCAAAGGCTGTGCATCTATCTTGTCAAACAAAATTTTACTCAAATTCTGCTTAAATTTAGTTTGTTATTTGTAAATAGAACCATTTTTTTACAGCAGCAGGTAATCTTTGGGTGTATAAAATAACTTCCAATAAAATTATGTATCCAAACATTTTTCTGAATCATACAAATCTAACCAAATTTTTTCCAATAATTTTTATTATGGACATATATAGAGGTTTATTTTTATTTTTAGACAAATCTTAAATTTTAATTTATTCAAAAAATACCAATTATTTTTTCCATCATACTTAAATATTGATATTTGCAAATATATGAACTTATGTTTATTATATGACTCATACAAAGACATACCATAACATAATAAAAAGTCTATATTATTTAGTCTTTTGCAAATAACAGCAAATCAAGAAATAGGGTTGTGATCCAATTTTAATCCATTTATGTTTTAAAAGCTAAACATATCAATTTATATTATATTATAATTAATTTCTTATTCCAATATTTGAATTATCTTGAGACTTGTGATACTGAGTCAACATAAAATTAGATCATTTTTTCTTGACAAATTCAAAAAAATAACAAGTATTTTTTGGGTTATAATCAAACAGGTCACAGAGAAAATTTAACACAATATATGTTGAGAATGTTATCTTTTTCATTGTTATAGAAAAGTTTTGTTTACTTTTCCAAATAAAAATAAATCAACATAAGATATATACATAGGTCTTTTTTTCAAGACCTAAATTTTTGTGCAATATATATATATATATATATATATATATATATATATATATATATATATATATATATATATATATATATTTATATGCAAGTTTTCACATCTTTATAAACTTAAAACATCAATAATCCTTGGAGGAAGGGTCCTTGTTCAGTGTTCTTTTTTTTTTTTTAGGGAAGAGCTCAGAGAGCTAATTTTATTAATATAAGGGAAGATTACAGAGTTTAAGAGTTACAGACCAACCAGAACAAGAACCAAAATACAAAAACCAAACAGCAAAGAAAACAAACAAACAGAAAGACAAACTAACAAACAAGACCTAACGAATAAAAAACTTTCATGATCCAATGGGGCAGATCACGGCCCTGAAAGTAAAGAGTAAGAGTGTGCAGTGTAATGGCATGAGTTGCAAGAGAAGTAGTAGCTGGGGACGTCCAGGATTTTGGAATAACTTGAACACTTTGGCCGTCAGTACAGGGAAATATATTGCCAATAAGATTGGTCCAGTGTTAAAGCCTAGCCGGAGTCGCACGTTGTAGAGAAACAGCCTTGGCTAGTTCAGGATTGGAAACACAAAGGTGCTTAGGCATTAATCCCACATCAGCAGCCGAATGAAGAGCAAGGTTGGTAGCAAGGAGGTCTGCTTCCAAAGCACACAATGCAGCAGTGGGACCAACACCTGCCAACAACAAATTACAGTTAGAGTCCAGACAAACAAAACCAGCACCACTAACCTCAGAAGCAGAACTCCAGAGGCTGGTGACAAAGAGTAAGGGGCCATCCGATTCGGAGAAGTTGCTAAGTAAAAGCTTCCTGCAAAAAAGATCAGAGTGAGCATTAAGAAAATCTTTAGCATGAGCCATTGAACGAGTCGCAACAATCTGAGGGGAGACAGAGGAGCCTCTAAAGATTTTATCACAACGATTCTTCCAGATATACCAAGCATTGGCTGCAATGACAGCCTTGACAAAAAAAGAGCATCCAGGAAAAGTAAGCCACTCTCCTGAACAAAAGCCCCCATCCATAGGAATAGAGACATTAACATTATTTCGAATAATATCCCAGGTCTCAGCAGCCTTGTTACAAGAAAACAAGAGATGTTCAATCGATTCATAATCCAAATTGCACAAGACACAGTTGTTTCTAGGCCCCAATCGAAGAGAGTAAAGATGCTCAGAAGTATTAACCCTGCCCTTAAAAACAAGCCAGATAAAATATTTCACACGGGGAGCAACTTTCAATCCCCATAGGATATTCCACCCATTCCAGTCATCAGCAAAGTGATTAAGATTTTTCAAATAATGATAAACATTAGATGAAAGGCTGCAATTGGAGGAACTAGGAGCCCAAATATAGTGATTGTTATCAGCATGATCAATAGTCCCAAGCTTGGCAATAAATAGATTGAGATGAGGACCAAAAAGCATCCCAAGTTTTTGAAAGTCCCAAACTCCATTAGTACAATAATCCAAGATAGTCTGAGAATCCAAATCAATCTCAGCATTGAGGTAAGTAGGAAATAAGGACAAAGGGACCTCCGAACACCAATCATGATAAAGCAAAGAAGTTTGAGAGGGGTTCACTAAATTAATTTTCAGACCAGTCCTAATTCTCAAAGCTGTATAACACAAGCCCCTAAAAAACCAAGAGCACCCAGAAGGAATCGAATCCCTCCAGCAGTTAAATGTGCCATATTTGACATGTAAAATTTCCACCCAAAAAAGCGCTTCTCGTTTAAAGTATTTAAAAACATTCTTAGCCATAAGAGAGTGTTTAGCAAGCATTAAGTCACGAATGGCTAGACCCCCCTCAGTTTTGGGATTAACAAGTTCATTCCACGCAACCGAATGGATGCCCTTTCCATTGCTACTCTTAGACCAGAAGAATCTCCTAACTACTCTATTGATTCCTTGAATAATAGAGTCATACACCGGATACATAGAAAGGTAGTAAATGGGGAGGGAAAGTAAGGAGGAATTAATGAGAACTACCTTACCAGCAGGGGAAAGATTTGCAGACATCCATCTAGAGCATTTAATCTTAGTATCCTCAATAAAACCATCAAAAACAGCCCTAGACAAGCGCTTAGGAGAAATGAGAATACCAAGGTACCGAAACGGGAAGGAGACCTTAGAAAAGCTAAGAATAGAGCAAATACTAGAGGTAATCCTAGTGTTGACCCAAGTAGGATAATAAACAGCAGACTTGGTGGCATTGGGGCATTGACCAGAAAAATTACCAAAGTAGTCAAGACAAAGCTTCACACTTCTGGCAGCTTTTCTAGAAGCCCTAGTAATGATCATCAGGTCATCAGCAAACATAAGGTGGTTAAAGTTAACCTGAAGACGATTGTCAAATCCAGGAATCAGATCAGAAGTAAGAGCAAAGTTTAACATAGAGGTTAGATTCTGAGACACCAAAATGAACAGGTAAGAGGACAATGGGTCACCCTACCGAATGCCCCTAGAAGAGCGAATCCAAGAAGTAGCCTGGCCATTGAAAACAAAAGAAAAGGAAGAAGTACTAATGCAGGCTCTAACCCAAGCAATCCAAATAGAGGGGAAATTCATTCTAGTAAGAGTAGCAAGAATTGCATTCCAATTTAAAGTATCATGAGCTTTTTCTATGTCAATTTTGATTAACATCCTAGGGGGTTCCGATAGTCATTCTCAATCGAGTGGGCCATTTCTTGCATAGCAATAATATTATCGAAAGGACAACGACCAGTAACAAAGCCAGCCTGCTCTCGACCCACCAAAGCAGGGAGAACAAGCTTCAGCCTATTAGCCAAGATTTTAGAAAGAATTTTATAGCAAACATTACATAAAGATATAGGCCTGTACTCAATGATATAACAAGGATTATTCTTTTTAGGAATAAGGGCAACATAGGTTCTATCCCAAGAGGTAGGCAGCGAAGGATTAGCAAAGAAATAATGAATTGCCTCAAAAATAGCATCACCTATGTCAGGCCAGAAAAAACGATAAAGTTCAGCATTAAAACCATCAGGTCCAGGACTGTTACCAGCAGGGAGATCGAAAATAGCCAAGCAAACTTCCTCCTTGGTAACATCCCGAACCAGAAACTCCCCATCCGAAGAAGAGAACAGAGGAAGATCATTGGGGAAGAGGTTATAAATATCACTAATATTACCTTCAGAAGAATTAGCCCAAAGAGTGGAATAAAAATTTGTAAACGCAGATTCAATAGCGTCACGATCAGTGAAAGTATTACCCGTCAAGTCCCTAATCTGAGTGATAGAATTCAAGTTCTTACGAATGCGCGTAGTATTATGAAAAAATTTGGAATTCAAGTCACCATCACACATCCAATTAATATGTGCTTTCTGAGCCCATCTAGAGGTGTTTTGTCTCTCCAGAGCAGCATACTTGGCATACAGGTCATTAAGGATAAGCTGGGAACTCTCGTCAATCGTTTCTGAAATTTCTAAAGCAACAATGGAAGTTTCAGTCAAACGAATATCTCGCTCAAGATTATTCAAACCTGAACGAGCCCAAGTAACAATGTTAGCTCGAGTACGAGAGAGGAGATGATTAAAGGCATGGAGGGGGTTGCCATTAGGGGTGAAGTCCCAAGCTCTACGGACAGCAGCATGACAATCAACATAATCCAACCAGTAATTAACAAAACGGAAAGGACAACGAAAACGCTCACCAGCAAGAGAGACAGAGAGAAGAAGGGGGGCATGATCAGAGTATACCTTCGAAAGGTGTTTGAGAGTATAGTTACCATGGCACTCCGCCCACTCCATGTTCATTAATCCTCTATCCAGTCGAGCCCAACGCCTTGCCAATCCCAGTTGTTTGTTACACCATGTGAATCTCGGCCCTGTTAAACGTAAATCCAAAAAATTGTTCGAGTCAATAAATCTGGTAAAATGCAGAGCCTTACGGGCATAGTACTGGAACATGCCCTCTTTATGTTCATCTCTCGAGCAAATGGAATTGAAATCGCCGATAATAAGCCAAGGAACACCAAGAGCCGATATCCTAGAAAGCTCAATCCATAAAGAGCATTGAGAGTTAATACGAACGGAATTATAGATAATGGAAAAAATGCAAGATTTGAAATTAACGGAAGAGATAATAAGATGCAAGGCATGGCGAGAGACGGCGACAGGAGACACCAAACCGATAGAAGTATTCCAGGCCACCAGAATACCCCCTGAATACCCTTTTGACAGAATTGCAGACCATGCCCAGGAGGAAGGCAGTTTAAGGCCAAACCTGCCAATGTGATCATCGTTAGCACGGGTCTCAGTAAGGCATAACATAGTAAGATTAAAAGTACGGATAAGCTTCAAAGCAAACTTGGAGGTATCCCGCGCCGAGATGCCCCTACAGTTCCAGCAAATAAGATTAAATGAGTTCATATCAACCATAAACAAGAAAGAACAAGAGAACTAAGACCGATAAAAGCAAAAATCAAGAAACCAAACAAGAAGGCGAAGCTGGAGCAAGATTATACTCCCTTCCCTCTTGATTCAACTCTCCCCTTTTTCAGGGACGGCATAGTGGCCTGCGAGCCCTTGCGAATGAGTGCATCTCTCCTAGCTTCAGATTGACACTGAGCAAGGGTCATAAGGTCATCCGGCTCTTCTTCATCGATCATCTCGTCACCGCTATCCCCCAGGGAACCCTCCGCCTCAGCAAACTCAGCATCAGGAGGATCCCCTTGGAGCGCCATGACAAGGCGGTCCACTAAAGTTGCATGGGACGAACCAGCACCCTCACAATCCTGCACCGACGCCAAAGGAAAAGATGCGCGAAGGACTGGTGGAGGCGAGGATGAACGAGAACCGTCAATGTATTAATTGTGAATCCCATCTCCAAGAGAGGGAACGGCCTTACTTTGGGTGACCAACTGGAGAGACGAACAGTTACTAGGCGTCACCTCAAGTTGCAGCTGGGAAGAGCCCCGATGCAAAAAGGATGACTGGTCCCCAGGTCTGTGCGTGTTAGGGGGCGCGTCTCGAGAGGACTTCACAGTCTGCTCCTCAGGAATACCGCCAAAGAAGGCCTGAGGAGAAGTGTGCCGAATTACGTCATCTGGAACCTTCTCCAACACGGAAAGGTTATCAGTAGCCATCCCAGCAGGTAAAGGCCCCCCTTTCTCTTAAGGCTCAGAGCGAATATCACGCAACACAACAGGACCCCCCTTGCCCCTTGGCCAATGCCCGCCACGTGTACCCCACATGCCAGAGCCCCTGCCATCTGTCCCTCTTCGCTGTTCCTCGGCTGCCTCGTCCACGATCACGTGACTGGCACGAGGCATGTTGTTGCGACCACGTCCACGGCCACGCCGACGAGAAACCAGCATCCAGGGGCCGAAATTGTTCTCCGGTGAAGTCTCTAGAGGATCAGACGGTCATTCAAGACTAGGATTCTCTGGAACAGGGTCGTCCAACTCCATTGTCCTAGTAGCTGTTCCCAGACCAAGGCCGGATCCTACCTCTGTCCCCTGCTGTGTGTAGGGGGGTGGCCGTGCTCCGCCATTGTTGGTGACAGCCACTCCAGGACACGAGTTGGAGCCGTGACCCACCAAACCACAAGCATAACAAAACGTCGGCAATCGCTCATAGAGGACCAGCACAAAAACCCGATGGGTCTCATCGCCGACCCAGAAACCACGGCATAAGGGCTTGGAGAGATCAAGCTCTATGCAAACCTGATAAGTGCTCGTGTTATAGTAATGCGAAGTGTTATTATCTTGCAATAAGCATTAATTTAATCAGATTTTATCACTAAAAAGTGTGCAATTGTTTACTTTTGTGCATTGTAGGGTTGTGAAGATAAAATGAAGGAAAGGAACGAAGTTAGGTCGTGTTTGGCATTGTTGGGAAGATTTTCGGACCAAGCAAGGAGCAAGGGGTGAGCATAGACTTGTGAGTGTGTGCCAACCTCCTTTGGAGGGGCACAAAAGCAGTCACATTTACAATAAGTCTAACTCATGCCAACAATGAGAACTTCACCAATTAGGCGATTCGAAGCAATCGGCACGATCTACTGTTGATTGTGTGCCCAATTCAACGGCCTCGATGAAGAACGACGAATCCGGGAGCGTTTCGGCACAATTACTGTAGCAGTACTTGGAGTTCAGGGGAGTAATGTTTCAATTGCCTACTTCCACACTAATTATTTTACAATTCTTAATTTTTAATTGTGCTTGCATGCGTACATTGGGGACAATGTACATCTTAAGTGTGGGGGGGAGTTCACATTGCACACACCTTTACTTGTGCGTTCAATTGCTTATGCTCATGTAGCCTATGGCGGTTCACCTTAGTTGCAACGGTTGTATTCTTATAGTTTAGGAGAATTTTTAACATTGTGTCCTATCATGCTCTAGTTTCTACTTGAATTTTAGGAATTTTTTGCTCGATATTCTCATATTGCACAACTTACTCTTGGAATCTTTTGGAAACTCAATCTTGAAGTTTTTAAGGACAAGTTTATCGTCGTTCTTAGTTTTACTTTGGAAAATGCATAAAATAAAAAATAAAAAAAATGAAAAAAATATGGAAAAGAGAAAAGAAAAAAAAGTATATGAGTTTGTAAATATTAGCTTTGATTTAATTATGCATTTGGGGTGGAAAGAGCTACCGCCTATGAAGTATGTAGCTACTCTCATAAGTCGGATACAAGTTATGCCCTAATGAGAGAAAGAGCTATCTCATGGGATGCGTGAAAGCTACTACCCCGGTAGAAAGAGCTACCTCCTCGAAAGTGTGAAAGCCACTTTTGGCGGCCGCCTAGGAGAGGGCTACCTTCAAGGATGTGTGAAGCTACTACTTCCTCCCCTATTTTTGTTTTTGTATATAAATAAGTCCTTTCTAACCAAAGTTTGAGGAGTACTCGTTGGTTCTCTCGAGTGAGATTGCACACACTAACACATTTTCAAGTTTTCATCCTTTTTGATTCGAGTTTTTAGCTAGAACAATGGTAACCTTATGCAATGTTTTGATTTCCCCTTACTTGTTGAATGCTTCTTTTGCATACTTTTGGTGAACCTAAGGCCGAGCACTTTCAATTGTTCTTCCCAAGTACTTTCACGTTCTATTTTTGCATGAGGACAAGCAAAAGCTTAAGTGTGGGGGGATTTGATAAGTGCTCGTGTTATAGTAATGCGAAGTGTTATTATCTTGCAATGAGCATTAATTTAATCAGATTTTATCACTAAAAAGTGTGCAATTGTTTACTTTTGTGCATTGTAGGGTTGTGAAGATAAAATGAAGGAAAGGAACGAAGTTAGGTCGTGTTTGGCATTGTTGGGAAGATTTTCGGACCAAGCAAGGAGCAAGGCGTGAGCATAGACTTGTGAGTGTGTGCCAACCTCCTTTGGAGAGACACAAAGGCAGTCACATTCACAATAAGTCTAATTCATGCCAACAATGAGAACTTCACCAATTAGGCGATTCGAAGCAATCGGCACGATCTACTGTTGATTGTGTACCCAATTCAACGGCTTCGATGAAGAACGACGAATCCGGGAGCGTTTCGGCACAATTACCGTAGCAAAACACTGTAGCAAGTTGCTGTTCACAGTCGGCCGAAAATCAGAATTCCAGAAACTTCACACGGCCGTGTGAAATCCCGTTTTCAGCAAATTTAAAGCCGCGACTCCACATTATAAAAGCCCGATTTGGAGACTTTTTGAGATATCTTTTGACCTATTCTTCTCCCCAACTTCTGGGAGTGCGGCTACGGTTTTGGAGAGGACTTCGTGGAGGTTTAAAGCGCGTCATCGGCATCGTCACCGACGTCCGGCGGCTGCACAAGACCACGGCCACACCATACGCAAGGGGGTTTTCATCTATGTCTTTACTTTGTGTTTTATTTCATACATTGATGAACATATAGCTCCATTAGGAGCTAAACCCCTTGTGGGTATTCGGACTTGTAAATTCTAGGGTTATCATGTTTCTTTGACATTGTTATTATGTTTTTCCATTATTGATGAATAAGAATTGAGTTTCAATCTTGATTTTATTTTGCTATTGTTTTCCCTTAGATGTGACACTAGGATTGAGAGCAATCTAGGTTTTCCTTTGGAGGTGTGACAACTCCTATAGGATTAGACTATTCAAGATTGAAGAGGGTTGAGAGGGAGAGTTGTGAGGTAGCGATGTACCCCTTTCCCTTCCGGTGTGATTTCTCCCTACCTCCGTTTCCTTGAATTATTAGCGGTCAAGATAGAGTGAAGTGCTAGGTAGATAAACTCCCCTGGGGCTTAGTTACGCGAGTAACAGAGTGAAGGGTTGAAGTGAATCCTATGCACTGGGGCTTAATCTAGACTAGGGTTCTTTCTCCTTGACCAAAGGGTTAGAACTACACATAGGAACAGGTTTAATCACTAGGAATCCCTAGAACTTAATGCAATCCCACGTAGTGTGAGGTTTAGGTAGATGTACTCCCCTGGGACTTAATCGTGCGAGCGATAGAGTGAAGGGTTGTTGTGAATCCTAATACCGGGGCATAATGTTGGGGTTAGTCACGGTTGACCTTAGGTTTGGGACCGTGAGTCTAAGGATTTCCTCGACTCAATTAGCATCAATAGGAAGGTATAATAGCATAGTCTTGCACTAGAAGCATAGATCCTAGAGGTAACTTGTCCGGATACCCCACTTCATTCATTGTTAAATCCTCCTTAATCTCTTTTTCTTGCACTCTCTAATCTTTCACCTTTCTCTATTTAATTTCCTGTCTTTTAGTATAGTTGTTCTCACAATTCACACACAAATCGATTATTACTTTTCCGTACTTCGTATAGTTTTAATAGTGAAATCTCATACTCTAACTTCCTATTCCCTGTGGATTCGACTACCCTCTCACCGGGGTAACTTTTATTACTTCGACAAACCCGTGCACTTTCGGGGAGCCTGTCAAAACCCTAGCATATTTAGAGCGCGACAGAGAAATAGTAAGAACGTCAATCTTCAAAAGAGGACCAAGATGGACGGTAAGAGATTCTAACATCTCTCCATCCCAGAAGTCGACTGGGAGATTATGTAACTGAACCCAAATTGCCACCGTGTTAAGTTTGGCGAACGCCGGCTCGAAAAACGGCTTCCATGGCGAGAGTTGGAGGACAATGCCATTGATGGACCATGGTCCATCTTGAAGCAACTTCTATACAACAGAATGAGACCCGCAACGAATTAGAAGAAATCCATTCGATAAATCAGAGATACTTACCTCCCCAACCTCTGCCCATTTGGTAAGCAAGATTTGTTTCACTTGCTCAAATGGCGGAGGTTTACCGAAGAATTTTCCGTATAGTGCATTTTGAAATTTTATACGATCTCTGCCCAGAGCTTCATTATCGACTCGAACAAACGCCGTCAAAGAGGCTTTGATCTTATTCAAGATATCAGGATTATGAAGAGGAGACGACGCAATGGTCCGAGTCGCGTTTGCAGCAATCTGAGCCCAGGACGAGGTTGGAGGTTTCCCTGGAAGGATGGCCGGCGGCATACTTTGAACTTTTTTGTAGGATGGATGCTAATGTTGCTTGAGGTTTTAAGTATATAGGTGAGGTTCTTCCTCGTTCAGTTTTTGCTACTCTTGAGAAAATACTCATACTAGTATGTAAAATCATCGTTTCTATCAATTTAGTTTTGATCTTTAGGACCCTCCAATGCCGATCACTTTTGAGTAGCCACAGGGTATTAAAAGATTATAGTCCTACACTATTTTATCATTATGCATGCTTTGGAGATAAACTATTTCTCCAGTCAAACATTTTATAATATCAAATAAATTTATTTTTAAATATATTCAATTATTTAAATAATACTCTCCCTATCAAATCAAATTGTAGAGCTGTGTGAGATTCTAAGAAATAGAAATGATCTGTGAGATGACACGAATAACCCCACTATATTAAGGTGTTTTTTATTACTTTATAATTTAAAAAATTGAAAAAAAAAATGAATGAACCACTGATTTATTGACAAGCAAAGAGAACAATCGAAACAAACAAAAAATGAAATCAATACAAACCAATAAACACAAATGAAACAACAATACTAGAACAACAAAATAGTAACATAAAACTTTGGAGTTAACCACTATGGGTGAAACACTCCAAAACTAAGAAGGGACAAAGAAACTAAAAACCATAAGAAATACGAAGTTGCAGGAGAGTCTGCATTGTCCACCGTGTGGTAGCAAGGGTCACTCCTCTATTAAAATTAAGGATTGCTTACTTGTCAAATCACTAGGGTGGAGGATTTGCTTTTGTGTTGACATCCAAAAAATCTAGGGAGCGTCTGAGTGTGTGGACCACATCGACTTTGTTGGAGTTGTTGGAGATAAGGGTCACGAGATGCAGAAAATCCAAGAGAGAAGCATGTAAATAGTCTTAATTATAATAAAAATAGGTTTAAGCAAACTTTGTTTAAAAAAATTCTTTCGGTTTCTTTCAAACCAGATATTCCAAAAAAATGCTTTTGCAAGGAGATTTCTTAGCATTCTCTAATGTTACCAGGCTAAGGAGTTAGATGGTCGATCAGTTTATGTTATAATATATTTCCTCATTCTAATATCTTAATTATGTTGGGACCACAAGGACCAAGTGAACATTAACTTGGAACACATTACTCGACAAGTCCCAAAGAAGAAACCGATTCTTTATTACGTCGTAATAAATGTGCCATAAGGAAAGCTTTGGCTTATCATCTATACAAGCATGCACACGTAATTTGGACATGATATTTACTCCCTCCATCTTTTTTACTTGTCCTATTTTAAAGTTTTTCTTTGGTCCTTTCTTATTTAGCCATTTAAAAAATTCATAAAGTATTAAATTAAATTTTCTAAATTAATTTTTTATATTTAATGTACTTTTGCAACTTCCAATAAATCGTATTTAACTATACATTTTATTAAATAATATTTTAAATAAGGGTAATTTTGAAAAATTAATATAATTTATTTATAAATTTTAGATTTTCAACTAACTTTAACCAACTTTTTTAAGCCATGTGAATTAGTTAAAATAGACAAATAAAAAAGACTGGAGGGAGTATTATATAACCTTTGCGGTCCCAAACTTGGAACATGTCTTAGGACCGGTTCAAGACATGGCTTATTTAGTTCAAAGATTAAGAACTCACACTCATCCAAAACAATCATTAATATATACCTTTTTTGTTTTGCTGTTGCATAACTTAATAACTTTAATTATTTGAATTATTTTAAATTATGTTAAATCAAATTTATTTGTCTGAACAAAACCTCATTTGTAATGCATCTCATTTTTGCTTTTCGACCTCAAAATGATGGTGTTGATGATGAAGAATGATAGGAAACCTACTATTTATTATTATTATTATTATTATTATTATTATTATTATTATTATTATTATTATTATATAAAAAATTCGTGCTAATTGAAATATCACTTGCGACTAGTTTGGCTGAGCTAAGGAAAACATGTCGGTCTTTGGTGGCTGGTTTAATTATCTCAAAAGTATTTGAGCTTTTTGTAATTGAGATTCGGGCTAAATTTATTTATTTATAATAGTTAAAAATTTTATTAGGCTATCTATCAATATTTGTGTTATGGACCAAAAGGAGTGTATCAAGAGGGATTTGGATTACTCAAAATAGAGATGCTTCTTCACGAACATTAATGGCTATTTTATCTTGACTTGCAAAATTTAAGTTAAAAAGATTTTTTATAAAAATGGTTTAATCGTTAAAAAATTAATGGTTGGATCTGATTCACTCTTTTAAGTTTTTTTTTTTTTTTGAAAAGGTGGATAAACCACTATATTAATAAAAAGGAACCAAGTACAGCAATGAGCAGCAGACCACTAGACGTGGTACCACTGTTCGACCAAAATAAGAAGTAACAGGATATGGAGGAATAGGCTTCCTCAAGCCAACAAACAAACAGGACTACGCCGTGGTGGGGTCTCCTCTTCTGCCGCTGTCTCAAGCACACTCCCAGAATGAGTGCCAAGAAACTCCAAGCTCCGTCTGATTTTCTTCATAGGCTCATCCAATTTCGTTTTGGCACCCTCAGTTAAAGAGGTTAATTTTACGGGGGCAAGAACTCCGCAAGAAGAATCCCGCTACAGGACATCTAACCCCGCCGTCATTGATGAAGTTATAGAACGATTTAACAGTGAAAATTCCCAAGCCATTTAAAGACCACCATTTTTTTGTCGCTCCTATCTAACTCCGTGTCGAGCAAAGGGATCCCGAGTTGCAAGTTGCCCAAAAGGTCGTTGAAAGGAGCACTTTCCAGAGTAGAGAGAAGGTCTTGCACAGTACCATTCGGGTAAGCATTGGTCTTGAATAACTCAGGCCATAAGTTCATCGGCGCTAACCCATGAAACCAACGGTCTTTCCAAAAAAGTGTTGTCGCCCCAGAGTTAACACTGTGCAAAAGACAGCTTCTGAACGCCGGGAGACAACTTGAGACATCCTTCCAGAAAAAGGAGATTCTGCCTGTAAGCCTAGGTGAGAGATTCCATCTATTCAAACCATAGTTGAATTGCACAATCTTCGCCCCATCCCAGTTCGGGTCCTTTACAAATTTCCAGCACCACTTACCGAGAAGAGCCATGTTGAAATTGTTCAGGTCCAAAATACCCCACTCCTCCTTGGTTACGAGGTCGGCATAAAGATTTCCAACCCACAAGCCGACATTTCGGGTGAGCAATGTCCGGGCCGGACCACAAGAAGTCACGCCGAATGCGATCAAGGGTCTTAATAACCCAAGCAGGCAGCCTGAAAATTAACATCCAGAATGTTGGCAGCGCAGATAAAATCGAGTTAACAAGAGTGAGACGCCCTCCAAGAGATAGATGTTGAGCTTTCCACGTCGAGAGGCGCATTCTCACTTTCTGAATGAGCTCTTCCCAATCCTGTTTACGGGGTCTTTTCCCGGAGATAGGGATCCCGAGATATGTGACCGGGAGAAGACCAGATTGACAATGTAGCGTCCCCGCCTCCCCCGGAAGTGGGAGCCTCCCAATCTCTGTCGAATAGAGACAAGTCTTCGTAAAATTGGTTTCCAAACCTGACATACCTTCAAAGATATAGAGGATGAACTTAACAATCCTCAGATCTTCCAACCCACTAGTAGTCAGAATAAGGTTGCATCGACTTCCAAATTCTCCCAGAGGCACCCCAACAAGCACTCTGCATCTCAGAGCATGCGTAAATATAGCTCTAAGTGCATCCGTAACTAGAACAAACAGCAAAGGTGAAAGCGGGTCACCTTGACACAAACCCTTGTGGTAACGGACATATCCGTTAGGAGAGCCACTCACCAGGATGTTAGCTTTCGAGGAGGCAAGAATGTTATGGATCCAGCCCAACCATTTAGGCCCAAACCCCCTGGCCCGAAGCAAGTCCAAAAGAAAGTCCCAATCCACGAGATCGAAACCTTTGGCAAAGTCAACTTTGAGGATGAGACCAGGGAGTCTACGTTTGTGCATGCTGAAAATGAGCTCCTCCGCGGTTGCAATATTATCCAATATACATCTGCCTTTCATAAAAGCCGATTGGTTCGTGTCCACTAGGGAGTTAAGGACCTTGCTCAAACGAGAGGCCAGAATTTTTGAGAGAATCTTTAAGGATGAGTTAATGAGACTAATAGGTCGATAGTCTACGGTCGTCGAAGGCGAACTCACCTTAGGGATCAACGCAATGTTAGCGCAGCTTATCCTTTCTAAGTTAGTACACCCCCAGTAAAAATCTTCGCATAGTTGGTGAACATCAGCTTGAAGCAGCTCCCAGTACCTTTTAAAAAATTCAATTAGGAAACCATCCGGTCCTGGGGCTTTATCTCCACTTAGATCGAAGACAGCGGTCTTGATTTCCTCAAGGGAGAAAGGATCATCTAAGTGTGAAAGGTCAGTATGACTTTTATGGGCGAACAGCCTCTGAAGGTCCACTTTGAATCTTGATGATTGATAAATACCAAACTGCCGTTGGAAATAGTCCCTGAAGGTGTTTCTAATGCTACAAGAGTCCTCAACTTGTACCCCATTATGTCTAATAGAGGAGATAAAGTTTCTATTTTTCCTCCCATTGGCCACCGCGTGAAAGAATTTAGTGTTTTCATCTCCTTCCTTCAACCATTGAAGCCTTGATCTTTGTTTCCAGTAAATTTCTTCTTGATACAGAATCTCCTTCATCTTATCTAAAAGGGCCAATTCGTTACTCACCTCCGTCGACGATAGGCAACGAGATTCCTTAGAAATGTCTAACTCCTCGAGTTCCTGCAACAAGGCCAACTTCTTGAGTTTAATTGAGCCAAAACTGGATTTCGCCTAGGTGCGTAAGCAGTTGCATAAACATGTTAACTTTTTCGCCAGAACGAACGCCCCACAACTAGAAAGCGAAGGAATCGACCACCATTCACCAATTAGCTCATGAAATCCCTCCACCGTCGTCCATGCCAGTTCAAAGCGGAAAGGCCTTGGTCTAGAAATATGGCACCCCACTTCCAGACGGATAGGGACATGGTCCGACCCAAGACAAGGAAGGGTGTTCTGCATTAACTTAGGAAAACGGGCAGCCCACGCTTGGTTAACTACGAAACGATCTAGTTTAACCCAGATCGGGTCCGCTTGTCTATTAGTCCAAGTGAATTTTCTGCCAGAAGACGGAGGTTCCAAAAGGCTCATATCATTCATGAACTCATTAGCCCATCAAATGTCGTCAAAATTAAGGTTACTCGAGTTTTTGTCTTCTAAAGTGAATATTGCATTGAAGTCCCCGCAGATGACCCACGGAAAAGCCTGATCACCACCACAGTCCCGAAGTTCCTCCCAGAAGGCCGGCTTAAGGGAACGACCATTTGGCCCGTACACGGAAGTACAACGCCAAGAGAAGTTATCTCTTTTGGAGTGGAACTCCATTGTTAGACTGAAGGTCCCAACCTTAATTAGTTTACCTGAGTGGGCTCCACTGTTCCAGCCCATAATGATCCCTCCCGTCGAACCTTTCACGGGAAGAGACTCAAATTGGTCTAAACGTGCCCCGCCAATGTCGCGCCATATGTTCTCTGTGATAATTTCTAATTTCGATTCTTGCAAACAACAGATATCAGCAAAATGTAAATTCAAAAAGTCTTTCACTAGGTACCGCTTCGCTGGTCTCCCTAGTCCCCTAACATTCCAAGAAACAATATTCATTAAAACCTTCAGTTCTCGAGGACCTTATTAGAGGTCGCCGCCGGGCTCGAGCTCATAACAGAGCGAGCCTGCTCTAAAGAGCGAATGTGCTTGAAACAATCAGCCACAGATTCAGAAAAAGAAATGCCACATGGATCGCAATAATTAGAAAGTTGCACATCAGACCAATCCGAAATAAGGAGAGGTGTGGAAGAGGTACCTTCAGTCGAGTTTCTCTGTTGAATTTTCTTCTTAGCTGAACGCGGCGGCTCAGCTACGAACCCGGCTTCAACATTGAATCTAGTGGAAGGCTTCTTTGATCTCTCACTTCTTCTGGTGCCCTTAACTTGGTCTTTCTAGTTCTTGTCCGAGCCCTCCGACAGTCCTGGTAGAAGTTCCATGATTTTTCGCTCAAATTCATATTCTGACTCATCGGACGCATCGCTGTTACTCGACGAATCCTTCACCACTGATAAAGAACCAGAGTCCTCTTCGCCCACCTGTTCCTTTGGGATGTCCACACAGGAATCAGCAAATGGCACCAAAGCCCAAGTCCCCGCTAGGAACTGCCATTTAAAAGCCTATGGAGATGCCCAACTTGGTGTGAGAAGACCATCCCCAAAATTAACTTTGGCTAGATCTGGCCCATCCTTGAAATTCAGGTCTGGATCGGGCCCATCCCCACACTCAGCAGGCCCATCCCCACACTCAGCGGGTCCAATAACCTTCTCAACAACAGCTAAGGCTCCAGAATTGGAGATAGGCCCAAGCCCACTGTTCTGCTTTGTATCTTGTTGAAGCTGGCCCAAATTAAAGCCAGGCCCACTAATAAACTCAGATAGCATGGAAGGCCCGCTATTCACATCTACCCGGTCAAGCATTTTCAAAGGCCCGATCAAATCCCCATGGCTGGATACGGACCTGGATATAGGCACATCCCGCAAGTCACAATCCACCTCACAAATCAAGACAGGGTCACCATGCAATACATCAAGATTTCTTGGGCTGTTATCTTGACCCAGAAACTGGTTAAGCCCATCTTAAGCTAGTTGCTGGTCACCCATTGTCATAGTTATTCGTGGGCTTAAGACGTGGCCCACCAGCACAGCCTCGCAACTCCGAAGGCTCTTCTCCACGTGTCCCTATTGCACTTCACCATTAAAGTCAACATTCTTCGTACCAACCTCGGATGTCTTGGGCGAGATGTTCCCACTTACGTTGCGAGCCTCCCTCGAGTCTGACAAAGCCTGTGACTGCCGAACCCTCCAGATCTTGACACGTCGGTGCCTTGAGTCCCGAGTACCCATCCCGTCTCGTCTCACATCATTATCCCTCTTGGAAGACCGAGCCACCTCTCTCCTATCTGACTACCGAAAGGGAGCATTGTGACCAGTGGGTATTCCCACGACCGACCGATCCTGTCGGTCCCTCTCGCTAGCGCCGGTATGGGAGCAAAGCTCAACCACTTCCCTTTCATTACTGCCAGTGAAACCATAACCATCCTCAGCCACTCTTTTCCTTTCTCCTTCGCCGGAATGTCATGGGTCGATTGCCTATCTATCTACGTAGCAGTAACTTCGGGTCTCCTTTCTTCAGTTGTTGCCTTGTCCCTCTCCTTCATCATAGCTACATTGTCCAAGCGCCTCTCTGTCGGCTTGTCAGCATTGGCCTTAACCTGCACTGACAGAGAGAACCTACCTATGTCCCGACGGTAGATCGGCAAGACGTCACGTTCGCCGACGATGATAACCACATACCGTCTCATGCCAAGACTGAGGTTGAGCTCCATCGAAAGCGAAACACCGAATCGCCTCCTCACCAGAGCTGAGCAGAAGTTCTTATGCGGTAAGGTAGCTTGAGACAGTGCCACAAGCTCTCCAACCGGATGGAGAACCTCGACGATAATGTTCCAAGACCAAGCATGGAGAGGAAGGTTCCAGAGAGTAACCCACTGGCCCTCACCCGAGGCTCGTCCCTCCGCCCCCAACTCAGCCGACCAAGGAGCTAACTTTAAAGTGCAGGGTCCATCCTTCGTGTTCACGGAGAACGTGCCAAGCTTGCAGATTTCCTTCACTTCCGATCGGTTGGTGAGAGGAATAAGGAATTTGCGGTCGTTCAACAGTGTAACTGGACCGGAGAGAGTTAGGTTAACAACCGAAGGGATGATGTCCAGAATGCTCCCCTCGTTGACGTGTCCATAGAGCAACGAAAGTACAGTCACCTTCTCAAGATCTTCCCGATTTGCCAACACATCCGGGGATAACGGGAGAGAGATCGCAACCCGGCATTGCTTCACCGGACGCGGAGAAGATCGCGACTCATACAGAGGGCGATGCAACTCCTCCGAAGAAACCCTAGAGCTTGCCATCTCCTTCGTCTTCTTACTAGGACCCGTGAGCTTGGAACGGACATGTCTTTTTCTGTGAGGACTCCGCTGCAAATCTACCGAACACCTCACCACCAAGTGACCGACGCCAGAACAACGAAGACAGACCACTTGATGCCTACATTTTGCCGTTTTATGGGTATCCCTAAAACAGCCGCCACAAGACTTGTCTTTTAGACATCTTGGCTGTTTAGAACCTGCAAGCTTCTGCCTAAGGTTTGGCGGTAAAGCTCGAGGAGCCGAGCTCAATTTCACCGCTGCACCACTCTCAGCCAGAGGAGAGAGTTAACAACCTGAGCATACGACATAGTGGGAGACCCGCTCTGTGGACCAGAGTACGTTGGAACACCTCTGTCCAGTCCTGGGACCAACTCACCAACACGACTACCTCCTTCTTTACTGCCCCCGCCTGTGCCTCCTTCCGTGCCACCTCCCGAACCGCCGCCCGCGTCGCCCCAGAGGTCTCGGAGCAAACTCATCCTAAATGCATTTGAGCAAACTCATCCTATAAGATATAATCCTTTAAGTTATTTTCATATATAAATTATGTGAGCTATTTAACTCTTAGGTTTCGGGTGATTTATCCACTCTAAGAAAAAATATATTGGGATTAATTTGCAATACAATTCTTTTTGCAATATAAAAGAAAAGAAACTCAATTTAAAATTATTTTTAATCGGCTAAAAATCAATAATAATAATAATAAGTTTTAGTGGTATGTCTCAAAATTGCAAGTAAATCATGCATTAGAATATTGAAATAAATAAAATGAAGGGTATTTTTTTTTTGGGGGGGAATTTCATCATGCAGATTAAAAAAACATTTGTAGGGATATAGAGAAAAAAAAATAATAGTTTTTAGAGGCATATGAACAATTAGGGCCATTTCAAAAGATATACCACCAAAAAAAAAAAAAAAAGACGAAAAGAAAAAAAAACAAAGAACAAAGCAAAATAACAACAAAATCTAGATTACCTTGTCTAGCACGTCTATGGGTCTTTATTGGTGGATTTAGTAATTACAAAAGTGATTGAAGAAATTTTTTTTTTCCTACATTTCTTTTCCATTTGAAATTGAAAACTAATTAATATCTCTGAGGGCGCTTGTCGCCTATTAATCAAAAAATAAAAATAAAAATAAAAATAATCTCTCTCAATAAAAAAATACCAATCATGATAGTTTTATTCCAATCTAGCCCTATTTACATATACTTATTCCAATTTGGAATTTTAGAATTTAATACTCTTCTCGTTATCATAAGGACCAACAGGAGTGAATAAAGAGAGATTTGGATTACTTATGAGAGACGCACTTGTTCACAAATGCATGTGTTTATTTATCTTGATCATGGTAAGTTGCTCATAATCAATTACCATGGAACTAAATGGAATAAGTGAAGAAAGGCTTAATTCGTTTACCTACAAAAATATATATATATACTTATTCACAAACCCAAGTAGGTATTCATCTTGACTTTCAAAATCACCTTTGATTTGTAAATTGAGCTAATTGTAGCTTGTTTGTCATGATGATAAGTTGCTCAATTTTAATGGCATATATGAGTAGCTAAACGGTTGTGGTATACATGAGAATTGGTTTTATAAAGAGTTATGTATTTAATTACTTGAATTAAGGAATATGTAAATAAAAAAGCCATATTTAATATTATATTATAAGTATTTTATTGAAAGTCCTTGCTAATTGAAATATCACATGGATGACCACTTAGGGTAAGTCAAAAAAAGATATGCCCTGTCTTTGATGGTGGGTATGGTTTACCGCCAAATTGTTTGGAGTTTCTTCTTTTTTTTTTTTTTTGAATAATAGGCGATAAGCGCCTCGGGTATATAAATAGTGTTAGAGCCCGGATGTACAGTGTATGAACAGTATAGAATAGTGTATACATCTCGGATGAACAGTGTATGAACAGTACGGGGAACAGTACCGTCGAGTACCATCGGGGAGAGGATTTGAACTCATGACCTCCCCTTTAACACATTGGTGTCATACCATTGAGCTATCCACGTCCAAGTAATCTCTCAATCAATCGATTAAATCACACAATTATTCTATCCTAGTTTAGAGTTACATTTATCTGTTTGTATTTATTCAAAAATTTATTTAGTAATCTATCAATTATCATTAATAGAACATAAGAAATCAAGGGAGACTTAGTTTACTAACAAATGACGCGTTTGTTCACCCTTAATGAATATTCATCTATGACATTAACAAATTGTACATTATTTTATTTGAAAAGTATTAAATTAAACTGATGTTTTAAAAATATTTAATGTAATTTAGAAATTAAAAAGAAAATCCTAGTTGGATAACCTTTGAAGTTATTTTCATATAATTTATAAATTATTTGAGCTATTTAATTCTTAATATTTGGGAGATTAATATGCACTAAAAAAATAGTATATGGGGGGTTAATTTGCAACATTGTGTGCTTTATTAGAAAAACTCAATTTAGAAAATACTTTACATATGCAAAAATTAATAATACTAATTTCTTATGACTCATTTGCAAAATTGGTATATGGAGCATGCATCAGGATTTTGCCACAAGTCAAATAATAGTTTTTAGACTCCATAATAACGATGGCTATTTATCTTGACTTCTAAGACAACATGCCATAACTTCATTCTGCAAACCAAACTAGTTCTTGCTTATTGATCATGGTAATAAGTTGCTCAATTTTGTGAAGACTATACATCTTGACTTCAATTTTTTCTCTAATACTATAAATCCTATGTATGATCTAAATTAAAAGCTTGTTTTTATCTCATATTTTTACAAATATTTTTAAAATTTGAATAGTTTTTCTTTAAATAAAATGTTTCTTGTTTTTTGTGACAACATTTAATAGACATTAAATAATAGAATTTTTTGTAAAAAAATTTGATCACAAAAAAATAAAGTGACCAGTGGCGAAGAATACTTTTGTCACAACAAATGAAAATATTATTGATAACAACATTTGCATCACAATAAACTTTTAATCCTACTGACAATTGCAATATTTACGACACTATTAGTATATTAATAATGACAACATAATTGGGAGAGATCCTAAATCATCACAATTTTAATAGTTTTAGTGACAAAAAAAATCATCACAATTAACTTAAACAATAGAGTTAATTAATTTGTTAATCATAAAAAACTTTATATTTGTGAGAAAATAATGATAGATACAGAAAAATTCATTATTTAATGTCTTAATAGTTGAAGTACAAACATAATCTATTTGGTTTATTAAAACTAGATTGGAGAAACTTGGGCCTATTTTTTACTGTTTTTTAATATATATTTTTTTGTTAGTTTTGGTATTTTTATGAGAAAAAATAGTTGTTTATTTGGTAAATAATTGATATATATATATATATATATATATATATATATGGAATATTCTTCTTCCAATGTAGATGCGGTGGCAACACCAATACGGTGATGATGATTTAGTATTTGGGTATAATTGGTTTTAAATTTTTGAATATGTTAATATTTTGGCTTAATAGAACAAAATTTTTAGTATCTAATAGGTTATTTTGAAGTATTTATAAATAATAATTTTGTTTGATAAAAGTATGTTAAATTTTAATTTTAAAAACTTTTAAAATTTTACCTACAATTACTTACAACATCTAACAAGTTTTTAAAAGATCTATACATAACCTTTGAGATTTGGTAGGAAAAATAGACTTTTTAATATTTTATTAAGAATATAATTTTACAACTATATATGCTAATTTATAAAACACTATATATGCTCATTTATATTTTTTATGATGACGACATTCACTAGACACTATGTGTTTGAATTTGTTTGTATATATCCAAAATTATCGACAGAAAAGGTAAGATGTATAATTATGATTGATACTAAATTAACACAATTGAGATTGTAATAGTGACAAAATAATTAGATATCACTAATAATCCAAACTATAGTATTAATTAACATTTTTAATATTAAAAACCCAATAAAATGGTTAAGAAATTTAATTTTTGAGATGATATTTAGTAGGCACAAATTAAATGGTTGAATTTTTTGTGACAAAACTGTTGCAACAAAAAAATATATGTTCGTCACAACAAATGGAAAATTATAGTGAGGACAATATTTCTTGCACAATTATATATCATATTCTCATCAAGAAATCTTTGACACCAAATCTTATATACTTTTAGTGACCAACATTGGACACAAAATAAAATTTTCCACTATTAATATATTAATAGTGACAATTTAATTGTGACATATCACTATAATAGTTACAAAAACATAGGTTATCATAATTAATTTAAACAACAGTATCTGTTAACTTTTTGACACAAAAAAACTAATATTTGTGGAAAAATAACAGGGCTACGCATAAAAGTTGTCACTAAAAATCTTAACCCTTGTAGTGAGAGTAGGTTTACTCCTATTTAGAGATTTCCTTAAAGCCATTGCAATCATAGGAGGGTTGATCCGGAAGAGATTCCAATCATCACTTGTATGGGATTAGGGGTTAGCCGGTAAGAGATTGGGGTTAACCCATCTATGAGATCTCGAGGTCTTAATTACCGTCAATACATCTTTAAACCATCCTAGTTTGGATCTTAACAATAACCCTAGGGGGATTCCTTGTCCAAACACCCCCCCTTCTCATGCTTAACACTCCCTTGTTTATTTATTTACGTGTGCTAGTAGCCGGGTCTTAGATTAGTTAGCTTACATTATTTGTTCCTTTACTCTTGGATTTATAGGCTAGATAGTAGATGAAAAGTGAGTAATAGTACTTCCTTGGCTTTGTGGAATATGATCTCTGTGTCACACATAGGGTATTACTTGGCGATGACCCCGTACACTTGCGGGAAGCACACCAATTTCTCACCTGCTATTTTCCGTATTTTCTTGTTTTCATTTGCTATTGTTCACACACAAAACACTTCACTATTTAGGCTATTTTTTTTTCAGATCTAGAGTTTTTACTAGTACTCACTTTCTTCCTTGTGGACTAACACTCTGCACTTATGCACACTTTATTATGCGATCAGCACATAGCCTTGCATCCTTATCAAAAATAAATTGTTTTTAAAAGAGAAAAATATTTTGGTATGACAACTTCTAATTTGTGGAGATAAAAGCAGGCATGGTGTCGTCTTTCATTTTTTTTAAAATGGCGACAAGCGCTTGCCTTTATGGCACATGAATGTGGACTAGGACATCACTCGTGATCTAATTACTCCAATAAGGATTCAAACCCTCACTGTCCTCACTATGCGTAAGTGTGTCCTCTTTTATTAAATTCGTGTTCTATTTTTTTTCTTCAAATATTCAATACATTCCATGCTTTGCATGACTTCTAATAACAATACCGTACAATGATTATTTTGTCAAAGTTCCTCATCCAAATATAGTCCTTTAGCTTTTTAATGAAAATTTCGCATTGGTCTCCACCGTGATGTAGCATATTAACATATCAAAACAGGTTTTAAAATTTTAAAGATATTCTAGAGTTCTTAAAACAATGCTTTGAGTACAACTCGGGGCCAAGGACCGATTTACCATCATACTCTGCATTAGGAAAATTCATTATATCCATATGATTATAAGGTTGGGTTATTGTTAGTTAAAAAAAATTAACTTTTTATAATTTGATTCACTAAATTAATAAATGAATAAATATAAATATATCACACATTTTGATAAACATGAAATAGAGTACAAATTAGAAAATTTTAATTTCAAGCAATTTCCCCATTGAAGTTAAAAAAAAAAAAAAAATACATATATATGTAATTAGGGAATTTTTTTAAGGGTATATATGAAAAAACATTATTTTTCAAAGCTTAATTTTATAAAACTTAATAAACATATTATTAAATAGAGCAAAAAAAAAATTATAAATAACTATTTTATCAAAAAATGATTCGCTCTTGCCGCTCCTGCGCTAATCACCAGCCCCATCTCCTTTAACTTCCACCAATCTTAGTTGTTAGATCGAACTAGCTAGTGGACTACCATTGCCCTTGGTCTTCATTGTGGTCATTATTTTTGTCATTGTGATTGCATCATCGCTGCGAGAGAACTTCGACTTAATTGTTTGTTGTCATTTTTTTTCTTTTTTTCTTTTGTTTTTTTTTTTGCATAAATCCTAGTTATAGGGGAATTAAAACTAACATTATGACCATTCAACTAGAGGATAGATCCATAAAATATACTAGACATAATTGAAAATATTTTAGTTAAGGTAATTAATTTTCCTATTAACTTAATTTGTGATTCTAAACATGGATAACGATGTAGAAATACCTTTAATTTTTTAACAACTCTTTTAAGCCACTTGTAATGCTTTGATTGATGTGAGTTATGGTGAGATGATTTTAAGGTTAGGAGATGATGAAGTAGGCTTTAAATTGCTAGATAATATGAAACACCAACTTGATCAAGACAAAATTTGCTATTTTGTTAATGGTATTTATTGTCTTATTTTAGACTTTATGCAAGAATTTATGCAAGGTGACTCATTGAAGGACTAGTGTCTTGGTCAAGGTGAAGAGGAGAACAAAGTTTAGCTCTACAAAGTTGAGGAGTTTGCCTATCTCGGAGAAAAAGGATCTCCACCACTTAAGAAGATATTGGTGGAAGTTGATCATGACAAAGGAGCAAGGGGGAAGCCATCCACTAGAGCAACACCACAGGAAGGGGTTTTTAGGGATACACAAATTTAGGGGTTGTGTTTGTACATATTGCAAACTTAGGGGCTGTTTTTGGCAATTTTCAGTAATAATAATAATCATTTGCATAAAGGGCATAATAGTTATTTTATCATATTTTCCTTTTTTTCACTTTTCCCATTCTCAATAAACTACCTCTCCAATCTTTCCAACAAAATATACTTTTCATTCACATTCTTTTTCCAATCCCGTCATTATCATTACCTTTTCACTCATCTTCATTCCACTCCTTACAACCAAACGCCCCTTTAATGTAATATATACAATAATGTACGGAGCAAATGAGCAATGGACAAGAAGATCCTTTCCTGAACATGATTCCCATTTAAGTTGTCCTCCAAACATGTTGATACACGAGTTGTCCCACTCTAACGCGAATTAACTAGCTCAAATAAATTTATAAATATTATGAAAATAACTTCAACGGTGATACATGCATGGACATTTTTAATTTTTAAACCAAATTAAATATCTTGAAAATGTTTTTTTTAATTTAACACTTTTCAAATAAAACAATGTACAATTTGTTGTCATCATCGATGAATAGTCATTATGGGTGAACAAATGCATCTTTTACCGGTAAACCAAGTCTTCTTGACTATTTTTGTTCATGATAATTGGTAGATTACCAAGTAAAATTTCAAATTGATAGAAATAGACAAATGTAGCTCTAAATTGTGATAAAATATTTCTTTGATTAAATTGATTGAGAGATTAGCATGGGTTGAAGTGAAAGGAAAGACTCCAAATATTTTGATGGTAAACCATACCTATGTTAGATTTCAATTAGCCAGAACTTTCAACAAAATAATAATAATCACAATGATGATGATAAATAAGGTTCTCTTTTTCACATATTCCTTCAAATTCAACTAATTGAATATATACCTCTTAATAAAACCAATTATAATGTACAACGCATAAAATTTTACCTTTTATGTGCATATATAACCCTCTACTTTGCTTCATATATGCCATTAAAATTGATCAACTTATTATCATGACGAACAAAAATAATTTTTTCAATTTGTAAATGAAAGTCGTAGGTGGTCTTAGACGTCAAGGTGAATACCCACTTGGGCTTGTGAATAATCCAAGTCTTTCCTGAATCAAGCTATTTAGTTCCGTGATAATTTTTTATAAGCAACCTATCATGATCAAGGTAAGTAGACACTTGTATTCGTGAACAAGTCATTTGTAGGTAATTCAAGTCTTGACTCATGGCATTTAATTCCATGATAATTCTTTATATACAACCTATCATGATCAAGGTAAATTGACACATTTACTTGTGAACAAGTGCCTCTCTTTTAAGCAATCCACATTTAGCTGTCGTTTGACTCATTCTCATTTGGTCCTATCATAATGAATGGTCTATCAAATAAAATTTCAACCCAGTGAATACACATAGCTCTAAATTGGAATAGAATTATTGTGATTGGTACAGTCAATTGAGAGACTAGTTTTAAATTTCAAATGAAAAAGAAATGAAAGAAAAACTTTACTGCAATCACTTTTGTAATTAACTAAATCTGCCACTAAAAAACCTATGTAGTCTTTGTGTAAAAAGAACCCAATTTTTTGAGATTTGTATATGGAGCGTGTTGGACAAGGTGATTGAGGTCATTTTGTTGATCACAACCCTTTCTTTCAAAATAGGCCTAATTATTCATATGAATCTAAAAACTATTATTTATATCTATATTGAAATAAATACATAAATTTACGAAATAAAGTCATTATTCATGGTCCAAGAAGTCAAGAATGAATAGCTTTCACAAAATTTAGCAACTTATTATCATGATCAATAAGCAACACCTTGTTCAATTTGCAAAACAAGGTCATTACAAGTGGTCTTAGAAGTCAATAGTTGTAAAAAAATACATCTTTGATAGATGATCCAAGTCTTCTTTGACTCAGTTTTTTTGGCCCAATTGCCCCATGGCCCCATGATAATTGATAATGGGTGACTTATCAAAATCAAGGTTAATAGACAGAAAAGGTTATGAACGATTGTGCCTCTTCCATGCATTCGAAGTCTCTCTTGACTCTAACTCTCATTTGGTCCTAAGAAAATGGATAGATTACGAAATCAAATTCTAATCATAAATAAATACATACAAATAACTCCAAGTAGGACTAAACTTCTTGTGATTTGATGGCTACTTGAGAGATTAGCTTTTAATTTCAAATAAAAAAAAAAAAATTTCTCGAATGACTTGTATAACTTATTGAATCCACAATTAAAGAACCTATTATCTTTACACAACAAGATTTGGATATTTTGAATGTTTTTCTTAGAAGTATTGGACAGAGTAATCTAGGTCTTTTTTATTTACTTGGTCCCAGGGAACAAATTACAAAAATGAGAGGGATTTTTTTTTTTAATAAATGCCTTTCAAAATAGAAGTAATTGCCCGTGAGCCGAGGTGTCTAAAACCTTTTATTTCTCCATGCACCCCTCCAACACAAAATTGTCAGTCTAGGTGACACTTGGTAAAGTTTCCAATTAATAAATGGGGAAAAAAAGTTAGATTAGCTAAGATCATGTAAATTCCTAAAATATCTTTTGTTTGATTTGTGTCAGTATCCTAATGCATGTTGTATTTACCAATTTTGAAAATGAACAATTAAAGCTTATTATTATTGATTTTTGTGCATTAAACGTATTTTCTAAATTGAACTTTCTTACATTACCAAAATTATTACAAATTTACCACCATATATATATTTTTTAGTTTGGATATGCATCTAAATATTAAGAATTAAATAGCTCAAATAAATTTTAAAACATCTTTTAATTTAACTTTTTTAAGATAAAATAATATATAATTTATTGGTGTCATAAATGAATACTTATTAGGCGTAAAAGGTGAATCTTTTTTAGGTAAACCAAGTCTCGCTTGACATCTTTTATTCCAACAATAACCAATGGATTATTAAATGAAATTTCATAATGATGCAAATAGATAAATACTATCCTAAATTGGGATAATATGATTGTGTTCAATTTACTAATAAGGGCTTAGCATGAGTTGAAATGAAAAGAAAAACTACAAACACTTAGAGGGTAAACTATACCCACCACCCAAGCATATCTTGACTTACCCAAAGTGGTCACTGAGGTAATATTGCACATAGCAAGAAGTTGCAACGAGATAATAATGATGATGATGATCATCATCATCATAAAAAATAATAATTACTTTTTTTTAATCTGCTTTAAAGTTCAACTAATTGAATCTCTAAGCAAAACCAATTATCATTTATACAACTTAAAATTTGATTTTCTTTTCATATGCATATATAATCCTCTATCCGATATATACTATTAAAATTCAGTAATTTATCATCTTGAACAACAGGAAACAATTTTGGCTCAGTTTGCCAATCAAAGTCATTACATGTGTCTTGGAAGGCAAGATGAATATTCAATTGGGCTTGTGAAGTATATCTTTTGTAGGTAATCTAAGTCTTTTTTGACTCCATCCATTTAGTTGGTGAACAATAGAGCATGTGTGCCTCTTTTACGTGATCCAAGTCTTGCTTGACTCTTTTGGTCCTGATAATGAGTAGACTACCAAATAAATTCTGAACAAGTATAATTAAATACAAATAGCTCTAAATTTGAATAAAATTATTGTGATTGGTTGAGAGATCAATTTTCAATTTCAAATTAAGATGAAATGAAGAAAAAAAAAATTTCTCCAATCACTTTCATAGACTAAATCCATCACTAAAGATCTTTTGTGTAACAAGAAGACAATTTTTAGAATTTTATATAAGACCTGTTGGACAAGGTGATCTAGGTTTTCTTTTCAGCATTTCTTCAAAATAGACCTAAGGTCATCTCAAATTATGACCCCAAATCTCAAATTTGGGTTACGGTTAGCTCAAATCCACCCCTAAATTTAACCCCAAATTTGATGGTGGAGGTGGATGACCCCAAATGTGGGGTTAACTATTTGTGATTCTAAATTTGAGATTCCACATATTTATTGTTTTTTAATTAATATTTTTTTATTTTTTATTATGATAAATAAATTATAAAATTAACAATTCATCTTTAATATAATTATAAATAATCCATTTATATAATTATAAATTTTGTGTGCAATTAATTAATTAATAATAAAATTATTTTAAATTATTTTTATAAGTAATATATTACATTGTCATAAATATTTAATTAAATAATTTTTGAAAATAATTAATTTCAAGTTTTTTGAGATTGAATAATAATAAAAAAATATGATGTGTAAAAAAATATTATGAGAATATATTTTTTGGGGTAAATTTTAGGCTTTGTGGTTGGAGTATAATTTACTGTACTATAACCAAATTTGAGACTTTGGGTAAAAATTTGAGATTGTGAGTTAGAGATAGTTTGTCCAATGACTTTTAAAGATTATTATTTATTTCTATAGTTCTACATATAAAAAATAAAATAAAATAAAATTATCTGCATGATGAAGTCTCCCCATCTCCTTCCCTCCCAAAAAAAAACACTTCATTTTATTCGTTTCAATACCAAATGCATGGTTTACTTCCAATTTTTACCATAAACCACCCGAATTTATTATTATTGATTTTTGGACTCATTAAAAATATTTTTAAAATGAGGATATTTTCTTCAATATTGCAAAAAGACTTGTACTATAAATTAACCCCAATATAAATTTTTTTTATTGTAGATAAACCACCTAAAAACTTAAGTATTAAATAGCTTAAATAATTTATAAATAACCATATGAAAATAACTTAAAGCGTGAATGAGATCCAATCATGGATTTTTTCTTATTGATTAAGCCACATTGTGTGTGTATATATAAATATATATATGACGAAACACACAAGTGTTGCCCATTAAAGGATAAGCAGGTGAGACACACTAGTTACGGTGACTTATTAACGTTTTAAGTATAAATTTCTATTACCATGCAATTATATAGAGAAGGTAAACTGCTTATCACATAAACCTCCCATAAGGAATTCTATGCATTGCAAGTTGAGAAGCTTAGTGGCAAAGCATGGTATGGTGGTAACCGTTAGGTTATGCCCCGATTCCTACATTGAATATTTTTGACAAATATTTTAAATTAAAACTTTGCAAATATGGCATCAACCTACAATTTCTTGGTATTAGAGGTCAAGATCAATAGCAATTGGGGGTTGTGAACGAGTGCATCAGTTTTTGGCAACCAGAATCCCTCTTGGCTTACCATTTTTTTTCATAGCAATTGATAGATTGCCAAATAAAAATAAATAAATAATTAAAGCATGACTTTCACATGGAAGAAAATCTGAAAATAGTTTGGATGATAAACTACACTAGCCATCAAAGGTTGACAAGTTTTGCTTAACTCGGCCAAAATTGTTCCTAGTAATATTTCAATTTTCAACAAAACAATAATATAACGTATGTCTCCTATCTTCATGATCACAATCACAATCACCATCATTTTAGGGTGAAAAAACAAGAGAGTTTTTATGTTAAGAGATACTGTTAGTGCAAATGCACTTTAATGATTGGCATAATTTGACACCTAGTCAAGGTGACGTGGCAAGCATGATGACATGGCATGGAGAATGATGTGGAATGAAGGATGACATGGCAAACAATCTTGGCTAGGTGGAAAATATCATGAGAGATCTTGGAAGAGTTATTTTTGGCAAGAAATTACAACTCTCATGAAGATTGTATGAAGATCTTGTGAAAAACTATTTTAGGCAAGATGATCAAGCAAGCATCAAGTTGAAGACAAGATCCCAATCAAGACCATATTTAGAAGATTGATTGAAGACTAAATATGGGTGGAGCTAAATGAAGAGAATCCTATCAATGGAATGATTCTTGAAGACTATTGAAGGCAAGATTTGAAGATCCTTGTTGAAGATTTGAAGAACCCTAATAGAGATGATATGAAGTCTATTAAGGGTATGTTTGAAGATGCCCCTATTGATGGCAAGATTTGGATGATGGATTGAAGATCCTTGAAGACCAAACTTGGGTGAAGTGAAGACTAAGTTTGGCAAGTTTCATGAAGACGCACATAGGACGTGCGCCCCTTGCGAGGGGGCTGTGTGGTGAGAAGCTGAAGAGGGAGGTTAGTTGCTGGTAGGTTCGGATCAGGTGATCGAGCTACATCGACTCAGATAGGGTGTCTTGAGGTCGCTTAGCAATGGAGCCAGAATTCAGCCAAGCCAACAGCCAGGGCCAATGTCGCAACAAATGTTACAACATAAGTTACGACATCTAATTTCGGAAGGTTCCAAAGTTAGAAGCCGCGGAGATTCTAAAAAGGGTATGTGCTATTTTTGGGACGTTGAGGCGTCTATATATACTACCTTGGTCTAGGATTGGGTACGACTCTTGAAAGAGGGAGTAGGGAGGTACCGGACAATCTAGAGAGGGTAGTATTCTTTGTATGTGAGAGAGTGACAAGTGTGTTTTGTACTCTTCTATCTTTTACCCTTTTTAGTGGATTGTTGATCTCCGGGCATGGCCCCCCAGATGTAGGCAAGTGGATGCCGAACTGGGTTACCAACGTCTTGTGTCTCCTCTTTGTGGTTTGTGTTTATTTTTCTTGAGTGCTTAAGTGAGTGAGTGTTCCTCTTATTTCACAAACCCTAACCGGCGGAACTAACAGATACCATTTTAATCTAAGTTAAAATAATTCAAATAATTAAATATTTCATATATTATATAAAAAAGAATAAAAACTAATAATTTTTTTTGGAAGATTGTGATTGCTTAAGTCTAAACTAATTTAACCGAGTGTTGAGTTGCACCAAAAATCCTGGTCAGGAGAAACGTATCAAGTTTGGGGACGCACGAAATTATATGATATATGTATTTCGTAATCCATATTGTATGTACGGATGGCAAACTAAAGCTTTCCTTGTGACCAATTTGGTTATGACCCAATAAGAACTTACAGAATGAGGAATTACAATAATAACATATATAAATTGATAATTTAGTTTTTAAAATTATAAAGTAATCAAAATACCATCAAAATAATGAGGTTAATCTTGCCCACTTACATATCCCTCCTGCTTTTCAAAATCTCACCCATCTTTATTATTTCATTTGACAGGAGAGTGTTATTTAAAATTTAGCTAAAATTAATTTATAAAATATTATCAAAATTAATATATATATATAGTCCAATAATATGATACAAGAGTGGAAGGAGAGGGTAAGAGTTCGAATCCTTCCCCGGCAATACTGTTATGTACTATTTATGCAATGTACACTTGAGTCAAGTAATGTTTCTGTACTATTCATGAGCCTGGGTGTGAGTCCATTTGTGGGAGAAAATGGTGGTTTAAATCTCTCTATAGTTACAAGGCAGGGGATTTTTTTAGGAGTTCTGTAAGCCATTGTAACTAGTGTATTTTTGTACCTGTCTATTCTTTTACCAATCTCTTAAATGAGAAATGAGTGGTGTTTGTCGCATATTAGTAAAAAAACAATAAAACAAAAAAATATATAAGTTTGCTAAAATCCTCTTTTAAATATGGTGAGTGAAATATTAATGTGAATCTTAAAATATAATAAGAAAGTGATTGAAGTGGCTTGCAAGAAGTCACAAGTTACAAAGTACAATAAATAATAAAATATAAATTGACATTTGATGCTCTAAATTGAGTTAGCTGAAAGTTGATGTCATTATATATATTTTTTTGTTTGGAAAAGTATGGAGTAAATTTTTTTTTGGGGTTACTTAGGTTTGCCCTTGTTTCTTTCAGGTAACCCAGCTTTAATTTGTATCAATGAAGATACCCAAGTTTGGTTTGTGTTACTCCGGCAGGCCATCTTAGATAATCCGACGAACCTAAGCTGATGTGGCAGCTAAACTTACACAGTCAGCATTCAAAACTTGTGCTTCATGCCACGCTAGATAGTCCATTTGGTTTCACTCGTCCTCTTCAGCCAAATAAAGCTGAGTCAGCTTTCCACATCGTCTAGGTGTTCTTCTTCCTTTCTTCTTCCTCTCATCTAGGTTTTGCAGTAGGAGCAGAGAAGGATATTGTGCACCATATTGAAGGGCGCTTGTACTCCATTTCACACGAAAACATCAACGAGTGAACCAGTGCAAGCAGAGTATAGAGATGGAGTCACCTGCAACGGCTCGTCGGCAAGGGGATATTGCTAATAGTTATAAAGCAAAATTTGTAGATTTTGTAATATGGTTTTATTTGTAAAAATTGGGATGATTTGTTAATCGGGATTCACATCTGTTGTTCTCATGCGAGCCTTTGGTTTATTTAAAAAAACACACACACACACTTCTTATAGCAATTGCACATGTAGAAAAGAAATAACAGGTTGATCCTTGCAACTCTTTGGATAACTCTTTAGATGGTCAAATTTGTACAAGCTTTACATTTAACTAGAATACAAATAAAAAAGAGAATTCATATTTATTTAAAAAAAAACAAACTTCTATAGCTGTTGGACATGAAGAAACAAGGCCAAACCTGGGTAACCCCAAAAAAATTTACTTAAGAAAAAAGTAGCAACAACTTTAGATATAATGAAGTAAGATATAAATGTAATCTCAAAAAAAAAAAAAAAAAAAAAAAATACAATTCCTTGCATTAAAGTGGAAGGTTTCTTATAAGTTTTACAAAAAATTGCAGCTTTACAAAAGCTAGAACCCTTATAGTAGCTGCAGGTTCTTTAAAAAATTGGAAATGCAGGCTTGACTTAAACTGTAGACTTCCTCCTGCTGTATTTTGAAACCTATGGTTCTTTTTGAAAAATAACTGAAAATGCATATTTAAGTAGGCTAGATACATACAAAAAAAGTTTCAAAACAGCTACAACAGTTCATAGAAATTTTAGAACAACTATAATTTTACAAAAATTTTAGAACAGATACAGCTTTACAAAAATTTTAGAAGAACTATAGTTTTACAAAAATTTTAGAAGAGTTGCATATTTACAAAAATTTAGTCATAGCTGCAACTTTACAAAAAATTTCAAAGGTGTTACAGTTTTACAAAATACAGAAACAAATAAATGCTAGTTGATCCAATCAAGGTGCCTTCCTGCAAGTATCACCTGCACATGCACCTGGGCCTGCAAAGGATCCAACTCCTGGTGGTAACCATACGTTCCTCCTCTTGGGAGGGAATATTGTCCTATTTCTTTCTTTGCTGACAACATTTTTTTTGGTGGGGGCCTTTGCCTTCATTGCTCCATCTTCACCAAGCCTTAGCACCCTATTCTGAGAATCCTTTTGGGGATGAAACATGTGCAATTTTAGATAATGCTGCCAATCTATAATTGAAATCATACACTTATTTGAAATTTATAATTTCACTTGTGTTTGTGAAGCTCCAAAAGCACCACTTTGGTCATTAATGCCATAACTTGTGTTTAGATCAAACCCAACCTCACATGGTTGTTCTGCATTTATCTGTATATTTTTTTTATCGGTTGAATAACAAAAAACTTATGCAACTGTTGAGAAAACTCTACAATGAAAATGCATTACCTGTGTCACAGAACCATGTGCCATTGTTGTTGTTGCTGACTTGTCTGTGTTGTTTTGCTAATCATGTAAATTAAATTTGGTTAATCAAATTTGATCTAAATTATATCAAAGAACATATACTAAAAAAAAAAACCAAAAACAAAAAACTTACACCAACGTGGCCATGAAATCTCTTATTATGTCCTGTTGCACCACACAAGCTGCATTTATTTTTTAACCCCTTTTTACTAACTTTTCCCTTGGTAAAGCCAGGTTTTTCATCCATTTCTATCCTCCTTAGCACAGATTTCCTGCCCCTCCTCTTGTTCACTAGCTGTGGTGGATTATGGGACCTTGGTCACTTTTTGGCCATGAGTCCTTGTCATGAGTTGGGTTTAAGTATGTGCCTATATGTTTTCATGAATGTGCTTACTTCATAGCATGAGTATATGTAGCATTCAGGCTTTTCTCTATTATAGTACAACACAAACACTGCATGACCACATGGAACACCACTAAGTTGCCACCTTCTACATGAGCAATAACAATCTTTTCTGTCCACAACAAATTGCCCATCAGGGCCTACTACTTGATACTTATCTCCACCTGACCATGTGGTGGTATAAAACAAACTTAATTGTTTGGATCTCTCAAGCTTCTTCAATATTCTAGGGCAATGGGTGCTAGTGACCTTCTCCATTGCATCTCTCTTTTTTTGGATTCTTTTCATTAACTGTGTTTTTATCATTTCATTCATAGTGATGATTCCTTTAATCCTAGCTTCTAATATTTGACTGTTAAAAACTTCACAAAGGTTGTTCAACAATATATCACATTTGAACTGGCTCTGAAAATGCGATCTACTCCAATGCTTGGGATCAATCTTCTTCATGTATTCAAATGCACCCACAGACAATTCTCTCAAATGATCCATAGCTCTATCATATAATGACTTTTATGTTGCTTTAGCACAAGCCCAAATCTAGTCTTTCAGTGCTTTACCTCTAAATGTTTTCTTAAAATTGGTGTGAACATGCCTAACACAATATCTATGCTCACTGTAGGGGAATAATTCAGTTATGGCAGGCATTAAACCCTAATTATATATGCATACTTGATAAATTATAGCCAGTAACAAGGTCAACACATCATCCGCAACCAGAACACATTGGCAACAAGTCAAATACAACACAGAATACTAAGAATCAGTTCCAACGTGAGAAGTCTTTGCATAATTAAAGTTGTAAAGAAGAAATACACAATTTGAAGTTGGTGTTATTACTTTTTGCCTGTCAGACATGAAGGCCCATTTGTGGCTATCAATAATCCTCAAATCTTGTGCTAGCAATTGCAAGAACCAAGTCCAGTTCTCCTTATTCTCTTTGTTGACTACAACCCATGCAATGGGATAGATGCAATCATTTGCATCTATCCCCGCAGCTGACAGGAGATGTCCCCCAAATGATCCTTTTAAAAAACACCCATCAAGGGACACTAACCTCCTGCATCTTGCCAAGAAACCAGCTCTCAATGGAGTAAGGCAGAGATACATACCTTGGAAGACCCCTTCATTGGTCTCAATAATAAAAGTTGATGAAGGGTGTGTCTTCATAATCTCCAATCTATAATCATGAAGTCTTCCCATTTGTGATGCCTCATCACCATCTATAATCCTAATTGATAAAACACACACACACACACACTATTAAAACAAGCACAAGATGCATTTAAAAAAAGACACTTCAAAATTTTTTACCTGAGTGCAATACATTTTGCCCTGTAAGCTTTTAATTTGTTGATGTCCACAGCTTGATTCATCTTGACAGCTTGTACAATTCTAGCAATCTTCCAATTAGGATCTGCCCTAAATTGTTCAAGATAGCTTTTAGCTATCCAATCTGCATTCACATGTCTATTGGTGTGGTCCCTAGCACATTCATGCTCCAAGACACCTAATTTTATCTGTATTGTATCTTTATCATCAACCATAGGTGATGCCACAAATAGAATGGGCATCCTTTCTTACAAAATGCCTTGCACCTTTTCTTTGTATTAGGCCTAAAATTCATCACATACATGTTCCTTATTCCATAACTTTTCACTGCATCCTTAAATTGTTTGAAGCTCCTGAATTTCATTCCAATTCTAAATTATGGATTCCTCATGTCAACCTCCTCATTGAACTCAAAATACTTAGGTCTACGAGGGGCCACATCTTCTTCATTTGTTGAAGAGCAGGACTGAAAACCATCTGAATTAGCATAGTCAGATCCTACAAGGTCACCATCATCTACTTTTGTAGCTTCACCACCAATATCAGCATTTGGTTTTGAACCACAATCATTAGAAATCTCTTCCCCCACAGCATCATCACTGAAATTATAATATGAGTCCTCAAAGTTACATGTTTCATCTCTATCACTACTTATGCCATGTCCCCTAATTAAAATGTCCTCCAAGTTCTCATCATCATGTGTAACATTTTCTTCCTCCTCACCCACATAATTTATACAACCAACCATACTACATTCACCAAGCCCCACACTTTCATTACTCACAGGAATGCTTCCTAAGTCATCGGGCAATGGTGTTCCACTACAAGACAGTCTCACACAAACATACATCTCTCTGTTACACCCTACTGAATTTGCCATTTTTAGGACATCTAGGTCAGATTTAACTTCTTTGTACCCTCTATCAATGCTTGTTGTGTCTAGCCACCATATAGAACAACCATCAACCTCCAAATTCAACTCTCTTGCCATTGCTAGGAGTTCTATCTTCGATATTTGGTCAGCACAACAATAATCAATATACCATTCCATTCCTTCCACTTCACCAACTTTGTAATACATTCTTATGGAAAATAACTCAGCATCATCATCTAGTACAATCATATCTAATTTAAATATGAACCACCAGAAGGAATAGAAACTACCAAAATAACTACAATCATGAATCACAACAAGCATATTTACTTAAAATTTAGTAAGAACCTCATAATTAAACAACTTCACAAAAGAATAAGTAAAACAAGTAAAAACTGCTAGAACAATGACTAATTCCATGAACTCAATTAATAAAATACCACACCTTTGCCTTCATTATATACACAGGAAAAAATAATCTAACACAGTAAACAATGATAGAGGGTTGCTAATTTCACTATTGGTTCACTACTAATGCTAAATAAATAACCTCACATCCAAAAAGGAACTAAAAATCCATAGTAACCTCATAATCTCAGTAAACAAAAAGTCCAACCAATTACACATAACAACCTCAACCTTAAACAACTTTACAATGGATAACTTATTACTCCAACTGCTAGAACAAGTAAAATTGTCTCCATTAACTCGATTAATAAAAAACCATATGATGATTGCATTATATACACATGAAAAATTTCCAAAACAGTCAAGAATGAGTAAAAAAAAAAAAACCAATCAATTACACATAACAACCTCATAATTAAACAACTGCAGAATTGATAACTTATTATTTCAACTGCTAGAACAAGTGAAAGTGCATCCATTAACTCAAGTAATAAAAACCACATGATAACCTCATTATATACACAGAAAAAAAAAATCCAAAATAGTCAACAATGACAGAGGGTTATTAATTTCATAACAACCTCACAATCTCATAACCAAACAAAAAGAACAAACCAATTTCACAAAAAAAAAAAACACCACATCATTAAATTAATCTTCCACCACTCATGTGAAGGGGGCTAGAAGAGGGCACTTACTGTACTCAGGGGCTTCATTCCATTCATGCCGTATCTCCCAGTTTACGACCATCTACACCAATATCAGCTTCATCTAATTCTCCTGCAGTAACGCCCTTCACTTCTGTTACCCTCGTGGAGATGTTTGGCCGTCACCACTAAAACCCTCAAAACCCTCTTTTGGCTTCCTTTCAGACCAGGTGGAGAGGAAGCTTACCTCTTGTCTCTCTACCTTTCTTGAGACGAGAGACCCTGTTAACGCGTGTCCGTAGCTTTTTCCAGAACACGCTACCTCCGGCTAACAAGGAATGATGAGTTGTCTCCATTGGCTGGCTCGAACGACACCTATAATGTGGTTTGTCCAGCGTGGCATGAAGCACAAGTTTTGAATCCTGACTGTGTAAGTTTGGTTGCCACATCAGCTTAGATTCATCGGATTATCTAGGGTGGCCTGCCAGAGTAACACAAACTAAACTTGGGTATCCTTATTGATACAAATTTAAGCTGGATTACCTAAAAGAAACAAAGGCAAACCTGGGTAACCCAAAAAAAAAATTACTCTATAAGTAAGCAACACTTACTATGATAGAGCTTTGCCCGCGACCGGGTTGATTATGACCAAACAAAGGCTTAGTGTGCATTTGTGTTGGGGTTATCATTACTAATAAATGAGAATAGACATAAATATTAAAGTTAACACCTATTTGGATATGCATAGGAATGGAAATGAAATCCAAGTCTTTGGAATTAAAGGCTAGTCTCTATTACCACCGAATTTGAAGGTAATGGAGAGGAATCAAAGAAATTTGACATATTTACCCTTTTCTTAATTTTTTAATAATAATAATAACAATTTAATATAAATATTTAATTATAATTATTAAAATGAATAATAATATCTAAATTATTTTAAAATGTAGTTTTATTTTTTTATTTAAAAAATACATCAAATATTTATTTGTACAAATTAAAATTAATAATAATTGATGTGAATTATTTAATTAATATTTGGTAATAATTTAAGTAAATAAGATATACAAAATATTTTATAAATTAAAAATTTGTCATAAATAATATTTCAATATTATTTATTGGCACTAAGGGTAACTTTATGATTTTTTTTTCCCTACTCCTAATAAGTTTTATTTCATTCAAACATAGTCTTCATTCCCATTATCATTCCTTCCCATTGCAATTACCATTTCCATTCATTTCATTCTCATTCCCATTCCGCAAACTAAACGCTAGCTTAGTTCTTTCCTTTCCGACAGATCAAGAGATGTGATTCGAGTTTATTTTAACTTAGTCCAACAAAACCAGGATAATTGAAATATTAGAATGAGGAATTATGATATCATAATATAAATGATATGCTTAGCTTTTAGAAATATAAATAGAACAAAATGCCTTTCAATAGTGAGGTTATTGGTAGCATCTCCGCATATCTATTTCTTGATTTGCTATTATTTCCACAAAGATAAATTATATGGACTATCATATTTTTTGGTAAGCAATTTAAATGGTTCCCTACCTTCTCGTGTGTTTTTATTTCAGTCACCCATCTTTTAAAAGTTATAATTTGGTCTCCTATTTTTAATTTTTGTTATAATTTGGTCACCCAAACATACCCCGTTAATTCGATCACATGTGGCATATGCCAGCTTAGATACCAGCTCAAAGAAAAGATATGCCACATGTGATCACTGTTAACGATGTATACTCAGGTGACCAAATTGTAACAAACACTAAACTTAGATGACCAAATCATAACTTTTTAAAACTAGGTGTCTAAATTAACAAAACACATGAAAAGGTAGCTAGGGACCATTTAGTTGTTTACTCTTAATTTTTTTTTAATGATGTGGTATGCCTTTATACAAATCTTATAATAAACAAGTGCTCATGCCAATCACCTATTAGTCTACTGGTATCGGATCTCCTTTGGCTTGTAATCTTAAATAAATTTTCAAAGATTATCAAATCAAATTCACTTCCATTAGTCCTATGATAATTGATGGGTTACCAAATAAAATTCTAAATTTACATAACATATCAATTTATTTTTTATTTTTTATTTTTTGTATCTATCTGTTGTTTGGAAGTCACGGGTTCTAAATTAGGTCGAGAGACACTAAAATTCTTATAAAGTTAGATTCTTTTTAGCAGGTTTTTTTTATACACTAACGTTTGAATTTGAAACCACTTGGTTAAGAAATTCAAGCTTCTATTATAAAGGAAATGAATTAATAATAAAAAAAAGCTCTCTTAGATCCATTTGATGAACAAGATAGTATAACAGTAAATAGGATATCATGATTGGATAAGAATATGAAAATATATAGGCATGATAAGCTCATAACTTATCCTGTATTTGATGCGCATCAAATAAGCTGCATTTTGTTATTCTATTTTACGTTTGAAGTGAACCAGATAATGGAATGATATGATATGAATTATATGTAAATAAATAGAATTACCCTATATATATATATATATAATAGATTTTTTGTTTACCTTTTCTTTAATAATTTACTTATTGGTATATTTATTAGATTTAAGACTTTTTCACATCAAAATCAATTAGAAAACAAAAAATAAATAAATAAAAACAAAAATCACTAGAAAAACAAAGACATAATCGAATAAGAGTGTCAAGATAAAAAACAACATGTTCAAGCAGGAGATCGACAAATGTGAGAAACTCTGCTTAAAATAATAAAATTGGTGTTATATCTAGGTGTTGGCAAGCTTCTTGTACCAAGCCTCAAGTTCAACGATCAAAAGAAGGGATACAATGAAACTTATGAGAGAAAGAAACCAAGTAAAAAGGTAAAAAAAAATAAATTTAATTGTTATCCTATCATACCTGTTTTTATGCTGACTCTCCTTATAGGAGTAGTTATCATGTGGTCGGTCGGATGAAATGAGTCGATAGGATAAGGTTATCATATACCAAGATAATAGCAGGATATTAATTATAGTTTATCTTACCCTATCGTCATAATCCTGTCCAACAAAAATGCCCTGAAGTTAAAAACCTTTGAATAGTCCTTCTGCTATAAACAATTTGCTTTTTGTTACCTCAATTATAAAAGTCACCGATTTACTGCCTCTAATGTTTTGATTGAGCCAATCAAGTCCGATAGTTGACCGACGTTAGCTTTTCCGTTCAATATTGCCGATGTGGCTTAAAATAATACCAAATACTTATTAAAATATTATTTAAAAAAATAAAAAAAACTATTACAATTTATTAAAAAATTCTAAAAAATAAAAAAATTACCATATTAGCTTCTCCTGTTGTGTTTAACTGTTTATGACAATGAATTGCTATGAAATTAATAACATAATTAAAAAGTTATGAAAACATTATTAAAAATTCTAAAAAATAAAAAGAAATTACCACATTAGCTTCTGCAATTGGGTTTATTACAATGGATACCTAACATTAATGAATTATTATATAAATATTAAAACTTAATAAAGATAAATAAATTAGAACATGATTTCTTTTGTGATGTATAACGACTCATATATAGATTTGTATCTAAAGTAATAAATTCTTTTTCGGTATATAATACATTGTTGTATAATTAGAGAAATCATTTAATAAAGTTAATAAATATAAATATAAATATAAAAAATTACTCCTTTTCAATTGTTTTTAATTTATGACATTATTATTTTATATTATTTTTCAAAATTTTAATAATATTTTTATTTTCAAAGTTTTAATAATATTTTAATAATGTTTTGGTATTATTTTAAGCCACATCAGTAATATTGAATGAAAAATTGATGGCCGGGACTAAGTGAGGCATGAGCATGCACAAACCGTGATTCGAACTCTCACCACTTGTAAAAGGTTATAACAGAGACCTGACTATTAATAGACCATTTGATTGTTTCGCTTAAGATAAATTTGATATATATCACAAAAGATATTGTATATAAATTTTAAAAAATAAATAATATTTTAATTCAATTAAAATATATAAAAAATTGTTTTAAATTACAATAAATAAATTAAAATTATAAGAGGAGATGAAATGTAAACCTAATTCAAATAGAACATTGAGCAATAAAATTTTTGTACAAACCAAAATTCAAACAAAAACCTTCACAAATCCAGTTTTTAGAAAAGAATGAACATTTTAATAATAGCCAAATTTGGAGGTTCTTTTGATCAACTGAAAATATCTTAAAGAGTTACTATCCCTTATATTTCTTGTGATCCAAATGATTAATGATCAAATTTTATACAAAATTTCAGTAAATTACAAATCGAAGGTTATTTTGGAAGACCGTGATTCGTGAGGTCTAGATGGGAAAACTGATTAACTCGAATGTTGCAACACTATATTATTATTATTATTACATCATCTTGGTTTTTTGAGCCATTTTTAAAAATTAATTTTATTAAAACTAATTATTATTTTTTAAAATAATCACAAAAGTTAAAAAATTTTTTTGCTGTCTTATTTCATCATCCCCTCTCATCCAATGTTTTCAGAACTAGACCGGGAAGTGAACCGGCCAAGCAACTGGGTAATGGGTCAATTTGTTGGACCGGATGACCCAATTTGATTGAACCGGATGAAGTAATAATTATATTAATATTATATATCAACGGTTGGACCTGATGACCCAATTTGGTTGAACTGGATGATGTAATAATTATATTAATATTATATATATATATCCATTCTTAGTTTCCTATATGTCCAATAGGTTCTACCTGATCGGATGTGAGAAAGAGTAAATGGTGGAAGTATTGCATATGAGGAAACGCGGAACTAGTGTGGCAATTCATCGAACACTTGGTGTGCAATATCACAATACCTAGCAATGGTACAATGAATAGACAATGCAAGAACAACATACAACCAATCTCAAAAAAAAAATAAAATAAGAGACACCAATTTAATGTGGCTGGGCTAAGAACAAGCTTACACCCATGGGAGAACAATGCTTCACTATATCATGGGAATAACAAAAGTACAAGAAATAGAATATTACAAGCTCTAAGAACTAGCCTCACCTCTAAAACAAGGGTCTTACCTTGCTTTAATGAGATCAAGCAAGAACAAGAGCTCTCTTCTACATTTTCTTCACTCTTTCACTCTCCAAATACAAGAGAACTCACCCTCTTTATCTCTCTCTCTCTTTTCTCTCATTACTTTCACAACATCCAACAAACATAACCTATACGAACAATAGAGTAATCTAGACCGTTGGATTAAAATAGATCAAGATTTTGCTTCATCCCAAAGATATCAAACCAATATTTGACACGAAGCCATCTTGTGGGAAGGCACATGGACGATCAGTTGGATGGTGTTCCAGTTGACAAGATGGAAGGACCCCTTCAGTCTGTGTTCGAGAAATTGCATCTAGCTGCCATTTAACATCACTTACCAATAGAGTATTGCAACGGGGAGGTTTTGGAGCTCATCGGGGAGCAGTTTAGGAGGCTACTGAAAGTTGACGAGCATATTGAGAAGTTAACCAGAGAGAAGTTCGCTCACATATGTGTGAAAATCTACCTGTTAAAGCCCCTCAAGAAAGGTTTCTGGATAGGAAGTGACAAGAACAGAAGCATGGTTGACATTTTTTATGAATGCTTACCAGTGTTCTGTTATAGATGCGGACTGGTGGGTTACAGAGAGGCTGGATGCTCCATTGCCTACAACAAACCAACAAATGGACCATTACACAGCTAAGTCCAAAACTATGAAAGGTTTTGTTTATTAATAACTTATTTGATCTTGGGTTCTTGAGGCCAGCCTTCACTTGGTGCAATGGCCAGACAGGGTGTGCTCGGCGATGGCCTTGCCTTGACAGGTATCTTGAGAACTTGGATTAGATTGGTCATTTCAATTCTTACATATTACTATGCTATTCACATTATTCATATTTTCTTTCCCAAAAGGTTATAAACTGAAAAGTTTTATATAATGTGTTTCTTATACCATCATTGTTATATTCGAGACTTTAGTATACTTTAGTTAGAATCACAGGCATTTATATAGTCTAATTTATCTCATGTTTGCCCAAATCAGAAAAATAGAACAAAAATTATAGCAATTATGAACTCCTCAATCCTTAATAATACATGCTTTCAATTGTATAATTCAACTTAATTTGTTATATTCTTCATCATAATACAACTATTTTATAAACTTTACAGTTCTAGCACAAGTGTACAATGTAGAATTTATTGTTCCATGCCTGTGGAGATACATATATACAGAGAGTTTCAGAAATACTTTGTTCAAGGAAACTTGGAGGGTTGCATATTTCTGATATGTAAATAGCATACAAGATCATGTATATGTGGCAATTATTGTGAAAATTCATTAGATTGAAGAGAAAATATCGAAACATAGACCATTGGGTGAATTGACTTCTCTTGTTCCAATAACCAAGGTACAATACTAAATTCATTATTTTCTTTCAACATGTTCACTGTATTTATTTCTTTTTTATCTCTTGATTATCCTCTATTAGCATTTTTTTTGTCTTTTAATTGATTAGTAAGTGTGACATTTCTGAGTTGATTTGAGTATGTTAGGAGAATTTTCACCTGGTTTTGGGAATTATAGGCAGTTTATTCTAGTGAGCTTGAAATGTAAAGTGATTAGTAACTTGTGACATTTAAAATTTGCCTTTCTTCATTAATGAGTTGATTTCAGTGTCTTAATTTTAACAAGCACCTGTGACATGCTCCATTAATTTAAAAAATTTTGTTTTTCATTCCTCCTTTCAATCAATTTAACAAGCTTAATTTTGTTAATTGTTTCAGAAACACAAAGATGAATTTGGAATATATATATATTATGTTAAGTTTGTAGATGATCTTTACATGTGTTGAACTATTTCAAGCCTTAGATGTGCAAACATTCTTTCCTTAATTTGCAACAGTTAAGCTTTTAAGTAAAAAACAATTAATTAAGATTTTTTCCTATAGTTAATCAAAAATATAGTTTGATTTAGTATAATTTTGGCTTTCATTGTTATAAAGCGATGTGTGTTTCTGATTTGTTTGTATATATCTAGCCTTGTTGAGGCTTTTTAATCTTATACAATTAATATTTATTTTTTCCCAAGAATTTAAACTTCATTATATTTCTTACCAATCATCCATGCCAGGAACGTTATAGGAAACTATTAATTATAAAACTTATAATTAATTAGTTTGTCGATCTTTTATATAAGAAACTAACTGTGGGATTTGAGGGAGATTATCTTGGCTCCTTGTTGGATCACGTCTGGATTTTGATGGAAGACAAAGTATCAAACACAAATGCAAAAGTCATATTTGCACCTTATTTACAATCACTCGTAAAAGCAACGCTAATATCAAAGATCATCGTTTCTGTTGCCATGATTTCTCTCAAGTGTTTTATATATCAATTGGAGTTGTTCCACATTGGATGCATAAACTCAATCGGAATTTTTTGGATGCACTAAAATAAGGAATTTGGAGGCTCAAAATTTTGTATATAAATTCAAGCTTACTCATCTGGACTGACTCTGACAAGGACTTAAGAAGACAAAATTTATGTCATTGGAATTAGTTAGACCCAATGGTTGAGATCGATCCTTTTGAACCTTGTACTGTTGAAAGGAAGTTGGAAAAGATTAGGGTTTGGAAGCAAAGAAGAAGAAGTGGATGTATTCTGGTGTGGCAAAGGAGTAATTCTTTGGTATTTTGTTTGAATCTTGTCTACACTAAAGGTGAAAAGAATAATATTTGATATCCTACTTGTGGAGTTGAATAAGTTGGATAAAATGCTCTTGTAATTTGCATTTGCAAGTGATAATGAAGCTCTGAATGGCATTGCTTTCCCCTGGATGTAGGTCATATGTTTGAGTGAACCATATAAATTACTCATAGCTTACTATTATGATCAATAAGTAACAATCAGTTCAATTTACGAAATACAGTTATTACATATGGTCCTAGAAGTCAAGAATAAATAGCTTTCACAAAATTGAGCAACTTATTGTTGTAATCAATGCGCAACAACTTGTTCAATTTGCAAAACAAAGTCATTGGATGTGGGTTTAGAAGTCAAGGGTCGTGAAAAATACATCTTTTGTAGATAATCTTTGTCTTTCTTGACTCAATTTTTTTTGGGTCCATGGTCATAATAATTGATTATGGGCAACTTATCAAGATCAAGGTGAATAGACACATAAAGTTATAACTAATTGCGTATGGCCTAAGTAATCCATGTCTCTCTTAACTCGTATCTTACTTGGTCACAAGAAATTTGATGGATTACCAAATAAAATTCCAAACAAAAATAAATACATACAAATAGCTCCAAGGGGGGACTAAAATTGATGTGATTGGATGGTTACTTGAGAGATAAACTTTTGATCTAAAAAAAATAAAAATAAATAATAATAATAATAATAATAATAATAATAATAATAAATTTAAAAGAATTTAGCTTTTAATTTGAAATAAAAAAATTAAAAAAGATTCTCCAGATTTGTTGGACAAAATAATCTAGGCCCTTATTATTTACTTGGTCCAAGAGACCAAATTATAAAAATGAGAAGGATTTTTTTTGTATGCATGCCTTTCAAAATGGTTGTAATTTGTCAATGAGGCGTCTAAAACCTTTTTTTAGTCCTTGTAACCCTCCAACACAAAATTGTTAATCTACATGACCTTGGGTAAAGTTTCCAATTAATAAAAATTTAAAAAAAGTTAGCTGAAATTATTTGAATTCCTAAAATAGCCTTTATTTGATTTGTGTTAATATCCTAATGCGTGTTGTATTTACCAATTTTGCAAATGAACCACTAAAACTTATTATTATTGATTTTTGAACATTACAAAAATTATTGCAAATTAACCACTATACATATATATTTAGTGTGGATAAACATCCTAAATATTAAAGAATTAAATGGCTCAAATAATTTATAACTAATATGAAAATAGCTTCAAGGGGATCCTAGAATGGATTTTTTTAATTTTTAAACCACATGAAACATTTTTAAAACATCTTTTTTAATTTAACATCTTCACATAAAATAATATAAATTTATTGGTGTCATAAATGAATAGTTATTAGGGGTAAAAAGTGAATCTTTTAAGGTAAACTTAACTAAGTCTCCCTTGATTTCTTTTATTCCCATGATAACAAATGGATAATTAAATGAAATTTCATATTGATGCAAATAGACAAATGTAGGCCTAAATTGGTATAAAATGATTGTGTAGTTAAATTTACTAATAAGATATTAGCATGAGTTGATGAGAAGAAAAACTCCAAACATTTTGACAATAAACCATATCCACCATAAATGACGTGGCATATATTTCTTGACTCACTCAATTCGATCACATGTTAAAACCCATCACAAGTGGTAAGAATTGAAATCATAAGTTTAGACATATTTCTCCACTTGTATGTACGCCCATGTTTTCCTTAGCAGCCTAACTATTTATTTTGGTGTAAAAAAAAAAACACAAAAAAAAAAAAAAAACCTCGGTCACCCATGTAATATTGCATTTAGCAAGAAGTTTAAATGAGATAATATTGATGATGGAGTCGATCATAAAAAATAATAATAAGTTTTTTTTTATCTGCATATTCCTTAAAGTTCAACTAATTGAATCCCATAGCATGAAACCAGCTATCATGCAAACAACTTAAAATTTGTTTTTTTTTATTAATGCATATGTAATACTCTATCTTGCATATACCATTAAAATTGAGCAATTTATCATCTTGACCAACAAGAAACAACCGGCTCATGTGCAAATCAAAGTCATTACTAGTGAGTCTCTTACACGTATTTTAAGTCTCTCTTAACTCACAACCTTTTGGTCCTATGATAATGAGTAGACCGTGAAATAAAATTCTAAACAAACATAATTATATATAAATAGCTCTAAATTAGAAAAAAAAAAATTATTGTGATTAGTGTGATCGATTGAGAGATGAGGTTTCAATTTCAAATGGAAATGAAATGAAGAAAAAAGTTTCTAGAATCACTTTCATAGACCAAATCCACCACTAAACACTTATATAGTGTTTGTGTAATAAGAGCCCAATTTTTGGATTATTATTTGGAACGTGTTCAAGAAAGTGATCTAATCTTCTTCTATGTTGATATAATACAATATATATATATACACACACACTACAGTGAAAATCACTTTGAATGGTGGGTGAGAAGTACAAAGTGGAATCCCTTATATCATAGTCTTGTATAATACTGTGCTAATATATTATATATACTATAGAAATATTGTTTAATACTGTTCATCTACTGTTTATCGGGTCCCCTGTGGGAGGAGCCGTATTTTCCACCTCTCTAAGATTGTAAGGCAGAGGAGAATGGTGGGTGAGTAGTACAAAGTGGAATCCCTTATATCATAGTCCTATATAATATTGTGCTGATATATTATATATACAATAGAAATATTGTTTAATACTGATCATCTACTATTCATTTGGTCCCCTGTGGGAGGAGTCGTATTTTTCACCTCTCTAAGATTGTAAGGCAGAGGAGAATGGTGAGTGAGTAGTACAAAGTGGAATCCCTTATATCATAGTACTGTATAATATTGTGCTGATATATTATATATACAATAGAAATATTGTTTAATACTGATCATCCACTGTTCATTGGGTCCCATGTGGGAGGAGTCATATTTTCCACCTCTCTAAGATTATAAGGCAAACGAGATTTACTATTCTGGGGTTATAGTCCATGATACATCTTGAGCGCACGTAGCAAACCCTAATTGCTCCCCGTGTTAGTCTGCTCTACATGGTAAATTTTTAGTGGGTCGTTAAGGCACTGTACCTATTGCACTACCATCCATATTTGTTCCTTTGACACTCCCTTGTGGAGTGGCGCATGTCGCCATTCATAAAAGAAAAAATAAACTTCTTCCGTGGTCATTGTTGTTGTTCTTTTTTTTTTAATATTTTTTCAAAATGCACCAAATTGTCCATATGCCATCAAAAAAATGTATAATACACAGTTTAGTCCCTCTAATATATCAAAATGGCCTTTTAGTCCCCATATTTCTTTTAGCCTACAGGAAATTCCTCTATTTTATCAAGTTTGGATAAAAGAAATCTCTCCCACTAATGGCCGTCTGATTTTTCATCTGTAAGTTTGACGTGGCATGTTTCACGATTAAAAAAATTAAGGTATAAGACCCAATTTAGTCCCTCTATTATTGCGAAATGACCCTTTAGTCACCCTATTATTTTTGCCCTTAGGAAGTCCCTCTATTTTATTAATTTTTGAGCTATAATACCCAGTTTAGTCCCTCTATTATTGCAAAATGACCCTTTAGTTCCCTATTAGAGGGACTTCTTAAAGGCGAAAAATAATATGAGGGCCATTTCACAATAATAAAGGGACTGAACTAAGTATTATAAAAAATTTTTAATAAGAAAAAAATGCCAGTTCAGCCTCACAGACGTAGAATCAGACGAGTGTTAGGAGGAGCGACTTCTTTTTTCAAATTGGATACTAGAGGACTTCTTGCTAGCAAAAAATAATAGAGTACTAAAAGGCCATTTTTAATATTCTAATGCATGATTTATTTTCAATTTTCCTAATACAACACTATAACATATTATTATTTATTTTTGATTTATTAAAAATACTTTTGGATTGTTGTTTTGTTATTTTATATTGCAAAAAGAATTATATTACAAATTAATCCCAATATAATTTTTTTTAGTGTAGACAAACTATATAAAAACTAAGAACTAAATAACTTAAATAATTTATAAATAGGTATGTTTAAATAACTTAAAGCGTAATAATTAAACCACATTCAATATTTTTGATAAATCTTTTTAATTAAAATCTTGCAAATAAAACATTAATCTACAATTTATCGGTATTGGAGGTCAAGATCAATACATGATTGGGGGGTTGTGCATATGTGCAAATAATATTCTAGTTAGGAGACATGTATCAAGTTGGGGACTTGATGAAGTTTATATGATATATTTTGCGATCTATATTATGCATAATGCTTCTATGGATGGCAAGCTATAGCTTCCTTTATGACCTATTTAGTTATGATCTACTAATGACTTGGGGTTTTTTTTTTTTTTTTGGGTGAGGGCAGAAATTATATAGTAATCAAAATACCTTCAAATAGTGATCTAAGTCCTTAATAGAATAATTGAGATATTAGAGTAAAAAATTATAATAACAACATAAATTAATATATATAAGTAATTTTAAAATTATATAGTAATCAAAATGCCTAAAAATAATGAGGTTATTTGTATTATCTCACATAGTGTTACTACTTTTCAGCGTCTCACATATCTTTACTATTTGATTTGCCAGGAGAGTGTTATTTAAAATCTCCCCAAAATTAATTTATAAAATAATATACAATATTTAAGCAGATGGAATAAAGTCTTTGGTGCTTTTGAAAAGAAAATCCAATTTTTGCATTTGTTTAAAAAAATAAAAATATACTTTTACATAAGCTTTTAATATCATATAATATAAAAAATTATAAATTGGTGGAAATTTTGTAAAAATGTGAGTTCTTGATTATTTAACTTTTTAAACGGTATGTGCCTAAATTTTTGAGTGATCTAAACCTAAATCAATTCTAATAGTTTGTGGTTATTTTTAAATCCATTTAGCATAATAAAAACTATAATGTAAAATTTAACATAATTCAACATTATAGGTAATAGTCTCATATGATATGTAGCTAAACAAATTTATTTGTTACATATATAAATTTTCCTTTTATTAAGTCAAATGGAGCCAACATAACAAAGCAAAAGAAATAAAAATAAAACATTAAACAATCTACTTTGGTTAAATGTTGCAATAAGGGTTGTCTATTTTGAAATTGAAATGGATGTATTGGTGCTATATATTTGGAAGGAATGAATTATTTGGATCTTGACTAGAAATTTTGATAAAAATATATTGTGTAAAAGTCTATGGATGTGTTTATTTGGTTCCAGTTACAAATTAAAGAAAATATTTAGTGGAAATTTTAAATTGTATAATTTATTTTTCTAGTAACTAATGGGTGTTTATTAATCTTAATTATATTAAATATTGCATACCAAATATAAATATTTAAATAATAAAATATTATAAAAAATCGATGTGGTATAGTCCCAAAAAAAAAATAAAAAATACTCCCCTTTCTTTTTATTTACTGAAGGACTATATATTAGTCTATTACATGTGTTTGTTAAACTAGTATATAATTGAACTATTATAAACAACAATCGGTTAGTTTAGTGGTTATTATAAATGAGTGCATGGACCAAGGACAGATTAAATTCTAGGTTGAAAATACTACAATGACACTGTTCATGCATTGTTTTAGATATAGGTATTATTTCTTGGGTTCGAATAGGTCTTCTATGAAAGGTGGTGTACCTTCCCCTACATTGTTGTATGGTAGAAGATCTTTTAAGGCACCTATGGTGTAATCCATGAGATCGTTAAACAACCATAACTAGTACATATCCATACTAATTTATTCCTTAATAGTGCTTGTTGCTTTCACTAAAACAAAAAAAAAAAAAAAAAAAAAAAAAACAACTTCATACATTATATTTACCGTTGCATTTGGATTGAGGGAATATCAACTATTAGCATATCAATCTTTTTACTGATGATTGTTAACACTTGTTTGGATTGAAGCAAAGGAGTCTATAGCGTTTTAATGATAACACTTGTTTGGATTGAAGCAAAGGAGTCTATAGCGTTTTTATGAAGGAATAGAATTCCTTCTGAAGCCTGCATCTCATCCCTCCTAAACTTAGGGAATCTTAATCTTTAATAATGCAATTACAATTTTACTCTCATTTATTCTTCTCACAAGCCATTGTATCTATCTAAGATTAACTCCCTTTTAGCCAAGCTCTTTTATTACTCTTCTTCTAATATTCAAAGTGAAATGAGAATCATAAATCATATTGATGCACCATTGTTTTTTTTTTTTAGTGAAAGTTTTCTCCCCCTGAGTTTTTCCGTCCCCCCTGAGACTCCCTGAGACTCCGATGGCCCCGTCGGGGGCCAAAACCCCTCCTCCTCGCCCAGGGATGAAAGTTGGCGTCTCTTGGGCAAACGTTGTCACCACTTCGTCAAACCCAATCCCTCAGGAACCCCCCCCCCCCCCTTCATATGCAAAAATCTCATTTTGAAAAAGTTAAAAAATCTTCTTGTTCCTCTGTCACAATTGCAGAAGTTCTCTGGCTTAATGCCAGGGATTCTATGCAAAATTCCCTTTATGCAAAATTTCTAGGAAAAGCCTTACCGTTGGACCAAGCCAAGCTGGCACTTGCCGATGCCTGGAGGGGTCTGGGTGACTTCTCGATTGCCGATCTCCCGAGTGGCTACTACTTCATCCACTGTGAAACTGAAGACATGTTAAACCGGCTCTTGTGGGATGGACCTTGGTCTGTTGCTGGCCGAATCCTCCAACTCTCTCCTTGGCAAGAGAGTTTTCAACCAGCCTTTGAGAAGCTCTCCGCCACTTGCAATCTGGATCCAGATTTTCCATCTCCCCATCGAGCTTTGGGGAGGGGATATTCTGGAGCTCGTCGCCTCTCAGTTTGGAAGGGTCCTTAAAGTGGACGACCACACTCTTGATCTAACTCGAGCAAAATTCGCTAGGGTTTGTGTGGAAATCGATTTGGAACAACCACTGAAGCAAGGAACATGGGTTAATTATGGTGATTCTTCTGTATTTGTTCTGGTTCTTTATGAAAAGCTTCCTGTGTTTTGTTACAGCTGTGGCCGTATTGGCCATGGAGAGGCAACCTGTCTCCTTGCTGGCAGTCACCTGAACACGGGATCTTCTGTGCCCCCGGCTTCAACTGGGGACGGGATGGCACAGAACGATGCTGTGATGCAGGTTGATGAGGTGAGCAAGGATCGGTCAGCCCCCCTCAATGACCTTAAGCCCGCTCAAAACCCCCTACCGATGGTTATTTTGGGCCATGGTTGAAACCTAGACGGAGAAATTTGGCGACGCGTGGTAGAGGCGGTTCCCGTGGTGGTGCTCGTCGTTCAGGTTCCCGAAACCCTAATTCCGGTGCTGGTGGCTCTCTGGGCGACGATCCTCTGGACCTTGACATGTGGCCTCCTGCATGGGCTTCGAATCAACACGTGGTGGAGTCTTCTCTCAAGCAAGAGGCACATGCCATGGGCTCTGTGTTGGAAGGGCATTTTGGTCTTTCTGGTTCCCTTACTGATAACCCGCCTGTTGGTCTCGATAACCAAAACATTACTTTTTCCCATCCCGAGAAATCTCCGCTTCCTTTATCTCTTATCAACTGTGAAGATGTTCCCTCTATCTCTGTTTCACAGGCTTCCAAGGCAACCCATCACATCGGCCAGACGAAAAGTCGCCCGTTGGAAATCCTCCCTAACAGGCACTCTTCATTCTCCGATGACACAAGCCCTTCTAAGAAAACCCTTCTCATCTCCTCTGTCCTCTCTTCCCAAATTAATCAGGGAACCTCTTCCCTCTCCCAACACGCCATGGCCATCGATCAAGTCACTGATGCCCTAGCTTCCTCTTCCTATGAGCAACCTACTATGAGTGAAGCTTCCTCTGATGATCTCAACTCAGCCCTTGAAGCTGACGATGATATGGTTCTCGGCCACTATCAAAATGATATCAAATCAGAAGCCCTTGCTCGGAGAGGCATTCCCAAGATTAGCTCAAAGCCGAAGAAGGGGAGAAAAACCCCTGTCCCTTAAACCTTTCTTTTTCTGTTCAATTTCTTTCATTTTCTTATTTCCTACTGCTATGAATCTCACTATTTTTTCTTGGAATTGTAGGGGGTTTTCTAACCGCCAGACCATGGATAGTATCCACTCTATCATGTCTAATAAGAAACCTGATTTCCTTTGTTTGGTTGAAACAAAAGCTTCTATTACTAGAACTCACCGTTTCTGTGAAAAAATTCATAAAGGTTGGGACTGGGCGGCCATTCCCTCTTCTTGTTTTTCGAGAGGTATTATCGTGATCTGGAAGAAGGGTATTGGAAGAGTCACCCCAATTGCAGTCTCCAGATTGGCCCTGCATCTTGTGGTCTCTTCTGATGCTAAGACATGGATCCTTTCTACAATTTACAACTCTCAAACCCTCTCCCATCACAAGGAACTTTGGAAGTCACTTTCAACTCTCTCGCGGCTTCCTTTCCCTTGGCTCCTTAGCGGGGACTTCAATGCCATCGCCAACTCGGAAGAACACAAAGGGGGCAACTTTGCAAACTATGCCTCTAAATCTTTTTATTTTTCAAACTTTATTATGAATAATAATTTATATGACCTTGGTTTCTCAGGATCTCGTTTCACTTGGTGTAATGGTCAACGTGGCCTAGCTCGGAGATGGGCGAGGCTTGACCGCTTTCTTGCTAACACGGGTTGGCTCCTTCGCAACCAAAACTACACCAACCAACACCTCCCGAGAACCAACTCTGATCACTCTCCAATGCTGCTAAGTGTCCTCCACCCTAACTCTCTTCCTAAAAATATTTTCATTTTGAGAATATCTGGCTCGAATATGAGGGTTGTCATAATTGTGTTATGAATGCCTGGTCAAACCAAACTCCCTCCTCCTCTCCCATTGTTTCTTTCACAAATTGTATAGCTAAAGCCAAACATAATCTCTGTAGGTGGAACAAATCGGGTTTATCCCTTTTGGACAAAGAGCTTATCAATATTCAAGAGGAGATTTGCAAAATTGAGAATGATGATTCCTCCCATTCCAGTGTTTGGCACGGCACTTAGTTGCGCGCACTGTATAACCGCCACAATGCTCTCTTAAGGTAGCAGACCATTTTTTGGGGACAAAGAGCCAAAATCCATTGGTTGCTTGAGGGAGACAGGAACTCTAAATTCTTCCACAACACTGTCAAAATCCGTCAACACAAGAATAAAATCAGAGAAATCAGAGATATTTCGGGTAACATCTTTACTGATCAAACTAGTATTGAAAATTGTTTTATTAGTTTCTATCAAAACCTCTGGTCCACCTCCTCTTCCTACAATCTAGAGAACCTTTACCATGCCCTTCCGGATGACCTTTCCTATGCTTAATGACTTAGACATTGATAATTTAACCAAACCTGTGACTAAAAGAGAAGTCTATTCCACTCTTAAATCCATGCCCAATGGCAAATCTCCGGGACCCGATGGCTTAAATGTTGAATTCTATATTTTCTACTGGAATCAAATTCGAGATCATCTTTTCGAAGCTATTAACTACTTCTTCAATACTAGTATTCTTCCCCCCCTCTTGGGGTAAGACTTATATTACCCTGATCCCTAAGAATAGTAACCCTGTTTCTGTCAAAGACTTCAGACCTATCTCCCTTTGCAATGTTTGTTACAAGGTGATCACCAAAATCCTCTCGAATCGGCTTAGACTTGTTATCGATAATCTCATTGGATCTGAGCAATGTGGCTTCCTCCGCGGGCGGGGTGCTTATGATAACATAATTGCAGCCCATGACGTTGCTCATAGCTTAGAGACTGAGAAAGATGGCCCCCCTAGGATGATTTGCAAGATAGATATTGAGAAAGCCTATGATACTGTGTAATGCCTGGCTATTTTTGCTACCCTCCAGAAGATGAATTTCCCTGAAATTTGGATATCTTGGATCCGTTCCTATCTTACCTCTGCTTCCTTCTCATTTATTATTAATGGTCATCACTCAACTTGGATCAAGAGTTCTAGAGATGTTAGACAAGGGGATCCTATTTCTCCTCTTTTATTCCTTTTAGTCTCTCAGAATTTATCTGCTATCTTCAATAAAGCCCTATCTCTCAACCTTGTTCAGGGTTTCAGTAACTGTCTCCCTAGAAATTTCAACCATTTAATGTTTGCCGATGACTTACTTTTAATCACCAAGGCCTCTAGAGCCTCTGCCAAGAATTGTCTTCTGTGTCTTAATATCTTCCGAGATCTCACTGGGCAACGTCCAAATTTACTAAAATCTGCCCTCTATGTCCCCACCTGGTTAAATAAAAAACTTTCTCTTTCTATTTCTATTTCTAGGATCATGGGTATTAGTTTAGGCAGTTTTCCTTTCACCTATTTAGGTATTCCGATTACTCCTAGGAGACTCTTGATTAATCAGCTGCAACACATTTCCCATAGAGTCAATAATGCCATTCACTCTTGGAATCATTCTTCTATTTCCACTGCCGGTAGAGTTGTCCTTCTTAACAATACAATTTTTGCTATTCCAAATTACATTCTCTCTGTTATGCATCTACCCAACACTATCTTGGATCAAATTTCTAAATCAACTCGGAATTTTCTCTGGGGTAGGACCAGCAATCATAGAGCCTTTCACGCTGTGGGTTGGTCAGTTACTACACTTAGCAAAACTGGGGAGGGGAGAGGGGGGGAGGGGGGAGGGGGGGCTTGGCCTTCGCAACCTTATGCATGCACAACATTCGCTTATGGCCAAAAACCTCTTTTCCATACTAAACCAGGACAACAAAATTCGGGTTGACATCTTTAAATTTAAATACAAGACTTGGCATATTTGGAACCCTGGTAAACCTGCTTATTCCTCCTGGTTCTATAAGTCTATTTGTAATACGACTAATGTTATAAAACCTTACCTCAGGTTGATTTCTTGTAATGGTTCTAATGTTGATTTGTGGCATGACCCTTGTATCCTGGACCTTCCATTATCTCACAAGCCTATCTTCCTAAATATGTCTGTAACTTTTGAAGATCTCCATTTCTCTGATTTTATTTCTTCTGATGGTCCTTGTCATGAGAACTTAGAACATCTGTTGGGCCATTCTTTGTATTGGGATTGGGTTGCTTCAACCAAACTTGCTCTCGATAATAAAAATTTCTGGGTTTGGAATCCCAAATCTTGTTTTGCTTCCATTGCCTTATCAGTTTACAATCATTTAAACAATTTAAATCCTGATCTGGAGGTTTGGAATGGCTGGCATGATATTTGGAGGCTTCCTGTTCTGCCTCGCGTCAGGATCTTTATCTGGAAGCTTGCTTATGGCCGGCTACCCACTGGAGATTATTTTTATCAACTTAATATTAGCCCTGTCTCCTCCTGTCCATTGTGTGGGCTTGTTGGAGAAACCACTGAACACCTTCTTTGGAAATGTATTAAAGTTGAATGTTGCTGGAATCTTCTCTTATCCAAGCTCGGTTTGGGTGTCAACTGCATTCATTACCTTAGCTTGGGGGAATGGCTTGTCGATCGCTCCCTTCCCCCTGCGGCTAAGGCTATAAACAAAGCTTTGATTGCAACAACTGCCTGGTTAATCTGGAAGCACCGATGTGATGTTGTTTATCGTAATCTGTAGGTTAATGTTAAGAATGTCGCTAGCAGAGCCTGGTCTCAATGTTTGAAACTCTTCAAAGCATCCAACAAAACATTCAGGGAGTCTTGTCTATCTTTTTGCTCCATGCCTATGATTGCTATCTACACTGATGCTTCTTGGAGCTCAACCTCTACTCCAGCTGGCTTGGGTTTCATAATTCTTAGTAATATGACTTCTGTTTTGATTGCAGGGGCAACTGGGAAATTTCTTGACACACCCATCATGCTGAAATGGCTGCGATCAACCTTGCCCTTAATATCTGCGTCGATTGGAGCTGGAAGCCTGACAGAATCCGTTGTGATTGTCCTAGCATTGGCCAACTCCTGAAGAAATACTGTCCGAGCGTGGCTTGGCACTCAAATTCTGAATACTCGAAGCTTAAACGCAATCTCAACAACCTGCCTCTCATCAGCATTGAATCAATTCCCCGTGAAGACAACCTCATTGCTGATGCACTTGCAAATTTTGGAAGATCAAACCCAAGACTCTCTCTTTTCCTCCGGGGAAGAGATCGACCCAAGTGGCTTGAAGACCTATTAGTTTTGAAAAACCTGTCTTTTTAACTTGTCTCTTTTGCTTTCCTATTTTTTTGTTTTTTTAGCTCCCAGCTTCTTTAAAAAAAATATATATTCAAAGTGAAATGTTGTTGTTTAGTTATGTGTTTCTATCTTACCTTGTCAGCTTTGATGCTTATAATGTTTCGGACACTAAATTTATACTCTGATATGTCTTCATGATTCAGTTTAAATTACTATTCTTTATTGTCTTGTATACTTTTTTTTTTTTAAATCCCTTTATTTTCATAATATGATATTACTATACCTAAGAAAATGCTATGACATGCATTCACTATGTTCAAAATAACTTCAAAAGGATAATTAAAATGAATTATTTTCTAAAAACGAAAAGGATAACAATAATCAAATTTACAATTGGAATTAATTAAAGAGGATGATTAAATTAAAATATTTAATTATAATAATTAAAGTGTATAGTCTTTACATGAATTAATATATTTAGATATTTAAATATAAATTAATAAAAAAGATAATAACTTCGAATGATCAAATTAAAATAAATTAAAGAGCATAATTTAAATGAATTATTTTACTTAAATATTTAAATAAATAATATAAATATATCAATTATTTAATTAAATAAATTTAGTTATAATTAACATAATTTATTATATATATTATTTATTTACAATAAGGTTATAAAAGTAATTTACTCATATTTCTCTCTCCTACTTTTTCTCATCCCCAAATCTCATTCCCTTCTCCCAAACATCATTTTGTTACTATTTTTGCTCCTCTAAATTCCACTCTCTTTATTTCCATTCTCCTCATTCCCATTCGGTAAACCAAACATACTCTTAAATTGTTACCATATGATTTCAACTAATATATGTAACAACCCAAATAAGATACATACTTGTTTATCTAGTAAATAGAGAAAGTAGATTTGGTATTTTCAAAAAAAAAAAAGCTATTTTGGATTTTGGCAAGAAAACAAAAGGGCGTATGAATGCTTAATTGCTTTTCAAACACCTCATTTTGTAAAGGACCAAACCAAAAAAATTATTTAGTTAAGAAAATTTACCAAAAGTTTCTGAATATGTGGTAAGTGGCGATGATTAGAGATATATTTTTTAAACAAGTTGTGTGCTATAACTAAAAAATTATAATCAATAGTTTTTTAATCTATTGGTATCAGATTTTTTGGGTAGGTTATTTGTTTTTGAGAGTAATTAGGATTGAATTCTAAAACTCACACAAAGGTGAAAGACCTATGCATGTCCATGACTTCTCTTAAATGAAAAGGTGCTTGTCATTTATTTGTTTAAAAAAAAACCTAATAGATTATTAACTAGAATTTGAATCTGACATAGAAAAATGATGCCATTAGATTAGTGAAAATTCTTTCATTTGATTTATTGATTGTAAATGAGAAGATTACATTCAATAATAAATGATAATGATAAATAAAATGTTTTCTTTAATATCATTATTATAGATAATGATAGTAAACTAAACCCCCTCTAATAGGCTAGGGGTCAACATAGGAAATAAAAATTAAATATTTTAGTGTTGCGATCAAGGTTGTCTTCTCGTATACGGAAATGAATGAGTGCTGTGTTAGAAAGAATTTTTTGTCTAGCTGTGACTAAAAGTATTCTTCAAACTTGTTTGATGGGATATAAGACTATGAAGTTTATGGAATTTTGTTGAAAATTTTGTTAAAGGAAAAAAAAAATTCTATTTGGCTTCGATTAAACTTAGACTAATTTATAAATGCTTGTGTGAATATTCAAATTAAATATTAAATGTAATTATATAATTATTATTTTAAAAAAATAAATGACAATTTTGCAATATTTAATTGGAAAATAGTATCTATCCTTGACATAATGCTAGTGCATATAATAAATATCTGAAATCATGTTGGTAAAAACTTTTATCAAAATAAATTGGTAATTTTTACAAAATATTTTCATAACTATTAATATATTTCTAACCTAAAATGTTACCATAAGTTTGTTCTCAAATTATTCTTTCACGTTGCTTGATATAATTTGAGGACATTTGCATAGGTCTGTAAAAATAAAAAATATATCTACACCACAAGATGTCCTATACAACATAATTAACGTTATGGGAGTCTGATTAATGCATGTATTGTTTTTATTTTTTAACTATATTTTTACAGATTTAAATTGTATAGATCCACTTGTGCTAAGGTAAGAAGATGCTATTACACTTCTCATTGACAATTTGAGTCAATTTTTTTGCTTTTTAATTTTCTTTTTTTTTTTTGAGTTGATTTCAAAAACTTGCACAATTTTAATATCTTACAAAATACAATTTTTTTCATTAATCTGCCATGAGTATGAAATGCAATTGAACTATATTGATATTAAGTTTTTAGCTATATTTTCCTAGAGGCAAAATTTATTTAGACCTAGTCGTCCTTGATATGCACATTCACGATTTGACATCTTAAACTAAAACTCCAAATCTATAAATATGATAATAACCATTAAGGAAAAGCTAAATAAACTGAAAATGACTTTGATGGTTGCAAAAATTTGTAATTAGTCATAGTAAGCCACATTGACTACTGATATACTATTATATATAGCCCCCACTAGCTAGTTCATGAACTCATACCACACTTATATACTATGGCTTCTCCTAAATCCATTTGGTTAGCTTTTCTCTCTCTTTTACTATTGTCCCAGCTCTCTCAGTTCCATTCCCAAGCATCTTATCATCATCATTTTAAAACCAACACTACCATGATCAACTCCAAGTGTCTTGAGATGGAGAGGCAAACCCTCCTTCAGTTTAAAAGTGGCCTTTCTGATCCTGCCCACAGGCTTTCTTCTTGGATCGGAGACGATTGCTGCTCATGGGTGGGCATTACTTGCAGTAATGACATCATCAGACATGTCGTCAAGCTAGACCTGCGGAACGTGGTAATACTTAAATCTTTTTATGGTACTTACTACACATCATGTGATATAAATAAGGCTCTTGGAGGAAAGCTAGATCCAACTCTTGTAAATCTCCAACAACTCCATTTCTTGGACTTGAGCTGCAATGGTTTCAATGGAATTCGCATCCCAGAATTCATGGGCTCTTTCCAGAAGTTAGAATATCTCAGTCTATCTCAAGCTGGCTTCACAGGTATTATCCCCCATCAGTTGGGAAATCTCTCTGCCTTGAAATTCCTTGATCTGTCTTACAATTATATGTACGGGAATCTTCTCATCATTGACAATGCTGGTTGGCTATCTGGACTCACTTCTTTGAAATATCTCAACTTGAGCTATGTGGATATGTCCCACGCATCAAATTGGCTTCCTGCAATTAACATGCTTCCTTCCTTGCTCGATATTCATCTATCAGAGTGCAGGCTTCATTGCCCATCGCTTAATCTCCCGTATTTGAATTTTACATCTCTATCTACTCTTGATCTTTCTGCAAATTCTATTAACTCCACCCTACCTAATTGGTTGTTCAACCTCAGCAGCCTTGAATATCTTTACCTCACAGAGAATGAATTCAAAGGCAAAATTCCCAGCAATATTCAGAACTTGACATCTCTCAAAGCTCTTGACTTATCTTATAGCTTTTATAGTAAGCTTCAAATACCAACAACTCTTGGTAATCTTTGTAATTTGCATACCTTGTCTTTATCTTCTCTTAATCTAAGTTCAGAGCCAGATATAGGAAGGATTTTCTCAGGTTGCATTAAGCACAGTCTAGTGGAGTTATATTTATCATACACTTCCATTCAAGGGTCTTTACCAGATTGGTTAGGGACGCTCACCAAGCTCAAAGTACTTGACCTCTCAAGTAATAATATTAACTCTACTATATGTCCCATTTGGTTGTACAAAGTTCGCGGGCTAGAGATTCTTTACCTAGGGTCTAATTCTCTCCATGGCCCAATTCCAGCCAACATTGATGAAATCATGGGTTCCCTGAAAATCCTTGACATTTCTTACAACCAAGGTCTTTCACTTCCAAGATCTCTCGGCAATCTATGCAAGCTACAAAGATTATTTCTCTCTGGTCTTGATCTAAGCCAAGATACTGCTAAATCTCAACAAATTTTCTCTGGATGTATAGTACAAAGTTTGAAGGTGTTGGAATTAGCCGAAACCAAACTTCAAGGTGACATACCGTATTGGGTTAATAGTCTCAAGAACCTTCAACAGCTCGACCTTCGTGATAATCAAATAAACTCTACCTTGCCTCCATGGTTATTCAATATAACCTCCATTTCCTTCTTGGATCTATCATATAATGATTTCCATGGATCTATTCCATCAATCATTGAAAACATGTATTTGCTTGAGGTAATATATCTAGATTTCAATTCTCATCTTGATGGTCCAATTCCTATGACTCTTGGTAACCTCTGCAAATTACATACTTTGTCACTTGAAGGGGTAAACATTAGTCAGAATTTTCAAGAATTCGGTGGCATCTTTTCTGGTTGTATCAAAAATAGTTTGCAGTCCTTGTATTTGGGAAACATTTCATTAAGAGGTGCCATTCCAAAGAGTATCGGGCAACTCTCTAATCTTGCCTATTTGGTTCTTGAAAGTAATAATTTGGAGGGTGTGTTGACTCAAGATCATTTTGCAAACCTTCAGAAATTGACAACAATAGATCTATCCGGAAATGCATTGACAGGACCAATTTCTTCTAATATTAATGGGACAATGTCTCAGTTGGTAACCCTCAGCCTCTCAATGAATAAAATAAACGGTATGGTGCCTTTCACTTTATGTACTTTAGCAAATACACAAGTGTTGGATGTCTCATTGAACTATTTGTCTGGAAAGCTTCCCAATTGTTGGAATAATAATTCACAGTTCATAGTGTTGGATTTTTCAAGCAACAACATATCAGGAGGAATCCCTAATTCTATTTGTTCTCTTCAAAAACTTGAGTCATTGCACTTGAGCAACAATAGTTTGTCAGATACGTTCCCTACATCTCTAAGGGAATGCCATAGTTTGGTTACTCTTGATCTGAGTTATAATAATTTTTATGGAAGTATACCACATTGGATAGCTGAGAGCATGCCCAACTTGCAAATTCTAAATTTAAAATTTAATAAGTTTTCAGGATATCTCCCCCCTCAACTTTCAAGTCTCCCTGAACTTCATATATTGGACCTCTCACACAATAACTTGTCTGGCTTTATACCAAGAAACTTTGGCAACTTCAGTGGTATGACATTATCCAACAAAATGGATGGTATGGGATATTTGGATGATTTTGGGTATTATATGGAGAATATATTGTTAGTTATAAAAGGGAATGAGTACAAATGTAAAATAATTTTATCCCTTATTAATGTCATGGACCTTTCTTGCAACAATTTACATGGAAGCATACCTGAAGAATTAACAAATCTTTCTGAATTGGAGAGCTTAAATCTATCTGGAAATCATCTTACTGGAGATATTACAAATAAGATCGGCAAAATGCGAGAATTGGAATCTCTTGATTTGTCTAGAAACAACTTCTCAGGAATAATACCTCCTTCCTTGGAAAGCATGGACTTTTTGGAACGTTTGAATTTGTCATATAATAATTTGTCAGGACGGATTCCTTTTGAGAAACATTTTACCACATTTGATGATCCATATATATACATCGGCAATCTTGAACTTTGTGGGCCTCCTCTATCTATCAATTGTTCAAGGGATGAAGTGCTAACAACTCCAACAAGTGATGTCCAAGAAAAAGATATATGGCTTCATCTCGGCATTTGCTCTGGTTTTATCACTGGTTTGTGGGCAGTTTTTATTATTATGTTGTTCAAAAGAACTTGGAGGGTTGCATATTTCCGATATGTGGACAACATGTGTGATCGAATGTATGTTGCAATTCTTGTGAAGTTACTATCTTAAAGAGGATATCAAGACAAATATAACTAGATGCTATGACTCCTTCGATTCCAATTAATTAAGGTATTGTACTAACTTCATACTTTTTTTTCTGCACATTCATTGTATCTATTTCCTTATATTTTATCTCTTGATTATGTCTCAGTAGTAAATTTTCTATCAATTGGTTATGTAAGTGTTATCTTTTCTGGATGAACCTTAGAATATTAGTGAGCATTTTCGCCAAGACTTGGGGAATTATACATTAATTACTTTTCATCTTTTTCATGAGCTTAAGAAGTAAAATTTGCCTTTCTCCATTGATTCAACTAAATTGAATGTCATATGTTTAATCAACACACATGCAACATATTGCATTAAATTTGGACTTTTTTTTAATTTTTCATTCGTTCTGGGGATCAATTTAACATGCACTTTTAATTTTTTCAGGAGAGCAAGGATGAATTTGGATAATGAAAAATATCATCTTCTTCTAAGTTTTTAGATGGCCTTTGCATCAACATATGTCCAACTAATTCAGACCTTTGAAGTGCCAAGCATTCTTCCCTTAATCTGAACTAGTTAAGTTTTGCTTTTATGTGTTTGAATAAATATGTAATTGTATTTTTTTTTTTTTGCAAAAGCTTAAAAAGTAAGAAGTTTCAGACATGTTTCTTATACTATCATCAATGTAATCGAGGCTTTAGCATACTTTAGTTAGAATCACAGGCGCGCGCGCGCGCTCGCACACACACACACACACACACACACATATATATATATATGTGTCTAATTTATCTCATGTTCATCCAAATCAGAAAAAACAGAGCAGAAATTATAGCAATTTTGAGCTCGTCAATCTTGAATAACACATGCTTTCAATAGTATAGTTAAACTTTGTTATATGCTTCATCATGATACCCCTACTTTACAAACTTTACAATCCTAGCACGAGTGTATAATGTAAACTTTATTGTTCCATGTCTCTAGAGATTATACATATATATATGCAGAATTTTAGAAATACTTGGCTAGGATTACAGTTTTCGATATGTAGATGGCATGCATGATCATTTATATGTAGCAATTCCTGTGAAATTCACTGGATTGAAGAGGAAATAGAGAAACAAGGACCATTGGGTGGATTGACTCCTCTTGTTGCAATTAATTAAGGTACAGTACTAAATTCACTATTTTCTTTCATCATGTTCATTGCATTTATTATTTTGTTATCTCTTGAGTCTTATTAGTATTTCTTTTTATTTTTCCTTTTAATTGATTATGTTAGTGTGACATTTTTTAGTTGATCTTTAGCATATCAGAGAGCATTTTCATTTGGAGTTTGAAAATTATAGGTTAGTTATTATTCATCTTTTCTAATTAGCTCAAAATGTAAAGAGAGCAATGACTTAGGACATGTAAAATCGCTGTTCTTCGTTAATTGAGTTAATTTCAATGCCTTACATCACATGAAATGTTCCATGAAATTTAAACATTTTATTTTTTTCATTCCTCCCTTCAATCAATTTAACAAGCTTTTTTTAAATTGTTTTAGTTATGGAGAGATGAATTTTAAAAAAAGAAAAGTACCATCTTTTGCTATGTTTGTAGATAATCTTTATACCAATGTGACCAACTATTTCCAGCCTTTGATGCATAAGAGCAGTTAGTAATTTTCATAATTTGAAACATTCAAGGTTTTTTCTTATAGTTATTTAAAAGTGTAGTTTGATTTAGTATGATTTTTTGACTTTAGTTGTTATAAAGGGATGTGTGTTCTGATTTGTTCTGATTAAGCATAATGGATGGTTATTTTACTTATTTATTTTTGGTTTCAAATTCATTTTGTATATTATTTAGTTATATTCTTTCCCGTAAATTTAAAGCTGAATATTTTAATTTAGATTATATTTCTTGATTATTTTTGGTACTTTAATTTTTGTTAATTTACTAATCCAACACTAGTACATTTTAGGCTTATTTATTGTTAATGTAATATATAAAAACATTCTCTTTCCGTTTTTGGCATGCTGTGCCACGGTCAAGGTGGATCTCACTGGCCGTCAGGGAGGTGCAAGTGAAATCAACGATGGTCAGATGATCTAACTTCTCAGCTAGGTGCTCTCATCACGCCTCCCCAACTTAGCGCCCCACGGATTGAAAACTACCTCCAGAGCCAACAACTGTGTTGCTTCCATGTTCTAGAGGAGAAGCGACAATTAAAAGCACTATTCTTGGGATAAACTTTGTCGAAATTCATTCCTTGAGGCATGTCAATTTCAATTGCTTGATTTTGATATATATATGGTAATTTATCATCTAAGACACCCTTAGATTTCAATTGCCCTAAGAATGTCGCTAGAACAACTATTAGATTATCGTTTAATGGCTTCTAATGATATCAGTCTCCCTCTTATTGATATTAGAATTTTTTTTATTGGTGAAAAAAACTTGTACAATATCCATTAGATCATTATCTAAGAATTTCAAATCTAGACATGTTTATAGATAACCAACATTCTATATATGATCTCACAATGGCTAATGATGTGGGTCTCCTGTTTCTTGAAATCAAAATTTTTTTAATAGGATCAAAAGCTTATCTCTCTATTCTAATGAAATAAAGATCAACATTTCTGTGATGAGTGTCACGTGGTGGCTTACCAGGGCTATTTGAACCCGTGATCGTGGTCCGAGATGCAAGGGTAAGACTTCTTTCTCTTAATTTTGCTTTCAAATAGCTGAATGAAATTCCTGAGTTGTGATAATATGTATATTTGTGGTGGATTTTCACAGAGCCGCACCCCATGTTATCTAATAACTACAAGTGGCAATAAGTCAATTTGCCTGTATGATGTTCGAAATGCCATGTAAGTGTCTTGCCTTGATGCATTGCATTTGCAATATTTTTGCCACATCTCCCGTGCTTGGAACAATGAAACATCTTGCATATATGTTTCTTATGTCATGCTAAAATTGATGTAAATTTTTCTTTGATGTGAATAGGTAATAGTATCTAAAAATGCAAATAGTTTTTTATTTCTAATAGACAAAGATCATTATCCTAACAGCATATATAGTGAACATTTTGCCTTTTTTTATTCATAATGTGTTTCTTGGGTGAAGTGCTCAACTACATACTAGATAGATGAAAATAAACCAGCATACAGTTTATTTATGCACATCTTTGATGTGGAATTGAAGTGGTTCTACCACCTGGTAGAATGAATAATTTTCACTATACCACTAGTTCTGTGTGACATTCTACTAGTTTTGAGATCTTTGAGCAACATTGCTCAATTTAGTATCCTGCCATCTTTATTAAACTTCTGTTATCTTGATAACCAAGAAAGAGGTTTGCAAGTTCTTGCTGACATATTATAGAATTTGACAACAAGATCGAATTTGCTTGTTATATTAAAGTGCTCAAGTATCCATGGAAATGTATTTTGTGCCTTATTCATTGTCCAAACTGCATAACACAATTTTTATTTATACTTGATATTTCTTTTTTAGCCTCAATATAGTTAGTCCAAAGCATCAATTCTTTTTTTGAGGATGGAGGTACAATTAATTGTGTTAACTTTTATATATTGTGCAACCTTTAATTAGTTTGTTGATCTTTTATATAGGAAACTTAATTTGGGATTTAAGGAGCATTATCTAGGCTCTAGTTGGGTCACTTATTGGCAAGGCCCCAATGGAAGACAAGGTACCACACACTGTAATGCCGTCGTGTATCTGCTTCTGATCTGCAACCATTTTGCACAAGCAAGGCCAATATTAGAGCACATGACCACAGTTTCTGTTGCATGATTTCTCCCAAATGGTTTTTATATCTATTGGAGTTGTTAGACATGGAATGCATAAACTCAATTGGAATTGTTTTTTGGGTGAAGTAAAGGAACGAATTTGGAGGCTCAATATTTTGTCTATAACTTCAAACTTACTCCAACTACTACTACAAGGACTTATGATAACAAGATTTATGTCATTGGCATTAGTTATATATCCAATGATTGTGGTTGATCCATTTGAATCTTATTTGGTTGAGGCAATTGGAAAAGATGAGGTTTCCAAGCAAAGAAGAAAGAAGAAGAAGAAAAGTAATTCTTGTCAAATTGAAAAGAGATTATTAGGTGTGATGGAGTAATTCTTTGGCATTTTGCTTGTATCTTGTCTGCTTTAAAGGTGGAAGACATATTAGATCTTCTGCTTGTGGAGTTGCATGATTAAGATGAAATTCCCTTATAATTGTAATTTCCAAGTGACATGAAGACGACAATATTGCTCTCCTGTGGATGTAGGTCTTATTTTTGGCCGAACCACGTAAATTACTTGTCTTATTTGTAGCCTTGTTAATTTTTTTATCATGATATGCCCTGCATTATTATCCACAACAAAAACTTTTGAAACTTTTAAAACGGTTTATTACTTTGTAGGGTAACTTAGGTATTTTTGGTTAAGTTTTTCAATCAGTTTCTAATGCAACTTATATTGCAACCCTATTATTTTGAAGAGTGGTTGTCCCAAAAAATTAGCATTTTCTTTTGAACTGCCTAGAACAATTAGATTTTGAATTAGAGATTAGCAACCGAATGCAGACAACCACTTGTGTTTTATTTTATTTTATTTTTTACTCGGCCATTAAATTGATAGATCACTTTTTAATCCACTATCCATTTGCGGCATGGATTTGATATCACTTTGTCTCCGTTCTTAAACTACTCACGTACTTTAACTTGAGGATTGACATGTGGGGAGTATGGTGATTTAAGCTTCGACCCTTGCACAAGAAGAGTTATAGGACTTTTTAGCTAGAGCCATATTTTGCAATATTTGGCTTGAGAGGAAATCCTGCATTTTTACTTAGAATAATATCCTTTTTTTTTGTGATTCTTATATATGTCCTTTTTTGGGTATGATAAATTTCCAACTCAATTATTTAATCATTTACATATTAAGTATTTATTTATTTATTAAAAATAATCATAGACCCTATTGGTGTGTGTGTGGCTATTTGATGCCACCCCGAGTTCACCAGACCAAGTCCAGGGAGCAAGAATTAAACAAAGTCAACATGAAGTTTCATGGAGTCCAACATTCAATCAAGCTCGGCCGCCATAAATTAACCCTTAAATACCACGCAATTGGCGTGAAGTAATTAGCATGCAAGCTCGAAAGCCCACTCTTAATTAATATCCCTCACAGCTTCACATCTTGAACACCTTGCAGCTTCCATCTGAGAAGAAGCTGAGATGTGGGTGGTAAGAAGAAGGGACTTTGAATGGCAGGAAGAGGCCACAGGTGAAGATCATGATGTTAGGGACGTAGTGGCTTAGGTCCATAGTCCCACATCGCCTGTGAGAGCCAATCTCCCTAGCCTTATATATCCTAAGCCAATCCTTCTCTCTAACTGCAGTTATGGAGAAGTTAGGGTGGTGGATCCCTGTATTAACACATGAGAAGGTTTAAGGTATAGTTAAAAGGAAAATTAGGATAAATGATTTCGATTGGTTTAAGCTTGGGCCACGCATGGATGGAGGTGGCATCAATCATCATCATCATCAATATTATTATTACTTGCGCATTGTTACAATCAATTAGCTCCTCTAACAAAAGTCACTTTCAATAAATGTCCCTGGAATTTACATATCAGTCTCCAGCCTAACATGCAAGTCCTTAAAGTTTTTCAAATCAGTCCTTTAGAAAATAATTCCTCATAAATAAGTTTTTAGAAAATTACCATTTACTCTCATGCATTCAAAATCTTTGCAAATCCCTACTCCCTTATGTAGACACATGCAAGCGAGCGAGCGAGCGAGAGCGCGCGCACACACATATATATATATATATATATATATATATATATAATGAGAATTATAGTTTTATCTTATTTTAATAAAATAAAATACTCTAAAATTTTCCTCTCATAAAAAGTCAATAATCTTTTGGTTTATTGGGTCTTTTGTGTAGGGTGTTCATATCTTACAAAGGAAGCGAGTTGAACCTAATCTCACACAGGATAAAGGCACAGAAGTGCTGATGGATTTACTTTATATTTGTCCATGTCCCTGACGTAGTTTGCCCATATTTCATCAAAAAATATAAAATTATAGAAATAAAATCAACAAAAAATTTTTTGGGTGCATACTACAAATGCACTAGAATTATTTCAAAAAGAAGAATTTAACTTCACATTAATAATTTCAATAAAGAGAGGGCTAAACAATAAAATGTCATTTTGAGCTTTCCATATTATAATGTGAAAAGAAAAGAAGGTCGTCATGGCCGTTACTTGCAGAACATGAGAATCACTACAACAAAAATGTCTAATTGACATGAAAATTAACTTAAAAACTGTGCTAAACTGACATTGGCACCGTATTCCGCACAGAAAAATAGCTACGTCTATAGCAATAGTGACAAATATATTTTGACACATTTTTTTAATACAATGCCAAAATCTGTCACTATTTTTGACATAATTTTCTCTTATCATACCAAGCATTGCAATTGGTTTATGGTAAGGACTTTGATTCCAAATTTGCCATAGTTTTAACATGTTTTATTGGTTCGGTATTTCACATGACTTTTAGCATGATTTTATAACTTAAATTTTTTTTTTCACGGTATTTGACAGTTTTTGGCAAGGCTTTTTACTACAGCTTTCAGCACACTTTTTGTTTATTCTAGAGTAATTTTTTTGGAAGGTCACCGAACTTTGGTCAACTTTCAGTTTGGTCACCCAACTGAAAAACGCATCAAAATTGTCACTCATTTTTGAAATGTTTTCACCGGGCAGTCACCCCCATTTTTACGGTGAGTTAACGCTGATGTGGCAATCGAAAAATGCCCAGTCAGCCTCATTCAGCCATGTCAGATGGTCCAGGTTGCAGAACTTGTCCACGTGGCCTTTTTCTCCAACTTGACAAAACAGAGAGAAACACTCAAGCTTCTTCTTCAACGCTTGTCTTCTATCCCTCTCGGATCTGATGGGGTTCTTCAAGAGGATCTCAAGGATGTTAAGGAGTGTCAAGGATGATCTCCTTAGTGATGCCGATGATGCTAGCAAGGCGGAGGAGGCTGGTCGGATGGCCAATGAAGATGGTAGCAAATGAACTCTTAAATGAGATTCCATTATCAGGAAACCAAACAACACAAATACCAGTGAAGTTTAAGGTCAGGTGCAGCACCAAAGCCAGCAGCCATCAAAGAAAAACTATTTCCATGGATGGGAACATCCACCAGAACTTAATGTACCAAGGCAGGACACAGTGGGTGCGAAGGATCTTATGTCCTTTGATTGCTTCCACTACTAAAATGACCCTAACCTGTTCTCTTCCTTATAATCTCAGGTGTGTTCTGCTTTTCCGTCTTCGCACATAGCTCTTATCACCATTACTCACCATTTGTATACAAGCTCAAAAAAAAAATCATGATGTTTATTTGTGGATTAAGAGTTGTGTACATAGTTCTCATGTCTATTGCCACCCATTTGAAAGATCAAGAGCTGTTTCAAGAGAAACATACTGACCTTCACCTGTGAAATAGAAAGCTTATTTTTATTGTTCCTTAGTAAAACACAAGAAGCTCATTACTATTTCTACAAAAGTCCCTAGTAATACTTGCTACCCGGCGGCGCGCCAGAGACGGAATAAGTGGTGGTGGTGGTGGTTCATGTGGTTGTAACAGTTGGTTGGTTATGATGTTTACCACCGGAGACGGGATAAGTGGTGGTTCCAGCGGCGGTGACAGGTGGTTGGTGGTGGTGGTGTATGCCATCATAACGTTGCTCAGCCCGGTGGTCAGCTTTTTCACGGTAGAGTTCCATGTTAGCCTCAGCCTGCTTGGCCTTAGACTTCTCATGGGCTATCTCCTTGTCCACCTCCGTCCTTGCTGTCACCTTTTCGGCTTTCTCCTCAGCCTTGGCCGTATGTTTCTTGGCCTTCTCTTTAGCCACGCTCACCATGTCCTTCATCTTCTCCTTAGCTGTCTGAAAAGGTAGTCTTCTCTCGGGGAGTAGCCAGGAGCAAACCCTAGATCTCAAGAGGACCGTTGGAGAAGAAGCTTGAGCGTTTCTCTCTGTTTTGTCTCATTGGAGAATAAGGCCACGTGGACAAGTTCTGCCACCTGGACCATCTGACATGGCTGAATGAGGTTGATTGGGTATTTTCCGGTTGCCACATCAGCGTCAACTCACCATAAAAATGAGGGTGACTGCCCGGTGAAAATATTTCAAAAATAGGTGACCATTTTAATGCATTTTTCAGTTGGGTGGCCAAACTGAAAGTTGACCAAAGTTCAATGACCATCCAAAAAATTTACTCGTTTATTCTATGAAAAAATAAATTTATATGAAATTAATTCTATTAAAATATATTCCATATTTGATATAGAATATTTTTTTAATAAAATAATATAATGATGACTACAAATAGAGAAATAATATTTTATAGAGCAATAAACTAAAACCCCACTCAATCAGGTACAACCTTACACAATGTTACAATATATCTTCAAAATCAAGATGGGGGAATAATATTGAGAAAGCAACAGGAACAAACTAACATTTGGATCAATACCTGCTTCTTTGAGGGTCATTTACAGCTGTTCATGGCCATAAACTTTTCTGGGGAAGCTAGATATCAGTTAGTAACCACCAATAGCAAGTTTGTCTAGTGAGTCTATGTACTCGTATATAGAATGTATTTTGTCTGTGTTAGGGAAGCTCTGCTCTCTTCTTTCCCCATTCAGGAATCAAACAAGTATCTGCGAAGCCAATTTTCATAGTCAGGACCATTAGTTAAGTTCTTTGAAATATCTAAATTGATCCAAAATGCTGCATATGTTGACTACTTTGGTGTGTGTCTTCCTTGGAACTGCAGTACTTTGTGAGTGTCCTTGATGACTTCTTTTTGTTTGGCACTAGATTTCTTCGAAGTAGGTGCTTTCCTTTTAGCTTCTCGGGCCCTATCTTTCTCCTGCAAGCAATTGATTGTTGTCAATCAGTTTTCAATGTTTGTATTCATCCCATAATGGTGATTCCCATGTCCTTCTTAAGGAATTCAAGATAAGGTGCATTCTGTTCTTCTCTATTTTATATTAAGTAATTAAATAGAGTTTATTACTTAATATGTAAACAATCCTCAAAGATAATCCTTTTTTTTTCATTTTACAGAGTAGAAAATGAGTGGTCACCTATGAGATGGCACTAAACAAGTGCCAAAACTAATGACAACTTTAAGATTGACAGAGCATATGTAAACGACTGGTCATCCTTAGCTTTGAATGATAAATGACACAATAAGTCAGCTATTTGATATCAAGTTCCTTTCACTGACACTATTTTGCATATGTGTGCACCTCATTGAGTTTAGTCTATTTTGCATTTCACTTATGTTGTGGTTTTCATTGTATGCATAGCTGACTAATGCTCTTCATGAAACAATCATTACAAAACAATCATTAATGCATATGCTCTTAATTGGTTAATGAAACAATCATTAAACGAAAGGATCACTTGAAGGCTCATCCAAAAGGGACATTCAACAACCATCAATTACATTGACCACATTTCAATTATACAAACTTCATGAAGATAGAAATACCATGAGAACTTATAATAATGAACTTCGTATTATGTTGTTTAATGTTGCTTAGTGGTATGAACAGATTTGCAAAATCATTTCTCTTCTTTTCTCTGCAATTAATACAAAGGCTCAATCAAGAAAGTAGGTCAAATGATCATGATCCTTGCGATCAAAATGGTGACACTTTTAGCAATGATCTCATTTCTCCTTTATGTTGAACCTACATAAAAGGTGTGGCTTCATTCAGTTTTATAGGAAAATTTGCATCTTATCCAACGGTTCCATCTCAAAAGTGTTTCAGGGAATAACCTAAAAAAAAGGGAGTTTGACAACACCAAAAGCAATTTGCATTCAAGGAATTCTTAGATGGCGTACTATGACTTTGGCGCTAAGCTTGAGGATTTGCTATTTGCAAGGTAGTTCTCATTTCATTGATTAATCATTTATCATTAATGATTGTTTCATGAAGAGCATTAGTCAGCTATTTCAGTTAATGATTGTTTCATTAACCAATTGATTATTGTTTCATTTTCTTATTGTGTCATTTTTTTCATCTATTCATTCCAACAAACATGGAGTCTCAAGAAAGTAATTAAACATTAGATATGACTCATCTCTGAGATTTATCAAAACAATTGAAGCAAACAAATTACATAATCCATATCTAAAAGATGTTTTATTTTACACAACCTTTTCAAATGGAAAATAAAAAATCAACTAGTAAGAAAACACACTAATTAAACATACGTGATATTAAAAGTAGAGGGAATACAAAAATAAATTAACATTACTCGGGGCAATGAATTGAGAAATATTTTGGAGGTTACAATCTATGTTGCAATACAAGCATATATAAATGAAGCAATGGCCTATTCTTAATGAATTGCCTAATGTAATATAGATATATAGAAGGCAAAATATTAAAATGTCTAAAACACCAAAATCAAGCTAAAAGTTCTCTAGCCTTGTGGATACATCAGTTAGATAACAATTATCACAGAGGTATTAGATCAACAACTTGAAAAGGTTTCACATGGAAGGAAAGGATCAACGAGAAACTTTTGCAAATGGCTTACCTGTGGGCTGAAAGAAAACCTTAAGGTTTGAACTTGTGAAACTCTATCAATCACAACTCTCGCTGCGAAACACAAAAAGCCTTGGCAAGGAGACAATCCACACACATTCAATAAGCAATCATGGAAGATCTGATAAGGAGGTGTCAGAGAGTGAGACCAGAAATAATTTCACCAAATTTTGCAAAGGCTTCTCTAAGACCCTCAGAAGTATTGCGCTTGCTTAGCCCTACAACCTCAAGCATTAAAAACATAAATATAGGTTACATATGCGCAGCAAATATTAAATTCTACTTTAGTGGAAGATGATAAATTATTTATTGTGTAAAAAAAAATTGATGGCCATCATCATTGGAAAGGAATAATCAGAACATGAAATTCAGGTGATGACACCAATAATAACCGATATATTATAAGATAGTGAGGAAAAGCACAACAAAAGACAACTCATTGGCTTGTTCATAAAATAGATTGCCATCTCTTTATGTGAAATTATCATGCTTCTTGGAAATTCGGCAAAAAGAACTTTGGGGGTGCTTGGACTCTGGTATTTAACCAAAATGAAGCTTTTATTATTATAACTTTATAAGGCAAACGTTTCATGTTATTTAGTGACAGAAACCTTATGCCTTTGGTGGATTAAATTTTGGGAAAGTGATGTATATTTACGTTTATTTTATATTTTATAAAAATAAAGTGAGGACTTTATTACGTTCAAAAGAAAAAACAAAGTGTGTGAGGGGAGGTTAAAATTTCCAAAAGAAGAGTCAAGATTCTATTTTTTTTTTATATTTTCAATACAAACTTGAACTAATCCTTATCCATCTCTCCACTTTCTCATCGCATAAAAAGCCGTATTCCTCGTTTCTACACCAAATGTACAAAATTCTTAAAAACTAACATCATTATTAAATAATGAAATTACAAAACTTTAAATAATAGGATAACTGAGTCAAATAATAATAATAATGAAGGTTGATGAAGCACCAAATGGTTGCAATGAATTATAATGGGACTTCAAAGTTCATTAAAAAAGGAAACAACTCCTCTAGACAATTCAAAAGCGAGAAAAAAAAAATTCAAAACCCCCCAGCATGCAAGGAAAGAAAACAAAAATAACTAACAATAGATCCATAATTCCAAAACCAAGCAATCAAATCTAAAAAAATAAAAATAAATAAATAAAATAAAATAAATCAACAATCCCTAATCAACCAAACAGCAAACAAATCATACAAGAACAATTCAACAAGCGACTAGAAACAAGAGATAAAAAGCCCAAAGAGAGCACAAGGGACTCACCTTCATAGGAAGGCGCGGCGCCTTGCTGACCGGGGTCATCAACGATCTCACTATGCTTATGTCCCAATCCAATCCGGGATTTCTAGCAACAATGCAACTCAATCCATGCTTCAATGGGGGTTAGGGAGAAGGAGATGGAGCGAAGAGTGAGGAGGAGAGAGAAGAAGGTGGAGCTGTCGAGGTGGAGGTGGGTTCATGGAGGAGAAGAATGGAAGGGTCGGAGAGGAGGCTGAGACCAATGTAGATGCGGCGGCGAACAAAGAGGAGGAGAGAAGGTAGTGGGAGAGGTGGAGAGAGGAGATGGTGGAGTAGAAGGGAGGCGGTGAAGGTGAAGCCTGTGAAGGTCTTGGAAATAGTGAGGAGAGGGGTGAAAAGGGAAGGACGGAGTGGGGTGGAGTTGAGAAAAAGATGGCTTGATGGGGGGGGGGGGGGGGAGGGAGGTGCGTGTGGAGAGAATGTCGAGGAGACTAGACTTGCCGGCGCCATTGGGGACGAAGGTAGCGAGGAGTTGGGAAGGGTTGGTGGTGGAAGAGATGTTGTTGGAGGATGGATGGTTTGGGGGTTTGTGAACAAGAGAGATGGGGTTTTGAGAAACAAAGCTATATGTCGGTTAATAAGATTTGCTCGCTCATGTATGGGTTTGTGTGATTCTTTTTTACCGTTGTGAATTGTGATTTTTTTTTTCTGGTAATTACCAAAAAAATCCCCAAAGTTTTCAATATGCATAAAAAAACCCCATGAATTTTAATATCCCTAAAAACCCCATCCTTTTGTATAGAATGAATATCAAACCCCCCAGGGCTGTAACGAAGATTGACGGAGTTAAGTTTGAATTTATTGGACGAAATTGCCCTTACGTGGGAAGTTGTGAAATTGCGACTTGGTTTGACGGTAATGCCCTTACGTGGAATGATGTTACCGCTTATAGAGGAAGCAGTTTATTTTTCTTTGTTTATTACCGAAAGAACACCATTTCTGCCGCCGGCTAACTGCGATCATCGCCTCTTCACCTTTTCGGTTTCCAAAGTTGTCATTGGCTGGGCATCTTGCTATCATCGCCTCTTCACCATTGTCTAGAAGGAGAACTCCCGCTCAAGTCTTCAGAATTTCATCAGTTTTCACACAAAAGGTAAGGAGGCCGTTGATGAATCTGATGATTGAGTTTTCTGTGTGATAAATCTGATTTCGTGTTTTATAATGTTGTCTCCGTTTAACAATTTATGTCTCCGTTTAAGTATTGAGTTTACTGTTTGACTATTTCGGTTTCTGTTTAACTATACAACTCTAAGCAGATGTATTGTTCTTCTTGTAGGGTTTTGGTCATGGCGGTCAACCTAGTTAACGGCCAATGCTACTTGATACCTGTTGTCCAGACCCTGAGTGAATTGAAAGCTCACATGAGTGGACGTCACTGGGAGATCATTAGAAGGACACCGTTCACGGCTTTGACCGAGATTGAAGCCGTCCTCCAAGAGAGAACCCTTCTTGATTCTCTGCTGCAGAGGTTTGATGACCGCAGCAACAAATTCAGGATCGGGGCCAGCCTGGTCAGTTTCAGGCCTCAAGATGTGGCTCTCATCCTGGGGCTACAGTGTGTTGGAGACGTTGTCATGTTCCAAAAGAAGAAACCATGCTCGGCATTCGAATCGAGGTTTCTATCAAAATCGTACGAGAAAAATAAAGACTCCATCAAGAAAACACTTGAGCAGTTAGTTCGGCAGAGGGGGGAAGAGGAGAATTTTGTAAAACTCCTCATGTTGTACCTCATGGGCACTATCCTATTCCCGAACACCTCTTGCTCTGTTCTAATCTGGATCGTTGACTACGTCGACGACCTAGCGGGCATGGGACGATATGTATGAGCGCAAGCGACCCACAAGTGGATGATGGAGGACGTTCCACAAGCGGCCGCTCGAGTGTAAGCGAGGTGCGCCGGGAACAAGACCAACACGGGGTACGTCAAAGGTTGCTCGGTTGTGCTAACGACTTGGTTCTATGAGCTCACCGGCACCGGCAAGAAGATTTGTTTTGGCAAGACCCCAAGGATCCTGTGCTACGGTGAGAACAGCTACCGGAAGCAAGTGTCCACGAAACCTTATTTTCATCTTTTGAAGGAAAAGAGGTAATAAATCGATTTAAGTATCGTATTTGTCGTTTAACAAAATATATTAGTGTTTAAACATATCATTTAATGTTTAACTATATTGGGTATTGTTTAACTTACGTGGTTTTTGTTACAAACATAGTATTTAGAGTTTAACATTATTGTTGTTTACAATTGTCAGTTTCCCGAATTGGTCGTCGCGAACCAGGACGAAGAAATATTTGTTGGGGCCAGCCGTCGGGGTGATACACCTACACACGGAGGTGATATTCCTGCTCCCGTTCCGTTGGCGTCAAAGAGAGATGATCGGCCAACATCCTCGAAGAGCGTCCAACGCCGATCGCCTTCTCGGAGCCCACTCCGCGCACGGACTGCTCGACGACGGGCAAGCCCCCCTCCACCCCCCGATAGCAACATCCGACGACCTGATCGCACGTCTATTGCAAGAGTGCGAGATATTGACTGTAGAGTTCGCCGATGTTGGTGCAAGAGCCCCACTCCATCCGCCGGGTGACTATGCTACCATCTCCGATGACGACGTCATTGCGAAAACAGTCCCGCGAGCCCGGCGTCGGAAGAGGCTTGCATGGAAGGAACCAACAATGTCGCTGCCTTCACCGGCAGTCATCGTCGCAACGGAAGCACCAACTGATGTTGAACCAACAATGGCTGAGGCTCAGCCAACTTTATCTCCGAGCGCGCCATTGGAAAAGGGGCAAGTACTGGACGGGCCGGCTGCACTGGCTGTGGCCCCGCCTGTCGATGCCGCTGGCGATGTTGACAAGATAATAAAATCTCTTGCCAGTGAAGTCCCTTCGTTGGAGGCACTGGCACCAGCAACGAAGGAGAACACCATCCAGGCGGTGATTTCCGTGGAAACGGAGAAAGACGTTGGCTTGTTACCGGTAGCGGCACCGCAACGAAGGAGGACACAATCCAGGTGACAGTATCCCTGGAATCGAACAAAGACGTTGTCGTGTTACCGGCACCGGCACCGGCACCGAATAAAGACTTTGTGGTAGTATCGGAGTCTAATAAAGACGTTGCAGCAGCTACCGGAAATAAAGAGGCTGCCACCGAAGGGCAAGGAGTCGTCAATGAGCAAAGAACGCTAACTCAAGCTGAGAGGACACTCCTTGCAAATCAACAGTTGGATGACATACAGAAGAACTTTCTTCCGAAGAAGAAAAAATATGCTGGGTTACCGTGTCTCGCAAAATTCGAACTGGAAATCATATCAATATTCTTGAACTGCTATATGGACTCGTAAGTTTCGTTTAACTATCTATGTTATCAATTAAGTAATTTATGTTTCTATTTAACTATCCGGTTTATTATTTAACTATTTCATTTATCTGTTTAAGTATGTTACTTAGAATTTAAATTGTTTTATTTTTCGTTTAAATGTCAGGACTGTCGTATGAAGGAATGGCTATGTTCACACGACACGAGCCAACGTGTTCACGTTATTGGACGGGAAGGAAATGGTGACAGACGACGTCGTCGACGTTCTCGTCTGCATCATCCAGAAGGAGCTGAAGAGATCACGGTCTCCTTATAAGAAGCGCGCTGCTATCACCCGACCACTGGCACTGTGCCTGTTCAAACAAGAGGACACGGCGGAACACGCTGTCAGCATGATCGATGATGCTGCGCGGAACGTCCATGATGTCGACATCGTAATCATGCCAATAATTTTAAATGGTCATTTCCACGTCCTCGTTCTGGACAACGTCAAATGAGACTACAGGCATTACTCTTCTTGCGAGAGTGAGGAATACGACAGAGACGCGATCGATATGGTAAGTTATAGGTCACGTATAGCACACACATCGAACTTCGTATTTGTCCATACTAACTTTAAAGTTTATTTCTTTACAGTGAAAACTATTCGAAAATTACGTCGAGATGGAATTGAGCGTGTCGGCGACGTCCTCATACCCCATGATTCACGATAGGAGTGCTCCACGACAAAAAAAAAGGAAGTGTCGACTGCGCAATGTACGTGATGCGGTTCATTGAGCAAATTCTAAATGGTGAAAAGATACGCCTACCGCAAGCGGATGTCCCTTACCTACTACTGAAGTATGTCGCACGCATACTTATCGATGGGAGTCCAGCCGGTGTAAGCGACAAAGGCGAGAAGAGTACCGCATCCGATGCACAAGTATAAATTAGTTTGTTAATTACAATATGATCTTCGTAACATAACAAACAACGGTTGTCCGTATCGTTGGCAGTTTTTTTCTAATAACATATGTAAATTTTCTTCTTCAGTGTTTAACTTTATAAATATATGTTTGAATATCAATGTTTATGTTTAAATAAATGGGTCTCTGTTTAAATATCAATGTCTTCGTGTAAGTCAGTAGGCTTCTGTGTCATAAACACTGAGTGACAAATAGAAAAGTTTTTGTTTTGAACTCTGCATGGGAAGTCGTGGGTGTGCGACGTGGTTTAATCCTAACAGCCACTGCAATAATTTCTCCATGTTGGGAGGAGGTCAGGGATTTTGAAATACATTATCTATTCGCCACTATACGACCGGAATTAACCTTTCGATCATTGTCTTGACGGAGGGCTTATGGCGGCAATCCTAGTTAATGGCCGATGCTCCATGACAGCGGTGGCGGACACGATGGCTGAATTGAAGGTTTACATGAATGAACAGCACTGGGAACTTATACGATTGACACCGTTCGAAGCATTTACTGAGGTGGGAGCGGTATTCCAAGATAGGGCCCTTCTTGATTTCCTGTTGCAAAGGTAAAATGACCGCACTAATAAATTCAGGATCGGGGCAAGCATGCTAAGTTTCAGGCCTGAAGATGTCGCCCTCGTTCTTGGTCTACGTTGCAATGGAGATGAAGTCGTCTTTCAGAAGAAGAAATCACGCTCATCTTTCCAAGAGAGGTATTTCTCGAAAAGCTACGAGAGACACAGCGACTCTATCAAGAGCACTCTTGAGCAACTTGTTCGGCAGAGTGGAGAAGAGGAAAATTTTTGTCAAACTCCTGATGGTGTACCTCAAGGGTACATTCCTCTTCCCAAATACGTCATGCTCGGTGCCAAATTGGGTCGTTGATTACGTCGATGATCTACCTGCCATGGGCCGATACGCTTGGGCGCAGGCGACACACAAGTGGCTTATGGATGACGTCCCACTAGCTGCCGCAAGAGTTCGAGCAAGATGCGCCATGGAGAAGATCCAGACGGGGTTCGTGAAGGGTTGTTCGCTCGCATTGAACATATGGTTTTACGAGCTAACCGGTTGAGGAAACAAAGTGAATTTTAGCAAGACACCAAGGATATTGTGTTACGACAAGCAAGGGTCGATACAAACCATTTTGCCATCTCTGGAAGGAAAGAGGTACATATACTGAAGTCTCTGTTTAACTATAGGGATTACTGTTTGACTATTTCCTTTAACGTTTACATTTGTACGTCTTTGTTTAAAAATACATGGTCTCCAAAACCTTATCTTACGTATGTTAGTTTCGTGAGCTGGTTACCGCGAATGCGAATGAAGATATAATTGTTGGGGCCGCCCACTAGACATTGCAAGATGAAACTCCACTCTCTTCCGAGCGCTTAAGCCACCATTCACGTACTACGAGCCCAACGCGTGCACGCATTCCTCCGCGCCGGAGGGGTCCACCACTCAACCGGCAGACGGGAACACCCCCCTTGATGTCGACCGCCCCCCGACCTCGGCAGCCACCCCGACGATACAAAGCGACGATGTCACCGCACGTGCCAGTTATTGACAACCGAGTTCCCTCAGCTTGTTGCTCGGGTTGAGGTAATGGAAGGACAGTCACAAACGAATGCGCCGTCCATACAAACAAATGAAGTTCCTGGTTCGGATGCACCGGAGGTAGCCCCAGCGAGTGCGGGGGCCTTCAGTGAGATGAGCTCGGAATTTGACTCCGATGAGGTCATTGGGGTCTCCATTCGAAGACGGTCACATTTGAAGAGACGTGCGAAAAAAACAAAAAGAACAAAGCATCTCTCTTTGCAGGCTGCCGAGGAGACAATGGCAGCACCGCAGACAGACAGAAATCCGGGGAACGATGTCGTGGTCGCCGCATCGCATACAGACAATAGCAATAATGAACCATACGAACAGGTACGGCACGACTTCATTCCGGAGCAAAAAAAATACCCTGAGTACTCGGGTCTCGACATATTCGAGTAAGAGTTAATAACGATCTTCGCCAACTGCTATATTGACGAGTATGTATGTAGTTTTTACATGGGATGTTTAAATATTAACATTATCCTTTAGACATTGACATTATCCTTTACTATTATACTTTAACGTTTAACTAAATCTTTAAACATTTAATTATTTGTGTCTTTGTCTGACTATATCTGTTACCGTTTAACCGCAACACTGTCGTTTGGACTAATGCCTTTGTCAGCACTACACGAAGACAACTATTCACTCTGCTTGAAGGGAAGGAAATGGTGCCCGACTAGTTGATGGACGCGTTCGTATGCATAATTCAAAAGTCTATGAAGAGGGTACCATACCCTTATAAGAAGCGCGCCTCTATCACACGTCCACTGGCATTGTCTATGATCAGAGACGCCGCGCGAAACCTGCATGAAGTTGACATTGTTATCTTTCCAATAATCATGAACGGCCGCTTCCATGTGGTGGTGCTTGACAATGACAAACAGGAATACAGGCATTATTCGTCATGCCAAAGCGATGAGTACACCACAGACGTGTTTGAAATGGTAAGGTCCTCAGTCATTCACCGTTTCATGAACAATATTTTAATACCATTAGGTTGTATATCTCAACAGAGGAGACTATTTGACTATTGTGTGGATATGGAGTTTGCTGAGGCGGTGACTATGCTGTACCCGCTAATTCACGACGGTGACACCCCACGACAGAGACGAGGAAGTGTCGACTGCGCCGTTTATGTGATGCGATTTATCGAGCAAATACTCGAAGGTGAGAAGCTATGCCTTCCTCGAAAGGATGTACCATATTTCCGATTAAAGTATGTTGCCTGCATACTTATTGAAGGTCGAGCAACCGGAATCATAGAAAGAGGCGAGTCTTCGACTGGTGAGGGGAAACCGACTTGAGTTATTGTTTTGAAATATTATGTTTAACTAACTATGTTAATGTTTAACAAAACCCATTTCTGTATAACTATAAGTGTATATATTTAATTGTAAATGGTTCCATTTAAACTTCAACCTGGCCATTGTACTATCTACATTTCAGTCCTTTAACAATAATATTTTTATGGTTAAAAACAACCGTTGCTGTTTAAATATTAAACGTAGAGACAGTTTTACACTTGAAATGAAATATGTTTATCGCAAATACGGGAATAACTGATTACATAACAAACAAGGACATGTAAACAGGTTTACAGGTTTACATTTGGTTAAACAAGCGTGCATTTACAATGCGAACTTAAGGCGAGTCTTCGACTGGGGTGGGGAAACCGACGAAGATGAACCTTCCAGCTTGAAATGATTCCAATCGAAGATGAACCTTCAAGGAATTTGAGCAGCACTTTTATTGGAATCATTTCAAGCTAGAAAGTTCATCTTCGCCTGCAAAATCTTCGCCTGCAAACATCATCCAACTGTATCTAAAACCTGTGATATCTTTAGAAACCTTTATAAAGTTATAAAACAATTGATGGGATATCTGATCGAACAGGGGATGTCCTGGATGCATCTCAGCGATGTAATCGTTGGAATCTTGCAAATCAGAGGCTTTGCATGGGGTTGTTCAAATTGCAAACCAAATACATTTTTTACAAGTTGAACAACCACCTGCGGATTCTCTGATCTCGAAGGATACTTCGATAACATTGCCAGGATGTGTCCAGGCGATCCCTTGGTCGAGCAGATGTCACATCAATTATTTTTTTAACTTTATAATCTAATCACTCCACTCGAAGGCAATTTATAGAGTAGACGGGAAATGGAAGGGTCGTTCAACTTGGCTACTTGAATTCAGGAGATACATTAAATGTCTTTGAATGAGAATTCCAAGAGTCGATCAATTTTGACCAGACAACTACGCTTTGGTATTATATGTATTACATTTCTATGTTATCCCTTAAAAAAAACGTTCTCCATTTAAATTTAACTTAAACCATTTAAATATTAACGTCTCCATTTAACAAACATTGTTACTCATTAAAATAATATGTTTATGGTTAAACAAACCGTTACTGTGTAAATATCAAACATATAGACATAAATATGCTACTTTTTGGTTAAAATAGGTGTTTATTTACAATGCCTAGTCGGCGACAGGTTCATTACAAGATCTACGATTATGGCCGGACACGTGGCAGCGGCTGCACCGTAACTCGCGGACCTCGGATGCTTGCGACTCGATCCTCTTCTGTCTGGGTCGCCCAGGTTGCCTTCTCGTAGCAGGCGGACGCAGATGGAGTTCTCGATTATCGTTTGTAGGCTTGTCATCATCTGGTATAGGGAAAATAGCTTCCCTATATGCAAGTTTGTATGTCTCCACGGTAAGTAGCCGCTAATAAATTGATGAACGTTGGTGTCTGTCTGCATTATTGCAGCGCAAGCGTGTGTGCACGGGATACCATAAATTTACCACCTGCGACATGAGCATGTTCTACCCGATAGATCAACGGAGTTGCTGCAATGGTCAAGGACTTCATAACGATCATCGACACAACAACCAACATAAAGATTTCGGCTTTCCGCAACCAGTTCGTCTATCTTCTTATGTATATCGGGGCATAAGTAGGTGTCCCATTTGTTCGCTTGCTCACGACGGGTGCATAACATCCGCATTAATTTGAACCTGTATCATAACAAATTATAATTGATTGTTAAGGTAAGCCAAGAATAGTTAAACATAAAAGTAGATAGTTAAACGAAAATAATTATAATTAAACACAAACAAACGTAGTTAAACAGAAACCATTATAGGCAAACGTAAAGTAAAAGAAGTTAAAGAGTGGCAAAGATGTTTAAACCGATTGAAAATCAAACATTCAAATACTGTATGGAGTCGGCCATTCTCGTCACGGGTAAATGGCGAGCTTCTTTTATCCACGCATTGAAGGACTCTGCGACATTTGAATACATATTGCCCCAATGTTGACCTTTGAACAAATAATTACACCAATGTGACAAATCTGACTTTTGAAGCAACCAGCGATGCGCTTCTAGTGATGTGGCCCGCAATTCATTCAACGTATCATCAAATTCTTTAGCCGTTGATGCCCACGCAATACGAAAGCATATGGACCAGCACTCCTTCTTCAATGCCTTCCCAAGTCCGCCATTGGCTTTCATAAAATTGGCCTCCAAGTGTCGAAGGCAATAGGCATGTGGGGAAGAGGGGAAGATCCTTGCAATGGCGTTCACGAGCCCCTTAGACTTGTCCGACACAAATGTAATAATCTCTTCATAATCGTCATCATCGTATAATGCATCACCTAACTTGGAAATGAACCACATCCAATTCGCATCTGTCTCGTTGTCGACGATACCGAAGGCCAAGTGGAAAAACCCATTGTTTCCATCTTTGCCTGTGGCGCCCAACAACGTACCATGATATTTTCCAAGAAGATGGGTACCGTCGACAAACAGCAGCGGCCTGCAACCCCACTTGAATCCCATGATACACGCACGGAACGAGAAGAATGCACGTTTAAAACGCTCACCGTCTCTTTCTACAATTGTAATGCTGCCGGGATTTGTCTCAGCCACCTTATCCACGTACCAGAGCAGCAGATCATAGCTGGAGAGGTCGCTACCGTCAAGGATCACCCGGGCACGCTCTTTACCCAACCAAGCTTACTTGTATGGAATGTGGACACCGTGTTCCCGTAATATGTTCTTCTGAATGTCGATAGGCCTGTACAATGGCTGGCCTTTAAGCTTATCAATCACTCGTGCGCTTACCCATTTTTTCGACGCTTTCGGATGTGACACCGAGTCAATTCCACCACCGCAAGTGTGTGACGGGTGCATTGTCTTTATTCTGAACGTATTATTATTGTATTCCTTTGATGCATGAAGGCGCCAGCCACAACCAACGGCAGCGCATTCTACAGTCACCCTGTGTTTCTCATTCTTTATGAATTTGAAGTCAAAATTCCTCTTGTTTACAAAATTCTGAAGCGCGTCTCTGAAATGTTCAACGTCTACGAAACGTTGTCCGATATCCAATGACAACACTTCGGGATGATCCGAGGAGGACGGAAGGCATGCTGCACCGTCCGGGTCACTATGAGATGGAACAGGTGCGCTGGCAGAATCAGAATTCCTGCCAACACTTCAGTTAAGCGGAAAACATCAGTAACTTAATCGAAAACAAAATAAGTTCACTTGAAACATGTATATTTAAACTAAAACATAATAAGTTAAACACAGACACAATTGTTTAAACGATAAAATATATGTTTAAACGGGAACTGGGATGAGACCGGTTAACATTGCATAACTTATTGGTTTAAAACGGGAACTTATTTTTTTAAATGGAATACTTAACGTAAAAATATAATAATTACACGGTAACTATAATAATTAGGCGAACACATATGACTTTAAGAGTAAAGATAAAGGATAAGAACTTTACAATGACAAGAATTCGTTTTGACTATAATGCGACAATGGCACATCATCTGTCTCAACAACGAGATAGACTGCAGTGCATTTGAAGAGTGAGTATACATGACACATGCGCTGGAAGTCAACCTCATTTTCTATTGGACAAATCGTTTTATGTCCATCGGGTGTGATAAACTTCACCCTAACATGGGATACATCAAGACCCCATCGGTCACATATCTCCGCTAAGATTGAATCCCAACAAGTCTGTGCCGTGAACACTAGCACTTGTCCTCACTGTTGTATCTTGCAATTGCACAAAAACTCTCCATTAAAAACCTGCATATAAATAAATATAAATTGGTACTCTCCCTTAAAGGATGATCAAAGTGATGAAAAGGAAGACATTCTCACCTTATTGGCCAACCGGCGGAGTTCAAAAGAATGCAAATGATGAGTCTTCCAAACTTTGTTTCAAGAAAATCAACGCAAGAAGGAATGAAAAAGATTGACAAAAGCCAAATAAAAAATGTTAAAATGATGTGACTGGGCGGTTTTTTTCCCACCATTTACAAGGGTACACACGGAATTTCACAGCATAAACCTTGTACAAATGAACGACAGGGGGGAAAAAGGAATTCAAACACTAACGGAAGGGCTTTCTGGGGTATTGCAAACTTGCAGGGGCTGTCTGGGAAGTTTTGCAATTCGCGAGGGATGAATAGTAATTTTCCCTTTTTTTTTATCCAACAATCAAATTAAACTCATAAATATATATACGCACATGTAAAATGTGTGTATATATATTTATTAAATGATGAACATTAAAAGATCAACACTAGTCATCGACATATATGAAGACTCTTTCTACTATCACTAGTTCAAGTATTAATGGTGAGAGGGAAGTAGATTGAGATGTAATAATGTTTAAAAACAATAGCTAATTCAGAAATTCGTAAATTATTAGCAAAATACTAATAAAAATTGATTTATTAAATTGATTTATTAAATATTAAATATTAAATATTTGCTATGTGTTCTCTGTTTACTAATTTGCTTCTTACAAAAAAAAAAATAAAAAAATAAAAAAAACACTCCAACAAGTTTTTTCTAGCCAATCATAATATTAAATATTTGGTATGGCATTAATATATTATCATATTTGCATTTTTGGCACAACATTTGACACAATATTAATAATTTATTATATTTATATTTTTGTATAGTATTAATACAATATTATATTTGCATTTTTAGTATGGTATTAATAAATTATTATATTTGTATTTTTGTCATGATATTTGACACGGTATTAATATACTATTATATTTGTATTTTTTTGCAAGGTATTTGGCATGGTATTAATATACTATTATATTTGGATTTTTGACAAGCTATTTGGTACACTATTTGGCACCATATAAATAAATTATTTTTTAAAAAAACATTTGCACCGCGTTTTGGCACTCTCTTGTAAAATTATTAAATTTGTATATTCGGCACAATATTTAGCACAGAATTAAAAAAATAGTTATATATTTGACACAGTTTGTTAGTTCCATATCAATTATTGTGACAAATTTGACACTATTTTTTTCGGTGCCAATTTTCCAGTGGAAATTTAGCATTTTTTGTTTAGTGTATTATACTGGTTGGGCAAGTAGTAAGATACCCTATGGGTAGAGTAGTTGAATCCACAGGGATGGATGCTTCTAGTATTATTTTATCCTCTTTTATATATCTAGATGATAAAATTGAGTGATTGAAATTAGATCCTAAATCAAGTAATCAAAGAAGTAACAATGGCAAAAATAAACTAGGGTCAAATCAAAGATGAGGTGATAGCACCTCAAAGACAATCCTCTTAAGACATCATATGCAACTTGCTTTCCCGTATTGGCTATTGAATGAGTGTTCTTGGATTATGGAGATCCCTAAAGTAGATTAACCCCTTTCTCAAGGTGATCAAGCCCTAATCCAATATTTCAATGGCGATTACCCTATAATTACAGTAAAGCGCTCCACAAATTCCTCTATTATGTTTAACCCTAATCTAGAGAGTTCGACACCTTATCACTAGGTGTATACTCAACCCCTTTCACTATGCCAAGCTCTAGCATGATCAATTTCTCAATACAAGCCATGTAATTTAGAAATATAATTGGGGCTCTTAAACATGTAATTATAAGTTTGAAGAACACATAGGTGATTTTCAAGAATAACTCAAAGTCAATATAATAAAAAGAAAATAGAGTATAGATAGTTCAAAGATTCATGGTCGAATACACCATTGAAGGTTTAGCATCTTATGTTGTAAAGAATCCTAATACAACCTATAATAAAATACAAGACTGAAAGTATAGTGAAAACTCCCCAAATCTTCTCTTAGATAAATGATGATTGAGACTCCCAAATTAGAAATAAGAAAGATATTGATTCTTGAACCCAAAGGGCCAAAGCAACAGCGTCAACTCATCCATGAGTGGCTATCTTTAACCTCCAATGGAAGCCCTAGAAGGCCCTCGTGTTGTCATCCAAAAGATCCAGAATAAACCCTAGCTATCGGGTATAAATTGTAGGCAAATGGTTAGTGCACGAGGGTGCTTTGGGTGTGTTTGATTCATGTTGATTGCTAGTGGCACTTGGGACTCAATTCTTCAAGAAAATTGGTTTTCAGTGACTTGCATGACAAAGCTCATGCTTGTGCTTATTTTGTATGGTCCTGTTCTGAGAGCCAAAACGGTGCTTGGGCTATGCTCTTCAATTTGTCCTTTAAAGTGATTTACACGCCCGAAACACATCCTTGTTTAGGCCGTGCTTTTTCTAGATTTATCCTTTGGTGCTCATTTCACTTAAAATTGCTTTGATTTCATTTCTTTTGTCCCAAAACCAGTTTGGCTATAGAATATACACAAAATACCCAACATAACACAAAAATAGGGAAAAATATGCAAGGGAATGCATGGATTTATAATAAGAAATTTATGCATTCATATACTTATCATATAGACACATATTATAGCATGATCTTAAATACAAATAACATAAACTTATATAAAGTGGTATACATGCACCAATAAAGTATCCATATTCTGATTCCTCAATAGAGAGTTAGCTACCCTCTTTCTAACTTGCTAGAAACAAGACTCTTCATTTATGGGGAATTGAAGAGATGCGCGAATACATAGCATAGATCAGTGAGGTCCTTCTCAATAGTTATATATAGATAGTCCAATCCATAATATCTTAACTATATTAGGACCCAAATATATGTCCATAGTTGGATTAGAACATTAATTAGTTCAATTAGAATATGTTTTATATTTTAAAATAATATTCATAATTAATATCACACTAATAATCCTAGAATGATTCAAAATAATTGATAATACTTATCCACAAATTATCGAACACCCAAGATCAACGAGTATAAAAATATGTGTGTATAAATATTTATACAATGCATATTGTTGCGCAAGGTGATGAACAGGCGTTCATTGGAAGAGTGGCTCTAAATTTTGTTCATTACCAAAAGTATAAAATTATAAAAAAATATTTAATTTAATTGTAAATTTTTTATTTTTATTAATTTTGATACTTTATTTTATATTTATAATAATGTGCATACACATTAACCATAATGTTGGGGGAAAAAACTAAAATAAGCATTTAGACATCAAGATGAATAAATTTGCAAAATTTAGTTATAAAATGTTATAAAGGTCAAAATATATAATGAAACGCGATACATTACAATCAACTCATTTTACGCTGTTTGGTTGCAAAGAGTGGAATGGGAGTCATTACTTACATTATGTAAACGTAATGAGAGTGGGAGAGATATGATTTGGGAGTAGGAGAGGGATGGAGGAGGATTCACCATCACCATAAATTTGAGGGGAATCATGATTTCTTAACCATATAATGACGATAATGCCCTTGTTTAAAGAAATTAGTTACTTAAAGATTATATAATTAATTGCTAATTATGATTTAACAACAAATTTGAACATTAACTAATCTCAATGGCTAAAACATGTAACTATTATGGTTCATAATTTATTTATTTAAAAGGTCAAAATATTAAAACGGTCCCTCTATTTTGCGTTTTCCGTCTTTTTAGTCCCTCTAATATAAAATATGCATTTTTGGTCCTTGTATTTGCACATTTCTATCTTTTTGGTCTCTCCAATTGACGGATCTGCACTTTTGGTCCTTCTAGCTGATGAACTGAAGTGACCAAAAAGGACAAAAATGTGCAAATATGAGGACCAAAAGGGTGCATTTTATATTAGAGGGACTAAAAAGGCTAAAAACGCAAACTAGAGATACGAATATGATATTTAAACATGTAATTAGTTATTTATTATAGTTAATTAATTACTAATTAATTATGTTAACAAGAAATTTAAGATTTTGTGACTTGTTAAAGTTAAATGTTTATTTATAACAATTAATTTACTTTAATACTTAAATATTTTAAAAAATATAATTGTCACAACTCATTACTATATAATAATAATAATAATAATAATAATAATAATAATAATAATAATAATAATAATAATAATATGGGAAAATTACTATTATTGTTTCACTTGCTTTTTGCCCCCATGCAGGACACCTGGGCATTGTCCATGTTATGAAATTCCTTCTATACCCTTGAAATTGATGGGAAAAAAACCGCCCAATCACATCATGTCAAACTTTTTTGCATTTGTTTTCTCAAACAAAGTTTCGAAGACTCATTACCTTGGATTGTTGGAGTTTTCAATTCCTCCCCATTTGGTCTGTTCGATTCGAGTTCTGCCGGTTGCCCATTAAGATGAGAATTTCTTCCTTTAACTCACATTGATCATCCTACGAGAGAGAGTAACAATTTATAAAAATGCAGGTTTATTATGGAGAGTTTTTGTGCTATTGCTAGATACAACGGGGAGGGACGAGTGCTAGTATTCACGGAGCTGACTCCTTGGGAATCAGTATTAGCAGAGATATGTGAGCGATGGGGTCTGGATGTTTCCCGTGTCAGGGTGAAGTTTGTCACACCCGATGGACATAAAATAGTTTATCCGATAGAAAACGAGATTTACTTCCAACGCATGTGTCACGTGTACTCTCTCATCAAATGCGCTGCAGTCGATCTAGTGATTGAGACAGATGATGTGCCATTGTCGCATCCTACTAAAAATGATTTCTTCTCGTTGTAAAGTTCTTCTCCTTTATGTTTTATGTTTACATAGTCGTAGAAGTTAATTATTGTTTAATTATCCTAGTTTCCGCTTAAAATCATAAGTTTTCCCTTAAATAATCCAGTTTTTGCATAAAACAAAGCAAAACCATAAGCTTTGCGTTGCTTTGTTATCCATTTCCCATCCCAGTTTCCATTTAAAGTTGTCCAGTTTCTATTTAAAAATAATCTTTTCCGTTTAAGATTTTTTGATTCCTTTTAAAATATTGTTTTCCCATTTAAGTTATCTAGTTTACGTTTAAACTTTTGTGTTTCCGCTTAAAATTTTGACGTTTTCTGCTTAAACTGAAGTGTTGGCAGGAATTCGGATTCTACGAGCGTATCCGTTCCACCTCATGGCGACCCTGACAGTGTGTCATGCCTTCCTTCCTCGTCAGATCAATCTGAGGTGTTGTCATTGGATATCGGACAACGTTTTGTAAGCGTTGAACATTTCAAAGATGCACTTCGTAATTTTGCTATCAAACAGAATTTCGACTTCAAATTCATAAAGAATGAAAAACACTGGGTGACTATAGAATGCACTACTATTGGTTGTCCATGGTGCCTTCATGTATCGAACGAATATAATAAAAATATTTTCAGAATCAAGACAATGCACCCGGCACACACTTGCGGTGGTAGAATTAGATCGGTGTCGCATTCGAAAGTGTCCAAAAAATGGGTAAGCGCACGAGTCATTCAGAAGCTGAAGGAGCAGCCCTTGTACAAGGCCATCGACATTCAGAAGGACATGTTACGGGAACATGGTGTCCACATTCCATACAAGCAAGCTTAGTTGGGCAAAGAGTATGCCTGTGTGATCCTTGACAGCAGCGACATCTCCAGCTATGATTTGTTGCTTTGGTACATGGATAAGGTTGTTGAGACAAACCCCGACAGCATTGCGATTATGGAAAGAGATGGTGAGCATTTTAAACATCCATTCTTTTTTTTCCCGTGCATGTATCATTAGATTCAAGAGGGCTTACAAGCCGCTGCTGTTTCTCAATGATACCCACCTCCTTGGAAAGTATCGGGGTACTCTATTTGAGTGCCACAGGCAAAGATGGAATCAATGGTTTTTTCCACATCGCCTTTGGCATTATAGACAATGAGACAGATGGCAATTGGACGTGGTTCATTTTGAAGTTAGGTAATGCTTTATACGATGAAGGAGATTATGAAGAGATAATTACATTTGTGTCAGACAGGACTAAGGGCCTTGTGAATGCCATTGCAAAGGTCTTCCTTTCTTCCCCACACACATACTGTCTCTGACACTTGAAGGCCAATTTTATGAAAGCCAATGCTAGACTTGGGAAGACAATGAAGGAAGAGTACTGGTGCATATACCTTCGTATTGCGTTGGCATCCACGGCTAAAGAATTCGATGATACCATGAATAAACTGCAGACCAAATCACCTGAAGCCTATCACTGGTTGATTCATAAATCAGATATATCACATTGGTCGAATTATCTGTTCAGAGGTGAACGTTGGGGCGAGATGTATTCAAATGTCACAGAGTGGTTCAATGAGTGAATTAAAGAAGCTCGGCATTTACTGGTGATGAAAATGGTCGACTCCATACAGTATTTGAATGTTGATTTTATTTAACACTTAAAAATGGTTCTTATCCTTTAAACTTGCTTGTTTTTTATTAAATAATGTCGTTTATGTTTAACTATAAAGGTAATCACTTAATGTAGTTTGTTATCATTTAAAAATGTTTGTGTCCGTTTAGATTTTAGTGTCTTAGCTTAACAGTGTTTAAGTATATGTGTTCTACGTCATACAGGTTCAAGCTAATGCCCATGTTATGCACCCACCATGAACAAGCGAACAAATGGGAGACCTACTTATGCCCCGACATACATTCGAAGGTAAAGCTACTTGTTGAAGAAAGCCGAAATCTTCGTGTTGGTCATTGTGTCGATGATCGCTATGAAGTGATTGACTAGTGCAGCAACTCTATAGATCTATCGCGTAAAACTTGCTCATGTCGCAGATGGCAAGTTTATGGTATCCCGTGCAAACATGCTTGCGCTGCAATAATGCAGGCAGACACCAATGTTCATTGATTTATTAGCAGTTATTTCACTGTCAACAATTACAAATTAGCGTATAAGGAAGTTGTTTTCCCTATGCCGGACCATGACAAGCCTATGGACGATAATCGAGAACTGCGTTTGCTTCCTCCTGTTAAGAGAATGCAACCTGGGCGTCCTAAATGGAAGAGGATCAAGTCGCAACCATCTGAGGTCCGCGAGTTACGTTGTAGCCGCTGCCACACGTCCGGTCACAATCGTCGATCTTGCAATGTAATTATCGCTGACTAGGCATTATAAATAAACACAAATTTAAACAAAAACAATCTTATTTACGTGTCATTCTTTGATCTTTAAACAGTGACTTTGATATTTAAATAGAGACACTGAAAGTTAAACAGAAACGCTTACTTTTAAATGTTAACATAGAAAGTTAAATAGAGACATTGTTATTTAAACGGAAAACTGAAAGTTAAAAAGAAACACTGATATTTAAACATTAAAATTGAAAGTAAAACAAAGAAAGGTAAGCATACAGACATTAAACGAACATAAGTAAATTTACATGAGAAACCTTGCCATGTCAGTGGAAAACAATTAATAGAATTTAAATTATAACATCGAAACTGTTTTACATTTGAAAACAATATTTAGTCAACTCTATTTCTCCCCCCTCTAGTCGAAGAATGGCCTTTCTCAGTGATACCGGCTGGCATACTTTAATCTTAAATAAGGGACATCCGTTTGCGGTAGCCATAGATTTTCATCATTAAGTATCTGTTCGATAAACCGCACGACATAGTCGGCGCAATCGACACTTCCTCTTTTTTTTGTGGGGTTTCACTGTCGTAAACTAGTAGGTACTTTAGAGTCACCATTTTGCCAAACTCCATATCGACACAATAGTCGAATAGTCTCCGCTGTCGAGAATACAATTTGAGGTTAGAATCCCCATTAATAAAGTACTATTTATGAAACTTTACTTATATAAGAACTTACCATTTCAAACGTGTCTCTATCATACTCCTCACTTTTGCATGAAGAATAATGCCTATATTCTTGTTTGTCATTATCAAGAACCACCACATGGAAGTGGCCATTCATGATTATTGGGAGGATGACTATGTCAAGATCATGCAGGTTACGCACGACATCTTCGATCATAGTGAGAGTCATGTCGCATGCGTCCTCTTATTTGGACATAAATAGTGCCAGTGGTCGTGTGATGGAGGTGCGCTTTTTATACAGATATGGTACTCTCTTCAAAGACTTTTAAATTATGCATACGAACACGTCTATCACATTGTCTGTCACCATTTTCTTCCCGTCCAGCAGCATGAATAGTCTGGCTCGTGTAGTGCTGACAGCGCCATTCTTCCAGACGACAGTCCCGCGATTAAACAGTAACAGATATAGTTGAACAAAAACACAAATAGTTAAGTGGAAAATATATTTTTTGAAATGATAACTTAAATATTTAAATGAAACAACCAAAGTTAAACGGTAAATCACAATTTTAAAGGATAACACTAATATTTAAACGGAGACTACATAACTTAAATGGTAACATAAATATTTAAACTATAACATAAAAACTTTATACATACAAATCCATGCAGCAGTTGAGGAAGATCCTTATTAACTTCTACTCGAATTTCTCGAGGCGCGCGTGTCCATGGTATCTTTTTTTCTTTGGAATAAAGTCCTTCAGCACTTCTTCATATTGTTGATTGGCAAGGACCATACTATCAACGTTAACAACAACCGTTGTTTTTTCATTGACGTTTCCTTGCCCCTCATTAATAGTACTGTTGGGATCATTATGCGGCACTGTTGTTGACTGACAGGGGCCCAAAAGTGCACGGGTTGTCGAAGTAATAAAATACCCTGGTGAGTGGGTAATCGTATCCACAAGGAATAGGGATTTGAGCTATAAGTATTCATTATTTAGCTATGCGATGTGTGAAAAGAAATCAATGAGTGAGTGTGAAAGCAATTAATAAAAATAAGAATTAAAATAGAAGTGCGGAAGGTGAGAGAGTGCAAGTAGGAGTAAAAAGAGTAGGACAAGCAATGAGTAAAGATTGGGTACCCGGACAAGCTACCCCTAGGACTTATGCTTCTGCTGCAAGACAATGCTATTATACTCTCCTATTGATGTTAATTGAGTCGAGGAAATCCTTAAACACACGGTCCCAAACCTAAGGTCAACCGTGACTAACCCCAACACTATGCCCCGGCATTAGGTTTCACTATGGCCCTTGACTCTCGTTGACTTGTCAACTAAGCCTTAGGGGAGTCTATCTTCCTAAGCTTCACATTGCGTGGAATTGCTTTAAGTTCTAGGGATTCCTAGTGATTAACCCTGTTCCTATGTATAGTTCTAACCTTTTGGTCCAGGTGAAAGAACCCTAGTCTAAATTAAGCCCAGCACTAAGATTCACTTCAACCCTTCACTCTGTTGCTTGTGCAACTAAACCCCAGGGAAGTTTATCTCCTAGCACTTCACTTTATCTCGACCGTGAATAAATCATGGAACATGGAGGTAGGGAGAATCACATCGGAGGGGAAAGGGGACGTTCCGCTACCTCACGACTCACCCTTTCAACCCTCTTCAATCCTAAATAGTCTAACCCTATAGGAGTTGTCACATCTTCAAAAGATAACCTAGATTATTTTCAACCCTAGTGTCACGGCTAAGGGAAAATAATAACAAGATGAAATTAAGATTGAAACTCAATTTTATTCATCAATAATGGAAAAGCGTAATAGTAATATCAAAGAAACATAATAATCCTAGGGTTTACAAGTCCGAATACCCACGAGGGGTTTAGCTCCTCATGGAGCTATACAAATCCTTCAAAATAATAAAAGAAATACAAATTGAATGCATACATGAAAACCCCCTTGTGTGTGGTATGGCCGTGGTCTTGTGCGGCCGTCGGACGTTGATGTCTACGCCGATGACGCGCTCCAAACCTCCATGAAGTCCTCTCCAAACCCTAGCCGCGTTACAGTATTTTTGCTATAGCGCTGCTACAGTGATTGTGCCGAAATGCTCCCGAATTCGTCGTTCTTCATCGAGGCTGTTGAATTGGGCACACAATCAACAGTAGACCATGCCGATTGCTTCGAATATCCTTATTGGCAAAGTTCTCCTTGTTAACACGAGCTAGACTTATTATGAATGTGACTGCCTTTGTGCCCCTCCGAAGGAGGTTGGCACACACTCACAAGTCTATGCTCATGCATTGTTCTTTGTTTAGTCCGAAAACTCCCCAATAATGGCGAACACGATCTAACTTCGTTTCTTTTCTTCAATTTATCTTCACAACCCTATAATGCACAAAAGTACACGAATACACACTTTTTAGTGATAAAATCTGATTAAATTAATGCTCATTGCAAGATAATAACACTTCGCATTACTATAACACGAGCACTTATCATTAACTACTCGTTGCAAGATAATAACACTTATCATTACTATAACACGAGCACTAGAAGCATAAGTCCTAGGGGTAGCTTGCCCGGGTACCCAACTTTACTCATTGTTTGTCCTACTCGTTTTACTCCTACTTGCACTCTCTCACCTTCCACACTTCTATTTTAATTCTTGTTTTTATTAATTGCTTTCACACTCACTCATTGATTTCTTTCCATACATTGCATAGCTAAATAATGAATACTTATAGCTCAAATCCCTATTCATTGTGGATACGATTACCCACTCACCAAGGTATTTTATTACTTCGACAACCCGTGCACTTTCGGGCCCCTGTCATGTACCCCGTGTTGGTCTTCTTCCCAGCGCATCTTGCTTGTACTCATGCGGCAGCTTGTGGAATGTCCTCCATAAGCCACTTGTGTGTCGGCTACACCCATGCGTATCGGCCCATGCCAGGTAGATCATCGACATAATCAATGATCCAATTTAGAACCGAGCATGATGTATTTGGGAAGAGGATTGTACCCATGAGGTACACCATCAGGAGTTTGACAAAATTTTCTTCTTCTCTCCTTTGTCAAACAAGTTGGTCAAGAGTTTTTTTGATGGAGTCTCTGTGTCTCTCGTAGGTTTCAATAAATACCTCTCTTTGAAAGATGAGCGTGTTTTCTTCTTCTGAAATACGACTACATCTCCATCACAACGCAGACCAAGAATCAAGAAGGGCTTGAAACTCAGGCTTTGAAACTCAGCAGGCTTGCCCCCGATCCTGAATTTATTGGTGCGATCATCATACCTTTGCAACAGAGAATCAAGAAGGGTCCTATCTTAGAATACAACTTCTAGTTCAGTGAATGCTGCAAACGGTGTCCTTCGGATAAGCTTCCAGTGTCGTTCACTTATGTGAACTTTCAATTCAGCCATGGTCTCCACTACTGGTGTCAAGTAGCATCGCCCATTAACTAGGTTTACCACCATAATCACAAGTCTGTGACAATAACATTACATTAAGCAGTATTCAAAACACCTTAAGCAAAAAAGTTAACTTTTTAAACAGTGACCTGAATTCTTAAACCGAGACATCACTTCTTAAACAGAATACTCATTTCTTAAACAGAAACCACAATATTTAAATAGAGACATAATTTTTTAAACTAAACCTCATTTCTTAAACGAAAATCTCATTTCTAAAACTGCAACAATATCAAATTAAAAGGGAAACATACTTTATAAAAATTACACAGCATAAGAATCAAAAATCTTTTTCGATCGTGTACATAGAGGAAAATGTAAAACAAAACAAAACTCTAGCCGAGAAATCTCCCTACACACTTAAATATCATCCAACAAAAACAAAACCACAAAACAAAACCAAAAAATCTCTCTTTATAACAGAATAGTTTTTAAAAATAAAAACCATAATCACAACTTCTTCAATGGCGTCCATCTCGACTCAATACCTTAGGCTGCAAACTGATGAAATGTCGAATACTTGAGCTGGAGAAGCAAAGAGAGAAAAAAAAACATAAACGACAAAGAGAGAAAAGAGAGAAAATTCCGGTGGAAAGGGAAATTCCGGTTCTACAGAGGCGAAGATAGAAAAGCTGGAAAGTCAAAGAGAGAAAAAAACATAAACAACATCAGTAATGGTTGTCTCTTGGGATTACCTGAGATAAACCCCCACTTCGTCTCAAACCGGAGAAATGATTGCAGTGGGCATTATGATCAAACCATGTCATACTCCCACGACTTCCCATGCAAGGGGCAATTTCTTTCAGAAAATTCAAAAAATAACTCTGTAAACCACCGTTACATGCTTTGGGGGTTTGTTCATCTACACTAAAAAAAAATGTATTTAGAGTGTTAATTTGTTATAATTTTTGTAATATAAACAAAACTCAATTTATGAAATACTTGTAATGCTCAAAACTCAATAATAATGAGTGTAGTGGTTAATTTGCAAAATTGGTAAATAGACAACGCATTAGGATATTGACACCAAGCAAAAAAAATGTTATATTAATTAGGAATTTAAATGGTTTATGCCTTTTTTTATTTATTGATTAGACATTAACCCAAAGTCGTGTAGATTAATAATTTTTCTTTAGAAGATTATTGGGAGAAACAGTAGCTTTGAGAATCCTCATGGATAATTAGGCCCATTTTGAAAGGCAGGCATACAAAAATCCTTCAAAATTTCCTAATTTGATCATTTGGGACAAATAAATAAAAAGAACTTGGTCACCTTGTCCAACTTATACCAAATAAAATTTAAAAAAAAATTAGATCTTGTCGAATAAAAACATTAAGCTCTTTAATCGTGGATTTAGTTAACTATAAAAGTCATTGGAGAATTTTTAATTTTTTATTAACCATACCAATCACAACAATTTTTTTTAATTAGAAGCGATTTGTATGTATTTATTTTTGTTTCAAATTTTATTCAGTAATCTATCCATTTCATGGAACCAAATGAGAGTTAGGTCAATAGAGACTTTGATTACTTAGGAGAGATGCAATTGTTTATAAACTCATTTGTCTATTCACGATATTGATTGTGATGATTCATGATCATTTACCATGGGGCCATAAGGCTTAATAGATTGAGATAAAAAAGTCTTAAATTATAGTAAAAGACATACTTGTTCACAACTTTAAATGGCTATTCATCTTGACTTCTAAGATTACGTACAATGATTTTGTTTTGCAAATTGAACAAATTGTCGCTTATTGATTATAATAATAAAATTGCTCATTTTTGTGAAGAGTATTCATATTCACTTTGAAACCCTCATACAATGACTTTGTTTTGGAAATTGGACTATAGTTGTACTTATTGATCACGATGACAAGTTGCTTAATTTTGTGCCAATGTTTCTTAAGTTGATTTTGAAGTCAATTTTAAAGTTTGCAGAATATAATCATGAACATTAAGGCTACTTTACCTTTCTCTATTTAAACTATTGTTGTATTTCCCTGGAAGCTAATGCAATTGAATCTTCCAATCTAAATCTCAACATTTCTCAATACTTTTCAAGATGGTTTTAATGCTTCTTCTTCAGCTTGTGACAAGACAATTTCTTTTTCACAAAAATTAATGTGAATTGTCTAACCCATTATTATTATTATTATTATTATTATTATTATTATTATTATTATTATTATTATTATTATTAATTTATTTTAAAATTATAAAAATAAAAAATACTGAAAACTAATGAAATTAAAGTTTTTATATAAAGAATTTAAAATTTTAAAATATCATAAACTGATTTGGAAACAAATTTTTATTGTTTGATTATTTTATTATTTTTCCCATACAATTAGTCATATAGACAATTGTAATGGAATGTTATAAGGATGGTGAATAATCTAACCCATGGTCGAATCCCTAGGTTAGCAGTACTGTTGTAGTATATTATATACATATTGTAACAATGTTGTTCATTCACTGTTCACCGGTATCCTGTGGGAAGATATCATTTCTTTCCCCTCTAGAGTTGCATGAGAAGGAGATTTATTAATTCAGTTTTATTTCTAAAATATATTCTCCGCATGCACATGGTAGGACTCTAATTGGCCTATATGATGTCTACCGAGTTAATAAATTCCTAGGAAGTCATTGAGTCACTGTAACTAGTACACCACTATACTCGTCTGTCCCTTGACACCTCTTTCTAGGACGGCGCTTGTCACTTTTGTTAAAAGAAAAAAAAAAAACTTTTTTATGGAAACAAAAAAAACCATCTTTATTCTTGATCTATTGCATTTTATGGAAAATGGTTGGAAGAAACTTTATCTTTTATTTCATTTTTCCTTTCAAATTGAAATCTAATATCTCAAATGCAACAAATTTATTATAATTCATACCCGTTTAAATGTATTTATGCTAATTTATAATTTTATTTGGTAATCAATCCATTATCATGGGACCAAATATTAGTGATTTTAGATTATTTATGAGAGATGCTCACGTTCATAATCCCTTGTGCACCTATTCACCCGGATCATGATAATTTTTTTTTTTTGATAAAATATAGACAAGCCATGTGTCAAGGATGTGGGCTCGAATGCGGGATTGATCATCTAGCCTACGTGCCCTTAGCTAGGGACAAGGGGTTTGAGTTGTGAGCTTGCACCGACAACTGTGACCCATTACTTCCATAAAGTCTTGAACTCAAGACCTCTGAATGTCTCACCCTTGATTTTCACAATGAGGCCAAGTACTGCTAAGTTATGAGCCCTTTGATATGATAACTTGATCATGATCCATTATTATAGGAATAAACAAACTAAGTTAAGAAAGACTTGGATTAACTACAAGAGAAGTATATGTTCATAATCTCAAGTGATGATGTGTCCCTCGCGTAATACACCGCAAGTTCATGGGTTGTATGAAGTAGTAAAGTATTCTCGAAGGTTGGATTATCAAATCCACATGGATTGATACTTTTAGTACTAATTGTTCTTTTGTTATTTAGCCAATGGAAATGAATAATGTTGCCAAATCTAATAGGGAAGACAACAATTAAGGAGGCACGATGGCAAGGAAATATGATGGTACCTCGGATACAATCCTCTCAAGACGCCTATGAGTTTGATTTTCAAAATTGGCTATTGATTAAGTACTCTTGGACCGTGAAGACCCTTAAAGTAGTTTGACCATTTTGGTCTAGGCGATCCTAAGCTAATCCCATATGAGAATGATGATTGCCCTATGATTGTATTAAAGTGCTCTATGAATCCCACTATTAGGTTTAACCATAATCTGGGGAGTTTGACACCATACATCCTATTTCTAGGCATGCACTCTACCTCTACCTCCTATGTGTGGCCTAATATGATTGATTTCTCAATCCTAATCATATCCATCTAATATCAAGTTGGGGATTTCACACTAGCATTATAAGAATAAAGAACCATAGGATATTCACAAGAAACCTCAAAGCCAATATAATAAAAAGAAATAAAATACAAATAATCTTGAGGTTCATGATCCGAGGTACTTATGAGGGTTTAGCTTCTCATAGTATGGAGAATCCTACTACAATCCATAATAAGAGATAAGATTGGAAGCATAATGAAAACTCCCTCAAAGCTTCTCTCAAGATGGATGATGATTGAGACTTCTGGATTGGAGATGATAATGTTGTCAATCTTGAACCCAAGGGGCTAAAGGAGCAATGCCAGCTCATCCTTCATTGGTTGTCTTCAATTTCCAATTGAAACCCTAGCTGCCATTGAAGATCTCGCTTAAAAGTTGTCAATAAAACCTAGTTTTTAAGTTTTAAACTGCCGGTAATGGCTAGTGCATGGGTGTGCTTTAGGTGTGTTGACCTGTGTTGATTGTTGGTAACACCTGGGACTCGATTCTACATGAAAATTTGGTATCAAGAGATTTGCAGGGCCAAGGAGCAAGATCATGTATTTTGAATATGGTCGTGGTCTGGGCACCAAAAATGTGCAGAGGTTTGTGCTCTTTAGTTTCTTTTTTCTTGTGTCTTGCATACCCTAAGCACGCATGTGTTGAGGCCGTGCTTTTCTCTAGAGTTATTCTTTTGCATTTGCTTTACTCAGAATTGCATCGATTTTGCTTTTTTTTTTTATTCCAAAACCTATTTTACCTACACATTAAGCACAAAATACGTGGTATAACACTAAAATAAGAAGAAAAAAAATTATGCAAAAAGACAAGCAATATGCGTGAATAATTAATAGATAATGCAAGCATTTCATGCCCTCATCAAGTAGCTATTCATCTTGACTTATACGTCACTCTCATCATTTGGTCCAAGGCCCACAGAACGGCCCAAGCTTGGTCCAAGCCCAATTCAAATCCGATCCATAGTTAATGTTTAATAGGACAGTCTAAGCCCGACCCAAACAAACCTTGGATTGGATATAGATATCATTTTTAAGTGTTGGGCCGGCTAGCGACTGATCCAATTGGCCGACCCACGATATGGCCATTGGATATTACTAAATAGGTAAAAATCTCAGGTAGGTCCCTGTAATTAGGTCAAGTTGCCCCTTTAATCCCTCTATTACAATTTGGCCGTAGGAAATCCCTTTATTTTTCAAATCAAGCAATTTCAGTATAAACCTTAACAGACGTTAGTCTTTCCGTCAGAAAGTGCTGACGTGGCTTTCTTAATCATTAAAATAGTATTAAACAAATCTAAAAAAAACCACATCAGCACTCTTACTAATTAACACCTAGTATTAAGCATTTCGGATCCGGATCCAAACTGAAACCGGATCCGATAAGCTTAATCCCTTCATCCCATCCACTTATCTCCTCGTTGCTTTCCTCAATACCCGCCACCGCTCCGACCCTTCTCTAAACCCCATCCTCCATCCTTCCTCAACTCTTTCACGTGGCGCCTCTCATGGCGTCTCCAAGAAGACCTCCGGCCTCCTTCATTCCCCTTCTTTCTTCCCTTGGACCAACCACATGCTCCAATGGCAGCGCATCGCCTTCCATTTCCAACCTGAAAAGAATTGGATGAATGGTTCTTCTCTGACCCCATCCTCCCTCAACCATTGAGATTTTCCTTTTTTTTTTTTTTTTTAGTTTTCTATAGGTACTGATAGATTTTGATTGTTTGTGTTTTCTTTGGTTGTTTTGGATTTCCATGGATCTAGATCCAAATGGTGAGTTCTTCTTCTCTTCGTTGATGGTTCATTGATTGTTTTTTTTTTTTTTTTTTTTTGTTGCTTTCTTGTTTGGATTGTAATGGTGGTAGGTTTAATGGCGGGGTCGGTGTTCTACAAGAGATGGTACCATTTGTTCTACCAGTACAAGCCCAATTCAGCTGTGTGGGGGGAACATCACTTGGGGCCACGTCGTGTCACGCGATCTCATCCGATGGCGGCATGTCCCTCTCGCCATGGTTCACAATCAATGGTACAACTTTGACGACATCTGGATTGGCTCTGCCACCATCCTCCCTGACGACACCCTCATCATGCTCTACACCCGATCCACCAACATGCCCGTACAAGTCCATAACTTTGACGGCATGTCCCTCTCGCCATGGTTCACAATCAATGGTACAACTTTGACGACATCTGGATTAGCTCTACCACCATCCTCCCTGACGACACCCTCATCATGCTCTACACTCGATCCACCAACGTGCCCGTACAATTCAGCTGTGTGGAGAGAACATCACTTAGGGCCACGTCGTGTCACGCGATCTCATCCGATGGCGGCATGTCCCTCTCGCCATGGTTCACAATCAATGGTACAACTTTGACGGCATCTGGATTGGCTCTGCCACCATCCTCCCTGACGACACCCTCATCATGCTCTACACCCGATCCACCAACGTGCCCCGTACAAGTCCATAACCTTGCCATCCCACCGATCCCTCAGATCTACTCCTTCTCAAGTGGACAAAATCAGATGGGAACCATGTCCTCGTCTCGCAGCCCGGATTCAATTTCAGTTTGGATCCGGATCCGAAATGCTTAATAGTAGGTGTTAACTAGTAAGAGAGCTGACGTGGCTTTTTTAGATTTTTTTAATACTATTTTAATGTTAAAAAAGCCACATCAGCACTTTCTGACAGAAAGACCTTCGTCTGATAAGTTCTGGACTAGAATTGCTCGATTTGAAAAATAAGGGACTTCTTAGGCCAAATTATAATAGAGTGGTTAAAGGGGCAACCTTACCTACTTACATGGACCTACCTAAGATTTTCACGTACTAAATATTAATAATAAAAAATTAAAAAATATTGAAAATGATTGATTAATTAAAATAAGCCCATCATACAAGGGAGCTAACTAGCTAGATGACTAACTGTCATGAGACAGCCTCATAAGTCATGTCATGGCAACCAGCGACTCTCTCCATGATTCATCTTAGAAGAGGGTTGTATTTTCATTAATCAATCAAGTACGTAGATATCCAATTTTATGTACAACGAAAAAAATGCATATGATTGACAAATAAGTAGATGCTAACCTAGTTGATATGTACTTATATTGTACTGATGTAATATTTTTCTCAAGTAAAAATATAATTTAATACTAATCAACTAATAAATTATTTATTTTTATTTATATGTTAGTTTTTTATTTTTAAATTATCAAAAATTTTAATTAAGTAAAGTTAAAGAAGAAAATAACATCGGGCCGATTCAAGTCAAATCCAACGGGCAAATCCTAGCCCGATCCAATGATTGATTCAAAGAGCTAAGCCCATGAGTTGGGCCATGGGTTTAATATTTTAAATTTAGGTCGACCCAACCCGACCCAAATTGTTCATGAGGCTTGTCAGATCTGGGCTTGGGCTGGGTCAAAGTCTTAATTTTTTTGGACTAGACTGCCCTAGTCCGGCCCAATGATGAGAGTGACTTGTAAGGCCACATGCAATGATGACATTGATTTGATAATAAAAACTATTATTACTATTATTATAAAAAAATTATTATTATTTCATTGAAGTTCTTGTTAACTGAAATTTCACATGGGACCACTTCTACTTCAGTTGAGTCAACAAAAATATGTGGTCTTGGATCGTGGGTGTGGTTTACCATTAGAATGTACTAGAGTTTTTTTAATTATTAGTATTCTTTCATTTGAAGCCCATGCTGATTGAGAACAATTCATGGTTGGATTAGCTTGAACTTGAAGAATTTTTCATATATTTATTTATAGATTATTTTAGCTAGTTACTTCTCAAACTTTTACAAGTTTTATCTGCATAAAAAAAAAGTATGTGGGGGTTAATTTGTCATATTTTTTGTGCTATGAAGAAGTCATTTTAAAAACATTTTTGGTGGAAAAAACAATAATAATAAATTCAAATGGTTTATTTGCAAAATTGGTGAATGCGGCATGAATTATGATGTTGAAACAAATCAAATAAAGGGTCTTTTAAGAATTTCCATGATTTGGGCTAAGGTTTATATATATATCTCTATACATATTAATTGAGACGTCATGCATACATACAAAAACTTTTTTTTTAATTTTGTAATTTGTTCAAATTAAATATCTCAGTCAAACACTCCAATCACCACAATTTTATTTTCATTTGAATTTATTTGTATCAATCTATTCTTGTTTAGAATTTTATTTTGTAATGTAAACATTTTATCACCAGACTAAATAGGTGTGAGTTAAGATGGGCTTAGGATTACTTTCTAAAGACTCACTTGTTCACAACCTCATGATAATTGAGTTAAAAAAAAAAAAGACAGATTAAATAGAAAAGACCCTTGTTTATAGCCCCAAGGGGTTATTCATGTTGACTTCCAAGATCACATATAACGACTTTTACTTTTGAAATTAGACTAATTGTTGTTTGCTGATGCTCATGATGGTAAGTTGCTCAATTTTTAGGCTGGTTCTTTTAAAGTTGGTTTTGAGGTCAATCTTCAAGCTTGTGAAAGATCATCAAGGAACATTCAAGAGTGATATGCTTTCTCTAATATTTTATTATTATTATTCTCTTCGGTTTTTTTACCTGTAATATTTTAGAAGTTTTCTATGATTTTTTTATTTGTCCATTTAAAAATTTATTAAACATTAAATATTATTATTTTTTTAAGTTTACTCTTTATATTTAATATACTTCTACAACTTTCAATAAATTATATTCACCTTACAAATTTTTTAATACATATTTAAAATAAAAGTAATATTAAAAAGTTAATATATTTTTATAAATTTTATATTATCAACTAATTTTAACCAACTTTTCTTAGTCAATGTGATTTAATTAAAATGAAGGTGTAAAAAGGAGTATTATTAAGTTTTAAATTATAAAAGGATTAAAGCATGCTTAAAATGGAATTTTTTTAAAAACTTAACAAATATTATTAAGTTCTAATTAACAATCATATTTATAATATAAATAACATCACTAGCTCTATCAAATACACTAGGTTGTCCTCTAGCTTACAATAATAAGAAGTCACTAATTTCTGTAGGCATTTCAAAATAGTTGTATTCAGTCAATTAATTAATATAAGTTCTCAACTCAACTCAACTCAACCTTGAGATTAAGATCAAGTGGACCTTAAGAAGAATTGGATTTCAGTTTCATACCAACAAAGACACATCTATATATGTTTGATCAGAAGCTCATGTTATCTGATTTTTTTTTTTTTTTTAAACCGTTATCCGCTCATGAATGAAACTAAACAAGCTCAACAAAACAACTCATTATAGAATATAAAAAGACAAAAGAGACAAGAGATTTACGTGGTTCGGTCAAAATTAAGACCTACATCCACGGGACATCAATGCCAATAGTAGTTTCACTATCACTGGAAATTACAATTACAATAAGATCCAATGTCAATCTTATGACTCTATAAGCAAGCAATCAGATACAACACCTTCAACTTTAAAGTAGACATTTGCCATGTACATAGGAAGAAGCTCTTTTCACTCCAATAAGAAGGCCATCTTCTTCTTCTCCTTTCATCCAAAACCTCACATAAAGCTTCTAAAATATAGATAAGTCTCCAACCATTAGACCAAAATAAATCCAATGATGAGAAATAGTTATTAATAAGTGTGAACTAATCAACAAATATTAAGCCTCCAAATTAGTTATTTGATTTCACCTTAAACAAGTCCAACTAAGTTTATGTACAATATATTAATAATGTCTAACTACACTGTAAAGAAATGTAAATCACTACAGAGAAATCATGGTAACAAACACTGTGGTTATTGTGGGTGTCACTATAATATTCCCTTTGCTTTTATAACTGAACAGAAATCAAAAGGAAAGATATCTCTAAATGTCCCTAACAAATAGATGAGCAAATTCAACATTGTTATTCAAAATCATTAAAAGAATGAAGTGCTCACAATTGCCATAATTTCTCCTCTATTTTTGATTTAGATAAACATGAATAAATAAGAATATATATGTATATATGCTTGTGATTCCTACTAAATTAAGTATATATATATACTAATTAAAACATTGATGACATGAATGATAGGGTAAGAAACATATCATCAAAATCTTTTTAGTTTTATAGTTAAAGGAAAAATAAAATAAATACCAAATATGTGAAAAGTGAATTAAAGAAACATCTAGAAAGAGCAACTATACCAGATTATTGGCCAAAACAAAACAAAATCATGTCTTTTCATAATGACTAAATTTCCACTCATACTAAATCAAACGGCATTTAAATAGAAAAATAAAACCAAAATTTAAAAAAACAAAGCTTAACTGCTTCAAATTAAGGAAGAAAAAGGCTTGTGCATCAAGGCTTGAAATAGTTCCATATATGTTGAGATATAGAGAGATCATCCACAAACTACGCAGAAGATTATACTCCCCATTATTCAAATTCATATTTGACTTCCTGAAACAATTAAGAAAGCATGCTAAATTGATCGAAAGGAAGAATGAAGAAATAAAGAAAACTTTAATTTAATTCAACATGTTCCCTGTGCATGTTAAATTTAAGACGTTGAAATCAACTAAGCCAATATAGAAAGGCAAGTTTTAAATGCCACAAGACATTGTTCTCTTTGTTTCCCAAGCTTATAAGAAAAGATGATAAGTAAATAACCTATGATTAACAAACTCCTGTTGAAAATTCTCAATAATATACTAATGATCATATTGAAATTAAAAGGTTACACTTGCATAACCAATTGACAAAATAATAATAATAATGCGAAATATCAAGAGATAAAACTGAAGATATATAAAATGAATGTGTAAGAAAAAAATGAATTTAGTACAATACCTTAATTAATTTGAATTGAAGGAGTCAATGCATCTGAAGATTTGATATTTCCTCTTTAACATAGTGAACTTCACAAGAATTGCCACACAAATCCGATCATGCACACTGTCTACGTATTGGAAATATGAAACCCTCCAAGTTCTCTTGAACAACATAATAATAAAAACTGCCCATAAACCAGTGGCAAAACCTGAGCCTATGATAAGATAAAGCCATACATCTTTTTCTTCATCAGCACCTGTTGCAATTGTTGGCCCTTTCTCCATTGAACAATTCATTAAAGGAGGACCACAAAGACCATTATTGCCAATGTAGATAGATGGATCATCGAATGTAGTTAGATGCTTCTCAAAAGGAATCACTCCTGACAAATTATTATATGATAAATTCAAGTGCCCCAAAGAGTCCAAATTGCTCAAGGAAGAAGGTATTACTCCCGACAGGCTGTTTCTAGATAAATCAAGAGATTCCAGTTCATGCATTTTGCCAATCTTGTTTGTAATCTCTCCGATAAGATTATTTCCAGATAAATTTAGGCTCTTCAATCCAAGAAGATTGGTTAACTCTTCAGGTATGCTTCCATATAAACTATTGTAAGAAAGGTCCATGACACTAATTAGGGGTAAAATTATTTCACATTTGTACTCATTCCCCTTTATATCCAATAAGATATTCTCCTTGTAAGAAGAAAAATCCCCCAAATGGCTCATCTTGTTAGATAATTTCATGGCATTAAAATTGCCGTAGCTTTTTGGTATAGAACTAGACAAGTTATTGTGGGAGAGGTCTAATATATGAAGTCCCAGGAGATTAGAAAGTTGAGGAGGGAGGTACTTTGAAAACCTATTAGATCTTAAATTAAGAATTTCCAACTCCACCATGCTCTCGCTTATCCAATATGGTATGCTTCCATAAAAATTATTATAGCTCAGATCAAGAGTAACCAAACTATAACATTCCCTTAGAGATGTAGGAAACACACTTGAAAAATTATTGTTGCTCAAATGCAATGACTCAAGTTTATGAAGAGAACAAATAGAATTAGGAATTCCTCCTGATATATTGTTGCTTGAAAAATCCAACACCGCGTAGCGTGAGTCATTATTCCAACAGTTAGGAAGCTCTCCAGACAAATGGTTCCCAGAGATATCCAACACTACTATATTTTTCAAATTACATAAACTAAAAGGTACCGTACCACTTAGTTTGTTGATTGAGAGGCTGAGAAATGATAACTGAGACATTGTTGCCAAATGGTCTTCTGTCAGCGGACCCTCCAAATTGTTATTTTCTAGGTACAATTCCTCCAAATTGGATAGATGCCTGATATTCTTTGGAATAACACCACAAAAGTGATTGTTTGATAGATCTAAACTAAATAGTGATGAAAGCCTGCCAATTCTTGTTGGTATTGAACCTGAGAGTGAGTTATGTGAAATATTAAGAATTTCTAGATATTTGAGGTTCCAAACCTCATCTGGAACATAACCAACAAGTGAAGTTTGAGCTAAGAGCAATTCCCGCAAACTATTTCTGATACAACCAGAAAAGAGGCCACCGTACTCTTGAAAATTTTGGCTAATATTTACGCCACTGAGGTCCAAAACATTTAGTTTGCAGAGGTTACCAAGAGTGATAGGAATCGGACCCTCAAGATGAAAATTCATACCCAAGAGCAATTCCTCCAGTGAAATCATGTTTCCTATGACCGGAGGAATATATCCGTGGAAATAATTAGATGCTAGGTTCAAGTAAGAGATGCTTGTTAGATTGAATAACCATGGAGGTAAGGTAGAGTTTATTTGATTATCAGAAAGATCAAGACGCTTGAGGTTCTTGAGACCATCTATCCAATATAGAACATCACCTTGAATGTTGGTTTTGGCCAAATATAACACATTCAAACTTTGTGCAATGCAACCAGAGAATGTTTGTTGAATTTTAGCAGCTGCCGCTTTACTTAGATCAAGGCCAGAGAGAGATAAGAATTGTAGTTTGCACAGATTGCCAAGAGATGTCGGTATTGAAAGACCTTGGTTGTAGGAAAGGTCAAGGATTTCAAGAGAACTCATGAATTCATCAATATTGGTTGGAATTGGACCAGAAAGAAAGTTTTGCCTAAGGCTGAGAGTTTTGAGATATTTTAGGTTCAAAATCTCATTTGGTAACTGACCAGCCAGTGAAGTATTATATAAGTACAAGTCCTGCAAGCTATTTTTGATACAGCCAGAAAAGATAGCACCAAATTCTTGAAAATTCTGGGTAATATTTATATAATTGAGCCCCAAACTTTGCAATTTACAAAGGTTCCTTAGAGTCATAGGAATCAGGGCCTTGAAGATAATAATTCCCATCCAAGAATAACTCCTCCATCGAAATCAAGTTTTCAATGGCAGATGGAATAGATCCACGAAAATCATTATCTGATAGATCCAAGTAGGAAATTTTGGTCAAATTAAATAACCAATGAGGTAAGGTAGAGTTTATTTGATTCGAGGAAAGGTCAAGCAACTTGAGGTTCTTGAGACCACCTATCCAATATGGCATATCACCTTGAAGGTTGGTATTGGCTAGATGTAACTCCTTCAAGCTTGATACGATGCATCCAGAGAAACTCCTTGCAGTTTTAGCAGTCTCTTTGCTTAGATCAAGACTATAGAGAGACAATGTTTGTAGTTTACACAGATTGCTAAGAGATGTAGATAGTGAAAGACCTTCATTGTAAGAAAGGTCAAGGATTTTGAGATTGGTGAGAGTTCCTAGCCAACCTAGTAATGACCCATTAAGGGAAGTGCCTGATAAGTCTAACACCACCAAGCTATTTATAATGCAACCTGAGAAAATCCTTCCCAATTTAGCTTGCTCTAGACTTAGATCGAGATAAGATAATGACAAGGTATGCAAATTACAAAGATTGCCAAGAGTTGAAGGTATTTGAAGGTTACTAGGAGAGTAATAAGATAAGTCAAGGGCTTTGAGAAAAGTCAAGTTCCCAATGTTACTAGGAATTTTACCTTCAAAATTATTGTCATTAAGGTATATATATTCAAAATTATTGAGGTTGAACAACCAATTAGGCAAGGTGGAGTTAATGCGATTATAAGAAAGATCAAGAGTAGACAGAGATGTAAAATTCACAAATTGAAGATTGAGTAACGGCCCAGAAAGGTCACAAAAACTTAGACGAATCTCAAGCAAGGAAGGAAGCATGTTAATTGCAGGAAGCCAATTGGATGCTTGTAACATATCAACATAGCTCATGTTGAGATATTTCAAAGAAGTGAGTCTAGATAGCCAACCAGCACTGTCAATGACAAGAGATTCCCAATGATTGGAAGATAGATCAAGGGATTTCAACATAGAGAGATTTCCCAAGTGATGTGGGATAGTACCTGTGAAGCCAGCTTGAGAGAGGTTGAGATATTCCAACTTCTTGAAAGAGCCCATGAATTCTGGAATGCGAATTCCATTGAAATCATTACAGCTCAAGTCCAAAAACCGAAGTTGCTTGAGGTTTACAAGATTTGGATCTAGCATTCCTCCAAGCGCCTTATTTATATCACATGATGTGTAACCATAGGCACGAGAATAATAATAATAATAATAATAATCATATCGAAGTATTAATTCCGAGTTCCGCAAGTCCAGCTTGATAACATGTCTGGGGACGTCATTACTGCAAGAAACGCCCATCCATGAGCAACAATCATCTCCAGTCCAAGAAGCAAGCCTATGGGCAGGATCAGAAAGACCACTTTTAAATTGAAGGAGGGTTTGCCTCTCAGTTTCAAGGCACTTGGTACTGAACATGGTAGAGTTGGTTTTAAAATGATGATGATGATAATAGGATGCATGAGAATGGAAGTGAGAAAGCTTGGACAATAGCAAAAGAGAAAGAAAAGCTAACCAAATGGATTTAGGAGAAGCCATTGTGGGTAGGTGTGCGGTGAATTCATGAACCAACAAGGACTATATATAGTAGTGCATCAGAGTCAATGTGGTTTGTGATGACTAATTAGAAATACTTTAAAAAATCAAATTATTTTTTAGTTTATACATTTGAAATACCAGGTCTAAATAAATTTTATCCCTGTGAAAACATTGCTAAAAACTTAATATGGATACAATTCAATTTCTCTTTCATGTTCAAGACTTCAAGGTAGATTAATGAAATTTTTTGCCAATAAGATATTAAAAGAGTACAGTTTTGTGGGATCAAACCAAAGAAAGGTTTAAACAGTTTGTGAGAAGTGTAATAGTATCTTCGTACCTTACAGCAAGTGAATCTATTTAAATTTAAACCCAAAAATATAGTTAACAAATAAAAAAAAAAACATACATTAATTAGACTTTCATAACATTAATTATGTTTTATAGCATATCATGCTATGTAAGTACATGTTTTTTATTTTGTAGATTAACTATGCAAATGCCCTGAGATTTACGTCAAGCAAATGAGAAAGGGTAATTTGAGAACAAAATTACATTAATATTTTAGGTTAGAAATATATTAATAGTAACCCATTTTTATGAAAATATTTTGTAAGAATTACCAATTTTTCATGATACAGATTTTTTTAGCCATGCCAAAACTATAATTTTTTTCAGAAATTCAATTATTTAAATCATTACATTTAATATATATTTAATTTTGGAAAATTATTTACACAAAGATTTATTAATTAATTAAATTAAAGTTTAGTCTAAGTCAATTAAATTTTTTCCTCTAGCAGAATTTTCAACAAAAATTTCCAACATTCCATAGTCTTATATACCACCGAACACGTCCACCAAACACGTTCAAAAGAATATTAACCATGGTCTACACAAATTATTCCTTCTATCACAAGAGTACTCATCCATTTTCATATTCGAGTAGACAGCCTTGATTACAACATTCAACTAATTCAGATTTTAAAATTTTTTATTTTTATTTTCTTTTCTTTATTATGTTGATTCTATAATATTAGATCACTGATGTGCTAGAATCAGTCAGGTCTTTCAGGGTGGGTCTAGTTTACCATCACTATCTGTAATGAATAAAATATAATATTAAAAATACATTTTATTTATCATTATCCTTTATTAATAAATCGCTTCTTTATATGCAGCCAATAAATCAAATAAAAGAATTTTCAACTCATCTTTATGTCATTGGAATTTTGCTATCTTATAAAATTTAAGAATAATAAATGGCTATTAATAATTTGAAAAATAAAATATAGATAAATATATAAATAATTACTCATTTCTAAGATTATATTAGTAAGAATCACTCATTTTATCATAATAACAATCTTTGTTGACATAAATAATCGATAAAGATCAGACTTTATTATATTTGAGAGTACTAAGGCAAACGATGACTCCCTCTTCTAAACTAACATCCCAATTATTCCACTAATTTTTATAATATTTTGTTATTTAAAGAAATATATTTAATAAGCAAATTCTCATAAAATTTAAGAGTAATGAACACCTATTAATAATTTGAAAAATAAATTATATATTTTAAATATTTAATTTTAATTAGTACTTATGCTAATTTTTATTCAAGCCTAAAAAATTCTACTAAATGTTCTAAAAGAATTTCTTTAATCTCACACCACATTTATCTTGTATCCTAATAAACACAACAATAGAATTAAAGATATTTTATCAAAAACTTGTAGTCAAGGTCTAAATAGTTCATTCTTTAATTTCCTGCATATACCTCATGCATCCATTTTCATATCAAAATAGACTATTCTAATTGTAACCTTTAACTAATTTAGATTGTTTAGCGTTTGATTTTTATTTCTTTTTATGCTTTTATGTTGATTCCATTTAACTTAAACCTGAAAATTTTCTCCATTTTAATATATGTAAATGTGGAAATTATTGTGGATCATTTTTAAGGTTAAGATATCTGAGCATAACTTTAGAAAAAACCACAAATATTGGAACTAAGACATTTGGTGGGTGTTCTTACATTAATCTCAAGCAAAACTAAGACAAATTGGAGAAATTATTTTTCTTAACAAACCATTAAAATAATGGAACAATGATTAAATTGTTTTTGCGCGCAATACATGGATTTTTAATATTTATTTTATTATAACTTACAATTTGGTGTAATTTTGAGCTAAAGAATAAAGAGTAGAATGTTTTGATCTTGGTGGTCTTTACGGATATAGGACATTACATACATTACAGTATTCTTTTAAAACAAAATGCATATATACAATCAGGACGTGTATGGAGGAGGCAATGCGAGCCTCACATGCATCCTTACCTAGTTAATACAGAGATTGGATTACAAATTTGCATCCACAGTGGGATCCTTGGCTTTACTATAGGTAGCATGTTTTTAATTCAAGCAACTAGCACCTCACAATGTAACATATATTTTTTTGTGGTGAACCAACCAAAGATTCTCTTTTTAAACAATAAATTTTAAAAAAAACTCTCATCAAAAGCTGTGCATCTATCTTGCCAAACAAAAATTTACTCAAATTCTGCTTAAATTTAGTTTGTTATTTGTAAATGGAACCATTTATTTATAACAGTAGGTCATCTTCGGGTGTATAAAATAGCTTCCAATAAAATTATGTATCCAAGGATTTTTCTTAGAGTTATACAAATCTAAGCAAATTTTTTCAAATAATTTTTATTATTGACATAGAGGTTTATTTTTATTTTTAGGTGGTGTTTGTTTCAAGGGATTTAAAGTTACATGTAACTCCAAATCCCCTGGCTTTTTAAAATCAAGTGTTTGTTTTGAGGTATTTCATTTTCCATATGCTTTTGAAATCCTATTATTGAGGGATTTTGGTTTACGGTCAAATTGACCGTAAAACCAAATCCCGGGAGTTCAAAACCAATGTATATGCATATGTATATGTATATATATGCATCTATACATATACGCATACTCAAACATATACATATATACACACATACATATACTTATACATATACACATATGCATACATATACACACACATACTTATACGCATACACATACATATGCATATACATATACATATTTATGTATATGTATAAACATACATATATATATGTACATACACACACATACATATACTTATATGCATACACATACACATGCATATACATATACATATACATATACACACATACATATACTTATACACATACACATGCATATACATATACATATACATATTTATATACATATTATATAAACATACATATATACTTCTAGATATGCTTGTAAATAGTATGTTTACATATACAAATACACCTATATATATATATATATATATATATATATATATATATATATATATATATATATGTGTGTGTGTGTGCATATATGCACAGATACACACATATACTCATATACATATATGTATATACACATATGCACACATATACATATATTTATACAGATATATATACTCAATACATATACTTATACACATATTTTTTCCAATTTCAGATTTTCAAATCCTTCCAAACAAACATAAAATCTTATAATACAGTAATTCCAGTTACATCCAACCAAACACAAGATTTGACTGCACTATATTTTGAAATCCAAGTATTTCCAGTTATATTGTAACTAGAAATCCATTGCATTTAGAACTACATCCAACCAAATGCTACCTTAGACAAATCTTAAATTTTAATTTTCTCAGAAAATACTAATATTTTTTTTTCCATCATCCTAAATATTGATATTTGCAAATATATGAACTCATGTTTATTATAGGATTCATACAAAGACATACCATAACATAATAAAAATAGTCTATATTATTTAGTCTTTTGCAAATAACAGTAAATCATGAAATAGGAATGTGACCCAATTTTAATCCTTTTATGTTTCAAAAGCTAAACATATCAATTTAAATTATATTATAATTAATTCCTTATTCTAACATTTGAATTATCTTCGGACTTGTCAGACTAAGTCAACATAAAATTAGATTATTTTTTTGATAAATCCAAAGAAAATAACAAGTCTTTTTTGAGATATAATCAAACAGGTCACGGAGAAAATTCAACACAATATATGTTGAGAATGTTATCATTTTCATTGTTAATTAATTATTATAGAAAAGTTTTGCTTACTTTTCCAAATAAAAATTAATCAACATAAGATATATACATAGGTTTTTTTTTTAAGACCTAAAATTTTTGTGCAATATATATATATATATATATATATATATATATATATATATATATATATATATATATATATATTTGCAAGTTTCCACATTTTTATAAACTTAAAAGCATCAATAATCCTTGGAGGAAGGGTCCTTGTTCAGTTTTTGCTACTCTTGAGAAAATACTCATACTAGCATGTAAAATCATCGTTTCTATCAATTTAGTTTTGATCTTTAGGACCCTGCCAATGCCGATCACTTTTGAGTAGCCACAGGGTATTAAAAGATTATAGTCCTACACTATATCATCATTATGCATGCTTTGGAGATAAACTATTTCTCCAATCAAACATTTTATAATATCTAATAAATTTATTTTAAAATATATTCAATTATTTAAATAATACTCTCCCTATCAAATCAAATTGTAGAGCTGTGTGAGATTCTAAGAAATAGAAGTGATTTGTGAGATGACACGAATAACCCCACTATATTAAGGTGTGTTTTTATTATTTTATAATTTAAAAAAATTGAAAAAAAATTTGAATCAACCACTGATTTATTGAGAAGCAAAGAGAACAATAGAAACAAACAAAAAATGAAATCAATACAAACCAATAAATACAAATGAAACAACCAACACTAGAACAACAAAATAGTAACATAAAACTTTGGAGTTCATCACTATGGGTGAAACACTCCAAAACTAAGAAGGGACAAAGAAACTAAAAACCATCAAAAATACAAAGTCGTAGGAGAATCTACATTGTCCACCGTGTGGTAGCAAGGGTCACTCCTCTACTAAAAGGATTGCTTACTTATCAAATCACTGGAGTGGAGGATATGCTTTTGTGTTGACACCCAAAAATCTAGGGAGTCGCGAGATACAGAAATCCAAAAAAGAAGCATGTAAATAGTCTCAATTATAATAAAAATAGGTTTAAGCAAACTTGGTTAAAAAAATTCTTTCGGTTTCTTTCAAACCAGATAATCCAAAAAAATTGCTTTTGTAAAGAGATTTCACAGCGTTCTCTATTGTTACCAGGCTAAGGAGTTAGATAGTCCATATTATATATATATATATATATATATATATATATATATATATATCAATTTATGTTATAATATAATTCCTCATTCTAATATCTCAATTATGTTGGGACCGCAAGGACCAAGTGAACATTAACTTGGAACACATTACTCGACAAGTCCCAAAGAAGAAACCGATTCTTTATTAGGTCATAATAAATGTGCCATAAGGAGAGCTTTGGGTTATCATCTATACAAGCATGCACACATAATTTGGACATGATATTTACTCCCTCCTATTTTTTTTACTTGTCCTATTTTAAAGTTTTTCTTTGGTCTTTTCTTATTTAGCCATTTAAAAAATTTATAAAGTATTAAATTTATTTTTCTAAATTTACTTTTTATATTTAATGTACTTTTGCAACTTCCAATAAATCATATTTAACTATACATTTTATTAAATAATATTTTAAATAAGGATAATTTTGAAAAATTAATATAACTTATTTATAAATTTTAGATTTTCAACTGACTTTAACCAACTTTCTTAAACCATGTGAATTAGTTAAAATAGATAAATAAAATGACTGCATGGAGTATTATATAACCTTTGCGGTCCCAAACTTGGAACATGTCTTAGGACCGGTTCAAGACATGGCTTATTTAGTTCAAAGATTAAGAATTCACACTCATCGAAAAGAATCATTAATATATACTTTTTTTTGTTTTGCTGTTGTATAACTTAATAAATTTAATTATTTGAATTATTTTAAATTACGTTAAATCAGTTTTATTTGTCTGAACAAAACCTCATTTGTAATGCATCTCATTTTTTCTTTTCAACCTTAAAATGATGGTGTTGATGATGAAGAATGATAGGAAACCTATTATTATTATTATTATTATTATTATTATTATTATTATTATTATTTTATCAAAAAATCTTGCTAATTGAAATATTACTTGCGACTAGTTTGGCTGAGCTAAGAAAAACATGTCGGTCTTTCGTGGTTGGTGCAATTATCTCAAAAGTATTTGAGCTTTTTGTAATTGAAATTCAGGCTAATTTTATTTATTTATAATAGTTAAAATTTTATTAGGCTATCTATCAATATTCGTATTATGGACCAAAAGGAGTGTATCAATAGGGATTTGGATTACCCAAAATAGACATGCTTCTTCACGAACATTAATGGCTATTTATCTTGACTTGCAAAGTTTAAGTTAAAAAGATTTTTTAAAAAAATGGTTTAATCGTTAAAAAATTAATGGTTGGATCTGATTCACTTTTTAGGTTATTTTCATATATAAATTATTTGAGATATTTAACTCTTAGGTTTCGGGTGGTTTATCCACTCTAAGAAAAAATATATTGGGATTAATTTGCAATACAATTCTTTTTGCAATATAAAAGAAAGAAACTCAATTTAAAACTATTTTTAATCGGCTAAAAATCGATAATAATAAGTTCTAGTGGTTTGTCTCAAAAATTGCAAGTAAATCATGCATTAGAATATTGAAATAAATAAAATGAAGGGTATTTCTTTTTTGGGAATTTCATCATGTAGATTAAAAAAAAACATTTGTAGAGATATAGAAAAAAAAAATAATAGTTTTAGAGGCATTCGAATAATGAGGGCCATTTTAAAAGATATACAAAAAAAAAAATGAAAAAAAAACAAAAAACAAAGCAAAACAAAAATAAAACCTAGATTACCTTGTCCAACACGTTTATGGTCTTTATTGGTGGATTTAGTCAATTATAAAAGTGATTGAAGAAATTTTTTTTCTACATTTCTTTTTCATTTGAAATTGAAAGCTAATTAATATCTCTGAATCAAACATACCAATCGTTTGGAATTTTACAATTTAATAGTCTTGTCATTATCATAGGGACCAACAGGAGTGTGAATAAAGAGCCTTGGATTACTTATAAGAGACGCACTTGTTCACAAATCCATATGTTTATTTGTCTTAATCATGGTAAGTTGCTCATAACCAATTACCATGGAACTAAATGGATCAAGTGAAGAAAAGCTTAATTAGATTACCTAAAAAAAAAAAATATATATGCATATTCACAAGCCCAAGTAGGTATTCTGTTGCAGGTATCTCCCAGGTTCAGGACCTGCAACTCAATTACAGAAGAAATGGAAGAGAAGAGGAAGAGAACATGAGAGAATAGAGAAGAAGAAGAGAGGAATTAAGAGAATTATGGCCAAAGATGCCATCATTCATGTTGTTGTACTCCTTTTATAGCAAATCATAGAGAGGATCATTACAATTGTAACTGCCTACCCAGCCTGGCATTCTATCGAATAGGTCATGTGCCAGGACACTTGTACCACTACTCATAACTAGAGGTGGGCACGGGCCGGTTAACCGGCCCGGCGGGCCCGACCCGGCGGGTCCGGGTCGGTTTTTGACCGGCCCGTAACCGGCCCGTGCAACAGTAGTAACCCGCCGGGCCGGGTAGACCCGGCCGGCCCGGCGGGTCGACCGAAAACAACCCGGACCCGGCCCGTGAGGTTTTTTAACCCGCCGGGTCTGGGCCCAACCCGCCGGGCCCGGTCTTTTTTTGTTTATTTTTTGATTTTTTTAATTATTAAATTAAAATTAAAAATTGAATGTTGTTGATGGGATTCGAACTTGGTCCTCTTACAAAAACCTTTCACCTTCTAACCATCCTATCCAACTTTCATTTTAAATATAAGTATTAAAAAAATGAAATAAAACTTGAAACCCGGTTTGGAACCGGGCTTAACCCGGCGGGTCAACCCGCCGGGTCAACGGGTTGGGTTTCCCCAACCCGTAACCGGCCCGTCTACAGTACGGGCCGGTTACGGGTCATTGAACCGGCGGGCCGGTTCCGGGCCGGGCACGGGCCGGGCCGGTTTTTTTTGGGCCCGTGCCCACCTCTACTCATAACCATCTGTAACAACCTTGCACCTTGAATACAATTGTAACTAATTACTCTTTACTAGCTATTGATTACTGAGACTAATAGCTACTAATTACTGAGATTAACCCACAACATAATCTTCGAATTTGCTGGCATTTCCCCCTCGATTAATCCTTGCACTTCGCTTAATGTAGCTGCTGTGTTGCTCGTGATTGATTCCACTGCCAGATGCTGTCCCTTGCGCAACATATTCATCTTGACTTCCAAAACCACGTTTGATTTGCAAATTGAGCCAATTGTAGCTTGTTTGTCATGATGATAAGTTGCTCAATTTTAATGGTATATATGAGCTAAAAGGTTGTGGTATACATGAGAATTGGTTTTATAAAGAGGTATATATTTAATTACTTGAATTTTAAGGAATGTGTAAATAAAAAAACCATATTTAATAGTATAATATAAGTATATATTTAATTGAAAGTCCTTGCTAATTGAATATCACATGCATGACCACTTTGGGTAAGTCAAAAAAAGATATGCCCTGTCTTGGATGGTGGGAATGGTTTACCATCAAATTGTTTGGAGTTTCTTTTCATTATTAGTCCAGGTAATCTCTCAATCAATCGATTTGATCACACAATTATTCTATCCTAGTTTAGAGCTACATTTATCTGTTTGCATTTATTCAAAATTTTATTTAGTAATCTATCAATTATCATTAATGGAACATAAGAAATCAAGGGAGACTTGGTTAATTTACTAACAAATGACGCGTCTGTTCAGCTTTAATGACTATTCATCCATGATATTCACAAATTATACATTATTTTATTTGAAAAGTATTAAATTAAGATGATGTTTTAAAAATATTTAATTTATTATAGAAATTAAAAAAAAAATCCATGCTTGGATACCCTTTGAAGTTATTTTCATATAATTTATAAATTATTTGAGCTATTTAATTCTTAATATTTAGGAGGTTAATATGCACTAAAAAAATAGTATATGGGGGTTAATTTGCAACAATTTTTGCTTTATTATAAAAACTGAATTTAGAAAATACTTTACATATGCAAAAATTAATAATAATAATTTCTTATGACTCATTCGCAAAATTGGTAAATGCAGCATGCATCAGGATATTGCCACAGGTCAAATAATAGTTTTTAGACTCCTCATGGACAATTGCGTTCATTTTTAAAGTCATCCATGGAAAAAATCCTTTTTATTTTTGTAATTTGTTCACTTGTACCACGTAAATGAAAAAGACCAAAATCACCTTGCCCAACACATCCGAGAAAAAAAATTAAAAATATTAAAAAAAGGGGATCTTGTTGAGCAAAGATAATAGTCTTTAATTAATTGTGGATTTAGTAAACTATTAAAGTCATTGGAATTTTTTTTTTATTATTCTTTAAATTGAAGGCTAGTCTCTCAGGTAACTATGCCAATCACGGATTCACAATAATTTATTCCAATTTGGAGTTATTTGTATGTATTTATTTTCTTAGAATTTTATTTTGTAATCTATCCATTTTCATCCGACTAAATGGGAGTTGAGTCAAGAGAGACTTGGTTTACTTAGGAAACATGCAATTGTTAATAACCTTATGTGTCTATTCAACTTGATCATGATAAGTTGCTTATGATCAATTATCATGGGGCCATGGGGCCAAACAAATCGAGTCAAAAAAGACTTGGATTATGTTCAAAAAACTCTAGATGGCTATTTATCTTGACTTCTAAGACCACATGCCATAACTTTATTCTGCAAACCAAACTAGTTCTTGCTTATTGGTCACGGTAATAAGTTGCTCAATTTTGTGAAGACTATTCATCTTGACTTTAAATATCACATGCAATGACTTTGTGTTGATTATTGATCACAGTAATAAATTGCATAATTTCTTGAAGACAATTCATCTTGATTTCGAAGATCACATGCAAGGATTTTGTGTTGCTTATTAATCAGGATAATAAGTTGCATAATTTCATGAAAACTATTCATCTTGACTTCGAAGATCTTATGCAATGACTTTGTGTTGCTTATTGATCATGATAATTAGTTGCATAATATTGTGCAGACTATTCATCTTAACATCGAAGACCATATACAATGACTTTGTTTTGTAAATCGAACAAGTTGTTACTTACTGAACATGATAATAAATTGCTTAATTTTGTGCTAGTGTTAAAGTTGGTTTTGAGGCCAACTTTTAATTTTGTAGAACATAATTAAGAGCATTCAGGATAGTATGTCTTTCTCTATTTATATTTATTGTTGTCACAATCAGCAGAAGAGGATCTTTGCAACTTCCTTGGCTAACAAATAAGCACTATTTGATAAGTCAAGTTTCTTTGTCACAGAAAATAATGTGAATTATCTGACCCGTATTATTATTATTATTATTTTGAAATTGTTAAAAAATAACAAATACTAATAAAAAGTAATGAAACTAAAAGTTTTATATAAAGAGTTTAAAATATTAAAATATTATAAAAATTTAATTAAATACTCATCCTTGATTTAAATATATACATCAATACTCCATCAGATATATTATGTTATTCTCTACTTTACAATAATCAAAAGTTATAAATTTCTTTGAGCATTTCAAAATATTTGTAGTCAGTTAATTATACTGGTCATAAGTTCTCACCTCAATTTGATCTTGCTGTTAAAATCGAGCGTGAAATAAAGATCAATTGTGCTAAGCTAGACTAGGGAAAAGAGGGGAGTGGATGAGTAACGACGTTGCTCAGTGAGGGGCAATGCACAACACATTCGAGTAAAGAACAAACAAGAATATCAGAATCAATGCTCAATATCTAGGTAATAGATACAGTAATAATGCTGATAATAATAACTTAAATATAAAAAGGTAGATTTATCATTTTCTACGCAAAATAAAGTTTCGAAAATCTGGTAATTCAAAAATAGTCATTATATATATATATATGCCAAATCCGGTCATGTGACCAGAATAAAAATACCCTATGATGATCCAACAAAAATTATTAAAATACATTTTTAAAGCACAAAAACATTTAATAGAGGTTGACCAAACCAACATTGACCGAGCACCCATACACAAGGCCCCACCAAGGTTTTATCAAATAATGAAAAGTCCTCCACTTGGCATTAGCTCCGGCGTTCCTGATGCTAAATCATAAAGCCGGCCAAAACATATTTGACTCAGTTGTGCCACAGCTAGGTCTCGCCAAGAGTTTACATACGATCTTTATCAAAAACCCCACATTGGCGTTGGCCTCTGATCAACCTAGGTGGTGACCTTGAATATCTCAACACTGCACCCATCAAGAGCTTTAAAACACCTTTTGGATGGGAATAACTATGCCACCTTTACCTAGGCTAGATCATGGAATCCCCACACTACAGTGCTAGACCCTGTCCACAATTTCTGGCCAATTCCCGCGGGTCGTATCCCGCTATCGCCATCAAATTTAAATAAACACACAAAATTATTTTCAAGGTAAAGAATCACTTTTTGGCTCCAAGTCTTAATCCAAACCAATATACTTTGAAAAAGCATTTTACCTATAGTACAAATACATGAAAGTGTAAAACACAATAGAATCAGGAGATAGATAACAATATACAACTTCTATAAGGCCAAAACATTTCCAAATAAGACAATGACTTGGATTCGGTCTTTAAACACACCACAATCAAATCAAGGATGTATAGTTATAACATTGATCATGTATACGAGGAAATCACTAATTTCAAGCTCGACATCATTATGCCAAAAATACATATAAAACATGCAAACACTTGTGAGAAATCATGATAGTATCATAACCATATTATAGTGGTAAAGAGCATAAATGCATTCACGAATGAACTTTAAAAACCCTAATGCTACTATACAATTACTATTATCCACTCACAAACAAACACTCCCAAAAAGTCATTTCCACTCCTTTGCGAGCTCCTACCCATGCTCGGAGGTTGTTCTACCTAGCAAGCAATAACACAACACATGAAAACGACGAAAACAAAAAAACAGAAAAGCACACGCGCCACACTCCTAATCCCCGTGATTTGGCCCAAATTGGACTCAAACGATGTCCAATTTATCCAAAACAAGAACCAATGGGTTTATGACACTAAAATCTATAATTCTACCCAAAGATTGGGAAGAAATGAAACAATGTTTCGGTTACTATCGTATTACTATAGTAACCTGCAACTTCAAAGATGAGGACTACTTAAGATTTAAACAAGATTTGAGAGGAAACCAAACGGATTATATTCAACAACATTCTCCACATCATACAAGATGATATTGCAAGATTGAAGGCAAAAATGATCATCATCCAACAAAGCCCTAGGTCCGATCTACCAAGGATGAAGAACATGGATTAAAGCGAAGAAAAAACCATACCTTGATGATTTCTAGAAGAAGAAACAAAGGATCATCATTCAATCCGCATTCAAAGGACACTTTCATCCAAGTAAAGAGGAAGAATAAATGGAAAGAATGGTTAAAAGAAAATAAAAGCAAGTGAAAGATCAAACTACCTTCATCAAAATACCTTGGAAAAAGCCTCACACGAGCTTGTGAAGTGTTCACACGGCCTTGTGTCTTTCTACTGATTGCTAAAGTAAGACATACGGACGGGTGTGTGCAACCACGAGCGTGTGACACTCTCACATACTATTATACCTTTCTGCCGATTTGCTACAGTACTATGCTACAAATAATGTTTTTGCTAGTTTATTGTCACTGTTGCAGATTTTGCTAGTTGCTACGGTACCACTAAAACACCAGAAAAATACAAGGCATGTACAACCACCACATAGGCATGTGCCACTCTCACATGGCGGTGTGCCACCCTGTGTGCCCTTCTACCAATTGCTACAATACTATGCTGCTATAGTACATCAAACACTAGAAAAACACAAGGGCACCCACACAGGAATGTGCATGTCTGTGTGGATTTCTTGTACAAGCAGACCAACATGAGAGTGTTGCCTGAAGAAGCACTTGTTCCTCCAGAATCAAGGTATTTGTGATAGAGCCTCAGAGTTTGTTAAGTATTTCTTTTGTAATAGTTGTTGGATCAGTTACCAGAGCCGCCACCTTCGTTAAATTTAAATTACATTTTAGGTAGAAAAATGAGTTAAGAAAAGGCAAAACAATTGAAACTATAGACTTGAGAGAAGAGCACATACATCCTTATCATGGATAATGAAAATCATAGAAGAAACCGAAAGGATAAGACTGTCAAAGGACAACCAAATGCCAATCAAGGTCACATCCCAAAACATTAAGTATTGCAATGTTTATGACAATGGATGCAATATTTAGCATGATAATAGAGAAGAAAGATGCAAATAATGAAATGCATTCAACTCTCTCTCTCTCTTTCTTTCCAATATATAAATAGGGTACAATAAGAAATGAACTTTGTACAAGTTATCAAAACAAAAACTAGATACAGGTTAGCATACAAAACTAAAGGCTAACAAATGTCATAAATGAACGCTATACAGCTAATACAAGAAAATGCTTTACTGCTATAATTTATATTCTAATATTCCCCCTAAAGATTGACTGTAAAGATCCTCTATAGCCATCTTGGATAAGATTGTGGAAAGAGCAGGAGATGATAAAGGCTTAGTGAAAGCATATGCTAGTTGTAAGTAAGAAGAAATATGAAGAAGCTTGAGAGATCCGTCTTTGATCTTGTCATGAACAAAGTGACAATCAAGTTTGATATGTTTGGTGTGCTCATGGAATGTAGCATTGGAAGCTATGTGCATGGCTGCTTGATTATCACAATATGTCACAGTTGGTGAAACAACACGCACAAAAAATTCATGAAGCAATTGTCTAAGCTATACAACTTCAATACAAGTAGCTGCAAGAGCTCTATACTTTTCCCTAGCAGAGAACTGAGATACAGTGTTTTGCTTTCTAAATTTCCATCTAGAGAACCACAAAGGAAAATATGAAAACCAGTAATGGATATCCTAGTATCAAGGACAAACACCCCAATTTGAATCAGAAATGCTTGAATATGTGGTGGAGCAGAAGAAGATATCTCAGAGAGAAACAACAAACCTTAGCCTGACTTCCCATTCAAATACCTCACTAGATGATGGGGTAGCCTGTAGATGAGCTGTGTGGGGCTAAGAAAGAAATTGACTAAGGTAATGAACTTCAACAGTGATGTCTAGCTGAGAAAGAGTAAGATAAAGCAATCAGCCAATAAGTCTTTGATATATAGTAGGATCATCTAGTAATGTACCATTAGATATATTAAGCTTGAGACGTGGATCTATCGAAGTGGAAGCTAGTTTGGATGCAAAATAAACAACATCTTCAATGAGTTGTAAAGTGTAATGACGCTGAGATAAAATAAGTCCTTGAGGAGACCTAGCAATTTCAAACACAAGAAAATAACACAGATTACCAAGATCCTTCAATTTAAACTTAGAAGAAATTTCTGAAGGTTGTGAATAGATTCCATATTTGGTACTGTAATGATGATATCATCTATTTAAATAAGTAGAGGAACATGGGAGTCACCAGTCCCTTTTGTAAACAAGGAATAATCTACCAATGATTAGGTAAAACTAGACTAAATCAGAGAGTCAGAAAACTTGGAGTAAGCTTGGTGCAAACCATATATGGATTTGTACAATTTACAAACAAGTTTCACCGCCCACCTAAAACCCGGAATAACAGAAGAAACAGTATAGCCAAGAAGAAGATCGATATACACTTCTTCAAAAAGATCATCATTTAGAAGGGAATTATTAACATTCATTTGAAGTAAATATCATTGATTAAAAAGTAGCATGAGCAAGTAAAACTTAAAATTTTAATTAATGTTGCATATAATCTCAAATACTTTTCCAACTTCTTAAAATTTTTATTTTACTCTATATACTTTTTGCATCATGATGGATCTCTAGCAGGAGTTTATAACTATAGTGTTACCTTCTAGTTTTCTTTTATATCATTCATTGTGTTATCTGGGTTGCATTCCATTTAAACATGTTCTAATATTCAGCATTGAGGGTGGATTGCACACAGCATCTTAACTTGCATTCTACCATACCACTGATGCAAAGACTGTCCTAGAACCAATTATATTACAATGCTTAGAATATTTATTATACATTATTTGGTGGATGTGAAAAGATCTTTTCCCAAACATGACAAGAAAGTGTTAAGGTGCATCTTACTAAAACCCAATAGCTGCAATCAGAAAGAGAAACAGGTGTTGCATGATAACACTCATCCAGATGTCGTTTTGTCAATTAAGTAACAGGCCACAAATAATTAAACACATCTTAAAATTTTTTAAGAGGCCAAGCATCTGCCAAAGAGGACTATGCAAGCTGCTTAACATACCTTTAACCATAAATAGAGAAGAATTATTGTACTTGTTCAAAAGGGAGAACTTTGGTTGTAACTCCAACCAATTAGACTTAAAAATGGAAACTGATGGAACCAAATCTTCCTCCAAAGACTGCCAGATGCTTTCATTTGCACGAATCTGGTTATCACAAAAAAGTTTTCAAAATAATTTTGAGCAAAATACAAATGTCAGGGATGTTATGTTATATACACATTGGAACTTAATCTGCATGAATCTATTTACATACACAAGGAAACTTAATCTGCATGAATCACAACTAGAGTCCAACCTTTCAATAGAATATTAAATTGGTGTCACTATACAGATTAATTCTACAGTAGTTAGTTCTCTAGCAATAGACACAAAGAAAACAAAGTTATTCGAGTCAAATTTGCCAAAATAGATTATAAAAAAAACTTGAATTAATTGCATAATGCCTTTACAGCATTTATAGAAATCCATGCAAAACATTATAAACATTATCCAAATGACTCTTCAACTTGTATACTCAACTATAATAAAATAAAATTTTGAAAAGACCATTAATTCTTTTGAAAAATTTTACAATCCAGTTATGAACCAACAGTATGTTAGAGGACAACTACATTACAAATAATACAAAAGTAACCCATAACAAGGGCTCATCACAAGTACATAGAGCAAACAAGTGAGTACATAAATTCTAGCATTGAAGGCAATTGAAAATGTGGTTCTTCAGTGAAAACAGAAACTAACCAAGCTGGCCCCCTATTAACTGAATGTTGCTTGATTTCTAACCACCAATAAAAATACTCCCTTTAGGAATTATGATGAATACATACCTACTAAAGACAATAATATCACCTAATATCTAATATTCAATATTTCAAAAATTAGATAATAAGGCATTGCCAAGATATCCAAGTATGCTAGTAGTTATCAGTGAAAATTCCCATAAATGATTATGAATGCTGACGTGTACTTAGACCTTTAAACACACCTTCATTTTCCATCATTCTTTCTTTTGACATGGATTATTCTAGAAAAAGAATTCTAATCATAATTGGAAGCTCCCCAACATAAATGTTCAAAGAAAAAGATCTAAATTACAAAGAAAATTATCTGCTTCTTTCATCCAAGGTACTCTATTTTATTTTTTCAATCTATAATAGACTCAAAATCAGTTTAAGTATGCCCTAATAATAATTGCTTAGTTTCAACTTTTAGCTCAAACTCATATCTCAAAATCTCATCAAAACAAAACAAGAAAATCCCAACCACGCATGAAAATAACCAGCACATCAAATTTAATTGACAAAGAAGTAACTAAAGTAGACTTCATAAAACAATTTCCATTTCCTTACATGAAAAAATTTTCAACCAATAGATACTAGAAATGTAAAAAGACGCAATCTGGTTGATCCCACATGTCTGTGCTCTGCCAATCCAGATATTATAACATCAGTAGTTTAGAAGCTCTTAATTAGGTTGAGAAAACACTGATGCTAAATCATAAAACATTCATCACCTTTTTATGTTAATTTATTAGAAATAAATCCATTTTCAAGTGTTGTTCTTGTTGAAAGTGATTCACAAATCACGTGCATGGATGAGGTGTTAACCATGAAGCTGAAATGTGATTGGCTGCTACTTATTTAGTGTGTAGTTTATGCATGAGTTTGTGTGCATGGTCTATGTTACTATTTCAGTGTCATGTCTTGTCTTTTATTTGAATTTTGTTGTATTGAATCATGGGTATTGGATGCTGTATCCAAAACCTTGGTAGTAGAGTCATGTTTGGTCAAACCAAGTCTTGTAAAAGCACTCCATGAGTGCATATGTTATTCAAGTGAAGTTTATCCTTTGCAGCCAAGCCACACTGTATTCTATCTCACTTCCTTTCTTCAGGTTAGCATCCCATCTTCGAGCAACAGTGGTATCAGAGCTTTTCTACGATCCGACCGAGCTCGCCTCTACTCCGGCAAGGCCCTAACTATGGCGTCAAGTAGCAACAACACAAGCACACCATCCATGTCACACACTTCAGTGCCAATGTTTGATGGAGAGGAGTATGAGCATTGGAGTGTTATGATGCGCACTTTGTTTCGATCCCATGAGCTTTGGGATCCGGTGGATAATGGTTTCTCCGAGGATGATGATGCCGCCGTCGTAAGGGAGAACAAGAAGAAGGACGCTCACGCTTTGTTTCTCATACAACAGGCGCTACACCGTCCATTGTTCTCTCAGATTGCAGATGCTTCAACCTCCAACGAAGCTTGGGATAACTTGAAGACTGTATACCAGGGAAATACTAGGGTTATGGCTGTGAGGCTTCAAACCTTGAGGCAGTCTTTTGAAAACCTTAGGATCAGAAGTGACGAAGGAGTCCAAAACTACATGTCTAGAGTGGCCGAAATAGTAAATCAAATGCGTGGCTTGGGTGACACTCTAACTGAGTCCATGGTTGTCGGCAAGGTGATGCGAAGCCTTGGACTGAAGTTTAACACTGTGGTGACGGCCATCGAGGAGGCTCAAGATCTAACTAAACTTACTATGAAAGAGTTGGGTGGATCCTTCCGCGCTCACGAGTTGAGACTTAAAAGTCAGGCCGAAGATGTTGAAGAAAAGGTTTTGTATGTTCGTGGCCAAGCCTCTGACTTTCGAGATAGTGATGAATCTTCAACTCGAGGACGGGGAAGAGGTTGGATGCGAGGACGAGGTCGTGGCAGAGGAAGAGCAAGGGGAACAGACTCTTCACAAGCAACAGGTGAACAATCCTTCTATAGAGGAAACATTCAGTGCCACCTGTGAAAAAGATATGGACACATCCGTGCAAACTGCTGGTTTAGAGACAAGAGTGTAGAGAACACAGAGAAGTCAGCCACACTTGTCGCGGAGGTAGCAGAAGAGAACAACTTGTTCATGGTGCAACTTAGAAGTGAAGAACGTGATGAAGGTGTATGGTTGGTTGATAGCGGATGTTCCAACCATATATCCGAAGATAAAGGTCTCTTCAGAGATCTAGATGAATCCGTCAAGCTCAGCGTGCGACTTGGGAACAATAAGGAGATAGCTGTGGAAGGAAAAGGAACAGTGAAGCTAAATACCTCACAAGGGGAAACCAAGATACTGCATAATGTTCAATTCGTGCCGGGACTTGCACACAACCTATTGAGCGTCGGTCAACTCCTAGAAACTAGTTATATTGTGATGTTTGCCAACAATACATGTACTATTAAGGACACAAACACAGGAGAAGTGTTTGTTAGCATTCCACGGACGCTCAACAACATGTTTCCCATTGACGTCGCATGCATGGGAAGTCTGAATATAGCTGAGAACATTCAAAAGAATTCAAGGCTATGGCACCAACGCTATGGACATTTGAACTACGGTGGACTACGACAGTTGAAGCAAGATGAGATGGTGACAGGACTTCCAAGTATTATGGAAGGTGATCAGTGTGAAGATTGCCTTTTGGGAAAGCAAAGCAGAAATTCATTTCCAGTTGGGAAGGCTTTTAGAGCTACCAAGAATCTCGAACTTGTGCATATGGACATCTGTGGTCCAATGCAAACCGAATCCATGGGAGGTAACAGATTTTTCTTACTGTTTGTTGATGATCACAGCAGGATGTGCTGGGTTTATTGCATCAAGTTCAAATCAGAGGCTTTGGAGATCTTCAAGAAGTTCAGAGCTTTGGTGGAGAAGCAGTCTGGCCTTTCTATCAAGACTTTGCGCTCGGATAGAGGAGGAGAGTTCTTAAACTATGATTTCTCAACATACTGTGATGAACATGGTATTAGGAGAGAATTCACTGCACCTTATACACCACGGCAAAATGGTGTAGTGGAGAGGAAAAATAGAACTGTAATGGAAATGGCAAGGAGTCTTCTGAAGAGTAAGGATCTTCCAAATCTTTTCTGGGCCGAGGCAGTTGTAACTTCAGTTTACTTGATTAACATCTCGCCCACCAGTGCACTAGTCGGAACGACACCATATCAGGCATGGAATGGTGTGAAACCATATGTGGGTCATTTGAGAACATTTGGGTGTGTGGCATTCTCGTTGATTCCAAAGCAGAAGTTACACAAGCTTGATGAGAAGATAGAGCGATGCATCTTCATCGGTTATAGCCAGAATTCCAAGGCATATAAGTTATACAATCCTTTAACTCGCAAAGTAATTGTTAGTCGTGACGAAGTGTTTCACGAGGATGCCTGTTGGAAGTGGAAAGAAGCATCACCAGTTATCGCAAAAGTGCCATTGGAAAACACCTCAGGAGGAGGTGCAACTACGACAAGAGAAGGAGAAGACATCTCTTCATCAGTTGAACCAGAATGAAACCTCTCTGCCTCTCCAAATTACAGCCATGAAGACACATATGCCACAACAAGCAATGTTGACACTCAGATGGTTATAACAGATGGCTCACCAGCTAGAAAGGTGAAGTTATTAAGTGATGTCTATGAGAATTGTGTTTTTGTTCTTAATATTGCAGACCCAATCATCTATGAAGAAGCTGTGAAAGAAGATGTATGGAAGAAAGCAATGGATAAGGAACTTGCTTCCATTGAGAGGAATAACACCTGGGATCTCATGGAGCTCCCAATTGGGAAGAAGGTCATTGGTCTAAAGTAGGTATATAAGACCAAATTTGATGCTCAAGGCAAAGTCCAAAAGTTCAAGGCCCGCTTGGTAGCAAAGGGGTATGCGCAGCAACCAGGGGTTGATTTTGAAGAGGTGTTCGCGCCGGTTGCAAGAATGGAGACTGTGAGGTTGTTGTTCGCCATCGCTGCGCAACTTGACTGGCCAGTGTACCATTTCGATGTGAAATCAGCCTTTTTGAATGGGATAATACAAGAGGAGGTTTATGTTGAACAACCATTAGGATATGTGAAAGTCGGAGAAGAAGCAAAAGTCTTCAAACTTAAGAAAGCATTGTATGGTTTGAGACAAGCACCCAGCCCCTGGTATGCAAGGATTGATGGTCATTTGTTGCAACAAGGGTTTGAACGAAGCACCAACGAGCATACATTGTATAAGAGAGTGGATAAAGATGGAGGTTTATTATTGATGTGCATCTATGTGGATGACATAGTGTACATGAGCTCCTCACAAGCAATGGTTGAATTATTCAAGGATGACATGAAGAAGACTTTTGAAATGACGGATCTAGGAAGACTGCATTATTTCCTTGGGCTTGAAGTGAAACAGAAGAATGATGGCATCTTTATCACTCAAAGAAGATACATAGAAGATATATTGAAGATGTTTGGCATGGAACATTGCAAGTGTGCTGCAACCCCTATGAACTTGAATGAAAAATTTCAGTCAAAGGATGGAACAGGTCAAGCTGATGTTAGGATCTATAGGAGCCTGATTGGGAGACTACTGTACCTCACTCCTCACACGCCCAGACATTTCTTATGCCGTTGGGATATTATCCAGGTTCATGGCAAATCCTAGCAAACAACACTTGGGAGCTGGGAAACGGTTGCTGAGATATTTAAGTGGAACTAGGAATCTGGGCATCTGGTATTATAAAGCCTTGGAGTGCAAATTACAAGGATACTCTGACAGTGACTGGGCAGGTAGCGTTGATGACAGAAAGAGCACCTTCGGCATGTTGTTTAATCTCGGAACAAGGGCGGTGTCATGGGGGTCCAGAAAGCAGGACATCACCATGCTTTCAACGATCGAAGCTGAGTATGTAGCGGTGATAACAGCTTCTTGTCAAGTTGTATGGCTGCGAAAGGTGCTAGAGGATTGTGGAATGAAGTAGGAGGGTGCTACGTCGATCCGGTGTGACAACAAGTCAAAAATTGCTATTGCGAAGAATCCGGCGATGCACGGAAGAACGAAACACATCGACATCCGTTTTCACTTTATCAGGGACTTGGTCTCAACCGGAATTTTTGAGTTACTGTATTGTAGCACCGAGGAACAAATCGCTGATATATTCACTAAACCGTTGAGTGTTCATAAGCACAATTATCTGAGGAGCAAGCTTGGCATATGTGATTTTGAATCAAGAGAGGGTGTTGAGAAGTGATTCACAAATCACGTGCATGGATGAGGTGTTAACCATGAAGCTGAAATGTGATTGGCTGCTACTTATTTAGTGTGTAGTTTATGCATGAGTTTGTGTGCATGGTCTATGTTACTATTTCAGTGTCATGTCTTGTCTTTTATTTGAATTTTGTTGTACTGAATCATGGGTATTGGATGCTATGTCCAAAACCTTGGTAGTAGAGTCATGTTTGGTCAAACCAAGTCTTGTAAAAGCACTCCATGAGTGCATATGTTATTCAAGTGAAGTTTATCCTTTGCAGCCAAGCCACACTGCATTCTATCTCACTTCCTTTCTTCAGGTTAGCACCCCATCTTCGAGCAACAGTTCTCTCTTCATCGAATAAATGAGAGGACAACATCATTCAATGTTATTGAGGCAACATGAAGGCCAACCATTTCAGTGTTGCTACTAAAAATTAGCTACAGGAGCATCTCAGTAAATGTTTGGCTAGAATCAGAAATAAACTAATATAACACATTGCCTTCGCAAATAGAAAACAAGAATATAATCACTAGTGCCAAGCAATTCAATCCAAAGCTCATCAAAGCTAATAACCATTTAGAATTAGATAAATCAAACTTTAGCATAGTAAATATTGAACACATAGAACTCTAATGAATTACTGATTGAAACTAACAAACTAATCTTCACAGCAATTAGCAATAAAGTGATCAATCAGCAACAGAGGGAGAGAGAGAAGGTAAAAAAATTCACCTATAGAGGAAGCTATGTTCATGGCATCCTACAACAAGAGTAGAGCCCTAATTTCATTCATCAAAGACAACACATAAGGCCACAGCTCACATTCAGTCATAATGATCTCCATTTTTGCCTGCAATAATGGACATGGCATGAGCAGGGCATAACCAGCACATAAATTCACAGATGAAATAAAACATCCAAAACCTCGTAACCCAAAGATTCGCCAGAACTTTGACTAGTAATCACCAAAAGAGCAAAAAAATTCAGAAATAAATCAATCAAAAGGTTTATAGATCACAATACCACTCCGGAAGCACTTTGGGTCAAGATTGTCAACTTGTGATCAAAATTAAAGTCCTTCGTGAGTAGTTATAGAACCAAAACATAACAAAAAATTAGAAAAAAATTAGAAGAATACTAGGTAGAGAAATTGTGATATTTAGACAAATCTCTGGCGAGGCAGGCGTCGTTGGTATCCCCACCATCATCGAAGTTGAGAGCATAATTAAGATGATCACAACTGAAATCCCCGACAGTGATGGTTATGGGACATTCAAGACACCAAGGTGCTATAACGGTCGCCAACCTTCGGTGCCTTGGATTGGATCTAAGCGAAGGAGGAACGGATGAGGAAAGCAGCCTGGCGATCATCGGCATCACGATCAGCAGCTTGGTAGGAGAAGCAGAGGGTAAAAATCCTACGAGGGTACTAAACTCTGTCAAATATCAAAATGGGCATCACACTTCAATTCGTATCTTTTTGGATACCATGGCTTAATTTCGTTACGATGGGAGGGTACTTGCCCATTTCCGATGAGGGATTGATGATGTGGCCACCAGAATAGCATGTGGCATGAATTTTGAAAGCTTATTTGCTATTGTGGAAGCGCCAACGAGGATGTTGTAATCCTCATCAACCATTTTGTGCCACGTTAGCCCAATTTTTGCCAACTCAACATCCCGCCCTCTCTTCTCACTCTACATCTCCTAGTTTTCTCCTCCTTCTCCCCCTCCTTCTTCTTCTTTGCTATTGAAACCATAAGAAATGGTCAAAGCTCACCCCATAAATAACTTCCAAACAATTATAAACTATTATGTTCATGAAAATAAGACAAGAATGTTGAGATGTGATTGAACGCATGGTGCTCCAGCAAATGTGGCTGCATGGAGTGGTGTGCAATATGGAGTCTGGGATAAAAACACGGGGTCTCACATGGTGCCAATCAAGTACACGAGTGGTGCTGCGTACTGTGCATCCTCAGTTCTTCCACTGAGTAGTTTTTTGGTATTGGGCTGCATTATTTGCACCCATATCTCTAAGTGTTAGGGCCCTGCCAATAGGCATGGTTCCTAAGTTTAAGTATGGCCAATAGAAGCATGGGAGTAAGTTGTGGGCCAATGGGAGATGTGTTTTGTGCTGTACTGGTTCCACTTTATCTTGTTTAAGTTTATATATATATATATATTTTGTATATGTGATGTTGCTAAGTGGTGGAATGAAAGATCTTTTTGACTAAGTCCTGATATCCAACTCGCTCTCTGTCTCTGTTCTTTTGAGTTCTCGGTCTCTCTCTCTCTCTCTCTCTCTCTTGGCGTTTTCATCAAACACTTTCATCCAAAGCTTGAAGACCGGAGCTTGAACACCAATATTCTGGTATCAGAGCTGAGGATGGCGACCAGCGCTGCTCCGATGACGACCAACGGCGGCCCTGTGACTCTCTCTCAAACTTCTGTCCCAGTGTTCACGGGACAGGAATATGGGAGATGGAGCCTTCGGATGAAAACTGTGTTCAAGTCCCAAGAGCTGTGGGAGCTTGTGGAGAAGGGGGTGAGTGAGACTAAGGATGAGGCGCAACAAAGGGACAACAAGAAGCTCGATTCCAAGGCGTTGTGCTTGATCCAGTAGGCCGTGGATGGTCCAAACTTGGATCGCATCGCAGAGGCGAAATCAGCGCATGAAGCCTGGGAAACTCTGAGGAAGCAATGTCAAGGAACTTCCTGAGTGTTGACGGTGAGGATCCAAGCGCTGAGGCAAGAGTTTGAGACATTGCAAATGGGGGACGACGAAGGTATCCATGACTATATGTCACGGGTTGTCACCATTGTTAACAATGTTAAAGCTTTGGGGTACAAGCATGAAGAGAGTGAGGTCGTGTCCAAGGTGTTGAGAAGCCTGACACCCAAATTTAACTTCGTTGCAGTGGCGATAGAGGAGTCCAAGGAGATCGCGAAGCTTACACTTGATGACCTCGGAGGAACGCTGCAAGCGCACGAGGTAAGGTTAATCGAACTGCTGCAAAGAGTGGTGAGCGAGCTCTCCATGTGAAAGGCGTGACCTCATCCTCGTTCACAAACAAAGGAGGAGGACCCGTGAACACATATGGCGAAGAGAGAGGCCGAGGATGGTAATCCAGTCACGGGAGAGGAAGAGGAAGAGGAGGTCGAGGGAGGAGCTCAGAGAATAGAAGCCAAATCCAGTGTTTCCACTGTAAAAAATTTGGGCACAAAAAGGCCGACTGTTGGGTGAGGAGCAGCATGAGAAGGAAGCAAATTTGGTTGCAAAGGAGGACGTTGAAAATGTCTTCATGGCCAGTAGCTCGTCTGAATCCACATTATCCTCTACTTGGTTGGTAGATAGCGGATGTTCGAATCATATGACCAGGAGGAGAAGTCTATTCATCAGCCTGGATGAAACACAAAAGGTGAGTGTAAGGCTAGGTAATGACAAAGAGATGATAGTTCAAGGTGTGGTGGTTGTGAGTGTGAGTACTCACACAGGTGAAGAGAAGAGGCTACATGGCTTGCAATTCGTTTCGGGTTTGGCCCACAACCTTCTCAGTGTCGGCCAGCTGCTCATAAAAGGTTATTCTATTGTATTTGATAAAAATGAGTGTGTAATTAGTGACAAACAAACAAGAAAGTAGGTTGTAGCTACCCAAACAACCAGTAGCAACATGTTCCCTCTGGATGTTAGCTGCATTGGGAGACTCAATATGGCAGTGATGAAGCAAACACCAACAGAGCTGTGGCATTTACGGCTCGGGCATATAAACTACAGAAGTTTACAGGAGATGGCTAAAAAGAAGATGGTGATCGGACTGCCTAGGGTGAAGATGAACTCACAGTGTGAATACTGTGCTCTAACCAAGCAGGCAAGGTCTAGCTTTACAAGTGGAGTTGCTCGAAGATCAGAGACATGTCTTCAATTGGTGTATATGGATCTCTGTGGTCCAATGAATGAAGAATCCCCGGGAGGTAACAAGTATTTTTTTCTACTTGTAGATGACTGTAGTATATGGTGCTGGGTATATTTTCTCATAAATAAATCAGAGGCATTTGAACACTTCCAAAAGTTCCATGCTCTGGTCGAGAGGCAGACCGGGTTGAAGCTCAAGGCAATACGGAGTGATCGGGGAGGAGAATTCTTATCACTTGAGTTTCAAAGGTATTGTGAGTCATTGGGGATTAGGAGAGAGCTCTCCACACCACACACACCACAGCAAAATGGTGTGGTGGAGAGAAAAAATCGAATGATTGTAGAGATGGCGTGCAGCCTGCTCAAAAGTGGTAATTTGCCCATCAAATTCTGGGGAGAGGCCACCTCTACAACAGTGTACTTGATTAATAGATCACCCACTCAAGCTTTGTATAACAAGACTCCATATGAGGTTTGGTATGGCATCAAGCCTAGTGTGAACCACCTAAGGGTGTTTGGGAGTATCACATTTGCTCTTATTACTTCTCATAAGCCTCACAAGCTTAATGAGAAATCTGAAAAATGTGTGATGGTTGGCTATTCATCTGAGTCTAAAGCCTATCGACTTTATAATCCCATTTCTTGTAAATTCATTGTAAGCAGGGATGTCATTTTCCATGAAGAATCCCGATGGAACTGGAACGCAAACCATGAAGATCAACATGTGATTTGAGTTGATGAAGGGTTGGAAGATAGTGCACAGGTGAATACTGAATTTGCGTGTGATGGAGGTGGGTTAGAAGGAGCAGGAAGAAACACTGGAGATGAGACTGGTGCTCAATCTCAAGGAGTTCAGGTAGCACCAACCGATGACTCACCAGCAAGAACCAAGTTACTAACAGATATTTATAATACTTGTACGTTTGTCATGAATGTTACTGATCCAGGTGACTTCAAGGAGGTAGTGAAAAGAAAATCTTGGAAGGAGGCGATGGATGAAGAAATCAAATCAATTATCAGTAATGATACTTAGGAGTTGTGTGATCTACCAGATGGGAAGAAAGCCATTGGCCTCAAGTGGATCTACAAGACCAAGTTCAACTTTGAAGGGAAAATTCAAAAGCTCAAAGCAAGGGTAGTTGCCAAGGGTTATTAGCAAAAGCCAAGGATCGACTACGAAGAGGTGTTCTCTCCAGTAGCTCGAATGGAGACAGTGAGACTGGTGTTAGCGCTCGCTGCACATTCAGGATGGGAGGTGTTCCACTTTGATGTTAAATCCGCTTTCCTTAATGGTGATATCAAGGAGGAGGTATTCGTAACTCAACCTGAAGGATACGTCGTGGAAGGAGAAGAACATCGAGTGTACAAGCTAAGAAAAGCGCTCTACGGGTTGAAACAAGCCCCTCGAGCCTGGTACTCTAGAATCGATCATCATTTTAGAGAGAATGGTTTTGTTAGAAGTGAAAGCGAGCATACATTATACAGGAAGGCAGGGATGAATGGAGATGCTTTGGTGATTAGCTTATATGTCAATGACATCATATACACATGCCCCTCGTGTGCAATGCTGGGAGAGTTTAGAAGGGAAATGTTGAACACTTTTAAAATGACTGACTTAGGTCCTGTTAGTCACTTCCTTGGGATAGAAGTGAGACAATTCAAGAAATGCATCTTTATCATTCAGAAAAATTACATTGAAGGGATACTGCATCAAATGAATTTGTCACATTGTAAACCCTGTTCAACACCAATGGGTATAAATGACAAGCTACAAGGTGATGTCGGTGATGTCTGTCTTGATCCAGCAAGCTTCAGGAGCCTAATCGGGAAGCTAATCTATGTCACACACACTCGGCCAGACATATGCTTTGCAGTGAATTATTTGTCTAGGTTCATGAATCAACCTTACCGGAACCATTTCACTGCAGCCAAGCGAGTAGTAAGATATCTCGCAGGCACAAGGGAGCTGGGACTTTGGTATTCTTGTGAAGACAAGGGATCCTTGGAAGTGTTCTCGGATAGCGACTGGGGTGGCTCCCTATCTGATCGGAAGTGTTCTCTGATAGCGACTTGTTCGTTTAGGCATGAGTACAATCCGATGGGGATCAAAGAAACAGGACATCGTTGCATTATCAACGACTAAAGCGGAGTATGTGGCTTCAACTGCAGCAGCATGCTAGATTGTGTGGCTGAGGAGGATACTGCAGGATTACGGGTTTGAGACAGGGATGCCAATGAAGCTATGGTGTGATAATCTTTCAGCTATTTCAGTAGCCAAAAATCCAGCGCATCACAGCAGGACTAAGCACATAGATGTGCGGTTTCATTTTATTCGGGGGCTAGTAGCGGATGGCGTTATTTCATTACAACATTGTTCAAGCGAAGATCAGCTTGCCGACATCCTAACTAAGCCCCTGCCAGTCGAGAAGCACATTCTGCTGAGAGATCAACTGGGATTATGCATGATTCAATCACGGCGGGGGGGAGGGGGGGTGTTGAGATGTGATTGAACCCATGGCGCTCCAGCAAATGTGGCTACGTGGAGTGGTATGCAATATGGAGTCTGGGATAAAAACATGGGGTCTCACATGGTGCCGATCAAGTACACGAGTGGTGCTGCGTACTGTGCATCCTCGGTTCTTCCACTGAGTAGTTTTTTGGTATTGGGCTGCATTATTTACACCCATATCTCTAAATATTAGCACCCTGCCAATAGGCATGGTTCCTAAGTTTAAGTATGGCCAATAGAAGCATGGGAGTAAGTAGTGGGCCAATAGGAGATGTGTTTTGTGCTGGTTCCACTTTATCTTGTTTAAGTTTATATATATATATTTTGTGTGTGTGATGTTGCTAAGTAGTGGAATGAAAGATCTTTTTGACTAAGTCCTGATATCCAACCTGCTCTCTGTCTCTGTTCTTTTGAGTTCTTAGTCTCTCTCTCTCTCTCTCTCTCTCCTGGCGTTTTAATCAAACACTTTCATCCAAAGCTTGAAGACCGGAGCTTGAACACCAACATTCTGGGTGAATAAATACTTGTAACTTAATAGCAAGGAGAGAAACATAACAATGTTAAACACACATTCAAAGGAAAAACAAAACAAAAACAAAACAAAAACAAAAATGTATATAAGCAAACAACATCAGGAAGCATTTGTTAAAACAGAAGCACACATTCAGACTTTTCAAAATGTGTGGAAGGTATTGAAATTTGAAATTGTTTCTGTGGTAATATTTTTTTTAAGAACCAGAAGTGCAACCCAAGAACAAGCAAAGAAACAACGTATTTATGATTTGGACTTCGGAGAGTAAATGCCAAGAAAAAATATATATATAAGGAACACTAATTTTATCATCTGCACACCCAGGAGCAAGACTAAGTAGGAGAAAATAATCTCTAGGTTTAAGGCTCTAGATTTTCATTTATTTGCCATATGAAGGCTCAAGTTATAATTCAAGAATACAGATACCAGTTAATGTGTTCACACATGCTTTGAGTGCATGTCAACCTAAAACTATAATGAATAAGAGCTTGTTATTGGGAACAAGTAATCTCAGGCCTATGACAATTATCTATTCTAAAGTTGAAAACAAAATCTTGTACCAAGATTCAAGATGGTCATCACAGTTGCATTACTAACAAGTAATCTTGACCATTTCTTCTAGGGTGAGTTATGACTATTTCTTATGGTTTGAGCAGCAAAGAAGAAGAAGAAGAAGAAGAAAGAGAAAGAGAAGGAGAAGGAGAAAACCAGGAGATGGAGAGTGAGAAGAGAGGGCAGGGGAGGAAAAAGAGGGAGAAGAAAAGGCAGGATGCTGAGTTGGTAAAAATTGGTCTGGTGTCGCACAAAATGGCTAATGAGGATTACAACATCCTCGTTGGCACTTCCACACCAGCAAATAAGCTATTAAAATGCATGCCAAGTGGCCATTCCGGCAGCCATATCATCAGTTCCTCATCAGAAATGGACGGGTACCCTTCCGTTGCAACAAAGTTAAAGTGTGATATCCAAAAAGATACGAATTGAAGTGTGGTATCCATTTTAATATTTAACCATAGTTTGGTACCCTCTTAGAAATTTTACCTGAGAAGCAGATAAGGAGTGAAGACTGTGCCATTGTCTTGAGAAAGGGAGAGGAAATGGAATTATATATATATATATATATATATATATATATATATATATATATATATATATATATATATATATATATATATATATATATATATATAATGAGGAGTTTAACAATGAATTAATAAATTATTATATTTGTATTTTTGGCACAATATTAATATATTATTATATTTATATGTTTGGCACGGTATTAATGTATTACTATATTTATAATTTTGTCATGGTATTAATATATTATTATGTTTGTATTTTTGGTACGGTATTAATATATTACTAAATTTATATTTTTGGCATAATATTTGACACGGCCTTAATATATTATTATATTTGTATTTTTAACACCGCATTTGACACGATATTAATATATTATTATATTTGTTCTTTTTGACACAATATTAATATACTATTATTATATTTACATTTTTGGCACCACATTTGGCATGGTATACAAATACTTTTATATTTGTATTTTAACATAACATTTGCCACGGTATTAATATATTATTATATTTGCATTTCTGACACGGTATTAATAAAATTATTTTTTAAAAATATCTATATTTGGCACTGTTTTGTAAAATTATTAAATTTGTATATCTGACACAGAATTAAAAAACTATTTTAAAAAGAATTATATATTTTACATAGTTTGTAAGTTCCATTTCAAATGTTGTAACAAATTTTTTTCGTTGTCATATTAAAAAATAATGCACTTCATTTTACCAAAATAATCTAATTTTTATTTTTAATTACAAATAAAAAGTTTTTTAATTTATTCATTGGGTTATTTTTTCTTTTCTTCTTAATTTGTTGATTGTAAATTTCAAATATATCCATTTATCTCAACTACTAAAACTTATATAACCATCTCCTATATATATTCATTCAATAAAATAAATTTAAAAAAAATTAATTTTTATCAAATAAGTTAAGTAAAATAAAATTTTTAAAAAATTAATTCTTATTACATAAATTAGAGACCCAATTTTGAAAATTTAAATTTACACTAGCAATTACCTTCAGCTGCCCTCCGGCTATAGCATTCTACTTTAATGCAACCATATATTAGCTGAAAGATGATTATTAGTATTTAAATTATTGAAATATTATTTAAAATATTTCTAAATAATTTCGTCAATCTTTCTTTACCAGAGAAATTAAACTGAAACCAAATTTAAACAGACAAATAATAGGTTAAATTAAAATAAACACAATGCAAGTTGTGGTCAATTAATATTCCAAACACACAACTAAGTTCCTAATGACTTCCCAACATTACAATCAAGTCTATCAAACCTCATTCAATAATTAATCAACAACAAACACAACAAATATTAAATTTAAAAAAATAATATAAAAAAAAAAACATACAATTTAGCTAGTCCTTGGATGAATGAATCATCCTCTTAGATTCCTAACTTTGTGCCATCCCTTTTTGCAAGTAGCACCCACAACCTTCATGCCCTTCTTGAAGAGTTTCTTCAACTCTTTGGCTCTATCCTTCAACTGCTTCTCAAAGTCACCCATTAATGCACTCCCTAAACCCTAACAGAAAACAAGAAGAAAGACTTAAAACAATGCAAAAGCTTCTCCACCTTCACCTTCTCTTCTTTCTTTCCTTCTTTCTTGTTGTGTGTGTGTATATATATATATATATATACTTGAAATGGAATTTTGGAAAGGAGATGACACAGCTTTTTCCATGTTTTGGCTTTTACAGGTTGGCAATCTATACAGAATGTTGTCATGTTCATTTTGTCAAAAAAAGAATATTGTCATGTTTATGAATAAATCCCTGTGAATTAGATAATTTTCAGATGCCAAAATAAATAAAAAATAAACAAGGGTTTTCATGCATATTTGTCTTCCTAAATATTGTAATTATTTATAGTACAGTCCAGAACATTTTTTAAAATATGCATCTTTCCCCATCACATAGTGGATCATCTTGATGCAGAATAAACAAATAATATATTTATTAGAAAAAGCCTTGACATATCTCAAACTCAAAGATGATATCAATCTTGCTCTAAATTTTTACAAGTAAATTTAAGAATTTACACTGGTAAAAGTTTTTGTCCTCATTTTTAATAATATATACAGTTCTCCAATTAGAGCAGTACAGAAGAAATTTTTGCAGTATTGTGAGGTATTAAATTATTAATGATGGTTAGATTGAGGAATTAATAATTATAAATATTTTAAGGGGTTATATGCAATTGTGGCAACTTTTTAGAAGGGGGGTTTCCGTAATTTTCGCTTATGAATTCATGCTGGACATTGAGTGTAAAGGGCAAAGGTGTGAATGGATGAGCAAGGATGACTCTTTCATCATCCAGCTCATTTGAGGTGGTCCATTAAGCATTCATGCAAAGGAGTTTGCTTTTGCTTATAAAATTGGCATTTCACTATTCTTTCTTCTTGTGAAGAAAATCACAATATTTTGACATCTTCTAACATTCTCTCTAATAATGTGAGGGGATATATTTCATTGATTCCTTATCTTATTCATATTCTAAAAATCTTATCCCAATGTTTTCGTTGAAGAGCATGATTGAATGTGTTTTTTATTTTTTTATTTGTCAAGTTTATTTTTTCAAATATATGAAGCTTGCATATTGCATCTTGATCTATATTCTTTTAATTTTGAGTCACAAAATCTTTGCATTAATGAGTTTAAAGCTATGAATTTCTTTTAAATTTTTTTTAAAAATGTTTCATGTCTTATTTGCATTAAATGATCACCTCTTGAGCGAAATTAAACTTGGCATCTCATTGAAGCATTGGGCATCCAAATGTAAACCCCAAAACAGACCATATTGTGTAGTAATTCTTATATGATTAACTTTTATAAAGTATTTGTTTATTTATTTTTTACTTTTCTTTTTCCACATAACCCCTCATTCTTTTGTAAATTATTTAAAATAAAAAATATTCTAATTAAAGTTTATATACAACAGTAAGCAGCAAGTTGTATGTGAGATGATGAGAACGACAATTGGGCAAACAATAGCATGTCAGTGTTTACAACAACCATCAATCTTCATTAAAGAAATAAATTTCCTAAAAAATATTCAGAGTTTGAAAGACATGATTTGTTTTTTGTTTTTGACAAAATAGACATGATTTATTATCTTTCAGGAAAATACCACAAAGTTCTAACTTTAAACTTTAGAATTTTTTAATCTCCTTTTATTTTTCTTATAGTTGCATCTCTCATTCTCTGGTCATCATTCCCTTACCCAAAAAAATGTTAGTTATAATGTAATTTTTCTCTTTGCTTATTTTTTACAATTTTTTTGAGTTGACATTTAAAAAATAAAAATAAAAATCAAAGATTTACATAAATATGGAATTAATATAAAAAACTAAACTTTAATAATCAATCATTTTTTTTATATAAATAAAAAAATAACCTCTAATTCAATTTAGAATCTTTTTAAGGATTAAAGAGTATTAATAATAATGTTTTCATGTCTCGCGCTCACAGGCTAGTAGGGGTGAGAAAAAAATCCGGATCCGATGATCCGATCCGATATCCGGTTTTTTTACCCGAATTTTTTGGGTATCCGATCCGAAAAAGAGGGTCGGGTACCCGGTCCGAATTTTTAAGGTGAAAACCGGATCGGATCCGGGTCAGGAGAAATTAAAAACCGGGTATCCGATCCGGTTTTTAGTGTATATATATATATATATATATATATATATATATATATATATTAATAAATTTAAAATTTTACAAGGGCTTAAGTAGAAAAAAAATCAAAATCCCAAGTTTAAAAACTTAAATAATTATATACTTAATTGCTTATATAGTTATATTTATATATGTACATATTAATAAATTTAAACTCTTCTAGGGTTAAATGTAAAAAAGAAAAACATTTTAAATCCTAGCCTCCTAGTTCTTAACGTCCATCACCCCGCCTCTTCTCTCTAGCCTCCATCTCTCTCTAAGATTGATGCTTCAGAAGATATTTGATTTTTTTTTTTTTTTAATGTCTAAAATTGATAAAGCTTTTTATTATTTTTTTATGACTTTTTTTTGTCGGGTGAATAATGTAAGGTTTTAATTCTCTTTGTATGTTATAAGTTTTTCATATTTGTTTATTTTTATGAATGTTGATGTTGTTGTATAAAACAAATTCATGAAATATATGAAACTTAAATTCGGATCCGGATATCCGATATAAACCGGGTCGGATACGGGTCGAGCTTTTGCCGATCCGAAAAACCGGGTACCCGATCCGGTTTTAAAAACCGGATCGGGTACCCGATTTTGCTCACCCCTACAGGCTAGTAAGAATAAAGTCCACAGGCCATGAAGAGCCTTCCTAACACGGCCCATGCTTAGAAGTTTAAGGATGCAAGGGAAATTTTAAAAGGCAAATATATAAAAGTAAATTCAAGGACATTGGTCCCGGCGGGGCTCGAACCCGCGACCTTCGGCTCATAAGACCAACGCTCTAACCAACTGAGCTACGGGACCGAAGGTGCGTTCTAATGCACAAAAACAAATAAATAACTTTTTCCAACACAACTTCCATTTCATACTTACACAAGATGGCTTGCATTGGTCTGCACGACTGTACATCACATTTCCATGATAACGAACCAAGAATGTGCCTTAATTTAACATTGACCCAAAAATATGATCCCTGCAGAACTCATCACTGTGTTGAACAAAATTGCATCATTGTAGGGAGAAAAGATCATAATAAAATAAAATGCATTACTTGATATAAGCAATTGTGCAACCATAATTCATGGGGTTCTCTTCTTCAAACTTGGCTACACGAGGATGGCTCCGTAAGATGTCGAGCGTGCGTTCCTTGACAGCACCAGTGCCCATACCATGAACAACAAATAGAACACCATAAGACTTGCACTCAGAAATGGCCATCTGAAGCCTCAAAGCTGCTTCATCAACTCTCATGCCACGTAAATCAACTGTGTTTTTTGATGTTCTCACTGCTGGTCCAAAAGTGGAGTCATCATCTTTGTTTTCTGCTACTATGACCCTTTGAGCAAATCTTCTCTGTTAAAATAGTGTATGCACAAAATTGATTAGGTTTGCTATAATAATAATTTGCTTACTCGTGAACATAAGAGAAATGGTAGAGGATAAGCAAATACCAAAGGCAAGTCCTAATATAAAATGTACCTTTCTTATAATGACAAACATAGCTGCACATAAGAGTCTAACCTCTATTTTATATCACATCATTGTGGCGACATCATGGGAAACGAAATTTTGTAATAAATCTATACGAATCATGCATATAAAGCCGAATCAACTGAAAATATTAGAGGACAAACATTAGGCAATATTTTGTTAAAGATTGTTATTTATTGCAGTTAGTTTGTAATAGTTTGTTACATTTGTTATTAATATATGGGAAAATTGTTTATAAACCATTCAAAAGTTCTATAATTGCATATTTACCCTTTAAAAAAACATAATTGTATATATACCCCGGAAAATATAGGTAATTGCATATATGCCCATGAATAAAAGATAATTGCATACATACCCCTGAATAATATATATAATTGCGTATATACCCCTAGGGTTCAAATTAGTTGAAAAAACATTTGTTAACAAATAGAAAATATACAAAATGACCATCATACCCTATGCATATATACCCTTGAAATTTTTTTTTTTTTGTAAAATGACCAATTTACAAGGGTTATTTTGGACTTTTTGTATATCTTAATCCAAATTATATCTATATTTAATAAAGTTTAATTAACTTATGTTAACAGAATCTAACAGCAAGGGCATATCTGCAATTACATATATTTTTCAGGGGTATATATACAATTATGTTTTTTCTGAGGGTAAATATGCAATTATAGAACTTTTGAAGGGTTTATAAGCAATTTTATGTATTATTCAGGGGTATGTATGCAATTATTGTTTATTGAGGGGCAAATATGCAATTTCAAAATTATTCAGGGGTACACCTGCAAAAACCCCTTAATATATATATATATATATATATATATATATATATATATATATATATATATATTCTATTATTCACGATCCTAAGGCATCTTTAATCGTTAGAAAGGAATGAAAAATGAAGGTAAGCACATTGTGAATGTTCCAAAGTGGAATTGAAAATAAGCCAAAGAAACAATTTCCGCAGGTGATACACAAAGACATGGGTGAATTTGTCTCTCTATACATTATGGACCATAAACAAGAAATTAAAAAATACTCAAAGATGTGTTATTACAAGGCCACAGAGTTAAAACAGATCAAACATCAAGACAGAAAATGCTATGGCATAACATATTCCCACAAAAGCAACATACACACACACACAAAAGGAATCTTAATGGTTGTATCAAATGCTAAGGGGCTAAGAATTATATTACCAGAAGCTTGATGGTCAAAAAAACATTAAATAAACCGAGCAGTGAATTTTATATTTCTTTTAGACACCAACTTTATTTTGCAATTGTTTTCATAAAATAAGCCTTGCTTAGAATCTACAATTGCACTCAAATGAAACTGTGCAAAGTATAATGTCATTATTATAAAGTCTGGGTACAGAAAGCAAAAGAATTTGGTAAGCCAACTGTTCATGAATGACAGCAGGGTGGAATTAAAGATGTGACAGCAGAGATATGCAAACATATTCCCTAAGGAATTATAATAGACAGAGAGGGTTAAGATGAATTTTCTTTTCTTTTTTTAAAAGAAAAAAGGATTGAAATAAACAACTGGGAAAAAATTTAAAACAATTACAAACTCTGCAGAGGAAAATGTAATTACATACCTGCTCTTTTAAAGGTGGAATGGATCTATTAAAAATATCCTTCACATTATTGACTGGTTTCATGTCGTTTCTCTTTGCCCGTATCCTAATTTTTCCATATTGGACCATTGCAGTACCATCTTCAGCAAGTGTCTCAATAACAGTGGCCAGCTTGTCCCCTAAGCCTTTGACATATACTTTATCTCCAACTTGTGGCATGTATGTACTATGATACTCAGTTTCTTCAGTTAACATAGAACCACTAGCACTGTGAGATGCAACAATTGAAGCAATAGCAGCTTCTGCCACTCTCATAATGGAATTGAACTGATCTGGATTTGCATTTTCAAGTTGCTTCTCAAATTTCTTGATTATGTCATCCATCCTAGAACTTACAGATCTTAATTCTTGCTGTATCGATTTAGTCTCTTTTGCTTTCAAAGCAGCTTCACGATTGTCTAGATCTTCAGCCTCTGAATTTATCTTCACAAATCAATGAAGAAACATTAACCAAGATTCAGAAGGATAAAATAAATCAAGCATCGACACTATTTCAGTGAAATACAAGTTTATGTTGTCAAAAAACAGAGCCATACCAGCAGGATTGCCCAGAAGCATAGTATTATTGTCAAGAGATCAGAAAAAGTTGTCCCAGAAAGCAAAAAAGAGAGAGCTTGTATGTGCTAACATTTAGAGGAACACTTAAAAAAATTTAAAGAGAACACATTATTGAGAACGCTGACAATTGAGTAAATGGCGAGTATAGAGTCCATTTTCTTTTTACTATGATAAATGACACCCCAATAAATTACAAGTCAAATAAATAACTGAATCAAAGTCCACAAAGTGAAAATAAATATATATATTCAGCATACCTCAAAATGCAGCTTCTTAACCTCGGAAAGAATGGATGCAGCTTCCTTAGCTTGAGCCTCCAGGCAGTTCCTTTCTTCCAATAAAGACTGATAAAGTAAACCCTGACGTTCTTTTTGTTTGTCAGGGAGTAGTCTTTGCACCCATTGTTGGGCACGATCTAGCACCTCCTGATCAAAGCCAATTGACTTGGCAATGCTCAAGGCATTAGAATTACCAGTACTTCCCCAAAGTATGTGATAGGTAGGTTGCAAGGTGTCCATGCAAAATTCCATGGCTGCATTCTCAAATCGAGAATCAGTAGCTTTCAGAAGACTTAAATCTGCGTAATGGGTTGTCACCATAGCTAAACTGACACAACCAGCAAGGTGCTGCAAAATGCTGGTGGAGAGAGCTACGCCTTCTGAAGGATCAGTTCCACAGCCAATTTCGTCGATCAAAACAAGTGATTTTTCTGAAGCAGCTTCTAATATTTTGCAGATACAGGAAATATGCGCGCTAAATGTTGAAAGACTATGCTCCAGTGACTTCAATCCAGAAATTAATAGTTTCAGAATACAACTAAAGATGTTCATGAAAACGCATCACACATGTTCTCTTTGAAAGACGAGAAACTACCTGGTGATCACCAATATCAGCCAGAATTTGATCAAACCATGGAAGCCTTGGGGTATTCCTGGCAGGTAAAAATAGACCAGCCTTAGACATTATAGCTGCCAAGCCCAAAGTTTTCATTGTTGCAGTTTTTCCTCCAGTGTTAGGACCTGAAATCACAACCACCTTCTTTGTATTTTGCACTTTAATGTCCAAAGGAACCGGAGCTTTGCCTTCAAACACTTTTCCAGAATTCATCGCCTGATCACTCTGACTCAACATTTTTGCTGCCCCAGCTTGTTGCTTTGGTACAGGAGACAAACTTCTAAGAAAAGGTTCAAGAAGTAAAGGGTGCTGGATACCTTCAATATCTACCAGTAAATTATTTCCATCTCTTTCTGAATCAATTTTCTCAAAGTCCTCAATGAATGCAGGGCAAACACCATTCATCCATTTGGCATAGGCACCTCTGGCACAAGCGAAATCTAATTCCAAAATCTTTTCCATCAAACATCTAATCCTTGTTTCTGAACCTGCTACCTCTGCGGTGAGAAAACCTAAAACTGCAAGTTCTTCTGTTCTCTCAGCATTTGATAGCCTAACCTCCATATTATTCAGTTCAATCGCGTCCCTTGGCTCCATAAAGTATGTAGCTCCTGAGCTACTAACACTCAGAACAACACCTCCAGGAAGCAAGGACTTATGGGAAGCCTTAATACCAACACACATTCTGGACCGGCGCTTGGTAATCAACGGACTATCAATACCACCAGCCTGGTAAACACTCACAGACACTTCCTTCAACAAAGTGTCGAGTTTCTCCATGTTCTCTTTCCTCTCCAACCTTACAGACTCCAACGTTGCACTAGCTCGATCAAGAATAATAGATAAAGTGCAATCTATACAATACCCTATGTTCTCTACCAATTCAGTCATAAAATCACAGTCTTGAAGTATCTCAAGCAGAGGTGTGAACCTGTCCAGATACATGTTCACAAAGTTATTAAATATTGATACAAATAGCCAATCAATATCGATTTCAAAATCAAAATCATAGGCATAATAAGAATACACAAATAAATCTATAATTTTCAAGAAGAGGAAAAAAAAGGCATTGGACCTGTCAGAAGACTCCCCAATTCGCTCCAAATCCTGAAGAACTCGTCTCGCAGCCTGGAGGCTCCGTTGAACAGTGCAAAGCTCACGAACAGTGAGCAACTCACCGGCGACTGCCAACCTCACTATATCCGACACGTCCTCAATTCCAGAGAAATCCAAAGCCTGGGGGAGCAACGCAGCCGCCGCAGTCTGGTCCAACAGCTTCTGGCTCTCCGCCCGATCCTGACCACTCGGAAGACCACTGCGCTGGCACGCAGCACGTCCTGCGGCCGTAGAAGCAAAGGAGGAGACTTGCGCACAGATGGAAGGCCACTCTAGCGTTTCCTCCGTCTCTTTGCAGAGCTCTTCGGAAAGCCTAACCTTGTTCTCGGTTTCTGGGAATGCAAAGGTCGCTGCTTTGGAGATGGAGCTCGGTCGGATAGCATTGTGGATGATGCTGGAACCCCTAGAAATCGATTTGTGAACAGAAATCAAGGATTTAACAAAGATTAGAACCCTAGATTGGGAGAAATGGTGGAGTTTTGGGGGTTTTGAGAAAGGCGTGAAGCCGCGAAGGATCGCCATGAAAAGAAGTAGGAATTCGTCGTTCCAGGCTTTCTTATCTTGTTTGTCGGATCTGGAGGGAATGTATGCGGATCCGGGTTTCAGATAGAACCCGCAACGCGGACCGAATATACATATATATATATCGATACATATCTATACACAATATCAATCTTAGTAGCTAGGGGTGAGCAAAACCGGGTACCCGACCCGGTTTTCGAAACCGGATCGGGTACCCGATTTTCGGGTCGGCAAAAACTCGACCCGTATCCGACCCGGTTTAAACCGGATACTGAAAACCGGGTACCCGGTTTAAACCGGATCGGATATCGGATATCCGGATCCGAATTTAAGTTTCATCAACTCCATGTATTTGTTTTATATAACAACATCAACATTCATAAAAACAAACAAATATGAAAAACTTATAACTTACAAAGAGGATTAAAACGTTACACTATTTATCCCACAAAAAAAAGTTATAAAAAAATAATAAAGAGCTTCATCAATTTTATACATTAAAGAAAAATAAATCAAATATCTTCTGAAACATAAATGATCAATTTAAAAAAGAGATAGAGGCTAGAGAGAAGAGGCGTTGAGAACTAGGAGGTAAGAATTTAATTTTTTTTTCTTTTTACTTTTAACCCTAGAAGAGTTTAAATTTATTAATATATATATATATATATATATATATATATATATATATAAATATAACTATATAAGCCATTAAGTATATAATTCTTTAAGTTTTTAAAGGAGGGATTTTGATTTTTTTTTTCTACTTAAGCCCTTGTAAAATTTTAAATTTATTAATATATATATAATAAATTTAAATTTTATATAGGCTAAAGAGTAAAAAAAGAAGAAAATCCAAATCCCATATATATATATATATATATATATATATATATATATATATATATATATATATATATATATATATAAGAATATACTAAAAACCGGATCGGATTCGGATATCCGGTTTTTAATTTCTTCCGACCCGGATTCGATCCGGTTTTCACTTTAAAAATTCGGATCGGGTACCCGACCCTCTTTTTCGGATCGGGTACCCAAAAAATTCGGGTCAAAAAACCGGATATCGGATCGGATCATCGGATCCGGATTTTTTTGCTCACCCCTATTAGTAGCAGTACTTAAATCATTCTTAGCTGACATTTGCTTATTATTATTATTATTATTATTATTATTATTATTATTATTATTATTATTTTCTTTTTTTAGTTATTTTAAAAAGAATTGTTTAAAAAATCCAAACAACTTTACATTAGGCCAAAAAGATCTTTAATTCTTTCAAATTCCTTGGAAGTTTCTCATTTTTTCTAGAATTACTTTTAAGTCCAAAAGCTAGATAATATCAGTTTTATTATTCTTACATTACGTACAATTTTTAATTTTGCTCTTTGGTTTTGATACTTCGGATTTACAATTCTTACGTCACTTTCAGTTTTTAATTTTGTTTTTTGGTTTTTTGGTTTTTTGTATATCCCTTTATTATTTGATGAATCTATTCAAATTTGTGTGTTATTGAACAGAATTAGAACTTCCAAATGTGACGTGAGAGATGAAATGTAACTGATTGTAAAAATGAGGGAATATGGAGAATAATATTTTGTCAAAGGACTTATTAGAATAAACTAAAATTTCCAATGACTAATAAGTAATTTCTCCTTATTTTATTGATTTTCTTTAATTATTTTTACTTGTCTATTTAAAAATTATAAAATATAAAATATTATTTTTTAAAATTTACCATTTTATATTAAATATACTTCTACAATTTCTAATAAATTATATTCAACTCCACATATTTTAAAAAAAATATTTTAAATAAAAATAATCTTAAAAGCTAATATGTTTTTTTATAAATCTTAGATTACCAACTAGTTTCAACCAATTTCTTAATCTATATGGTTTAGTTAAAATGAACAAGTAACAAATCGGAGAGAGTAATTAGTATATTTACTGATGACTTTTCATTTTGTTTTAGAAAGCTTGGCTTGGGATTTGATAAACGCCTAACTGTACGTATTATTTATGTATGTTCGCGTATTTTTTGAGTATTTTTATATGTGTGGATGTCCGTTTTCGGTCTAAATTGGTATATTTCGTGTTACAGGTACAAAAGATACCGTGGGGAGTTCGACAACGAGATTTTAGAAGAAATTGGCAAAGAAAACACCATTTCCGAGTCCCTGGTACTGTAGCACGAGGATTTTGGCGAAACGGCTAAATCTGGAGATTCATACGCGTACCCATACGGGCGCATGACTGCCCGCATACAGTTCCTGTAGCAACGGTACTGTAGCCGATTTACTGTAGTAGGGATACTGTAGCATTTGCTGTAGCGCTCACTGCAGCAACTTACACGAAACTCGGGGTGCTACAGTGCCCGTATGTCGGCCCGTATGCCAGCCCGCATAAGTTGCTGGAATTAGGTTTTAAAGGCCTTTAGGGTATCATTTCTCTTGTCTTTTTGGCCACCATTCTCCACCATTGTCATCTAGAGCTTCAAGGTTGCGGGAGAAGGCGGATCTAGGGTGCAAATCGAAGGGGAGAAGAGGAGTGCTATCAAGGAGAAGATCTAGGAGCTTGTTGGCGCGGATCCATCAAGTTCTCATCACCACCTTCTAGTCTTCATCTTAGGGGAGTTTGTTTGAGCTTTGCTTTGTATTTCTTATCTTTTACTCTTGCTCCTTTGTTGATGATGAACTAGACTCCCAAGGTCACCGGGCATCCGGTGAACCTTGGGATGAACTTGCTTGTATGAATACTTGATTTACATGTATGGTATTTGTGTGGTTTGTGGTTTAAGTTTGGTGTATTTGAATGCTTTGGTATGCATGAGAACTCTGTATATCAATATTTAGGTAATACTAGGTTGCATGACCATTGCCCTAGTGTTAGACTCACCAAGCTTAGAAGGGATACATGTACGAATACGCCGTGACCATCGGGTATTTTGTACCCCTCCAACCATTAGGGTTGAGCCTAGATGTTGTGTTTGACCTTAATTAGGGATTTCCCTTGGGCCACTGCAATCGTGTGGGGATTTGGGCGGTAGAAATATCGTAGCGGTGGACATACCGTATTCCAATACCCGTACCGGATTAGGGGTTATCACCGTGACCATCGGGGTGACCTACCTTTGGACATCTCTTGGCCTAGCCACCTCTGCCTGTGTAATTCGAGTATCCTTATAGCTTTAGTAGTCCCGAGGGGATCCTCGCCCGGGGACCTCGCACTTTCATTGTTACTTGCTTCCTTAGTATGCTTAAGTGGTGAGTCTTAGTCCACTTGTTCATAGTTTTCTCTTATTATTCTTATTATCTTGTTTTTATCATATAACTGTTAGACTAGACAGTGCCGTCTAGGGGGAAGTAATAGCAGCTCTTGGGACCCTAGGAATATGACCCCTGTGTCACGCACAGGGTATTACTTGACAACCCGTGCGCTTGCGGATCACACTCACCAGGATTGTAAGCTTGCAAGGTCCAGTCTACGATGGAAATGACTATTTTCACCTTAGGAAAATAATACAAGCCAAAGCTTAGTATATGTTCAACTATTATATATATAGTTTGTCTGGTTATATGGGACTATTGTGGAGGACTTAATAACTAGGTTAAAGATTCAAAGCATGAGTTGCGAATATTCCATGCATCTCACTTTAGACTAAGTTTTATTTCTTAGCATTGCTTCGACCGGTGGTCCAGTTATCTTAACACAGTTCAAGCGATGTCTTAGTGGGCTTCATGAGCTTCTATGTAGTCCAAAGAACCCATTGTTGGGATAGGATCGTGACTGAAATCTTATGATAGAGTGGAGGTTTTCTCAGGATAACCAACTCATTAAAGCATTGAATTATAAAGATACAACTTAAGAAACATGCCAACATGGCAACTCACAAAATACATGCTGAAACAAACCAAGTAATATCGTAAAGATTCAAACGGAACATTTCCAACTAACATCCAAACAATCACTTGCTTCTTCTTAGTCAATCAACCATGTTACTTTCCATGTATACATGGATTCTTCAACAGCTTGAGTGTCTTCATCACCACAGTAGCATTGACTCTTTACTCATCTTCTAATTAGACTCCAACATGCTCCCCATGATCAATGCTCCACGAAAGTATTCAAACTTTTGATGACTCAATCCTTTGGTAAAGACATCTGCTACTTGATCATTAGTTCCACAATGAATTATGCCAAATTGCTCATTCTTCACAAGATCTCGTATGAAATGGTAGCTAGTATCTATGTGTTTTGTCTGTCCATGATGAATGGGATTTCTGGCAATGGAAATGGCTGACTTATTATCATAATAGATCACAGTTGAACTGCTTTGTTTTTCATTTAGGTCCTCTAAGAGTTTGCAAAGCCATACAACCTCACAAGCAACAGCAGTGAGAGCAATTACTCAGCTTTAGTGTTGGAAAATACAACGATTGCTTGCTTCATTAAGCCCTATGCAATGGCAGCTAATCCCAATGCAGTGAGAGCAATATACTCAGCTTTAGTGCTGGAAAATATAGCAATTGCTTGCTTCATTAAGCTCTATGCAATGGCAGTTGATCCCAGTGGGAAACACCAGCCTGTAGTGCTTTTTCGGTCATTTAGAGAGCCTACCCAATCACTGTCTGAATGCCCAATTACTAAACTGAATTTTTTATTTGCAGTATAGAGCAGCCTATAATTCAGAGTTCCACTAACATACCTCAGTATTCTCTTTATTACTCCAAAATGATGCACTATTGGGCATTCATGAAGCTTGAGACAACCGATACTGCATGCACTAAATCTGGTCATGTATGAGTTAACAACCCACCCACAAACCTTCTGTATCTTGTAGGACAAGTACTCCTTGAATTATCCTAAGAGTGAAGCCTTTCATTAGAGTTCATTGGACTTCCCACAGACATGCAGTGCTTCATCCTTGCTTTGTTTACAAATCCTCTGCATACTTGCGTTGAGAAACAAATAGAGAGTCACAAAATTGATTAACTTCCAATCCGAGAAAGTATTTCATTGGACCCAGATCAGTCATTTCAAACATTTTCATAATCACTTCCTTGAACTCTCTTAACATCTCCTCAGATGAACCCATATAGATAATGCTATCTATATGGGTTCATCTGAGGAGATGTTAAGAGTAATGCTATCTATGCACAAATATAGTAGCAGTATCTTAATATCTCATTGTTGTTTTTTATACAAAGTAGGTTCGTTTGCACTATGCTCAAACCCCAATTGAATGAATTGTGTGTCAATACAGCTATACCAAGCTCTAGGAGCTTGGCAAAGCCCATACAGAGCTTTCCGAAACTTGTACATGGAATCTTTTTTCCCGGTGATGATGAAACTTTTTGGTTGTTCAACAAATATTCCATCTTTTAATTCTCCATTCAAGAAGGATGTCTTGATGTCCAACTGATAAATTCTCTACCTTCTCTTAGTTCCTATAGCCATAAAGAGACGTATAGTCTCCATTTCAGCAAACGGAGAGGAAACCTCATCAAAGTCTTCACCTTCTCATTGAGCATATCCCTTTGCAACTACACGTGCCTTCTTTCTCAGTAAAGCACAGTCTAGTTTGAATTTGGACTTAAACACCCATTTCAAACTGATCACTTTCTTCCCTTCTAGCAAGGTAGTTAGCTCCCAAGTTTGATTTTTATGAATCACCTCCATCTCCTCATTCATGGCTGCAATCCATTCACTGCTTGTCTTCATATCTTCGTAAGTCATGGGTTTGTAGCTGTCAAAGCCACGGAGCAAGAGGAGTATATTTCACTAAGATTTCGATACCTTATCGGAGCTCCATCGTTGGTGGTTGTTTCCATTGAGTTGTTGGGAGATGAAGTGTTTAGATGATGATGAATCTTTAACTGTTCATTTGATTATTCCAATGGTGAAGATTCATTCGTTTGATCTTTTTCCTCATCAGCAAATGGAAAAAAGTCTAATGTTGCTAAGTTGGAGGCTTTCGACCTATCAAAGTATTTACTTTTAAAACACTGGATATTCATGTTGATGTGTACACACTTCGTGTCTGGATCTATCACCCTATAGGCTCTTGAGTGATCGTAATACTCAATAAAAAAATAGATTATTGACTTGGCATCATCGATATTGGTTTATTGTTGTGAGGTAACAAGCCTTTAAGTGAGGCACCCGAATACCTTGAAGAATTCCATACTGGGCTTTGACCTAGTCAATGCTTCATGCAGAGTTTGAGACTCAAGCACCCGAGTCAACGAATGGTTAAGAATAAACATAGCAGTCGCCATCATTTCTCCCCAAAACTCTGATGGCATCCCAGCTTCTTGCAGCATAGTGCGCACCATCTCTGTGACAGTTCTATTTTTCCTCTTTGCGACCCCATTCTACTGAAATGATTTAGGAGCCATCAGATGATCCAAGATGCAGGAAAGGTTGCAGAACTCTTTGAATTATTTGGATACGAACTCTCCTCCCCTGTCAGTCTGGAGAGCTTTCAACGGTAGTGATAATTGCTATTCTACCAGAGATTTGAAAACCTTGAAGTGTTGTAAAACCTTTGACTTCTTTTGTTGAAAATATATCCAATTATACCTTGAATAATCATTAGTTGGAAGGAAAAATAGAGATTGCCTCCGATGGTTGGAGTTTTCATTGGTCCTACTAGATCGGCATGGATCAATTCCAATGGAGCTTTTGCTCGTGTTGATGGTCCCTTTGGGAATTCCTTATGAGCTTGTTTTCCAAGTGAGCAGATCTCATATGAATTTACACTGGTGATGGACAGTAACCAAAGCACCAATCACTCCTCATATAGGTGCTTCATAGTTTTTGAATTTATATGTCCATATCTCTTGTGCCAGAGATTTGTGACATTCTCTTCTTCTTGTGCTACATGTGCATAGCTGACATCCTCAGCAATAAGTGGCAAGAGTCTGTGTTTTGTGATGCCAACTTGTGCTATCTTGGCTTTTGATATGGCTTTCTTAATGATTCAATCTCCCCTTGAGAACGCTACATCATATCCAGAGTTCATCAATTGTCCTAAACTTAGAAAGTTGTGTGCTAAGTTAGGGATGAACTGAACATTTGTTAGGATGGTTGTCTTGCCTAAGCTTGAACCCAAAGATGCAGAACCAATTCCTTCAAATTTGAGAGCTTTTCCATCTTTGAGCCTTATGATTTGATTTATTGTAGGTTCTATAGATTAGAACAGCTTTCTTTCTCCTGACATGTGGTTTGAACATCCATTGTCAATAAGCTATGTTCCTTCTCATTCATTCACTCCATCAGCTCATACCATAAACACCACTCCTTCTTCATCTTTAACTTCTTCTATTACATTAGCTTCCTTGTTCATGTTCCCACACTTAGACTTAACATGTCTAAACTTCTTGCAAACAAAACATTGAACTCCCTTGTACTGTCTTTCACTTTCATTTGATCAACCACCTTCAGCACTTCTTCCACGGCCTCTTCCTCTTCCTCTGAACTTGTTACGACCGCGCCCTCTATTTCCTCGGTGGTTATCATTAAAAGGTGAGCTTTTGATATGAAGAGTTTTTTCTTCTTATGGTTCTTCTATGATGTCAAGTATAGACTCATGGCTTCCAAGAGAATCACTGAGGTCATCAATGCTGAGAGTATTGAAGTCTTTAGCTTCAATGATTGAATGCACAACCTGTAAAAATCTTAGAGAAAGACTACGTAGGATCTTGGAAACTACTGTCTTTTATGAGAGCTCTTCATCCATCATCCAAATTTTATACACCACTTCAAAGACCCTGCTAATGAAGTCTTGAACCTTTTCACCTTTCTTTTCCTTAGTAGCATCAAATTCTCTATGAAGAGAATGTAGTTTAACTGTGATAGTTTTTATATTCCCTTGGAATTCATTTTTGATAATTTCCCATGCTTCCTTGGCAGTCTTTGCTTTAGAAATCCTAATGAAAATTCTTTGATCTAAAGCTTGCTAAATAAGATAAAGGGCCTTGGCATCTTTTTTCATGCTCTCATTGATTTGGATTCCATCTCCTTCTTAACTGAATCCCTTTTCAATGAGATTCCATTGGTCCTTTGATTTGAACCTGGTCTTCATCATCAAGCTCCATAGGTTGTAGTTTTCCCCCATTGAAGAAGGAAACATTTGTGTCTCTTGTTGATGAAGAGCTTGCCATCTCTTTCTTCTCCAATTTCTGATACCACTGATAGGATTGTGACTGAAATCTTATGATAGCGTGGGGGGTTTTCTTAGCATAACCAATTCATTAAAGTGTTGGGTATGTGGAGCCTTGATTGTGTGACACCCCTTGAGGCGTGGATTCAACTCAGCGCTGAGTTAGGGGATGTGAGGGAGCATCAGTTTTAGGTTGGGGGTGCAGAGGAAATGTCCCTGCAGTAGGATGTAAGGGTAATTTGAATCTGGTTAGGATTATAGTTTGATAATCTTGTAAAATTTATTTGGATAGCTTTAGGATCTGGATAAGTTTAGGATCCCAATAAGGTTAGGATCCATATATATTTTACCCTTTTTCCAGATATACCTCAAAATTCTAATCCAGATATACCTTAGAGTACTACTCCAGATATACATTAGATTTCTTCTATATATAGGCAGTCCTGGTAAGATGTAACTATCTGCTTTTGATATTGAAATAAAACCCTAGTGCGGCCATGGACATAGGCAAAATTGCTGAACCACGTAAAGCTTGTTTTTCTTGCTTGTGATTGCTTTTTTACTTTGTTTTCTCTCTTGATCATCGGCCAAAAATTGATTCCCAATAATTGGTATCAGAACGAGGTTTGAGAAGAAGAATGGGAGCAATGGCGGAAAAAGGCAAGATTTGAATTAAGAAATTCGATAGCAAGAACTTTAGATTCTCGATGATGTAGATAGAGTGATATCTCTACTAAAATAAGCTCCATGAACCACTATCAAGGAAAAAGCCAGTGAAAATGGAGCAGCCGGATTGGGATTTGCTTGATCGCCATGCTTTTGGAGTGGTTTGTTTGACATTGGCGAGGAACGTGGCTTTTGACATCATCAAAGAGAAGACAATCGCGGATCTAATGAAGACGCTATCAAATATGTACAAGAAACCATATGACTTGAACAAGGTCTATTTGATGTGTCATTTATTTAACTTGAAGATGATGAAAGGAGCATATGTTACAGACCATATCAATGAATTTAATGTGATTATGACTTAATTGAGTTTGGTGGAGATCACCTTTGAAGATGAGGTAGAGCTGATTTTGCTATCATCCCTACCAGAGAATTGGTCTACGATGGTAACTGTGGTGAGCAATTTGTTAGGAAGTGTAAAAATGAAGATGGTTGATATCCAAGATTTGATTCTGAGAGAGGATATTTGTAGAAAAGAATCAGGAGAATCACCGGATTAACTTTCAACACACAAAACAGAGGAAAAAGGCAACAAAAAGGTAAGAAGTGGAAAGCAAAGGTGAAAAATCAAACTGTCTTTAGTGTGAAGTGTCTGAGAATAGACAATGGTGGTGAGCTAGAGTATTATATAGAAGCTATGCAAGTAGAAGATTCTGTCAAGTTGGAGTTAGTCATGAAAGAGGAGATGAATTCCTTAGAGAAGAATCATACTTGGGTGTTGACTAAGCTACCAGATGGAAAGAAAGCCTTACAGAATAAGTGGGTGTACCATGTCAAGGAAGAGTAAGATGGCAAGAAAAGGTACAAGGCTAGACTAGTGGTGAAGGGCTTTCAACGGTTGATTGAGGATGAGACAATAACATTGAATAAGGTACTTGGTGCAAAGAATTCAACAAACATGTTGAAAAAGAATGTAACCATCTAAAAACTTAGGCTATGCATGGCCTCATTTGGCCTCCAAGTTACTTGATGAAGAGGAGGCGCCGCACTAGGAGCATCATCTAAGCTACAGAGATGAGGGTTATAAGAGAGCTGATTATATTAGAAGATCAGTCTCCAAGTGGGAGATTATTGAGTATGTGGAGCCTTGATTGTGTGACATCCCCTGAGACACGGATCCAACTCAATGCTGAGTTGGGGGTGTGCGAGGGAGCATCGGTTTTAATTGGGGGTGCGGAGGAAGCACCCCCTTGGTAGGATGCAAGAGTAATTTGAATCTGGTTAGGATTATAGTTTGATAATATTGTAAAATGTATCTGGATAGGTTTAGGATCTGAATAAGTTTAGGATCCAGATAAGGTTAAGATCCAAATATGATTTACCCTTTTTTCTAGATATGCTTCAGAGTTCTAATCCAGATATACCTTAGAGTACTAATCCAGAAATACCTCAGATTTCTTCTATATAGAAGCAATCCCTTGTAAGATGTAATTGTGTGCTTCTGATATTGAAATAAAACACTAGTGTGGCCGCAGACATAGGCAATCTTTTCGAACCACGTAAATCTTGTCTTGTCTTGCTAGTGATTATTTTCTACTTTGTTTTCTCTATTGATCATCGGTGGAAATCTGATTCCCAACATAATGCACTAAAATATAAAGATATAATTTAAGAAACATGGCAACACGGCAGTTCACAAAATACATACTGAAGTAAACAAAGTAATACAGTAAAGATTCAAATAGAACATTTCCAACTAACATCCAGACAATCACTTGCTTCTTCTTAGTCAATCAACCATGTTACTTTACATGTATGCATGGATTCTTCAACAGTTTGAGTGCTGTCATCACCACAGTAGCATTGACTCTTTACTTATCTTCTGATCAGACTACAACATGCTAGCTGCCATTGACAAAAGTCTTAGCTTTCACCAGTCCCCGCTTACCTTCTTATGCTGTCTAACCATTGCGTTCTCTCTTTGAGCTCTGCTACACTCTTCTTCCTATTTTCTGTTTCCTTACAAACACCTCCTTTTTCCCTAAGGTTTATTATTATGCTAAAACTCTTGAAAGAATTTGTGAACTAAATTGTAATATTACATAATGAATGGTTATTCAAATAAGTGAACCAACAATGATGATACCATTTGGACTAATGGTAAGTTATAATTTTGGGACTCCAATGGAGTACTTCGAGTGTGGATTGTCTATATGTGCATGGTGGAACAACCAGAGGATGCAGAAGATATATGCATTGACTGCATGGCTATTTGGTTTTGTTGGAGGGGTACTATTATAGACAATGGGGTTATCATGATATCATCTTTACAACGAAGGATCAAAACTCAAGTGAGGGTGACATTGATCCTAGGAGATTCACATTTGACTCATAGCCGATGTTCGTGCTGGGACTATAGTGGTGATGGTGAATGTTGTAGCTCTTATGGTTGGCCTTTTGAGGATGATGGTGAATGGAGATGAAGACGAAGAAGGTGGAGATGGTGGTCTTGGATTAGGGGAGTTTGTTTGCAGTTTGTGGGTGTTGTTAAGTTTCTGACCATTTGTTTGGATGCTCTTTGAAAAGGGTAGTTTTGGGATCCCTTGGATTATTGTCTTTAAGGTAGTTGTTTTGGTCATACTTTTCTTGCAAATATTTACCAAGTGGTCATAGTTTTAGCAAAACACTTAAGGTGTTTGAATGTATCATGTGAGCAGAATGTTAAATATTATCAATTTTTATGTATTTTGTATATTGACTAATGAAATTATTACTATATTAGTGTAAAAAATTACTATTATTTATAATGCCCAAATGTTGCCAGAGTGTATTAACCGATCACCAGAATTTTTATCCATCTATATATTCATTTTAGTTTTGTTTAGTTGTTTTTGTGGGGATACCAATCACTTTTAGTAATCTATCACTTTTTTTCCTTTTTTATCCTTCTGCTTTGTTATATTTCTTGATTATTTTCGTTATAGTTTTTATTAATAAACTTGCAACATATTAACTTTCATCAAAAGAAAGGTTAACCTCATTTACATGTGACTTATGGATCTTGACAAAGTTGCAATTAACCTGCAAATCCTTGTTTTTTAGAATCTCTCTAAATAAGGATATGAGTCATTAAATTTATATGCTAATTAAAACAATTTTTGCCCCTTCTTTTCTCCTTTGAAATTTTAAAAAATACAATCACTATCAAATGTAAGTAGCTCTTCCTTGTTACAATTAAATTCTAAGAGATAGGTTTTGTATGTATTTTTGTTGAAAATGAAGCAAACTACTAAGAAAGGCTTTTAAATGCATTATGGTTCTCACTGGTAACACAGCAATGGAAAAAATAAGTTTTTTTTTTCTTATTAAGAAGACATGGATAGGGAGAAGCAAGACATTCTACATAATGTTAATGAAATATGAGTGCGTCCATTCAATGTTATTTACTTGAGCTAGGCAATCTTTACTTTGGCATTGGCGTGCAAGGAGTAGCTGATTAAATAAATCTCCAATAACTTTCTTTTGCTACATGAGCTTTATAAGTGCTACTCCATGTCCTTGGCTGTGGATTAATGCATTAAACTGCAAAATGAATATCAGTGAAAGGAAGAATCTTAAATGATGCAAATAACAATCTAAAATAAGAACAAAATCCTTGAATTATGAATTTGCTCATAAAAGTATAAAAGTTTAACTTAATATACACCTAGAGAAAAACATGCATTTATATGAACCTTTTTGTGACATTCATTGTTGATAAACAGAGTATCAAAAATAAAGTTAGGTTTATATCCCTTCATCACTTTAATCTCTCTTGAATGTTTTTCTTTGTGACCTAGACACAAATCTATATTTGTTTTTTGCACAAATAACAAAATGTTCGGCAATCAAATTGTTAAAAAAATATATATATATATCTAATCAATGGTTACATATGTCTCCCAGACATTCCATAAAATAATACATGTTAATTAAGGACATAGATTAATTAACTATTAAGCTTAATCAAAGACAAAGATAGAGAGCCTTATGCAGACTCTCATAGCATGACACTGGAATCCTGTACCCATACAGTGGTGTCAGGGGACACAACGGCAACTCACCGGCCTTTGGGTAGAGGCGTTCCCTATAAAGTTCATCTCCCACCTGGATTGGTTGTTTCAGTGAAAATTCTAGCAGGTCTATTTAATCATATAATAAATAATACAAACTCTTAATAATACAATAAAGAAAATATTATATTTTAGCCCCAACAATCTTTCCCAATATTGCATATTTCAAGTTCATTTTTTATTTCAAATTATAATGTATCTTCCAAGATAATATCTCGCCTTGCACTAAAATTATTTAATTATTTTATAACTCTGAAGTGGGTTAAGCATGTTTAGTTGAGTTGATGACATATTTAATTAGCACTCTCAGTCATGGGTCACTCGAACATTTTCAGAGGCCGAGCTTGACTTCCAGCACCAAGCACACATGCTGCAGCCTTGCCACTTGTGCCAACCAACTTTTGGGCTTCCCATACTTAAAAAAATTCTTGGCACTCATCATCTCGACCAAAACTACCCCTATAGTGCTTAGCTACTACCGGGCTTCCTGTTAGACTGTTACAAACCTTCCCCGCCCAAAGAACCTAACACCCTCATCCAATCAAAAGGCATTTAGATAATTTGAAATTAACCTTAACAAATTATTCCATCATTTAAGAAGTTTGCTATCTCGTCTAAGTCTTCAACTTCCTTTCCCTCACTCCCATAGTGCCGAAGTAGAAGTCATTAATCTTCACAGCTTTGTAAATCTTTGCCATCATTTCCTAATGAGCTCAAGCTAAGTGGCAGGACTCCAGCCCTGCCCAATTTGTACCTTGGCATGAGAACCTATTCCCTTGTCAAACAACATCTTGCTACGAGCCTCAGGACTTGTTACACCCCCTTTCATCTTCGTTATCTCTTGGATCTACCCCAATGATCCTTCCTTACCAAAGACAGAGTAGTAGAGTTCTTTGCTTCCTCTCTGCCAAGTGCCTCTGCGCTTGCTTTTGTTATCCAAGCTTTTTCCACATAATAAAGTTAAACCGGGACCCCTCTACCCAACTTCAAGTAACTTTACAATCCATTACAACAACAAAGGGGTGATTATTCCCCATGGCACAAAGAAACTAAGATGGTGCCAAGTGGAACTCTTTTCTTTGGTAGAGTCCCTTGAAACTAACCTGGCCTCTGAGCATAGCATCTAGTATTTGCATCCCCTTCTTAGGACGGTGGAGCGAGGACTGCCCCGACTCCAATCAAGTATGGCCCCATCTTGGTTGCTTCCCAACAACCTGGGAAGAGTTGAGGTAAGGCTTGGTTGGCGATGAGCATGGACGGCGTCACGCCATCATAGTCTTTTGGAAGAAAAAAAAACTAAGTGTTGGCTACAATAACCTTCCATCAGTAAGACTGTGATAACTAGAGAGCTCCTAGGTTTATTGATGGAATGGTTGGAAGACATCATTGGGTGACTGGTTAACCCTGTCGGATCCTTTTCAAATGGATTCTTGGCTCTCTGTCAAAGTTGTGAAGACTTGATTGGTTACATCAGCGAGCTTGGCCATTCTCTCTATGTTGTAACTCCTTAAATACAATCACTAGAAGTGGATATGAATCTTCTCAAAGATGTTGGCTTTCCTGGGTGTTGAGCGTGTTAAGGTGTCGGAACCCTCATCTTTTGATGGCATTCGTAATGCCAAGGCCTTGGAGAATTTCCTTTGGTACATGAAACATTACTTCAAAGAGGATAAAGTCCCAAAGGGCGAGCAAGCCTCCTTGGTGTGCATGTACCTTACCACCGATGCCAAATTGTGGTGGAGGAGCCACTACATAGAGGATGCCCATATCGGGTGAAACACTTTCAATTCATGGGATAAGTTGAAGGAGTTGAGGGAGCGATTCCTTGCAACACCGGGTGGGTTGCAAGAGTGGCCTTGAAGAATTTGAAGCAGATGGGTACCATTTGAGAATATGTGAAGGAGTTCACAACCCTTTTGTTTGACATCAATGACATGTTCAAGGAGGACTAGTTGTTCTACTTTCTCATAGAGCTGAATCCTTGGGCTCAAATCGAGATATGTAGACAAGGAGTGAAGGACTTGTTAACCATCATTACTTATGCAAAGGCTTTATTGGACTTTCATGATGCGTCTACATCCGATATGGGGGAGGCATCGCGATCCAAGGAAAAGTCTAAGCTGAGGAAGGACTTTCATCGTGTGAATCACACAATGAAGACTCCTGATGTCAAGAAGACTCGGGAAGAGAAGGTTGAGACCAGGTGAGAAGTCTTAATACCAAATCATCAGGTGCTTCATCTGTTAAGGACCACATCAAACAAAATAAATGTCAAAAGTAATATCACAAAGGCAACGAAAGCAAACAAGAGAACATACAAAAGATAGGCAGCCTAAAATACTTAGACTTTTATTACTTAAGAATGAATCCCATTGCCTCTCCCTCAAAACTGTTCAGCCAAAGGGCTTATCTAAGAACCAAGAGAACATGGCGATTCCAATAACCAACCACTAAGGAACATGGTCACCATCTCGCCAAGTGACCATGTTTAAGAGAACGTAGTTCAACCGCCTGCCACAATCATCCATTCACTTGCCCTTGGTCAAGACCAGTAGCCACGTTCGAATGCCATCCCACATGTTTGTGGTCATACTCGCAGGGGAGAAAAGTGTTGACCACTTTCCACATGTGTCCAAGTACTTTGGCAACCACTTGGAGCAACCATTCATGTGTTACCCCACCCATGACTTTGGCCACGCGCAGATACCACTCCGTACATCTCTAGATCACACGCTCACGCTCAAGTAGCCAACACGCATGCACCTGCCCACCTGATCATGTGCCCGCAGCATCTCACCTGTGTATGAGCGCCCATGCTTCTTGGTTAAGCCTGCTTGGCTAGCTCGACTGTGACAAGATTTCTTGATGCTATTGATCATGCTTGCCTGCTTACCTGGCTGTGGCAAAATTTCTTGGTCAGTCTTACCCGTCAGTCCCTGTAGTGGTAAGATTTCTCAGCATTGTGGTCACGGCAGCTAGCCCAACTGGCTACAGTAGGTTTTCTTAGCCACACCTTCCTAGCCCTCTCGACTTGCCAAGTTTCCTCAGCGCTCTTAATCACGCACCCACTTGAACATGCTCTTCGATAGAGCTTGATATCCAACCTCAAGAGCACCAACTAAGTGCAATTAATTATTGGATTATTTAATAGAATGCAACCCAAATTTCTAAGTTAGGTAAAATTGTTAGGCTGTTACTTGATCTTACTCAATATGCCTTTTATCAAAGGTAAGATAGGGAACTCATCTTGTAGTGTTTTCAAAATTAACTTTACTAAAGCTTTTGACGTAGTTGAATTCGGATTTTTGTAGAAATCCTAGCTAATAATTTTTTTTTCAAACTAGTTGAATTACGATTATTCTTTCCTCTTCCAAAGTAAACATTCTTGTGAATGGAAGCACTTTAAGATTACATTCGATACTAGAGAGGTTAGGTTGGGGGGGGGGTGCTTTGTTCCCTCTTATTTGCCTTGATCATTAATACCCTTAAGATTATGTTTATTAGACTTATTTGTGGGTTTGCTGGAAAAATCGGGAACCTTGCATACCCATTAAAACGAGCATGAAAAAGCCTGGTGCTAACTCAGTAACCCGTCCAGTTTAACCGTGAACTGGTTGACTTGGTCAGGTTAACCAGTTCATAATGCTATGGTTTATTTTGGCAATACTTAATAATATTTATTATTATTTCTCATTAAAACCACAAAATTATATGTATAAATTTGTCATTTGCATTCCAAATTAAATCATCAAAAGAAACACAAAAAAACCAGAAAAGAGGGGAGTGTACAATGATGGTGGAGGCAAGGAAGTCCTAGAATGCCACATAAAGTTGGAGTACTGCAAAACTGGTGACCAGTCTTTTAGAATCCGGAGTAGCGAGTCACAGCCCTCCAACAACTCCATTGGTCCATGTATGCCAAGTCTAGGTCTTTCTCCACCTCCTCGACTACTCCAGCACCCACATGGATAGCGATACCATGTAGCCCTAGCACAAGTTAAAAAAAGCATTAAACTCTCATCCTAGTTGTACGATTAAGCTTGGATGGCTATGATTTGTCAATTAGAAAAAGATCAGCGTGAAGATTTAAATAGGAAGTGCACCGTTTCCATCAATCACTAGAACGTGAAGATTTAAATGGGAAGTGCACCGTTTCCATCAATCACTAGAAGAGTCACGTGATTCGTACCAAATTAATATTAAATTTCAATCTTTAATCAATAAATAGATTACAAAAAATATATATATTTCATAAATATAACTACAAAAATTAACTAAATCAAATTAAAAAATAAAATTCATTAATATGTTATGATAAATACTTTATAGATATTTCATTTTATCCAAAACAAATAAAATAGTAAATGAGTGTAATTTCATTATAAAATATAAAAATAAAAATATTCCAACTAAATAAAAAATATAAGAAATAAAAAAAAAACTCAGAGATTGATAAGTTATATAATTTATGGATAAAATTTATCATCTATATAAAAAGGATAAGAATTAGTGAGTAAAATTTCTTATCAATTCTAATAAAACCAACCAATAAACAAACAAATAAATAAAAATCAGTGAAAACGAAGCCTAGAGAAGTTCAATAATTATATATTGATACATTAATTTGGTCACTAATTCACAAAACACAAGAAAATTAATGACATAATTAGATAACAGTAATGTAAAAAACAACAACTTGAATTGTTTTTGGTCTAAATGAACTCCTCATATAGTTGATGAAAATATTTTCAATTCTAAAAGCTGACTCTAAAACTACAGTAGATATAGGAGTTACCAAACTATCACTGGCCAAAAGTGAAGGTTCATTATACTTTAGTGAGTTTTTATTTAGTATTCTTAGATATTAATATCACTATTCAACTTCAGCCCTCTTTTCTCCAAGTAAAGATTCAATTGTGATTTTTCACTTGTAGCTTTAGATTTGCTTAGATACTCTTTATAATTTTTAGTCTCATTACAACTATCAAGTTTAACCCTAACAACATTAGAATCTTACAAGAAAAAATTAGCCCTGTAACAGTTGAACGTTAACCAAAGATAAAAAGGTGAATTTAGAGTTTTTTAAATACTCGTCAAATAAAATTATGAACATATTAAGAATAGTTTGTATAAACTTTAAATGCATGACTACCATAGAGTTTAGTATAACATTAATCTACATAGTTCAACTTGTAAAAAGTATTTAAAATGATATCACAGGATAGTATTAAACTATAATTAGTCCAATATTTATTGAATTCTTTTGCGTCTTCTTAACCACAGGACTCAAGAATGTATGTCGACTTTTAACAATGCTTACCAAGACATGGTAAACTTTCCAAATCACTCTAAAATAAATATTTAAAGTGGGATATTTGGAACTAGAAATCATACAAGTTACATCATAAAAAACTTTTAAAAATTACAAAGAATTTGAACATCTCCCCGCTTCTCATCAAAATGTTAAAAAAAATGAAAATTTTTATCTTGATACCCCCAATAAGCAAACACATAAATTTCTTAATTACATTTAAGTGAACCTTTTCTAGCAATTTCATTGATTTTTTTTGTGTTCACCAGATTTTTGCTATGTACTTTATCCCATCAAGGACTTTACTAACAACATCATTAATGAGTCCCAAACCAGCTCGAATAATGAGATTTATATATATATATATATATATATATATATATATATATATATATATATATATATATATATATATATATATATATATATCAACAATATCTAATTTGAAAAAAAAGAACACCATTACATAAAAAAGCTTTGTTGATGCGAAAACAACTTTAAAAGAAGAAACCATGGCATCATTATAAGAAGAATTATACAATGTGACGTTGAAAATTTTTTAGCCTATTTTCCATTGAGCTAAGCACAGAAAAAGTTCATCTACTACGTTCAAACCATCATAAGGAGGGGTCAAAGCTCTAAATCTTATTATCCTTTTTTGCCATTTCCAATAATTACAAATATAATGAGCAATAACACTAATATATTCATCAATAATGTACTCAGATTTCCAATTATCAGATGCTAAGAATTTTCGACATAGGGCTTTAGCCAACTCTTCTTTGACATTCTCTCTTTTGTTTTTTTGGCATAGTAAAGTAGAACATCTTTAGTAGCTATTTGTTTATTTTTATTCTTGTAGTTGGGACTAATACTCATCAAATATTTAATCCACAGTTTCTTAGCTATTCTAAGATAATGCTTACCACATACAAAAAAATTGAAATAACTTTCTTCTTGGTTATACTTATAATTGTTGATAAGTGACCTATCAATTAAACTTGGTCAAATTGTAAATGTGTATTATTTAATATCTTTGTTATGTTTTTTAAGAAAACATTATAAGTGACAATCTCAGATAAGAAGTTCCACAAGAGGATTTAGCTGATAGAATGGTCTTATAGTGGTTGCATTGTACCTTTAAGAGCTCTTTGTCCTCAAACACAAGCTTTTTCCATTTCATTCCACCCTTCAAATGTAGTAGATTTTTTATACTTAAGAGCATTAATTTCATAACAGGTATACCCATCCTCCATATATGGCAGTATTTGAACTTGCCATTGTCAGGAAATTCAAACCAGACAACAATATAAAGTGCTAAATAAATAGGAATACTAGAAAATAGCCAAGGCATAATTTGATTTTATAATAAGAAAAACCACAAAAGCATTTGTAGTTTTGTACCATGAATGCAAATCCTTATTTATTGACATTAAGGCTCCGTTTGGATCACGGAATAGTAAATGGAAATGAGAAAGAAGGGAATGGAAAAGAGGATGGAGATAGGAATAAAAAGGAGAGAATAGAATAAAAACAGTGTTTGTATAGAGGGAATAAACATTAGGAATGAATAAAAAGTAAAAAGGTAGAATAGGGTAAAATGAGTTTCATATACTTCATTTGAATAAATTAAATTAATATATAAAATAGTGAATTATATTTCACTCTAATTATTAATAATTAAGTATTTAAATAAAATATTAATTGTAATTATTATATTAATTAATTATCTATACTAAATATTTTACTTTATCTAATATTTAAATTATATTACAAACCATAATATGTGACATAGACCATTTATAACCTAGATAATTACTCAAATAATTCAATGTTTATAACTATGTAGGTATTTAAATATTTTACATCCATCCTACTCACTCCGATTAGGATAATTTATATTTAAATTAAATCATTCATATTAATTACTATTATTAATCTAATGTTGAAAACTATTAATCAACAAATTTTGTTATTAGATACTTAAATTAAACCATTCATTTTAATCCCTTTTCTATTTAAAAAGTATAATTATGCATTTTATTTTAAAATAAATGATAATAATTATTAATTAGGCTCAAAGAATATATGACATGGGCTCAAACAATCATGGTTTTCATACATCTTGAAGATTACACATGTTCACAAATTGTTTTCATGTTTGCATAAATATTCTTCATATGATTATCACATATTGCATACTTGTTGAACATACAAACTAGAAAAAATAAGCATCATATAACACCACAAACATTACAAAAACAAACAAAACCATCAATTAAATACCATGTTTCTTGAACCAACAATATATATGAATAACAAAGCTGAACAATATATATGAACCAACAAACTAGAACATCTTTCTTGAACTAGCAATATGCGACTGTCATTGTTCTTTAAACATACAAACTAGAACATGATGTTAGCCAAAAACAATGGCTTACCAACTCCTCACAAAACCATCAACCTATAATCAGTGGCACCCATTGAAAGTAATTAAAGAGTTGAAAATGGCAGCTGGGTTGGTGGATCAATGGCCTATAAAAGGGCCATCAGTTGAAGCTTATCATTCACAATTGAAGTGTGAGAGTGGGAGAGAAAAATAGAATAGTGGGAGTAATAAAAAAATATTTTTGAGAGTTTGTATTTCTCTTAGTATAAGAGAGAGTGGTGGTCTTCTCCTAATAGATAGAGTTTGTAACTCCTGAAATTTTTCCACTTTGAAAATTTGTCTATCAATGCCTGTGATTTTTACCTTAATTTTATAGGGGTTTTCCATGTAATAATTTTATAGGGGTTTTCCATGTAATATCTTTGTGTCATTTATTTTTTAGCATTATTTTTCATTTCTTTTCCATTGGTACTACTCTATTCAGTCCTACATTTTATAACACATGCTACATATAATAGAAGAGTGCATGATATTGGCTAATGTCTTAAAGTTGAACAAAATACGAGAAAGTCCTTGAAACAAAATTTTTACAAAAATAGTTTGTATATTAAGTAGGTAATATCACATCCTTAGAATTAAATGAGAGAATGCAGCTTCATATCATCTAGTAAGTCTCAAAATAAGTTCAATTGCTTTTCATCTTTCAATAAAGCCTGCATTACCACTAAATGCCTCATCTTCAGAAAGTCCATCAACATTGAAAATTACATTACTCATTAATTTCTTCTTTTCCTGAACTTCTCTATGAGATGCTTCCATGAGTGCGTGGGCTTTAACATTATGGATTGCACATTCAGCCATCATTTTAAATCTTGGTCCAACCATTTCCACAAATTGATGGAAATTTTTAGAAATTGTCTCGATATATTGTTCCTTAATATGATTTTTCCTATTTCGGTTTACAAAACTTAAGATATTATCATTTGAAGTAATAGGAGATGATGAGTCAATAGATTTGTCCATGGACATAAAAAAAAAATCATCACTTGGAATTTGTGAGAAATACTTATTCTTATTTAGGCTAATGCTTTCATGTAGATGTTGGTTTGCATCATCTCCAAGATTACCCCTTGCATTACCCTTTGCTCTGTCCTTTGTGAAAACAGGGGCAAGATCATTAAAGAATGGAAAAAATTTCCCATAAAGTCCTGTTGCTTCCTTATGATTCTACATTGTAATGGAAAATAAAGTTAATAATGGAAATGCAAAGCAAATTCTCTACATAAGTAACAAACACAATTAAATATACCTCGACATATTCATCGTATGCACTTTTTTCACACTCAATAGTACTATTTTTATAGTTCTAAACAAAGCAACTAATGTATAGTATATTGGTGATCGCTGTAGTCTTACTTCTGAATAGTTTTACCAAAGACTCTATATTTGGCATAGCCTTCAGTATCGTCTCGTCTGTGGGAATTTTTCTTTTATCATTATTTCCTACTAGAATAAGTAGTTGTTTTGAAATCCATTCCATCCAGCCACAAGGTCTTTGTAGACAATTCAATTAGGGCTTCAATTAGGGTCTTATCTTCATGTGCGGTCCAATTGTGTTTGTTTTGTTCCCTGCCTCTTTGCTGTAATTCTTGATCCATTCAAGAGAAAAAAGATAAACAATAAAGAACATATCATATATATGATGCTAAGGACCTTTCTTTAGTTTTTTCTTTCATGCTGGGTGTGTTCTGTAGTGTTTTATTTAGTCTGGGGAGTTATACGGTTGTAAAACATTCATTCCTATGTGTTTCTTTAGAGTGGTTGACCAGAGAATTACATGGGTGTGTACACGGCCGTGTACATGCTCGTGTAGCTCATTGAAAATCATAAGGAAATATACTATAGCAGCATCACTGTTGCAGTAATACTGAAGAACTGTTACTATAGTAGTAGCGCTGTAGCAACTGTATAATACTCTAAAGACTTAAAACACCAATAGAGAACTACAGGGGTGTGTACCTCTGTTTTACCAATGTAACCCTTTAGAAACACTCAGAGAAGAGTCACAAAGGTACACGGGTGTGTACATGACCTTGCAACTCTTTGGAGAATTTTTGGGAAGTATACAGGCGTGTAACCCCGCTTTTGCCCATGTAACTCCCTGGAATTCAGTTTTGGTGGAACTGTAGTAGTGGCAATGCGGCAATGTTATTGTTAAAAATACTATAGTATGTTCCTGTAGCAATTACATGGGGTGATATACGGCCGTGGTGAGGAGATACACGCCGCTGTAAAGCTTTTCTAAGCCTCGAAATAAGGGCATTCTTGGGTCTTTCTTCAGTTGTTAGCCCTTCTTCTTTGTCCCTCTCCTCAGTCCTCTTTTCCTCCTTTTCTTCCTCACATTCTTTGGTGCCTTTCAGAGCAAGAAGATGGATGATCTTCCTCTTCTTGTTAATTTGGGACTCTAAGAATCATCATCCTTCTCCTTAAGCTTAGGTGAGCTTACTCCCCTTCTTTCTCCCTTGTTGTTTAGTGGATGAATGGATCAAGGGTTACAGAGGATTGAACCTTGTTCTACTTAATTTCTTATTGCTATTAGAACTAGAGATCATGATTTTCTTGGTTGATTGTTCAAAGATCAAGTGTAGCATTAATTCTTTCTCTTGCTAGGGTTCTTGGTTACTATGTCGCAACTGTAGCACAGGTGAACCTTGCTTGTTTACTTGTTTCCTCGGTCTAGATTTAAGCCAATCATCCCTAGAAACTCCCTGAAAACCTTGGAATTTAGTTTTGAGCCAAACCTTGGGTAGGTTTAGGGTTGCTCATTAGCTTGACCTAGGGTTTCTTTTGTTTGGTTTGGTTTGTTAATTCTTGTTGGTATTTTGTGTTTGTGCTTTGGCTAGGTGGTGAGAACTCAGCTCAAGGCAAGGAGCAAGTGGTAGATTAGTACCCCAGAATGTTTAAATTGCCTAAGTTGTGAGTGGCAATTTGTGATTTGCATAATTCTAAAAGAATATTATTTAAAGTTTCCTCTTAATCTAGTTGAAACATCTCATTGCTTTTATCGTTTTGAATTGATGTGTGGATTGATTCAGAAAGCATTTTTTCCTCGTTATTGAATTCTATTGTGAAACTCTTAGTATTAGAGGAAATGTGTTCTTCACTATAGAGTTACTCGTGTTTTGAGTTGAAATTATTTGTGAAGCTTGGGATTTGTTTTAAAAGTGATCCATGAGCTTATTGTATTAAACTATTGATTTAATCAGTTTAAAAGAGTTTTTGTGCTTTCTATTTGTGATTGAAAATCTTGATGTTTGATAGAAAGGCTTGTGGTTACTTTGACATTTCGGTTTGAAATGAAGTTTCAAACTCATGATTATGTTATACTTGTCGAAATTGTGGTTAAGAATTTAATTCCCTGTTTTTGTATTGTCCTGTTATGAACCCTTTTGTTGAGTTATTATGGCATTGATTAATGTTGATGGTGATGCGGTTGTAGCCCGCCTACTGCAGTAGGGGTCCCCATGGGCCAGCCTTTAGAGGTGGTGTGGAGGACCTGTTTCCTTGTCCTCGTCAGGTGGCGCATAGAACCCTGATTTGGATGATGCATTGGGAGGCTGGAGTTACTATATGGAACTGGTGGACCAACATCAAAGTTATGAATACTCGTGCCTAGTTGCGACGATGACTAAGTTGGAGAGTGTTTTTAGGCCACTGCTATGTTCTTTGAGATGAAGTCTTTGTATTTGATAAAATTATGTTTGTAAAGTAATCTCGATGAATATCTTTTGTATTGTTATTTTAGATTTGTGATGAGCGGGTGAAGACCAGCTGTTGATCTTAGGAGGACGGTCTCTCATGAATTTGATTTGGTGATGAGTATTATGTTTTATGGATTTTGAAACTCATAATATATGTTGTTCGATATAATGAAATGTTTCAATTTATTTGTATTATTGTAAAAGCTCAGCTTGATGCTCAACTTGTTTTAGTGTTTAAGACCCATGTTTTGTATTTCGAGAATTTGTTGTTGAAATCCTAGTCGAGGAAAAAAAATTACTTTGTACTATTGTTGATATTATTGAACCTATTTATTTGGTTAAATGTTAGTATGTTCTAATCATTTTATACTATTGGCAAAAGCTTATTTTGGTATATTCTTTTAGAGTTGTGCTAATCCACTCACTGAGTGACTTAGGTTGCTCACCTTTTCCATCCTTTCTAGGCTCTTGCAAGCAGTAGTGTGGTGGTGAGGCGAAGTGATGGGTATTTTCTGTTCATCCTATTTATTTCTAGTATTGTGTACGTTTGTTGAACATATTACATTGTATTAGAACATAGATCCACTAGAGAGTTTGAATTCTATTTGCTTGAATATTTATTTCGATACTTCATAAATGCTTCTAACTATGCATTGTTGTTGTTGTTGTTGCTTCCCTTGCATGTCTTGGAACTTCCTCATTGGTTATCCATTTTTCTTGGAATACCTTGTATTCTTATGATCAGTATTTCTTTCACTCTCTTTTATTAGGTTTTGGTTTGTTGTTTCCTCTATGCTAATGTCAATTTCAATTCCTCGTATGTTGTGTATTTTAGTTATCCGTGATAAAAAATGTGAAATTCTAGGATTTGGTTAACCTTGTGGCGACTCAAGGGTTGAGTGGCGTGGGTGTTCCTCCTCTAGTTGTCACGGCGGTTGTAGCATCCTGGAGCCCATAGGTTGGGGCATGACAATATAGGTAGAAAATGTGGAACCACATTAGATGTTAATGAATATCATTATCAAGCAATTCAAATTTATTCCTTAACACACATCTTTAAATTGCAACATAGCAATGTATGGTTGTTTTCAGATATTAAGCAAATCCATTATAAACTTTTGTAAAGACAACATAGAAATGTGCAATTACAAAACATACATTAAGCTAAAAAGACTAATAGATGAAAACAGTCATAAAGTACATAAATCTTGACCACTATATTCATCTTGCTTGCCATGTGTTAAACATGTCATTAGCCATATCAAACCTAAATTAGGTCCATTCATCAATTGGTTTAATAGTTATAATGTCATCAATATCATCTTTTTCTGTTAGATTATCAACTTCATCCTCTGAAGGATCTTCCTCAATATCTATCCTAATAAAATTATGTAGTAAACAATAAGCATTGATGATACTCTGGCTGGCTATGTTGTAAAAATTAGGGTTGGACAGAATTTCCAATGAATTTTTAGTAGCCCAAATGTTCTTTCAAACATGTTTCTAGTAGCAACATGCTTCATGTTAAATAACTCCTGAGTTGTAACGGGTTGATGGCCACTACCCCAAGAGCTTAAATGATATCGCTGTCATCGGAAGGTGCAAGAAAACCAGGGAAATTTGTGTATCCAGAATCAACCAATTAATAGAAACCTAATGTGTAGATTAATATTTGTCATTAGCTTGAACCATCTTTATCTTAAGAATATATTAAAAGTAATAAACACATAATTTATTACTATTTGGAACATTTAAACCATTGGGTTTTGTAATAACATCCCTAAGAACTCGATCATTATGAGCTGAACCCTCCCAATTAGACAAAACATATATAAATGGGATGTCTTGACTGCATACACCAAGTACATTAGTAGTGATTTCAGATTTTTTTGTTCTATATCTTAACCGATTAACTTTAGGCACATTTACTGGAATGTATGTTCCATCTAACGCTTCAAGACAATTCTACATAGGAAAAAAGTGAATTATTATTTACAAAATATATACTGTGACTTTTTCAAATGACAAGAAAAAAAATCAATGCACTTGAGTAGTACATTAAACCACTTCTATCTAAAATCATTCAAATTTTCAGGGACAGGTTCGGGTTTCTTCAAAAGGACTCCATGGCATGAGATAATTGATTTTAGTACAACATGGAAATGTCTACTAATTGTTTTGACAGATATTACAAAATCAAACTCAATTATCCTATTCTTGACATGATCATGCCACCATGTTTAAAAATATTATGATCATCTCCTCAACCATGACATTTTTTATGCCATGAAGCCCACCGATGGTGGTTTGTAATCGACATAATCTATGAAAGCAACGTCGATCCATGCATAGTTTATCGATGTACTTAATGTCATTTTCATAAACTACCCTGTATAAATACTGACATCTTTTTAGGCACCTAATAGAAGATGGCTCAATCTCGTAGTCAACCATGCGACTTCTATTTTCATGATCGTCTAATGCGCATAGAGTGATCATAATATTTACAACCAAAAAAATACATGCGTACATCATGTGAAATAGATTGCCTTCTTCAATGTCATTCGTATTTTCATTTGCCATATCTAAAACAATAATTAAATCTATGTCAATTACCGTATTTTATCAATGATATAATAAGCATAAATGTTGCATCATCAATGCATTCCATAAGATTGCAGAAAAATTTTGTGACAGTTAATCAACTCTCTATCTATAAGTATAACATTTTTTTGAAATATTACAAATGTGAAACAATTATTGATATTACATAACAATTATTATTTCGTAACATGATTGATTTTCATGGAATATGTGCTCATTAATATTACATAACCAATTATTATTACCTTAGTCAAACACACAATTAATGCTATAAATGATAGGGCATATATAAACACAATTATTATTATTATTATTATTATATATATATATATATATATATATAGGTATCAATTAAATTTAGGTATAAAACTAACAAATAAGCACTTTGATCTGCCAATTTAAAAGTGAAAAACCTATAATAATAATATGGTGTAAAGAACACAAACAAACATGATTAATAGAAGATAAAATGATATTTATTGAAACTACGTCAAATTAAAAACTTTCAAAATTTATCGGAAAGAAAATCAAATTCCACATATGTAGATCTACAGTTGTGAAATTGCACAAAATCTCAACGATGATAGCTTTTCCATGAAGCACAAACAACTAGATGAAGATCAAATCCCATGAGAGCAACAAGTAGATATATTGAGAAAATAGGAGGGAAAAATTGCAAAAATTATGAGAGATAATTAAATTTTAAATTGAAAACACTTATTATTATTAAAACATATTTTTATTTATCTAATTCATTTTACCTTAACCGAACATAAAAAAAATTGCAAACAGATAAGCATAATATTATGATTTATCTCATTGTTACAATAAAAAATATATAATAATACATGAGCTAATTATCCAAATCTCCATTAGAACTTACAAAAATATCTCAAACAAATCAAAACAAGCCCAACTCTTCCACATTACAAATACAAACAAGCCTTACCCCATTTTCAATCAACCACACTTCAACAGATCTGGATATGAGGCTTCAAAGAATAGTTGAACCTGGAAAACAACGTAGCTCTTTGGCTGCAAGGAAGTAAAAAAATGGTGGTTTAGCTAATATGCTCAAAAGGAACAATAAACCAAACCAAAGAAGCAACACTTACCAATTGCAATCCAGGTTGACTTCAGACAATCATCACCAGATCTCGATAGAGAGGATTACAAGGGTTAGGTCATAGAGGAGATGGAGAGTAAAGTAAGGGAGAAAAGAAAAATAGGTTTTAGACAAAAAAATTATAAATAAAGCATAAAATGATCTTTTCCATGAAGGAGATTACTCAATCCCACGGATTTTGAGGGGTGTGGGATTACCAAAAAAAGTTTTCATCCCTTTGATACATACCTAACAAGGTTATATAACAAAGGATGGGAGTGATTCCCATTCTCCCATCATCCAAACAGAGCCTGAAGATTGTGAAAAGATAAGATACGATAATGGAGAACTCATATAACTAAAACTGTATGCATATTTTGCAGTCTTTTTTTTTTTTTTTTGTGTAATCTGATGTCATTCTCTTTAGGACTCAAAATTAACTTTTTGTTGTAGTTAAAAGACTAAAGCTTTAATAAGTTATATACAAGGAGTTACGGCATATATTCTTTCAATTAAACTCTTAGATAAAGTTAATTTTATCTTTCTTTCTTTCTATTTTAGTTGTAAAAAGACAATAGTATGATGAGATAAAAAAAAAAGAAAAAGAACACACTATGCAATTTGAAGCCATGAGAAGACAAGGTAGACCAAAGGAAAAAAGCATAACATTAGACAAACAACTTAATTAGCAAGAAAAAATTAGGGTTGCATCCATTACAAAAAGTAAAATGTATCCACAACATGGTATGAAAAATCAAGAAAATATACTATTAGTAATTAAACATAAATGAACATTAGGTAGGCCAAGAAGAAAACATAAAATTCATAATTGTATGCATGTACTTGTATTAATTATTATTCAAGAGTAGGGTAATGGCATAAGATCAAGAAAAAAAGCATTAAACCAAGTTTAAAAATAAGACAAGGCATGTTAAGAAAAAATCATCAAATGAGAGAAATAAACATATAACACTAGTATAAGAACATTAACTCATGAAACAATAGGACAAAAATAGATACAACTTGAAACCATAGATAGAGTAGATCTATTAATTATAATTGAATAGATAATATATCACATAGTAGATTAGGAAAACTGTGGGCAACCATAATACCCAAATTAAAAATTGGCTATGCAATCCTAAACCAAATAACAAAGAAAGAATTTTCACCTTGCATGTTTAGATTTTTAACTTCACTTAAGGGAATGCAAAAGAAATTCAAGTATCCTGCTTGATTGGTGAAGATTGAAAGATGCTTTCAATGGATTTTATGAGATGAGAAGAAATAGAGAAGAGAACTTCAAGTTGCTAGCCCTTAAAGAATTGATAGAAGAGTTTTCTATTCTATTTTTAATATATTAATATTTAATTTCATTAGTATCTAATATATTTATTATATGTATAAGTATATTTATGACTCATTAATAACTATATTATATATTTTTGGCAGAGCCAGGCAAGGTCCAAACTTAAAATAATATAACCAAAGCTCGATCATTTTTAAAATGAGCCTCTTTTTTCCAAGGCCCCAATAATAAGGACTTACATATTTGTCCATCCTGTCTCAATTTTTGAGCAGCCTTTCAGGCCTAGGCAAGTAGATAGCCCTTAGATAGGTCTAATGTTTTTCTTACCTCCAAAGTACTTCATAGTGTGTCACAATGAAAAAAATGTGTCCATTTTAGTATGTGGCTAATCTCCTTATTCTTTCTGCTTGAAAAACTAAAGACCCTAAGATCATCAAACTCGTCCTCTATCTTTTGAAGATATTTTTCAGCTTTGCTATCAATTTCCAAAAGAGTTGTCTTTTCTTATCTAGGCTTTGTAACTTTCTTAAGTGTGCATTTGACATGACTCTTAATTGTTCTAGAGGAGTGTTCTCTTAACCAACTTGAGTGTACCTATGTCTAGTAGATACTCTTATCGTTAAGACTTGATAAAGATGATCATCTCCATTACACCCTAACCTCTCATTGTAGAAAATCCAAATAACTCACCATTCTTATAGTGTTTTCTTTTATCCTCACCGAGTGGATATCAATATTCAAATTAATCATTTGGATGATCTGAGCAATTAATAAGGTTAGGACAAGTTTAATCTCAAACTTTTTAGATTTCTCTTAGTGGTTTGGAAAAGAATTTATGGATTTGGAATTAGCATGGCATAAAATCCTCAATATTCAAGATTTCAATAATGCATTTTTGGTAAAAGGGTGGTGGAAAATTAGCACCAATCAAATTTGTTGTTGGGCATGGGCAACTTAATTTAATTATTATTATATTTGTAGTTCTTGGCAGCTTCCTCACATCTCCTTATGTAGAAAATTCTTCTTTGGGGCTAGGATCTTTCATAATCTACTAGCATTTTAATCTTGCATGACACACATAATTTGAGAAGCCTTCTACTTCCCTCTAGAAACCTTTAGGCTAGATGGTAGAGTATCTCAGGATATTTGACCTCCTTTTATTCCTTCACTCTGTCAAAACTTCCAACTAGTGCTCTCTACGTCTTTCCCACCTTTACATGAGGTAAATTCCTTTAATTCACAAAACTAAATGCATCTTCTCCTAACCTCTTCTCTAGTTGAGTAACTACAAAAGTTGCAACCTTGTGAATAATAGGATGTTCTCTATTCAATCTTTCTATCACTTTTTTAATGACAAAGGACTTGGGTGCCCTTTGGAGTCAATATTTTAGAGGAGTAACAGTCCCCACAAAATTAATATTTTTAATTACTTTGCATAGTATAACATATATTTCGCCCAAGATAATTTAATATAGAGGGGGTGAAATGGATTACCATCTGTAACATAAATATTATGTTATACAACTATAGAAACTAAAAAGGGCAAATCACTTTTTCCATGATCAGGCTTTCTACGTACCCCACCTCTATAGTTGATGCTTGGAACATGAGAAGAATCACCTTGGATTACTATATCCAACCAAAGTGGGAGCTCCTTATTTAAGCTATATTTTGGAAGGTTTGGCCAAACAAGAATAGAGGCATGTTTAATAATTATTTTCTCTCTCATAATTCACATGTCATTGGAATTAGCTATATGTTCCTTCTTTTGTTATTTATAAGCTTAAATATGAAGAAAGCTAACCTTGAAGATTTTTCTTGATACCTCAATCAAGCACAATTTGATGTTTTATGCGCAACATTTATTTCAGGTGAGTTTGCTCTAACTTGGAGAAAAGAACATGATGCTAGGAATGCTTATGATATCAAGGATAGATGACTACCCTCAGTGGTAGTTTTTTGAAACCATTTTTACCATATTTACCTTTCTTACATATGTAGTAATTTAGGGTGCATTTGATCCATAATATGGATGTAAATGGAGCTGGGTGAGGAATGTGATGCACATTCCCGTCCTCGCTTCCTACTAGGAAGGGAATCCTTGTCCCAAAATTCCTCGTGGGGGAGAAATTCCCCCCACGCACTCCTCCACAAGGATCCTCACTGGGCCGAGGAATCCCCGCCCCTTCGATTTTTTTCCCATAATATACACATCATATATGAAATAAAAAAAAATCCCATTACATAGATGTACATCCATATATTATATACATTACAACTGTTTATTCTGTAGTGTCAGTTGCGGTTTAGCATTTATCTATGTCATTGCTTTTGAAATAGACTTGCCAATGATAACTCCAAGTTGGTCAGGATCTATAGAAAGACTGGCTCGTCCACCTGAAGAACTGGAGCAGCCCACTTCCGAAACAGAAGGCCTAATATCAATTACCGGCTTAGCCAAAGGCCCATTAATCGACAATGTATCATCTATGCCCACCGCTGAAGCCCTGTCGCGAAATGACTCACCTGGTAATAGCAGGAAACGATCATAACACTGGAGAGTAGAACTATTCCCGCATACACCTTTACTTACAGGTGCCTTTGCAACATGCTTGAAATCTACATCCTCCATAGTGAAACCAGAGGAATGAATTTTCACAGATGGGCCCCTATAAATAACATTTGTAGATTTCTTAGCCACTGCTAACTTCAGTAAGCCCTTCATTTCTGTGAAATTTGAACCGGCCCGGACATTGGAATCAACGACGTAATAAAATGCCTTCCAAGGTATTGGATTGTTTACTAAGAAATAAGAGTTAGAATAATAATTTAGATCGATCTGGCATGCGATAGGGAAGCAATATTCTGCCTGCAAAGTATGACCCTCTTCCACCCGATCATCATGAATCTCGACGATTACTATGCTTGTTGCATTGAACGGTACCTGAAGATTGTACTCAATACGGCAGTGATTGATCTGTAAACTCCGGCCCTGAATCCTAGCCCATGCGATTTCAGAAAAGCTAGGGAAAACAAGGTTGATCGGAGTAAGATCAGGTGATAGTCTGTACTCCGAACGTCGTGAACTGTGATATCTGCCAGTGATCGACTGCAACTGATTGTCCATAATTGCGCTAAGATCCAAGGGGACTATATATTGACACCAATGACTCACCCAGGTATGATACATAAGAGGCTATGGTACACAAGAGGCTTCCCAATAATATTATTTGTAATTATTATTGTGTACAAACAATATTGTGTACAAACAATGAATAGATCTTTATAAAATTATTTTGTGACTTTGCAAAAGATGCCCAGTAATTTTGTCAAAATTATTCATCGAACTTTTACTGATTTGTTTTTGCCCGATCACAAAACTGAATCTCGCATCTAATTTGTACAGAAAAGGCCAATCATTTCTAACATTTTAGATTTAGCTTTTTAAGCAGTGTTTTACTCACATAGAAACTAAGTAATTTTGACGAAGAGAACTAATTTTCATGGTTAAGAACATCCAAATTCTGATTGAAGGCAATTTCCATCAAAATAAAAGTAGCATCTAACAGAGAGCATATTTTGTGTGGTGGCATGAACCCCCTCTTACAACAACCAAGCACCAAATGATAAAATTTCAATTTTCAATCATCTAGCCAATAGAAAAACATACAGGAAAGATATTAGAACTAGATATTAGAACTAGTTCAATTTTGAAGTGATCCATAAACCCCTTCCAAGAAATTCAATCAGATTAATCCAACACAGTCTCTTAAATACTTGCTATATATCCCATGTAAAATTCCTAACAGCAACTCCTTCAGCAGCAGAAAAAGGTTTGAAAACCTATAACATAGTTCATCTAAAATCATTGCTTGGGAATTTAAAATACCTCCATTTCACTACAATGTTATAATCTTAAGAGAGCAGCAACACCTCAAAATATAAAAAACCTGGAATTGTAGTTAACTATGGAGACCTCAAAAAACCAACGCTAGTTTGAAAACCTTATATATAATTTACCAGATAGTTAGTGACCAGTGGGAATGTTATCTCTCTGACCATTCCACTGCCTCATGGGAATCTAAAGCAAGCAACAATTCCTTAACATCTGGATATGTACAATGAGAATCTCAGAAATGTTACAATATAACTATACAGGAAAGAGTTTGAAAAGCATGAATAAGAAAAAGAATATTGCAGACTTGAGATACAAACCAAAAACCCACCTTGTTATGACAATGATTCAGTGATGCCTGCGGTTATATAAATCATGATAAAACAAAACACACAAACTTTAGATTAATGATCTGCAGTAAAAACTACACACATTAAAGTAAGGCATCTGATTCTTCCTCTAAATTTATTTTCCAAACTGCTTTGTTTGTTTCAGTCTTAACTAAACATAGATTATAAGACATTAAAAAAAGGCAAAAAGAAAACCAAAAAAAGTGTCCATTATATGAATTAAACTGAAGCTCAAGCAAAAAAGGTTCTTGCAGCTGAAGGGTAAAATCATATATAGGTGCAGTTTTTTGTCATGGCTAATACCTGAAAATTCATTTTGTTCCATGTAAGCAAATAATGTTCCTATTGACTCAAAGGGGGAAACATGATTTTTCAATAGAAAGAAAAGCCATCTGGACTCTTCCTACACTTTTTCATAGTTTAGACCATTCCAGTGGTCATCTAGATCAAGGAAATTCAAATGCAAAAGCACAAGAACAGAAAGCAAAGAAAAATATGGTCAATAGAGGCAAATTTCAATAGTGAACAACATAGTAAGATTCAATTTAATTGAAAATAAGGCTTGAATCAGGCAAACCAAACAAAGGAAAGGCTTGTCACATAGAAGACTCCAAGTTTATCATTAATCAGCAATGGAGCATTGAATACGTGCTAATAGCAGTAGTCAAAGAAAACAAGAGCTGGAAAAAACATAGCAAGAGATTCACGATGAAGGATTGATGAAAGAATCACTGAGCACAGAGATCGAAAATCGAAATGGATGCTTCTTGAAAAATTTAAATCCAACTACAACACCAACCAAAGTTCCAAGCTTCTTGAGACAAACAAGTACATCCAAACAGGGAAACATATGAACCAAGGAGAAAGAAAACACTTCCAGAACCATATTCCATCAAAAAAAAAAAATCTCCAAAAACGATGATAATAGAACTCAAAATGGCACCCAACCATTATCACATTATCAGACACAAGGGTAATTCACCATTTTCAGCAATTCTTTGGCTCATAGATCAGGAAAATAGAAGTTCAAAGTTCTGAATTAACAAAAAATAAAAATAAATAGCTAGATGATACTGACTTCTAGAAAAGAAAACCTAAAATTTAAAAGAGCACAAGTTCCATGATATACCACTGATAATTACAATCTCAAAGTTGAAGAATACTTACAATTAAAGTGGCTATAATTAGATTTTTTTTCTCATCCAAACAGCAATCTGTGGTGAAACAATGTCATGTTTAGAAACTACTACCATTTTGAAGAAGCGACATAAGCACAAGTTCCTCAAACCAACGTCTGACAAATTAGATTACAAATCTGAAGTTCAAAACTTAGCCTTATAAATAGATTAATGCATAAAACAGCTTGCACTTAAATCATTTTTTTATTAACCCATTACTGGAGAGAACAAACCCAAAATTCTTAAAGAGAGTGCACAAACATGCATCTTCCTCATTCAAACCTTAATTCTTGAGAATTATCAATCTAATAGCAGGATAAATACGAGTTCCAGTATCCAATAATTTTCACAAACTGGCTAGCTGAAGAAAAAAAATTTTAAGGCAAATAAAATTATCACAAAACAATGCAACAGGAGAAATAAAACCAGAGTGAAATTGATGTTGTATCTTTAATTCCCTAAAACTGTTCAGTTACGTGTTCATTATGTACTTGGCAAACCAATTGTCAGCAGTCTTCATCAATAATAAAACTAGGTTAAAAAAAGGAATTATATCTAATCCAACAATGGATCAGACAAATATTTGGTTTCATATACATGTTTGAAGCAATATGAGACCCATAAAAAATCATTCTAAAAGCAAATATCATACTTGCAGCATACAAAAGGTATAAAAATCATATAAGGACAATAAAACAAAAATAATTGATCACATTAAAATTTTCAAGACAAATAAGCACCAACAAATATTCCGGGACTTCATAAATAAAATAAGTGTCTCCAACCCAAGATTTTGTAAGGAAAAAAATTAATAAAGGAACTGAAGGAGAAAAAAGCTCCCACAAACATCTTTGTCAACAATAAATTCCCACCCAAAATGATATTAGGACCAGGATGATCCAACCATGAAAAAACACCTGAGAGAGAAACACCATAAATACCATGCTATGAGATGTTCATTTGTAGAAAAAATAAAAGAAAAGAAATTTGTACCTAGGCTAACATAAGAACCATTTTCAACAGTTCTAGTGTCTTCAAAACAAGAAAATCAAAGTTCTTATATTAATTAGAATTAAGGTTAAAAAACCTTTTTGGGAAAAACTAAGCTCTGAATAGCGACCCCCCCCCTTTCCCCCAAATGTTAACAGCACAAACTACACAACCCAGCATCTGCCTCAAAATCCTCTTTAATACTAAACAACTTACAATAAAATACCAGTGACAAATACAATGCAGCTTACAGTAAAATTTTATTTTGATTGGCAACATAAACTTCTCTTTAGTACTAGGACTAGGAGGTAAAAAATCTTAAGATTCAACACATCAATTAACTTCAGCATCATTGATACCTACAATCTTAAAGTACAAAAAGCAAGAACTCGTGCTTTGTCCAATGAAATTAAAAAAAACCTATGGGAGATACTAATAAAGACATAGATTTCTACTGACAAAAGGCAAGTTATACAATTCCTTTTCCCAAACCAAAAAAAAATGTAGTGCCATTATTTTTAGTTTTACTGACATGAAAGACCCTTACAAAAATATCAAGCATCAAACAAAAGATAAATTTCCTATTTCCCATTGTCTAACCAATTGATAAGTTATCAAACAAAACTAAATTACCCCACAGACACATTCAAATAAGAAAAAAAAATCAGAGATCAAGACTCACAGTCATGAAAACCAACTGAAAGGATATAGAATCCATGCTACCTCATGTATGTTCCCAAAGCAGTGCGACACCTATTAAATTCTATCAGCTTAGCACACCTAGTTAAAATATTTTTAATCAAATCAAATCAATGAAAATCTATCAAAGTACCAATATCTAATTTTTTTCTAACAAACTGAATGACCAGGTTACCTCCAATAGAAAATACAATAACCATAGCATCAACCAGTAAATCCTCCACAAGCACAAATATAAAACACAGCATCAAACATAAATATTTGATAATCTCAATACTATTGCTCAGTGATAGCTCAAAAGTAGTAATCCATTGATAACGACAATTCAGAAGTACAACAATGAATAGATCTTTATAAAATTATTTTGTGACTTTGCTAAAGATGCCTAGTAATTTTGAAATTGTTCATTGAACTTCTACAGATGCATTTTTGCCCGATCACAAAACTGAATCTCACATCTAATTTTTACAGAAAGGCCCAATCATTTCTAACATTTTAGATTTAGCTATTTAAACAGTGTTATACTTGCATTAATTTTGATGAAAAGAACTAATTTTCATGGTTAAGAACCTCCAAATTCTGATTGAAGGCAATTTCCATCAAAATAAAAGTAACATCTAACAGAGAGCATATTTTGTGTGGTGGCATGAACCCCCTCTTACAACAACCAAACACCAAATGATAAAATTTCAATTTTCAATTTTCTAGCCAATTGAAAAACATACAAACGACAAGCATAAACAAACATGTTCAAAACTTCAAAAACGGCCAATATTGTTGTAGTGAACACACAATTTATATAGGCATATAAAACCACCATTTGCATACATCGACAATGAGCAAAGTTGCACAATATAACATCTAGCACATACAAAAGAGGCTTAAAAAAAGTACCAATTTTAAGATAAGAGTACATCAAAACATTTCTAGAAAAACACAAAAAAAAAAGCAACAGTGCTATCTTAAGTCGGACTGCAACACCAAAAATCTTCATTCTTGCTCCTGCATGAGAAAATCAAGATAATGAACATCACATCCATAACAATGTTTTACTGTAAAAAAAAAAGTATCAACTTGATGATAATGATAAATCCTTATAAGCATACCGTATTCTTTTCTATAAGGAGACACTCTAAAATAATATAGCAATAAAATTTGTATTTTACTGTATATTTGAAATAAATACCTACGAAGCCATCTAGTATTCAAGTTTTTCAATACCCCTATCAATGGCAGGAATGGCGTTCTTCAAATCTTCCGACTGATCAAGTGATAAACTAATCCCTTCAGATAGAATGCAAAGAAAAAATTAAATAACTAACCCCAACTGATATATTAAGTACAAAAACTCATAAAAACAAATACCTTTGGAGGTGGGAAGCTCCTTCCCATCTCTTGTAAAATACTCCCTAATTGAGACCAATGTGGTCCCATTATATGGTTGCAGTGTAATCAATCTCTTTTTTGTAAGCTAAAAGAAAAAAAAAAATAACCAAGACAAAATCAATCATCCAATAGGAAAGCAAAAAATCCTAAAACAAAAAAATAAAACAATCACCCGGTAGATAATGAGATCCCCGTTTGCAGTATATTCCTCATTGTGACAGTTACTAGGATTCTCTTCTTCTTCTTCTTCAACTTGCTTGGACTCTTGTTCTTCATCTTGCTTGGACTCGCAGAAAGAATCCACAACAGATTTAACGAATATCTTCATATTGGGAAGTCATGGGTCGATATTGAAATGTTTAGACACCATTGCCGGAACCATGCCCGTTGTCATCACAGTAAGATCGGTGGAACTCAGAATATCAAAAATAGCTTCAGAGACCTTTCCTCTCAACTCTTCATCCATATTTTTAGCTGGTGGGAAAATGCCACCTATGCACACCAAAAAGGAATTAATACCTCTCTTAAGATTGAAACTTTAGCGATAGATGACTCACCCATTTTTCAAATCTTTTTTTTTTTCAAATGAATCATGAATTTAGGAAAGTATTCAGGAGCTCAGGAAGACTTACATCAGCTTGCCCGGAAAACCCTAACTCGCCTTCGCAAGAAGCACGAAAGCTTGGCTTTCGAAGGTAAGGCTCAGGAGCTCAGGAAGACTTACAGCAGCTTGCCTGGAAAACCCTAACACGCCTTCACAAGAAGCACGCTTTCGAAGGCAAGGCTCAGGAGCTCATGAAGAGGAGGTTAGGAAGCGGAGTCTTCTGTGATTAATTAATCCAAAGAGATGGAAGCTTTCTCATCCTTATTTTAAGAGTAAGGGGAGCTCAAAAAAAGGCTGAAATCACGGCTCACATTAACTCTATCTTTACAGTCGTTTCCACAGTGCGATCACATCAACCATGGGTTTTGAAATTTATTAAAATTTTTATTAGACTATTTTTTATAACAGTTATATTATAATATTATATTTACAATAATTTTATTTATTATTTTAATTATTTATACATTTATGTAATCAAATTATTTAATTAGTTAATAAAATTAAATATTTGTCAAATATATAAATTTCTATAAAACTAAATATTTTTAATTTATAAAAGAGGATTAAATTCATGATAAAAATTTAAATATACTTTCTCAAATTGATGAAAAAATATTTAAACAAATTGGTGGAAAAATAAAAAATAATTTAATACAAATCAAAAGCCCAAAAACAATATAAATTTAAAAATATTGATAGACATAAGTTTAAAAATAAAAAATTCTGTTACAAAAAAAAAATTATCATTCTAAAAAAATATTAAAATAGTGCAACAATCAAAAAAAATTTTTTTTAATGGCAAAAGCATATACGATGTAAATATGAAATAAAACATTAAAAAAAAAGTCCATAATAAATGATAGACATAAATCTAAATTTAAAAAAAAAATAAAGAGTCAAATAGTTGGAAAAGTTTTGTAAAAACGTTTTTAATAGCTAGACTATTTAAGGATTTTGAATCTTTTCATTATACTCATATTATTTTATCAATTTATTAAATTTTTTATTAGATTATTTTTTTATTATAGTTATATTATAATATTAAACTTACAATAATTTTATTTATTATTTTAACTATTTATACATTTATGTAACCAAATATGCCATTACTTTTTAAAATTAAATATTTGAGAAAAATATAAATTTTTATAAAACTAAATATTTTTAATTTATAAAGGACGATTAAATTCATGATAAAAATTTAAATATATTTTCTCAAATTGATGAAAAAATAAAAATTTATTTAATACAAATGAAAAGCGGCAAAAAAAAAATCTCAAATTAAAAATATTGATTGACACAAGTTTAAAAAATAAAAAAATATGTTACAATAATAAAAAATAAAAAATAATCATCATTGTAAAAAAAATATTAAAATAGTGCAACAACAATTGAAAAAAAAATTGGTGGGCCACGCGATTGAATGTTTGGATCATCACCAAATGTTAAATAGCCATTAAATATGGTTTTAGGAGTGTTTGATCATCAAACATTAATTAAATATTTTCAAAAACATCATTGTCAAAACATTAGAAAATCATCACAATTATAAATAATCAGCATCCTTCAATATTGAAGTAAAAACAATAAGGTCATTACGTGCGTGCGTGTGTATATATATATATATATATATTGAAATTTTAAAATAAAATTAACATATATATTGAAATTTTAAAATAAAATTAACATACAAACCTAAAGAGTAAAATAGAAAAATTAAAATTAATTAGCCAAACAAAATATAATACCTAAACAACGCGTAGCAAAGTGAAAAGACAAAATATGGGATAAAGATACTCTTAATAGAAATTTTACACTCACTGTTAGTTAAAAACTTTTTAGAAGTAAAGGTTTAAAAAGTATTATTTATTTTGATAAATACGATAAATGCTATCATAGGCGCATGGGGGTGAGAATTGAATATCCAATTCGTGCATCTTTATATGGTGACCCAGAGTTTGGTTTGCAAGTTCACATCCATAACTAAAGACCTGTTATTACTACTATATTCAATGGAACTTAAATTTTAAATCTTTTAAATATCCCATATTAACATTTTTACAGTGAGATCAATGTCAGTGGAGTATGAACCCTTACACTTTTTATTATTTTTGATCTATCAAAACCAAGCAAGACCGAATGGGAATAAAAACTCCACCTGCATATAATCTAACTACTTTTTAAAATTTCTAATAATTTGATTAGTTTGAGAAAAAAATTATGCTCATACATATATACCAATTTTATTTTTTAAAATCTTACATTTTTTATTCTATCAGGCATTTTTAAGTGTGTCTGAATGGAGAAATAAGGGGTGGATTAAATAAACCATAATTCCCCATCTTCAAAAATTAACCAACACCGTTTTAAAGGTTTAAATTTATGTTCGAGGAAATAAAAATGGTTAATCTAAATTTCATTATTCTCATCCATCTTAGGAGCATAAGAAAATCATTTGTGCCCTTTTCACATGCAATTATTTATTTTCCTGCTTTCTCTTCTGAGTCTTCTATCCTACACAATGTTGTTTGAAAGTACCATTACTAAAAATATGAGTTGTAATCTAACTTGAGATAATGTTTATGGTATATAGTCTTGTTTTTAACTATATTATTATGTTTTATTATTATGTTCAGTAACAGTCACTACATAAAAAAAAATATGTATAGTAAAATTTTATTAAACTAATTAGGTTTTTTAATAATAAAAATTTTCTGAATTAAAATATTTGTAATAATTAAAATAATAATTCTATTAATAATAAAAAAATATTAATAATAGTATATTAATTACATCAATTACATTATAATTATAATGATAATCATTATAATTTTTTGCTCCCACTTGCAACGTTCATGAGAAGTTCATGAGAAGTGAAAAGTAAAGATTTCAAATCTAAATAAAGAATAAAAGTTTTTTTTTCCTTGATCTAAATCCCTTATTTCTCACTAAATACTTTTTTTTTCTCATTTGGTATACTTTTTTAAATAGTCTGATTTTTTTTTAAAACTGACCTTTTAGTCTTTCTACTTTGACTTGATCTTTTTAGGGGGTGTTTGTTTAGCTGGATTTAAAAATCGTTGGATGTGAAAAATCTTTTGTTTTGAATTTGAATTTCTTTTATATTTTCAAAGGATTTGAAAATACAAAAGAAATTCAAATTCAAAAGTCATGGAATTATGGAATTCGGTCATTTTGGCCGAATTCTAAAATCCCATCAAGTGAATTCTTCACATGATTTGCATGTCAGGATTTACATTCAAGTATATATATATATTAATTATATTAATTACTCATAATATTAATTACACTATAATTATATTTTATAAAATATTAAATAAAATATTATTATAGTGTAATTAATATTAGTAATATAGTATATAATTGATATATTATATTAATTACTCATAATATTTAAATTTTGAATTCATATTTACATATAATAAAATGTATATTTAATAAAATATATTAATTATCACATCAAATCATACACATATTTTTCAAATCCAATAAATATTAATTATTACATCCAACTATATCCAACCAAATGCCCCCTAGTTTTTTACCATTTTACTTGAGCCATGTCAATCCACTTAAACACTAAAACCCTAAAATCTTAAAACCTCAAAACCCTAAAAATTAGATCCTAAACTCTTAAGAAAGAAAACTAACATGGCACAATTAGAGGAGTACATTCCGACGATCAAGCTAAGCCTCTACTTCGTAAGATCTCTGTTGCCGCCCCATGCAGGAACATCTAACACTCCGAGTGAGGATCCATACCCAGTTACCTGGCAACGTGCACCCATCTTCTTGCTTTTGTTGTCTAATGTAACTCTCCTCCACCTTTGGTGGACGTAGTCTTTCTTCCTTCTCAGTATTGTTGTGTTGTTTTGCCCCACGTGTGGTTTTGTTTTTGTTGTGCTGTATTTTCAATACTTTTTTTTTATTTAAGTTGCGGCTTATTCACTTATATAAAAAAATATATATAGCACAACTAAAGTAGTAAATAATTAAAAAAATTATAATTTAATATAGAGTGACTAACAAAAAAAAATCTGATAGAGCTCTCTTTTCATCCAAAACACTTATAAGAAGAAAAATTAAGGGGTCATTTGGTTCGTGGTAATGTTTTCAGATTACTATCTATTACATGGTAATTTTTTTTTTTAAATTACCAAGTTTGGATGAGTGAAAATATTGATGGTAATCCAACCGAGTGGGACACCTAAGGGTCGCCGTAAACTGCGGATCACTGGTTAGCGTGTTTTAGTCAAAGTCATGATTCGGATGTGATTTTATCAATAAAATAATTTAAAGATGCTTTTTAAAAAATCCAAATATTTAACTAATAATAATAATAATTTTAAATAATTAATACTTCATTAATTGCCACTCTAATAATAATCAAAATATTAATTAAAATTTAAAATAATTTATCTTTTAATAAATCTCATGTTAATAATAATAACTAATTTTAAATAATGTTTTCTATTTTAATAACATATTTTTTAAAAAATTGGGCTAAAATAACCACAAATAAGCTATTAAATAATTATAAAAGAGATGGGGTTAAAAAAAAAAAATAGAATTTTTTAAAGCATCCCAAGTCAGCACATGGGTGCTAATTGGGCATTGATGTGATGTAGATCTATTTAGATAATATTATTTTTAAAAAAGGGTTAGTTTAGGAATAAGGCCTCAATTTTTTTCTTTTGATATATATATTGATAAATCATACACTTTGAACTATTAAATTGAAAGGCATTTAAACTCTTGATTGTGACCCATTAGGAAAGAAATTAAAATTTACCAATAAAATTTGAAACAATCATCTCAACAACGAACTACTTTCTATCATCTAATACTTTACTCCACAATTTTTGTTCTTGGTTTTAACATTTAAATTAATTTTATTTTCTTTTTAAAATTACATTGAACATTATCAAAATTACATATACTTTTATCTGTTCAATTAAAGACATTATTGCTCTTAACTAAAATGAAAAAATGATGATGTTTTAACCACTGTCTACCTCCACCAGTCACCATCCATCGGTGCCAATTGACCATCAACAATTGTTTTCGATAGGCCACGTCCATTAATTAGTTGGCTACCAACATTATTTGACCATCGCCGCCTGCCAAGGATCAGGATAGTATAAAGGGTATCATCGTAATTTTATCATTTTTGGCCCAGTTTTTGTGCGAATCAAACAACAAACAACACAATATATTTTATATTGTCCATAGAATATCAAACATGGAACATCATAAGCACCTGTGCTATATTCCAACCATGGTTGGTGTGTCGTACTGCTTATGCCATACCCATTTGCAAATCAAATAGACAGACCCTTAATCACTTAACATGGTTTAAGGTGCCTTTGATGTTAGCCTTGTATTTTTTTTACTTATATTTTTAATCAGTTTAACCTCTATTATAAAACATAAGAATAATATGGAATATTCCTTTAAATATCAATGAGTAATTAAAACAAAAGGTGAGGTTTTATAAATTATTATTCAAATATAATAGTCTCTTTTAAACATCCCTTATAAAGCCATTACTCAATTAGACTTTTTTTTCTTTAACAAAATTATTATTATTATTTTGTTAACCAAGTTGATAGGATCACTAAATTGAGCATAGTTATAATTGTAGATGTGTCAAATGGGTTGTGGTCAGGTCAGATAAGGTGTTATAGTACTGTGCTTGATCCAGGCATTGTACAGACCTTTAGACCGTATTGGGTTGGGGTTTTCAGTCAATGGGCCATGGACATGCAGCCTGGCACAACCCAAGAGAGTTTTTTCCTTTTCTTTTTATTTTTTTTTTATATTTTCACTTTTTTAATCAATGACGTCTTCACTTATGTTTCTAGATTTTTTTTTTAATAACTTTTTAGCAATTTTTGGATTCTTTTTATATTTTTGGGCTTAAAAAACTATATAAATAAAATATGGCTAGATCGTATCACGTGATGGGCCTAGTTGTGGTACGTGGGCTGTGCCGGCCCGTCAAGCACAATGCCTTAGCTGTAGTGGGCCTGTGCCGTGCCAAGCGATGTCCGCCAATTTAAATAATGTTTTTTTATTGATTCGGTTCTTTTTAGACCGAACCAGTTCGGTTTACTTGAACCGAACAACACGTTGGTATCCGAATGCTTCTCGCTCCTTTCCCGTTTCCTCGTTTCTGAGTCTCGAGTCCTTGGTTTCGCTACAATGGCCGGGGAGGCGCCTCTTCTTCGCAATAGCTACTGGGTTCTCAGGCACGGGAAGAGCATTCCCAACGAGAGAGGTCTCATTGTCTCTTCTCTGGTTTGTCTTATTGCTTTTAAACTCATTAGACTCTTCAAGTTCTATTTCATTAATCTTTTGTTTGTAATATCCTATAAATTTTATTTTTTTGCAAGTTATTTCGGTGTTTAGTTTTATAAATGTGTGACATTTGATGGAAAATCTTTGGTATATTGAGATTGTCTTTTGAGTTCTTTATAATAATGTGATAATTAGGTTATGTGATTGCTAAATTTAGATGTATTGATATTCTAGAAATTGTCTCTTTTTGCAAGTAATTGGGTTGTTGATTTTTTCAAAAAATGAAATTTGATGACAATCTTCAAGGCATTGATATTGTAGGCTTTGGTGTTTGTGTATAATGATTGGTAATCAGGTTATATAGTACCTAATTAGCTGAATTGCAGATGATAGATTGATCTCATGTGCGATTATTTTGGTTATGATATGATCAAAATTCTCTATTTTTTTCTGATTAGGTTGTTGGTTTTTGCAATTTATGAAATTTTGATGGAAAACCTTCAGAACATTGACTTTGGCTTTGAGAATTGTCTATAATGATGTGACAATCGGGTTATTTAATATTTAATTAGCTGAATTGATGGTCCTTTTCTAATCAAATGCTAGACTAATTGCTATGGAGTTTATCACCAAATGGCAGTTTAAATTTATGTTTAGCTGCATGACATATCATGACAGAAACTAGCTTTATTGATTCTCATCTTTTCATTAACAAGAAAATTATGTTCTTCACAGGAAAATGGTACTTTGCAAGAGTTTGGATTGGCTCCTGAAGGCATTGAGCAAGCAAAGTTGGCAGGAGAATTATTTAATAAGGTTTAGTTTTTTCTCTTGTCTGTGTCAAGAACTCACATAAAACTACATTATTGACGACACTTAAGAAATTTAAATGTCGTATATTTGAATCATGAAACTGTTAACTTAAGATAGTAAGTATCAGACCCATAAATTTAGCACAATACTTTTTTTTTTCTGGCTTGTAATAACATTATCACCAGTAATAGTTGGTAGGGAAGATTTTGCTTATGTAGACTAATCAAGGAACCTGAATGCACATCTCTGTGCTTTTCCTTTTTTCGTTTTTTCGTTTTTTATCATCTATGCATGCGCATCCAGAATTTAAGTTTAAGCCAGAAAAAAACTAGGTTGAGATAGGAATTCTGGGAGATATAGACCAAACACGAGGCTAGGTTTGCAAGATTTATGGGTCATCTCCTTTGAATAGAAGTTCATATGCTGGATGAGATATAAAATCATGTAAAAGTTTCTAGGACAGTTTTCTTAAAAATGTCATTTTGCAAAATTTTGTGCATGCCTAGAGATTCAGGTTATCTTCTTTATGAGGGAGTTGTTTAGATGAGAATAGTTCACCAGATTCATGGTTTTCTATTACCAAAAAGAAGAGTTTCATGGTTATTTGTACTTGGGATTCTGAATATGGTTCTGGTTCTTTGTTCATTTGCTTGAGATTGCTCTAAGGTGATGTGCTATTTTAATATATAGATATATATTGTAGGAACTGAAGGAAAAGAATGTCCTGGTTGAAAATGTTCGCATATGCTATTCTCCATTTTCAAGGACAAAGCAGACAGCCAAAGAAGTTGCTGGTGCATTAGGTATCCCATTTGAAGGCACTCAATGCAAGGTGATACTTATTTAAGCTTGCAAGTATTTTATAGAAAATTTGCTTCTATATCTTTTTTTGCGGGTATGAATTAAACCTTTGCTGTTTTGACTAGTAGGATTTTTCGTATCCTGTTGAAATTATTTATGTTAAATTCAGTCAATCTGTGACTTGTTTTGTGGTCGATATTCAATGTCATTTCCCTATCAATTGTCAATGTAATGAGGTCTGTCATTTTATAGGCGATGGAAGCACTTCGCGAACGTCATTTTGGACCACTTTTTGAGCTGCTTTCACATGATAAGGTATATATTTTATAATGACTGTAGTTTCGTTGCCAAACCATGCTTGAAGTTATAAAATCAGATATCAAGGTTTCATGAGTATGGTATAAGGATATTTAGTCTGCACATTTACTTTGTCTCACCTATTTATTTGTTTGTCCTCAAAAGCCTGGTCTCACACCTATGTATTTCTTTGGCCTATACACAGATGTGGAACTTAAAACTTAATAAAAGGGCATGAACTCTTTATGGTGTTGACAATTACAATCTCAATTCTCATGTAAAAGAAAGCAATTTTCATATCCCATTCATGTAATATTTATGGACATCATGTGACCTCATCTGGATTCCCCCCCTTTTTTTTTTTCTCTTTTTTGGCGCTAACAAAAGTTGGGCATATCCACTTTGCGGCTCATCGACCATTTTGTTGAACATCATGGACACTTGCATATATAATAGATTAATTGCCTTTCCAGGGACTGCTTTTGTCATATTGCTAGCTGCATCAATTGGTGATTTGTGCATATATCCTTTGGATATTTATCCTTCTAATGTGTCATAAATGGCACTCAGCAAATATAGATTTATAAGATTCCAGCCTTGCTTATGCTATTGTCACTTAAAATTTTTTGTTCCATGGCAGATATTTTCAAAGAATTTTTTCTTTTTTGTGTCAGTATATTTCCCAACTTTATTAGATTCTCAAGATGACTGACATTACATGAATTTTGGAAATTATCTTTTAAACCATCAGGTGCACCTTGTCTCAGTTTTCTTAAAAAGATATGAGCTATACCATACTGAATCCTTTGATTATGTATCCACATCAAAATTCTGACCCGTCGTAGCAGAATCCAACAAATTTTAAGTCTTTTCCATTAATAACTTGAGTATATAAATGCACTATTTGCAATTTGACGTCTAAATCCCATAGTTAAGATACTACACTTGTAATGTATATTTTGATAGTGTTTGTTCCTTGATGCCATTTACGGAGTTCCTTTTTGTTCAAATATTGTTTATTTTCAAATTAATATGAAATCTCAACTGGCAGTATGCCGAGATATGGGCACTTGATGAGAAGGATCCTTTCATGTCACCTGAGGGTGGGGAGAGTGTTGCTGATGTAGCCTCCAGATTAGCAACTGCTCTGGCCACAATAGAGTCAGAATATGACGGGTACTTACCATCTTCTCTTAACAAGATTTTTAACATGCCCTTTTTTTTTTGGCTTGATTGTGTCTGAACTTTGCTTACAAAATTCTACTTCAAGAATGCTAGCCTTAATCTTTATATGCAAAAAAAAAAAATAAAAATAAAAATAAAAGTAAAATAATAAAAAGCTAGTTTTTTTGTTTCGGTCAGATTTCATGAAAGAGTTATTAAGTTGGGAGAGAAGTGATGCATGATAAGAGGAAAGTAACATATTTCACTCATTTCATCTGATTTTATATTCGCAATTTCCATGAGTGAGAATTCTACAAAAATCTCTTGAATAATCATGAATATTTTAAGTTTATGAAATTAATATCAAGCAGAAAAATGCATTAAGCTTCCATCTATATAGGCATCTATCTAGCTGATGAATCGTATTACAAAACAAATAGTTCAAATGAACCCTTTTTTCTTCACATAACTTTTCATGCTGAGAAAACATTTCATTAATATAAGTTACTTTCCAAATATATGGTACAATTTCTATCTTATCATGCATGGAGTAGAAAAACTACAAAACTGATGTGTTTGAAGGCACAGTTTGTCATGTCATCCCGGCATATTTTGTCTTCTGCAATTTCCATGCATTTTAACTCTCCTTTTCTTTATAACGCTGATATTAAATTTATATTACCGTACGGCTTACGATCCATCTCAGGTGCACAATTCTGGTTGTCAGCCATGGTGATCCACTTCAGATCTTGCAGACAGTAATCCATGCCGCCAGGGAACACTCATCCTCGAATGCTGAAAACATTATGGCAAGAATCAAAGGGGTCATGGTTCATTCTTTCTTATCTGGTCACCGAAAGTTTGCATTGCTCACTGGAGAGCTTCGCCATGTCTCCTAAACTTATTATTATTATTTTTTGTATAGATCAGACACCCTGTTGATCAGCATCATCCTTAGTTTATGTTACTGTTTGAGTAGATTGTTTATTGAAGACCAATTTCAACTTCTGTTTGAGTAGATTGTTTACTGAAGACCAATTTCAACTTCCAGAGTATAAAACCGTGAAGTAAATCATTGTTTAGCATTCAAATTTTTTATTTTATTTTTATAACCAATATTTTTTGAAACGAAAAAGAGAAATACATGCGAAACCACAAAGAGAGGCACAAATATAAAATCCACCAACTGTGGAAAGAACATAGGAAGAAGATAAGGAGAAAAACTAGAGCGACAGACAGCAACAAAAACATAACCAATAGTGACTGACACCTTGAAAATGGGAAGGCCTGAGCAGCTTTGAGGGTAGCACCCTCCTACACGGTCAACGAGATCAATGTAAGCCCTTATTGGGGATTGTCTCTCTCGAGGTCTCTTCACGGTACTAACAGAATCCTTCAGCTTCAACTTTTTCTGTTGAGGAGCTGTAGAAACTCACATAATGAAGATATATTTAACTTTCATAAAGGTTAGGATGGGGGTAGAGATATAAAATTAAAGATATGCGCATTTCCATATGTTCTAGATAAGGGCCTCTGAATAGATTGTCAAAGGTTTTTACATTCAATTTCTGAGGTGAAGTCTGCAAGGGCCAAATAGAGTAGAAAAAGAATTAGAAAATAATGTGTCTAAAAAGTTGGCCAAAGTGATATCAAGTCCGAGCAGTCAAAAGGCACAAGAGGAAAAGATGGTCAACTAATTCAATTAAGAAGTGACAAAACAGACAAGTAGCTGTTGGAAGGTTGTTACATCCCCTGATGCCCAGATTTTCCAGGGTGAGAATCTTATTATCCTAGGCTAGTCAGATTTAGACATTGACTTTCCGGGGATAATATCCCTTCCAAATATATGGAGATACGTGACATCAATTTTTCATAGCCAAAAGGATTCTTAGTAGTCCTAAAGGCCTTTGGTTAAAGATAACTTGGTTATCAAACCAAAACAAAGTAGAGGTACCATCCTTAATTACAGAGGTGATGCGAGCCCTAAAAGCCTAGAGGTGACTTATGATACCATTATAAAAGAAGGAATTTCTAAGAGACTGTATATGAAATAAGTTCTAGGATGAGGTATGGTAAAGATAGTTGAATTGGACCACTTGGTATCTTCACTAGTGCGTATCAATTGATATCTTCCACCACCATTTTCCTTAAAGAGTATTGTGGAAGCCTTTAAGGTCTAGAATACCCTAACGTCCATATTACTAAGATTTACATGGTCATTTTAGTTAACAAGACGATAGTCTGACTTGTCATTATTTGGCCCTAACCAGAGAAAATCTTTGTGAATCTAATTAATAGCCTTACGAACCAAACTATGATAGTTTAACAATAAACATCCAATATAATGATATGAACAAGAGAACTGAGTTAACTAGAGTAAGTTTACCTCGTAAGGATTAAAGTTCAGATTTTCATGAGATAAACCTTAATTTGATCATTGAAATGAGTTTCTCCCAATGTTGGCAGCGGGGGCATTAGATGAAGATGGGATGCCAAGGTAAGTAATTGGAAAGGAGCCTATGGAGTAGTTGAGAGTCTTGACAAGAGAAGCATCTAGTGTATGTCCGATCCCCATAGAGCACAAGCATGTTTTCTTAAAATTAATTGATAGTCCTTATTTGCCCTAAAACAAGTATAATATAAACTTCATTATATTAAGATCTTTGCTAATTCCTATACTGTGAAGGTGACATGTCTTAGCAAACCTACCCAAAGGAACTCCCTTAAGAACCCTAAAGGAGAGCACATACGTGAACATTGAACTAACTGTCCATTTGGATGCAAGGATTGATCTCCAAGGATCGATCCTTATGTCATGTGCATGCCCATGTTTGGGCATGCACCAAAGGGCATGGGAAGGGATTGAGGGGCGAGTGTATGCCCCTCAACCCTTTCATACTCATCCCCCTCATTTTGGGGGGATTGACCATGCCTGGATAAGCTAATGACATTTGTACCCCTTACAAATTACAAAATGACATGCTATATATATATATATATATATATATATATATATATATATATATATATATATATATATATATATATATATATATATATATATATATATATATATATGAATTCCTCTCTCCCACTGACCTTGCTTCTAAGCCTTGCCGCCACTATAATCATCTCCACTTGCTGCTAACGTTGTCGCACCTGCCACTACCGCCACCGCCACCATCGCTACCGTTGTCGTCGCAGTCGCCACCATCCTGGTTAGTTTTGATTCTAGCTAATAATTTTATTTTTAATTATTTTTTTAAGAATAGCGAAGATCTAGAAAGGCTAGATCTTTGGTGAAGAGGATTTTGAAAGGATTAAACTTTAGATGACATTGATTTGAATGAAAGATGAGAATTTATTTCGCAAGAATATCACTAGAAAGGCTGGATCTTTGATGAAGAGGATTTTTCTCAACAAGATTGGATTCTCAGTTCTATTTCTTATTTTGGATAATTTTGAATTCTGTTTATCTTTTTTTTTTTAATATAAAATTCGGTGAAATTCTTTAAAGATCCCTGACTGAATTTTTTAACTATTTTATATGCCTTCTTTTTAATTTCTTATTTTGTATAATTATGAATTGTGTTTATCATTGTTTTAGACTTTCAGTATATAATTTATTTATTTTTTGTTGTGAAACTCTTTAAAATCCTTGACTTAAGCTTTATTTTTTTTAATGAGCACATAAACCAAATTTTAAAAAGTTTTGGATAGATGGTTATAACTACTTGAGTATACCCATACGTTATATGTGTTGCTTCGTATATTACCATCATGCCTTATTTTAAATCTCATTTGAGTTTTATTTATCATGAATTGATTGTCAACCCAAATTTTAAATCTCATTTGATTGCCAACCGTTGTATTACCATCATGTCTAATTATCATGCCTTATTTTTATATATCATGAATTGATTGTTTCTTAACATGTATCTCTTTATTTTTATCTATCATGCCTTATATCTTAGCATTTAGTGAAGAACCATCAATTCATAACTTATACTAAGCCAAATTACGTAATAAATTATTACTTAGACCATAAATGAACTTAGATGGACGGTCCCAATTTTCTAATCAAATCTTCATTAATTGTTTTAAATGTCCCTCCACTTCCTCTTCCTATATTATGAATTAGTTATATAATACAACTTTCCTTCAAGATTGTGTAAAATTTAATACATTGCTTATTCTTGCTTTTCCTATATTATGAATTAGTTATGCTTTTACACAATGTTTATTCTTGCCCAATTTAATGTATTGTTAAATTTCATTTTAGAAATGGACATCAATGAAATGGACGAGTTGGAATAGCTTCAACTATACGCAATGTATATGTGCTACTTTTTTTGTAGTGAACGTTATAATCATGGCATGTGCGATAAGGCACCGTGCTCTTAGAAATAATGTGATTGAACATGGGATTAACTCAATATCTACTAGGTGACGCAAACAACTTGACTATCTCCAACGTGTAATTTATGAAAGTGATGTAAAATGCGTTGATAAACTACACATGGATCAACGTAGTTTTCATCGATTATGTCAACTTCTAAGTATGACTGGTGGGCTACAAGGCACGAAAAATGTCATGGTTGAAGAAATGATTGCGATGTTTCTGAACATTCTAGAACACCATGTAAAAAATAGGATAATCAAATTTTATTTCATCAGATTTGATGAGAGAGTTAGTAGACATTTTCATGCCGTCTTGAAGTCAGTCATACTCTGCCATAGTGTCTTGCTAAAAAAAGTAGAACCCATCCTAGAAAATTCAACTAATCATACATGGAAGTGGTTTAAGGTATTATTGAAGTCCATTATTTTTTAATAAAATATTATTTTTTTTAGATAGCAACATTTTATTTTTATTTAATATAGAATTGCCTTAGGGCATTGGATGGAACTCATATTAGAGTGAATGTGCCAAAAGCCGATCGTGCAAGATATCGATCAAGAAAATCTGAAATAACTACTAATGTACTCGGTGTCTGTAGTCAAGATATGCAATTTATATATGTCTTATATGGCAAGGAGGGTTCAGCTCATGATGGTCAAGTTCTTAGGGATGCGATAACAAAGAACAATGGATTAAAGGTTCCAAATGGTAAATAAATTATAATTACATTGTTCTTTAGATGCTAATAGTTAATCCTTTTCTAACAATAATTGTTTGTTTGTTAGAATTTTACTATTTGGTGGATTCTGGATATGCAAATTGCCGGATTTCTTGCGCCTTTTCGAGGACAACGGTATCATTTGAGTTCTTGGGATGATGGACACCAACCACGTACACCTCAAGAGTTCTTTAATATGAAAACATGCAAGTGCTAGGAATGCAATTGAGAGCACATTCGGTCTTCTCAAAATTCGTTGGAAAATTCTATCGAGCCCAAGTTTTAATAATATAGCAACCCGGCGCATGTTGCTTGTTGCATAACTTTATTAGAAAAGAGATGACTGAAGATCCTATAGAAAATGAACTTGAGCTTCTAAATTCGGAGGAGGACATGCAAGATGATACTGAGAATATTACAGTTGTTGATCCAACAGATGAGTGGGCCTAATTTAGAGTTGGCATGGCTACAAATATGTTTAATAGTTGGTGATCAAACTAATTAATTGATAGTTTGTTAGGCATGTGAGTGTTTCTATATATGTACTTCAGTTTTTATCAAAGTTTATTTTCTATAACCAAATATTTCAATGTTGATGTTGAGAACATGTGTTTATCTCTATATGTTTTTGTGGTCCTATTTGAAAGATGATATGTGGAAGCACTTTCCTTATCCTATTATGATGTGTGGTGTGTTATTTGATGGTCTTTTATGTATATCTGTGTTATTTAAATTTAAAAGGCACAATGGAGGTTATGTTTTTAGTTTATATGTGCCTGCATCCAAAGTTTATATGTGCTTGAAATGATTGATTTTCCATATCTTGATTTAAACTTCACTGATGGTTAATTTTGTTATTTATTTAGTATGGATTCAGATTCATCAGTAGGACGTAGAGTACAAAACAAACACTATTGGACAGAAGATGAAGATAAGGCACTTATTGATCCCTTAGTGGAGCTATCAGCAAATCCAATGTGGCGGGCGGAGAATGGATTTCACAATGGCTACCTCGTTCTATTAGAAAGAATGATAAAAGAAAAACTTCCATAAAGCATGATAAAAGCTTCACCTAATATCGAGTCTTGGGTGAAGTTGTTAAGGAAACAGACTACTGCAATAAGTGATATCTTACAAATAGTGGGTTCGTTTGGAACTATGAAAGGTGCAATATTGAGTGTGAGAAAAGCACATATGATGAATATGTTAAGGCACGCATCACTACATTTCGTGGTTAATTGATAATTTAATGGGTATATTTTACTTATGTCACTCATTTTTGTATTTGAAGCAATGTAGAACCATAAAGAAGCAGCTTGTCTTTATGAGAAATGTTTTCCATTTTTCAATGATCTTGCTCCAGTGTTCACAAAATATAAAGTATAGGGAACTGCAGTAGGTGACATTGGAGATGATGCAAAACAATATACGCAGGGAAACATTAGTTTGGATGTGGACATGGGTTTCTCTCAGTTACCAATTGATGAGTTTTCCATGTCTATGCAAGAACCTACATCACATCAATCACTTGTGGCTTCAGAAGGTACTAGTGCCACCAAATCCCGCCAAAAATGGAAAAGTATTGGTCTGGACTCTTCTATGGACACACTGAATGAAAATTTCCGCAACTTTGTGGAAACAGTTAGATCGGGCTTTAGGTCAATGGCCGAAGAAAAGAGGAAATTGCTACCTCAAATACTTCCATTGGTTGGAGGTCTCTCTCTCTATTCATGAAGTGATGTTTATCTTGCAGGTTTTGCCAAATCATGAAGATGAACTCAAAACTTTTATTGAGTTACTAGACAGCATGAAACTACCATTTTGTCATGTACTTCTAGCAAGATTGGGATATATACTGCCTAGTGTATGAACTATGCATATTAATGGTGTTATGTTCCTTGTTTTAATGCTTTATAAATTATATGTAATGGTGTTATGTTCCTTGTTTTAATACTTGGCTATGTAATGGATCGATCACGTTATGTCAAACTCAAACTTTGAACTTTCATGTAATATGTCTAATTTCATGTGGATTTTATGTTTTTTTTTTATTGGGGACATTCCTATGATGTGTTTTTTTATTATTATTATTATTGGTGCATAATATCTCAAGTTTGTTAGGAATGTTCTTGTGATTTTTAAAATGAGGAGAAGCCAAGTTGATTTTTTTTTAATAATGTTTTGGATGGAAATTCAAAAACTCATTATGGTTTGTATTTATTTTTGAAATATTATATTTATTAAAATTTTGGCGATTTAAAAATAAATAAATTTGGACATTTGTTTATTTTAAATAAAAATAATTAAATTATATTTGTCAATTAAAATGTATAAATTTAAAAATTTATTTAAAAAAATAAATACATCAATAACTCCTTTAAAAACTATTTATAGAAATTGGAGCCATTTAATAATTATTTCTTTTATAATTAATATATATTATTTAATTAAAATATTTAAGTGTACAAAAGTAATTTTAGTAAAATTTTCCCCTATACCCTCTCTTATTCCTATCTGCATTCCCTCTAACCAAACATTACTTATATTCCCATCCCCAATCCCTTTTCCCTATTTATATCCCCATACCCATCCCCTTCCCCTTCCCCATACCTATCCCCATATTCTTATTCCCTCCAACCAAACGGACCCTAAGTAGATTGGAAAGTAGTATGAACAACAACAGAGAAAAAATGCCACCTTATCTTAGACCATGACAGTATCTTACATATCCACCAAGGGTGCCTTTAATAAGGGTAGAGACCTTAAGTGAATAAGATGTTTTTAATCCAACCTACCCAGCAGACTCTAAACCGTTCCTAGACAAAAGGTCAAATAAGAATCCCAATACATCATTTTAAAAGCTATGATGAAGTCCACTTTGACGATGTTGCTTGGGATTCTTCACTTCTCGAGCCCGAAGGTTAATTGATCCACCATAGTGATACTATCTATGATACATCTAATTAAGATGAAGGTGGATTATGTTGAGTTAACAAGCAAATCCATAACTTTACTAAGGGAAGTGGGCAAGATTTTGTAGATGATTTTGAGGATCGAGTTTATAAGATTGATTTGACCCAAATCAGTAAGGTGCTCAAGAGATTCCACTTTGGCTATAAGAGTTATGCTAGCCCAGCTAATCAGCTCTTGATTGGTGAAACCCTTGTAGAAGTTCTTGTAGTATTAAAATATGACATTAAGCACCATAGACCAGAATTTTTAAAAGAAAAATATTGGAGATTCTTCAGGTATTGGTGCTTTCTTTGACCCCAGCTTGAATGTGGCATTTTGATTTCTTCTATAAGAAAAGGAGCTTCCAGCTATAATAGATCAACTCTCTATAGACTCTATTTAAATGCTAGAAGTTTGGAAAAATCAAATTTAAAACAAATCTCATGATTGGTTCCAAATTGATATTAAAATAGAGAAGTACAAACCTTCTCAATTTCCTTGTACCATTCAACTTTGATATTGTTGTTCTGGATGCTAGGGGGGAGGTTTTAATTGTGATGGTTGTGGGAAACCACATGGAAAATTTAGTATTCATACTATTTTGCTTTATTGTTAAGGGTTTTTCTAATCTTATGTTTTAAGGCAATTTTCCCAAAAAGGACATTTGTGTTACATAACTGCATGACAATTTTCTTGAGTGACATAATCTTTTCTTTTGGATTCTTCCATCCCTTTCTTTTGTTTCCCTTGGCTTATTGAAAGCCAAACTCTTTTTATTTTTTTAATAAAAATGGATAGACCACATCTTTAATTAACCAAGCAAATGATTATAAAAGGAGTAAAAAAAACAAAAAGTACATAGTCCACTATACATGAATGCAACTACTTGAAATAAAGAAAGAAAAAGCCAGACGCAATGCCATCCTATAAACAGCAATAAGTGGATCATTCATCCAAGGTGGCATGGGTCAAAGGTGAGGTGGAACTAGCTGGAGCCCAAATTAGACATTGATTTTCCATGATCAGTTGGATGAGATTCTTGGAACTCAAGCTTCTTTTGTTGGTAGCAATTGAATCCTCAAGTTTCATCCTTTCGCTTAAGGGGTTATAGAAACCCATAAAAGAAATTTATGATTAATTTTCATTATAGTTGAAATTGCAGAAAAAACATAGTATTACAAATGTGATGGTTCCATTTTAACCAAATGTTAATTTGTGTTTTTGGGGTTGTTCCACAATAGAATTGTTTACATTTATCAAAATATAATTACATGCACATCTCTGTAAAGGTATATTTACCCATGCACATGTCTAAAGCATTTGAATTTGTATATGCACCCCTTATAATTTTTTAGAGAATATTTATGCATCCACACTTATAAAATTCATAAATTCAGTTTTTCACAATTGCCCTACAAATGGATCATACTTTGATAAGAATTCATAAATGCATGTTTTCACAAACATCGTACAAATTGATCTGCATTTTAGACATAAAACACAATAATACCAAAATCAGACGAGCTTAACTCTATTTCAACTTTATATTGTGTTAATAGGTTGTGCCATAAATTATCACCACTTGTGCACATGTTTGATGAAAATACAAATGGAGCTTTATTCACCTTAGGGGTTTAAAGGATTCACAAATGTCTCCTTGAAACAATCCTTCATATTTTAAAGACAAAGAATAATGAGGAAGTGACATATTCTCTCATAAAAAATAAAAGTTTAATAACAATGTGAAATAATGAAAGTTGACCAAACAAATATGGTTTATGGCTACAACATTGTTAGAATAATGGTATTTGAATTTAAATTAGAATGATAAAATTGGCTTTAAGACTAAATTCTCCCTCTCTACTTAGTATGCAAAAAAGAATATGGAAATATCCTTGAGGATACAATGAAACTAACATCTAGCTTCATTTTATACTATGATGTTAAAAACATTAGGCATAATTAGAGAGTTACAAAGTTATCATAATATTATTGTATACTTGTTGCAACATTGAAATTATAAAAAAATTGAATTATTAAGTAAATAGCATGAAGTTAATGAACCTTTTTTTAATCTTAAAAACAGTATCTAGCGTATTTAGCAAGTTTTTTACAAGCTCGCAAGTGTCTTTTATTTTAAAACAATCTTTATAAAAAGTTAACAATTATTCTCTACTGAACATATCAACTAAAGCTCTACAAAGTTGTATAGCTATATAGACACATACAAAAGCATCACTATAGTTGAAAAAAAAAAAACCATCTAGGTTCATTTAGCATCTTTGAATCATCATTGTCACATAATTGGATTTTGAAGCTTGTAACATAGCAACAATATTTATGATGCCATAAACCACCGCTATAAGATCAACCCATAAAAGGCCATGATATATATATTGGACACAACATTTGGTTAAGTGTCTATTCACCATTTGATACAATTTTTGCTTAATTATATTTTTATTGTAAGACAACATTTAATTAAGGGTCTGTTTGGATTGCAATTACACTAATGGATACCATGTTTGGGTATCCATTAGGGCGACATGATTAGGACAGTATGATTCCTCTCTCATATTCCCACCACTGGAAAAGACAATTTTGTCGTCTCTCATATAGTGATGTCCGCCTCTCTCTCTCACTCACTCTCTCTCTCTCTCTCTCTCTCTCTCTCTCTCTCTCTTTCATCCAAATTAGGCATAAATACTCTTGCCCTACCTTTGATAAGGATTATACTTAATAGTTTTTGGTTCTATGTTTTTATCTATCTTTTGATGGTTCTTCTATATTTATCTTCATATATGGTAGTAAGCTCTACAGTGCTTCTATCTTTATCCTCATGTGCATATAATCTCTTTAATGAAGGGTATATAGTGTCATTGATTATGCTGCCAATATCTTATCAATCTTTTTCTTTCCTAATCTAGGAGAAATTTTCCTTGAATCCCTTTCTCTTGCTCATCTAAAGCAGGAATCATAAATTCTTGCTTCACCCATCATCAAAAATTGAGATTGAACCTTTCTTTCTCGCACATCCAAAGGAGAATTCATGAATAAATCTTGGCTAGGGTTTCCTATCAAGGCTTCTAACGATCCAAACAGACCTAGAGTTGTTTGTATATTCTTATCTTTTCTTGTGCCTAGATTTGGATTTGACTGATATTTGTGAAATTTATGCTTGTTTAATGTTTGTTCTTTTTTCTTATCTTTTTTTATTTATATATTCATTTTTAATTAGAAACTCCTTGAAATTACTAGTGATGCTACATAGATCTTTTTTTTTATTTTTTATTTGCATTTGACTAGTTATATAATTGTGAATTTCATGCTTGTTTAATATTCTATTGTTTTTCCCTTGTATTGTTTATTTTTATTCATATATTAGTTTCTAATTAGAAAATCTTCAAATCACCTATGATACTACAAAGATTGATTATTTCTTATCCTTCTTGCTTTTTAAATGTGATCTATGCAAATTAAATTATGCATATGCTTGTTGACTTTTGTTAGGAGTGTTCTTTTATCTAGATGATGAATGGTTTTTTGAATTAACTTTTAGGTGTGTTCTTTATCTATTTTCCATATTAGACGTGTTTTAGGTTATGTGCCCATCATTCTTTGTTGTTATGGTTTTTCCTAGGTCTCCTATTCGCTTTGGTTCAGTTGGATTTTATTAATTCTTTTAATAACAAATTTTATTTATGTTTGAGCCCTTTTTTATTTTCCATGCTATTTTACTTGCTTATGTGTTTTAAATTAGAAACTCATTTGAATTACCACTGACACTGCATCGATTGGATCTTTCTTTTCTCTTTTTCTTCTTTAATGGGATATATGTAGGTTGAAATATTTTTATATTTACTTTTACTTCTTTATCTTATTTAAACTATTTGTGAAAATTAACTCTACTAGATTTCTTTCTTTCCCTTGAATTAATGGATAGTTTTGGGTTGTAGGTGGAGTGCATTGAGTTTTAGAGAGTTTTTTTTTAATTTTTAATTTAAAATATCTTATTTTATAGGTTCTACCACGACAAATTTCTAATTTAGATATTTAAGAAAAATGTTACAATTTTAATTGGATATTGACTTCTACTTTAAAAATCTACAGCAATTCACATTTATGGTGGTTATTCATGATTTGTCAATGCTATTCATTTATAACTCTAAAACTTATATGCTATTGTTCATATTTACAAGTCATATAATTTTGTTCAAACAATGTTATTTTCACACATTGAAGTTCTTTAAGTTCTTTTAAAAAATTAAAATCAAAGCTTCTTCCCTGTATATTATGGTTAAGATGGTCTTGAGCATTATAAAAATCTTGATGTACTTTTTATGAGGGTTTCATTCCATTCTTGATCCTCCATATTATACAAAATTTCATGGCATGATCATGATATAAAGCATGTGATCCACAAATAATTTGTTCGGTGTTCTTTGTACATGATTTTCTGTTTGTACCTTTAAAAGTAAGTGAGTAAGATAAGGAAAAATCATATCTTCTACTTGTTTTATATCTTACCACATCTCATAGATTAAGACAACAACTATGGATATTAATATAAGTTTGCAAATTTATTCTATAATTGCTGCTAGTGATTGATGTGATAATAAGAGACATTACTTGTGTAGCTAATTGAGTTATTTATACCCTTATTATTCAGTAATATTTAGTTTTTCCTAAATTTCATCTTTTCATACAAAGAAACATTAAATCGCAAGCATATCCATTCGATTTGGTTAAAGTAAACCAAGCCACTATCACTACTTTATAGTCTCTTTAATAAGACTAAAATTATCAGCAAGTTCTTCACATTTTTTTTTGCTTGGCTAATTATGTGAATACATCCGTGGATTGATTTTAGGACTACGTAGGGTTTTCATGCATGTTTTGTTTGTAGCCATGTTTTATCCAAATAAATTGGCAGTTCATCTACTATTATTTTTTATAGTTTTCATATGTTTGTGAACATCAGTTTGGTTGTTAGTGATGTGAATTGTATATATATGCTGAATTGTGTGCGTGTGTGTTAGTTTGTTGAATAGTTGGGTTTATCTGTTGAATTATGTGTTTGTATTGCTCAAAATTAATATATCTCTACATGTATTGCTACAATGAAGTTAAAGTTAATGCATCTCTACTTGTACTGCTACAAAGTAGTTAAAGTTAATGTATCTCAACTTATATTAAAAGAATGAAGTTAATGTATTTATAGTAGCCCTATTTGTGTCTTGTTCTTGACAGGAATATATCATGTTGTGCTGATATATCCTAATTTAAATTTATATGACACTCTTATATTTGTTTTCTTCTACATTCTAGTTGATGATTTGGTTTATTTAGATTTTGTGACACGAAAAGGGATTTGAAGCAATGATGTTCAAGAAACGTAAGATATCTAGTTTGTGTTTGTGATTGTGTTTCGTGTTTTGTATTTTTTCTTGTTATTTTGAACTATTGTGATTCTTTTATATATATTTGTGTGTGTGTGAAATAAAGATGAAGTCTATGCAAGGAACTCTTATGGACAAAGTATTGTAGTTTGTATGATTATCACTTTTTTGGGATTTTGTTTAGGTAAATTTTTTAGTAAGCCACTCAACTTTCACCTAATTTTTACTCAATCATTGAACTTCAATTTATATCAAAATGGTTACTGAACTTTAATTTGCTTTCACCAAGCATTCACTCGAAGGTTTTTGATCCCTAATTGCTTATGTGGTTGTCGAAATGTTTGAGTCAGCTCACCATGGACACGCCAACTAAAAAATGCCACACCAATTAAAAAATGACCTATCTTAAACTCTCCATGCTAGCATCATTGTTCTCGAGAGGAAAAAGGAGGAAAAGTAGAAAAAGGATATAGAGGAATGAGACAACAAGGAGCCATACCATCTGTGCGTGAGTAGGATAGCAAAGTTTGATCTGTGTGATGGTGGTGAAGTAGAAGATACGGCAGACAAATGAAGAAGTACTAGAGTACTATATATAAGTGGTTCTTATGAAACCCTGGCCATCCTAATTGCTTAGTACACTGTTTTTTCACTTTGCGTTTCATATTTGGAACGAAATGAAGCTAGGGTTTACATCTGTAGTCAAGGTTTTCTTGCTGAAAATTAGTGGTGCTTAGATTAGTTGGGTTGTATGTGTTGTTTAAGGTTTTCAAGCTCTGAAATTGAGAGTTGGGTGTGAGAAGGAAACATCATTTGAATATGTCACTAATCGGTTTCCTATTATAGTATTGTTTTGTTCTGGCCATGTGCCAACAAAGGGGTTGTTTCTTTTGTTGTAGTCCTTGATAGTGGAGAAGTATAATATTTGATGTCATGCATGTGTGCCTTCATTTTTTTTTTTTTTTTTTTTTTTGCCTTACTTCATGTTTGTAATGCTTTGTTGATATTTACATGTTACTATTGTTGGTTGAAGTTAACATATGTGCATACCAAATAAGTACATCATTTGCATGATTTCTTTATGTTTCTTGTAAAAATTAATAAAATAGGGAGATGCAATGAGATATGTTTGTGTTGCGCACAACTTGACACAATTGTTTGTTTTGTTACTTGAGGCAGTTGATTTTGATCAAATTGACACATGATTACTTTCAGATGTTTCAATATGATGATATTTGGATTTTTCTTTGGATGATTAGTTCATTTTTATTTTTACTAAAAATTATAAAAGATGTAATCCATATAGAAAATTTGACACGTGATTACTCTAGATTGTTTAAAATCTGAACATTGTCACCCTGGTTTTTTTTTTTTTTTATCAAATGGCTTGCATGCTAAGTTCACATATACAGAGACCAAAGAAGTAAATCATTTGCATGTTGATTGTGTTTATTTTCTGTAAAACAATAGAAAAGAATGTAATCTTCTTAAAGGTGTTCTCTCATGTCATGTTCAGGATTGATGTTAGGTACTTAACTTTTTATTTATTTATTTATTAGTGTTCTTCTAATATCCTGTTTACCTTTTTAAATCTTCATTCCATTTCAAGAAAAGTTATGGCAGATAAATTCTACTTTCTCTAGTTTGAACTTTTTATCCATTGTGATGTTCATTTTCTTCAAGCATTTGTAAATTAGTCATTTGTGTCATGTCTTTTTATATTTTTGTCATACCTGTAAGTTTCCCTTGTGCATTTCTTTTGTAATTTTGATTGACATTCAATTAGAAAGTTTGATTATTCACATAGACAAAACAATGACTCAAGATTTGAGTTTCATTTCACTATCCATAACTTAATTATTTATAATTAAGATGTATTATATTGTTGGGGGTATTGAAGGATTTGTTGGCCATGTAGATTACTGTTATGCAAACTAGATGTCTAAACTTGAACTAATATCTATGGCTAAGGAATTTTAATTAAATGTTGAGGTTTTAGTATATGGTGGCTAGATGTAACTGGTGAAACTAAGGGACTCAAGGAGATACATTTTGATGTGGATGCACTATTAATGGTTTTATCAGTAGACTCTAGTAAGGAAATGTATGTTGCAATTAGGATTGCAAGTGATGTCAATGACCATGGGTTTGGGCCTAGTTCTATTACTAATAATGATGAGGTTACTAGAAAGGGTCAATTATAAGTTGAAGATCATGGAAATGTGCATGAAGAGGAGGAAGAAGGTGATGAAGAACTTAATGGAGAAGAGAGTGACTTGGAGGGTATATTACTTGGGGGAGGAAGTTAGAGCAAAAATGATGAAGAAGACAGTAACCTGCAAGACTCTGATTACATTTTCAATGATGATTCTAATAATGAAGTTGAGAATAATAGTGAATTAGCTAGGGCTATGGTAACCGTGAATGGAGAACCTCCAAGATTAGGGCATGAAAATGAGGTTGGCTCAAAATATGCAGGTTCTAAGGAGTTGAATTTATGCTTCTCAACAGATGAAGATGAGTTGGGTCCTATCAAACCTAGGTATTCGGAATTCAATGAGAAGTTTGGCATGAAGAACCCTCAATTCAAAATAGGAATGAAATTTAGGAGTTTCAAGCAATTCAAGAAAGTAGTAAAGAACTTTGGGATTAGAAACAGTGATAAGTGCTCGTGTATAAGTAATACGAAATATTCTTTTCTTACATTGAGCATTACTTTTAGGTTTTATCATTAATTCGTGTGTATTTTTGTTCTTTTGCGCAAATAGGGTTGTGGAGAAGAGTTAGAGAAAAAGGAGCACAAAATAGATCATGACCGCAATTGTTGAGGAGACTTTTGGACCAAGTAAGGATCAAGGCACAAGTTGTACACTTATGGGTGCGTGCCAACCTCCATTGTGTTCAAATGATTATACAAATCGGAGGGCCACAAATGTAGTCACACTCATGTAGTCCAACTTGTGTAACATCGAAGAGCTTCATCAATGTGTTGAAAGCAAGAAGCGACATGATCTACCGCATGGTTGTGTGCCCAACTTGGCAGCCTCAATGAAGAAGATCAATTCGGGAGCATTTTGGCGAAGTACTATAGCAACTATTGTACCAATCACGGTAGCAGTTACTGTTCACAAAAATCAGGAAAATAGAGAATCCATATGCCCATGTGGAAATTCCACACGCCCTTGTGGAAAATCCATAAGGGCGTGTGAAGTCCCAATTTCAGCCTATAAATACCGCGTTTTGGGTCTTATTTGGGGACCCCCTGGACCTATCTTTCGCCGAACTTCGGAGCTTGCAGCTAGGGTTCGGAGAGGATTTTGGAAGGCTTTTGGAGCAAGTCTACGGCATCGACATTGACGTCCTTTGTAAGATAGCTATTGGGGGAGCTTTCATCGGCATCGTTTCGGCGAGGTGTGCTCTAGGCTTGACAAGGGATTCATTGGAAAAGACGAAGCGGTTTTACAAGACCATCGACACGGGCCATAAGGGGGTTTTATTCATGTGTTCTGTGCTTATTGATATAAACACTTTGTTGATTTTGTATAGCTCCATGGAGAGCTAAACCTCTAGTGGGTATTCGGACTTGTAAACCCTAGGATGACATTGTTTCTATGACTTTTATTATGCTTTCTTAATTGATGCTTTAATTGAGTTCCAATCTTGAATGTCAATTGCATTGATTTTCCCTTAGACGTGACACTAGGGTTGAGAGTCATCTAGGTTATCCTTTGAAGGTGTAACAACTTCTATAGGATTAGACTACACAAGATTGGAGGGAGTTGAGAGGGTGAGTCAAGAGGTAGCATAACACACCCTTTCCTTTCCAGCGTGATTTATCCTACCTCTACATTCCAAGAGTTCTTTGCGGTCGAAGTAGAGTGAAGTGCTAAGAGATGTACTCCCCTGGGGCTTAGTTGCGTGAGTAACAGAGTGAAGGGTTGTAGTGAATCTTAGTGCTGGGGCTTAATTGAGACTAGGGTTCTTTCGACTGGACCAAAGGATTAGAGCTATATTTAGGAACAGGGTTTATCACTTGGAATCCTTAGAACCCCAAGCAGTCCAACACAGTGTGAGACGTCGAGAGCATCCTCTCCGCTAGGGCATAGTGTAGAGGGGTAGTCACAATTGACTTTAAGTTTGGGACCGTGTGCTTTACGATGTCCGTGACTCATTAAACATCAATTAGAAGGTATAATATTAGTCTTGCACTAGAAACATTATTTCTAGGGTGAGAATTGTCCGGGTGCCCCATCTTTACATTGATTGTTCTCTCCTTACCTTTTGCTTGCACCTTTCTCTCTTTTCACTTTTCTTTCTTTTATTTCATACATATTGCTTACACTCACTACCATTGTTTTAACATTAGCTAAGTAGTAACTTCTCTTGTCTTTAATCACTACTCCCTATGGATACGACTATCCACTCATCAGGGTATATTATTACTTTGACGACCTGTGCACTTGCGGAGCACTCTCGCAAAAGGGTGTGTCAAACAGGTATGTAATGAACTTCAAGACCAATTCAAGGAAAAATTGAAAGGCATTTTGCAAGAGGGGATGCCCTTTCTATCTCTAGGCCTCACCCATGGTGAAAGATGGGAGCACAATTCAGATTAAAGCAGGTAAGTTGGAGAATGAATGTATAAAGGATCACAACAATAGGCATGTTAATTCAAATTGGATAGCAAGGGCCTCCCTAGAATAGTTTAAAGCAAATCCAGGATGGAAATTAGCTGGAATTATTCAGGCTGTGAAGGCAAACCATATTACAAATCATCACATGCTAACCCATATTACAAGTCATTCAAACAATAGCTCCAAAAGCAAAGAGAGCTGCATATAGTTCTTCAATATATATAGTAGTCCTAAAAAGCATCCAGAAATAAAATAAGCTTAGGAAGATCAAGAGATTAATCTAAAGCAAATCAACACACACATCCAGCAGTTCTAGATAATAAAAGAAGCTCACGATACTGAGCAATTCACAACACACAAACTCCTTTTCAAAGAATACACACACTAGTCCAAATGACAATATTATTAAGACAACAAAAACACACACATCATCATATTCATTAATATGATAACCCAAACTATTATAAGCTATTAACAACTCTCAAGGTCGGGTAATTTATATATAAAGTTCAGTAATCAATAGTCAATGCAGAATGCGAGCACTTAATGCATTAAAATGAGCAGGTAGCTTGATAGGATGTTATCATAATATTTAAAAAATTAAAGAATGAGTTTCACGCATCAAGCTTGAATAAAAGTTTGGAGATGGAGTACTAGAATTAATTAGGAAAGTCCACTTTGATCAAATGATGTGGGATGGATAAGCTCTAGAGGAAGCAGTTTATTATATATGTGTGAGAACTCGACAAGATGATAAAAATATAGAGTTGAACAATTAATAAAAATTTAATGGCATGCCTGTCTTGAATTGGCTCTTTAATTTGATTAATTATGAGTTCAAGTGATTAATGTTTATAGTTAAGCCTTCATAAAAAAATTAATAAAATCATTTATTTTGCTCATGAACTGGACAAAGTAGTTTTAATTTTATCAACCAGCGATCGATAATGGAAAGTACTTGGGCTTCACGGTAATCATTTTATATACACTAAGTAGTTTTAATTTTGAAAGATAAACAAAAGATTGAGAAGTGAAAACCATTTGAGCACATAGTCCTCCACTCAGTGCTTAAAAATACTTGTATCAACAGAAAAAGGCATAGCAAACAGGTGCAGAAAACAAAGCTCTCCAAGGTTACACGCAGAGCTTCTTCACTAGCATATAGAAGAGGATTACTTTTCTGGTTGTCAGAGAGTAATCAATCATGAAAATAAAACCCACAAACTAACATCAATCCACAACTTCCACAACAAAATCAACAAAACCCACAAAAGATCCAACCACAAGCACAAAACCAAACAGAGATGAAAATAAAAAAGAGAAAAGACTAGATGATGCCTTACCAACAATCAAAGGCGGTGGCAGCGGCAACCGACGGTGGCAGCAGCAACCAGCGATGATGGATCTGCAGATCGGACAGATGGGAGGAGTTCAGTTGATTTGGAGATGGGGATGAGATGATTTGGGGAGTTAATATAAAAAGCAAGTAATTTTTGGGTTTCATTGGGGGCATTTTAGTAATTCAACTTAACCAAACAGCTTATCAAAAACAGCTTATTTTCATAAGCTGGTCTTTTGCAGCTTATGAAATAAGCTATTTTTCAGCTTATTTTCCAGCTTCAGCTTATCCCAATAAGCCCATCCAAACACCAACTTTAACCTCATAAGCACTTAACTTATAAAATAAGTGCTTTTGGATCAGCTATAAGCTGATCCAAACAACACTTAAGAAATAAATATAAATAGCTTCAAGGCTTACAGAGCAAAATGCATTGCCCTCAAGTAATTTGTAAACATTCTTTATGACCTACATAATTAAATTGTCTCAAACTATGCATATGTCAAATTTCTATTGTTTCTTATATTGTTTTATTTTTTTTTTCTTTTGCCTTTCTATCTGAAATTTAGGCTTATAGATAGTGATGAAGAGACATAGATGAAAAGGTTATATGACTACATATTGGAGCTTATTAGCACTGGCCCTCGTTCCACTATAATCTTTAGATATGAACAAGGTGTGTTGCAATGCATGTATCTTTGCCTAGCCCCACTGAGGGAGAGTTTTTTGGTAGGTTGAAGACAAATCATTTCAATGGATGCTATTTTTTGAAGGGCTTATATGGGGAACAACTCTTGGAAGCAGTTGGTATAAATGGAAATGATTGCCTCTACCTAGTTGCATGGCCATTATTAATAAGGAGAACTAGAAGTGGTTCTTGAAACTCTTGACAAAAGACTTACGGGTCACAAATAGCTATCATTGGGCATGTATGAGTGAGTGATAGGGAAAAGATACATTTCCACTGAATTTAATTTTATGTTATGCTAGAATGCTTTCATGCTTTAAATTGTCTCATGCTCCATAATTTGTGATGTTATAATCCTTAAATGTTCTTGCATAATTCTCTCATGTACTTTGGTATAATTCTTCACTGTACTGTTGGAATTCATTCGTGCTTTAAATTATCTCATGTTATAATTTCTAAGGCTATACTTTGGAGTCTTTATGTCATCATCTAAATGTCTCACGCTATCATGCTGTCATTCTGGTTATATACTTTGGAATATTTATCTCATGTATTTTGCAATAATTCTTCACTGTTCTGTTGGATGTAATTATTCACTATTCTATTATGCTTTATTATCTATACAAGTTGTATGTAATAAATCCTTGTTTTGTTGGATATAATTCTTTACTATTCTGTTAGAATTCTTTCATGTTGTAAATTAACTCATGCTACAATTTTTGGTGTTATAATTTCTAATGCTATAATTTTTGCTATGTTATGTCATCATATAAATGTCTCATGTTATCATTTTGGTGTTATACTTTGGAATATTTTTCTCATTCATGTTCTCACGCATTAACTCTCTCATATTATAATTCTCCAATGTCTTGCATTAATTCTCTCGTGCTATAATTCCCTAATTTCTTGCCTGTAATCTCTCATGCTTTAATTCCCTAATGTCTTGCATTAATTCTCTCATGCTTTAATTCCCTAATATCTTTAATTCTCTCATGCTATAATTCTCTAATGTCCTGCATTAATTCTCTCATGGTGTAATTCTCTAATATCCTGAATTAACTCTCTTATACTATAATTCTCTCATATTTTAATTTTCTAATGTCATGCTTTAATTCTCTCATGATGTAATTCTCTAATGTCCCAAATTAATTCTCACATGCTTGAATTCACTAATGTCCCGCATTCTATAATTCTCTAATGTCCTTAATTAATTAATTCTCTCATGTAATAATTTTCTAATATCTTGCTTAATTATCTCATGATGTAATTATCTAATGCCCTAAATTAATTCTCTCATGATCTAATTCTCAAATGTCCTAAATTAATTCTTACATGTTTCAATTCTCTAATACTATAAATCTTCATTGTTATGCTGTAATTTTGAACTCTTTTAGTTATCTCATGACCCTAGTAATTTCCTGACTTCTTTCTTTTTTTTTTTGTTGGTTTGCTTATTGTTTTTTTTTCTTATTCTTTTTCCCTAATCTTTGTATGTGGTGGTTGTGTGTCAATTAATTTCACAACTTAGGGATTAATGGCAGCAATGGAGGAGCTATTTCTCAACAGTGAACATAGGTTCTATGTTAGACATATACACACTAATTTTAGAAAAACTTTTAGAGGGAATGCACTCAAAGTCCAATTATGGGCATGTGCAAGAGCAACCTAGTTTCGTACATATGAGAAAGCCATGGACATGTTAAATGGAATATCTTAGGGTGCATGGGATTACATGTAAAAAATGGACCCCCACCATTGGAGTAGGGCACATTTCCAAATAAATATAAATGTGACATGTTACTCAATAATCTGCATGAATACTTCAATAGCCCTATCCTTGAGGCTAGAATTAAAGGCGTAGTCACCATGAATGAGGAGATCAGAACAAAAGTAATTATTGGGATATAAAAAAGGAGGGATGCCATGAAAAAATGCACAACTATTTACTGCCCTAGGATACTTAAAAATCTAGAAAAATGCAAGCAATTGAGCTGGGTTTATAATACAACTTGGTCAAGGGGGCCCAGTATCAAGTTTTAGGACTTGGTGGCCAATTTATAGTTGATAAAGATAGAGATAGTTGCTCATGTAGAAAATGGCAATTGAGTGGGGTTCCTTGCAACCATGCTATTTCAATGATTTTTCACAACAAAGACAAGCCTGAGAACTGCATGCATAATTGCTATAAAGTGAGCACTTTCTTAAAGACATACAAACGCACATTAAACCCCACACATGATAGGGATTCATGGCCGAAAAGTAACCAAGGTCCCATGATACCACCAGAACCAATGAACTGGAGAAGAAGGTAGGAAGACATTGCTCAGGATGAAGGAAATAGTTGAGGAGAAGAAAGGCTTCACAAATGGGAAAGTCAGTAAAAAACGAGTCACTATAAGGTGCAGCTTGTGTGGAACTGCAGGGCATAACAGAAGATACCATGAAGGTAGCAGGTAATTATCTAATTCTTACTTTTAATTTATGTTTTTTGATTGATTGTGTCATACAATTAGTTAGTTCTATCATGTATGCATTGTAGGCTAACAAAGGAAATACTAGTAAGCAACAGCATAGAGATTCAAATGAAGCAAGAGAAGATAATCGCATGGTTGCAATAGACTCACAAGTTCTGTAGGAGCATTTTGAAATGGTTAGTTGATGCTTTTAAATTTCAATGTTCATATGTTGAAATAAATTTCCTTGCTCACCATTGTGACATGGATCTTCAAGGTTGATTCTTTAAATGAATGTGGCCAACAAGAGGTAACCACAACACAACCACAAGCACCTGAGGATCCCCTGTCACAGGTACTTTTTATTTAAATTTCTGCAACACCATGTTTTCCAATCCATGAAAACTAACATGAGTTCATTTTTATATAACATTCCAAGTAATTAATACATTTGATCAGAATATTCCCGTGATGACACAAACTACAAACAAGGCTAGAGTAAGAAGGCAAAAAATGAGTATATGGGCAGGCAAAGAATTAATTTAAATACAACACAAGAAGCTTCAAATGTGAACGAAATTAAAAGACCTCATGTCCCGAAGCATTGAGGGAAAGAAAAGGATACAAAGGACATGAACAAAGAATGGGCTGCTATAAAATAGAAAAGGTTATGGGACCCCCAAGAGCTGGTGCAAAGTGACAAAGTTTTTTATTTATGTCATTACTAATGTAATGTAATTAGAACTTCTTTTTTTTTTTGAGGTATGAAGAGACAGTTTTTTGAAGAACTTGTTTGACCCATTTTTGTACATGCTGACATTACAAAAATCTAAATGAAGCTGCTACTTTTTTTTGTTTTTGATTTTGCAACCCTATATATTTTTTGTTGTCTAGGTGTTCTTGTAAATAATTTGGTTTCAAAAAATATGAATGGTGATTCAGTTATTTTGTTTCTTTCTCCATTTGTCTCTTCGGGATGTTTGTGTGTATAAATATTATAGACATGTTGCTGCATGATATAATTTGCATTACTAGGATTGCAATGGAAATGTATGTTAGACGCTACACATAGCAAGGTTAGGTATTGTGCTAAGATTAATGTTTGCAGATATTAATTTGGAGGATTGAATCAATTGATGAGGCAAAGCATGGTTGATGCACTTAGATTTTTTTGGTTTTCAAATTAATTTCATTAAAGTAATCATTAGCATTAGTTTTAAGTTGTATGTTCACCTAGTTAACTTGCTAATTTTTTTGTAGGTTTATTTTTTGTTGGTTGTATTACACCTAGATAATGCTCAAACATTTGTCTAGGGTCTATATTTGTGTCAATAACTAATTATTAAGTATTACTTATTCAATAATGATGACATGGTCAATTAATAAATTGTAACTAATTAAAGTTTACATGGCCATTAATTAGTAATGTCTTCTTAATTATCTAATTAAGCATTACTAATTGATTAATGCTAACAACAACATTTAACCCATCATATTATAACTGATTCATGCCATTAGGGAGACTTAATGCCAGACTAATTTGATGGAGATATACATTGTGAAATTAATTCCAAGGTGAAGGATTTGTGAAAACCAATCACAAACTAACAATCGAAATAAAACAATTTTTACTTTGAGTAGCAACTTGAGTATAGTTCAAATGAAACTTCAAGCAAACTGGCAATCTACTGTAAGTTGTTTGTATATTCTGATTTGACCTCATGTAGACTTCTATTATCCCTAATAGAAAAAAAGCATTTATTGTTATGTTTATGGCTTATTTTGATTCATAAATATTTAGTATGAAGGCCCCTTTGAAAAATTAACTAAATGAGCATTTGCTTGTTGATTAAATAAGATTTTGGTTAAGCATATACATCCAACATCTTTGTTAGAGACAGATCTATCACCCTAGTTTAAAATCCTTTAAATTTTATTATGATCTCCAATAGCCTGAATCAACCTATGTTTTTTTTTCTTTTTTTTTTAATGATTTAAGTTTTTTTTATAATTATGTTTGACATTTCTATTTCTTTAAATTTTATGAAAATAAAATATGAGGTTTCTTTTAGTTATTTGTACTTGATTTTATCAATAACTTTTAACTATATTTCTTTTAACCTCTAATTGAATACCACCATATTTTTATTTTTTAGTTGAAACAAGAGGAAACCAACAAGTGAGACTCTCAAGATGAAAGTTTCAAGCCAAAAGGTAATCATCTTTAATCTAACCCCTTTCTTTCTCAAATTTCTTTGCAAATTATGGGCAATTTATTTAGAGCTTTGGTTTTCTCAAGAAAATCTTTCTTTCGGGTTGAATTTGGAATTCTAAAGAATCCTCTTTTATGAACTGGACAGAGCTTCACTTTGTTAGCATGGAAAGATTAAGGATACCCTTTGTTGTCATCTTAACTCCCTCCTCTTCAAGTATGTATCTATCTAATCTCTCTTCCTAAGTTCTTTAATTTATCTTTGTTTTCTTTGTAAACTAATTTAATTATGACATCATGCTTAGCTGTAAAATTTATAGGATTTGTTTGCAAAATTTTATTTTATTTATGTATTTATTTTCATAGCATTTGTACAGCTCCTCTTCTTCTCATGCACACGTGAGGTCTAGTCAATTAACACTCCATCTATCTAGGTTTTATATGTATTCATATATGTATATGTAGTTTTTGTTACTTTGTGTTTAGATTTTTCTTAAGGTTGTCTATATCATTTCTAAAACATTCACTTTGGACCACCTAGGTTCTTCCATTTTTTTTTATTAAATAATAACCATCCATCACCTTTCAACTATTCTTACCTTCATTTTAGTAAATCATCCTTCTCGCTTTCATTGTTGTGTTTCTCCTTAACTATATTAGATTAATTGTGCTTGCTATGTGCTTTCTCAAACTTTTAGAGATGTAGATACTTACATGTGAAGTGGTAATTGATATGCCATTTACATACTTGATCATGTTTTTAAGATTATAGTATTTAATTATCATCATTTCCATAGTAACCCACTCTCTAGAATTGGAAGATATATTTTTTTTATCTCTAGCATGCAATAGATTTTATAAAAGAATTTTGCTTGTCCTAGAAATACTCTAGCTTTTCATATAAAAAGGTCCTTTTCTTATGTATGGTCTTTGTGTTATACAAATATTAAATGAAATGTTCAATTATTAAAATATAGGTTGATTTTTATTTTTTTAGTAGTAGGCAACATGCCATCAAGCACACAAAAATGTTTGTACACCATTTCAACCAAGAGCAAATTCATCTAATAGTTGGGCTATGTTGGATGGTGATTGTTCAATGAATGCAAGTTTAGATGGTGATAAAGCCACCAATCCCAATAATAAGGAATGTGATGTTATTGACCTTGATGATGATGAGGAAGAGAAGGATAATGAGGCAAAAAAGGAAGAAACTTCTTTTGTGTGGTTATAGTTTAAAGAAATTACTATTTCTTGATGGTTCTAAAAATGGAGAGAGTGTCCATTATAAGACGAAGTTGGCTATAAGTGCTAGCAAAAGCACAACTCAATTTAAATGGCATTTGTCAACTTATGTAAAGAGAAAAGTGTTTCAAAATTAGCAACAAAGAATCTCTTTCTAGCCTATAGAAGGAGGAGGTAGTATTAATGTTGAAATGCTATGAGCCCTCACAAATAATAAGCTTGATGTGGCAAATGAGAGAGGTGGCTACACATTGGATACTCATGCATGAACATCCCTTATCAATATTGGAAGAGGAAGGCTTTAACATGATGCAGAAACATATGATGCCTGAATAAGAAAAACTATCACGTCACGAAACCATAAAGGGTTTTTGCCAGTATTTCATTCATGGTATTTTCTAAAAGCACTACTAAATTTAGGATTTTCAAAGTATTTTTATAAACACCACTAAAAATAAACTTTATCGCTATTTTTAACAATAAGCACCGCTAAAGTTATTTACAAATTTAATTTTTATTTAAAAATTTCAATTTAACCTTGTTTTTGTAGCAAATACCGCTAAATTAATAAATTAATTAAAAAATTCATGATTTAGTGGCATTATAAATATTTTAAATTGATTTATTACTTTAGCGTCGTTTTTCTATTAAAGTTTTGCCGCTATTAATTTTTAAATTTTAAATTGGGTGTAGTTTGCTAAACCATTTAAATTTTGCACCATATGCTAAAAATTTAAATTTAATGGTGCTTTTAATAATAAATGGTGCTAAAGTTATGTATACATTTAAATTTATATTTAAAATTTTGAATTTCAAAGCGTTTGTAGAGCAAAATCCACTCAATTAATAAGTCAATTAAAAAATATGTACGATTTTGTGGAGATTTTAAAATAAATGCCACAAAATTATAAATATTTTAAATTGATTTATTTAATTAGTGGCATTTTTTTAAAATAAATGGCATTAAGTTATAAATATTTTTAAATTGATTTATTACTTTAGAGTTTTTTTGAAAAACTGCTAAATTGAAATTTAAATTTAAATTTAAATTTGGCTCAATTAGTTAAAAAATTTAAATTCGGCGCAATGTGTTCAAAATTTAAATTTTGCACCATATGCTAAAAATTTAAATTTAATGGTGCTTTTAATAATAAATAGTGCTAAAGTTATATATACATTTAAATTTATATTTAAAATTTTGAATTTAAAAGCGTTTGTAGAGCAAAATCCACTCAATTAATAAGTCAATTAAAAAATATGTATGATTTTGTGGAGATTTTAAAATAAATGCCACAAAATTATAAATATTTTAAATTGATTTATTTAATTAGTGCCATTTTTTTTAAATAAACGACATTAAGTTATAAATATTTTTAAATTGATTTATTACTTTAGCGGTTTTTTGAAAAACTGCTAAATTGAAATTTTAATTTTAATTTAAATTTGGCTCTATTAGTTAAAAAATTTAAATTCGGCGCAATGTGCTCAAAATTTAAATTTAGGCCCATTTTTAGGAAAACAAAAGGCATTAAATTGCATAGGTTTTTTAATTGCTATAAATATCCCTCAATGGTAAAAAACAAAGGCAAGAAAAGTAAGAGCCAAAAAAGAAACTGGAGAAAGAGGCAATAAAGAAGGGGAAGCAAAGAAAAGAAAGAAAGTGGAGATGCAATAAATAAGAGACAGCAAAAAGAGGAAAGGAAGTGGAGGAGGAGGAAGAAGTAGAAGCTTAGAGGAGAAGATGAAGATGTTGATGCTGAAGCTAGGAGAAGTGGAGTAAAAAAAAGGAAAATTGAAAGAAGAAGAAAAAAAAAAGAGCTAGAAGAAGAAGAAGAAGAAGAGAAAACCGATTAGAACAAAATGGAAAAACTAAAAGAAGGGAAGAAGAAAAGAAAATTAAGGAAAAAGACAAAAAAAAAAAAAGAATAAATGAGTTAAGAACGCCATAGTAAGGAATAAAAGAGAAGGTAAATTAGCTGTGTTTTATATATAAGTGCAGCTAATTCGCCCTTTTTTTTTTTTAAAAAAAGAACAAGCTACTTTAGCTGCATTCTTTGAAAACTCTCTAATTAGCTACATTTTTTTTATTGATAAATGCCGCTAAATGTTATCCAAAACATTGCTAGCTTTGCGGCATTTTTTAAAAAAATGCCACTAAAGTAAAGGATTTTTTTTTTTTGAAAAACGCAGCTAACTTAGCGGCCCTTGTAAAAGTGCCACTAATTATTGGTACATTTCCACCATGATTTTAACTGTCATTTTTGTTGTTTCTTTTTTATAATGTCACTCCAATATTTATAGGTGGTTTAAAACACAGCTAAATACTAAAAAGAAATTTTGTTAAAGACCTATTTTAGTGTTGTGCGTGTTACAATCAAGATTGATTGCATGCAAGTTTATAAAGTTGGAAAGAAGAAATTGAAGGCATTATTGAAGAATGTATGCGAGATAAACTTGCCGATAGATTTGTGGAAGTCAAATAATCAGAACATGTGTATATGGTTTTGACAGCCTACTTTGTTAATTCGGTATAATTACTAAATTAGTCTCTCTATTTTTGTTAGTCTTCCCTATTAGTCTCTCCAAGAGATTCTCTTAATTTTGTCCCCCTATTTTTTCGATCAAAAAATCTAGATCCACTTCCATTAGGGTGCAAACAACGTCATTTGTTTATGATGATATGGCTTAAATAAAATTTAATATTAGTAAAAAATCATTAAAAACATATACTGAGTTGCGGATTTGAGTTGTGGATTTGGGCACCAACATAGGTCAAAACTCATCCATCATAGCCTGGCACGGATTCCTAAACCTAAATCTCACCGTCCTCATCTCATCTCATCATTAAAATACTTAAACCTAAACCTCTGCCCCTTTTGCAGAGAAACCACCATTGCCCTTCACCGCTAATCGTCCTTGAGAGCTCATTAGAGTCCATTGCTTTGGCCTCCTCCTTCCTTGCTATCAGCCTTGACCATTGGGAGAACCTGTTAATCATAACTACAAGAGCCAGACAAGTCTTGTAGTGAAAATTAGCCATGCAAGGGTTCATTATCTCATGTATTGTAGCTAATCTACTATTCTTCCAGTACAATTTGTCCTTTTACACAGGAAAAGGAGAGAGAACTTTAATGATTCATCTATGTATATTTATTCTTTGTTTCGATGATTCATAGCTTGGAGTTTCTGCTCTAATTGCATATGGTGTGTTTTCTTTTTCAAAGATTAGTGTCTTTTTTACTTTCTCTTATTTGATCTTTGTTGAGATTTCGTATAAAAGCTTAATCTTTGGGTTTTTTGGTTTAAAAACTTTGTCTTTTTCACTGGCTTTCAGAGTGTCTTTTCTTATCCGAAATATTTTATTAAAATTTTTGCAAAGATGTATAGAGAAAGAGTCTAACTTTCCATTTGAAAAAAGTTTACCTCTCTCTATTTCTTATATCCATCCATCTTGAATATGAAAACCTATGAGTATATAGATTTTAAAATGATTTTATTTCTAACAATTTTTAGTTGCACAATACATGATCATATTTCTTCTTGCTTGGTTTTCATGGTTGCAGGTTATGATAATTAGGTAGAAGAGCACCTACACTATTCAGATAGCTATTGACTTTCCCAAAAAGATTTTTCATAGCAATATTGAAGGGGAACTAGCAGAGAAAGGTTAGTTTTTAATATTCATGTGGTTTGAAAAATTAATGTTTTTACTATGTTTCTATTATAACAGTCTTTGATTTGTAATTAGCTTTTATGCATGTCACTTTATATGTTAATTGTGTTTTTGTGTTTCCCTACATTCTATTATATTTTAGTTATTTCTTTTCCTGAGATCATAACCTTCACTTATTAGCCCTATTAGAAAATATGAATTTCTATTAATGGTTGTTTTGTATGGTATTGACTTTTTAGGTGTATGCCTTTGGTGCGTTTTACTATTTCTGTATGTTGTCAAAAAAAAAAACCTGCTTTTATTCAACATTAGGATTGAATATAATAATTAAGTAGAACGATTGCTTATAATTAAACTAGATGGGGCAATCACTAGTAGAGATTATATAAGGACCCTAAATGTCAAACTGCCTTATGTATTTGTTGTGTTGAACCTAAATTAACTTTTTTGTATAGCATGGCTACTTGGGATGAGTTTATTATTAAGTACCACCATGGAGGATCATTGATGAGACAAGGAGAAGTTGAATATGTCAGTAGAGTAATGTCTAAATTTTTTGTTGATCCTGACAAGTTGTGTCAATGGGATTTGCTAGGGGATGTCAAGGAATTAGAGTATAATATTAAGAAGGATGTGACATTGTCATATATGGATGGGGAGGGGACACTGTCAAATATTTTTGATGATCAGGATGTTGTAGGTTTAACAAACCAATTAATGATAGCTAGGATAGTAGATGTCTATGTTGAAACTTTAGATGTTAGGTATGAATAGAAATTACCAAGAGTCTTACTATCTGTTTTTGATAATGATGTCGAAAGGGATGTGTAGAAAAAGAATGACAATGATAAGGGTAGTGAATTTAGTAAAGATGATGAAGAGAGTTTGGTAATTGTTCCTTTTTATAAATTACAACTTAGAAGATGATGATGAAAGAGATGGGACTAGGGATAAAGTTAGGAGGTATGTTCATATGAAGAAGACAACATACTGAAGAAGAAAATCCTAACACTGTCATTAAGAGACATCAAGGAGCTGACAATGCGAAAGTGCAAGGCTATAAGACTGAATACTTTGACTCAATAGATCCTGGTAGCTATGATGACATTAGTGAGGGGTCCAATGTAGATGATGCAAATAGGCATAGGTCTAGAGACAATTATTATGACCCACTGTCCCCCTAGTAAATTTTTACCTAGATCTTAGATTTCTAATTCTGAAAATGTTTAAAGTTGAGCTTGTTGAATTTTTAGTTAGAAAAGGGTTTAAGTTCACATATATTAAAAATGATGTAGTTAGAGTAAGGGCAAAGTGCATTGCAAAAGGTTGTAAATGGATGATTCAATGCTCATGGTAAAGTGGGAAGAGGATGTTTGTTGTGAAACATTATGTTGCACAGCACTCATGCCTTGTTAGGGTTACCAAAAATAAGAGGGTAACAACCAAGGTGGTCACCATAAGATTTAGTGATATCGTAGTTGGCATGCCTTTCATAAGGCCAAGGCATTTGAAGACAATGGTTAGAAAGGAGTTTGGGGTATTAATTTCAAGCAAGGTTTGTAGAAATGTAAAGGTAATGGTGCTTAAAAAATTGAGCAATTCAGGGAGGAATTTTTAGTGTTGAACAACTATGTGGCTGAGTTGAAACAAACAAATCCTAGAAATAATATATCTGTTGTAAGTGCAAGCCAACAAGTAAATTACTTTCTAGTATTCTAGAATATATATATTTCCTGTCAGCCATTACATAAGGCTTTCTTACTGGTTGTCGCACATAATAGGGCTTGATGGATGTTTTTTGAAGGGCTTATTGAAGGGACAACTTCTTGTGGTAGTTGGGAAGGATGTGAACAATTAGATGTTCCCTATTGTGTGGGCAGTTTTTGAGAAAGAAATAAGTGAAAGTTGGGCATGGTTCATTAAGCAACTAAAATCAAACCTCTACATTGGTGATGGCCTTTGGTGGTTAATAACTAGTAGCATGCAAAAGGTATGTAAATTTACTAAATGTGGATTTTACCTAAAATGAAGTTGTATTTTAATTGTGCCTTATTTTTTCATGTAGGACTTGATATATACAGTGAAGACCCTATAACCTTATATTGAGCAAAGGATGTGTGTAAGCCACATATATGTAAGATGGGGGAAGAGACACCGGGGAAAAGAATTTTAGCTCTAATTCTGGAATGTTGCCAATGCCACAAATCAAACTGAAATACAAAGACATTTAGACCAAATCAGAAATCTAAAAGGGGAGGGTAATGTTGTATAGTATTTGTATTTGTTAGAAATTCGGCCTATCGAAGGTTGGTGTAAAGCATTCTTCATTGATGTAATTAAGTGTGAAGTTAAAGACAATAACATTTGTGAAACTTTTAATGGTGTGTTGTTGGAAGCAAGGCATAAACCAATTATTAGCATGCTTGAAGACATTAGACAATATGTGATGAGTAGAAGTGTTGTAAAGAAAGGTTATGCATTGAAGTGAAAATGTGAATGTGGCCCTAACATTATTACAAGAATTGAGAAAGAAAGGAGAAAAAAAAAAGTTGAAAATGGTAGGTGGAGTGGAATGGAGTTGCAAGCTATGAGGTTTTTTGGGCAACTTGGTGATGCATATTAGGGAAGGTTATATGTTTCAGCCAGGAAGCTATAGTTGCTCATGTGGGAAGTGAGGCAAGTCTAGAATTCCCTGTCAACATGCACTTACTGTGATTGCCTTTAAAGGAGCAGATCCATTTCATTATGTGGTTGAGTGGTACAAGAAAAAGACATATTTGAAGGCTTTTCAATTTTCTACCAATCCAATGAAAGGTAGGTTTGTTTGGCCAAGTGAATATGGTCCAATGTTGCCACCCATGGTGAGGAGGATGCCTAGTTGACTTGCTAAGAAAAGGAGGAGAGAGCCACTTGAAGGCAAAGATAAAGTCCAAACAAAGCTTTCTGAGGTAGGGTAATGAGATGCAGGATTTGCCATGCTTAAGGGCACAACAAATTATGTTATCCACAAGGAGCTAAAAATGTGAGTTGTTTGCTATTAATTAGATTATTACTTTATTTGTTGGTTCTAATGTTTATCTTTCTGTAGGTGACATTGAGAATTCCCAAGTTCAGTCAATTACACCACAAAATGCTGAGAATCCCCAAGTTGATTCAATTGCACTATAAAATGCTACCATTCCAAGTGAGAGGAGAAGAAATAAAACAAAGGCTATTAGTAGTTATGGTTTAATATACATTTATCGAGCAAGAATTTTGAAAATCCAGTCATAATGCAACATCAATTTCTCTTATTTTGCTAAATTTAAATGATGAATATGTTTGCTAATATTCTACAGGGGTCTCACACTGGACAACTTATCATTGGGAGAGAGGCAATGCATTCTTCTTCATTCATTACTAGTACTAAATTAATTGTAATGTATGGTCTTATTATAAGGTAGTTTTGGTTTTGTAACATTGATCTTATTCTGGTTTACAAAACTATATTCACTGTATGCTCTCATTTGATAGGAGCAAAGAAATAGAAGGCTTGTGGAAATGACAACACAGAGTCAAGAAGCTATATAGAATTCCTTTGCCACAACAGAATTGGCAAAATTTCCAACATAGCACAATAGAACAAATGCCATAATTGAATCAAATCCTTATCAAGGCTAGCATCTCTAAAATTTTTATTTTTATTTTGTTTGTAGGTGTTTTTTGTGTCCTACTTCAGAAATGAAGATGGAATTTTGTCAAATGGTATATAGATGGTAATGACAAGTATCTCATGTTCTTTTTTTCTTAATTACATGTCATGGACTTGTTTGGAAACTTATGACTTGTAATTGTGGGGTGGAGATGTGAGGAACACTGACATAACAATTGTAAATTTTCCTACTTTCATATGATCAATGAATATCTCTATTTTCCAATTATCAATCTCCTAAATTGTGAAAGTATTGAATTGCAATGCAGATCAAATGTATTTCATGTTATCAAACTGGTGTTTTTGCATTCAATTCTATTTGTATTATGTAGAACATGTTTGTATTCTCTGTTTGTATTCGCCATTTAAAACTATTTAGTATAGTTGTATTGTACAAATATGTTTTGCTTACAAATTTAACAAATTTCTATTGCATTGTAAATGACCAAATTTCAAACATTATGTATAACATGTATATAGGATCCCCTAATGGTAATGACGGGTTGGAAATATATGCAGAACACACTTCTGTTTCATTTACCTTTCTTGTGTGAAGAATTATACAGATCTATATTTTTTTAGCATAATTTTATTAATTACATACAATAAGAACCAAAACACAAAAGAAAAGGAAATAAAATAATAAAAATTAATGAAGCAAGATCCACACAGAAATTCTCTAATAATTAAGCAAGAGTAATACCAAACCAAAGAACAAAAAAATTAACAATAATATTAGAAAAAAAAGTTCATCAATTCTTTACTATTTGAAAGCATAAGCATACAATAGTTCATTCCATACATTAGGAATGAAGAACCAAACCACCAAAAAATAACAACAATATAAAAAAATTCGTCAATTCTTCAATGTGCTTGAGTATAAATGGTACATCAATTCTTCTCGGGGGCTTTGGTATTTGTGACTAACAGAGAGGAAGAGCCCAAGATGTGGTCTTGAATGAACTCTGATGAGGTTGTGACACAATCGGTGGTGAAGGGCGATGGTGATTTACCAGTCGAAGTAGTGATAAAATGATATACTAATGATGAGATTTAGGTTTAGGGTTTGGACCGGGCTGTGATGGTGTGAGTTTCGGATCCAGGTTGGGCCTTGAAACTCAATTTAAGTTTTTTTATGATTTTTTATTAATATTTCAATTTTATTTTAGCCATGTCATAAAAAATAAATGACAGCATTCTCAACTTAACGGAAGTGGATCTGAATTTCTTAATTGAAAAGTAGGGTGACTAAATTGGGGGAATCTCCTGTGCAGGGAACAGCAAGGAAAGATAGAGAAAAGTATAGGGACTGATTTAGTGATTATACCTACATATTTAGTGATCATACCTACAAATTCTAATTGGAGGTTGCAAAGCATGCCATTAATTTTGTTCATATTCCATATGCTCATCATGGTGTTGAGATTGCAGATTGCATTTTTAATTGTTTGAAAGAATGGGTAATTGAGAACAAAGTGTTTACTAATTCTATTAACAGTGCTTCAAGCAATGACGTGGTAATTATAATTCTTAAAGATACTTTTCAACAACTAAGAAGTTGCTTTGTGGAGGAAATTTGCTTCAGGTTTATTGTTGTGCACACATTCTAAATATCATGGTTCAGGATGGCATTTTTGAGATTGAAGATGCTCATGAAAGTGTAAGATTTATTAATCAAAATGAGGTAATGCTTAACTTATTTTCTGATATTTTGAAGCAATTGGAGTTACCTATAAGGAAAATTATTTTTTATTGTAAAACACTTTGGAATTCAACATTTGAGATGTTGTTGATTTCAATAAAATTCAAAAAAGTCTTTCCACAATTTAAAGATCAAGAATCTCTTTATCAATGTTGTGCAAGCAATGAAATTGGGGAAAAAGTAGAAAAATATTTGTGAGATTTTAGATGTGTTTAATGTAGTTGCAAAAATTATCTCCGATAGTGCTTATCTAACTTCCAACTTATTCCTAAACGAAGTTTATCAAGTGAAAGTGCTACTAGATTAAAAGGCAAATAATGAAGATGATTTTATTCAAGCAATGATTGGTCTAATGAAGAGTAAGTTTGATAAATATTAGTGGGAATGCAATTTGCTAATGTTTGTGGCTACTATATCTTAGATCCAAGGTGCAAAATTAGGGTTGTTGAGTTTTGTTTGACTTGAATGTACTCAAATGTAGAATTAAGAGAAAATATAATCAAAGTTCAAGAGGATCTATATGGAATTTATGAAGAATATGTTTGTGAGTATCAAAGCAATAAACATAATAGTGAAACTCCAATGATTAATAGTGATGTTATTGGTAGAAATGACAAAGCTTCTACTTCAGGTGGTCTAAATTTGCAAGTCATGTAAAATCCATTGAAAAAGCACCACGACAACAATTTGATCTTGATGCCTACCTAGGTAAAGATTGCTTTATTTTTGAAGGAGATCCTAATCAATTTAATGTTTTAGAGTGGTGAAAAAGTAGTACTTTAAAGTATCACATCTTGCCTAGATTAGCTCATGATATTCTCTCTATTCCTATTACTATGGTGGTTTCAAAGGCTACCTTTACTTTGGGTAGTTGAGTTATTAATATTTTTCGTGCTTCATTAGCTCCTGAAACAGTGCAAGAATTTTTTGAGGAGAAGATTGGTGTTGAAATCTTCATGGAGTGAAGAAGAAGAATAAAGTGAATTCATAGTTACTCTATTTCTATTTCAAACTGATTTTATTTTGCTTAAGTCTTATTATGATATTTCTTTAATGTGTTCTACTTTTAATGGAATTTAATTGTATTTTGTCCTATTTAATCCTATTTTTCCTTTTTTTAGTAATGCTTTAGTATGATTTTTTACTACTATTTTTATTTTACTTTGTCTAATTTAGAAAGAGAAGAAGCGGGTTGAAATTACACTTAAAATACCTTGAAGTTGAAACCTTAAATGGTATGAACATCACTTTTGCATATCACTGATGTTTAAGTTATTTATTCATTGATAGGGACGCAAGTGTACGTACCGATCACATAATAAAGTGTACATAAGTGTAGAGTGTCAATCCATAGGAAAAAAGTAAATACTAGTAATGACTCTAAACTTGAAAAATAGCCTAAAAGATCGAGTTGTGTATGTGAACAAAAGCAAATAAAAACAAGAAAATATGGGACATAATAGGAGAGAAGTCAAGGAAGAAAGCAATGTCCCGGCATAGCATCTCTCTAGGGTTATGAGACACAAGACAATGGTTGTCTAAACATGTAATCCTATTTGAACCAAAAGGTCTCTAGAATTATAGAAAACCCTGATTTCTCAGGTGAAATGCAACTGAATAGGTGCAAAGCTGATACAAACATCCACACAATCGCATTAACACTCTATGAAATCTTATTGTGGACTAATGAAAATCTCTTAAGTAGAGATACTCTCTTTCGAAAAGAGAGATTATCCATAATCTGAATATAGAGCAGAAATGTCATTTCTCCTAAAATCCACTCCACATGATTGCAAAAAGCACGGAAATTAACACTAATCCACTCGAAAGGATAGTGGGAGACAAAGTCTCCTAGATACCCTAACTAGAGGTGTACCCACTATCCTTTCGAATTGTGGCAAGCCTATGCTAGGTGGGAATTTTTTTTTGTCACGTAGCAATACCTATGATAGCTAGGGCTTTCATCTCATTAGCAATCAAGCATTCAGTCACATAATTAGACTCAAATAAATATGATTGCAAATGAGAAATCAATTAAAGCATCAAAGATCTAACAATCAAAGTGAAGAATATAAGCCCTAGAGTTCAACTATGCCCAAACATCTACAAATTAGCCCTCCATTAATGGAGAAAAACATGAAAGCCATGAAAACCATCTTTTCAATCTTAGGATGAAGAAGTACAGGATAAGTTGCTTGACAAGCTTCCATGAACACCGCCAAATGAGCTTGACGGCTATGATCTTCAATTCCTTTGAATGTAGATTCAAATCCCTCTCCGAATAGCTTCTTAGGTGCTGGATATTCATCTCTTTTCATCCCTAACCTCGCCTCCAAGAATCTCCCACAAAGAATAAAAGAATAGAATAGAGAATGCCCTAAAAATCCTCATAAGTTCTACATATATCCGACTACTTATGGGCGTAAGGGCTAGGCCATAAAGGAGCTGGAGGAGATGGTCACGAGCCTTACGGGAACACTTACGGCCCTAAGTTACGTCTGTAAGGTCTTCTGTATGTGTTGCAATCTAGCTTACGGGCGTAAGTACTAGACCGTAAGCTTCACTATTCTTCTTCTTGCGACCACCCTTAAAGGCGTATAGTCGTAAGCACCTCTGGATAATCCTTACATGCATCCATACGGGCGTAAACCTTTCCTGTAAGGTCCTTTGAATTGGCTCTGAATCCCTCTTATTTGCATAAGCTTGCTCGTAAGGTTCTCTGGAGCTTACTTACGGCAGTAAGGTTGGTCGTAAGCTGACCGTAAGCCACCTAATTTGCCTTGTCCTTATTCTAATGATGCCGCAAGAGCTCGAAATTTATCATTTGAGGTCTAAAATGCTACTTTTGGCTCTCTCTCTCTCTCTCTCTCTCTCTCTCTCTCTCTCATCTTGAAGTGCTATCCTAAGCCTGTAAATAAGAAACACACTCATCATTCATGCCTTACTATTTTTCTTACTACTTGCATTACTATTAATTATTAAAATGTTTTGTTCTCTAATTGTTCTTTTGTGTAGATTTGATGAGAAATATGGGATCACTTCAAGACACTTTGAACCTAAGAACATGTTGATGTGTTTGCTAATATATATATATATATATATATATATATATATATATATATATATATATATATATTGTTATGGACTATTTTGCTTAAAATTTAGTATTATGTTGTATTGCCACTTGCAAGTGGTGTAAAGTTTATGTTGTATTTTGTTGTTGGAAGTATGAATTGTAAACTTTTATTAAAAACCAAACAATATTGTTGTTTTAGTTATTCTACTTGGTCAAGTTATATATATATATATATATATATATATAAGTAGATTGATGCTATTGTAATATTGGTAGTTATTATCATTATGAATTTATGATATTGATGTTGTTGCAAAATTGTTCTTGTTGACTTATTTGGTCAAGTAGAACATTGTTTTGGTATATTATTATTGGTAATTATCAGTGTTCGAAAAATCGGCCTAGGCGGCCGCCTAGGCGGCGCCTAGGCGCTGGAAGGTGATAGGCCGCCCGGTTTTTGCGAAAAACGGTGAAAAAATCTGTCTAGGCTTTCCATCAAAAAAACGGACGCCCAGGAACAGCCTAGGCGGCCTGGGCGGCTTTTGGAAAAAAATTTAAAATTAAATGTTTTTAACTAATTTAAAACCCCCAAATTAATGTTTTGTGGAACTTGTACTTAATTATGTTTTTTCTTATGGGTATATCCATCCAATATTTATTATTATTTATTTTATTTAATTTTTTTAATAAAATTCTAATTTCTAAGCACATAAATAATAAATAATATGTTATGTATAACGAACCTTGTCTTCGCTTACTTTGCCGAAATTTTTATATGCTTATGTTTTTCTTAGTAGCCTACCCACTTTTATTTTGGCAAAAATAAATAAATAAATAAATAATTTTATATGTATGTTTAATTGTTTTTATGATAATGTGGGTTTTAGAGTTGTTTGGATTCTAGAAGCTCTTGTATTATTATTTGATTGTTGATGCATCAATTTAGTTGTTGATAAATGTCTATTTGGGTATTATATAGAATTAAAATTATATTATAAATATATATTTTTTCTAAAAGGGTAAAACCGCCTAGGCCCCGCCTAGGCTCCGCCTAAGCTCTCTGGGTGCTAGAAGGTGGCTGACCGCCCGACTAGCGCCTAGCGTTTTTTTGAACATTGGTAATTATTGATGTTATTGTAATATTGTTTTTTTTTTTTTGTTAGGTATATTGTTGCGGAAATCAGATTTTTTAGATGAAAAAAGATTTTTATTTAATTCATGAAATTGAAGGGAAAAGGCTTTGAATAATCAAGCTCGAGCTCTAGTTTGAGTCAAGCTTCAATCAAGCTCTAGCTCGAGTTTGAGTAGAAGAATGTTTATAGTCAAACCAAATATACACCAAGCTTAATCCAGTGAGATCAAGTAGCTTGATTTATGTATTGAGTCAAGCTCGAGCTTTAAAAATAAAACTCGATCGAGTTCAAGCTTGAATGAAAAATTGTTGCTCGATACTCGGCTCGACTCAACCGAGTTTTAACTTGAGCACCTTATTACTCAGCTCAAGCTCGACTGATTACACCCTTAACTATTCCAATTCCTTTATTCTTATTCCCATTCCCATCCTCATTATCCTCATTTCAATTCTTGTATTTTAAATAAAAGTAATTTATTCATTTGGCTAAATATAGTTAAAAATGCAGTGGATTTCTAATTATAATGTTTTTATAATTTTTTTGGTTTTTGAAAATGAAGAGAGTTGAATATAATATTTGGTTGGATGCATTTGGAGTGTTGGATTATAAAATTTTATGTTTGGTAGGAGGGATTCGAAATTTGAATTTTAAAAACATGTGTTTAGTTTGATATATTTATAAGATATAGACACACATGGTGAGGCTACCTTCACTATGTGTAGATGTGGCCATTTTGAACCGAAACTGTGGAACCAAAGTCAAAAATCAGAACCGGAACCGAAAAAACCATAACCGTCCTAAAACTAGAACCTGAACCTTCATACAAGGTTCGGTTCCCATTTCAGAATTTGAAAATTGTGGAGCCGGCGGTTCAACCACGGGTTCCAATTGAATCAAAATATTATATATAATATATATTATATAAATAATATCATGGACTCATGATATCTGATGAGTGCATTTTATATCATGTTTTCATGCCATTTATTCCGTTCTTTTATTCGTCCTCTAGCATATTTTCATGTATATTCAGTGCTATTTGAGGTATAGTGTTCGTTGTGAGGGAATTTTGGGCTCGGAGCAATTTGGAGTGAAAACCAAGGGTGAAATGTGCGTGTTTGATGACCAAGGGAAAAGAGCAAGCTGAACACGGGTAGAGCACGACCGTGTTCTATCCCATTGATTTTCCCAACCTGGAGAACAAGCCAGCAAAATTCTAGCACGGCAGTGTCCCAGGCAGAACACGGTCTCAACACACCCGTGCCACTCCCACTGATTATCTCAGGAAAAGTTATCTTTGCTTCATTAGGGAGAACACGGGCACGCAGCCCTTTACATGGGGGTGTACTAGCAGGGCATGGGAGAAACACAATAGTGCGGCATCTACTAATTATCCTAGGTGTTTCACTAAAAAAAAAATCTCAGAAAAGAACATGGGTTGAACATGACCGTGTCGGGCCCAAAACTACCTTTTTAACTCCATATTTTAGAGTTTCTATCTCATCTTTGTTCGGGGATTCCACTCTCCACAGGGAGGACTTTGATGAGAGCGAAGATCAGGCTTCACCACACCACCTAAGGAGATCAAGAACGAGTTGGAGGCACTTGAAAGGTGGGGTTAGCACACGAAGCTCAGGAAGGAAGATCATCTAGAGAAGAGAAGGGAGTTATGTCTTCATCTTATTGTTCTTTTATTGTTTCTTTCTTGTTGTACCCGCCCATGAGGGGCTAACTGGCCATAGTGCCCCGAGGTTATGAACTTGGATGATTTGTATGCTTCAACACATGCATTTATTGTTCTACGGAGTTCTTTTGATTCTTGTGTTTAATCTTGTATTTGCATAACTCGATGTGTTTGATTTGCACAGTTGCTTAGGTAAAAATCGGTGCATGGCTTGTTTAGCAAGAAGCACATAGTTACCCTAACAAAACTCAATGTATTTGAGAACCATAGATGCAACATAGCTCTTGAGCACACGCATAAATCATGGAATGTACCTGGTAGGCATTAAGGGTAAGATATCTTGCAATAGTCCATAGGAATCACCCCGGGGCATTACTCTCTAGCTATTAAAATACTCGATCCTAGTCTACCTATCACCTTCACCACTCTACCCTTCCTTAACTGTTTCTTTTCTTGATTCATTCCCAACTTTGTGATTCACTAGACATCAGAGGAGAAATTAGTACTTCGAGTCCAGCTCCCTGTAGTTTGACGACACTACTCCTCGCGAGTAACACTATATTACTTGTGTGCGACCTGTGCACTTGCAGAGAACACATCAATATCTATTATCTGATTATGTTTGACCATTTGAGTCATGTGACTGGTAATAACTAAATTGATTAGGTCTGATTGTCTGATCTGATTCATCTGATTCTGAGAGGATACGTAGGTAACTTGATATAATTAAATTCAAGCCATTTATTTTTTTATTTCTTCTCCTATTGTATTTTTATTGCAAAATATTGTTTTAAATTATTAATACTTTTATTTTTTAATAAAATATTGTATTAAATTAATTCTTGTATTTTTGTGTTCATTTTAATTTGAAATATTGGATTATTTAATTAAAAAAAACCTGAACCATATGAATCGTTAAACCAGAAATGTTAAACCGAATCGCTAAAACCAGAATCGGAATAGAACCGCCAAGAACCTTGCCTAGGCAGTTCGGTTCTGGTTCAAGGTTTCTTTGAACCGAAACAGGCGGTTCCTGAACCGTGGCCATGTCTATGTGTGACCATTTGGTTTTATTATAACATATTGGATGTTCTTAATTATAATATAAATAACTATCCATATATCATAATTAATTAGACAAAAATAATTTCATGTCTTAAATCCTTTTTCCCTCACCATATATTTGGCACTTTATTCACTAATATTGATATAATACAAAAAAAAAAAACATTTGGTTGTAGATTTCGAAGATCCATAAGCCCTAAAGAACAAAGCCGAAGAAGAGACTCCTAAGCACTAGTGAAGCAAAGATGATGAAGAAGAAGACTATAATGAATGTGGGACGCAATATGGAGAGTAAAAAAAAAAAAGAAGAGATTGAAATTACATCTTCAGAGTAAAAAGGGGAGGATATATGATAAAGCAACCTTTTTTCTGATGATTTCCTAAAATCAACAACCATGAAGATCGAAGGAGGTGCAAATGCAGAGTAAAGAAGATATTGAACATGGAAGGCTAGTGAAGCAACTCTGGATTCGCTCTTGTCAACCTCTGAAGATTGTCCCACACATTGGCAGCAAACTTGGGCTTCCCTTCCTTCTCTTTTCTCAAATATAAATTCCTCATGAGATTTTGAGACTTTTGGATTTTGTTTTTTTGCAATCCTTTGCTGGATTTGGATTTACAACAATAAAACCAAATCTTCTTAAGCAAACAAAGGATTTTGACAATTGTGGTATTTGGAGTTACATGTGTTCTCAAACAAACAACACTTTAATTGTCTTCTTTTATCATAAAACACAACTTTTCATTTTGAAAAATATACCAAGCAATCATATGATCAAATTAGCCTTGATAGCCATCTTAGAAACTTGCAAACATGGCTTATATAGTTGGATGTAAAGACCCCAACAAATATTTTCATCAGTTACAGAGCTAAAATCAAATAGTTTTTTTAGTTTAAGAAGCATAGTTTTAATCATGCATGAAAAAACTTTATCTTATAGAGCCATCATTCAGGTTAAAATAAATGCACAATCAATAATAGCTTCATTTACATTTTTCTCCACTATCTATTATCATTTCAAACCAACTTCCTTACAACTATAACTCATATCTTAATCTTAATGAACATTCATGTAAATAATGAGGGGAAAATATAAATGTAGAAGTGAGCACACATAATGGCTTAAATATACTTTTAGGGTTTATAATATAAAAACAACTCATTCAAATTTCCGAAAGAAAAATAGTTCCTCAGCTTACAATTACTAAGGGTCTGTTTGGTTCGTTGAACCCAGGGCCAAAGCGATTGTTGTGTCTTGGGTTTCTGGTTGAATTAATTCTTCCCTCCTAACTTATGAATGGCTATTTATCTTGCAATGTTGTCCCTGAAGTTGGTAAGTTTTGTGGCTAGTTGTGCATTATTTATATGTTTACAGATATGTATTTTTCATTGTATTCTCTATGTTTGGTTGTGTGTGTGTGTGTGTGTGTGTGTTAATTTTATTGCTTGTGAAAAGTGAGCCAAGGCAATCAGGAGACATCTATGCCACTATTGTAGCCTACTGGTCTGTGTTCTTTTGTCTATTTGAATGGTTTTTGAAAATTGGCCAACAAAGCAAATATGTGAGGGTACATGCCGATGAAAGTGCTACATTATCGCCCTTGTGATCAGAACCACTTCAATAAAACTGAACTGCTATAGCCAATTCAAAGAGACATGTAAGACTTCGTTTATTCTGGAGGTCTTGATACTTGTATTAGTTTCAAATTTAACAGTTACTCTACAAGTTGTTTTAGTTAGTTTCTGTTTGCATTTTCCAAGTTCTTATGCCTTGCTTCTAGCTACTATAATACATTATTGCGATAATGTCTCTTTTCTGTATATAGTTTTTTTTTTTTTTTAACTTTATGTTGTTGTTCTTGTAGGCTTGTGTGGAAGATTGCAGTTGGTGGATGATGCAGATGTTGATTTCAAGCAGCCCATTCAGAAAATGTCAAGCCATGAAGTTTGTGTTCCCGTGTTTTAATTTTTACTAAGATGTAAGTTTCACAACACATGAATGGAAGTTCTGAATGGTTACTTATGACATTTTGTATAATGGAGAAACACTGTAAATTGTATGTATGACATTTGGTTGAAGATGTAAATAAAAATTAATCTTTTTCTTTTACTTTTAAAGCTTTTTTGGTATGTTTTAGACAAGGTTTTATTTTTTGTAATTTACATCCTCCGCTGAACTTGTGAAAGCAATCCTATATTCATTTGTTGTGCTAATATATCATCAAAGACAAGTGGGATAATGCTTGAGAATAAAGGGAGAAGAGACCCAACCTTAAAATAGTTACAAAAGGGGAAAAACCAAACTTTAACTCAATTGAATATGTCATTTTGCTTTCATGAAGTTTAATTCTTTGTCATGATTAAGAATTTTAATACTTTGTCATGGTTAAGCAAGTTTTTGTTTATTTGTAATTTATTTTGTTATTTATGTAATTTTATGTTATAATTTGATTCCTTCATAAAAAGCAAATAAATATTAATTTGATAGATTTAAGAATTTTTAATTTTCATACAAACATATTAACATTTTAATATCGTTTTTAACTATTCTACCAATGGTGGGGTAATCTCACTACCCATATGAGGTAGTGATTATAATCCACTTCAGTGCTACCAACCGCTAGGATCTACCAAAGTCACATTTTTTAAATTCTTAGGGGCTGTTTGGATGTTAGGAGTGGAGTGGGAGTGGGTGGGGGAGGATTGGATGTAAGGGGGTGTTTGGGCATGCATCAATGGGAGTGATGGTGGCTTGTGGAGGGAGTGAAACTCACCCATGTGGGTGAGTCTCACTCACCAAGAATTGGGCGGACTAACCAATCCGGGATAAGAAAATGACAACTTTGCCCCTAGGTTAAAAGGCCATTATTCGCTCTGTGAGAACCGATCTTTGCCATTCTCCAGAACTTCGCCGAATCCTCATCTTCGACAGCGATCAATCTCTGGAAACTGCACGGTTCTGATCAGAGAAGAGAACGGAAAGCTCGACGGAGAAGGTTTGCTGTTCTTCGGATTGTTGTCCTTCATATTGCCGTTCTTCATATTGCAGGAGGTGTTGAGAATCCATGGTTTGTCTTGATTATCAGGATTAATGTTGTTTGGATTGCAGGAGAGGTTGTTGAATCCACGGTTTGAGAAGTTGTGGAAGTAGTTCGGGATTGCACAAATTTGTGAAAAAAATTCTCAATCGATTCATTAGATCCAAGCTGAAGAACCTTGGTATGCCTTTTCATTTTTGGGTTTACTGTTGGGCTTATCTCTGGATTTTTTTTTTTTTTTGACCCTTTTAATTCTTGTATGGCTTTCTTATTAATTTCATGGAGCATTCTCATTCTTGATGGTTGATGAATGCCTTTGTATAATATTTGAACATTGAGGTTTATGTTATGAAATCTGAAATTTTTATAATATTTTAATTTTCTGTTGAGATTTCTGTTGAGGTTTTGATCATTTCAATCTCCCTATGATAAACGATAGAAACAAATGCATATCCATACATATATAATGTGAGAGAAAATAATGGGAAGAATATAACCACCAATAAAGATTTATAAATTTCAGTTAGGTTTGTTAAAAAAAAAAATATAACATCATGAACGAGTTGCATATTTGTTAATAACCACCAATAAAGATTTATAGATTTTCAGTTTCTTCACATAACGCAGCCTGATACAAAGATTCAAACAAGAAAGATCTCGGATTAATATGTTCAAGCTAATAAGATTCAAACAAGAAAGATCTCAATTCAAGGCTAAAGAGGAGAAACTAATTCATGTGATTGATTCAACAAAAGGATTGAATAAAATACAGTCTTAATTGAGTTTGGCATTACATGCTCCTGTAATGATTGAACCCTTGAAGGAAGTGTTGCCAGTAGTTTGTGCACCTTCTAGGTTTGCATTAGTTAGGTTTGTATTTATAGAACTCAACAAAAAGCAAGGCATTAAGCATAGAAAACACACTAATGGCTTCCATTAATAGTCAGATCCAAAATCTAGGTATACCTAACATTTTTCATTTGTTCAGAAAGTAAGCAACAAGAAATGATTCCATAACCAATGATTGTGGATATCAAAGTCAATGGCAGTGGAAGACTGAAAGTAATAACAATACCATTGGATAGTAAGCATACAATGAAACAGTCAAAACATTACATAGCTAATTACCTTTGTTACATTGGCCAACGAAAAGTCTGCGCCTCTTAGATCGGTATTAGAGAGATCAACACCTGATGCAGTGATTAATAGAATGCACAAACCATACAAAAAACTGAGAAAACAATTATCTATGTTGATATCATTTTTTTCCGAAATAATTATCTATGTTGATCTTCATGACCTAGTTATTATTATTTTTAGTATAATTGCTTTCTTTTATGCTGTTATTAGTAATTCTTCTTTTGAATTGTCTTTTACTACAGAATGGCTCAATTCATGTGATTTATTTTGATTCATTAGCACTTATGAAAGAAAAAAGACTTCATCAAGTATTCATCACTCTTCTTTATTCAAAATAATTACTTTGAACATTATATATATATATATATATATATATATATATATATATATATATATATATATATACATTCTAATGTTTGAATAGATTCAATGGAATTTTTTTGTGGCATATGGCTTAATTTTTCGTTTTGAAATTTATTCAATGGAATTCTTTTGTGGCATATGGCTTAATTTTTCGTTTTGAAATTTCCATGGAAGGATAGCCGGCTTAACAACAATAATTTACCTGGTCCAATTCCTCAATCAGTAACCGGTATCCAAGAACTCCAAAGTGATGTAAGTTGGCTTTCTTTCAATGTTTTTGTCTATTATGTATATCTAATACATTACCATTTGGTCATTGATGCATCATATTATGTATATTTAATAATTTACCATTTTTAATCATCTTACTCTATTAGCAATTTTATAATCATTTATCTCCACAAACATTATACCACTTGTTATAAAAATAAATATATGCCCTTCAATTTAAATTCTTTGTGTCATTAATTATTTGTGCTACCAACCTATAGGTCCACATTAAACTTAGTTTGTTAATTAGTTAAATAACCATTGTGGTTAATAACTTTTTTTGTTTCATAATCAGTAGCATCATAATATGACGAGGATTAAACAACTTCGGGTATATTGCGCAATGATCGTATACTACTTCTATGTACTAAATGTCATCCTCACTACATTTGCAACAAATCAACGAAATAATAAACGAAGAATGATTGAACACGAGATTTCATCATCATCTACTAGACGCCGCAAACAGCATGAGAACATCCACCGTTTAGTTTTTGAAAGTGATATTAAGTGCATCGACATGTTACGTATGGATCGACGTTGTTTTCATAATTTGTGTCAATTGTTAACTACAACCGGTGGGTTGCGAGCCACTTTAAATGTTGGTGTCCAAGAGATGATCGCTATCTTTTTTAACATTATAGCACATCATGTCTCCGATCGGGCGAGACAGTTAGTCGGCATTTCCATGCTGTGTTGAAGTCAGTTATTCTTTGTCACTCCGTTCTTTTAAAGAAACTAGAACCAATACTTGAAAACTCAAACGACTTTAGGTGGAAGTGGTTTAAGGTAATAACCTAGGTTCTTATGCTCCATTAGTCATAGATGTTATGTGTTTAATTGTTTATTTTTTTTTATTTAATGTAGAATTGCCTTGGAGCACTAGATGGGACACATATACGAGTGAATGTACCCAAAATTGATCGACCACGATATAGATCAAGAAAATCAGAAATTACTACAAATGTCCTCGCGGTATGCAGTCAAGACATGCAATTCATTTATGTGTTGTCCGGATGGGAGGGGTCAGCACATGATGGTCGGGTTCTTAGAGATGCAGTGACAAAGCCTAATGGATTGAAGGTTCCTGACGGTAAAAAAAAAAAAAAATTAATTGCATAGTCTCGTGACTTACTAATAACTGACTTTTGAACCAATAGCTAATAAGAAAATTTTCACCATCTTCTAGGTTTCTACTATTTGGTAGATGCTGGTTATGCAAATTGCCCCGGTTTCCTTGCTCCTTTTCGAGGACAACGCTACCATTTAAGTTCTTGGGCCGATGGGCATCAACCACTTTCACCTCAAGAATTTTTCAACATGAAACATGCTAGTGCAAGAAACGTAATTGAAAGGACATTCAGCCTTCTAAAAAGTCATTGGAAAATCTTATCTAGCCCAAGTTTTTATAATATAGTCACTCAGCGGCGTATCATTAATGCTTGTTGTTTGCTTCATAACTTCATTAGACAAGAAATGGTAGAAGATCCTGCAGAAGATGATGTTGGTGATTCAACCCTAGAAGAAAGCACACTAGATGATATAGAAAACATTATGGTTGTTGAACCAACAGATGAATGGACACAATTTCAGCTTAACATGGCCTTGGATATGTTTAATGCTTCGCACTCAACTTGAGCATATAAAATTGTTCATTACTTTGCTGTAGTGTTTTGTATCACATGATGGACACAAATTGTAATGCTATTGTATTGTATGAAGAACCAACAAGTACTTTGTGTTAATTATTTGATATGCATCTATGTTTTGTGATTATCCTGCTGGTTATGTATAATAATTTTGTTTTCTTTTTCTATTTTTTTTCCTTTGTTGTTTAGTATGGATGAAGATTCACAATCCAGGGGTAGGAGTCAAAGCAAACACTATTGGACAGTAGAGGAAGATAAAGCCCTGATTGATGCTTTAGTTGAGTTATCTACAAATACAATGTGGCGGGCGGAAAATGGGTTCAGAAATGGGTACCTTGCTCAGTTAGAAAGAATGGTGAAGGAAAAGATTCCAACGAGCACATTAAAGGCTGTGCCTAACATAGAGTCTCGGATTAAATTATTTAGAAGCAAAACTACTGCAATAGCAGATATATTGCAAATAAGTGGATTTGTTTGGAACTTCGAGATGTGCACTATTGAATGTGAAAAAAAGTGCATATGATGAGTATGTGAAGGTATGAATAATTTTATTTTGTAACATCTTGCGTTATATGGTATTTGTATTATTAACTTTATTTGTTCATTCAATGTAGAATCATAAGGAGGCAGCCGGTCTTTATGGAAAAGCTTTTCCTTTCTTCAATGATCTTGTAGCGGTTTTTGCAAGAGATAGAGCACATGGAAGTGCAAGAGGCGATATTGGTGATGATGCCGAGCAGTATTCACATGAGAATGTAACATTGGATGAAGACATGGGATTCTTTCAATTTGGAAGTGATGATGTTCGTATGGATACACAGGAACCCATTCCGACTCCATCACCCATAGGATCAGAAACAAGTACCTCAAGAGCATGTCGAAAGAGAAAAAGTGTTGCAGACCAATCAGTAGAGAAAATTTCACAAAATTTGGACAATTTCGTTGAAGTTATTGGTCCAGGATTTAAGACACTAGCCGATGCTGCTGCACGTGAAGTAGCTCGAGATGAGGCCCGTGAAGCCCGTGAGAAAGCACGTGAGGATGCTGTTGCTGAAATTGTGAAAATGAAAAACATGTTGCCACAAGTACTTTTTCAAATTGATGGTCTTTCTGATGATGAGGCGATGTTCATCTTACAGGTACTTTGTAACAACAATTCAATTTTAATTCCATGATTTGTCTTAAAACTCTTTATAATTATGATGTAATATTCATTCTTGTAGGTTCTGCCTAAAGACGAGGACCAAATGAAAATTTTCTTCGCGTTACCAGACAATAAGAAGCTTCATTTTTGCCATGTTTTGTTATCAAGGTTGTCATTTAGAGCACCTAATATGTGACCTCCTGAGTTTGGTTTACTTTGATTGGGTGATGTCTGTTTTAAAATTTACTGTCTTGAATTATGGAGTTTTTATGGATTGTATTACATGAATAATGTGTTTGTTTTAAAGTTTGTTTTTATGGATTGTATTACAACAATTTGTTGGTGTTGAAGCTTAAGTAGCAGCTTTTTTGGTGTAGTTGTTGTTGTTGATCCTTGAATGTAGCAATGAGAATATAATGTTTTTGTTTAGTCGTTTGTGAGTGAAAGCTTATGTTGTTATTAGGATATCAAAGCTTCTTCTTTGTCTTCTTTGTCTTTGTTTTAAAGTTTGTCTTTTTTGTTTTCAGGTATATATACAATGTTCTTGTTATTAACATGATGAGAGTAATCATCGCCATTAAATTGCCATATATGACAAGAGAAAAGGAAGAGATGGCAAAAAAAAAAAAAATGTTATTATTATTATTTTCAATGTTATTACAAATATTTATTTTAATAATTAATTAGAATAAAATTGTAGTATTATAAGATTAAATAGTTATTTTTGATAATTAATTAGTTGCATTTTTCAATGTTTTAACAAATATAATTAAAAATAACTCATTATATTTAACACCATTAATTAATAGGTAATTAATAATATTAATATTTCATTCCATAAATTAGAATGAAATTGTAGTATAATAAAATTAATTATTTATTTTTGATAATTAATTAGTTACATTTTGTCAATATTTATAATATATATATAATTAAAAATAAATCATTATTATATATACAATATATATATACATATGCATGAGGGGCATAATTGTCATTTTACCATATTTATTTTTTTTTACTTTCCCCATTCCCAATGAATTACACTCTCTAAACTTTACCAACCAAACACATTCTTCATTCTCACTCCTACTCCATTACCCCTCATATCACTCACAATCCACTCCTCCCTCACTCCACTCCTAACATCCAAACAACCCCTTACTTTCACAAATAAACACAAAAAGTAGTTATTGATCTGACACTTTCTCTTTCAACCAAACACATAATAGTTATCACGGAATTGAATTTACTGGATTATTTCTCCGAAATGCAAGGCCAGAACATATAATAATATAAAATTTTGATCCAATGGACTCGATTTCATGGTAACTATCACAAAACCAAGACGTAGCTCATTTTTAACCATAAATTTATAAATTTTATTATTTATTTATTATATAATATAGTGATAGACTGACAATTATTTTAAAAAATTTGTTATCACTAATAAATTGAGAATCTAACTTGGGGGTGTTTACATCTTGGTTCTATTCTAGCTATCTAGAATCATTTCCGTGGGATCATCTCGCAATAATATATATATATATATATATATATATATATATATATATATATATATATATATATATAGACAATATGTTATCTATGGCCGTCCATAAATTTTTAATCTATGGACGTCTTATTATCAGCCGTTGGATCATAATCCAACGGATGACGTTTATAAACAGTAATTACTGTAGATATTACTGCAGCAACTACAGTTCATCAATGATGGCCGTTGGATCGAGATCCAACGGTTGATAGTGGACGTCCATAGGTAAAAAATCTATGGACGTCCATAGAAGATTGGTCCTCATATATATATATATATAATAGGATGTGAGTACACGAATCTTAATAAATCAGCATCACTTGATAGACACGTGACAAAAAAAAAGGGGATCTTTCAAAACCAATTTCAAAGGAGAAGAACAGGCACGGAAAAGCTTGCTAGGGTTTAAGGTCTCAAGCTCTCGTTCCTCTGAAGCCCTAGTGAGCGGAAGAGGAGGAGTAGCTCCGAGAGAGTGGGAGACGGAGAAGATGAGCCGGAGCTTGGGGATACCCGTGAAGCTGCTGCACGAGGCAGCTGGCCATATTGTGACGGTGGAGTTGAAGAGCGGCGAGCTCTATCGGGGTAGCATGATCGAGTGCGAGGACAACTGGAACTGCCAGCTCGAGAACATCACCTACACTGCTAGGGTAATCCTCTTTTGAAGTTTTTCTTTTTAATTTCATCTATGGTTCGTTGCATTTTCCTTGGATCGGTGATGGCTGCGATTTTTTTTCCTTTTTTTTTATGTTTATAGTTTGTAATTTCGTCCGTTTTCTGGCTGATTTTGGGGGAGATTTGGGTGAAAAACCTTTGCTTCGATGCAAACCCTAGCAAGTTAAACCAGAGGGAACAATTGAAAATGACGTGATATTCTTGAATAGGTTGATTGGATTTTTTTTTTTTTTTTTTTTTTAATTCTGGGGGCGTTATGATTGTTTATATGTTTTAGAAGAAATTATGGTTATTGGCGTTTTGCCCTCTTTTGAGATATATATATAGTTTGTAAGTTTTTTCCAGTTCCTACTCATTTGGGTGGAGATTTGGATGAGAAAGCTTAGATTGAATGTCAGCCCTAGTGCATTGCATCAGGGAGAGAATTGAAACCCTTGGTATTCTCGTGTATTTTTTCGTTGGAATTTTTATTAATGGGAATTTGATTGTTGGTCTTATATTTTATATGAAATTATGGCTCCTTTTTTTTTTGCCTGAATTTTATCTATGTAGTTTGAAATTTCAACAACTTTTGGTGATATTTCATGATGATTAAGGTGAGAAAGCTTGGGTTAAATATAAACACCACTTGCACATTTTATTAGATGGTGGATGTGAAGTTCCTGTGATATTCTTGAATGTCACTATTTGATTTTAGGTTTGAGAACTTTATGAAAGTTTGAGTTGAAATGTTGGACTGATATACCTGGTGTAGTTCTTGGTTTCTTTTATGATCTTTTTTGCTTATGAAACTTCACTTTCAGATATTGTTGTTCTGTTCTCGAAGTCTTAGAATTCAGCACTCACTGTTTCTCTTGTTGTACATAGGATGGGAAGGTTTCACAGCTTGAGCATGTTTTCATCCGAGGAAGTAAAGTAAGGTGAGTTCAGTAGTACTAATAGATGATTCCAGTTTATTAAGGCATTAGTGTCTAATGTTTGTAAGGATCATATTGGTTATGTAACTTGTTTACATCATAGGTTTATGGTCATTCCGGATATGCTGAAAAATGCACCAATGTTCAAACGTTTGGATGCAAGAATCAAGGTATGGGGAACCTTTTCTTTCTTTTTTTGGCTAAGTTCTTAACTTTTCTTTCTCCTAACAATTTATCTTGTCTTTAATATTGTGAAGGGCAAAGGATCTGCTTTGGGAGTTGGCCGTGGTCGTGCAGTTGCCATGCGTTCTAGGGTATGCATATTTACTTTCTCCTGTTGTTATGGACCTTAATTTGCTTTTCCCCCTTTAGATATTAAGATCTTATCTAAGATTAGTGGATTCTTAATATACCGGTTCTTCCCCTGAGATTGATAATCTACTTTATGAAGGCAACTTGCTTGGAAGGATGAGTTTATTGTGGCTTGTCCACTCTTGTCTGGAGTCTGAACAGTTGGAAGATAGTGTGCTCAATTATTATTTGTGCTGTACAGTCTTGCAGTCAATGCCTTGTTGTATGCCTTTAATTATTCTTATACAGTGTTCAAACTTCAAAGTTTATTTTTTGGCCTCAAAACTTTGGTTATGTTACGCAAAGGAAATCTAGAATTAACATACCATAGTCATTGACAATTTTGCTTCATTATAGAATAACTAGGGGAATTTTTTGTTTGGGGAATAAAAGTGTGGGGTGATGGAATATTTTCCAATTATTTGGTTGGAGGAAAAACTTTTATTTGGATTGAGAAAAATTTAACTTAATTAGTACTAACCAAATTAAATATTTTTAGATAAAGATTTTATTTTATTTTAATTAATATAGGTGTTGGTTAATATTGTTAAATTAATTATTAATTAGATTTTTTAAAATAATTAAATATATTAAAATGATGTTCTGGGAGATTTGTCAAGTTTGTTAGCAACTTTATTGACTTGATCAAATTGAATAATAAATTTGTTAATTTGTTAATGATATGTACATTTCCAACTTATATTTTTCAAAGCAGTTATTACCGGGCAGCTACACAAATATTAACGTCATAGCTCTTAAACTTATGGTCTTGCCTGGTTTAGGAAATTGCAATTTAGTTAAAATTTCCTAATCGAGTTATATTTCTCTCATTGAATATAATATATACATTGTTCCATTTGTTTGATTAATGCTGGACTTAGAGTTGAAAGCTACGTATATGAGTGGCATTTGAACAACAGTTGGATGCAGAATCTCTTTTAACTTTACAGCGCCGTTGGTCAGTTGTAATTCATTATCTAGGTTTTCAAATCCAGTTATTTGCTCAAAATCAGGTGCCAGTTTTGAAGTATTTCACTGTGGTTGGTCTTTTGAAGTACCAAATGCTTTTCAAATAATATTTGAAATCCTGACTTTTTGACTCATGCCTATCTGCTTCATCAAATTCAAAATCTTGATTTTATTTTCCATCATTGATTATGATTAGGATTACATTTGGTTGGCCTTTTTTTGTAACTTCTTAACATATTTTCAATTGTTTTCTTCATCTTCTCATGTTCCATATTTTCCAAACTTCTGTTGACAATTACACAATTGGAAACATGGAATTGCAAATCTCCTTAACCAAACACAATTATCCTGATATAAATTTTCAAATCCATGTAACTCCAATACTTTGTATATTCAAAACCAAATTATGTCCAATTATCACCAACCGATCACTTGCTCCTCGTTCATGGCTTATATTAGTGTATTGCTCAAGTGATCATTATCTTTATCTTATTTTATAGAGAATATTGTGTACTTTTCAAAGGAGAACATCCTTTGTAGGCAGAACCTTACTGCTAGCCCTTCTTTTTTTTTTTACTACTAAGTTCCTGTTCTAAAATATCTGTCCAAAATTGATTTGTAAGGAAAACTTGTAGTAGATGCCATGATTCAGATTGTTTCTGTACTCTGGACTCATTTTTGCTTGAGGGAAAATGAGACATCAGAAATATAAACCCTGACTTCAATTAAACTTCATTTGGCAGATAAAGTAGCATCTTATAATATGGCTGATTAATAAGTTTTTGATTGAGTGATTTTGAACCGACAACTCAAAGGAAGCGGCCCATGCAACTAGCCATTTTTTAACATTTTGATTCATATTGTTTAGTTATTAGTCAATTAGATACAAACAATTATCTATTCTTTTTCTTTGCCCTTTAATATGTCTTATAGTAGTTGTCATAAAGTTTCTACCATTTCTACTTTCTAAATATTTCCATTTAGAAATAAAACACTAGAATCCAAAAGGTACAAGGAACTGGACTGATATTCTATAGTTCTTTGCTCAATGTCTATCTGATGGTTGTGACTTATTTTGTTTCTGCCTGCAGGCCCAAGCTGCTGGTCGTGGTGCTCCGCCTGGTAGGGGTGCACCCCCTGTAAGGAGGTAGCCGGAATTTGGCATTGCTGAATCCTAGTGCCTAATGTGATTAGAACTGGATGTCTATGTGATCAAATCAACTTTCGACTTAGTGAGAGCCTTCAACAATGAGCAAGAAGGGTGTGTGATAGATACTGGATCACTGTCTGATCATTTAGTGCCCCTGATTTCTCTTATCTGATGTTTTTTTTATATTTATGATTTACTATAATTGCTTTATCATCTACTGTATGAGGTGTTAAACTGATGCTAGTATTTGGAACACTTAATCTCAAGATCTTCCCATGGATATCTGTGGATGTGTATTCTGAGTTGGGTGATACATTTTGCAGTTCCAGAAGTTTTGCTTTGTGGGTGTAGTTCATTTGCTTGCGTTTCAATCAGTTATCCTCATTCATGCATGGGATTGTTTCTTCCTTTTGTTTATTACCAAAGTACAAAGTGCCTTATTTTTTATTAAGGATTTGTTAAAATTTTTTGTTTGTTCAATTATCTTGTGCAAAATCGACCCGGTGGTTTCGTCACTGTTGATTATTTAAAACTATTTATTCATTATACTCAGGATTCAATTACCCACTTCGGTGAGAATTCTGTTATCATGCATCACCGCATCTGTGCTAGAATATGTCCAAGGTTTCGCTGTGATTTTCAGAAACATTATTGCTTTTTTTTAATTATAAAACATTATTAATTACTTAGGCATGCATGTTCTTTAAATATATAGTAATTAGAAAAGTAATTTCAAATATAGGCAAATGTATGTAGTCAGGTGAAATATGAAAAATTATTAGATAAAAATTAGCATTCTGGAGAAGAACCAAATTAAAGTTTGTAAATAACAATGTTATATAAGAAAAGTCAAATAAAAAAATATAAACCCAAAAGAAATTTTGTCTTGGCCCTATTCTCCGTGTCGTAGACATTAGATTGAAGAGTGAAGACGAGGCCCTCCACACATTCACCATTTGAGGGTGTGCTCAAGCAAGTATTTTATTTTCTTAATATTTATTTATTTATTTATTTACAAAAAGGTGGACAAGCTACATTGTTTCAAATGGCCACCAGGCAATGAACATTCCAATCCAGGAGCTCATCCATCATCTTGTATGGTGGGGTTTCAATTCTCCGTCATTCACAAGCAAAAAGACTCTTGATATCAGTAAGTCATGAAGCCGTTGTCTTTAATATTTCATCAATAATCCAATTAGAGAATTCTATCACCCATGACGCAGGAGACCTTTCGAAACCGAAGAGATCTTTGGTATGACTAAAACAAATTCTATTTGCATCAATTATCCAATCCCATGAAAAACAAGTTCTCTTCAATATTGCATCGGTTTGTCTAATCTGGTCCCAGAAGCGACACTAGGGTGTATGATATTGCCTCCATACATTTTCTTTCATGCTTATTTTCTATTTTCATGAATTTCAATATTTCGTTTATCTTTCAAGCCTAGACTTCATTTTTACCATCTCAATTATCCTCATCCTGTTTCCATAACCAGCCAGGCTAACAGCCTAACATTTTACCCAAAAAAGCAGATAGTCAAAATTTATAATCAATAAAAACAATATTTATAAAATAAACTCACTGATAGCCATCACAATGAAAACCTTCACCAAGCTGGTAATGGTGAATGCCGTTTTTGGTTATTATAAGAACTCAAGTATTAGAATTCTAAGTAATGGTACATAATGTCTAACTAGCACATTGCTCTGCAAATGCTAACACTAAAACACCACTCGTTGTTGATCAAGCCCAATGAGACACCAATGTGTGCCCAAGCAAACCATCGCTGCTTGGGTTACCTTCAAATACTCTTGTAAAACATATGTACACGTTGGCAAAATGAGAAACAGTATCATGCCCGGGCGAAGAATTGATGATAACCTGCACCTTCAATCTCTTGGTTTGCCAGGATCAACCAAACCGAGTTTAATAATAACGACATGGTTGATTCTTCTCTATCAGGGGGAGGTGCATTTAGTCTTTGGTGAGCCACCTGTGTCCGTGGATTTCAAACCCACAACTGCGACCCTGATCACTGCTTTCACCACCACTTCCTGCACTCGTGTACCCAGATCTCCGGCGGTGTCTTTTTCCTTTGGTAACTCCACTATCACTCACACTACCATTCAAAAGTGGGTCGTCTATTCCCCGGATGACCCTCCTGGCTGGTGATGTTGAGCTGATGCAACTGTCATCCTTTGTTCTCTTCTTCTCGTGTTTCTTTATGTTCTGGGATATCTTGTGGAGTTTCTCATTGAATTTGGTGAAACCCTTCTCCACGGGCTCAACCGCATGGTTAACGGTGAACTTCAGATCATTTACAATCTACAGGGACAAAAAGAAAATGAGTTGTACACTTACTCGACCTCAATCCACTGACCAAAGCTTTACTAAAACGAAAATTATTCTGCTGAAAAGGATGAGAATTTATTAAGATTCACCATAAATTCATTAATCAAGAGCTTTTTTGCGGATAAAGCAAAAGGTTTTAGATACCAAATGCAGCTTGACTGATATTGAACAAGACACACCTCATCTAATTTGTTTTCATGTACGCAGCTTCCATTATTGCAGATATTTTATACTCACTTTGCCCAAGAATCATTCATAACCAGTTTTTGAATTGTTTAGTGTAATCCAATACCTTGAAACCTTTGTGTGCTTATTTGTGAACATAGCATATAAAGATGACCTGTATTTTGTGAATTAGATGATTCTATTAACAGCACATCATCTGCATCTTGTATCATGTAAATACGCAAAGTATTGTTCCAATAGCCAATGCAACTTTTCATAGCCTAACTTATATTTTTTCCAATATCTTATTCACTGAGTAACTGAGACATTCACCTTATGCAAAGATGGTGACATGTCCATAGATACAAGATAAAGTATGCCATAAGGTTTTAAATGGATGCATTAAAAAAAACACTCAAAAGGATGGAGGAAGAGATCTTACATATTCACCAGCACCAATGACAACATCTCGAACACTTTCTTTAATGGTCATACCACTCTTAGCCTTAGTAACAGGTTGAGGAAGCCTCAGTTTGGTAGGCCGCTCACTGTCCCTGACCTCATCAGGGTCCAAAGGGGAGTCCACAGATGCATAGTCCCCAAGTACTGAAACGCTTCCAGGAATGCGATCACCCATTAATTCATATGGCTTTGCAGGGAATACATACAGGTGAACAATGGAAGCAATGCCCATCTGTGCTGGAAGAAGATATAGTCTGTAAGACTTTCATCACACATCAACTGTGAAGTATATACAGACGCTTTGAACAGAATATGAAGCCCCCTATATCATCGCAATAAAATGTGGAAACAGAGTCTACCTACTGAATAGATGCATGGAATCAACGTCAAATTGCCAATAATAATAAAGAATAAAGAAGCAATAACAACAAAAATCATACAGGATAACATTACATAGATTTTGCCTTATCCATGTGAACACCTCTTGGCTTCAAATGTAAAAAGGCCAATGAACACAAGATTGTCATTGCTTTTAACAAGATAACCACATGACTTTGGCATTCTAATATGCAAACATAGGCTAAGGTTGAAGACTTGAAACCTAAAACATGCATGTTGCAACACAAATCCATACATGTACACTAACAAATAGGCATAAAAACTAATGTTAAAAAAGAAAATGGGAATAGGTTATATGCGATACACAGTAACTTATAAGCTGGGATAAGCATAAGAAATAAAAATTGAGTACCTCTATACAAATGATGAAATCCTGTATACTTGTTTTGAATTGTAGTCCTTGAGCTATAGGACTTTTGAACAAACCCAAACTGTAAAGTAGTGCTATCGCCACACCTTGCCACCAGGTCAGGAAGACAATAGATTTGAATACAAGGAACTTAGCCAATGGTTTTATATGTTCCAATTCATCCTTTGTGGCAGCATAAAATTGAATTAAACAATATAGCGCCCAGGACTGGCTGAAATTGAGGACAACAGCCATATATGGATAACTACAGAATTGGGAAACATAATAATGTTAGTCATGTTGCAACAGAGATAAAATAAAGGGATAGCCTATACAAAGTGAATAAGCTTGCATAGCCTGCATTGCAATAAACCACAGAATAAAGACATAAAACTCAAAATGCTAAGGTTTCAGAATATTTTCTTCATTCAAAGAAATGCAAACATTTATCTAAACCGAATAAAAGAAAGCAAGAGGATGACAGTAACAAACATGACATTATCTTGTTTCCAGCTAGACTGATTAATTTACACTTACTAATGATTGCATTATTAGAAAGGAAAAAGGATAAAATTATGCAAAGACAACCCGCTGCATCCTTGACAACAAACCTTAACATACACAAACATAAACAAAAACACACAGGTTAATATTGGAGCTAGTATCTTCAATACAATAATCAATACTGTATTTGGCTGCTGTTATATAACAGTGTAATGAAAAGTGAAAGACCAACCCATCCAAAATTACATGCGACAAAAAGGAATAATTCATAACAGAATCAGAATTATTGGCCAAAAAATCTAGTTCACTGAACCAATTTAGGTGATAGTAGGATGGTAAAGTATAACATGACAAACATAAAAACCTTCATACTTGAGATGACCAACCTACCAAACATTCAGGGTACCACTTCTCCCCGTAATTGACAGTACAAAATGTAGAAGTTAAAGACCAAGAGAAACTTATATTAGCTAATCTAAGCAGAAAACGGCAACACCTGTGCACACATGCATAATGTGCTAGTATACTAATACTAGCAAGTCCTGAAATCAATCAGATAAGACACATGGAGGATGTCTTATTCTTAACATACTCTAGTACTGATTTCTAATTTTACTTAGTAGTGCTCTAAATAATGAGAATGCAACAATAGAGAAATTCAATCAACCTTCACTCAAAACATATAAAGTTAACCTGATTAACCAATTTGAGTTTTAGTGATTGTTTTAAAAAAAAAACACACATTACATAGAGAACATAATAAAATAAACCTCATCTTCATAATTTTATCAATAGAGTTATTAGTAAAACTTCGGGTGTAGATTTTTTAAAAATACATGGTTTTTTATGGTCAATAATAGATCGACCAGAGACAATATATTAATTCTTCCATAGCTAGCAATCAAACATACTTATTTCAACTTACCCACAACTCCATTTAAACTCTCCTTCACAGTACAGTCCAAACGCTTCAAGAAAAACAGCTAAAATAGCAGTGACAGTCTTTATTATCATCTGTGCCAAAGAAAAGGGCAAAATTACATGATGATGTTCGATGTGTAAGAAGGAAAAAGAATTTCTCATAGATAATGTCTGCCATACATATTGAACAATTCCAAACTTGATAACCTGGTAAAACCATTCACCAAGTTTCCATGGTTTAAGAATGTAATTCATTGGGAAAGGATGCTTTATCACTCCCTTCTCAGAAGCATTTGGTAACAAGGATGCATGATAGCTTGAACCACCCTGCCTCTTCATAAACTCAATAGTTCTCTCTTCACCACCTAAATAGGAGGAGCTAAATTAAAATTAGGAAAAACCAGTGAGAATATAGGGAGATAGATATCTGCATGATGGAATGTTGACAAAAGAATATCGCATAAAGCAAAATATTCCAGAAAAAATAAACTCAGGTGCAACTTGTCATAAGCAGATGACAGACCCAAGTGAGATTCAAATGTGACTGCTAACAATCACATTCAGAATTTACAAGGAAGCTAACAGTTCAATAAAGGCATACAACAATAATAACTAGATGGGTAAAGCACAAGGGATTCTTTAATGTCAGATGAATCAAGACATTAAAATATCTCTAAATGTTTATCAAGGAATTTTTCTCTGTAGACAGACAATGGTAGAAACAAGATTTTAGAGCATCTTCTAAAAGTTTTTAGCTTTATAAGAACACGGACAGAATGAGTAAATTTCTCGCAAATATCAGTTAACTAAAACATTTCACAAGTAAAATACACTAGTAGCACCAAATACAATTCGAGAGAAAATTATGATCTAGAACATTTTCCAATCAAAATTATTCCTGCACCTACAGCCAGCGTTGTCAAAGAAACACTCAAAAGGAGTTCATTCAGGACCACATACCCATGCACGCTACAAGGTATCTCCCAAAGCAATACATAGCAAAAGCCTCATAGGAATCACGAAGTATTCCACAATCAACACTTATTGATGGATTCACCAAAGACACATACTGTTACAAATAAAAATAATTCAGCATTCCATTTAACTATAAGAAAGTCAAAAAATCACAGAGGGGCGTTGAAAGTATCACCGATTCAACAGCATAACAAGGCACCATCAAGATGACACCAATGAGAAACTTTTGCTCCTGCAAATAAAAACCACAACAAAAACTAACTCACTCGAATCAAATGAACAACAAATCACACCAAAACCAGCACAAATTTCAAACCCAACACCTCCGGATTCTTGTACGAAGAGAGATGCTCAAAAATCAAGAACATCGACAACGAGAGAGATGTAAGCACGAAAATCCCAGCAGCAACCAATGCCCATGAAGGCGTAGGGTAAGCCCCAAACCTCTCATAAACCAGTTCAACAATCCCCATACTCTTTACCACACTACCAACCTATCTCCAACCATCCATCCCCAAAGAAACCTTCGAATCATCCAAAAAATCCCTAAAAACACCCAAAAAAATTCATAGAAAAATCATCTCTCCACAAAACCCTACAAATCCAACGCGAATTCGAAGAAAGACCATGGAATCGAAGCGGAAACCGAGCTGCTTGTCGGATTAGGCAATCAAAAAGGGTTGGAATCGAAGAGGAAGAGAAGGAGAAGGATCGCGCGATATGGAATCGATCGCTGAGAGGTTCTTCGCTCTTTGTTTTCTCGAGCGAAGACGAAGACACTGGGTTTGGTATTCCTATTTATCTTAATTTTCGAATTCGTATTTAAAAAAAAGGAGAAGGGCCACGTGGCAGTGTTCTTATCGACCTAACGGAAAAAATGGATGGAGTTCTATTGTCCGATCAATTTTAGACGGTTGGATTTTGCTTTAATGTTGTACCAAATGGTCAGCTTGGGTCGTGATTGGTGAGTGCCTTGAGATTGGCCTTGACTTCCATCCAATGGCTTGGATTTGATCTTGGCTTCGGATCCCTGGTTGAGAAGTGGAATCACGTGAAAGAAAAAAGTAGAAACATTATATATCAGATAAATATTTTATAGATAAATTTATGGACTTTTTTTTTGGAAAAAAAAATATTTTATGATTTTACCTTTTTAGCAAATATTTATTTTTCCTTATTTTTAATAAAGCTGTGAGGAAGAAACAGTGGGTGACCCAACTTCATCTAATATTAATTGCACTAAGCATTCTTCCTGGCTTCGCATCGGAGTTTTGTATAAATAAATAACTGCATTTAAAATTTTTAATTATTAATATCAAAAGTAATATAAATAAAAACTTAAGGCCCTGTTTAGATAACTCAGAAATTCTACATAATCCGTACATTATGGCATAATATAAAATTTTCACAGATTTGTGCCATAATGGCAGTTTGGGTATCTAATTTAACTACAAAATTATGCCATAATGTGGGAATCTGGCATAAAAAAATATTCCAGTGCAAATGGATTTTTTTATTATTATTATGAATTTCGTGGTTCTCGCTTTTTGGGTGTCTCTCATTCACTCTCTCCTCAAAAACATCACCGGGATCCAGAGGAGGCGTCCCACCTCCGACTGCTGCGTTGCAGGCTGCCGAGCCCAAACACCTATGCCTGCTGAGCCAGGTCGCACGCCGACGCCTGAAGCCGATTCCCGCCGACTATCCAAATCGTTTTTTTTTTTTTTTGGGAGAGAAGCGAAGACGATGATGTTGTTCTTGGATCATGCGTGGTGTGGAGGTTTAGGGTTTCGGCTTGGCATTATTCAAGGTCGAGGTATTGCTCTTGATCTCGTATTCTGAATGATTTATCCGATAATTTTATTGAATTTATGTGCTAAATCTGAGATTAGTACTGTCAAAACGGGCCGGCTCGCGGGCATCCAAAACCCGCCAATTGGCGGGCGGGGCGAGCCGGCCCGCCATTTGGTGGGTTGGCAAAATGCCAACCCGACCCAACCCACGTTAGGTATTTGGGTTGAACCGGCTAGCCCACTAAAAATATAAAATAATTAAAAATTATATATTTTATTTATTTAACAACCCTTACCAAAAGAGATTATAATAAATCACATACCTAAATAATAAAATAAGCAAATAACAACATATCCAACCAAATTAACTACAACATTAAAAAATTCTCACATCAACACCAACCATATGTAATAGAAATATCAATATCATGAATCATGATACTACATAAATCACCTAAAAAATTTAGCATCATTATCATCCATTAAATATTTAAAAGCAACAACAATTCCATCCACATTCCAAGTTTCCAACTTAAGTCTTTATGTCTCTCACTTTCTTCAGTATTAAGACATACAATAATAGAGTTTATTACAAATTTAAAATTCATCAACCATTAAATTAAATCATACAAATTTTCCTCTTCTCCATCTCCTCCTTCCATTCTATCTTCATCAATAAGTTCAAGAATATTTGAATCCTCACCGGATGTAGTTGGTTTAGTGTTTGCTTCATCTTCATTATCTACATAAAAAACCCCAAATATAAAAATTAGTCAAAAATTAAATTTAAAATAAACAAATATTTCAAGATTTCAACTAAAATAAACAATTTAAATTAATAGCTTGTAAATTACCAATGTTATAACCATGCAACCAATTACGAGTGCAAATGAGAGCTTGTACTTTTTTCAGGAAGTGTACAACTTCTATATTTGTTGAGCACACAAGCACCAATAGAAAAGACCGATTCAGATGCAACAGTTGTTATTGGAATAGCTAAGACATCACCTGCCATTAATGCAAGAATTGGAAACCTATGCTTATGATTCTTCCAATACTCCAACACATCCAAATCTTCATAATATGCAAATTCAAGCTTTGGCTCCTCCAAATAAAGATCCAATTGAGATTTCCCTCACTTGTAATTGATTGGCTCTCAAATTCTTTAATTTCCTACAATTAATAATTAGCATATGTTATCATAAAATATATAAACAAATTAGAGAAATATATAAAAAAAGAGAGAAAGTGATAGAGCACTTACATCAAAAATTCTTTTGCCCTTACTTTTCATTCCTCCACCACCTTGTGTAAATGTAGGTGTAATGATAGAAGAAGATTGTGGTTGTGAAGAACATGACTTATTAGCATTTGAATAATGCTCAAAAAGTGCATATAATTTTGTTCTCACAAGTGATACCTTCTCTTGGCATTTAGTAGAATCACTTTCAACATTTCCATAAAAATACGCCAACATTGATAATTTAATTCGTGGGTCAAGGATAGCCCAAATGCAAGCACCATTTTGTTCTCACTAGTCACTAATTGAATGAGATTATGAGTTTCTTCATGGATTGATTAATATTTTAGTAATGGAATGACTAAATGAGATTATGAGAATCTTGATGGGGCTGGAGATTTGGATAGATTTGGATAGAATCCCAAACTATCTAATTAATCTTGAACTTAGCTTAATTATTATTTCAAAACTCATCACTTCTCTACCCAACTATTGTTATCATTATAACTCCAAGTCCAAGCTTCAAAAAAAATTGCCCCATAAATATAATAGTCAAGATTTTAGCATCATGGTGAAATAATATTAGAAATTCCATGCCAACTAAGCTCAATTATCTCTTGAAGACAATAAAATTCCATTCTATCACAAAACAATAAAAAATTTATACAAAAATCAAACAATAATAACCATGTGAAGAATTAAAAAAACACTGAATTTCTACAAAAAATTAAAATTTAGAAATAAAAATGAATCATTCTCACAAATATACACTCACATATCCATAAAAATACTAAAAAACATGAAAATGGATGAATATGATAAAAATAAACCAAATGAAATACCTTGAAAAAATCAAATTGAAGAAAGGAGTGGGAGGCAGCGGTTGATCTATGTGATGCTGTGATGATGCCGGTGATGATGCTGGTGATGATGCTGGTGAGTGGTGATGATGCCCCTGATGATGCAGGTGATGATGCTGGTGAGTGGTGAGTGGTGATGATGCCCCTGATGATGCTGATGATGATGCAGGTCATGATGCCGGTGATAATGCTGGTGATGATGCCCCTGATGATGCCGGTGATGATGCTGGTGATGATGCCTGTGATGGTAATGATGGACGGTGATGTGGCTGGTTGCGGTGAGAATGAACGGAGAATCGAGATGATGCCGGTGATGGTGATGAAGGATGGAGAAGTGGCTGGCTGTGGTTGGTGAAGGTTGAAGAATATATTAGGGCAAGATGAATCGTGAGTAAAGTTGTCAAAACTCAGTCAAAAGGGCTAGCTAATTTTTAATTCATTTAATTAAAAAATTAATTAATTAAAGGGGCGGGCCAGGCCGCCCAAAGCCCTCCCCGCCCCGCCCAGAACCATGACCCAAACGGGTTAACCCGTTTAGGCCCGCTTCTAAACGGGCTTACAAAACACCAACCTAACCCGCCAATTTTTGTTGGCGGGACGGGCCGGCTCGACGGGTTAGGCCCGTTTTGACAGCTTTATCTGAGATTTTGAGACATTGTGCTTATTTGTAGATTTACTGCCTTTTTTAATGGTGAATTTTTAGATTTGAGTTCAAATCATGGGGCATAATCTTGTTGACATTGTTTTTTTATCTCGAATATATGAAAATTTTTTTTATCGATCTTATTGTTCTGATGCAAATTCTACAAGGTTTTCATTGATTGTAATTGTTTGATGTGTATGTTGACTCTCCTAATTTCCGTTACTCATTAATTTTGTTTATTTTTATCATTTTTCTTTAATCCTTTACTTAATAGTTTGAAAATTTTTCATGGGTGTGTGTTTGGAACTATGAGACAAGCTTTGATGAAATCCTTTTTCTTTGGCTTTAAGTTGTGTGTGTATATGAAATCTGTGTCTTGTAAGTGAACCCGCATCATTTTTAATTTTTTGATTTAATGTCATCTTCCAATTTAATTTACTTTTATAGTTTTTTTTTGCTTTATGCTTCAATGAATGATATATGTGTGTTTTTCATTCGAATTGTAACCTGTATTTGTAGGATTAGTGACTATGTTCTGCTTCTTTTCTAGATGTGTTGATTTAATTAGCATTCCAATGTTTGTTTAGAAGTGTTTTGAATTCTAGATTGATTCCTGTTTCTCATATGCTTACAAAGAATTTTGTGTTCTGCTTCTTTGCTGGATGTGTTGATTTAGCATTTGTTTATGGATTGAAAGCTAATTAAACAATGCTGCTACTTTAGAATTTGAAACACTTTGCTTTTAATGTGTCTACATATATAGAAACAAGTTAGTAGTACAATTCATCAGACTTCAAAGATCCATATTACTAGTTTAAGGTTGAAAGTAAGAGACAATGGTCCATGTACATTACCAACTTGCAAACTTGTAAACAAGGAGATTAAAAACAAGAGACAAAGATCCATGTTACTAGTTTAAGGTTGAAAGCTGACAAGAATGTCAGGCTTCATGCATATTTAGGACAAAAGAAGCCAATTTTACTTTCAATTGGAGCACGTAGCAAATAAGAAACTCATTGATCTTGGAAGCACTTGTTTTGTTGCCATGGCTTCCACATTTGAGTTGAAATCATAGTAAGAGCTCGCGGCTGAAAGCTTCATGGAAAGGAACTATAGACGTATATACATGCATAGACATTGATAAGATAATTAATTAATTAATTATATACTAAATACAGCAAATATATATAAAGAGAGCTTGTATATATCATACATCAACTATTCTCACATCAATATGATTTAGCATGGACTGAACTTAGTTTATGATCTTGTCAAGCATCAAAGCCATACCTAGTGCCTCAATATATATTCATACGTATAATATATAACATTTAGAAAATAGAAAAGCATATATCATAATCTTAATTTGGTGATTAATTACTGATTGGTATAATAACCTTGTAACAGCTAGGAACTAGGCCTCATAAACATTTCATCCTTTCATTAATCTTCTCTCTTCTTACCTGAAACATTAACAAAACAGATATTATATTATACACTGCATGGTGATTGAATTGATTGCAATAGCTAGTTGACACATGTTTTCAGATAAGTAGAAGCATGAATTAGGCTGGCAAACAAGATGACATTAGATGACCCAAGAGTGGCTATAATCATCTTATTGAATCAGTCTTGCTGAGTGCTAACCATTATTGCATTTTATTATTATATTTTACAGTGTTTGATTAGTTATGACAAGTGAAGGTGTGGCAAGTGAAGGTAGACATGAAAGTAGGGCAGAGTGGAATGAAATTCACAAGGCTCACCTAGTAAAAGTTATTAGGTAAGTATAATACTCCTGCGTACCGTTCACAAAATGGATGGACCAAAGAAGCATGGAACAAGATGGTACGGAACATGATAACCAAGTTTTCCAATCCAAGCATCACCACAAGCCAAATCAAAGCATTAGAACAAGAGTTGAAAAAAACCTACAAGCTTCTAAAAGGGTTTTTTGAATTAAGTGGTTTTGGATGGAACTATGAAAGACACATTGTATTGGCTTTGTGATGTTTAGGCACCACTACTAGATGCATGTACATAAATAATGAATGATTTCATTAATTACAACCATCTAACTTGGAGAAAATCAAACAGAGGAATAAAGATGCAAGGAAGTGGCATACTAGACCGTTTCCATATTTTACGGCACTGTAGGAGGTTTATGAAGGTAAGCAAATATTTTCTAATATTTTATTTTTATAAAGTTTTATTTTACTATCATATTATATATTTGTTATGTAGGGAGATATGCTGAAGGTAAATGATCTCGTGGTATAGAAGATTATGAAAATATTTCTCAATCACTAGTGCACACCCCAAGTCCAAGTGTTTTTACTTCAAACGATTCAAGACAAGCATCACCTATACACGAGATGGAGGATGATGATATCATGCAAGTGGAACCTCCTTGTTCTCAACCACGGAATCTTCAAACTCAAAGTTCAAGCAATGATATTCTTCGAGGAATAAGAGATCAAGATGGACAAAGAAGAAAAAGGAAGTGAAAAGGGAAAAAAGCCCCAAGATTCATCATTCAACATGGATAAATACATTGCATTTCGAGAGCACAAGGATAAAGAATATATGGATGTTCTCAAGGGCACTCAAGTAGTGGAAAAGCATACAATAGAAGATTGCATGAAGGTGCTTAACCAAATGAGTGGCATTTTCACAGAAGAAGAAATGTTCAAAGCTACCCAAATTTTCATTAAAGATAAGAGTTATCGTGACTCTTCTTATGTCTTCAGAAAGACCATAGAGTGCCATGGCTCAGAATGATGTTCAACAAAATTGAGTAAAAGATGATGAGTGTGACATTGTTATGGGTTATTTTGAATGTTTTGATTATGAACTTGTTATTTTTCTAGTTATTATGGGAATGTTTTGATTATGCGTAATTTTTTATATGATTGTTGTATGAATATTTTGATTTATAGGTGTATTTTTTATCAAGAACTTGCTAGATATCTTTTTTTTTTATTTTAGTTGTTATGGGAATGTTTTGATTTTAGGGTTTTTTTTTTGTAATGAATTTGTAAATAAGTACCCTTTTGGCTTGTAATATACTCTAAAATGCTATTCAAGAACTTGTAAATTTTAGAAACTTTCAGATACTTTTCTAACATTAAATCAATATAGGCAATGACTTTTTAACAAGACCCAATATTTTTTCATCCAAAAGACCTAAAGAAACAATTTCATGATTGCTACAAACCTATGCTCTAACAAAGCAATAGCTACAATAATCATTCCACATTTGTATTGCTATCTCATCTCTTTTACGAGCACCTACATTTCGCTCAGAGTTCATGGTGTCGACATCCTTTCCATATGACTCATCTCCATTAGGAACAATAGTTTCTTTGGTTTCACAATCAAAATCATTAACAACATCTACACCATTATGTATACGGATGAAGTTATGCAACATACAAGCAGCAACTACTATATTAGTCTGAAAGTCGATTGGGTGAAAAGTTGCTGCTTGAAGTATCAGAAATCTCATTTTCAAAATGCCACGTTCAACATGATTTCGTAATGAAGCATGCCTCAAATTAAACAGTTCTTTATAATTGCTCGGTCTAGATTGCGCTCGACCTTGCTCCTGCAAATGGTAACGGATACCTTTGTATAGAGCAATAAAATTTAAGGTATTAACATATCCTGCATCTACAAGATAATATTTACCCCTTGGGACTTCAAAACCTTGCTCAATTAAACGTTGGAAAATCCTAGCATCAGAAGTAGAACCTTCCTAACCAACTTGTACATATGCAAAACGAAAATCAAAATCACATGCAGAATGTTGAAATCGCTCTTGCACATCACAATTACTAGCATTATGAGCAAGATTATACATAAACATTGCTAATTGCTCATCGACTGTTGTCCGCTTTGAGTTGCAGAGAGATTTTTCTCTTAAACGATCAACCAGTGCTTGAAATATATAAGGCTCCATATGAAATTCTCTTTTACAACATTCTTCATGACCTTTAAGAATTTCTTGTACATCACCCGTAAGAATGAATGTGTGATGTTCTACACTTCTAGAGGTTGCTGGACATTGTCTTGACCAATAGCTGAGCATTAATAGATCATCTTCTTTATTTTTTTCCTTCCAAAGATTCAAGGAATCTATGGTGAAACAATGGTTAAAACTATGAAGTTTTTTAGCTAAAAAAAAGGAGTATGTGTATAATGCGAAGAAATCATGTTGTGTATAAATAGGGAAAAATGACAATGGCTAGAATTATAACAGTTATATTTACAACGGCTATTGTCCAACGATTATTTTTCAAATTTTAATTTCCAACAGTTATAATCCAATGGCTATTTTTATTATGTAATAATTATTTATTATACAAAACAAACACTCATTCTATAAGAAAAAAATATGTAATAATTTATGTAATAATTTTTTATTTTGTTACCCAAACACCCATTCTGTAGGAATAAAATATGTCATAATTTCTGTAATAATCAGTTGTACTTCCTACATAATAAAATTATGCCATATTTATTATTTTGCATCCAAACAGGCCCTAAATATAATAAAAAATTTTTAATTTGTTCTTTGAAATATTCTGGAAGCAAATTATAAAAATAATATAATTAAACAACTCATACAATGAAAACTATTGTATACTTTGGATTTCAAAAGTCTTATGTACATTGGATTAATAATCTTGAAAGGGTACTAAACTATAGTCATATTTCAGAATGCATACCGAACTTCAATTTGTTTCTTTTTCGCCACACTTTAATTCTATTACAACATGAGGGTACCCATTATTTTCTGGTAAAAACTTGTCGACTTGGGCGTCGGAAAGACAACGTGGCGAGGCTTTGACAGGTCAAATGCTCACGTGAAGTTGTCAGCTATTATTTTTTAATCCACCTCACAACATTTAGTTCACATCACCTGAAACATTATCATCCCTTTCTTCTTCTTGTTCTTGTTTTTTTTCTTCGTCTTTTTCTGGTTCTTCTCTACGTCTTCTTCTTCTTCTTCTTCTTCGAACTAGGTGTCAACCACTAAATTAGAAGTACATTACAAACTAACGTCAGTTGAGCAATTATAACATTTACTATTGAGTGAAGATGCTGAACCATCAGTCTGTTTAGAGGATTGCTAAGCTCTGAACCTTACCCTCTCTCTCTTTCTCTCTATCTCTCTACATCACCACCTGAGAATTCTAAATCCAATTTCTTAAATTGATGATATAATGTTTTAAGAAATCATTTGTGAAGCCTATTCAATTATGCAAAAATAATATTGGAACCTAGAAGGCAAAACATGTATTAATATGAACATGTTGATGCAGAAGCCATAATTACATGTTCCAAAAATTAAAATGTTCTGTTCATGGCAAGGGAAACATGTTTCAAAATTTACAAAAGTTGTGCATTCATAGTAAGGAGGCACATGTTTATAAAATTTACAATTTTCCACCAGAAGAAAAAACACGGTTTATCGTTCTTCATCCTAATTAGCTCATGGGTTTTGTTTAAAAAATTTACAACTTTCCACCATAAGAAGAAGAGAAGAAGAGCAAGAAGAGAAAAAAAAAAGAAGAAGAACAAGAAGAACCAGGAGAAGAGAGAGCAAACAAGAATAAGAAGGGAGGGATGATGATGTGGCGGGTGGTGTGGACTAAATGTTGTGAAGTGGATTAAAAAATAACAAATAGCAACTCCACGTGAGCATCTAACTTGTCAAAGCCTCACCACGCCGTCTTTTTGGTGTCCACGTTGACATGTTTTCCCTAGAAAATAACAGGTACCCTCATGTTAAAATGGAATTAAAGTGTGGTATGCAAAAAGAAACAAATTGAAGATCAGTATCCATTCTGAAATATGGCCATAGTTTAGTACTCTTTCAAGATTATTACCCTATGTACATTTATTGCATAAATAAATAAGTACAATTAAAAATTTTCTATTATTAAACCATAAGCAATATAAATAAAAACTTAAATGTAATGAAAAATTTAAATTTATTCCTTCAAATACTCGAGTGCGGATTATAAAAATAATATAATTAAACAACTCATGGAAACTATTGTATACTTTCGATTTGAAAAGTCCATCTCATGGGCATTTATTACATGAATAAATAAGTACAATTAAAATTTTTCTATAATTAATATTTAAGTAATATAAATAAGAACTTAAATGCAATTAAAAAGATTAAATTTATTGCTTAAAACTCTCTGGGAGCATATTACAAAAATAATATAATCAAACAACTCATGGAAACTGTTGTATACTTTGGATTTCAAAGGTCTTATGGACATTTATTGCATAAATAAATACAATTAAAGTTTTTCAATTATTAATATCATAAGTAATATAAATAAAAACTTGAATGTAATAAAAAATTTTAATTTGTTCCTAGAAACACTCGGGGAGCAGATTATAGATAATTGTATTATATAGATAATTTGAAAAAATAGATTTAAAAAACTTTTGACATAACACTTATTTGGCTTTTCATTATATACTAAATAAAAACATATCAGACAATTGTGATATTTGCAATAAAAAAGGACACAACCAAAGAACAAATGATTGAACAATGAAATTAAAAAAATAATAATAACAAAACTATGATAAACTAAATAGTAACATTATATACACTTATGTGAAAAACAAAACTATACCAAGAAAGGCAATTGTTACTCATTTTCATCAGAATATGGGCAATATATATTAACGCCATCATTTAATTTCTTTTATTTTAGATTTTTCATCTTCTTTTCCACAATTGTCTATTCATCTTCCCATAAACCCAACCGATATCATTTAATAAATATAAAACTATTGGTAATTTAAAATAAAAAATAAAGCCCATGTTGTAATTTAATGTAATACCAAATAAATGCCATTAATTTTTTTATTCATTTAATTATAATGTTTTTTTATTAATAACACAATTTTTTTATTTTTTCATATTTTATGTAATATCAAATAAATATTGTTTATTCTTTTCTAAACAAATAATTCCAAATAAATTTAGCAAAGATTTTTAATTTCCAAATGCCATCCATTTCCATGAGTAGGTCTTATTAAATGTTTAATATAAAAATGACTTAATGCCCATAATGAAATCAATTCCATTAAATCTTATATGTTCATAATGCAATGGGGGAAAATTCTTTAAAAAAGAGTTTAATAAAATTCCTTGAAACCCTCTCCAATCCGATTAGATCTTATTTAATATAATAATATTATCTATTTAGTCTCCAATTTTTTTTTGCATTTTTAATATTTAATATCATACCAAATAAATATTGTTAATTTTTTTAAACCAAAAACTTAAAAAAAAAAGAAGGGTTTAATATAAACCAATTTAATGGTCATGATAAAATCAATGCCACTTTAAATATATGGAAAAAAATTAAAAATCTTTCTTAAAACCTTCTCCAATCAAATTACCATCCATTTCCATTAGAAGATCATTTTAAATATTTAATATAAAATTGATTTAATGCCCATGATGAAATCAATGTCTATCATGCAATTAAAATTTTCAATTATTAATACCATATTTAATATAAATAAAAATATTAAAATTATTCCTTGAATCACTCTTAGAGTAGTTTATACATCTACTTTAATAGTATGTATGGATGAATCTTTCATTTATTTGGTAACACTTGTCCATTCATTAAATGTACACAACTTATAACTAAAAAAGTTAACCGTAATTTAAAAAAAGAAAAAAGAAAAAATAATACATGTAACAAAGAAACTTAACCAGAATTAAAAAAAAAAAAAGATAATACACAATCTTATGGATCAATCTTTTGAAATTGAAGAATAGAGCTTCTTTTAAATTGAAAAAAAAAAAAGGCAATGTCCAAACACTCCATGCATAAAGAGCAAATGTTTATGTTATAAGCTATAAATCACTATAAACATTTGTACTAATGATCTACATTGTGAGATAATCTAATAATAAAAATAGTAATTAAACTTGTAAAAATTTACAGATAATCAACTTATATAATATTTGAATGCATAAAAAATATTACAAAAAAAAAAAAAAAGAGTAAACACTCATAATTAAAGACAAGTCTTTAAGTAAGTATAATGAAGTGTTGTAATGAGCTAACTAAGTTGGGAGGGCAGTATCTAGTCTCTTTCACATATGAGATATTAGTCTAATGATGATATGAAAGAATGGAAATGGGTGAACTGGTTTTCAGCTAACAATAGCCAATGCTGGCCAGCATACATTGCAGCAAGAATTGCATGAATCTCTACAGGAACAACAACAACAATATGAACCAATTTAAACAAGCAAAGACTTCACTTGATGCCAGTCTATAAATATTCAATAGATAGAAAGCCATACTAGGACAACCCTTTAGAGAGATAGAAACGTCCTTATTTAACCTACATTTGTAATTAAAAGCTGAAATTACACCATAAAATAGAGCTGCTGAAGGAACTTAGTTCTCTAGGAACAGAGTAATGATAATATTAACTAGATTACCAGTAATGAAATAACAGAGATATATTAAATAGACAAAAGAAGATTCAATGTATCATTAAATCAATTTGTCTAATACAAAAGAATTCTAGTCTTGAGATTGTGCCTAAGGGACATTAAAATATTTGCCCAATACTTGGTGAATAGAAGAATTTCTTGGTATATCTTCACACTTGAATGTATATATATTACCTAATAATAGGGTGTGAAATAGTGTCAGTAGATAACTAGACAGATACTAAGAGTGGAAATACTCCAATCAACCATCCTGAAGCACATTAGTTTGATACACCACTAGTTCGACAATATACTCAACAACTAGTTCTTGAGTTTTCACTTTTGAGTCAGCACAAAATATATTCCATTAAAGCAAGTGCTTTGTCAAACTACTAGAAGCAAATTCTTAACATGATATTGATAAGCAATCAAATCTTTGCTAGTCAACTTACTTGCTAATGTTTTTGCTTTTTTTCTCTTACACTCTAAACAATTTTTCATTCAACCCTTTGATATGCATTTTGGATGGACTGATAAAAGGTCTAAAAACTTTCCTTAAGCCCTTGTTTGGTTGGGGGTGTGGGGAGGGGTTAGAGGGGGTGAGGAGGAGTTGGTGTTGTTTGGTTGGGGGAGTGAGAGGGGGTGAGAGGGGGTGAGGAGGGGTGCCTCACCCCTCCTCACCCCTCATAACCCACTCCCCCAAATTGGGGGAGTGAGGAGGGGTGAGAAAATGTGGGTATTTTATGGTTTTTTTAATTTTTTTAAATAATACCAAAAAGTCAAGATTACCCCTCATAAATTTTTATAATCCCCGTTATATCCTCATTATAAAACCCTAATTATTACATGACTCCTCATAATTTTTTTTTTCAAATATTCATCAATTATGATAAATATATGACTCCTCATAATTTTTTTTTTCAAATAAATATTTTTCCCTAATTATTATATTATGTATAAATATGTTTTATTATGTTTATCGTATATTATTATTATTATTATTATTATTATTATTCTACAAATTGATTATATATATATTATTACTTATATATTGTAAAGGGCAAAATAGTCAAATATACATTACACTCTTTCTCTCTCCTCCCCACTCCTCTTTTCAATCAAACAAAAAACAAATAAATTACTCCTCCACACTCCTCCACACTCCTCCATAAACCAAACACAATATTTTCTCAACCCCTCCATACTCCTCCCCCCCTTACTCCCCCTCACCCCCCCCTCCCTCCCCCTCCTTCCTCCTCCCCCTTTGAACCAAACATAAGAGGACAAAGAGCTATTGAAATGTGAGCCAATGACTTCATGCTCACTTTCAGATATTAAATGCTCAAAATTAAGATTTTCTTTAAACTTGGCTTTTAATAAGTCTTCAATTTTTGTAAGAGTGGCCTCTAAGCAAGTATCAAAAAAAGAGTGAGTTTCTTTATTCATTATAGCTTTAGAGACTACAATTATTGCCTTATTCATCAATTTTCTTCTTTATAAACCAAATGAATCTTTTGCTTCTACAACAGTACCCATACCATTTTTATGACACATAATCCCATCCTTAACATTTTTCATCCACCTTTTCAAAATATACTGACAAATTATATCTAAAATATTTTATTCAAATTTAGCATTTTCAGTGCATTAACACATAATATGCCTATAGATTCAAAGTTTTTATAGTTGCGACTTGTGATACCATCCAAATCTTTGTAAGTCATGGTGCTCTCTTGCTTGTAGCTTCTTCTACCAACTTGTAATTGAGATCAAGTTAAAGAATTATATCTAACGTCTTGTATCGCAATTGACATATTGCCCATAACTTCTTCTTTGAACTTTTTGAAGATTTTTTCTGTGTAAGTGTTTATAGCTTACCTTTTTATACTATTTTCCTTGAAAATTGTAACATGTTGATTGTGATCGCAATGAAAACCTTCAAATAATTCTTTTGTTTCATCTTCTCTACACTATCTTCTCATAACATTGAACAAACTTTGTCAAAGTCATTGTCTTTTTTGTGAAAAATCTAAAAACATTGTTTATGCTCTCACTTCATTGAGAAGATAAGATAAGAGTTCAAAAAGTGCTTTTGCTAAAAGCAAGAGCCCATTTTCTTTATAATTGCATAGATTGTGATTCCATGAGTTTTCTTGAAGATTCTATTTATTGAGAAAAAACCTCCATTTCAACTAGAATTCTTTTGTTGTTTGATAATCATAGATGAAAAAATTGAAAAGCTTTTTAAAATTAGATTGACTACAGTATCTAGGAATGTTCTTAGTGACATTTTGAGTAATGGACCATAAACAAAGTTTATTCTATGAGCATTGTATAACAAAGTCTACTTTGTTGACATTTTATATAGCATTTGTCATCGCAACTCATTGACTTGTAAAAATAGTTTAAGGTTGTGTCCAATCCATTGCTTCCATAAATGTCTTAAATAACCAAATAAAAAAGTTTGTAGCCTATCAAGCAAGAACACACATCCAAATAGAACATTTTGCCAATGATGATTGATACTAATAAAAGATGCACAAATCATATTATATTCAATGTGGTTAAACTTGGACCACCCAGGCTAATTAGATTAGAAAAACTGGGAGTTGTCCATGAGGCCAGTTCAGTTACACCCTTTGACTCGGCTTTGACATAACTCTACCAAAAACTGGGTGACCCAGCTGGTTTACCAGGGAACCAATTGATCCGGCTGGATCTAACAATTTAAAAAAAATTAAAATAAAAAAAAAATGGCGGTAGCGAGAGGATGTGAGGGAAAAGAATGAGAGAGGGGCAGTGAGAGGAAGTGAGAGAGAAGGACGAGGGAGCGAGAGGAGTGATGATGGCTAGATGAAGTGAGGAAGTGATGGCGAGAGAGAGAGAGAGAGAGAGAGAGAGAGAGAGAGAGAGAGAGAGTGCGTGCACGCTCGCACACATGATATTATTTATTATTTATTTTTTGGTGAGTCCCAATGGAAGCCTAAGGATGAGAGGAGAATTATTAGTTTTTTTTAATATTTTATATGTTTTAAAAATCAATGATAGTATATAAAACTAAAATTTTAAATATTAAATTTAAATTTCAAATAATTTTAAAATCAAGGAAAATATATAAATTAAAATCTTAAAAATCATATTTAATTAATTATGTTTTTAATTATTAAAATATAGGTTATATTATTTTTTATCATTATTAATTATTATTATATATATTTTAAAATTTTTTTACTGAATCTGGTTCAACTGCAGTTTGACCCAGTGGAACCTATCAACCTTTGATCCTTGGGGTTGGTCATATCAATGCATGGGTCGGGTTTGACTACCTTGCCCATATACCTAATCCCTGACCACAAGAAGCCAAGTAACGACAATCATGAACTCCGTCTGAGGCTGCCAATAACAAAGAAATGATACAATAGTCCATGAAGGAAGAGAAATGAGTCACAAGATTTCTATGCCCATGATATATACTACAGTTGGTGCCATAAAGTTGGTCATACTTGATGTTCATATGATATATTCATAGCTTACTAAATGGTGTATGCATAATATTGGGTTTTTGTGACACATATTGTTCCTATGTACTATTTTTTTTTTTTTTTTTGAAGTATTAAGCTAGTGAACCATGTATTATTAGCAGTTATTATGTATCATAACCTTTTCTTGTGTATCAAATGCATTAATTGTGTAGATTTGTTTGTATGTTAGTAATATTTTCTATTTCTATGTACTTTTATGTCTCTCTTGTAAAAAAATTCGTATATTACTCAGATAATCACCAAAATATTTTCATATAACATTGCAAACATACAATTCTTTGTTTTGGTAATGCTACTACATTATTTTAAATGTCTTCAGAATTTAATTACAATGCAAAAAAGAAATGCAGTATCATCATCAAGCGTCATCCTCCTTGGCATCATTTTCATTGTCCTTCATTGCACTAACTTTCGTGACATTCTTATTACGTGTAGCGTCCTTGTCCTTCTAATCAGTGCATTTCATATAGAGATTCTCTTACCTCTTTTGTGCATTTATCTTGTCCTTTAGCAAGTATTTGTTGTGATTCTATACTATTTTGGTATTGTGCTTTTATTGTGTAGATTATTCGGGTTTAGAGTGAAAATCAACAATTAAAAGCAATTTATTCTAAGTATTCAAACCAAGCACGGCCCAAGCATGGTCGTGCTCTTTAGCCGTGATTATTGTTGTCTCCAAAAGGTTGAGTGACAATGCAAACAAAGGGGTGCTCTAAGGTAAACACGGGCAAACCGTGGGCATGTTTCCTTCCTTTGATATTCTCTGAATTGGAGCCTCTTTTCCCTTCAGGAGAAGCACGGCCTGTCTGTTCTTTTCAAGGGCGTGTTAGGGGAGAGCATGATTGTGCTTTCCTCATGATGTTCTCTAGATTCAGAAGTGGTCCACCCTTCAGTGGAAGCATGATCATAGGACTCTTTTCATGGGTGTGCTCTGGGGAGAGCACAACATTGCTCTCCTTGTGTTTATCACTCATTAACTATTTCCGAGTCTCAAGGAAATCATGGCCTGAGCACCATAGTGCTAGGCCATGTTCATCTTAAAAACCCCTTTTTATGCCCATAATTAGGTTAACAAATGGACTTTTTGGTGAGGACTCCGGGGGACAATCTACCTTACTGTTCATCGAAGGTTATGAGCCGTCTTCACCATAATTTCTAGGGAGATCAAGTTTGAGTTGGATACACTTGAGAAGTGGAGTTATCTTATCCATGAAGCTTTTCAAAACACAAATGAGAAGACTTTGTGAAAGGGGGAGTCATGATTTCTCACCCTATTGCACTCATTTTTTTCTGTCAATTGTATGAATTCATGAGGGGGTAACCGTTCCATGGTGCCCAAATATTTTGAACCATGTTACTTAGTATACTTTGACTTACTTGCTTTTAATGTCTATGGAGTTGTATTGTATTCTTGTGTTAAATCTTGTGTCGTATAACTTGACGTGTGTTGATTACCGTAGTTGTGATTGCCTTGTGTAGTTGTAAAACTTAATGTGTATGAGACCCCTAATTACATTTGCAAAACTTGACTTATTGGAAAACCATAGATGCGACATTACTGTTGAGCACCCGCAAGAACCTTAGTATGTTCTTGATAGTCATTAGAAGTAAGTCAGTATACTAAAGTGCATGGGGATTGTCCCGGGGCATTGTTCTCTTTGTTGCTAAAAACTCTACTCTTGTCAGCATGTTCTTTCCATCTCTCTCTTTCTTCCTTTGTTTAGTTAGTTAACTGCCCAACTTATCTGAGATCCAGCTAGAAATTAGAAGATCAATTATTACTAGGAGTTCCAGTCCCTGTGGTTCGACTAGGCTACACCTCACAGGGTACTAGTGTATTACTTGCTACGATTTGTGTACTTGAGGAGAGTACATCAAGTTTTTAGCGCCATTGTCGGGGACTAGCAACTTTTAGGAAAATTAGGATTCTAGTGATCTAGTCTTTGTGTTTATTGTTCATACTTATGAATAGCTTCTTCTTTTTTTTCGTTCGTACATATCTTTACCTTTTTTCTTCATTTATTTTTATTTTTTATCTTATTCTATTTTTATCCTTTGAAGGAACACTTGTATGACCCATGGGAGCTCTTCATCTCCATTTGCAACCCCGATCTAGAAACTGAGTGAAATTTTCAAAAGAAGATTAAGGTAAGTCAATCTAAGAGATACCAGGTCTGCGGAATTCAATTTTAGCGGACATTCACTATAGAAGAGTTACTTGCTACTATGAGGAGTTATTCTTATCCCACTAACCCTCTGGAGCAGAACATTACCATGTACAGAGATGAGCTTAAATTTGAAGACATAGTATCTGACTTTCATGAGTTGATGATACAGTGGAATCATTTAATGAGCACAAAGATGGGGGTTCATGGAAAAGAACTGGTCAAAAGTATAATCTAGAACAAGTGATGTCAATCTCTACTAGCATGGATAATTACTTGAACTTTGGAGAGGGTGACACCATCAAAAACACCGCAAAGCAACCCACCTATAGTATGGAATCAGAAAGTTCTTCAGAGCATAAAGGCATTGATTTTCATATCAGAGATGTTAATGCAACATTAGAAGTTCTATCACCTGAATGTCCAAATATCAAACTTAAGGAATTGCCCACACATCTGGAGTATGTGTTTCTATAGGAAAATTCCAAACTACCGGTTATCATATCCTCTATGTTGAAAGCAAGTCAAAAGGGTGATTACTTGGAGAATTTCTGATATCAATGGAATTAGTCCGTCCTTTTGCACACATAAAAATCTAATGGAGGATGACATCAAACCACAAGTGCAACCTTAAAGGAGATTGAATGCAAACATGATGGAAGTAGTGAAAAAAGAGGTGAAAAAGCTTTTGGATGCCGGAATAATTTATCCAATTTCAGATAACCCTTGGGTCAGTCAAGTTCAAGTGGTGTCGAAAAAAGGGGGGATGACAATGGTCTCGAATGAATACAATGAATTAATTCTGACACATACAGTAATTGGATAGTCAGTTTGTATAAATTATCAGAAGCTAAATGATACTACATGCAATGATCATTTTCCCCTGCCCTTTATTGACCAAATGTTGCAACGACTTTCTGGACACATGTATTATTGTTTCCTTGATGGGATTTTCGGATACCTGTAAATTCCAATATTTCCTGAAGATTAGGAAAATACTACTTTCACTTTTCCTTATGGCACATTTGCTTATCAGAGAATGCCTTTTGGATTATGTAATATACCAGCAATAATTCAAAGATGCATGATGTCAATCTTTGATGAATTGATTAAAGATATTATGGAAGTCTTCATGGATGATTTCTCAATTTTTGAGGATTCATTCTAGGGATGCTTGCATAATTTAGAATGAGTTCTTTTAAGATGTGAAGAAACAAATTTGGTGCTCAATGGGAAAAGTGTCACTTCATGGTGAGAGAAAGAATAGTCCTAGGTCACAAAATTTCTTGCGATGGGATAGACATGGACAAGGCAATACTCGAGACAATCGAAAAGCTACCTCCTCAAGTCTCCACTAAAGACATTCAAAGTTTCGTTGGTCACATTGGTTTCTACAGGCAGTTTATTTAGGATTTCTCAAAAATCTCGAATCCAATAACAAGATTATTAGAGAAGGGCATACCTTTCAACTTTAATCAGGATTACCTCAAGGTTTTTCACTTACTGAAGGAGAGGTTAATCAAGGCTCCCATCATGAAAGCACCTGACTAGAGTCGTCCTTTTAAACTCATGTGCGATGCGAGCCACTGGGCAGTTGGAGTATTCTTAGGTCAGAGACATAACAAGTAGTTCCATTTGATTTATTATGCAAGCAAGATGCTAAATCCAGATCAAGGAAATTACACTACTACAGAAAAAGAGCTGCTAGCCATTATCTGTGCTTTTGATAAATTCCGCTCCTATTTTGTGCTATCCAAGGTCATAGTCTACACTAATCATGTAGCACTTAGATACCTCCTTTCAAAAACTAATGCCAAACCATGCTTACTTATGTGGATTATTCTTCTACAAGAATTTGATTTAAAAATTCAAGATAAGAAGAGCTCAAAAAATGTGGTGGCAGACCATCTGTCATGCCTTGAATATCCTGAAGGAAAGAAAAATGGGTGTGGATTACGAAATTTTATGTGTTAGTGGTAACACATAAAATTACGAAATTTTAGTGGATTACGTATCCAAATGGGACCAGTACGAATTTTTTGGTGGATTACGAAATTTTATGGGACCATTTCCAATTTCGAGTGAGAACAAGTATGTGTTGGTGGTAGTGGATTACGTATCCAAATGGGTGGAGTCACAGGCACTCCCTGCTAATGATGTGAGAGTGGTAGTGAAATTCTTAAAAAAACTTTTCTCATGATTTGGCACTCCAAGAGTAATCATCAGTGATTGGGGAACGCATATTTGCAACGCTCAATTTGAAAAGTTATGAAGAAATATGATGTTAACCATCCCATAACCATAGTGTGTCATCCCCAAACTAGTGGTTAGGTTAAAGTCATAAATTAGGAATTAAAAAAGTTTCTAGAAAATATAGTGCATAATAATAGATGTGATTGGTCCGAATGGGTAGATGATAGAATGCCCTATAAAACATCCGCAAGTCACACCCCTTTTCATCTGGTTTATGAAAAAGTGTGTCATTTGCCTGTTGAGTTGGAGCATCAAGTATATTGGGCTAACAAATTGTTAAACTTCGACATGGTAGATGTACAACGGAAACAGAAATTTTAATGGAATGAGTTAGAAGAGCATCAACAAAATGCATATGAGAATGCAATGTTATACAAAGCAAGAACAAAGAGGTTCCATGATAGTCACATCAAGAAGGATAAATAGTTTCATGTTGGAGAACAAATTTTCTATTCAACTCAAGATTAAAATTGTTTCCTGGAAAACTAAAATCTTGATGGTCAAGGCCTTACACAATAACTTAGATCTTCCCACATGGTATAATAGAAATTTCTCATCCTACTAAGAGGGCATTCAAAGTGTATGGGCATCTTTTGAAATCTTATGCACTAAGGGAAGAGTTCCTCCATTGATATCATATAGAGAGATCTCACTTCATGAACCTCCTTGATGTGTAAGAAAGGCACGTCAAGCTAGCAACATTATACAAGTGCTGCTTCGGAGGTAACCCAAGTTTTCTTTTTGCTCTTTTAGTTTGTCGCGCTTCTTTTCTTTTCTAGTGCTGGTAGCTGTGGTTCTTTGTTGAAAGCCTTTATGCTATGGTGTTTTGGTTTAGTTGAGCCCCATGCGCTTAGTTAATTTTGAATGGTGATTCCCTTGAGTGCTGGCTTATTATGTAAAGCAGCAGAATCATAGCCAGGAGTGTTTTCAAGCTAAGCACGGGCAGAGCACACCCATGCTCATGCCGTGATTTCTTGGTGTGGTTAGCTTGAAATCTTTCAGGCTAAGCACAGGCAGAGTATACCCGTGCTCATGTCATGATTTTATCTATTTTTGATGAGTTTTAAATACTCTAGGTTGAGCACAGGTAGAGCATGTCCCGTGCTTTCCAATGAGCACGGTTTGCATATTCCTTTCATGAGTGTGCTCTTTTGTGTTAAACTCGGTTTTGCAACTCGTGGAGAGCATGGTTGGTGAACATAGCGTGAGCACAATAGTGTTTTTCCCCCAAAGCTGAGTCCCATGCTAGCAACAAAGGTTTAGCATGCCTATGCTACAAGTATGGTAGCACGAGGGCTATTCACTTTCTTCTCCTTCTTTTAAGATTGGTCGTGTCTCCCATTCCATCTAGTTGCTCTTGTTGGTTTCTACCCTCCTTTGTTTTCTCAGTTCTTTGGGGGTTTTCACCATAGTTTTTCATCATTTGATTTTTTTCCCCTCACCCAGTTCATCCTCTTTCCTCATCTTCGGTAAGCTTCGGACCTTTATCTTGTTGTGGATTATCATTCAAAATCTTTTACTTTCTTTGATTTGCCTTGCTCTTATTATTTGGTAATGTGTTGAGCTCTTATTGTCCAAATCTCAAGTTAGCAAGCATTGCAATATTTCTATGTTCTTCAGGGAAGATGATCTTCACAGAAGCTTGGTCGTGTTTTTTCTCAAGCATGATTGTGTTTCCCTTAAAATCCTAATAATTGAACTAATTCGAGTTATTTACTCTTGTAGACATTAGCAAGGAGATAAATTGTCACTGAATCAACTCCAACAATGAGAATGGCTTATGGAAATATCCAAGAAAGTTTTGAATCACCCATTCATTGAGAATGATATGCTCGACTTTCCCAACACTGATTCGGGAAGTTGTATACAATTGATTGGGATGCTTTGCATGCTTTCAACTTGGTTGATGATGTGGAACAACTATTAAATGTTGGAGTATGGTGAAATGTTCTCATTATTAATGAACCAGCTTACCACGAATTAACTTTGGAACTCCTAGCTACGTTAGACGGACATCGGGGGCACGATATGCGGGATGTACCCAATACAGTCAATTTTCTACTCCAAGGCCACGAATACCATTTGAGCTAAGTCTTGCCTGTAAATCCCTCTAATTTGGCTCTGAACTCATTCTTACTGGCATAAGTATGCCCACAAGTTTCTCTGGAAAGTTCTTACTGTCATAAGCTAGGTCATAAGATATTTGTATGTCACATAGTTTTCCTTATCCTTGTTCATTCGATGCCAAGAGAGCTCCAACTTCCTCGTTCAAGGTCTAGAATGGTTCTTTTGGTTCTCCCTCGTCTTTAAGTGTTTCATGAAGCCTGAGAATGCAAGACCCACTCGATTTAGCATCGAATTCCATAATATAATCCTAATACAAGCCAAATGAGTGCACATAATGATATAAAATACTAGAATGTTGTACACTCATCAATATATATATATATATATATATATATATATATATATATATATATATATATATATATATATATATATATATATATAGGAATAGTCTCTATTTTTTTTTAACTTTTTTTAGTTATTTTAATTAAATTGTAATTTTTAGTCCGTTTACTATTTTAATTGAGTCATATCAATCCTTATGAACCCTAAGCTATTAAAAAATGATTGAAATAATTCAATTAATATAGTAGATGGATTAAAAAGTTATAATTTAAAATAGAGACACTAAAAAGATAAATTTGAAAAAATAAAACAAAAGGACTATCTAAGGGATTATATATATAAAACTAAATTCAAGATTAATTATCCCAAAAAATTTTAGAACAAGATTACTTTGGTACCACATGATGGAACTTAATGGGAATAATCCTCTATAAAGGCCTTGATTCTCTTGTTAAAATTGCATGTGAAACGAGAAAAATAGTGGAAGCATACCAGTATTTGAATTCATTTATATGAACAATCAAGTCTTCTTGATCTTCTAACTGATTGTAAGCAAAAAGGAAGTTGATAACCCTAATTCACAAAAAAAACCCTAATTTTGAATCTCAATTGTCAGTAAGCTTAGTGAGGGACCACATTCTATTTATAAGAAAACTTATGTAGCTAATTATAAGTTTGCCCATCGTAGGCTTTATGATTTTGCCCCTATGAGTTATACACATTATTATGTAAATTCACGCATCTAATTTAAATATGGGTCTAATTACAAGATTACTATAACTAGTTCTTCTAAAATTAAGGATAGTATATATACACACATATTATTAATGCAATCTGCGTACATCTATATAGCTTAAATGTATATATATTTATTATATGCCCGTATAATATGTAGTCCACATCCTAACACATATAGCTCATTGGTGTTGGGTCTCTTGCCAAAGGTTCTTGTTTCAGAAAGACCCGAGATCAAAACCTACGCAAGGTAATGGCACAATGTTGTTGAGCTTGTAGATGCACTCCACATTGGTGCACGTCCCTAACTTTAACCTTAAATGGGGGTGATTGTCATCTAGTGTCATAAAAAAGCATGACTTTGTGGGTATATAAACTAATATGCATTTTTATTGGAATTTATATAAATATATGTTCTTAAAAACAATATATAGAGGCGAATACAAGCTTTATATGAAGTATATATAGACATGAAATTCATAGAAGTCTATTAATAAACATGTCATGAAAAGTGTAATATTATTGTATAAGCAATTAATAATTCATCTTCAATATAAACATATATATAAATTTACATGAATATATGATAAGTATAAAGAGAATAAAAGTAAGAATATTTAGAAAATACCTTTGAAGATTTACTTCTTTTTCCTTCTTCCTCTTATCTCTTCTTCTTTTCTATGATTTTTTACAATACATAAGGGGGGGGGGGGGGGGGGGGGGGGGGGGGGGGGGGGGGGGGGGGGGTATTTGTAGGCATTCAAGGGTTGAATGGATGGACAAGATTGATTTAATCCAACGGTTCGAAATACACTGGTAGGTGGAATAGTAATAGTGGTGGCGGCTGCTATAGTGAAACATGGCCATCTACTACACTATGGCGGCTGCTATAGTAGGCATCCATTATAACATTTATAACACTTCCCTCTTAGATGCCTACGACCAAAGAATACGCATCGTTAAAACCTTGCTAGGAAAAACCCAATGGGATAAAAATCTAGTCAAGATAAAAGTGTACATTATCCTTGGTATATTTGAGGGTTACTGCCTCATTAAAAACCTTGCCTAGGAAAATCCCATCGAGATAAAAACCTTGCGGAAGGGAAAAAGAGTACAGTCTCCCCCTTAAATAAATGATTTCAACTTATATTAGAAGTACTTACATACTTAAGTTTTCTCATCTCAATTTTGTCTATAAGTCTTTTGTGAATGCATTTAGAAAGTGATTTTGTGAATAGATCAGCTTGATTCTCATTAGATTGAATCTTTTGAACTTCTGTGACGTCTTCTTTCTGGAGGTCATGAGTGTAGAAAAATTTTGGTGATATATGCTTCCTTCTATCACCTTTAATATAATCTACTTATATCTGAGAAGCACTGTTGTCTTCATAAGTTACTGTAGCATTTGTTGTTATCGATAGTGATTTGCATGATGAGTGTTTGGACATAGGATTCTATAGTAATTTTTTTAGAGAGGTGAGGACCAAAATATTTTAGTTCCTTTGTTTTTCGGGCTGGGGGTTGGGGGCTGGGGGCTGGGGGCTGTGCTTGGGCCATCGAAGAAGAAGGAAGACGAAGGCCGGCGCCGTTCAGCAACTAGGAGCCAATCTCGAAGGCTCGCCAGTCTTCGTCCTGCGCTGGGGTTCTCACAGCCGGCGCCTTTCAGCGGCTGCCGATGAGATCTCCGAAGATCTCCGGCCTTCTTTTTTTTGTTCTCTCTCTATACAACGATCAAAGTTCAAACTATGGCTTTGGATCCTTCTCTCAAGTTTTGACCTTGAAACCATTGGATGATGAGATCAATCTGACTTCTAAGTGAAGGGCATCTACATTATTTGTAAGATCTCTGTCTCTTTCTGTTTTGGTTTTCTTTTGTGTAGATTTGTATGTGCTTTTTGGGTTTTGGAAATGGTTTTTTGTGTTTGTGGTTTGGTTGATCTTGGTTGCTTTGGTGAAAAGGTTTGATCTTTGATGAGGGTCTTACCAAAATGAGGTAGATTTTGGACATGTTTTTCTCTACAAAATTGTTTTTTTATGGGAAATAAAAATGGTTTAAACATGTACTGATTAATTGATGGGAATTTTCTTTTGTGTTGATCATGCTTGGAGTGGCACTGTTCCTCTTTTTATCTTTGATTTATACATTCGTTGAGTTTCTTATTATGTGAGAAGAGTGGCATGCAAGTTCTTCTCAAGGCATTAACCCAAATATTGTGCCCATGGAAACAATCTTCACTTGTGGAATTATCAGTTGTAGTGTTTGGTTTGTAATTCTAACCTTATTCTGTATGTATGGGGGATAACAGTAGATTTTTATGATAGATAGTCATGGTGTGGTTAAATCTGATGATATAGCAAAATAGGATACTTTGTTATGATCATTTTCTTGGGTAATGTACATGAGTGAATGTTGCATTGGAATACCTTCCTAGCTTACTAATCTTGTCTGACTGTAATGTGGTGCTTCAAATATTAAGAAGGTCTTCCTCAATCCAAATTTGGATGAGGAATGCTGAATTGTTGATTATTTACTTGCATATAGAAGTCATTTATTTGATATAATGCTAGAGAACTAATTCCTCTTTGGTGTGTCCCGCATTTTGTGTTGCATTATAATATGATCACCTGAATAGTGTGCATTTGATCTTAATGGTCTTAATGTCTGAATATGTTAATATCAATTGGGAAGCAATTTTGAATATTTTGCAATATTGCTCTATCTCATGCCTGGATCTTTTGCATCTCTTTCATTCTTTCTGTGATGTTGCCAACAATTTATGGCACAGGATTTTCTGTTTGCACATAATGCTCTTATATATTTATCTGGGATTTTCTCATCTTTGCTTAATAGTAGTTAATTGATTTATTCTTATTGTGCAAGTGTTAGCTCCCAAAATATTCATTCTGTTAATTTGGTTGGCTTGCTTGTTAAGAGGAGCAACATGGGCATGAGAATTCGTTAAACTGCCACTAAACCTTTTATAGATATGGTTCCAGTTAAGATTTCTGATTTCAATCACCTTTTATAAACCCAGGCTTCAATGTTGATATATTGATCTTTGAATGTCTTTGAACCCCAAATAGTCTTATAATGTGGCACTGCTATAATATCTTTCAGTCCGTAAGGAATTCCATGATGGATTGAATACTAAGTCAATGAATTAACAAACATCTCAAGTGCATGGGAATAGCCATGAACGTTCTGAGACCAGAATTTCAACATTTTTCTCCGCATAAACTCACTTGTTTTACAAAATTCAAGCATGGTAATGCATTTCATGAATGACATCCTTTTTTCTTTTTTTTTTTCTGAAAAACACAAATTATTGTTAAGAAGCGAAAACCAACTCCAATAAAGGTAAGCCATGAAAAAAAATAATAGTTTACCAAACTATAGTTGTTCACAATATAAGCTTTTTTTTAATATTATTATTTGAAGGAGTTATTGGAATATCTCTATTTTAAAGGAATGACTATTACTTTCCATTGTTGTCTTTCTCATTGGGTGTTTATTTCTTTATATGTATAGACTGGAATATATTGCATTGATGAGAAAGCTCAATAATTAATTTCATTAGTTGTATTGTGGAACAAAATTGACTATTATAACATGATGAGTATCTATTGATGAGAAAGCTCAATAAACTGGAATATATTTCATTAGTTGCATTGATTAGTATCTTTATTGCCATAATTTTCAACTTTCCTCTCATTCTCTAACAAACATGTTGATGTTATCTAAATTAGGAACAATGGCCATGGCCATCCATAATTATTTTGATATTGTTAAGGTTATATATATATATACAAATAGTATTACTACATTTTTTATTTTGTAGTTTTATTAACTATTGTTTTGTTAAAGAATAATAATAAGAGTTTGGAGCTTCCTCTTTATTTTGAATTTTATTTTGTTTGCTTTGTATAGATGGCAACACAAGAAAAGACCGACACAAGGGCCAAATGGAATGAAAATCATAGGGCTCATTTAGTGAAATTATTAGGTGATTATAACGTTCCCGCGTACTGCTCACAAAATGGATGGACTAAGGAGGCATCGAATAGAATATTGCTTGACATGGTAACGATATTTCCTAATTTAAAATGCACTGTTGTACAAGTTAAAACATTGGAGCAAGAGTTAAAAAAAGTTTACAAGCTTCTGAAGGGATTTACTGAATTGAGTGGCTTTGGATGGGATAATGAAAAAAAATGGTAGAAGCCACTGAAGAAGTTTGGGCACTAATACTTGAGGTGTATATTTTTCTTACATAATTTACAAACTTTATGCAATAGTTTATTTTAATCATTTTCATGAAATTATGCAGAGAAATAAAGAAGCAAGAAGATGGCATCAAAAACCCTTTCCGTATTTCACACCATTGCAGGAGATTTATGAGGGTAGAAAAGTATTGTTTACTAATGTTTGGCTTAAAAATTTCTAATAATTTTGCTAATCATTTGTACATTTATTACACATGGAGATATGCAGAAGGAAGACGCTCTTGTGATGTAGATTATTATTCAAACGTGCCGATGGACACTCCATCTTCAGGCACTCCGGCTCCAAATGATCCCATCGAATCATTGTCTATACCCGAAATAGAGACAGAGGATTGTGATTTTGCACAAGTGGAACCTCCATGCAGTCAACCATATATTTCACAACCACAAAGTTCATGTAGCGCAAGACGACAAACCATAGGTGATGATATGCCAAGAAGGAAAAAAGATCGAAAGCGGAAAAATGTTCAAGAAGCATTTTTAGAAAAATATATGGATATGTGTCGAGCTGAGAATGATAGATATATTGATGCTATGAAAATGAACAAGGTAGATGAGAAGTACACCATAGGAGAATGCATGGCGGCATTTAATATGGTGTGTGATCAATTTTCAGATGATGATTTTGTTAAAGCTACAACATTATTTAAAGATAAGGATAATCGCGAAATCTTCTTGAGTCTCAAGAAAGATCGGAAAGTGTTGTGGCTTCGACAAATGATTAATTAAAAACAATATTATGTTATATGCTTTTTATATTTACTTACATGCAATTTATGTTTGAGGATGTTATTATTGTCACAACTACTAGACTCTTTTGTATAAGACGGTATGTTTATGAGATCTAGTTATCTATTTTAGATAGACTTGTTTATTTGCTTTGATGTTTTTTGAATTATTTACGGATAGTCTATTACTTAATAACAAAAAAACAAGGCAACATTAATAATCTTAAGACAGGGCAACATTCTATTACTTAACAAGAAAGGAAAGCAATATTGATAATCTTACACATCATTTATATTATATTTCTTCGATAGTTACAGTCATCATTCCACATTTGCATTGCTATTTTATCTCTTTTGCGAGCACCTGCAATACGTTCAGAGTTTATTGTATTGACATCATTTTCATATGTGTCATCTCCATTTGGGACGTTAACTTCGTTAGCTTCGTTACTGATTTCCTCAATTTCATCCGTGCCATTGTGTATCCGTATGAAATTATGCAAGACACATGCGGCAACTACTATATCAGTTTGAGAATCTATTGGATGAAAAGTTGCAACTTTAAGTATAGGAAATCTCATTTTCAAGACACCAATAATGCGCTCAATATGGTTCCTCAATGAAGCATGTCTCAAATTAAATAGTTCTTTGTAATTGCTTGGCCTACATCCTGCCCGTCCTTGCTCTTGTAAGTGATAACGCACACCCCGGTATGGAGCAATAAAATTTGGAGTATCTACATATCCTACATCCACTAGGTAATATTTACTGGGCGGGACATGGAAGCCTTGGTCGATTGAATGCTGAAGTACTCTAGCATCAGAAGCAGAACCTTCCCAACCAGCTCGAACATATACAAAACGTAGGTTAAAATCACAAGCAACCATAACATTCTGGGACAATGTTTGTTTCCTATTTCTATAAGGATCTTGCAAGGCCAGAGAAATAGTTATTGGAATATGTATTCTATCAATAGCACCAATACAATCCTAAAACAATCCATAACATTGTGTAAAAATAAAAAAAAAATAAATAAATAATAAATAAAAAGATAGTATGAAGATATCTAACCTTGAAATATGGGAAAAAAAAGTCTACTGTTCTGTATAACGTGTGAGGTTGTTGTTGGTGGCAATTTTATATATGTACTTGCAAGAGTAGTAATAGCTTGAAGCACTTTACCAAAATAATGGCTAATCGTTTCTGCCGAATGTTGAAAGCACTCTTGCACGCCATGGTTGCTAGCGTTGTGCGCAAGAGTGTAAACAAACATTGCTAGTTGTTCCTCGATTGTAATTTTTTTTTGAGTTGCGAAGAAGAGATCTTTCTCTTAAACAATTAGCAAGTGCTTCAAATATGCGAGACTCCATATGAAATTCACGCTTACAGCGTGCCTCATGACCTTGAAGAATTTCTTGAACATATGCAGCACATGTTAATATTGATGTATGACAAGGCCTACTTTCAGAACTTACAGGAAATAAACTTGGTAAAATGGTGAACATGAATTCGTCATCATCTTCATTAATCTTTCTCCATTGATCCATATCCATATTGAAACAAAAGACTTTGAGAGGAAAAAATTTGAGCTAAAGAGAGATAAGTTTACAAATTACATAAGAGTGTTGGTTTTAAATAGAGAGAAATTGTTAACGGCTAGTTTTTCAAAAACTCCAACGGCTAGTTTCATTTTCAAAATAAAAAATTTCTATGGAAAAATTTCTGCGCACATCCAAACACTGATTCTGTAGGAATTTTTCCTGTAGTAAATTCCATAGGAATCATTTATGAATTCTATGGAATAAAATTCCTACAGAAAAATTTACTATGCATCCAAACAGGCCCTTAGTGATTAACCCTCTATAAAGATAATGTTTGCACATATACCTTCATATAGTTACATAATTACATGATGCCTATTTATACCAATAAAAATGCATATATGCATGGATAGCATTATAGAAAAGCAAGTACTTGCCACCATAATCTCTAAAAAAAAATTCTAATTTTGGAATATTTGAGATGTAGTGCTTTTAAATTAAATTATTTTTTTTATAAAATTTATTACTTTCAATTCATATGAAATTGCATTATATATTTTTGTAATAAAGTTAATTTGTGTTGAGCATTATGAAAGTAAATATGAAATTAGTTTTTTTTTTTTTTTAAGTATAGTTTCAATGTATTATTATTGGTTTTAAAAAAAATCTTGATAACATTACCATAAATAATATATTCCACAAAAAAATATATAATATGGCACTTGGACTTCAAATTAACCTTCAATCCTTTTTACTCCCATTGGAATAAAATAAGCACATATGCCCTATACAAAGAGATATTTTCATACATAACCTCATGTACTGAATACATACATTATCTATCCTATAAAGGTGCATATTCACATGTATCTTATAAAAATCAAATTTGGATGTAAAATTTTATATTAAGTCTCATTTCTTATGGATAATCTTATAAGATTTGCATATTTGCATCCATAAATTTATAAAAATCATTTTTGGGGACATATGCCTTATTAGAATTATATTTTTACGGTTATCCCCATATAACATAAATAATTTCCGGTGTATGTATACAGTTGTAGCCTTCTAGGGAGATACCCAACAATGATTTTTTTTTTTTTTTTTGGGTTATGTATACTTCAATATGATTATTCATGGATTGCATGCAAATACAAACACGCATTTTACAAGGATATAGTTGTAGCCTTCCAGGGAGAGACCCAGTATGTGACTTTTTACAAGGGCGCACATGCAAGTAAGTATTTATTGCGGTTGTATTCCTAAATTCAATTTTGAGGAGTATATAAGTGAGTATACATTTTTATGTGAGTTTATATGAGAATATGTACTTGTCCGGCCATCAAGGAACTAGATAGGATCTCGCCGACCTTGAAACCAAAGTTAACACGACGACCTAAGCTCTGATACCACTTGTTAGTTCCGCCGGTTAGGGTTTGTGAAATAAGAGGAACACTCACTCACTTAAGCACTCAAGAAAAATAAACACAAACCACAAAGAGGAGACACAAGACGTTGGTAACCCAGTTCGGCATCCACTTGCCTACATCTGGGGGGCCATGCCCGGAGATCAACAATCCACTAAAAAGGGGTAAAAGATAGAAGAGTACAAAACACACTTGTCACTCTCTCACAATACAAGAATACTACCCTCTCTAGATTGTCCGGTACCTCCCTACTCCCTCTTTCAAGAGTCGTACCCAATCCTAGACCAAGGTAGTATATATAGACGCCTCAACGTCCCAAATATAGTGCATACCCTTTTTAGAATCTCCGCGGCTTCTAACTTTGGAACCTTCCGAAATTAGATGTCGTAACTTATGTTGTAACATTTGTTGCGACATTGGCCCTGGCTGTTGGCTTGGCTGAATTCTGGCTCCATTGCTAAGCGACCTCAAGACACTCCATCTGAGTCGATGTAGCTCGATCACCTGATCCGAACCTACAGGCAACTAACCTCCCTCTTCAGCTCCTCACCACACAGCCCCCTCGCAAGGGGCGCACGTCCTATGTGCGTCTTCATGGAAACTTGCCAAACTTGGTCTTCACTTCACCCAAGTTTGGTCTTCAAGGATCTTCAATCCATCATCCAAATCTTGCCATCAATAGGCGCATCTTCAAACATACCCATAATAGACTTCATATCTTCTCTATTAGGGTTCTTCAAATCTTGTCTTCAATAAGCTTCACAATCATACCATTGATAGGTTGTATCTTCATTTAGCTCCACCCATATTTAGTCTTCAATCACATCTTCTAAATATGGTCTTGATGAGATCTTGATATCATCTTGTTGCTTGCTTGATCTTCTTGCCTAAAATAACTTCAACAAGATCTTCATTGAATCTTCATGAGAATTGCAACTTCTTGCCAAAAATAACTTCTCCAAGATCTCTCATGATATTTTCCACCTAGCCAAGTGTATTTGCCATGTCATCCTTCATTCCATGTCTTCATCCATGCCACGTCATCATGCTTGCCATGTCACCTTGACTAGGTGTCAAATTATGCCAATCATTAAAGTGCATTTGCACTAACAATCTCCCCCTTTGGCATAATTTGACACAACTTCTTCTGCTCCCAGACTGACCATTGTTACAACACTCTGTTACAACATTTTACTGGGACACAGACTAGACTGACAGTTGTTACAACATCCAGTTATAACATTTACTGGAGACCAGACAACAGACTTGACAAGTTAATCTGCTAGTTGCTTACAAAGAGTAAAACATTCTTAAAGACAATTGCAACTAGAGAAAAACAACCAACTACGGTTAAACATAACTAACATAACAATGTTCGACATAACCGATATAACAAACATAACAATGTTCCGAACCAACAAAAAACATGAACAACCAAACATAAACAAACTAAAAGAATAGTTTAAAGAATAGTCAGTCTGGAGATTGCAGCAGCAGCAGAAAACTTCTCCCCCTTTGTGCCATAATTGATGCCAAAGTCTTCATCGTTGTTGCAGAAATTGTTGCAACATTTTCTGTGACTCCCCCTGTCTTCAAGACTCCTGGTTATCAGCTCCCTTTGATCTCCGTTGAAATGCTTCAAGACGGGCTGTGAGCTTCTGCTTTTGGCGAGCAATAATGAACAGTTCAGCAGATATTGCTCTTTGTCTTCTCTCCAAGTCTTCAAGCTGTTCTTTCAAGAGCTTTGCATATTCTTCTTCAACATCCAGACTTGAGCTTTCAGCTTCTTCTGCAGATGGTGGAGGTGAAGACCTTCTTCCAACAGGTAAATCAATCTTCTTTCCTGCAGAGAACAACTTCTGGGAGATCTTCAACTTCTTTACTGTGATAAACACCTCTTCCTTCTTGAGCTGAACTCCTTGTTGTAACAAATAGTGCGACAATAGTGCTGGATAGCCCAGAGATCCTGCAGTGCTCATGCTGTCTGCTTCCTTCACAATGTTGTTAAATATTAATCTCCCCAGATTAACCTTCTTTCCAGTCCCGATTGAGTACAGCAACAGTGCCATATCTTTTACTAAACCTGAGTTGTGTGGAGCTGGTAGCCAATTAAGAATGCCAATTCTAAAAAGAACATTGTACTTAGCTGTAAGCAAAGATGCTGGCAACCGAGTCTCTTCTCCCCATGCTTCGGTTTTGTCTCCTGTGATCTCCTTCAGGACTTCTTCATTGATTTCAAGTCCTTCTTCGAAAATTCCTTTCACATCTGCCTTGAACTCCAAAAATCTGTTGATAGTTGCTGCTGTAAATGGGATCCACTTCCCTCGAACGAACACTCTGGAGATTCCATTGCTGGATGGAAGCAAGTTGCTATAGAACTCCTGAACCAGTGAAAGACTATAACCTTCAGCAAAACTGGCTGACTTGTACAAACTCCTTTCCTTCAAGAGATCAGTCACACCATGCTTCAGAAACGCAGTATCATCAATTGATCTCTCCACAACAACTCCTCGCTTTTCTACTTTCTTGAACTTCATCTTGGCTTCTTTGTCTCGAAACCTTTCTTCATTACTGTCGACAGAAACCTGAGAAACTTTCTTCTTCTTGCCCTTTTCAGCCTTAGTGATTTTCTTCTCCCCCTGAGATATGGCTTTAGTACTTTGAGAGTCTTTTCTTTTCTTTCCCTTTTCAGCTATTGAGGATTTTTTCTTCTCCCCCTGTTTTGTAGCATTTGTACACTTTCTCTTGGGCCTGGGACTTTCTTCTGGATCAGCAAAAGACTTCCTCTTCTGCTCCTTATTGACTTTCTTCTTCTGATGTTTAGAAGACACAGGTTTCTTCTTGTCAGTTACCTTTGATAACTTCTCCTTCAATGGTACATTATCAGAGCTGTGGGAACTTCCAGATGTTGCTGCAGATGTTACAACAGTTTCTGTGACATGGTTTGTATCTTGATGAATACTCTTCAGAGCTTCGGCTGCTGCTTCTTCAGCACTGGTAGGAGGATCTTCTTTATCCTGTAACCCTTCCTCGGTCTCGGGTTGTTCATCCTCTTCTACTGAATCGGTTGAGGAACTGTCCTCTTGTTGAACATATGCTCCTGGAAAGGAATCTCGTATCCATCTGAGGAGCTCGTCTCGATCTTTTTGACCTGGGGGTGCATCAGATGGTCCAGCAGGTTCAGTGAACTCAGCATTAGGAGATACAAATGGAACAATAGCCTTTGAACGCTCTCCTGTCTCTTCAGCTCTCGGCGGGCTTCCATCATGCTGTTTCTTTTCTTCTTCAACCCGGGCAACAATCTCTTGAGGTGTAACTCGAGCGCGCTTTGCCATTCTCTTGGTCCTCATCTTGGCGTTCGTCTGATTCTTCTTTTCTCCTGTCACGAATTAGCTTCACAGTGGAGAGTAATTTGGGGAAGAACTTAGGGTTTTCTTTTTAGGGATTTTAAACTTGGTCTAATAACCATAAATAGGTTATAACTTCCAAGACAACTCTTCATTTTTCAAAAATTTCTTTTGAAAACAATTTCTCTTTTCTTTTCATTTTCCCTCCTCTCCTTTTTTTTTTATTCTATCTCTTCCCTTTTTTTTTTTTTTTTTTTTTTTTTAAAAAAAATTCATCATGAAACCTTGTATGTTGACCTTCTGGGTCCTCGGTCTAAGCTCTGCATGTTGCACCTTGATGTTGTAACATTCTGGTTCATCCTTTCTGTCATTACACAATTTGTAGTAGAGCAAACCGCATCTTCTTTAGACACTTCAATTTTACGAATCCACATCTTTTTAATGACGATAGTTCTTCCTCTGACTTTTCTTTTGATGGTAGCTTGCACATGACCAATCACTCTTCCATTTTTCAAGTCTTCTTTTAATTTGTTGCACTTTGGTCTTATATGTCCGATTTCTCCACAATGAAAGCATGTAGGCACTTCTTTTATGTGCTCCTTCTTTGCTTTGACTTGCTTCTCTTTTTGTTGAGCAGTTGACTTGACAAAAGTAACTCTTGAGCATTCAGTCTTGGCACTTAAAGTCTCACCAACATATCCGATGCCTTTCTTAACTTTACTTGGTCTTCCAATTGAAAGCATTTCATCAAGCTTTGCTTTACCTTTGTTCATGGACTCTAGAATCTTTTCCGCTTGGCTCAACTTTACTTGACATTCAGTCAGTTCCTTCTCCAGACGTTTGTTTTGTATCATCATCTGGTCAAACTTTGTGAGCATTAGTTTGTAACTCATGAGAAGATCTTTTTCTGTTACCTCATCGAATTCACTGTCAGATGTTGTAACCGATGTTGTAACACTTTTTGCAACATTTCTTGATTTGCAGGCTGCCTCACTTATAGTTGCTGGAAACGAGATATGATGGTTGCAGTTGCCTTCCTCTTCTTCTTCGTCCATGCTGTAGTCTGAGTCATCACTCCATTTGGCATTGAGTGACTTTCCTTTCTTTTTAAGAGTGTTGGCACACTCCAATTGATAATGTCCTACGCCACCACACTCCCAACACTTGATCTTTTGTTGATTATCTTCTTCTTCCTTCTCTTCTTTAGGAACCTCCTTCTTTTGAAATCTGCTACCCTTCTTCTTATACTTTCTGAACATATTGTGCAGCTTCTTTGAAAGGAAAACAAATTCTCCATCTTTTTCATCTTCATCATCTGTTACAACAGTCTGTTGTAACTCTTTCTGCTTGACTGCTTCTATCTTCAAGGCAAATTCTTCTACTTTTCTTTCAGGGTTCAGATTCATTTCATATGCTTGCAATGACCCTATTAACTCGTCAAGCTTCATGGTCGTGATGTCTCTTGCTTCTTCTATTGCAGCTACTTTTGCTTCAAACCTTCTTGGAAGAGATCGAAGAGTCTTTTGCACTAACTTCTTGTCGGAATACTTCTTCCCAAGTTGATAGGCTTGATTTGCAATATCCATCAACTTTGCATTGAAAATGGCTATTGTTTCTTCCTCTCCCATCCTGAGATTTTCAAACATGGTGGTTAACATTTGTAGTTTAGATGTTCTTACCACATTCGTGCCTTCATGAATTGTTTGAAGAATCTCCCAAGCTTCTTTGGCACTTTCACACATAGCCACATACTTGAACTGATTCTCGTCCACACCTCCAAAGATTGCATTTAGAGCTTTTCCATTTGCATTAGCTTTCTTCATGTCTTCAGTACTCCAGTTGATCTTCTTCTTCACAGTCTCGTTCTTTTCTTCATCAACTTGAGTTGGAGGGGACCATCCTTCTTCAACAGCAATCCAAGCACTCTCGTCCAAAGATTTAATGAAAGCTCTCATCCTTGCTTTCCAATATGGGTAGTTGGAGCCGTTGAGCAATGGAGGACGTGTGACGGAGGCACCTTCTCTTCCGGCCATCAAGGAACTAGATAGGATCTCGCCGACCTTGAAACCAAAGTTAACACGACGACCTAAGCTCTGATACCACTTGTTAGTTCCGCCGGTTAGGGTTTGTGAAATAAGAGGAACACTCACTCACTTAAGCACTCAAGAAAAATAAACACAAACCACAAAGAGGAGACACAAGACGTTGGTAACCCAGTTCGGCATCCACTTGCCTACATCTGGGGGGCCATGCCCGGAGATCAACAATCCACTAAAAAGGGGTAAAAGATAGAAGAGTACAAAACACACTTGTCACTCTCTCACAATACAAGAATACTACCCTCTCTAGATTGTCCGGTACCTCCCTACTCCCTCTTTCAAGAGTCGTACCCAATCCTAGACCAAGGTAGTATATATAGACGCCTCAACGTCCCAAATATAGTGCATACCCTTTTTAGAATCTCCGCGGCTTCTAACTTTGGAACCTTCCGAAATTAGATGTCGTAACTTATGTTGTAACATTTGTTGCGACATTGGCCCTGGCTGTTGGCTTGGCTGAATTCTGGCTCCATTGCTAAGCGACCTCAAGACACTCCATCTGAGTCGATGTAGCTCGATCACCTGATCCGAACCTACAGGCAACTAACCTCCCTCTTCAGCTCCTCACCACACAGCCCCCTCGCAAGGGGCGCACGTTCTATGTGCGTCTTCATGGAAACTTGCCAAACTTGGTCTTCACTTCACCCAAGTTTGGTCTTCAAGGATCTTCAATCCATCATCCAAATCTTGCCATCAATAGGCGCATCTTCAAACATACCCATAATAGACTTCATATCTTCTCTATTAGGGTTCTTCAAATCTTGTTTTCAATAAGCTTCACAATCATACCATTGATAGGTTGTATCTTCATTTAGCTCCACCCATATTTAGTCTTCAATCACATCTTCTAAATATGGTCTTGATGAGATCTTGATATCATCTTGTTGCTTGCTTGATCTTCTTGCCTAAAATAACTTCAACAAGATCTTCATTGAATCTTCATGAGAATTGCAACTTCTTGCCAAAAATAACTTCTCCAAGATCTCTCATGATATTTTCCACCTAGCCAAGTGTATTTGCCATGTCATCCTTCATTCCATGTCTTCATCCATGCCACGTCATCATGCTTGCCATGTCACCTTGACTAGGTGTCAAATTATGCCAATCATTAAAGTGCATTTGCACTAACAGAAGTCATCTTGTACTGATATCTATGTAATTATGTTGCATTTTTTATTGAAAGTCTTGAGCTAAATTGTTGTATGTTGCTCATATACAAAGATGGACGGAGCAAAATGGAGTGAGGAGGGTCCACAAAAATGAGATAGGGAACTTGTTGAGAAGGAGGGAACGGAGAAAAAGAAAAAAAAAAACACTCCCTTTGAGTTTTCACTTTGGCTCTTGATGCTTACAAGGGGGCAATGATTGAGGATATGTTAGCAAGGTATAAAAAATATATGGTGTGGAAGATTTAGGTTGATAGGTGGAATTTATAAAAGAGAGTAAAATGAAAAGTGAGAACTCTTTGGGTTTATTGATAAGAATGATGAAAAATATGAAAAATGGAAATTTCAAGGATTTATTAGTAAAATTTGCAAAAAAAATGAGAATGTGTTAAAATGCGAAAAGAAATGGGGAACTTGGGAAAGAGGAGGGTCCTTTTTGTAAATTTATAGGAATTATCTTCTTTGACCAACTGAAGAGATCCAATGGAGAAAAAAAATACTCTCCTTGAGAATTTTCACTCTTGCCTCTTGATGCTCACAAGGAGGTGCATGAAGGTTTCATTCTTGTTATGACCCATTGATGATGCCCAATGCAAGTTGAAAATTCTCTTTGAGAATTTTTTTTCAATTTTACCTCTTGACTCTCACAATGAGGTCTTTGAAGGCTCCATTTATCTATTCGACCCATTGATGAGGTTTAATGCAAGATGAAAATTCTCACCTTAGAACAATACTCTTGAAAAAGTAAATTTTTTATGAATCTCCTAAAAGCTATATGTTCATGTATGTCTTCTTAAAAGTGCACATTTCTATGTTGATTGACATCATATATATGTCATACACTATAGAAACGATGAATATTTTTTTTATTAAGATACCTAAAAAAAATTTTGAATGCAACTTTTTGAATACATGTTTGCCTATGTACCACTTAAAAAAATAATATACTAATCTATTCATTATAAACTCTGTATTTTGACTCATAGCATCCATGATTATATTTAAGTTTATAAAACCCAAAGGAAAAAAAGGAAAAAGAAAAAAGAAAAATCATAGTCGCATAAATTCCTGTGAACTGCATGTTTGTATGCATATACTCAAAATTATTTTTGATTTATAGGGTGGATTAATTGAGTCAAATGTGTTCTAAACATGTAAGCATGCTTTTAGTTTATTATTTTAATTAGAAATATGAACTTTTCAATAAGGAATGGAGAAGAATGACATAATTTGAGCTCGAGGATGAAGAGAGAAAGCCACAAAAAAAAAAAAATTGGGCTAAATTTGCACAGAAACTCAGAGAAATCGTGAGAAACCACACAAAAAGCACTCAAAAATATGAGAATGGGAGGAGCAAAAGAAGATGAAGTGAAAGAACAAGTGAAAAGGCATCGATGAGTGGCGACAGGCTTAAAAAGAACCCTAGGGTTCTGGAACATCATCTTGAGCAAGGCCTTACCATGATTGTGCTTAGGCCTTACTATTTCTCATTAGGGGAAATTAATAGTCAATAGGCTTCCTTCTACAAAAAGAGCACAACGGTGCTTAGAACCATGTTAAGATCATGCATATTACAAGTTTTTGCCTAATTGCTCTGAAAAAATGTTGCATGTCCCTACTCTTAAGCCTCTGACCATGCTTACTAAAGCACAACCTAAGCATGAGCGTGCTTAAGCGTGTTTTTAGGAAATGGGTATTTTCCTCATTCATGTAATTTGCACGGCCATAAGCATGGTTGTGTGGGCTTAACCCACAAAATTCTCTAGTACTCTGTTTTTCCCTATTTACACCTGTTTGAGGGTGGTATTGATGAGTGCATATCATATAGACATTTAACATACATCCTTTATGCATTTAAATTATCTTTTATCATTCAATTTATATATTTCGTTGCTACTTTGGGTATATGTGCTTATATGTGCAGGTAAACAAGTCTTGGGATAAAATAACAAGATTTGGAGCAAATTCAACATCAAAAGAACTCAACTAAACGTCTTCAGGAGAAGAACGGGGTGTGTTACGGCCATGCTTAACCCCATGCACATCATAGAACTTGGAGTTTTTATCAGAAAAAGGAAGCACAAGCATAGAGCTCAGAGCACAGCGGTGTATATGGGAGCATAGCCCAAGCAATGCCGTGCTTATATCCATGCAGATTACTGCTTAGAAGATTTCATAGCTGATGTCAAACCCTAGACCAACTTGTATAGTGCATGGGCATAAGCATGGCCTAAGCACGGCCGTGCTTGTATCGGGAAGTACTTTTTAAACCCCCAATATTAGTGTTTGAGGGGACTTGGTTTGGGATTTTCTGTTGTTGCTGCTGGACAACCTTTACTATCATTTAGCAAGGGAAGAGAGCTGAGCTGTTAGAGCACTGATTGGAGCAGAGTTAAGTCAGAGGGAAGGTCCACGGAGGACTATTAGGAAGATTAGAGAAGCAAAAGAGAGTACTATGGATTCTTTTTTTTTATATGTCGTGTGAACCCATGAGAGGCTAAACCATTCTCTGGTGCGTCGAATCTATGAACCTTGAGATGTTGTGTGTTTGATTTACCTTTTTACTTTAGCAATATATGGTGTTTTCTTGAATTCTTCTATGTTTTATCATGCTTTACTGGTAGTTCCGTCGGTTAGGGTTTGTGAACTTAGAGGAACACTCACTCACTTAAGCACTCAAGAATAGCACACACAAACCACACAAGAGAAGACACAAGACGTTGGTAACCCAGTTCGGCGTCCACTCGCCTACATCTGGGAGGCCAAGCCCGGAGATCATCTATCCACTAAAAAGAGGTAAAAATAGAAGAGTACAAACACACTTGTCACTTTCTCTCACATACAAAGAATGCTACCCTCTCTAGAATGTCCGGTACCTCCCTACTCCCTCTTTCAAGAGTCGTACCCAATCCTAAACCAAGGTGGAATATATAGACGCCTTAACGTCCCAAATATAGCGCATACCTCTTTTAGAATCTCCACGGCTTCTAACTTTAGAACCTTCCGAAATTAGATGTCGCAACTTATGTTGTAACATATGTTGCATCATGACCCTGACTGCTGGCTTGGCTGATTTCTGGCTCCATTGCTAAGCGACCTCAAGACCCATGCTTAGTCCGAGTTGATGCAGTCTGATCATCTGATCCGAACCTACCAGCAACTAGCCTCCCTCTTCAGCTCCTCACCACACAGCCTCCTCGCAAGGGGCGCACGTCCTATGTGCCTCTTCATGAAACTTGCCAAACTTAGTCTTCACTTCACCCAAGTTTGGTCTTCAAATCTTCAACAAAGATCTTCATTCAATCAGCTGAATCTTTCCAACCATAGGCGCATCTTCAAACATACCCTTAATAGACTTCATATCATCTCTATTAGGGTTCTTCAAATCTTGCTTTCAATAGTCTTCAAAATCATACCATTGATATGTTGTTTCTTCATTTAGTTCCACCATATTTAGTCTTCAATCACATCTTCTAAATATGGTCTTTATGAGATCTTGACTCCATGATATTGCTTGCTTGATCATCTTGCCTAAAATAGCTTCAACAAGATCTTCATTTAATCTTCATGAGAGTTGCAACTTCTTGCCAAAAATAACTTCTCCAAGATCTCCCATGATATTTTTCCTCCTAGTCAAGATTGTTTGTCATGTCATTCTTCTTTCCACGTCATTATCCATGCCGAGTCATCATGCTTGTCATGTCACCTTGACTAGGTGTCAAATTATGCCAATCTTAAAGTGCATTTGCACTAACATTTACAATTTCATTGTGCGTAATTGTCATAGTTGCAATCATTGATTGTTAGGGCACACATAGAGGATTTGGATTGAGTGCATGCCTAGAGATAGGGCATACGGTGTCGAGCCTTCCTAATTAGGGTTTACCTTTTGGTCCAAGAGGATGCACCTGATAGTCATTGTAAGGAGTCAATATATGTTCCTCAAGGGGAGTAGTCCGGGGCACTACTTCAATCTAATATCTCTTATCCAGTTTAATTCCCTACTTATTTCCAGCCTCCTTTCATATTTTACTTCTTTCTAGATTCTTAGGATTATACTTTTCCCCATCCTTTCGTTAGATACTAGAAGATCAATTAGTACTAGAATCTTTCCAGTATCTATGGATTCGACTACTTGATCAAATTGAGTACGTTTTATTACTTGTACAATCCATATACTTAGGAGTAGAGCTAGAAATTGTAGGCTAGGGGACAAATTGTAAAAGAAAAAAATTAATTAATAATTTTTTTACAAAATTTTTAAAATTTATTTATATGTTATTTTATAGTTTAGTTTATAAAAATGAAGGTCAAACAATGATTTTTTATAAAAAAAAATATGATAAAAATATAATTTAATATATTATATAGATTAATTTGTAAAAGCCATTAACTAAAACATATAATTTTGGGGGGAAAATATATTAAGTAAAGTAATTTATAAAATATCAATAGATCAAATAATAATTGTTTGTAAATATTTTTTTTTTTAAATTATGTTTTAAGCTATAGGTATTAATTGGTTTAAAAAATTGATATTTTTTACAAAATAAAACTAAAAAAACGCTAAAGAAAGAGATAGAGATATTTAAAAAAAATTTAAAAAAATACAAAAACCTATATCTAGAGAGAGAGAGAGAGAGAGTAGGAGGAGAAGGAGGAGGAGAAGGAGGAGGAAAGATGGGCAGCCCCCCTTTTCTGCCTCTGCGTGCACTTATGACTAGTAAGGGATTACGTATTAGGGTATGTTGATGAGTTGTGTTGTATGCACTAGTCCACAATTGTACGAGTCATCAAGTAATAGTATTTGTGTGAGTAGGACTGTCATATCCACAAGGATTGAAGATCACAGTACTAACTCTATCTTTATTATCTAACTAAGAATCAAGTTGTCAAGGAGTGAATTGCTAAACTAAGATTTAAGATCGCCAAGAACTAAGGTCAAGAGTTAGAAGAAGTGATTAACCAATTAAAAGAAGAAGGTGTATGTATAAGATTTCACTTGGGATTAATGAAGTAAATTAATTGCAATTAACATAGATTAAAACTAAGTGTTGTTACACTAAGAGGATTCAAACATATATTGAGTACTCTCTCGAGACACCTGAATACCTAATCCTATACTAAGGTAGAATTGAATCTCTTATAATTCTACTTTCATATGATTGTAATGACATCTAGGAAACCTCTATTTAGAAATTAGAGCTCTCCCTACATGATTCTAATCGGAAGAACCTAAGTGGCCTATCGCTAATACGCACTATTAGTTCCTTTCACCTGTGGTTGATTCTAATGTAAAGAATCTCTTGATATCAATCACACAATCATAATCCAATAGCCATTCTTATTATGCTAAATCAACACAATAAAAACATAGATGAATCCAACAATGTGAAGGAAATCTATATTAAAAGTAGTATGAAAATAAAAATATCCCAAGCTACATCAAATTCGAACACCCAAAGAAGTTAGCCCTCCATTAGGGTGATATTCATCTCAAAATAAGAAAGACAATGCACCAGAACAATTTCCATGAAAGAAAAAAAAGCCCCTTTTCAATGTCTTCAACAATGGAATCGATGTGAGCCATCATTGTCCCATAAAGTCCCTTCTCCAATGACTACTCTAGTCTCCCTCTTCCTTGACCTCGCTCAAAACCCTAGCCATCGCCTCTCCAAAGGTCTCCCATAAGTTAGCCTCCTAAATACCTTTTCAGCTTGTATTTTATACCCCCAGAAATCAGGTAGGTACAAGGGCAAGTACATAGGTGTGTGCTTTGCCTGTATAACTCTCTTGAAAGTTTCAAAACCTTTGGCTACATGGGCGTGTATTTCAGTGGTAATCCATGTAGTTCTCTAGAATATCTTGCCCTTAATTCTTTGATGTATACGGGCGTGTACATGTGTTACACAGCCGTATTCTTCTCTGGATTGAACTTGAGCTGGGTAATGTATGGTTATGTAGATAGCCATGTTCTTGGTCTTTGTATTTCTCTGGAATTTTATCTTGCCGATGTTAGAAAGGTACACGGGCATGTACTTTACTTGTGTATTCTTCTAAATGTTGTTTTCGGCTCCGTTTTCACTCCTGGTTTCATTCTTTGGCTCAAGTTGTGTTTATGTTGCCCTGAAAATGTAAATGAAACAAACTACGTACCAAATCACGCTTAAAAACACTTTTGAGGATAATTTAAAGTACAAAAGAAAACATTATAATACATGCAATCTAGCACTTATTATATGCACTCCAAACATCAAAATATGATCATTAAAAACTTAAATAACAAGCGACAATCAATAAATGACATCAAAACAAAACTACTACTAGCAAAGCATGAAAACTAAAGACAGTTCAAAAGAAATGAACAGTAAATTAAAGAAAATATATGAAAAATGAAATCTGCAATGTGGGTTGTCTCCCAAGAAGTGTTTGTTGTCACTAGCTTGACATAGTTGTGTGCTTATCAATGAGGCCCAAGTAGCTAGAGCCTCTTTTCTCCTACACCATAGGGAGCATTGTCAATGACATAAGGTTTCAAGAGCGAAATCAATTCCAATTCCTTGAGATTGATTGAAGGAGTGCACATTGTATTCTTGTTGGGTGAAATTCATTGTTTCTTTTCCTTAGTCTTCACTTGTTTATACTATTTCTTTTGGGCAGTTAACGCCATCTTGTTTTCCTGTTAGTCACTCTTCAGTGCAATTTCTCCCAGGGGTCCTCATCCAAGATCTTATTCAATGTATATCCTTCAACAGCAAGCCTTTTACAAAATCAATAATATAAACAAAGTAACATGAATCATAGAAATCCATCAAGTGTCTTATGGCATCTTAATGCCACTTTCTCTTCATAGATCCTCAAGACCATTCTTCCATATTTGATGCCAATTAATGCTTGTGACGTTCCTAAGAATGGTCACCTAAAGACTAGTACCTCCACTTTATCATTTAGGTCAAGAATTACAAATCCATTAGGAAGATGAATTTGTCCACCTTTACAAGAACATCAATGATTCCTTTAGGGTGGTGGATAGTCTAGTTGGCCTAGAGATTTTATTTTCATCGGGTTTGGTTCTCCAAGTCTAAGTTTTGGAAGTTTTTTTATGGCAGAGATTGATATAATAATAATAATAATAATAATAATAATAATAATAATTTTTCCAAAATAAATATGGTTGAAAAATAATATAACTTTTAAAAAATAAAAAAATGTTTAAAAAATATTTTATTTTTGTGATTTTTTAAGAGAGTCCATGAAAAAAATCAATATCTTAATATTTTTTTAAAAGGTCCACTCAATGATAGCATGGTTTGATGTGATGTTTTAAAACGGACAAATAAATTTCACATAAGGTTTATTTTGATAATTAAAGAACAAATTATATAGGAAAAAAATAAAGCCCCACTAAGTTTAATGATCTTTAGTTCAACTTTGTCCTAAACTGGTGTTTCAAATTCATTATTGAAGATGTTTTAAAAACTAATAAAAAAATCAATGCCATGAATTCCTGATTTCCACTTTATCTTCATTCAAATTGAGGAATATGACCTTTTTGACTTTAAAGGGCTGTGTAATGGAGACACGAAATTAAAATGCACTTTATCTCCATGAATTTATGGAGCCTACACCTTTCAATTACAAACTCAAAAGTCTCAAAGAATAATTACAAGCACCCAAATGAAGACATTAATGACAATTGATGACAATGTGCATTTCTAATTGAAAAGATTCACCAATTCAAATGAGCAGGTCTCTATCAATAAATCTGCAGAAATAGCAGCTGATTCTGCCCCCAAAAAAAAAAAAGTCTGTAATCTCAGTCACCAACTGGGTAAACATGCAACATGGGCTTTGAAAAATTATTGACATAAAAATTGAGGACTTAAAAGAGAACTAACACAACTCAGTAAAAGATACCAACGAAAGGCAAATTTATTGACTAACAGTTCTCTTGGAAATGGTAGTTTAAGTGACTTAATCAAACAGCAAATTGTCATATGGAACAAACCAAGGATTATCCACAGCAACTTCCTCAACTTCAGTTGCATGGCTTTGATGAGATGTCAAGAAAATCAAATTAGTATAAGATGCCACAATACACCAAACGAGTGCCTAGTTTTCCAGTAGAAAGAGAGCAGGATCAGATTTTGCTGTGCAACCAAGTTTTACTGTACTGTATTTTCTATGTACCCCTGTGAGCTTTCCAACTCCTGCTTTCTGATGAAAATCCACCATTAATCTCGAACACTCTCTGCATATAATTAAAACAAATCAATGACTTGTATTACGTGCAAGAATTTGATTTCTATGATAATGATAATAGAGAATTCACATCAGTTGCTCCTCTGAGTAATTAGCATGCAGCTCACTAGTCCTGGTCCAATGTCTGAATCCTCTGAGAGTACACTGAGCTGTATAAATGGCAGCGGCAGCCAAGAGTGAAGGACGAAACTTAAGCATTTGATACTCGACAAGACATAGCTCTATGATGAAAAAGGAAAGGAGCTCCAGCTGATTCAATGCATGAAGATACATTTTAACATATCAGATTACCAAAGTGAAAAAATCTATGTTCTATATATATATGTTGATAGGTAAAAGAAGATATAAAACTTACCTTCTTGTCAAACTCTGCTGCTTTCAAGAACCTCCTCATGAAAGGATATGGGGTTGGTACAGACATGTTGAATTGCAAAGTGCTAACAATTAATTTCTCCTAAGCAAAAAATTCAAAGAAGCATGTCAAGCATGCATTTATAATGTTTAGTAGCTTTTCATTGTTGATAGTCTATAAATATTCATGATTGCTTACCATTTCAAGAACTTCTAATCTAGTATAAGCCCTATCAGAGATCATGATAAAGTCCTCCACAATGGGAACTGATATTTCCTCATATTTGCATGCAAGAAGCATGGCTGTAACTCCAACCAACTGAAGCTTCTTCCTAGCCACAGTTTGCCTGGCTAAGAACCGGTCTATTATGTTCACAGTCAGATACAAAGTCTCATCCATGAGCTCAAATTTATAGTGAACCTGGACCACAAAGTCACATTCATGGCAATTCAGAATGATAATTAAAGTCATATGAAATCAATTATAGGGAGCAAGTGTTGTACTTCTATCAGCCAATCTATCAGGATAGCTCTCATCCTTTCATTTATATCAAACTGGTTGGACATGTAATTTGGACAAACACAACTTAAATCCTGCAAAGTCAAAGCATGAATTTTGAATATATGATTCTGATAATGTAGAACATGGTAGTACAAAGTTGAAGTTATAAACACCTCAGTTCGCCTATAGAAGGCATAAATATCATCAACATAATCCACAACTGCAAGAGGATTCTTAGAGTCAAATGAATCGATGTTGGGAATATATTCATCTTCTTCTAGATCTTGCATTTCAACCTCTTTTAGCTCACAGTTAGTCTAGCAAATTCAAAAAACAAAAAAATAAATGAGGAACTTAATTATGAAGTGATGCAATAGTTAAATCAAAAGATGGCATGAAGGATTGGAACATAATTAAGCACCACATCTTCCATCTCATCCACCATTGGCAATGGCATATCATCAGCTGATCTAAAGTCATCTACATCTATATCATTAGATGTATCGAAAACATGTGAATTTGGGACTGAAGTGATTGCTGGCTTGCGTCTCTCATTACCGATGGGCGGAAGTCTTACATTAGTCTCCTAAACAAATTAAATCACTCTGAGGTAAGTGCCGAGTAAACCGAATAATTCAAACGAAAGAGTTCCATATGTTTTGAATCTAAAAGTACCTGGTGACAAGTTTGAGATTTAGTTGCTAAAGAAGCTGCAAACTTCCTAAAAGAATAAATCAAAAGAAAGATTCAGAACAAAGGAATTCAGGAATAAGTATCTGATGATTTTCTCAGACCTTGTCATTGGCCTCCTAGCTACAACACCATGTTGTAGATTTGAAACCTTACTGCAAGAAAATCAAGATAAAGAAAATAAAGGAAGACTATAATAATAAAATTTATATTTTCTATCAAGTTAAACAAACCTCTTGTTAATCCCACAAGGGTATGGAGGAGCACCAACAATGCCCCTGTTGATATCTCTCAAAGCCCTCCTGTTAGTATTAATTCCCATCTCGGATCCATTCTTCACACCATCCAATGGAAGGCCTTTGGAAAACAAAATTCTCAAAATCCATTAACTAAACAAAGATAGAAGGTTAAAGATCAAATCTTTAAAATGATGCATATCAAATATCACATTGAAATACCTTGAGAACAAGTTGGTCTCATAAAGCCTCTGGAATTCTCACCAGCTCTAGCCATTTGAATCCCTGGGCAAGAATGAATCAAAATCTCAACTTTAATAGAATTCAAAAAATAAAATGAAAAAGTGAAACAATAGAAACAACCTAAACCCTTAAACCAACAATTTACAGAATCATAAACCAGATCAAAACCTCCAAATAAATTAAAAAAAAAAAAAAAAAAAGAAAACTCAGCTAACAACAACTGCACTGCATTCCATTAAAATTCAAACAGGATATAAAACCTAATCAAACCCTTAACCAAGACCTTCAAGCAGATCAAAACCTCCAATAAAACAGACAAAACTCAAAACCATCAATCAAAATAAAGATCATGAACAAGTATAAACCTTAAAAAAAATCATGAAAATCAGAGGTCCAAGCTGGAATCCATAGAACTAGAGCAATCTGTATATAAATGCCCTATTGAGTTCTTGTTATCTCTCAATGGAGACAAGCATGGCAGCCATGCCGGATTGACATTTTCTTAGCAGCAAAAGAAGAGCAGGAGAGAAGGGCATGTGTCTCGGAGGTGGCCCCGGGCCTAAATTTAAATGCAACGGCTAGTAAATTCCAGCCGTTGGATCTGATTCCTCTCAACGGCTAGTGGCCACGCTTTCAAATTTTGGAGTCAATTACTCACCAACCTCAGTGAATCTTTACGTCAATAAATAGTTGTTTTTACTGCACTCATCTCAATGAGATGGTACTAATAATTGGAATCATTCCATATATATAACCGAATGTGGATTTCTGAAATTACTTTTATACCCCTACTTTAAATTTAAAGAGGAATTATTATTATTATTATTATTATTATTATTATTATTATTATTAATTTTGACTCTTGAAGGCAATCATGCTTGCAACAAGAGATTTGGCATTTTGCAGATCAAGGGTTTGCATAAGTGATTTTTCTATGTCTTTTATTTTTATTTTTATTTTTATTTTTTGAGAGTGTTAAAACGAGTTGAGAATGATTTTAGATAATTGCCATGTAAGGTAAGCAATGATGATTTATGGCATAGATAAATAAATAAGGTATTTTTAATGGACATAGATGCAATTGTTTAATTTATTTAAGAGCTATGTCAAGAAAAAAAAAATAGATACTGGTCTCCAGGAAATATGCACTTATAAATTAGATCATATTTAACTAGAGTGATAATCTCATGGACACAATTACCACTTAACCAAGATATGTATTTTTTCCCAACTCTTTGATTATCATAATTTAGTAACTTCTAAATTAAAGAGTATTAATTTTTTCACCTAATCAATCTATCCCTATGTTAAATATTAAAACAAATATTAAAATTTATAAACTCATGTTTGTAAATGAGTCACGTCTTAGTTCCTTGATAACTACCATGTAACGGTGTCTATAAAATTATTATTTATTTGTATTTATTAAAAATTGTTTTATTGAGTGTTGATTTAAATATCGGTTTATAGCAATATTTACACTTTGTGGCATAATGAAAAGTGGAGAAGTTAGAGTATGTAGGTATGTATATATGCCATGATTTGCAAGGGGGGATATAAATAACCATGTTTGGTTAGGGAGTAAGCAATATTTTCCCATGTAAAAATCATAAAATATCTTATAAAATTATTTTTATGAATATTTAATTTTTTAATAAATGTATTTAATAATTGAAAAAATTAATATAATATTCCATAAAAGAGTAAATGGTAATGCTATTAATTCTCACACTAAAGCTGGAATTGTTTATGGTAGTTTGTCAACAATGTAAAAAAATTAAAATAAATTAAAATAAAAATAATATTATCAAATACTTATTAATTAAAAAATAAAATTTTAATTTTAATTTGTATTACTATTAAGTAATTTTTGGTTAATTCAAACAAAAAAATTTCCCTCTATTTATTAGGCTTCAATTATCTCAACTCTTTTATTCCCCAACCAATCATTCTGATATTATCTTATATACCGGAATAGTTTTTTAGAAAATATAGATATAATTATGCATTTAATTTAGAAAACATAAAAAATTGAAAACTTTGCAATTATTAATTAAAAACTCTTTGTTAACTAATTTTTGTTTTAGTTAAAATTGTAAAATATCCGTACTGACACATATTAAACATAAGATAAAGAAAGGTTTTTTTTTCCAAATTAAGAAAAAAAGAAAACAATAAAAAAATGAGAAAGAGTTTCTGTCGAAGAAAAAGTTCAAAGGGAATGGCTTTACCTAATGAGTCGATTTTTGTGTTGTTCCTTAAATGTAGTTTGTAAGTGTAATTCACAATAGCCTATTAACACTTGTCCCATAAATAATTAAACTTCATCTGATGTTACATTGATGTGGGACCCACTATTTAGGGGCACATGTTAAGTAATAATTCAGAACTCAATATGTCTACATCTATACGAAGCTTCAAATAAGTTTTCCTATTCTCTAATTAAGCCATTACATGTTTCATATGTATGTGAATATATGTTTTTTTTATTTTTTTCAAGCTATGAAGCACTATCATATATAATTTTGTTGATATAATTGGTCATATGTATATATATGCTATGACCACCATACATGCAAGTGTGTGTTTCTCCCATTTTTCCCTCTCAGGGATTGTTTGGTAAATTGGAATATGGTGGCGCACTCTAGGGTAATAAATCAAAAATCGAATGTATATAGTGTTTGAATTAATTTTTTTTTTTTAAACCACGAACTCTCAATCATTGCCTTTTACACAACAATTCCGGACTTACCTAATATGAACAAAGTTCCACACAACACTATTTAGACATATGAGTAGAATAATCTAGAGTGGTGTGAAAGTGTCTTGTAGCTTAGATGTGTAGAGTTATTTAGAATTCTCTCCACAAGTCTAGAATTAGGTGGAAGGCTCTAGGACTTAGATAATGTTTGGCAGCCAGGATATCCTGGGATGGGGATGGGATATCCAAGGCTACAAGCCCATCCGATTTCCCGATGGGCCTGTATGGGGATGTCCCCCATCCCTGAAAAATGGATGAGTGATGTCTCTCCAAATCGGTGAAACGTCACTCATCCCATGATTTATTCCATCATTCATCCCGTCTCCTATCCATCTCCATCCATCTCCCATCGAGATAAACTCACCAACTCTCGAAGCTCCAAAATCTCAAGCGGCGGTGGTAGCGAACTGCGCTCCTTTTCTCAGGATCTAGCGCCACCTCTTTGGTCCCAACCATCTCGAGTGGCAGTGGCAGCGAACGGGCGTTCTTCTCTCATGATCCAGCACTGCCTCGTTGGTCCACGCAGCGAACAGGTCTTCTTCTCCTTCTTCTTCTTCTTCTTCTTCTTCTTCTTCTTCTTCATTCAAAAAATAAAAATAAAATAATTAAATCTCGTCTAGTTTTTTTTTTAATTTGAAAACATTTTATCTTTTTAAGTTCTGTGGATGCCCAATTTTTTTTTAAAAAAAAATTGGATCTAATCTTGATCTCTTATCCATTGCTCCGCGTTCAAATTTTGGTTGTTGAGAAATGTTTTTTTAAAGTCTTTTAGTCTTGGTTTAATGTCAACAGGTCCGAATATGGTTTTCTAGTCTCCCCAGATGTTGCTTAGAGTTAGGCTTGCTTTTGTAGGCTATTTTGCATAAATTTTAAACAATTCGAATCTAAGATCCATTGTTGTATGTGCATCTAATTTAGGTAGTAATATCAAGATGATGTTTATTCTCTTGTGTAACTTTTGTTTGCATTCAATATTGGTCAATAGTGTAATGGGCTTTGATATACGTTTAAGGGCCCATGGTTGTGGAGTTTATTAGGGGCACTCACATCTTCACTTTTTAAGATTATGTGGTATTATTATTATTATTATTATTATTATTATTATTATTATTATTATTATTATTATTATTATAATGCTAGATGAAAATTCTACCATGTTTTGTTGGTTCATAACCAAAGATAATTTTCTTGTACTTGACTTTCTATCATCAGTTATTAATATGAGGTGAGACAACCATATGTCTACAAAATTATTAGGACTAAAAGTGAGTATTAATTTCATACCGGGTGATAACTTCTAGATAGGTTAAATTTGATTAGAAGTGATTTTGAAGATGTGTGAATAAAAGCTGTGGTAGCCATGAAGCTGTTCTTAGACAAAACTTAGAAGTCAGAGAGAGTTGTGGCTTAGGTTTAGGTGGAAATGTGAACTTGGGCTATCAATATATTTGGTAGATCAAATTTGGGTTGGCCCAAGTTTTGATCCAATTAATTTACATTCAATCTAGATTTGGCCCATTTAATAATGATGTAGTTCCACCATCCCTCAATGCTACATCAACTCATTTAACATTTGTATATTCTATGTATTTAACTTTTTATATATTTATAGATTTATTATGGTTTAATTACTAGATTAGTCCCTTTGTTATAGTGAAAGTGCCCTTTTAATCCCTCTAATATTTTTTGTCCTTAGGAGGTCCTTCTATTTTACCATTTAGTGAAATGTAAGTCCCTCCCTCTCATATAATTTGTCTCTAGAAGGTCCCTAAGAGGGACGAGTTTTACCCAAAATGAACAATAGAAGGACCTCCTGAAGACAAAAAATATTAGAGGGATTAAAGTGACACTTTCACTACAATAGAAGGACTAATTTGATAATTAAACCATTTATTATCAATATGTTTAATTCTTATTATCCAAGTTTCAAGCATTCTTTTATATATATCTATATATAGGTAACACATGTTATTAAATAGGTTGGTAGGTTGATTGGTGAACCGTAAAAGGGTTAATCAAAATAAAATCAATCAAACCCAACTAATAATTAATTAGATTGCGATTGGGTTGGTAGCTCATGTGAAAGATTAACACCATTAATGTGAATGATAGCTATTTTTCATCACTTGAATTCAAAAGAATACAATTATAATTTCTTTTTAAGTTACTCATTTTAGTAACATTATTTCCAATTCTATTTTATTAAAAGCATGGTTTTGGTTGTATATTCCAACATTTGGAAGAAATTTACAACTCATTAATTTGATATTTTCCTTTCTTTGCATGATGATCTCTTTTTTATCTTGGGTTGTCAAGGTAACTGTTTGATTGCTCATTTAATAAGGTTTGAATTTTTAATTCAAGTCATTCTAAGTGTTTGGGTATACGAATTTATATTGAATTTAAAAGGTTTGTTTTCTGAAATGATATGGATGGCTTTTTTTATTTAATTCTTTCCAAATATTAAGTTGAAGAAATATGAGTCATGAATGTGATTCATGAACATTTATTTTCCTTCCACTTCAATTGTTGATTATTATTTTTAATCAATTAAGTAATTTTTCATGGAAAGGAATAAAAGAAAAACCTCACGAAAATTACGAGAGGTCGCAGTAATTGCAACCACAATTATGGGAATTATAATGACATATATAAGTAAGCATAGAATATGCCGTGCACCCAATTCCCGTAGAGGCTTGGATAGAGAGAATTATCTTGACCGCTTGTGAAATGGTGACAACACAACATGTATTAACATGGTTAGAATGAATAATTTCACTTTCTTTAGCTTGTGCTCATTACTACGATCTCGTGGACTGCTCAAAGACTCAATAAATGTCATTGTAGAAGAACAATTGTTGATGTTCTTGCATATTGTTGGTCATAACCAACAAAATAGAGTCATCGGACACAATTTTCTTAGGTATAGTGAAACTGTTGGAAATATTTTAATCTTGTCCCACATGCCATTGGAGAATTACAAAAAGAGTTTATCAGACCTCCATCAAGTATTTTATCAATCTATATTGCACAGTGCTCAAGATTCTTTCCATACTTTAAGGTACAAGATTGTATCTACATGTTTACCAAAACTATAGAACAATCATATTTTAAGAATAATCCAACAAATTTACTTGTTCTTAGGATTATATTGGGGCCTTTGACAGCACACATATACATGGGAGTGTTTCAGTAGACATGGTTGCATCTTTTCATAGTAGAAAGGGGTTTCCAACACAAAATGTACTCGTCACAGTAGACTTTAATCTTAACTTTACTTATGTGCTTGCTGGTTGGGAATAGTTTGCACATGACTCGATGGTCTTGCGTGATGCTTTAGAAAGACCCAATGGTCTTAAAATGCCACAAGGTATATGTTGTTATTTATTTACTGATTAAAATACAAAACATAAATTGTTATTATAGTATATAGCATAATCCTATATCGTTTTGTTGTTCAGAAAAATATTTCCTCGTCAACGCAGGATATGCTATAAAACCTGGATTTATAGCACCTTTTAGAGATGTTAGATATCAGTTGAAGGAATTCGGGTCACGTATTCCTGAAAACCCTAAGGAGTTGTTTAACTATAGGCATTCGTCAGCGCGGACTTCAGTTGAGCTTACATTTGGGTCATTGAAAGGTCGGTTTAAGATTCTCATATCTAGGCCCTTTTTTCCATATAGTATCCAAGTTGATTTAGTGATTGCATATTGCATTCTTCACAATATTATTATTAGACAGGGTGGTGATAGATTGATACCCTCCGAGGAGGAATGGGAACAAGAGATAAGAGTTTATACATTGAGGAGAGGGCAACATAAAGATGTTAGAGAGTGGTTGGACAAAAAGGATCAAATAATGCATGATATATGGAACAATAGATAAACGTATTTATGAAGGATATGCTATGTTATTTATTTTATGTTTGCAATGTATTTCTATTTATTAGACATTGTAGTTTGATGTTGAATTGCTTTAGATTTCATATGTTGTTAGTTCAATAAAAAAATTACAGACTTGTGAATTCTTATATTGTTGCTTGATGTTGAATAATTAATATAGTTGCTATGCTTTAATTCTTAAAACCAAGTATTCTATATTTTCATTGCTATTTAAAGGTTTGTATATGAATGTGTGTTTGCAATGTGACAGGAAAAAATGGAAGCTTGTAATCATTCATCAAGCAGTAGTAAGAATGTAGGTAATATGCGATGGAGACCGAGTGAGAGCAAGTTTTTCTTGTAATTTATGGCAACACAGGTGGAAAATGGTCTGAAGTGTGATAAGACATTCAAACCACAAGCAATTCATACAGTCATACGTGTTTTGAGAGAGAATTTCGGTAAAGACTGTACCAACTCTAACATACATAAGCATCTCCGCACATTAAAGCGCAGATGGGCTATAATTAGAAGACTTCTAGAGATGGGTGGTGTGGGTTGGAACGAAGAAAACAAGAAAATAATTATGGGTGAAGAGGAATACATGACATATCTGATGGTATGCGCTTTATGTCTTACAATTTTGTAGTCACCAGTTACACTTTGTTTATATTTCTCTAACATTAATGATAATTTTTTATTTTTTTGTTAACAGAGTCATCCAAATGAAGAACCATATATAAATAAACCCATTGAAGACTATGATTTGCTTGAAGTTATTTGTGGCAATGATAATGCAACAGGGCGTTTTGCTCACGATAGTATTGAGACAGCTTCGACTGATGATGGTGCACAAAACTTTTCGCAAGATAATTTTAATATTGGATTGACACTAGAAGATCTTAGACATGGACAATTTGACAATAACTATGGGTTTGAGACACCCTCACCGACACCAAATAGCTCACAAGCACGTACCTCTCAAGAAACACAAACAAGAAAGAAATGTAAAAAAAGAAATGCTAGTGCTGATTCTACCTTGCACAAACTATAGGTTCAAAAATGGATAGACTTGCACTTGCAATTGAGGAGCACAGTCACTCTTACCACCAAGCTAATTGAAACATGCATGAAGCTTACTGAAGTTGGTTACTCAACATGTGATGTGGCCAAAGTTTATTCATATTATGCAGATAGTGAGACCAAAACATTCAAATTCTTCGGTGCATCAGATATTCTTTGCCAATACATGGCAGAGGAACTTGTAGGGCCGGCAAGACAAAAATTTTAATTTGGGATTATAAACGTGGCATGTGTTTGCTTGAGGGTTGAACGCTTGTGTTTTTTAGTTTTGAACTACGTCATTATGTCTACAACATATTTGATAACTTGGTTGTAAACTTATAGCTTCACTTATGGTGTTGGATTTGTTATTAGTGTGTAATGCTATCAGATTGGAACTCTATTTTGAGATTTATTGAATTATTGTAATGCTAAAGTTTTCATTATCTTAATTCATAATTATTTTGTCATTAGCTACAATAATTAAGTTAAATTTTTGTTTCTTTATATTATGATTATATTAATTACTACAGTTTAAATGTTTATCTCAATATTTTAAATTAATTAAATTTAATTCAAAAAAATCAAGTTAAATAATAAACTGCTACGTTATTCATTAATAATCCATTAAAAATATTTCATGCTAAATAAGTAAAAAATTATCTGTTAATATCCATTATTTAAATCAAATACTTACTTAAAATATTTAAAACATAAATTTCTCTAATCATCCACTATAATTGAATTTAATTAAATATTTTAAAAATATTTTAAAATTTATTAATTAAATAAAGGGATAATTTCATCTCCTCATGGATAGGGTTATTATACCACTCCCATATCCATCCAACCAAACATTCAAAAAAATGTGGCTCCCAAAGTCAAGCATTTCTTATGGCTGGCCTTTAAGGGTAGGGTTAATACTATGGAGTACTTGTATTCTCTAAATTTGGGCCCTCGTGGTCTTTGTGTCATGTGCAACCTTGCGCATGAAACAATTGAGCATCTTTTATATAACTGTTGCAGGACTCATGATGTTTGGAATCTTATTTGTGATCGTGCCAATGTTTCCATTGTATTTCCTGATGGTTTTTGCTCTGGTGCATGGCTTCTTTGTGCATCTTTTTCTCCTTATATTAAAACTGTTATTGATGCCACAACATGGTATATTTGGAAGAACATGTGTGATAAAACATTCAGAAACTCCTCTGTATCTGCACGTGTCATTGCTCGTAGAGCTTTGACCCATGCTACGGATTTCTCTTGTGCGAATGACAATATCCTCAACAAGCGATTACTCCTCAACAATTTTTGCTCAACTGATGGCCCTTTTCTCTTCATCGCCAACTTCTGGAGTACAGCCTCTGAGGTTAGTGGAGTTGGTTTTTTCTGTGTCACTGCAAATTATTCAATTCTTTTAGCAGGTTCCTATCCTATTCATGTGGCGAATGATTTCGATGCTGATATTCTAGCTACAAATCTTGCTCTTCAAGCTATTGTGGATGCAGGGATTCAGTTCCATCACATCTTCATCACCAATCTGGGTGTCCACAAGTTTCTTACGACAAATAATCTCTATTGTGATCGATTGAGCTCTCACATTGCTAGCATCAATTATCTTCTTTCTATTGCGGGTCAGCCATTTGCGCATATCATTCCCAAATCTTGGTCGTCTCCAGCCTCAAAGCTTGCGTTTCATGCAATTAACTTGCATCAATTGACATTATTTTTCCAAGGCCTTGAGCTTCCTCGCTGGATTATGAAGGCTTTTCGTGATGCAGGATTTATGTTTTAATTGCTTTGTTGAGATTTAGCTTTAGTTGTTTGGCATTGTTGCTCTAGCTATCTCACCTTGTAGCCTTGCTTCTTTATGTTTCCTTTTCCTTTTTGCTTTGTCCAGTCTGCTTTGATTTCTGCCTATATTCCTAAACTTTGTATCTTCTATTCTGTTTTAATAAAATTAGCTCTTCGAGCTCTTTATTAAAAAAAAAAGGATATCCAAAACTTTACATATCCTTATCACTCTAACCAAACACCAAACAATCTTTATCCTTACTATTAAATCCCTCCAACGAAACACTTAAACATGGATATCCCCCATCCATGGATATCCTCCATCCATGGAATATAATATTCCACTATCCAAACACCACCTTAGTGGATATTTAGATATTTCTCAAATAATTCCAAGTTGTTTGTACGAGAGTTGAGTTTTTTAAAAAACTGATTGTGCCCATAGGATCAGTTTGATGACCACTATTCATTAGAGAGGTAAAGTAGTAGGGTTAATTTTTTAGCAGGGTATCAAACTATAGCCATTTAGTTATAGTGTATAAGCTTGTTAAGCTTCATTTAGTTATAACTATATAAACTCAAAAGATCATGACTGTAGTCAGTGAATAATGAGTGCTCTGTTGTACTCCTGGACTTAAAATTCTAACAAAGCAGAGCCTTCATCTTATTGCAATTCCCTACTTACCACAAATATTTGTTTAGAGTACTAGATATGGGTCTTCGAACATGATGTTCATAATATACTTAATAGAATAGATATGGCAAAGTAATAATAAATTATGAAAAGAAGAAACAACAATACCAGATTTTTCTTCTTTTTTTTTTGGTCTTTTTTTTTTGGGTAAATTACACAATTAGTCACTGAACTATCCACCAGTTCCTATTTTGGTCACTAAACAAAAAAAAAAAATTCTATTTTGGTCACTAAACTTATGAATTGCTTCCGATTTGGTCACTGACGCCAACACCGTTAACGGTGATCTGACGTGGGTTAGCCATGTCAGCAGGCTTAACCACGTAACAAAGCTACTTAAGCCACATATTTTCAAGGCTTTCTTCTTCTTTCCCTTTCCCCTTTCTTTCTTCTTCCCTATTCCCGTTGCTTTCTTCTTCCTTGCCCTTTCTCCTTCAAATACCTTGCCATTGATCTGGCTCCCTTCATGGAATCGGCCGATAAAATAAGAGATCATGGCGACCATGTGGATGAGGAACCTGAGGTATGTTCCATGTCTTTTACTTGTTCCCTTTCTCGTTTGGTGCCCTAGTATTTAGTATTTCATCTCATTAGGTAAGGGTAAGGGTTCAGTGCCCTAATTTACTAGAGTATGTTCAAATGCATGCTATTTTCTTTCAAATGATAGTTTTGATGTATCTATTCATTTGATGTGTTGATTTTTCTTATTCTTTGTTGTTATTCATATACCTATTATATTAGTTTAATTTCTTATACAATATGGTGTTGTCTTTATGCCTACAGTTGAATGTTTTTTTTTAATTATAAATAAGTTTCATAGATTGATTCAATGTGAGCCTTTCCATGACTTTATTCTTGCAGATTGATGCACCTAATGTCCATGAATCAGTCTTTGGTAATTTAGGGGATTATTCAGGGCTTAGGGATAGAATGTCTGATTGTGATGAGGAAGATGAAATGAGTGAGAATGCTGAATATAATGTAGGTTGCGAGCCCGAGTTTAGCAGTGACAATTCTGACTCAGATTTTCATGAAAGTGACTATGATATGGAGGACAATGATGACCATGTTTTTGAAATAAATGTTGACTTAGGCCTAGAGAATGATATGGGTGGTGTAAACTTCACTAGTAATTCAGAACCAAGTTCTAGGGTGGAGTTTGATGGTGTTGAGCATGTGCATGCAACTGAGGACTCAGAATATGATAACTCTGACTCTTTGCATAGTCAAGATGACTCTGGTGATCTAGGTGTTTGTTCTAGGAAAAGATGGTCATAATTTAACAATCAAACAGATATGGATGACCCCAAGTTAGCAAAAGGAATGATGTTCTCTAGTAGAGAGGCATTAAAGGAAGCAGTGAGGCAGTATGGAAGAAAGAGCAGATACAATATAAAGTTTGTAAGGAATGATAAGAATAGAATTAAAGCTATATGTAGACAGGGTTGTCCATGGGTGATTTGGGGGTCAAAATTTAACTCTAGAGATGATTTGGACGAGACGTGGCAGATTAAAACATATGTTAGTGAGCATACATGTCCTAAGCAAATGAAAAATAGGAATGTGACATCTAAATGGCTGGCCTCTCATTACCTACCCAAGTTTGCAAGTGATCAAAATTATTCAATCACCTCATTACAGCAGGATGCTCGGAATGATTTCAATTTTCTAGTGTCATTGAGTAAGTGCCATAGGGCCAAACTTATAGCTTTAGAGTTGGTCCTAGGGAATGCAAAAGAACAATATGCAAAAATATATGACTACTTGGGGGAACTTAGGAAAACCAACGTTGGAACCACCACAATTTGTCACCTAGATTGTAGATTATTCCTGAGGATGTATGTTTGCTTGCAAGCTTGCAAGAATGGTTTCAAATATGGTTGTAGACATATCATTAGTCTTGATGCATGCTTCTTGAAAGGATACTATGGGGGACATTTAATGGTGGCTGTGGGTATTGATGCCAATGATTGTTTGTATCCTCTTGCATTTGCTGCTGTTGAGAGTGAGAATTTTGAATCTTGGTGCTGGTTCATCCAATTGCTGATACAAGATTTTGAGATTGTTAACTCCTATCACTGGTCATTCATGTCAGACAAACAGAAGGTGCATAATTCTTCCATGTATATCTTTTCCAGTTTTTTAACCTTAACTTTTACTCTTGTACACATTTTATTTATTGAATTCTATTTGGGCAGGGACTTGTTAATGCCTTACTTGAGTTGGTGCCAGATGCTGAGCATAGAACTAGTGTAAGGCATTTATACACCAACTTCAAGTCTCAATCTACTAACAAAGGAAAAGCATTGAAGGATTGCCTGTGGAAAGCTGCCAGAGCAACTTACTTAAAAGAGTATGAGGATGCAATGCTTGAAATGAAGAATTTATCAGAGGTTGCTCAGAAATGGTTAGCAGATAAAGATCCAAAGCATTGGTCCAAGGCTTATTTCTCCACAAACATAAAGTGTGACATGTTGCTGAATAATCTATGTGAGTCATTCAATAAGTATATATTGGAGGCAAGAGGAAGACCTGTGCTCACTATGATGGAGACAATAAGGACCAAGCTGATGCAGAGGGTTGCAATGAAAAAAGAGGCAGCTGAAAAGTACACAGGAATTTTATGCCCTAAAATTCAGAAGAAAGTAGACAAAATTATTGAAGAGTCTGGTAGGTGTTGGGCTAGACAAGCTGGTGGTGGAAAGTATCAGGTTTCTTGTGGGCCAGTAGATCAGCATGTGGTTGATTTGGATGTCCATAGTTGTTCTTGCAGAAAATGGGATCTCACTGGAATTCCTTGTAAACATGCAGTGGCAGTCATGTTTACATTTGAAGAAAGACCTGAGAGATATGTCCATCCATGTTACCACAAGGAAACACAGCTGCAAATTTATTCCAACTTTATTCAACCAATCAAAGGGGCAAAACAATGAAGTCATGTGGAAAACATGGAGCCTATTTTACCACCTTTGCTGAGAAGGCCCCCGGGAAGGCCACACAAAAGTAGAAGGAAAGAGGAAGATGAAGTCAATTCAAGTCGATCTAAAATTACCAAATCAGGAGTGCAAATGACTTGTAGAAAATGTGGGAAGACAGGGCATAATATAAGGACATGCAAGGGAGAAGTTGGTGCTAACAGTAGAAGATTTAAATTACCTGTAAGTTTTACACACCTTCTTTGCACATTTTTGTTTATTAATTGCTTATAGTTGTGCTTTTTTACAGGTTAGGAGACCCAGTGCAAATGTTCCAAGGCAATCTGCAAGTCGACCTACACATTCAGTTACTATCAGATGGATGCCTGATGTAAGTTTACCATTCCAATCCATTAATTTTTCTTTACAAACAATTATATGTTCAATACATTGCATGAATGGTATGTCCTTTCATATAGGGTTCTTCACAAACTATAAGGCAAACAGAAGCTAGAAGGGTGCATGTGGAAGTAATGCAAGAGGTAAACCTATACTCATGTATTTATTTTTAACATTTGCTAACCCTATATATATTACTCTCACAGGGTTTTTCTCAAGTTATAAATCAAATTAGATCTCAAGGAGTACAAGTCAATACTGGAAGAGAGGTAAATAAATAGTTTCTATATTTGTCCTTCATTGGTCTTTAACATTTGGCAAACCTATATATTTTACTTTCACAGGGTTCTTCTCAACTTATAAATCAAATTAGCTCTCACGGATTACAAGTCAATGCAGGACAAGAGGTTAAAAAAAAATTTCTACATTGGTCCAACTTTGATTTTCATCATTCATTAATCCTATATATTTTTACTTTCACAGGGTTCTCAAGTTGTAAATCAAATTGGATCTCAAGGAGTACAAGTCAATACAGGAAGAGAGGTAAAAAAAATTTTTCTATATTTCTCCTGCATTGGTTTTCTGCAGTACAAGTAGAAAAATACAATAAGTGAATTTTCAATTAACCAATGTATGTTTTTACACTTACTTTCACAGGGTTCTATTCACATTATAAATCAAGGAGGATTTGAAAGTATTCATGTGGGGGCAAGAGAAGAGGTAATTTTTCTCTTTGGTTTCATATGGTTCTCTTTCTGTCATATGTGTGATACTAATTTTATTTTTATTTTTATTTTTTTAGAACCAGAGTCATGCTCCAATTGAAGAAACTAGACCAACAAATTCACAGTCACAAACTGTTATGAGGATGATTGATGTAAGTATTATTTTTGGTCATCCTTGTCATTTGTTATCAATTAATTTTTCAGCACTGTGTGTGGTACTAATATTTTTTCCTGTCACTCAAAGGCCTACTCAGCATCCTACTCAATCTGAAGAACCTAGAACTACTCAACTACATGCACAAACTCTTAGGTGGATGCCTGATGTAGGTTTATTAATCTTACATTTTTTTTTCTAATCTATGATTGTCTTGTGCTTTAATCTATGAGTTACATTATTTTTGATTGTTTGGTAGGGTTCTTCTCAAGTTATAAACACACAACAACAAAGACAGCAAGGGAGACAAGTCCCTTCAAGGTATTTGAGAGATTTATCTCAAGATGGAAGCAATGCCCAAAAGAAAAGGAAGCTGCCTCACTTGTCTACCGAGGCTCTTCTAGCAAACAAGAGAGAAAAAACCAAGGGTGCACATGAAGCAAAAGATTGCTATTGGGGAGGTTGTGCACATTGTAGTTTTAAATGAGAAAAGTGTTTTCTGAATGTCATCTGCAAGGGTTGAACAATTATGAATGTCATTATGTAAGAGTTGACAATATTGATTAATTTTGTAAGGATTGTAAAGACCAAATTCTGTGTATTACCAAAATGTCATCTGCAGAATTTTGTGTATTACCAAAATTCTGAATGTCATCTGCAGAATTCTATGTATTTTCAAAATTCTGAATGTCATCTGCAGAATTCTATGTATTTTCAAAATTATGAATGCCATTATATCATGATGTAATTACCAGATTACTGAGTAATTCTGCAGAATTCTATGTATTGCTAAAATTCTTAATGTCATTATGTCATTACAAGTTGCTTATTTTGTATCATCTACAGAATTCTGTGTATTACTGACTAATTGTGTAATTTACCCTTATATGTATCATCTGTATTTTATATCATCTGTAGAATTTAGTGAAAGCCATAAGATGCAATTTTACAGCCATAATTTTATAGCTCTCAATCCTGGAGAAAAAAATATTTTTCCCATCAAATACAAGGACATTTAATTCAGAATAAATAGCAAAATCTTCAATTCAATTGAAAATCATTTACACCAAATTATTACAAAACAAATCAAATAATTTAGGACCCAATAATTTATATCTTCACCATCTTCAACATTGATAAATGCAAACATTTCAGGAATTTAACTTCGACATCTCCAGCAACTGAATTCACTATCTTCACCATGATTTCCACCATCTTGACCATCTTCACCATGATTTCCACCATCTTCGCCATCTTCACCATGATTATGAGATAAGACACTATTAGTTCTAATGCATCAAGGGGAAGGGTGAAAGGGAACTAGACAAGATCGGGAAAAATAAAAAGAGAAGAACAATTCTTCCCCGGCTGCACGATGCCATGGCGAGAGGAAGATCAGGGTTCACCCCCTGCTAACATGGCTGACCGTGTTTAAAAGAGAAAGGGAAAGAAGAAGAAAGAAGAAGAACATATGTGGCTTAAGTAGCTTTGCTGACGTGGTTAAGCCTGCTGACATGGCTAAGCCACGCCAGATCGCCGTTAACGGCGTTGGCGTCAGTGACCAAATCCGAAGTAATTCATAAGTTTAGTGACCAAAATAGAATTTTTTTTTGTTTAGTGACCAAAATAGGAACTGGTGGATAGTTCAGTGACTAATTGTGTAATTTATCCTTTTTTTTTTTTAAATTTGTTTGTTTGGTTTTAGTAGGAGGGGATAAGAAAACAGGGTAATAAGTAGCACGTTCAAGTTATTGCATGATCTTTCAAACTACCCAATCTTTTCGCTGATTGGTCGAACCCTTATATGACAGTATATGACTTTCATTTACTTGATCCAAGTTCCCTTAGCACCACCAATCTTTGCAAACTCCATGGTTACCTACCTACATCTCTATCTAATGGTAAGGATTCGAAGAGTTGGTATTAGGATAAAATTGCCCAGTTTTTGGTTAAATCCTTCACAAAATTCTTGAACGACGATGGTCTAAGATGTTCCCTTAGCAATACATTTTGGAAAAGGGATTGCCCGCTCAAAGTTAAAATCTTTTTTTGGCTCAGTTCGGACAACAAGATCTTGATTCTGGAGAATTTGGCAAAGCGTGGCTATAACAGGATCTCCACAACCACCTATTGTTCTTTGCCATGAAGCGGAGGAAAATGTGGGTCACTTGCTAATTAACTGTCCTATCGATTCTAAGATTTGGATGCATTATCATGCCTTTATAATGTCCCTTTTACTCCTACAACTCTCAAGGAAGGTTTGGACCTTGTGGGTGACCAAAGGTGTATGTTGTCAATAGTCATCATGGCCTAAGAAACCTGCTCATTCATGCGATCTACTGAACTATTTAAATAGAACTAAATAATCACATTTCTCTTGCATAACATCACTTTATTTTTCAATTATTTGTAAAATTGATCATGTGCTTATTACTTGGATAATGCAGCTCCGGATTTAGTAAAAACAATTCTTGAGGAGTTACTCTTGATGTTCAAGTAGAGCCTCAACTTTGCAAGTTCCATGACTCTCACCACTTATGGACCTAGCAACGCACAAAGTGATTTTTCATATCTAATCATTTGATACAGCCTGACTTTTCCTACTTTTTGTTGTTTTTCCTTTAGTTTTTAATAATACACCCCAGGTGGAAATGGTCTCTACTCTTATTTCATTGCACTGTTTGTCTCTCTTTTGTCTTTAATTTGTAGTTGTTATGTTCTTATTGTCGTTAGTTTTCATTGTCCTCTTTTTTCTTACAATAAATTGTAGTTTATTCATCTTTAATAAAAAAAAATTGAGGGTATTATAATTTTTTTAAAGTTCTAATTATTTTTTTAAAAATTCTCTTTTATTTATACTGACATCTCAAGTTTTAGTGAATTTTTAAAGAGTTTTGAAAGCTAGAGTTAGTTTTTGAGCACATTAAAACTTTTTATTCAAATAAGAGAAGATTTCAATTAGACCTTTTTTTTTTTTACTTTTCATTTTTTTAACATAATGTTTTAATTCAAAAGTGGAAGAGAGTAAAAAAAGGAAAAAAGTACGGAAAGAAAGAGAAAATAAGAGAAGAAAAAGAGTTAAACCTGGTAAAGAATTATATTTTAATGAGAGGGATTCACCAATAACATCCTTATTATCATAATAGCATTAAAAAATATATTTATTAATTATAAAGGATTAAACCAAGAATTTTCACTTATTAAAGTATTTCCTAACGCTAAATTTGAAATCAAATTGTAAGTTGAAACACCAATAATTAAGCTTAATAGACCCATTATATTACAAATTGAATGCAACAAAAGTACACCAAACATAAAACCATGTTGGTAAGAGTCTCAAAGCATTCAATTTCCTTTAGAGAATTTCACTAATGACAAAATTCCTGTAACATAATACCTTGTAAGCTCTTGCATTTTAAATTATTTATTTATTTATTTTTAATCGCTAATGATTGTTTTGACTGAAATACTATCCCTAAAATACCAACGCCATACCAATATCTCCATCATCCATTTTATCTCATAACAATTTATGCACCGGCATAAATTTCAAAATGATTCCCCAAATTCTAGTGGCGGAACCAGGAGGGAGCGGGGGCTTCATGCCCCCTCGGCTCTAGTGAGATTGCTTTCTAGCACCCATGAAGTTAGATTTTTTTTTTATATAAATATTAATGTTAGATAATGTTTTGTTTGTAACTAGTCATTATGTCATGCCAATGTGCTTGAGTAGTTGGTGGAAATTTGATAACTAGAGCCCATCTTGGTTCAAATCCCATGAGGTGTAATGTTGAATTTAAAAAAAAATTGAAGGAAAAAATTAAATTGATAATGAGACATTGAAATTTCAAATTTTCAATAAAAATTTAAGAATAATATTAATAAAATTTATAAAAATAACTTAATAATTAAAAAAAAATTAAATTGATAATGGGTTGCAGTGTTAAGTTTTGATACTTTTACTAATTAACAAAAATTTTATTTTTAAAAAATTAGCGAAATTTTAAATTTTATAAAAATTTAAGGAAAGAAATTAAGTTGATAATGTGGGATTCAAATTTCAAATTTCCAATAACATTTTTTTAATAATATTAATAAATTTATAAAAATAATTTAATAATTAAAAAAATTAAGTTGATCGATAGTGTGGTATGACAAATATAAATTAGTTGTTATAATATATATATATATATATATATATATATATATATATATATATATTCAAATTGTAATTATATTATTAAACTATTTTATTTTATTTTATATTATTTTATACTCTGACTTCAGCACCTGTTAAGCCAATATAAAATTCTATCACCGCAATCATTCACTAGACTTCAAAAACAAAGCCATCAGCATTAGCTAGGAAAGTCTGCCATTACTTCCCTCACCGACAATGAGTGGCGTATACACTCTTCTTTCCTCACAAATGTACTTTCAATTCATTTGACTCTCTCTAATACAATTTCCCCCACATAATTTTTCTTTCAAAATGAGGGTACATAAATTTAATAATAAAAAATTATAGATAATTTCATTTCTCCACCACCATCATCCACATAATTTTAATATAACATTAAAAAAATTTCAAACCAATCTCTCTTCAGTCTTCTCTTGCAGAGTTAGTCAAGTAGAGAGTAATAGAGTAGCATACTAGTCTCCTCCAATGGCAACACCACTGATCATCTTCATCATCTTCATCATCTTCATTATTAGTTACAAACTCATCTTCTCCGGCGGCAACAAACCCAACTTGCCTCCTTCCCCTCCGGCACTACCCATCATCGGCAACCTCCTCCAGCTAACTTCCCTTCCCCACCGCTCCTTCCATGCACTCTCCCAAACATACGGCCCTCTCATGCTCGTCCGCATCGGCCAAGTTCCCATACTCATTGTCTCCTCGCCGGACACCGCCCTTGAAGTCCTCAAAACCCATGACCTTGCCTTCGCCAACCGTCCCTTCTCCAAGCCATTCTTCAAACTCACCAACGGTGGCAGCAATATCTCCTTTGCCCAGTACGGCGACTACTGGCGCCAAACCAAGAAGCTCGCCGTCGTTCACCTTCTTAACCAGAAGCGTGTCCAGTCCTTTCAGACTATCCGGCAACACCAAGCTTCTCTTATGATTCAAAAGATCGCCGGTAGTAAAGAGGAGGAGGTGGTGAATGTCAGTGAGATTGTGCATGAGTATTCGAACGAGGTGGTGAGCAGAGCGGCGGCCGGGAAGTTGGGGAATGCGAAGAAGATCAAGGAGATGGCGGAGGAGGCGGCGGTGTTGTTCGGAGGGTTTCAGGTTTATGATATGTTTCCGGCGATGGGATGGTTGAGTGTGGCGATGGGGTTGGAAGGGAAGCTGGAGAAGGTCACGAGGAAAGTTGATGCGTTCTTTAGTGAGATAGTGGAGGAGCATGTTGAGCGCCGGCGACATGGCGGCGCCGGAGAGGAGAAGGAGGAGGAGGACTTCGTTGACCTGCTGTTGGCGTTGAAAGAGGAGGGAGGAGATGGAGACTTTGCCATCACTGATGCAGACATCAAGGCTATAATCATGGTAATTATTATTATTATTTTTAATTATTTTTGAGGTTTTTTTGTTTTAATAATTATATGTCTATACACACCTTTTCAAAATCTTGGAATTGCATGCCCATAGAGAGAGAGAGATACACACATTAATATTTCCTATCATTTGATAATAAAAGAAGGCTATCCCCATTTTTCTTTTTAAATAATTTAGTTCAATAATCAATGATGGTAAATGAGTGTGATTGTTTTGGTTTAAAACCTAAAAATCTTGCTTTTCAAACTCTTTATGGCCATCTCCTATTGGTTGGCCAATTGACTTTTTTTTCCTTTTCTTTTCTCTACCAAATGAGAGTGTTTCACTTTATATATATATATATAGTATACACAAACTGTATATTATATAATAATTTATGTATATGTATATATTTAAAGAAACACATCTTAAAAAAACAATTAATAAAAAAAAAAACAGTTGTGATGCATCTACTGTTAACAGAATGCTGAAGTGATGTGTAAACTATGGTGAAAACTCAATTACACTAATAGAGTATCATAATATAGGCGTTATAGAGATTTATGAACTAATTGGTATCTGAGTACCTCCTTGATTTCAAATATTATAATTTGTTTTGTATTTTATTTGTTTTCTATTTTTTATGCATTTTATTGTTTTTTCTTTTTGTTAATTGATAGAAAATTATTGTTAACATGTGTAGGTCTTGATTAAAAATATTTATTATTTACAAGAGTACAGTTTATAGATTTGAACATGGCTTTTGTAAACTTTATGAAGAATATAAACCAAATGCATGAATTTAAAAGTATTGAATTTGGGAAAGAAATTCTCATTTGCTTGGTTTTGATAGGGGGTTTTTATTTATTTATTTTATTTTTAGCGGGTCCCACACCAACCCTTCTCACTCAATACAAATAAAAGTTTTTTTAAAATTGTTTTTAAACAGTGAAATAAATAATTTTATTGTTTAATTGTCTATATATAATTTTATTTTTTATATTTGTATGTTTTTATTAAATTTGGACTTTATTTATTATTTATTTATTTTATTTTATTTTTATTATTTCTATATATATATGGTTTTTTTTTTATTTATATACATACGTGTGTACATATTATGTAAATCCCTTCTATGATGTCATTTGCTTTATTTTGAATGGCCTATATTTTTTTTAGTTGAGTGGATCACACACACCACCAGTACACCACTTACCTTCTCTTTCTCTCAATATATTTTTCTCAATTTTATTTTTATTATTTTCTATCATTATATATGATTTTTTAAAATTATTTGTGTATTATATTATTAATTATTGTTTTATAAATTTATTTAATAATATTATGTTTGTTTAGTTTTTTATATTTTTTAGTGATTTTTAAATTTTTATTTTTTGAAACAGTTCGCATAAAACCGGTGGCGTAAGCACGGACATCCGTACTTGTATATATATATATATATATATATATATATATATATATATACACAATAGACACTTGTATAAAAACAAATATAAATAATGTAGGCTAGGTATTATAGTAATATGTTTAGAAAAATATCCCTTTATTTTTTTAAAATATAAAATTTGTAAAACCAACATGCAGGATATGATAGGAGCTGGAACGGACACATCATATGTGACTTTAGAATGGGCAATGACTGAACTTATCAAGAACCCAAGGACAATGAAAAAAGCACAGGATGAAGTGAGAAAGACAAGTAATGGCAAACCAACAGTATCTGAGAATGATATTCCTCAAATGAGCTACTTACAAGCAGTAATCAAAGAAGTGCTGAGATTGCACCCTGCTGCACCATTGCTACTCCCCCATGAAACTCGCCAGAAGGTTGTAATACAAGGCTATGAGATCCCTGAAAGGACAAGAGTATTGATCAATGCATGGTCCATTGGAAGGGACCCAAATTCATGGGAAGATCCAGAGGAGTTCAAACCTGAGAGATTTGTTGGTAGCTCCATGGATTTCAAGGGCCTTGACTTCAAGTTCATCCCATTTGGTGCAGGGAGAAGGATATGCCCGGGAATAAACTTTGCGATCACTTCAATAGAGTTTGCACTAGCAAGTCTTTTGTATCACTTCAACTGGAGGTTGCCTGATGGGATCAGTGTTGAGGATCTGGACATGCAAGAAGTTCCTGGACTTACAACTCCAAGAAAGCAGAGTCTTCATCTTATTGCAACTCCCTACTTACAACAAGTATTTGTTTAGAGTACTAGATATGGTCTTCAAACATGCTGTTTATAAACTGCTATATATATATATATCAAACTAATAATATATCATGAAAAGAAGAAACATGAATGGCAGATTTGGTTTTTTGGGGGTTTTTTAAAATTTTTCATTTGGTTCCAGTAGGAGGGGATACGAAAACCGGGTAATAGGTATTGAGTTCGAGTTGCTGCAGGATTTGCGGAACTACGCAGAGATAGGAGGAGTGACCATCGATGAAATCTGTGACATCAACCTGAGATTCATAAGAATTACCAAGCTTGCAAATGGATCACATGTAATTTCTATGTGTGAAGATGAACAAGAATCAAATGAAGTATGTACATTTTCAATGCCAGGTGCATCAACAGCTTGAATTCCAGCCAATCCTTGGGTGAGCAGACTACAGACAAAATAAAATAGAAAAAATTAAATGTGTCTCAGCAAAATGTGGGGTAGGACTTTCAACTAAACAATTTTAATTTTACCTTGCATGAAAAGTTACACCCAGGATCCAGTCATTTGTTGCATATACATTGATAAATCGTCTAGCAACCATCTGAAGAGCATAACCATGTCCAGAAATTAGCGAGATTTGTGGGGAACTTTTATAACATAAGAATTAACAACAAGGCCACAACCAGGCATCTAATAGATTGGGGTTTGCCGGAGAGAAGGCACTACATGAGTTGGGTATCCACTGAAGCATAAGGAATACTCGAAAGCCTAACGCAAAAGTACCAATAAAAAATATTAAAATCCCTAACCAATTGAGGTGGCGTGCCAAGCTAACACAAGGCTGATGATTTGAACAACCAATTTACACAATAGTATTGCTGTGAAGGCATTTAACTTAGTATAGGAAAAAAAAAAGTAAAAAGTTTTCGTTTAAGGATTCTTCATTAGAAACAATATCAACATTAACCAATGTACATATTTCTTTATCGATCCTTGATATCATCAAGATATAACCTTCATTAAACATCAATACCTTTCTAACAAAGTCCCTTTTTCCACATTTCACAGAAATTGGTGCACCAAGAAGCACAACCTTTGCCAAAATCCCCTCTGCCCCATTCACATTATGTTAGCTTAAAAAATCAATTTATGATAATAAAGTGCTACAAGTGTTCACAGGGATATAGAAATACCATTATCTCCCGATGCAACAAGTTGTTGTAAACATTTAAATATAACTTTTGCTCCTAATGAGAACCCAACAAGGGTAATTGGTCTGAAAGGGATATTCATATATAAGGCAGCAAAGGAAATTAATAAATCAGACTAACAATTTACTTTTCTTGAACTAATATTATGTGAATAATATACCTGTATCCCTGCAAGCCTTTCGTTAACACTTCAGCAAGTAGCTTTCCTGCTTTCTCTGATCTGGTACATACCAAACATCAACAAAAATACCTACAAAGTTGTTTATTTGATAAGAAGGTACCCATCCTAGCATGGAATTACTTAAAAAAATTATAAATGCCACCTATTAAGAGCAATAGACCATTTGTTGTCGATGAAGTCAGTGGCGGGAAGTAATGTAGCTGGCCAAGCTAAGGCAGTAACAAGAGTGCCTAACAGAGTCATCATGGCATCTTGCAGCATCACGCCCCGTTTGTACTGCCACATGGTGAGCTTTGAATCCTCCACGTGTCACAATCTGGCATGGAGGATTCAAAGTAAAGTTGGCGCTCAGTCCATCATTCCTCTTTGAATCATAGTGGGAACCAGTAAATAATAAATAAAATATAACTTAAGGCAATCTCCGACCTTACACCCAAATCCCAAATTTTGGGTGACATTTGGGTGTGGGTTGCTCCAAGCCACACCCAAATTTGACCCCAAATTTGAGGTTTGGGATAGCATGACCCCAAATTTAGGGCCCCACAAAAATATTAATATTTTAATCAATTTTTTTTATAATTATTGTAATTAAAATTATAAAATTAATAATTCATTAATATAATTATAACTAGTCATTATATACCTATAATATTAATTTGTATGCAATTAATTACTTAATTAACAATAAAATTATTAATTAAATTAAATTATGATAAATTTATGAAGCAGGAATAGTTAAAATTTTATTGAAAAATAACTTTAATAAAAACTAATACAATGCAAAAACTAATTACATTAAAATTGTATGTTTATCTATGATTTTTAATGTAAAATATCTAGTTAAAGTAATTTTCATGTTGTTAAAATTGTAATCAATCATGTGTTTAAATATTACATATTTTTCTGCTATATGAAAAAATAATTTCATTATTTATCAAGATAATTAAGAAATTCATAATCCAATTTTTAAATAAATTAAATCATAAATTAAAAAATTTTAGTTGTAAATTTTTTAATTTATTTTTATTAGTAAAATATTAAATTGTAATAAATATTTAATTAAATTATTGTTAAAAATGATTAATTTCAAGTATTTTTTATTGAATAGTAATAATAATATAAAAAAAAGATGATGAAGGAATATTTTGTGAATATGCCTTTTTGGGGTAAAATTAAAGGTTTGTGGTTGGAGTATAATTTATTGTAGCAGAACCAAATTTGGGATTTTGGGTAGAAATTTTGGTTTATAGGTTGGAGATGCCCTAAGAGAGGGAATCATTGGAGTGACAGGAAAGAGTCTCGGTATGCAAACGATGGGTCTCACAATTTAATTAAATATTTATAAAGGACAAAGTACCGTATGATTCTCATTTGTTTCTCTAGGAATCGTAGAGCAGAAGAAAATTTATGATATATACCCCCGAGGTGAAAGAAATGACTAGGTAAGAAGGAGAAGGAGGATATCATGGCCATATACCTATTATTTCTCAAATACGGTCCAACTGCACTCATTAAATGTATACACGATATCTGTATTGCGGAAGTCATCGAAGAGAATCCTCAGTCGCTTCTGGAGTACGTCAACTCCCTACAGAAACACAAGGAAGCTGTATTCCGTATAATCCGAGAAGCAGCGAATACAAGCAAAAATGAAGAAGATGTGACTAAAGCATACACTGTCGTATAGAATGGTGGCATTAAAAAGAAAATGAAATTGGAGGATTTAGGCAATATTGGGACCTTCAAAGGTGTTGTATATATCAACCGAGTGGTGACAGATACGGAGGAGTGCATTAAATACCTCAATGTATGTAACTCATATGTGAGTGAGTATAATAAACTATGTACGGAAATGATCTCTCCTCTTGTTTCGGTGCACTGTTTGTTTCTCTTGTCTTTAATTTGTAGTTGTTCAGTTCTTATTGTCGTTAGTTTTTATTATCCTTATGTTTTTTTATGATAAATTGTAGTTTATTCACCTTTAATAAAAAAATTAAGGGTACTACAATTTTTTTTAAAGTTATGATTTTTTTTTTAAAATTCTCTTTTACTTTTATTGGCATCTCAAATTTTGAGGAAATTTTGAAGAGTTTGTAAGCTAGAGTTATTTTTTCATTACATTAAAACTTTTTATTCAAATAAGAGAAGATTTCAATTAGACCTTTTTTTTTAACAAAATGTTTTAATTCAAAAGTGGAAGAGAGAGTAAAAGAAGAAAAAAAAGAGGGAAAGAAAGATAAAATAAGAGAAGGAAATGAGTTAAATTAATTTTGTAAAAAATTATATTTTAATGATAGAAAGATTCACCAATAATACTCTTATTACCATAAAAGCATAAAAATATATTTATTAATTATAAAGGATTAAAACAAGAATTTTCAGTTATTAAAGTATTTTCTAAAGCTAAATTTGATATCAAATTGTCAGTTAAAACACCGATAATTAAGCTTAATAGACCCATTGTATTACAAATTGACTGCAACAAAAATACACCAAAGATAAAACCATGTTGGTAAGAGTTTCAAAGCGTTCAATGTCCTTTGAGAATTTCACTAATAACAAAATTCATGTAAGATAATACCTTGTAAGCTCTTTCATTTTAAATTATTTATTTATTTATTTATTTTTAATCGCTAATGATTGTTTTGACTGAAATACTATCCCTAAAACACTAGAACCATGCCAATTTCTCCATCATTCATTTGTCTCATAACAATTTATGCATTGACATAAATTTTAAAATTGTTAGTTCTACCGATGTGGTTTATGGGTTAGAAGAACACTCAAATACTTAAGGAAAAACTCACACAAACCAAACAAGAGATGATATAAAAAGTTGGTAATCCAGTTCGGCGTCCACTCACCTACGTTTGGGGGGTCAAGCCCAGAGATAAACAAACCACTAAAAGAGGTGATAAAATATGAGTACAAACACTTTGTCACTTACTCTCATAAATAAATATCACTACCCTCTCAAGATTGTCTAGTGCCTTCCCACTCTCTTCCACAAGAGTCACACCAATCTTAGAGGAAGATAGCTTATATAGATGCCTTAACGTCCCAAATATAGTGCATACCTCTTTTAGAATCTCTGCGGCTATGAACTTTAAAACCTTCCAAAATTAGCTGTTGCAACTCTTGTTGTAACACGACTTACAACATGGCCCTGACTACTAACTTGATTGAGTTCTAGTTCTGTTACGAAGCAACCTCAAGACCCATCAACCTCTTAGTCATGCTTATTCCTAGTCGATGCATCCAGATCTCCCGATCCTGACTACCGAAAACTAACCTACCTCCTCAGTTCCTCACCATGCAGTCCTCTAGCAAGGGGTGCACATCTTTGTGCGTCTTCACCAAACTTACCAAAATTGATCTTTAATTCATCTAAGTTTGGCATTCTAATCTTCCCAAGAAAGATTTTCAATCAATCACGCCAATCATGCCAACAATAGGCATGTCTTCAAATCACCCCCTTAATAGTCTTCAATTATATCTATTAATGTCATTCAAATCATACCATCAATAGCCTTCAGTCATACCATTGATAGGTATCTCTTCAATTAACCTCCATCTATATTTAGTCTTCAATTAAATCTCCTAAATATGGTCTTGATGAGATCTTGTGCACTTACCAAAAATACCTTCAAGTCAAGACTTCTTGCCATATCACCATGCTTTCCATATCATCATTTATGCCATATCACTATAGTTTCCACATCACCCAAATCATACCAACTTAAAATTCCCTTACACTAACAAAAATGATTCCCCAAATTCTATCATGGCAATCATCCTTCCAAACTACGTAACTCTTATGCAATCTTTCACTAGACTTCAACTTATCCTCGCCAAAGCATAGCAAACCAAGCCGCCAGCATTAGCTAGAAAATTCTATCATTACTTCCCTCACCGACAAAGAGTGGCGTATACACTCTTCTTTCCTCACAAATGTACTTTCAATTCATTTGACTCTCTCTAATACTATTTTCCCCATAATTTTTCTTTCAAAATGAATGTACATAAATTTAATAATAAAAAATTATAGATATTTTCATTTCTCCATCATTGATACACATCCACATAATTTTAATTTAACATTAAAAAAATTTCAAACATTTTCATAAGAGAAACCAATCTCTCTTCTCTTGTAGAGTTACTGAAGGTTGTAGCAATATACTTGACACCTTCTAACTTTTTAGGCTTGTCATTTTTGGAAGTTTGGAAATTAGACAACACCCTTGGGCTAGTCCTTTCCAATTTCTTGGCTTGTGAGATCAACTCTTGAAATGCATGTGGTGATGCCAGATGTACTTAAAAAAGGTGTCATCCAGCTGTCAATGTTCCCGAGTAACAATCCAACTGCTTGAGGTTGATCCAGGGGTTGTTCACATTTAATACTCAGGTTTCTCCATCTCATAATGTAGTCAACTACTTTCTCATCTTTGTTTTGGAGAGTGGCTGCAAGATCAACTATTGTAATCTTATCACTGACACCTCCAAACCGTACTCGAAATGCATCTTTCATCTGTTGCCAATTCTGAATCGATTCAGGTTGCAAACTTGCATACCACTCAAATGCAACTCCTGTGAGATTGGCAGAAAATTGTCTGAGGAGAAATGATGGTTTTGCACTTGTGTCTCCATATGCTGTTACAAAATGGGCCAAGTGTTGATCAGGATTACCAATCCCATTAAATTGTTTGAATTTAGGCACATTGTATCCTTTGGAATAGGGTACTAAATCATGATAGCCAGGATAAGGTTTGTCACTATCAACTCTTATCTCGCTATTTTTTGCATGTTTAAGTTCGGTAGCCACCATATGTTGTATCTCGTCCCGAGTCATTACAACTGAGTGTTCTTGGATAGTGATACTTGTTGTTCCCCCTGGCCCTACTACTTGAACAGTCTCTTTTGGTTGAAAGATTGGATTATTTTACTTCTGTACCTGTGCCGGGCAATTTATCATCAAGGCTACCATTTGTTTTTACATCTAGGACACTGTATTCATTAACATCATCATATTTTCATTCATCTTCTTGTATTCTACTTCCCGATTCTCCAGGATGTTGTTTTGGTCCATACCAAAAGCTGGTTCATCTTCATTTGGCAGATTTGCCCCTTGTAATCTTTTAGTGCATCATGTGGAACATGGCTTGAACCTTCTTCTCTAACCATGCTTTGAGAATCTAGTGCCCGTCTACGAGATCTCGTGACTGGCCCTGGTTGTTCTTGTTCAGCTGTCGGATCTCCCCAAGCTTCGGTAATCATACGGATAGTGTGTACTTCAACATCTCCATAGGACATATCTTCATCTTCACTCCTCTTCTTTTTGTCAAACCTTGAGTAAGAAACTGAAGCTTGACCCTGTGAAGCTTGACGTTGTGAAACTTGATCATCTGGCAAAGTAATTCGATCAAAGATAATTTTATGTGCGCTTAGCACTAACTGCCTCTTCTTTTGGTAGAATTCTCTTGGCTTCATTTGCTTTGATTGCAATTTCTTCGATTCTGCGTATATCTTATAAATATTTTTGCCGAAGAAATTTTTGTGAGATTTTGGGGGTCTACCGTCTTTCTGTTCATATGGCTGGTAACGCAGCTCAGCAGTGGTTGCGTTCTTCTTAACCATATTAAGTGGTCCGAAGAAATTTTTCAATAAACCCATTCGATTATCCTTTTGGTCTTGGAATGACACAAAATTTAATTTGTGATTTGGCATTTTCACCTTCCTAGGAGTTAACCTTGAAAACCCACTTTTCCTGGGCTTAGTTTCCTCAGATTGGAAAATCTCACTTTCTTTCCCTTTGGCAGTAACAGTGAAAGTGGGCTCATCGTCTTCATCATCTGTAGAAACTATCATTTTTGGATATGATAGCCTTTGAAAAACAGTGGTTCTTGGTTTCTCATCGGGAACATTCTTCTCAAATGTAGGAACAATGGCATTTGGGCGATGACCCCTAGATGGACGTCGTGGGACAGTCAAGTTTTCCTCCAAAGACAGAGTTCTTTTCACAAAATGCAAATACTTTGAGATTGTGCCAAATCTCATTTCAGCTCCAGCGGCTCCTGTGTTGAAAACACAATTGGCTAGTTGGACTTCAGATCCTTCTCCAAGGAAGATAGTCAGCTTAGGGCTTCCTGGTGCGATTGAACTCTTAAACGCCATTAGACCTGCAATAACAATATAAATATTAATTTTCTTATATATAAGTTATAAAAAGTAATACCTTTACTTGTACTTATACCTCAAAGATGGGAGGAGGAATTAAAAGAGTCCCACAGAGTGTGCCAGAATTTGTGGGATCGAAAATACGGGCCCTAGTGTCGTGTCGATGAAAAGACACCAGACGATATATCCAATCACAAATGTAATATATTTTGTTTATTTTATCTTTGTGGATTCTTCCATTCCTAATAGAGGCAAGCCTCTATTATTAATTACCTCAGATTAAAATCTTGGGAACCTCCGATTAAGGGCTCAATTACAAGTAAAGAAAATTACAAATTATAAATTTCATTTTACATGTCGCTGCCTGTGCCTTGTCACTGTGTTGCATGCCTTGTTGTCGTTTGAAAATATATATCATTGCCATTTTGAAATAAATTTAGCTGCTGCCCCAAGATGGTTTGTTTTTTTTTTTTTACTCATTCCTTTGTTACTGTTTATTGCTTATATCAGAACTCATAGTTTTAGACACACAACTTGTTCATTGTAGCAATGCCATAAGCTCATATTTGCATCACCTACTTGGTTTCCATTGATTATCAACAAACACATAATTATTCTGACGGGAAAGATAGACAAAATGACAGGTGCCCGTAAGATGAGAACAATCATGTGGACCACTTTAGCTCCCAAGTGTTGGTTTCTTAATGGGCATCATCCACTTGGTTTTCATTTAAATCCAAACCTTCATTACCAACGGACACATGATTATTTTGATGAGAAATATAGAGAAAATGACATGTGTCCATATGATGAGAAAAAATCATGTGGATCGCTTTGAGTGTTGAGTTCTTAATAGTTAAAGCTTTTTCTTCAAAGGTAGCATTACATGCTGAAGAATATATATAAATATCACATCTTTCTTTGGCTTTCATTCTCCAATCTCAAGTTATTTTGTCTTTGATCAAGTTGAATGCAAAGCGATTCAAATTGCTTTCTTGCCTCTCTCAGCCATAAAATTCATTCATGTTTTTTAATTTTTTTTAATCTTTTTATTATTCTTATTTTTTTATTTCTTCTTCTTTTCTTTATATATATACATATATATATATAAAGTCAATGCATGCATGTGCATGCATGGAGAGTGGTGGGTCCCTCCTATACATGAAACCATGCACGTTCTTTGATTGTTATTTATTTATTTATTTTTTAACAACTCTTTTCAAAGCATGCAAGCTTTTATTATATATATATATATATATATATATATATATATATATATATATATATATATATATATATATATATATTATTTTATAACAAGAGTGCAAATGAGGTTATTATTGTGATAGAAGCCTACGGAACATTGAGAGACATAGGAATTTATCATACTACTCAAGTTATGAGGGACATTCATAGCAAGTTTGTATTCATTTTATATAATGTTTCTTCCCACTCCACCTTCACTGTTGGAGTTTCTTTCTTCTTGACATCATCCACATGGTTTACAACCTGGTGAAAGCGGGCAGCCAAATTGACAATATAAACAACTTCTTGAATGATGATGGATTTACAGAAGCGTGACTTGTTTTTTCCAGACAATCCCGCAACGCATACATCAAATTGCTTGCTTTGTATGGAACTCGTGGTTCGTTGTTGTTGAGAGTATATATGACATTGGACAACGTAAGTAAGGATTGATTGATCTTCACACTTTCCATTAGTCGGATCCATCCATTACCAGCTCATATGTTATGTTCATTATATGCCAAGTCTATCAAGTTGAGCTTCTCTCTGATAGCACCATGTGTAAGTGCCACCTTAATCTCAGTGGAGAAAACTTCATTAAACTCATCCATAGACTGTATGGCTTTTGATCTAGCTGGGCCTTTCCTTGTGATCGGGAGGAAAGATCTCCTTTGTCTTGGACTCTAACAGATCATAGCATCGGTCTATATAAGAAATCTTCATAGAGCTCTCTGACCTTCTGCATGTGAACATAATGCTTGACATAACCAATGGAACGAGACCAAATTCTTCTCAGGTGTCTTGTATTGTGTACATCTTTCCACTTCCAATGATTGTCACATATGCAAAGATTGTCGCATAAGTAAAGATGCCGAGAATTACTGTAGAGACTTCTGATTTAAAGATCTCATCCACACTGTTCTCTTGGTTGAAGAAAGCATCTAACTTGTGGCACTCCTTTCGGCTGGTCGAGTGACCTATTCTCCAATGACGTTTTCTGAATCAAGGACAGAGACAATGCACCACGTTTGCACTTTGGGAACCATCCTCACGTGTGATGCCACTGAATGTTGGTGAGATTTCACCATTGACGATGGAGATCAAGATCAAAAGAGAGTGGCATGAAGATCTATTCCATCGAACACTCAAAAAAGTACTTCTATATTGCCTCCTTGATATTCCAACCTCCTTGGAAGGGCTTTTGCTTCCTTGTAGTTAAAGGCAGGCCGTCGCAGAGAGATGACTCGGCCTGACGGATCTTGCCCTCATCAGGAATACCCTTGCGGATGATTTTGAGATATTTTCTTTGGCAAGAGCAGTGGCAATGAAAAAGGTGACGATAAATAATGTCGGCAGCAGTGGTAGCAATTATTCTCCAATGGCAAAGCAGCAGCAAAAGGGAGTGCGACCAAGGGATATTCCACCCTCATTCATGTTGGTGATGGTGGGAAGGCTATAGCGACAGTGATGATGAGCAATAATGACTACGAACGGCATGGTGACGGCATGGTATGAGAGCTTTGCGTTGGCGACTAGCGAGGGATATTCCATCCTCTCTAGCTTTGACAGCGGTGGCGAGGCTTTGAGTTGACGGCCAGACAAGCGAGGGATATTCCACCCTCGCTAGCACTGGCAGCAACAGTGACAGGTAACAGAGGCAAGCAACGGTGACAGCAATCTCCTTTTCTTTTTTTTGTGTGTATATATATGTATATCAGAGAGGAAAAATATTAGACCTTGTTTTCTTCCAAATTTTTTTTCTCCTTTTCAATAATCACTCCTTCATCTTCGCTCTTTCTTTGATCTTGAGTATATCTTATAAATATTTTTGCCAAAGGAATTTTTATGAGATTTTGGGGGTCTACCACCTTTCTTTGCATATGGCTGGTAACGCAGCTCTGCAGTGGTTGCGTTCTTCTTAACCATATTAAGTGGAGCGAAGGAATTTTTGAAAGAACCCATTCAATTATCCTTTTGGTCTTGGAATGACACAAAATTTAATTTGTGTTTTGGCATTTTCACCTTCCTAGGAGTCAGCCTTGAAAACACACTTTTCTTGGGCTTAGTTTCCTCATATTGGAAAATCCCACTTTCTTTCCCTATCTTTTTTGGACATTGTTAGCTGTCAATCATCCCTATCTTTCTATTCTAGTATTTACCTAGATTAAGGATTGATTGATTGATGATTGATTGATTGGCTAACTTATAGCTATTTCCATATTACTAGACATTCCTATTAGGACTGTTGTATACATGTGTGTGTGTGTGTGTGTGTCTATATATATATAATTGATACATTGTCAGATATACAACTTGTTTTTCTCCACTATTTGCTTGTCTACATGGTATAAGAGCAGGTTTATTCTGATCTTAGATTTTTTTTTCTTGTGAGGGTTAATCAATCTCCTCTTGTGTGATTGATTTCTTGTACCTCTGTGTCTGAGGTTGTACCTCTGTTTGAGGTTGTGTATTTTTTTTTGGTACTTGCATTTGTAATTCAAGATGACAGATACCATGGCCAACTCTGATTTGCGTGCTTCTGTTGGAACTACCGTAAAGTTTAATGGCAGAAATTATGCCCTTTGGTCTCAAGCGTTTCATACCTTTCTTGGTTCTCAAGGATGTGATCATCATCTAGTTCAAACAATGGCAGACACTAAGGATTCCAAATATGCAGCCTGGCATCAATCTAATTGTGTAGTGAAAACATGGCTGCTGAATTCCTTGGAACATGAGATTGCTATCTCCGTTGGATTGATATTAACTGCTAAGGAGATGTGGGACTCTATCAAAGAGATGTTCACTAATGATGGTAATAATTCTCGTATTTTCTCCTTGTTTCAACAACTTGTTGATAATAAACAAGGTGAAAAATCCCTTCCTGAATTTTTTGCTGCCTATAAAGGAATTATCAATGAATTCCGTGAATTGCAACCCCTCTCTACAGATTTAGAAACTCAAAAACGTCAATGGGAAAATCTCTTTGTTTGTGGATTTCTTATGAATCTGAATGACCAGTATAATACTCTTAGAAATCAATTACTTGGAGATAGCATTATGCCTACTCTTCAATCAACTTTTTCTCGCTTGCAATTAGCCTCCTTAACTTTGTCATTTCCAATTGTTACTCTTGAACATTCTGCTATGGTTGCACAAGGACGTGGGTACCATAATGGCAAGGGTAAAGGACGTGATAGATAATGTGATTTTTGTGGCAAAAAAAAAAATCATACTGAAGAAGCATGTTGGGACAAACATGGTAAACCTCATTGGGCTCCTAAACGTACCAAAAGGCACAACACTCCTAAGGCAGCTGCTGTTACTTTCACTTCTAATGAATCAGCTTCTTCAGTTGGACCTGAGAATGTTATTCAGATTTCTAAAGTGGAGTATGAATGGTTAATTCAGTCACAACCAAATTATGTTGCCTATCATACTCCACAGACAGGTACCGCTGCACTTGCAACTCTCTCTAGTAATTCTTGGTTAATAGATTCAGGTGCATCAAATCATATGACTGGTGACCAGCGCCAATTTCATAATTTTACTCCTTGTCAATCGTTGTCACCTATTACTGTCACTGATGGGTCTGTTTCTACTGTCTTTGGTTATAGTACTGTTCATATCCCTTCTCTTACACTTAACCAAGTCTTACATGTTCCCAAATTATCATTCAATCTTCTCTCAGTGAATCAAATCACAAAAGCTTTAAATTGTTCTATAACCTTCTTTCCTACTCATTGTATTTTTCAAGATCTACAGACGAATACATTAATTGGACACGGCTATGAATCAGGAGGTGTTTACTATCTTAATTCTTCTGTTGCTATTGTTGCTGGTGGAGTGTCTCCTTATGATTGGCATTGTCGTTTAGGTCATCCTAGTTTCTCTAAACTTAAAAAATTAGTGCCTTTCGTTGAGTCTGTTTCTCTAAATAATTGTGATGCATGTTAGTTAGGAAAACATCACAGAGTGTCTTTTCCTTCTAAAGAGAGTCGTAGTTTACATCTTTTTTATTTAGTTCACTCTGATGTATGGGGTCCTTATCGTCATCCCACCTTGTCTGGTCATAAATATTTCATTAATTTTGTTGATGATTATTCTCTTATAACTTGGATTTATTTGTTAAAAGACAGTTCTTTTGTTTTTGATGTATTTCAAACATTCTATAATGAAATAAAGACTCAATTTTCTACTAGTATTCGTGTTTTATGAACTGATAATGCTTTGGAATATATGAAAACTGACTTCTCTCATTTTTATTCTGCTAATGGCATTATTCACCAAACATCATGTCCTCATACTCCACAACAAAATGGCGTGGTGGAACGTAAAAATAGACATCTTCTTGGTGTTGACCGTACTATTATGATTCAAATGAATGTACCCAAATATCTTTGGAGTGATTGTTCTCACTGCTGGATTTCTCATTAATCAAATGCCATCTTCTACTCTTGGAAGTGACATTCCTTTCAAATATATTTTTCCAAATTCTCCATTATTTTCTTTAACTCCTCGAATTTTTGGATGTGTCTGCTTCGTTCACTTATTTGAAACTGGTATGGATAAGTTGTCTCCTAGAGCTGTCCGTTGTGTTTTCTTAGGGTATTCTCGAACTCAAATAGGTTACAAGTGTTTTGATCTAGTGTAAAAAAAATATTTGTTTCAGCTGATGTCACGTTTTTTGAGTCCGAATCATTTTTTAAAAACTCTAAAGTCAAAGCATCGGTTCCTCTTCCTACCCACAGTAACACCATCCCCCGTAAACATTCCTCCTTCAAAATCTTTACAGGTTTACACTAGACGAAATAATTTGCAAACTTCTTCTATTTCACAGTCATCTCCTTCATTGCATTCTGCTGATGATCCTGATGATTTGCCAATAGCTCTCCAAAAAGGTAAACATTATTGTACCTAGCATTCTATTCCTCCTGTTGCTTCCTTTACTCTCCTTGGTCCTATTTTTCGTCATTTAGCCTTATCCCTATCATCTATATCTATTCCTAAGAAGTATCTAGAGGCAGTTCAGGATCCTCATTAGAAAGAGGCCATGAATGAGGAAATGTCCATTCTTCTCAGCAGACACACATGGGACTTGGTACCTTTACCTGAAGAAGTTTCACCTGTTGCCTATCGTTGGGGTCTTTACTGTCAAATATAATTCTAATGGTTCTATTGACAGATATAAAGCCCGACTGGTTGCCAAAGGATACACACAGACACCAGGCATTGACATTTTTGAAACCTTCTCTCTTATTGCTCGATTGAATTCTATTCATGTGCTCATCTCTATTGCAGTCAATCGTGATTGCCCATTGTATCAACTAGATGCCAAGAATGCGTTTCTTTATGGAGACTTAAATGAGGAAGTTTATATGGAGCAACCACCTGGCTTTGTTGGTCAGGGGGAGACTCACTTAGTATGTAAGCTCAACAAAGCTATTTATGGATTAAAGCAAAGCCCTAGAGCTTGGTTTGATAAATTCAGTCAAGTTGTTTTTGCAGCAGGATTTAAGCCAAGTCAAGCTAGTCATTCGGTATTTGTGAAACATAGTTCATCAGGGATTGTAGTACTTATTGTTTATGTTGATGATATACTCTTGTTAGGTAGTGATGTAAATGACATTGAAGTGGTCAAGAAGCACCTGCAGCAACAATTTGTCACCAAAGATCTTGGTCAATTAAGATACTTTCTTGGTATTGAAGTTTCCCGTGGTAAAGAAGGTGTAGTATTGTCTCAACAAAAGTATGCAACTGATCTATTACAAGAAGCAGGTTTACTAGGTACAAAACAATTGGATACTCCAATGAAACCTAATCTAGACTTGTGGAAGGAGGATGATGACTTTGCAGACTATGGACAATACAGAAGATTAGTTGGGAAGCTTATCTACTTAACAGTTACTAGACCGGACATTATGCATGCCGTGGACTTGATTAGTCAATTTATGGATAAACCTAAGAAGGGTCATTGGGAGGTTGCCTGCAACATTCTGAGATATATAAAGAAATCTCCAGGAAAAGGAAATCTCCAGGAAAAGGATTATGGTTCAAAAAAATACAAGCATGTGAAATTAGTTGGCTATTATGATGCTAACTATGCTGGTGATAAGAGTGACAAAAAATCTACATCAGGTTATTGTACCTTTGTAGGTGGGAATCTAGTAACTTGGAAAAGTAAAAAGCAGACAGTTGTATAAAGATCTAGTGCTGAAGAAAAATACCGTGCCCTGGCTCACACCACATGTGAGTTGATTTGGTTGAAAGCTCTCCTTAAAGATTTCAATATCATTTATTCAGATCCTATTCTTATGTATTGTGATAATCAAGCTGCAATTCATATTGCAAGTAATCCTGTTTTTCATGAACGGACTAAGCACATCAAAATCGATTGTTATTTTGTGAGAAATGCAGTTACTGACAAGAAGATTTTCACTCTTTTTACACCTTCAAGAGATCAAATTGCTGATATATTTACTAAAGCACTTAAGAAGGAAGACTTCCTCAGATTGAGTAACAAGTTGTGCATGATAGACATCTATGCTCCAGATTGAGGGGGAGTGTTAGCTGTCAATCATCCCTATCTTTCTATTCTAGTATTTACCTAGATTAAGGATATTTGAGTAATTGATGATTGATTGATTGGCTAACTTATATCTATTTCCATATTACTAGACATTCCTATTAGGACTATTGTATGCATGTATGTGTGTATATATATATATATATATATATATAAAGGTGTAATTGATACATTGTGAGATATACAACTTGTTTTTCTCCACTATTTTTCTTGTCTACAGACATGATAGCCTCTGAAAAATAGTGGTTATTGGTTTCTCATCAAGAACATTCTTTTCAAATGCAGGAATAATGACATTTGGGAGACAACCCCTAGATGGAAGTAGTGGGATAGTCAGGTTTTCCTCCAAAGATGAAGGTCTTTTCACGAACTGTACAGATTCGTAGATTGTGCCGAATCTCATCTCAGCTCCAGCAGCTCTAGTGTTGAAAACGCAGTTTTATAGTTGGAATTTAGATCCTTCTCCAGCGAAAATGGTCAGCTTTGGGCTTTCTGGTGCGATTGAACTCTTAAACTCCATTTAACCTGCAATAACAATATCAACATTAATTTTCTTATGCATGAGTTATAAAAAGTAATGCCTTTACTTGTACTTTTGCCTCAAAGATGGGAGGATGAATTAAAAGAGTCCCACCGAGCGTGTGAAAAATTTGTGGGATCAAAAATACCCGCCCTGGCGTCAAGTCGGTGAAGAGACACCAGGTGATATATCGAATCACAAATGTAATTTATTTTGTCTATTATATTTTTGTGGACTCTTCCATTCCTAATAGAGGCAAGCCTCTATTATTACTTACCCTAGATTAAACTCTTGGGAACCTCCGATTAGGGGCTCAAGTACAAGTAAAGACAACAAAATGACACATTATTATTTATTTTATTTTATATATATAGTGTTGTCGCTGTCTGTGCCTTGTCACTGCATTGAATGCCTTGCTGCCATCTGAGATATATATTTCATTGGCGCTGCCTCAAAATGAGCATTTTTCTTTTGTTGTTGCTTTAGAATGATTATTGTTGTTGTTACTTCACAATTAAGACCCTTCGTATCATCTTTCGCTAATTTGGAGCTATTTTTTTTAAAAAACAAAAGATCAAACAAATGGTTAGACATGAATTTGGCATTCTTGATGTTAATGTGGGCTCCGCCTCTCTAAATGGTCTACTACCTTCACCCCATTAAACTTACTTTTTCAATATATAGAGAGAACTCCCAAGTCCATGTTATAGCACTCATCATGTCACTAGGTTCATCTCATGCAATTTTTTTTTTATTCATGCAAAATTTCTAGATGGTTATATTGTTCATTCCCATGTGGCTCTCTTTCATGGCAGGCCCCCGCACCTTTTGAATTTTTTTTTAACTTTTTTTTAATCCACACAAAACAGGTCTTCCACATGAAGTGCCATTACAACCTCCATGAATGATGATTTTTTTTTTTTTTACTTGTCAGATTGGGCATATGTTGGTTTGGATCGGGTATTTTAGTCATGCATCTCACAAATCTTGTTCAAAGGTTTTACATATTAGGCTTCCACAAGCTATTCTTTCAACAGAAATATATATATATATATATATATATATATAATGCCTGATTTTCCTTATTTGAAAAGTTAACTTAGTTAAGATTCTATTACAAAACATTGATTATCATCCAAGCCGCTCTATATATGTCATGGGATGACTTCATGGCTTACTATTGAAAAGCCACCTGGAAAGGCTTCACACTCCAAGGCTTATTAGTGAAAAGCCATTGGGAAATGCTCAGCATGTGCCTTATATTAGTGCATTATCAACACTGAAGATTGGTAAATAATTCATGTCAAGACAAACATTTGCTCCACCTTAAGTCAAAGATGCATTTCTGGGCTTTATATACCTAATCTTCTCTATGACAACATTATCATAATTTTTTTTTTAAAAAATCAAGTGTCCACTTGAATTTGCTTGCATGGCTTGCATGATTACTATGAATGCAATGGAGGTAAAGCCTTCTCTTATCCTCGTCCTCTATATTGTATTAATGGTGATTACTTAAAAAAAAACTTTAACAGCAGCATCTCCACAGGCTTTACAAAATATTTGAATTGAATCACATAGCTGGGACATCAGGGCTATACATAGAGAGGGCCACCTAGCGAACTGCCCTTTTCAGAATCAGAATGCTTCAAAGTAAGTTTATGAACATCCTTTTCGTCTTCCTTTGATTAATGGTGATGAGTTGAAAAACAAACTACATGGTCAAGCTCCCAACTTGGTCATAGTCATGGTCATCATGATGGTCAGAGTGCTCATGACCCGATTTATCATATCCATGGCTGTGTTTGACATGGCTATGTTCACCATGGCTATATGCAACATGGTCATGCTCACCATAACCATAACTATATCCCGTATAGCCATGATCGATCATAACCTAGTTCAAAATCATTCACAATCTTCGGCGAGTCAAACTGATCCACAAACAATTCATATTCCACCATTCTGATCATAGTCATCTTGATAGAGAGCTTGAGAAGGAATTCATAGAGATAAATGAAATCATCTCCAAGCTTGGACACGGACTTATAGTGCAAGGGCTTCTGACTCTTGGAGAGAACCATAGTAACCTCGCAGATGTGAATGCTTAAACTTGGCGACGGTGCCGTTGTAGCACACACAAAATGATATGCTCCTTTCCTTCCCACTTCACTGTCAGTGTCATCTTCTCCATGTTTTCTTCTATAGGTGTCACGCCCCAGCCCCACGGCCGCATCCAACTGGGCGAACCCCACTGGTTGCAAGGCCTCAGATTTGACCTGGTTAGAGTCAACCTAATAAGCAGAACAGGAATAATAACAATAACTACAGACAAATCAACAGAAACAGAGTCGATACAGATATGAGCTTAAGTAGCTCTACAAACAACAGTGCCACACAAATAGGTTCTGAATAAAATATAGACATAATACAAGTCTCACTCACACAGGAGAGTATAAACTGACTACAACAAGCATGAAAAGAAGTGACTCCCAGATACCACTCTTGCTCCTAAGCCTGATCTTCTCTTATGAAAAACAGAGCCCACAGAGTGCATGAGCCACAAAGGCTCAGTAGGATCACAGCTAAACAGATAATGCAGAATAATACAGAATAATACAGGTATTGCAGAATAATTAAATTCCATACATATAATGCAGAAAATACTCAGAAATAACAGAATCCAGAATTTCAGAAAAATATCACGAAAACAGACGTTACATCTCCCTGGCTAGTAACAGAAATCAACAGCACTGGGCTGGATCTTCGACTGTGAAGTCGGAACAGAACAGAACAGAATATCGACGGCCGAAGCCGGATCTTCGACCGTAGTCGGGGGGTAGCGCTACTACAGAATATATGTGCCAGAAATGGAGATGTACTAAAACTGCGAAAATACAGCGAACATACAAAAAATACGGAATAAATAATACGAGATAAAAGTGCATAATTAAATAACTAAATAATCATTTACATAAATAAACCAATAAATAATTAAATAATTAAATAACTGAAATAAATTGCCACTGAGTTACCTTATAATGGCAATACAAAGATAAAGATAAACAGGTGCGAGAGCCTACCTGGTACCAGGTCACAAAGCTAAGTTCGGCAAGTCCCACGGATTTGGGCTTACTACAGAATCTACCCAACAAAATAATCTAACTTAGCACACAAAAACTTGGGCCGAAACTAGGCTTATAATTACAACCTAAGCCCAAACAATATGGATTTAAAAGGGAACAAATCAACATGCTTAGAGTTTACACACAATAAACATGAATAATGTATAGTTTAAAAAAAACAAAAGAATAAAGCATGTTGATAGAATGCCCAGCATGCTTACAAGAGCATAAACATGACATAATCAATTATACAAATAAACAACTACAACCTTACCAGGTTTCAAAGAAAGTAAGCTATGAAGAATTAAAACAGAGGCACGGGTTACTAAACATCCAAGATGACTCAAAGCAAAGGTTTAAATATAAACCTAAATATACTAACACAATCAGCCAGAAGCTTAAACATTCCAATCTAATAATTAAAACCAAAGTACTAAAAGATTAACAAACCACTCAATTAAAACAACCAGCATGCTTAAATAAAAAAACTCATACACACCACCAAGTTCAGGTTTCCCAAAGAAATATAGAATCAAGGTTTAACTTTTCTATTAAAAGATAATAACCATGATTAACATCTTTAAATCACAAAATTAAGGAGTATGCATGCTTGCGGACATCCAGTATAAACAATATATTTATATACACATAAACAACCCAAGATCAAGAGAAGATTATCACATAATTAAAAGGCCAAAGAATGATCTAAAGTGACATCCAACTAGCAACAATAAGAATCCAAAAAAATTAAACCTCATCAAGGAACCATGATCCAAGAGTTTAACAGTCTCACAAGAACAAAAACTCCCAAAAGTGAGGTACCAACCTTAACCGGCCGGAGCTCCGAAGGGAAAAAAAAGAAGAACAGTTGTAGTTTGTTTTCTCCCTAAGCCCAAGGTGAAAAGCACACACTCTTCTACTAAACAACCTTCAGAAATCTAAACCAAGCTCCCCTCAACCGAGAGCTAACAAAACCAATAAATAAAACCCAAAAAGAGCTACCCGACCAGATCCACAATTTCGGGCAAAACAACAGACAGGTTGGGTCCCACTGCTATAGAAGAAGGCATGCTCTCAAGTCAAACTTGGTCCAAGCACCAAACTGGTGAGCATTACAATCTCTCCCCCTTAATGGAATTTAGTCCTCTAAACTCGCATCAAGAGTCAGGGAACAGCTCTGGATAGCGCTCCTTCAGATCAGTTTCTCGCTCCCAAGTGGCTTCATCACTAGAATGGTTGCTCCACTTGATCTTGATTAATGGAATCACCCGATTCCCTCGGCGCTGCTCTTTGTAGCCAAGGATCTCCAATGGTTGCTCTTCATAGGACAGATTCTTCTGAAGCTCCACTGGTTCATGCTGAATGACATGAGATGGATCTGACAGATACTTCCTTAGCATAGAAACGTGAAAGATATTGTGAACTTGGGCCAGATCTGGTGGTAGTGCCAAACGATAGGCAACAGCTCCTACTCGCTCCAAAATCTCAAAGGGTCCCATGTAGCGTGGGTTGAGCTTCCCACGTCTCCCAAATCTCACGACGCCTTTCATAGGAGATATCCTCAAGAAAACTGAATCGCCAACCTGAAACTCTAGGTCTGAGCGGCGCTTGTCAGCATAACTCTTCTGTCGGCTCTGAGCAGTCTTCAATCGACTCCTGATCAGTTTCACCTTCTCTTCTGCAATTTGTAACATCTCTGGACCCAGCAGCTTCCGCTCTCCAACATCATCCCAGCACACAGGAGATCGACACTTCCGCCCGTAAAGAGTCTCGTACGGTGCCATCTGGATACTCGCCTGGAAACTGTTGTTGTAGGCAAACTCCGCCAAAGGCAAGTAGTGGTCCCAAGAATAAAAAAAAATCAAGTGCACATGCTCGCAGCATGTCCTCCAAAATCTGAATCGTCCTTTCAGACTGACCATCTGTCTGCGGGTGAAAAGCTGTACTGAAAGTCAACCTGGTGCCCAACGCTGACTGCAGACTTCTCCAGAATCTTGAGATGAATCTCGAGTCGCGATCAGAGGTGATCGTCACAGGAATGCCATGAAGTCGAACGATCTCACTGAGATACAGCTCTGCTAGCTTCTCTAGACCCAAGCCAGGCTTCAAAGGCAAAAAGTGAGCTGACTTGGTAAGGCGGTCGACAATCACCCACACTGACTCATGCTTCCGCCGGGTACGGGGCAAACCAGTCACAAAGTCCATCGTGATGTGCTCCCACTTCCACTTTGGTATGGGTAACGGCTGAAGATAGCCTGCTAGTCTCTAATACTCTGCTTTCACCTGCTGACAGGTAAGACAGTGGGCGACGAAAGTAGCTATCTCTCGTTTCATGTTGTTCCACCAGAAGTGCTCCTTGAGTCCTCTATACATCTTTGTGCCTCCCGGGTGAATGGTGTAACTCGAATAATGGGCCTCCTCCAGAATGTCCCTCTTCAAGTCAGGATCGTCGGGTACGCATACCCGGTCTCCAAATCTAATAGTACCATCCTCATGCACACGGAACTGAGACGACTGCCCTTGCTGAAGTTTAGCACAGATCTCTTGTAATTTGGGCTCCTGCAACTGAGTCTCTTTGATCCTCTGCAGCAAATTCGGTCTGATGTGCATGTTGGCCAGGCTAACTTCGGAACTTGACGGAATGACCTCCAACTCGAACCTTCTCAATTCTTCTAGAAGTGGTCTCTGCTCAGTCAAATCTGCGGCGGTTCCATAGTTGTGCTTCCTGCTCAACACATCGGCTACCACGTTGGCTTTGCCTGGATGATAGTGAACACTGAGATCGTAGTCCTTGATCAACTCTAACCACCGTCTTTGCCTCATGTTAAGCTCTTTCTGGGTGAAGATGTACTTTAGACTCTTGTGATCTGCGTACACTTCACAGGGCTCTCCATATAGAAAATACCTCTAGATCTTCAATGCAAAAACAATTGCTGCTAGCTCCAGATCGTGAGTAGGGTAATTCTCCTCGTGAGGTTTCAACTGCCTCGAAGCATAGGCAATCACTCGACCACTCTGCATCAGAACACACCCCAAGGCTGTCTTGCAAGCATCACTGTAGATCACGTAACCACAACCACTCTCTGGAAGAGCAAGAATAGGTGCAGATACAAGTCTACGCTTCAACTCCAGGAAACTCTGCTCACAAGTTTCAGTCCAAGTAAAACGGACACCTTTCCGGGTCAATCTCGTCAACAGCGCTGCCAACCGAGAGAAGTCCTGAACAAACCTCCAATAGTAGCCAGCTAAACCAAGAAAACTCCGAATCTCTCTGACCGTGCTCGGTCTCTTCCAGTCCACGACTGCTTCCACCTTCTTAGGATCCACAGAAACACCATCCTTGCTGATGACATGCCCTAAGAAAGCAACACTATCAAGCCAGAAGTCACACTTGGAAAACTTGGCAAACAACTCATGCTGTCTCAGTGTCTCCAGTACAATCCTCAAATGCTTCGTGTGCAGCTACTTGCTTCGCGAGTAGATTAGTATGTCGTCAATGAAGACAACCACAAATCGATCCAAGTAGCGTCGAAACACCCGGTTCATCAAATCCATGAATACCGCTGCGGCGTTCGTCAGACCAAAAGACATCACTAGAAACTCATAATGGCCATACCGCATACGGAAAGCACTCTTCGGAATGTCCTCCCCCTTGATTCGAACCTGATGGTAACCAGATCGCAGATCAATCTTGGAGAACACCTGAGCTCCATGCAACTGGTCCATGAGATCATCAATCCTCGGTAAAGGGTATTTATTCTTGACCATCATCTTGTTCAGTTCACGGTAGTCGATACACAAACGCAGAGATCCATCATTCTTCTTGACAAACAGCACTGGGGCTCTCGAAGGTGACATGCTTGGTCGAATAAACCCTTTCTCCAACAATTCCTCTAATTGTTTCTTCAGTTCCTTCAAATCAGCAGGTGCCATCCGATACGGTGCTTTGGATAAAGGAGCTGTGCCTGGAGCCAGATCGATGGCAAACTCCACTTCTCTCACAGGGGGTAATCCAGGAAGATCCTCAGGGAAAACATCAGATAACTCGCTGACAATTGGTACATCTGCTACTGTGTAACAGGTACAAGTAACGTCTGAGACTGAGGCCAGAAAACCAACGCAACCACTGCTGATCAGCTTCTGAGCTTGCAGGGAAGAAATCTCTCGAGCTAGGGCGTACCCCTTACTCCCACTGAAGGTAAATTCCTCCTGATCAGGAAAACAGAAGTTCACCTCCTTTCTTCGACAATCCACTACAGCGAAAACTGAAGAGAGCCAATCCATGCCGAAAATGACGTTGTAGTCTCGCAGCTCCATCAAGTGCAGATCGGCGAAAAGCTCGCGCCCGTCAATAACAACAGAACAAGCCGGTGCTAACCGATTAACGGTTCTCACCGCTCCAACAGGAGTAGCAACACACAACACATGTGGCAAATCAACAACACACAAACAATGCTTGCGGGCAAAACTTGATGACACAAAAGAATGCGTAGCACCAGGATCAAACAAAGCACATGCATAGCTAGAATGCACAGAAATGATACCTGCCACCACATCATGAGATGCCTGGGCGTCCTCCTGAGTCAATGCAAATACTCTGCCCTGGGTGACCGGTCTACCACGGCATGCTGGGCGAGAAGAGGAAGAAGGCTGGTCTGTCATCGGCGCTTTCCCCTTCCTACCCCTTGAGCCACTCTGCTGCGAACGGCCTGATGAACTCATATGCCGCGACCCATCTGACGGTCTAGGCTGCTCGACCGCTACACTCTGTGTCCCATCGCCTCCCTGGGTCCGAGGCGGACTGTGCGGGCACCGGGCGACAAAGTGGTCCCTACTGCCACAACGGTAGCAAGCCCCTGTAGCACGTCTGCACTCTGCCTGAGTATGAGGCCCCCCCGGCAAGTAGGACACTGAACCTCCTGTGCTACGCTACTAGACGATCCCCTGCCTCTAGAACCAGAAGATGAACTCGGCGGTCTGCTGTAGGGCTGTGACCGGCGCTCTCCTCTGGAGTGTCCTGAGCTACTCCCGGAAGACTGACTCTTCCGTGGGTTCTGTCTGTGTCACTAGTACTCATGCCTACCCTGATCCTGTGTCTCCAGCCAAACGATCTCCAGGTTCTTGGCGATATCAACTATCTTGGCGTAAGCCTCACCCATAAAAGGCGCTATAGCTCGACGAATATGGCCCTTCAAACCATCAACAAAACGGCGAGTCCTGCTGCTCTCATCTGAAACCAGGGGCGAAGCAAACTGGGACAGTCTATCGAACTTAGCCTCGTACTCTCCTACACTCATGGATCCCTGCTTCAAGTTCAGGAACTGCCTCTCCATCTGGGCTTGACAACTTGAAGGAAAATACTTTGCGTGGAAAGCTTCCTTGAATTGCTTCCAGGTCTTGAAGGAACTATCACCCCTAAGGCGCAACTCATTATCGTACCACTGAGCTGCACTGTCCCGCAGCATGAAAGTGGCCAACCTGACCTTGTCTTCATCTGGGCTCTGCATGGCCCGGAAAGTCCTCTCAATCTGATTGAGCCAGTAACCAGCCACTGTCGGGTCATTAGTCCCTGCAAATGGCGGTGGCGCATGCCGCTCGAACTCAGCCAACAAGTCTCGGCCACCTGTGGAAGTATGCTGGCGACGCTGAGCGCGCATCATCAACATCATCTCGCGCATGATGTCGGTCAGAGATGCAGGATTGGGCTGCTCTTCTTGTTGTACCTCCTCATCCGACTGATAAGGAGCCCCCTGATCTTGCTGCATGGGTTCTGGGGGTGGGCTAGCAGGCCTCCTGCGAGGTCGTCCTCTACCCCTAGGCATGATTCTGCAGGTTACAAAATAGACAGAACTTTAGAATAGGTTACACTACCCAAACCCACTCTCAGAAAGAACATTGAAAGTTGACAGAATTTAAGACAATAGGATGACATCTAACAACAGCTCTGATACCACTTTAATCTGTCACGCCCCAGCCCCACGGCCGGGCCCGCTAACAGATCGGCCGCATCCAACGGGGCGAACCCCATTGGTTGCAAGGCCTCAGATTTGACCTGGTCAGAGTCAACCTAATAAGCAGAACAGGAATAATAACAAGAACTACAGACAAATCAACAGAAACAGAGTCGATACAGATATGAGCTTAAGCAGCTCTACAAACAACAGTGGCACACAAATAGGTTCTGAATAAAATACAGACATAATACAAGTCTCACTCACACATGAGAGTATAAACTGACTACAACAAGCAGGAAAAGACGTGACTCCCAGATACCACCCCTGCTCCTAAGCCTGATCTTCTCCTGTGAAAACCAGAGTCCACAGAGTGCATGAGCCACAAAGGCCCAGTAGGATCGCAGCTAAACAGATAATGCAGAATAATACAGAATAATACAGGTATTGCAGAATAATTAAATTCCATACATATAATGCAGAAAATACTCAGAAATAACAGAATCCAGAATTTCAGAAATATATCACGAAAACAAACGGTACATCTCCCTGGCTAATAACAGAAATCAACAGCACTGGGCTGGATCTTCGACTGTGAAGTCGGAACAGAACAGAACAGAATATCGACGGCCGAAGCCGGATCTTCGACCGCAGTCGGGGGGTAGCGCTACTACAGAATATATGTGCCAGAAATGGAGATGTACTAAAACTACTGAAATACAACGAACATACAAAAAATACTGAATAAATAATACGAGATAAAAGTGCATAATTAAATAAGTAAATAATCAGTTACATAAATAAACCAATAAATAATTAAATATTTAAATAATTGAAATAAATTGCCACTGAGTTACCTTATAATGGCAATACAAAGATAAACAGGTGCGAGAACCTACCTGGTACCAGGTCACAAAGCTAAGTTCGGCAAGTCCCACGGATTTGGGCTTACTACAGAATCTACCCAACAAAATAATCTAACTTAGCACACAAAAACTTGGGCCGGAACTAGGCTTATAATTACAACCTAAGCCCAAACAATATGGATTTAAAAGAGAACAAATCAACATGCTTAGAGTTTACACACAACAAACATGAATAATGTATAGTTTAAACAAAACAAAAGAATAAAGCATGTTGATAGAATGCCCAGCATGCTTACAAGAGCATAAACATGCCATAATCAATTATACAAATAAACAACTACAACCTTACCAGGTTTCAAAGAAAGTAAGCTATGAAGAATTAAAACAGAGGCACGGGTTACTAAACATCCAAGATGACTCAAAGCAAAGGCTTAAATATAAACCTAAATATATTAACACAATCAGCCAGAAGCTTAAACATTCCAATCTAATAATTAAAACCAAAGTACCAAAAGATTAACAAACCACTCAATTAAAACAACCAGCATGCTTAAATAAAAAAACTCATACACACCACCAAGTTCAGGTTTCCCAAAGAAATATAGAATCAAGGTTTAACTTTTCTATTAAAAGATAATAACCATGATTAACATCTTTAAATCATAAAATTAAGGAGTATGCATGCTTGCGGACATCCAGTATAAACAATATATTTATATACACATAAACAACCCAAGATCAAGAGAAGATTATCACATAATTAAAAGGCCAAAGAATGATCTAAAGTGACATCCAACTAGCAACAATAAGAATCCAAAAAAATTAAACCTCATCAAGGAACCATGATCCACGAGTTTAACAGTCTCACAAGAACAAAAACTCACAAAAGTGAGGTACCAACCTTAACCGGCCGAAGCTCCGAAGGGAAAAGAAGAAGAACAGCTGCAGTTTGTCTTCTCCCCAAGCCCAAGGTGAAAAGCACACACTCTTCTACTAAACAACCTTCAGAAATCTAAACCAAGCTCCCCTCAACCGAGAGGTAACAAAATCAATAAATAAAACCCAAAAAGAGCTACCCGACCAGATCCACAATTTTCGGGCAAAACAACAGACAGGTTGGGTCCCACTGCTACAGAAGAAGGCATGCTCTTAAGTCAAACTTGGTCAAAGCACCAAACTGGTGAGCATTACAATAGGTATCGCCGTTTCTGGCTCCTGTTCTGTCAGCGATGCACGGCACAGTAGACGAGGGTTACATCACTCTTCTCTTACTCTTCACAATCCCGCGCGACGTCTTCATCACCATAGGAAGTAATAGCAGGCCGGCAATGAGCTCGTGTGGGCGATGAAGGAATCTCCTATAGCATCAGACATTGCCTCTTCTGAGGTTCCGATATGGGCTTGCAATATGCCAACAACTACTCACTGGTGCAATATGTACGCGGAGCAGTAATTCATAGACGAGCGCATGGGTTGATGTAGATGTAGGCGACCTTTCCGGTGTTACTGTGCATGTGGATCGATAGCTGGGTGGAGACGTAAAACATGTGGGCCAATTGGGTTTTTCCTAATCAGCATTCGCTAAATGCTTTAGTGATGATCAATGTCTCATTCCCGCCGCTAAGAAGCTCATCCAGCGCCCGGCTCTCGGTAGTAATTTTGATAACCGACTTGCACTTGATGAGAAGATTGCTACCAGCCACACAGCTAACGTCCACAAGCTTCTCGGCAGCTTCACAGATCTTATCAACTTTGGCCTCGGACAAACCATTGATCATGATGCATTGACGGTGTAGATTCCGACATCCTTGAGCTTCTTGACGTCTCTGGCATTGATATCTTGAGAGATTAGCTTGTCAATGGCTTCGCTCGCTGGTTTTTCTCCTTGATTGTCCTTCTTCTTTTTCCTTCGCTCTCTGTTTCTCCTTCTTGCTCGCACTCTCAGCGGTGTTCTTCATCGAGGTAGCAGTGGTGACATACAGCATGTTGGCTTTGGTTTTGGCTTCGTCCTGAGCTTCGTCTTCGGCTTCGGTTTCATTACGGCAATCGTGGTGACAACATCAGGCAGCGACAGCAACTGCGTTAGGCGACGGCAGTAGGCAGTGACGGCAAGCAACGACAATAGCAGTGACCATCTCCTCTTTTTTTTATTATATATATATATTTTTATATACGTATATACATTGGGAGGGAGAGAATAACAACCTTCTTCTGTTTCATTCTTCTTCTTCTTCTTCCGATCTTCTTCTTTCTTCGTCTTCGTCTTCTCTCTTCTTCCCCACTTCTTCCCTTTTTTAAACTCCTCCTATTCGTGGGAAGTCGCAGTGTAGTGGGGTGTTATGTTGATCGTGAGGTGCCATGGCCAACACCCCACGCCCAGTATTCGATTTTTTTTATTTTTATTATTATTATTTTAAAATATTTTATTATTTACTTTATTGTTTTGTTTAATTAATTTTTTTATTTATTTTATATATATATATATTTATGTTTTATTATTTTATTATTTTCTGATTATGCATATATATATATAATTTTTAATATTATTTTCAATTAATTGGTTTATTATTATATTATTAAATTTATTTATTTATTTATTTGGTATATTATATTATATTTATCCAATTCGTTTTTTTTATTTTGATTTTGATTAGTTATTTTTCTTATCGTTATTATATATTATTATTTTATCATTGATTTTTTTATTTGACTTGATTTTAAATTTTTTTATAATAATAATAATAATTATTATTATAATTATTATTATTATTATTATTTTATTTTATTTTTTATTTGATTTGATTTATTTTAGTTTAATTTGAATTGATTTTGTTATATTTATATTTTTTATTATTTTATTGGATTCATTTTTTTTAATATATATGAAATAAAAAATAAAAATAAAAAAATTAAATATATATATATATATATATATATATATATATATATATATATATATATATATATATATATATATATATATATATATATATATTTGTCTCGTGATTTGCATTCATAGATTGATAAGTGCTCGTGTTATAGTAAGGCGAAGCGTTATTATCTTGCAATGAGCATTAATTTAATCAGATTTTATCACTAAAAAGTGTACATTTGTTTACTTTTATGCATTGTAGGGTTGTGAAGATAAAGTGAAGGAAAGGAACGAAGTTAGATCGTGTTCGCCATTGTTGGGAAGATTCTTGGACTAAGCAAGGAGCACGGCATGAGTAGAGACTTGTGAGTGTGTGCCAACCTCCTTTGGAGGGGCACAAAGGCAGTCACATTCACAATAAGTCTAACTCATGCTAGCAAGGAGAACTTCACCAATTAGGAGATTTGAAGCAATTGGCACGATCTACCGTTGATTGTGTGCCAATTCAACGGCCTCAATGAAGAACGATGAATTCGGGAGCATTTCGGGACAATACTGTAGCATCACTGTTGCAAGTTGCTGTAGCAAAAATACTGTAGCAAGTTGTTGTTCACTGTTTGCCGAAATTCAATATTCCAGCAACTTCACACGGGCGTGTGGAAATTCCACACGCCCGTGTGAAATCCCGATTTCTGCGATTTTAAAGCTGCGACTCAACATTATAAAAGTCCGTTTTGGAGACTATTTGGGATATCTTTTGACCTATCTTTCTCCCTAACTTCTGAAGGACGGCTGGGGTTTTGGAGAGGACTTCGTGGAGGTTTAGAGCGTGTCATCTGCATCATCACCGACGTCCGGCGGCCGCACAAGACCACGGCCACACCATACGCAAGGGGGTTTTCATTGATGTCTTTACTTTGTGCTTTCTTTCATATTTTGATGAACATGTATAGCTCCATGAGGAGCTAAACCCCTTGTGGGTATTCGGACTTGTAAACTCTAGGGTTATTATGTTTCTTTGACATTGTTATTATGCTTTTCCATTATTGATGAATAAAAATTGAGTTTCGATCTTAATTTCATCTTGTTAATGTTTCCTTTAGATGTGACACTAGGGTTGAGAACAATCTAGGTTGTCCTTTGGAGGTGTGACAACTCCTATAGGATTAGACTATTTAAGATTGAAAAGGGTTGAAAGGTTGAGTCGTGGGATAGCGAAGCGTCCCCTTTCCCCTCCGATGTGGTTTCTCCCTACCTCTGTTTCCATGATTTCTTAGCGGTCGAGATAGAGTGAAGTGCTAGGTAGATAAACTCTCCTGGGGCTTAGTTGCGTGAGTAACAGAGTGAAGGGTTGAAGTGAATCCTACGCACTGGGGCTTAATCTAGACTAGGGTTCTTCCACTTGGACCAAAGGGTTAGAACTACAAATAGGAACAGGTTTTACCACTAGGAGTCCCTAGAACTTAAAGCAATCCCACGTAGTGTGGGGTTTAGGTAGATATACTCCCCTCGGGCTTAGTCGTGCCAGCGACAGAGTGAATGGTTGACGTGAATCCTAATACCGGGGCATAATGTTGGGGTTAGTCACGGTTGTCCTTAGGTTTGGGACCGTGAATCTAAGGATTTCCTCGACTCAATTGATATCAATAGGAAAGTATAATAGCATAGTCTTGCACTAGAAGCATAGATCCTAGAGGTAGCTTGTCCGGATACCTTATTTCATCCATTGCCAGTTTCTCTCTATTCTCTTTTACTTGCACTTTCTTATCTTCCATCTTTCTATTCAATTTCTTGTCTTTTATTATATTTGCTTCCATATTCACTCATTGATTCTATTCTTATCTTTCCATACTCCACATAGCTTAAATAGTGAAATCTCGTATTTTAACTCCCTATTCCCTGTGGATTCGACTACCCACTCACCGGGGTAAATTTTATTACTTCGACAAACCCGAGCACTTTCGGGGCGTGTCATAGATAGTCTTGATATTTGGATTTTTTGATTTTTTTAAATTCTAGAAGATCAGTTTTTTTAGTTGATTTTGGGGATTTGAATATTTTAGATCACCTCGAGATCTGTGCTCTCGGATGATTTTGAGATTTGTGTATTTTAAATTGGTTCGAGATCTGTGCTCTTGGCTGATCGTGAGATTTAAATATTTAGATCGACTCTAGATCTGTGCTCTCGGCTGATCTTGATATTTGTGTATTTTAGATCGCCTCGAGATTTGTGCTCTTAGCTGATCATGAGATTTAAATATTTAGATCACCTCGAGATCTGTGCTCTTGGCTGATCTTAGGATTTGTATATTTTAGATCGTCTCGAGATCTGTGCTTTTGACTTATCATGAGATTTAAATGTTTTGATCACCTCGAGATCTGTGCTCTCGACTGATCTTAGGATTTGTATATTTTGATCGGCTCAAGATCTGCGCTCTCAGCTGATCCTGAGGTTGAAATATTTTATATTTTTGATTTGATTTAAATTAGGACATGTATTTTTTTATATAAACAAAGTTTTTACCTTAAACCACCTCCACTTGGGGTCATTTGAGGTTTCTTTAATAGAACACCATGACAAAGAATAATTGACTTCAAGATGGAGTGGAAATGCTGACTAACTCGTTTGGCAGATCGCATAAAATCGAATTTAATTATCCTATTTTTGACATTATGTGCCACAATATTTAAAAACATTGCAACCATCTCCTCAACCATGATATTTCTTGTGCCTTGTAGGCCACTACTGTGGGTCAGTAATTGACATAAATTATGAAAACACCGATGGCCCATGCATAGTTTATCAATACATTTGATGTCACTTTCAATACCATGTGTATGTACAAACATACATTTAATATTGGGTTTTAATTAATTAGATTGAGTATTAAATTGTTTAGCAACATGGTGATTAATTGAGAGTTAACAAGTTGCAAATCATGACATTAATTGTGCCTTGTTTATTATTTTTTTAAAATAATTTGTATATTTGTATGGCCTCAATAATTTCAACCTTACAACAGATATAGTCAAAGTTGCTTTCAATGACACTATTATATATTATGTAGTACAATCAACTTCAACTCAGTATAATTGATGCCAGTCAAAGTTTTCTGACAATTAATTTGTTAAGTTGAGGAAGTGATAGAAAGCCACTATGTTTTTGACGAATGCTCACAGAGTTTAACACAATGAAATTAAAAGTTTGTGAAATCCCTGGGAGAAGCACAGATGATGGAATGAAGTGGAGGTAATCAAATGGAGTTCTACCTTAACAATGGTGCCGACAATAGTGACAACGATGGCACTGGTGTCGCTGCTTCGAGAAATGAAGTTTGTGAGGATGAAGCATTTTTTAAATAAGAAGGTTATTTAGGACTTTTTAGCTGGGGTTAATGGGCATTAACCTAGCTAATGGATCACCATTACCTGTTAAAAGGTATTCATGACTCATGATGGATACCCAAACATGGTTATCTATCACTATATATAATGGTTCCCCCCAAATGGGGAACTAGTACTGCAATCCAAACATGCACTTAATGTTATGATGTTTGGCTTGTAGGTATTGTTTGGCTTTAAGCTTTGTTATGGATAAGTGATTGTGAAGCCTAATGGTTACTGTTTGTTATGAATTAATTAAATGATCAAGTATATATATGTGTTGTGTTGTGATTCCTGCATTAAATACCATATTGATAAGTGATTGTGAAGCCTAATGGTTACTGTTTGTTGTTTACTGTATGCTCATGTTAGCATAGTTTCTAATTTCTAAGGAAAAGGAGGATATTAGAAGATTTTTTTTTTTTTTTTTTGGGGGTGGGGGGATTATTTTAGTAATGTATATTTCATGTTGAAGCATCCGGGCACTCTTATTGGGGTCTGTGTTGAACTTTAATGATCAATGGGTCATGGATTTCATAGACGACGAAGTGTTGAGTTCATACTATCTATTTAGAGCTAAACATGTCTTAAATCCTAGACTTGGTACGGGAAGGAGTCTAGTGTAGTAAGTGATTATTGTAAGCAATATTTTAATAACTGGACGATCACAAAACCTGTTGGGTTGCTGGTTCACAGTTCAAATGGTCATGTCAATTAATTTAATTATTTTTAAAATAAATAAATTTTTCAAAAAAAGAAGAAATTTTTCAAAAACTTAAAAAAATAAGAAAAAATAAGGAAAAAATATCAAACTATATACAACATAAAAACATAAAAGATATAAAAAAAAAATTCTATAAGCATGATAGTATAAGGTCAAAGTTCTATTATCACCATTCACAACTTGTTAACTTTTACATAAAATTCAATTTTTTGAAGTATAAAACCATTGTCATTAACCACGAATCTCATATTCACTTATCTCATTCATAATCAATGTTGGCATGAATTTCATCTTCCTTATTGCCTTGGTTGACATCAAAGGATAAAACATTAATTCAATCTTGAACCATCAAAGTATCCTTGTCATCATAATTTGGTGAATCTATCAAAAAGACATATTTTTCATAAGCAGTATATATTAAATATAATGTAAACTTTACCTTGTAATCATACTAATTGCGTAGTACTTACCACTAGTATTTTGAACACCTTCATTTTGTCCTCATTCTCCTCGTTCTTGCCTTTCTCCTTCCCCTTGATTAACCATGTTTTCCAACTATTCAAGATTAAGTTTGGGTTCCCGTGGAGCCTCACTGTCAGCAATCTAAGTATCAATTTTGCCAATACACTCATAATTAATAGGATATAAAGAGTTGATCTTGTTGAAGTTCCTACAAATAAAAAGTAATTTCAAAATTATAAGAAGGTGTTAAATTTATTTAGATAAATGAATAACATATAAATTAGCTACATATCTATCTTTCCAAATGAAGATTGTAATGAATATAGACAAGATCACTTAATCTGTCATACTTCAACCTATTCCTCTGTTTGGTGTGTATCCTCTCAAAAACACTCCAATTTCTTTCACATCCAGATGAAGAAGATGTTTGACTAAGAATTTTGATAGCCAATTTTTGTAAATTAGGAGCACTATGTCCAAAAAAAAAAGGCCACCATTCATCTAAATAAAAAAAATAACTTTAATATTCCTCATGAAAATATCAAGCTAAGCAATTAAAAAAAAGAGTTCATCAATATATTATTATACTTGGCCTTGTAATTTTGCTAGAAGATTGGGTTAGAGTATTTCCAAAGCTACCCATTTGTTCTCGGAAAGAAGAAGATTCAGCTATCATGTTATGATGGTTTGGTGCAATGTGAGGATTGCTAATTATAATATTTTGAACACCTTCATTTTGTCCTCATTCTCCTTGTTCTTGCCTCTCTCCTTCCCCTTGAGCAACCATGTTTTCCAACTGTTCAAGATTAAGTTTGGGTTCCCGTGGAGCCTCATTGTCAATAATCTAAGCATCAATTTTGTCAATACAGTCATAATTAATAGGATCTAAAGAGTTGATCTTATGGAAGTTCCTACAAATAAAAAAATATTTGTCAAAATTATAAGAAGGCATTAAATTTATTTAGATAAATGAATAACTTATAAATTAGCTACATACCTATTTTTCCAAATGAAGATTGTAATGAATATAGACAAGATCACTTAATCTATCATGCTCTAACCTATTCCTTCGTTAGGTGTGTATCCTCTCGAATACATTCCAATTTCTTCACATCCAGAGGAAGAAGATGTTGGACTAAGAATTTTGATAGCCAATTTTTGTAAATTAGGAGCACTTTGTCCTTAAAAAGGCCACCATTCATCTAAATAAAAAAAAACAACTTTAATATTCCTCATGAAAATATCAAGCTAAGAAATTAAAAAAAAAAAAGAGTTCATCAATATATTATTATACTTAGCCTTGTATTTTTGCTAGAAGATTAGGTTAGAGTATTTCCAAAGCTACCCATTCGTTCTCTGAAAGAAGAAGATTCAACTATCATGTTGTGATGGTTTGGTGCAATGTGAGGATTGCTAATTATAGTTATAAACTCATCCATGACATCCGATGATTGGCAAACTATATCTTTTTCATATTGGAATGTTGGATTCAACCAAAATGCAATGGTATGAATATCTTGACGCAAATAACGCTCCCATCATTCTTCCAAAATTGAGATATAAGGTTGGTACAATTTCCTTGCATATTTAAATGTCACTTTTATAGCTTTAGTTGCTATAATTATTCCCTCATAAACATATCCCATAGAAGGCCTTTCATCAGAATCCACAATGCATAGTAACAGTACAAGTGGAGACACAATTTTGACAACTATCAAGTAATCATTCCAAAATTGATTATCTAAGACAATAGTTTGAACTTCTTTTGTTTTCTTTGTCTTAGACCCATTCCAACCAAGAAAATCTCTAGATGTGATCATAGCTTGCAAATCACACTTTTGAACAAGAAGACTCTTCAAAGCCAAAAAAAGTTGTGGCAAAATGAGTATTGCTAGGTCAAAGAATCTTGATCTAGCCTTTAATGTTTCTTAGCCAACTCAAAGCCCACTTATGATTATACACAAAAGAAGTAATAGAATATGCACATTGAGCTAGGTTTTCTATATGAGGCATTTTAACAATATCCTTTAGCATTAAATTCAAACAATGAGCTGCACATGGTGTCCACAAGATACTAGGATACTTATCATTAAGAAATCTTCCTGCCGCTTTATAATTTACTGCATTATCTGTGACAACATGAACCATATTTTCCTAACCAAGAATCTCAGCAATCGCAGTGAACAAATTGCAAAGTGTTAGAGCATCAGAAATTATGTTTGATGCATCAACAGATTTGATGAAAGATATTATTTTTAGAGAATACACAAGAAAATTGATCAAAGACCTTTTTCGAATATCCTTCAATTCCAACCATCTCCCATTATTGTTCATCCACAATCTTCCCAACTACTTCAATAAGTGTCAACAAGAAATTACAATTATTTCTTTGACTCCTCCAACAAATTGGTTTGCAAAACATGATAGGTAGGACCTTTGTATCCCAAACCTATACATGCTATAGCATCTATCATTGGCTGAAAATAAAATGAATTTACAGCATTTATTTGAATGCAAGCATCATAGGAAAACCGGGCAATAACTAAGTCCACTTCATGCCACCTTTCTTTGCTTTTCAATTCCGCCTTAATAGCGGGTTGTGATCCAATTTTGCTACCACTAGAAAAATATGATGATATTTGCATTTTTTTTCCTTGATAAATCACTAGGCCCAATATCTTGAAGACTTTCAATATCTGGACCTTCCATGTCACCTTCAAATGGATGCACACTTCGACCAAACGGATTCATTGCTTCCCTTTCATTAGACAATTTTTTGTTCTTGAAATTCCCTTAAGCTTTCTTACATTCTATAAAAAATATCTCCAGGAACTTTCTTGCATGGCCTTATTTCACTCCTTTGACCCACAAGACATATTTTCATTCTATGGATACCTCCGCCTTTCACCATTTTTTCCTTATCATTACTTCTTGATTCACTAATATAAGCCCACGCTAGATTAGATTTTGAATGAATTTATGGAAAAGATTACTCATTTGAAGTTTGACTTGGTGGTGCTAAAGCTGATAATGGTGTTGCACTTGATGGTGTTGAGTCGCCGTCAGTTTCTTCCATTCCCAAATTTTAACTTCTAAATTTCAATGTTCAACTTAATTATACAAACTGAACAAGTAAAAATCATTTAAGTAAACTATGAAACATAAAAAATATGAAGAACTCATTTCTGAAATTTTAAAAAACAGAACCTTAATTTCCAACTTCAAAGAAATTTTGCAATATATATAGCATTGGTTTCAAAATCCAAAACAAGGTTCTAAGGCTGATATGTGGGTACTATATTATAGATATAAAGGCAACAGATATTGATGAAAAGCTATATATAAATACTTGATTTCCATCTTTGACCATGCATGCTAACTAATTGAGGAGATAATTAGTTAGAATGTGAGTTAATTATATATTTTCCTCTTTAATTAATGACCTTGTTTTGCAATTTGCATATGTGATAGATATATGACACCAATAGTTACATGTTATAAGACTAGTGTGGTTAATAATTAAATGGCAACGTGAGGTCCTTAATGAAGCTCATGATATACAAATATATACACTCACACATATGGTATAATAATTAATGCATTTTCTAAATATGGATAGTTCAAAACCTCATCTTGTGAAGTAGTTTCTTCTTATTTTTATATATATTGGGCCTTGGATTCAACCATTTTGGTTACTGCATGATGCTTATTCTCTTAATTTCATTAATGAGATGGGCTTCAAGTTCTTAGATAATGTGAGAAGAAGGGAGTGGAGAGTGCAAACTAATGTGTATGGAAATGGTAGCACTGGTGTAGGGAGGGAGGAGAGATATGGTCTCTGGTTTGAACCCACTAAGCCCATCACTATTACATTTTTTGGAGCCATGATGGAATTATGTAAGTAAAAAAACATCACTAAAATTTTGGTGCTTTGTTGTGCTTCTTTGGCAGCTAAGTTTGTTTTGAAAGGGGAATTGTCATAAATTACCCCTAGGTGATATATGGAGTTAATTACAGGCTGAGGACATAATGGGAACTATGGATGGTGAGAGTTAAATAGCTTTCTCTCCTATTAATTAGGGATCTAATTATCTAAGATCTGGAATTTCTCATCACTCTAACTTCCTATAATCATTCTACCGAGCTAGGGTTTGAGATCTCCAGGCCATAAGCCTCTGATCGCTTTATTTCAGTTATCTTTCAATCATCTTGCTTGTAATTTGTTGAAGTTCTATGTAAGCCTGCAATTGTGGTGTTTGTTTCTTTGTGATTGTATTTTGGTTGTAGAAGATGGGCATTAAGTGGTATTAGAGAGGTTCAATCCTTGTGCATCTAGTGATGGAAACCAGAAATCAAGAGATAAAGAAACTAGAAGAGAGTTTGAAAATTTTATTGAAGGAAACCACTGATCGGCAAGCAGAAAAGCATGGAAGGGAAATGCAAAAAATGAAGAAAAGACAGGGTAGGGATATGAATGAAGTGCACACCTTCTTGTTGAATCTACAACCCATGGGAAATGTCTCTATTGTCAGCACCACTATTGATCCTGTCAGAACAAAGAAAAATCCCATCAGAATGGAAAAGAATTGAGTTACCTCAAGTCCATTAGATCTAAGCTGACCAAGCTAGAGTTTCCAAATTTCAATGGTGACAACCTCTAAGCTGACCAAGTCATGGGTGGTTTGTTTCACATTAATAAATACTCTTCCACTATTTTCACAAAAAAAAGAACAAAGTGTAATCGATAATCTAAACATTAAGACAGGAAAGTACTATTTTACTGTAATCAGGGCATTGATTAATTTCATTTTCAAAGCATATTAAAATTGACATGTGATCCAAATAACTTTGAGAGAGAGCTCGCATTCAATTCTGTTCATAGATTCTTTGTTTTGACTATTGAATCATTGTCGGATCAATTGCAATAAAGATGAATACCTGTTATTACTCTATCTTTTGTTCTATATTTAAAATTATTTTTATATTTTCTCAGGTTTAGCAAATGAAGTTATCGCCTGTGGTGCTGATGAATGCAACATAAAACCATACTAATTTTCTATACAGGAATATATTCTTAGCGGTGGGATTTGACTTTATCACTTGTGGGACTAATGAATGCTACATAAAACCATACTAATTTGCAGGATGTGTACATGTATATATTCTTGGTGTGATTTATCTAACCATACTACTAAGTTTTTTTTAATTAGAGAAATAAATACATGCTAAGAAGCCATTTAGATTTCCAATACAATAAAGGATACAATACAATTTGATTCATGTTTATTACCACGTTTCATTTTTCTCCACTAATTTTGATTCAATGCACATGATCCTTAGCAAAATGTTTGTGTCAACAAAGCGCTCTAGATATTGTACTATGATCGAATAAATTTATTTCCAATGATTCAATAACATAGAGTAACCACAACACGTATAAGGCTGCGCTAGTATTATGATGATTAGAAGCTATTTCCAATGATCCAATAACTTTATTAATAGTCTAATGAAGGTGTTGAATTAATAATGTATATATGCTTATAATAAGATTAATCTTTTCATTAAGCCTTGAAACTAAAGTTTGGAACAAGTTCCAATGTTTGAGAACTTTTGTGATTCTTTGCATATGCATTGTGTACTCAACCGGTAGTATTTTTCAGTTGAAATGTGCTGGATTTCTAGCTCTTTTTTCTTGAGTAACATGGGATGCAATTAAAAGGATTGTGAAATGAGTGTGTAATTGGTTTGTATTTTGATCGACAGACAACTTCGTCTTTCCCTTTTCAACAAATGAAGTTTGTTTTCCTTTAGATCGTGTGGAATGTGCATCGAATGATATATGGTCTTTGCTTTCTTTAGTTCACTTGATTGATGTGGGTTCCTTTAAAGGAACTAACTGTTTGTTTCTTTGTGTTTGTTTATTTTAGTTTTTTAACTATTGAAACAAACGGATCTGTTTTTTATCCATAGTTATCTCAGAGCTTGTTTACTGGTACATCATCAAACCCAAAAGATATTGAGATTAGAGAGTTGTGGCATATAGTTACTTAATTACAACATAATAACAAAGAGCTTCAACAAAGTCTGCTCCAGATGAAAGAGGAAAGGGATCAATATCGGGAGGAAATGATGAGCTAGATGAAAGATATGATGATGAATTTCGAGACCAGGATGCTTCAGCGCTTGCAATTTACCAATCAGGACTCACAACCATACAGTGATGATGATGTTGATCATTTAGATGATATCTAGTATCATGTGGTACTAACTTTTATTGTGTTTTGTTTTGAACAAATATGTGTTTTCGTAGCATATTGTGTTGGACCCAGTATGTTGTGTTGGAACTAGTATTTTTGGCTGAAATTAGTATATTGGGCTGAAACAGTTACATGGCAGTATATCTGAATGTTATTATATTGTGACAGCCATGTTTAGGGATAACTGAGAATCAAATATTATTTTATTTTTTAAATTTTTAGAAATTTAGAAATGGATTAAAAACAAATTATTATGTTTTAAAATTTTTATTTATTTTAAATTTCTTAATTTAGACACAGATTAGAAACTGAATAATCTGTTTCTGACTTTTCGTTATTTTAAAATTTTAAATTTAGAAACATATTTACAAATAAATAGTTGTTTCTAAATTTAATCTATTTTGTAAGTTTTTAAATTTAGAAATGGATTAGAAACTAAACTATTTCTGTTTCTAACAAAAACTGATAGAAAATATAACTTTTAGTTTCTAAACTGTTTCTAATATTTGAAATAGATATGAGTTTGTTTCTAATCTATTTCTAATTTCTGAAATGGATTAGAAACTAATTTGAATTAAAAATTGATTAGAAACTAAACAATTTCTGTTTATATTTTCTAAATTTTGGAACGTAACTAGTTCTGTTGCAAATCCACTACTAATTTCAGAAATAGATACTATTCACTTTACTAATCGATTAGCAACCAGGCTTTTAGGATAAAAAAATTCCATTTCTAATCCATTTCTAAACTAAATTAGCAACAGATTAAGCAGTTTTTAAACTATATTTTTGTTGTAGTGAATTGCCATGATCTCAATATTTTTAGTAGTTATTGACTGGGTTGTAAAGCTCATAAATGTGCTTTCATCATTTTTCAGATCAGGCGTTGGCTCATTTGGTGGATAGCTTAGTGGAAGTTGTTGAGATGAGCACCATTTAGTTTAGCAAGTCAATAATGTTCTATCCTTCTAGCAGACCTAAACCTTGCATTGAATAATTGTTGTCTTTATTAACCCGGTTACTTTAGATCTCTTATATCCCGACATTGTAGTATTTTCCCTTTGAAATTTGTACTTTTGTTAGATGTTATCTTCTATTTTAAGATAGATTCTGAGATATTGCATACTAATTGGTGTAGTCCCTTGTGGGTATGAGGCCATTTGTTTGCGCGTGGGGCTCCTGTTTTGGGCTTGGTGCAAGAAAGGATGTTATATATTAAGCAAATATTATTTAATAATAATACTCCTTCCATTCCATTACAAGTATCCACCTTGACCATTTCATAGAGAGTATAAAAAATTGTTGGAATTAAAACTTTGATGAGCATTTAGCTCACTTTTCTCATTTTGTCAATTTCTCTTTCCATCCACTAAGATTGTGCACTTAAGACTTATAATTCTCAGAATATTTATGTTTAGAAAAATGTCTGGAATGATTTATTTGGTATTTCGATGCTTAATTTACCTTGGCTTCTAAATGGGGATTTTAATACTATCCTCCTACTTGAAGAGCATATGGGTGGTAATTCTATCAGTTATGTTTCTAAATCTAGGACCTTTAATGATTTTGTCACTAGAAATAACCTTCTTTAACTAGGGTTTGTTGGGCCTGATTATACTTGGTACAATGCATAGACACTTATCTAGGAGATGGGTCCATCTGGATAGATTCTTGGCCAACACCTCAAGGATTATTAACTTTGACTCCTATTGCAACCAACACCTTCCTAATGTTCATTCAGATCGTTCTCCCTTACTTTTAAATGCCAAATTTCATTCCGACAATAGAAGTAGATTTTTAGATTTGAGAACTTTTTGGTTAGAACACCATGGTTGCCACAATTCTATTAATAGAGCTTGGAATCTCACACATAGTAGTTCTCCTATGCACGCTCTAACTCACTTGATTGTCCTTACTAAGAATTATTTATTAAATTGGAAGTCTTCTAGAAACAAACATTAGAAATACTGAATTTGGCATTAGCCTCTTGGAAGCTACTAAAACCTCTAGTAATCCTCTGGATAGCTCTAGTCTTGCTCTTAGATCTCTCTATAACATACATTTAGCCTTGCTCAAGCAAAATTCTATCCATTGGGCCCAAAGAGCAAGGTTAATGTGACTAAGAATGGTGACATGAACACCAACTTCATCCATAAGCATGCATGCATTAGAAACCATAAGAATAGGATCTCTGCCATTATGGATGACATTGGAATTGTTCATACTGATAATCTTAGCATCGATAATTTTTTCATTGATTTCCATAGTCATTTGTGGACTTCTCGAGTTAGTGTTCTTGACCTTACTAATGCCTTGCCAAGGAACCTCAAGACTTTAAATGACTCTGATAGAACTCTCCATATTAGACCTGTGACCATGAGGGGGATATTTTTCACACAAAAGTCTATGTCCAAAGGTAAAAAGCCCTGGGCCTGATGGGCTAAACATGGAGTTCTATCTTTTTTACTAGGACATTGTTCGTGATCCTCTTTTTAATACCATCCATTATTTTTCCCAGACTGCTTCTTTTCCAAGGGCTCGGGGAAGAACCTTTGTTGTTTTAATCCCTAAGATGGATTGTGCTAACTGTGTTGCGGATTTTAGGCCCATCTCATTATGTACTATTTGTTACAAGCCTACTTATCTCAATATGATGTTTTCTTAATGATCCTTGGTGCTATGATGTTCCCTTGGTCTATAAGCCTACTTATCTCAATATGGACTTACCAATTGAGAGCTTGAGTTTATTTGACTTCCTACAAGACAACAAGCTCAACTGTGAGGAGTTGGCTTTTTGCCTTGGCACCCATTTTGATTAGTGCAAAGTCTCTAAAATGATCTTTGATTTTACTTGTTCCAATAACTAGGTTTGGCTACCTTGTAGTACTTCTCTGAAGATCTCCAATGTAATCTATAACTTTCTTAATTAGAGTAGCAATTCTTATATGGATTTTTGGGATGGTTAGTATATGATTTGGAGGTTACATGTAAACCCTTGTGTTAAAGTCTTCACATAGAGGCTATTTCATGGTCAGACTCCCAGTTCCAGTTTTCACTATAAACTCAACATTGGCTCCCAAATGATGTGCTCATTTTGTGATTTATTAGAAGAGACTGATGAGCACGTTATTTGGGAATGTCGAGTGAGTAAAAAATGCTGCGATCTAGTGAGTGTTTTTGTAGGTATCAATCTTAATGGACTGGGACTAGGTGAATTTGTTGAAGGATCTTGGCTTTCCAAGAGCTAGCAATCCAATCAAGGTAGTCAAGGCTTAAAAGATTTAATGGCTTCATGCACTTGGGAAATTTGGAAATCTAGATGTGACCTAGTCTTTGGCAAGAAGAAAGTGAATATGCAACGCAATTTCCAGATGCCACTCAAGGATGTTGGAAATAAACTTAAACATAAATAATTATATGGGTTAATAATGTGGGGGTTATTATGAGACATAAGTTAGAGAATATGAAAGGTTAGGAGTTGAGGAATATGAAGATCAATGGTCATGTGTTACATGAGTTATTATGGGAGTTATAGAAGCTTAAAGGTTTATGTAAATCCTATATAAGAGGCTATCTATGTAATGTTTTGATGAAGAGGTTTGAGATTTGAATAAAGTTTACATTATCGAGTGGTATTTTATCTTCCTATTCCTACTATCTCTTTTTTAGCATATTTTGGCCCATCATCGTTTCCAATAATGGTATCAGAGAGTGGTTGAAGAGTTGGTGAACTTTTGTCATTCCCAACAGTTGTGCCAAAGCCTTGTTGAAGAGTTAGTAAATGTTCATCAATCATAACGATGTTTCAGCCATAGATCTGGTTAAAGAGTTTGACCAACGGCATGGCGGTATTGATAGGAAGTCTCTCTCCATAAGAGACAAGTGACATTATTGATAGGTGATTCTCCATAGAGAACCTTTGAGAGTCAAGCTTGTAGAAGTGAAGCTAAGGTAGGTTAGAAGCTTGAAGTACAAGTTAACCGACTTGAAGGCAAAGTCGAAGAAGAAAGGTGTGAGCTGTGAGCAAAGCTTCACAGAGAAAGAAGACTTGAGAAGACAGTCAAGAGAAGAGGAATGGAGAATAGAAGACCAGTTGTTGTGTCAGCGCAATTCAAGGCGATGCTCAAGGAGAGATTAGAAAAACTAAACCTTCCACCCCAAGGTATGAATGTGAACGAAATGGTCCTAACCGCTTACCTAATTTTGTTGTGATAATAAGGTTTGAGGACAAGCAAGGAAATCATGAAATATGTGGACCTCATGCATACACAAAGAAAGATGCTGAGAATGATGCCTTAATGCGAGTGATAAAGCATCTAGGACAATACTATGACATTATCGTGAAAGATATAAATGATGAAGAGCTGGTTGAACTCAAGTATGAGTTTGAAGATCTGAAGGAAGCTAATGAAGAGATGTGGAAAAGCCTCATTGAAACCAATAAGGATTTGAAGGAGTTAAAAGAAAGAATGGAGGATTTAGATCCTGCGGAAGAACTTGATCCTGGGTCACTAGTTCATGTTTGTCCAAAAGGTTGTGCATGTCATGTTTACCAAAATGTTTAAGTTTAAGGGGGATGTTGGAAATAAACTTAATCATAAATAATCATATGGATTAATAATGTGGGGGTTATTATGAGATATAAGTTAGAGAATATGAAAGGTTAGGAGTTGAGGAATATGAAGATCAACGGTCATATGTTACATGAGTTATTATGGGAGTTATAGAAGCTCAAAGTTTTATATAAAGCCTATATAAGAGGCTATCTATATAATGTTTTGATGAAGAGGTTTAATATTTGAATAAAGTTAATATTATCGAGTGGTATTTTATCTTCATTTTCCTACTATCTCTTCTTTAGCATATTTTGGTCTATCATTGTTTACAACAAAGGATACCATGGACTACTTGAAAAGAAAAAAAAACTTTAGGAGTACCTTCCAACCATCTTTCAAAAATAAGTTATATCTATTATGTGTGATGCATTGTGGGATTTGTCTTGTGGATTAAGTTTCATTATCATTGCTGGCGGACAATTTATTGTGTTAGCTGGAATCTCTTCTACAATAATGGAAACAAGCCTTCATGTAGAACTTACAGCACTTAGAGTTGCCTTGGAGCAATGTAGAGAGAGAAGTATTATTTCTGATCAAATTTTATGTGATTGGCCAACCTTGCTAGAACTACTCCAAAGGGACGATCCGTGAAGCAGATGGAGATTTCAAGAGGAAGCTAATTATGTCATGAGCTTACTTAATCGAAATCAAGACACTAATCTTGAATACATCCTCGGTGAGCTCAATAATGTGGCTGATCTACTGACTAGCTATGGTTGAAATAATCCAAATTTAGCCCTATTTCATAAAGAAAGCTGTTGCTGAAGTTGGTCTTTGCTTTTTATTAATACGTTTTAGTGTATTCTCTAGCTACTAGGAGCTCATTTTGTCAAAAATAAAAAAAATGGGGAAAAAAAATTGTATGTAAGGTTATATTAAAAACTTCGCAATTAAATTATTTAGGTGGATAGATAATTTGTGATATTTAAAGTTTTTGAAATCGAACCCTTATAATGATACAGAAAGAGTATTATTTTTACATTATAAATAACTGTTATTATTATTATTATTATTATTATTATTATTATTATTATATCAGAAAAGATAATAGATTTCAAATTTTCTTAACTATTGAAAATAAAATATCTAGACAATTAGGACTTTGAGTAATAAATAGAGGATCTGGAACAAAAAAAAAGCTATATTTTTTATTTTTTAAATTGAGCATACAAACATATTTATTTTATTTTGTGATTTTTTATATTGTCACATTTTTAGCTATATTTTGAAATTTTCATTTGCCTAGAAAAGTGGATAAAATAAACCTATTCTATAATGATAATAATAATAATAATAATAATAATAATAAATTATTATTATTATTATTATTATTATTATTATTATCATAAAGCTAATTTAGTAATTTTATAACCCAAAACAGTTTTTGGAGAGTGTTTTTCTTAGAAGTACATATTTCAGTTTTTTTATCAGCCTCTGTTTCCATTAAAAAGCTAATATAAATAAGTTTATTTAAATCCAAAAATATTTAATTTATTAAAAAATCACTTCTAAGCTATTGACAAGTTAATCCAAACAACCCTTAATACATGCACTCCTATTAAATATCCCACCAACGACCATGTGGCCTATTGGTAGTCAGGTTCCCAATAGAACCCTTCACAAGTGGTGAGAGTTTGAATCTTGGGTGAGGGCATATTTCTGAGAGTGTGAGTAGTGGTTGTGTGCGGGTGGTCCCTACGCCCATGTGTGCGCGGGCCCCGCTCCTGCTTGCTCCGCCGAGGCTTGTGCACGCCCCTGTCTTAGCGGTTAGGCCGCTCATCTTGATAAAAAAAAAAAAAAAAATACATGCAATGTGCATTTTGAAGGGACATATTTGCAAAAAACCCCCTATCACTTTAACCTAGCAGTCTACATGGAAAGCAATTCTTGAAGAAAAGAATCTAGAACAAATTTAAAAATTTTCAAGGGACTAAAAAGTTAAATAAAAAAAAACACTCCTTCAACGAACACGTCAGACCGTTCTGAATGTTTGCGGGCAAACGAACGAGCTCCACCCTCCCGATCCCCGATAACTCCTCCATCAAAACCCCAATTCGATCCATTGGATTCCTCCATCCATCCTTGAGAAAGCTCTCACTTCCCCTCCTCTCGCTCCCTGCGACCCGGAGCTTCAGATCTCTCTCCTTCTCGATCCGATCCCCTTCCCCCATCTCCATCCTCTCCCAATCTCTTGACCGTGGCATGGACGGGGTGGAATCCGACAAGAAGCTCTTCACTCGTTTGAGGTTGTGGGAATTCCCGGACCGCTATGTTTTTGAGAACGCTGATGGTGTTGCTGATTCGTATCTCTCGATCAGTCGCGCTGATGGATCTATGGAATTGATTGGTTTGATTATTCGTTCCTTTGTGATTTGATTTTTTTTTTCTTTTTTTTTTTGTTTTTTTGGTCAATTTATGTTGAAAAGATCCGGAAATTTTCACTTGGATGGCAAATTTCCTGTCTTATTGACTGCGAATACGAAAGCCTGATGGTTTTTGATCTACGTGTTGGGATATTTAATAGGAATCAAACTTTTGCTTTATTATTATTATTAATTTTTTTTTGGTGTGATTCATTTATTTTTTTTGTCAATTTATGTTGAAAAGAGCGGGAAATTTTCACTCAGATAACAAATTTCCTGTGTCTTAATAACAAATTTTCTGACTTTTGATCTACTTGCTGGGATATTTAATAGGAGATCTTCCACAGTGTGCTACCGGCCAATCTCCCAAAGTACGAACAGTGTATGGCTTGATTGGTGTGCAGAGGATTTTAGTAGGTAAGTTTCACCAAACTCTATTTTATTGTGTCATATGTGGAATTTATGATATTTTATTGGTGTGGAAGTCATAAACTATTTCAATTTATGCCAATTCTAATCTTCTTCTTCCTATTATTTGCTATGGCTCTAATAAAATGATTCTTTGGCCATTATTATCTTTTATACTTTGCAACTTTAAATGATATGTTTAAAGAAAAGGAATTCTAATTTCACTGTGTTGGGGAATTTGTACATTTAAATGCATATAAAAGTAGGATTACAGAAATAGTATATTCAGCAAGTTTTATATATTTATATGGTAATACACTTGCACCAGAAAACTTGCGAAAGTGGATCATTTATATCTATTAGATGAACTAAAATTAAAATTTAAAAAAATAAAATAAATGGTTAATTATACAATGTACTATTGTGGCATAGGGTATATGAGATGTAATTAGTTTGTCCTAAATTTGATAAGAAAAAAGGTAAGAATAAAATTGATAAAGTTGGAATGTTTGGATTACTTTTGACTGTTTTTTCTGTTTTATTTTTTGTTAATGTTACTGGCATTTTTTTTTCCTTGGATTTTTTGAAATTTTGGTGTGAGTATGTGTGTGGCTGTGTAAAACTTAAACTAGTTATTCAAGGGTACATGGTATGCCACAATGGTTCATTGATGAATTCTTCAAGGCAGTTAGGGATGAACCTTGCCTAATACTGATAAAGTATATTCTTTGTGGATAATCCATTTGTCATCATCGAGCTTATTCCTGATTTTTTTTTCCTTTGCATGTGTAACAGGTTCATATTTATTGGTAATAGCACAACGTGAGTGTGTTGGATCTTACCTGGGCCATGCTATCTACAAAGTTTCACGCCTTGAAATTTTGCCATGCAATCTTGCTCTCAAGAGTACTGATGCTGCAAAGGTTAGAAATTTGTTTTGTTATCTTGGTTTTTGTGTTGGTTGATGCTATACTCTTTTCATTACTGTTTACACAGAAAAAGATGGAGACCGAGTTTTCTATGTTGCTAAATGCTGCAGAGGGGACCTCTGGTCTGTACTTTTCCTATGACATCAACTTAACTCTTTGGTGAGCATCATGATTTGGATTGTGTTCACATCTTATGATGCAAATATATTTTTGATTACCCAAGCCCTGTTTGATTGCTCGGGTGGAAAATGTTCTTTTGCAATAGTCTTTAGTTTTATAGCTAATATTTTGGGGAGCCATTTTTTTTTTTCTTTTCCCTCAAATGATGCTTCATTGGAGACAATTCCTCAAAGAGGCCATGTTGCTGTTGTTTTAAGTTAAAATGTAATTTCTAGGTTGTTATGAAGATATTTACAATATATCAAACTTTCAAATTATTCACTTTTCAAGTTTATCTGAATATTATTTTTTTCCATTTATATTGCTGATGATATTATTTCCATTTGTTGGACATTTGATCTTTGCAGTGCCCAGAGGCTTCATGATTTAGGAGATGAGTCAAAGAAACTTCCCCTTTGGAGACAGGTTCCTTTTCTTTATTTTCTATACCAAAGGGGCTTATTGACTTAGAATGGCCTGCATATGTTGTTTTAAGCTGTGTCCAAGGCATTTGCATGGGGAGATAGTTTGTTTTTTATAAAACCAGTCAAGGGTATTCTTGATAACTAGGATCTATTTGACTGACCCAACGCTATATTAATTTGTAATTTTCCTAGGTACAAATCATGGTTTTGAATGCTCATGTTATAAGTAAGATTCTCAGCATTCTTTTGACTTCGAAACAATGTTTCATGAATTGGCATGTCAGTCATTTCATGAATATACGCTTGAACAAGAACAACATTATTTCTACTCAAGAATGCATTGAAAACTAGAAAAACTAATATACTTGAACAAGAGCAACAGGATTTCTATTTGTAGAAGTATTAAAATCTAGTTTTCTGATAGAGTAGCAGACTTAATAATGAAATAACACCCTTTTTTGGATATATATTTATATCTATAGGTTTATCTCTTGTTGCCCTCATTGCTTTCTGAATCCTCTTTCACAGGCTGATCCCAGATTTCTTTGGAATAGTTACATGTTGGAACCACTAATAGATAACAATGTAAGATGTGTTTCTGAGCATTCATTTCTGTGACAGTAGCATAGGCCTTCTTTTTGGTGCTACTATGTATTTTGACTGGTTGTTGTTGACACTACATGCTGCAGCTTGATCCATACTTGCTTCCAGTCATCCAAGGCAGTATCCTGAATATTTGCAGCACCTTTTCTCTAATGTGATTATGCTACTGTTTTATTGTATAAGATTGTTATATTCCTACTTATCATACACCCCTCGGCCCCTCACCCCCACATTTATTGTCCTACCTTGACATGATATTAGGCTTTCAAAACTTCCAAGCAGCTGTCAGAAGGGATATAATCAATGTTACTCTTATCGCACGACGATGTACAAGAAGGACAGGTGAGGGTCATTTCACAAAAATAAATTGTTTGCTTGTTTAATATTTATGCAACTTGTAGCATTTAAATTTCCTTTTGTGTTTATGTTTGTTCCAATCATGACATTGTCATAAGTTAAAGTAATTGGTAATTTGAAAGGTACTCGAATGTGGAGGAGAGGGGCTGACTCTGATGGTTATGTTGCAAACTTTGTTGAAACTGAACAAATAGTGCAATGGAATGGTTTCTCAGCATCGTTTGTACAGGTAGTAAGCTGCTTGCTCTTAACACTTTCTTTCATTTATGGATTTATCCCTTGAAACCAAGATTTCCCTTGGTAAAGGACTCCATATATATCTAATATGATGCTGGGTTGATTCTTGCATGTTAATTGTGTCACTTGTCCCTGTTTCCTTAGGAAGCTTTAAATTGTCAAATATTCATCACGCGGCATGGTAATTTGTGTATGTCTCCAAGCACATTTGTGCTTTGATGAGTCTAATCTGCCTGCATGGAAGATATAATCAATTGAATTTACTCGTGCATAGTGATTTTTATATCTCAATTTGAAATTTGTGAATTTTATATTTACTAGGTTTGTCATTCCTCTTAGTTATTTGGTGTTAAATGGCATCTTGGTAATGCCTAAACTGATTACCTATCTGGTTCATACTTTGATTTGAGTTCCATTCCCATATCTTTTTGCTACAAAGACTACATTTCATTGGCAAAGATGTTTTGGAAATGCATATTAAATTTGATCACCTTATGAACTTTGTTCTCATTATTGCATTGTGTCAACTATCACATTCTCTTTTTGCAAATTTTAAATTGAGAAATTTCAGATTATCTCCTCACCCACCAACTGAGAAAATCTAATGTGTCCTTTCTTCTGGCATTTTTCGAAACTAAAACATGGACAAGATCTTTAACAGTTTTCTTAGGCTTTGTGTAACTTCCATACCATTTGCTCTCAGTAATCGTGCTTGATGAGGGCTGTCTTTCCAAATGATGTCCTTATCTGAATCTAAGGCTTGCCTTTCTCGATTTGTTTGTATGTGATGATGATGATGTTAGCATCAATATTGTTCAAGCCTACTTGATCCATCTTTCATGCTGAGGATCACCCCTAGGTGTGTAAACAAACCTGGTTCAATTTGGACGAAGCACAGCTTGAGCTCTGCCTGAATCAAATTGGGCCAGACCAAGATCAGCTTGGGCCCAGATCAGCTCCAGCTTGACCCAGCTCTGTTCCGAGCAGAACTTGAGCCAGCTAAAGCTTAATGCCTATGCAAACCCTAATGAGAACAACTATATATGTATATATATATATATATATTTATTTATGTATGTTATTGTGCTATCGAGCCAACTGCCTCAGGACCAAGCTCTGCTTGAAATCCAAATCAAGCTTAAAATTGATACCAGGCTCAGTTTGATTGGTTAATATATTGAGCCAGTTTTGAATATTAAACAAGACAAATTCTAGCTGCTCATAAGCAACTCATGTTTGCTAGTCCTAATCATGGCCATTTGTCTTCTATATGGATTCCCATCTGATGAAACTTGCACAAATCTGCTCAACTTTATTTGTTAGCTGTTCCCTTATGCACTCAATGATCATTTTAAGTCTTGGAATCAATCAGTAAAAGAAGTAAGAAATTAGAGCTCAATCTGTATGAATTCTATGACAAATCTCTGCAAGGTAATGAAGTCTGTATTGATGTACCACTTTGTGGATGTGCAACTTGCTTGTTTTGCCCTCATTGCCACAAAATATGCGTCAGTGATTTGAGCTATGGTAACATCAACCATGGCCATTACCATTCCCTTGATTATTCTATGTTGAATTTATAACCTTTTATTTTTTATGGTTTTGTTTGAGAGCCTTATGACATTCCATCTATATCACCTTTATTGTTTGGTTTGACTTTAATTTACACTTTCGATGCTAACATATATTTTCTCAAGTTTTTAACTGAAATTATAATGATCTCTATTTTGCATTTATTTTTGTGTTGGTTATGTTATGATATAGTTTTTCAAAGTTTCTATATGACTTTCAGTTTAGATCTGATTATGCATCGACTTATCAATTTACCTTGTGCAATTTAAACAAGTAATTTCACTGATTAGCAACAATCTGTTTGCCCATGGTCAATCTCACCAAATGAAATATAAAGCTGATCCTTTTTGGTGCAAGCTCGCCACTGTAGGGAAATTCTCTTGTCTCGACAAAACTCATCTCTATCTTTTGTGAAGTCTTGTATATATCGTTGTGCAAATGCTTCCAAGACTTGTGATCAACTTGCCTCAACACCATTCTGGCACTAATTCGAGCATGTTAAACTGAATTATTTGCAATTCGCTCTCTTGTGCTTCCCTAATTTGTCATTGTCCAAGGTTTTAGTCTAAAAGAAAAACTGAATATTTCACGTAAAGTACCATTGCATTGTGAATTTATGGAGGCTGCTGTTTTTTGAAAAATGAAAGAATAATTAAGGTTCTTTACCAATACTCCTAGTTTGGGAGGTTTTGGTTTGTGCATTAGATAGTTTTGGATTATTTAAAAGCCAAGGTTGGATAATTTACCGGAGGTAGCCTATTCTGTTGAAACCATCCTTATTGTGGGATATCACCAGTGAAGTGTAACAGGCGCTTAAGAGTGTCCATCAGTATCAATAGTCAATGCTCTACTATTACCTTCCTTTCTAAACAATTTTCTTGTGCTAACTTTAATTTGAAATGCTTATTTAGGAAAATTCTGAGCAAGAACTTGGTTTTCCATAGGACTACATTTAGCAGTTGACCCTTCTACATTAGCTAAGTTTGTGTTATTGTTAGATCTTTATTTTATTGATCTTCTAAACCTGATTATGTTCGACAATGCTGTTTTTTTTTTTTTTTTTTAACTCTTTTTGCTTAGGTTCGAGGATCCATTCCATTACTATGGGAGCAGATTGTCGACTTGACATACAAACCAAGCTTTGAGCTTGTCAAAGCTGAGGAGGCGGTGCGTCTAAAAGAACCCACTTTTTTTTTATATATATTCTGACCTTTTCTTTTTCTGATCTTCTCTTATATGGTCATCAACTTTTGGTTTAGTAAGGCCTATCTGGGATTAAAACTTTTGTGAAGCATGGGATAACTGAAAGCTTTGCTGGTTCTTTCTTGTAGCCACGTGTTGCTGAACGCCACTTTTTAGATTTAAGCAGAAAGTATGGATCTGTTTTAGCTGTTGACCTTGTCAACAAGGTAAATTTTTATTGTTGTTCTCATTATTTATTGATGATGCTGATTTCTTCTCTTGGTATTCCTTTTTTTTCTCTCCATTTACAAAAACCTGTGCCTTGTTACAACTTCTCAAAAACTTATACGCTTGAACTCCTGTGCATCAGCAAAAATCGCACTTTATGAAGTTTGCCTTTTCTCTCTTATAATTCAATATTCATGAAAAAATTTGGATAAATTGAATTGAGTCAATTGACTTGATACCCAGACTTCGTTCAAATTCTGCTTACATTTACCTCTACTATTGAAGATAATAGTTCTTCAGAGAATTTAAGGTGTTTCTATTAGTTTTAGGGGATTTGGCAAATTAGCTTTAGTCTGGTATTTGGTGTATGATTTGGCGCTTTGTCCATATATTTGTGCTCATTTGATTACATTGACATGCATTAGCTCATTCTGCGTAGTTTTTTTTATGGAGTATAATAGTTAAATTATCTTGCTATTCTGTTGCTACTATCAGCATGGAAGTGAAGGACGACTAGGAGAGAAGTTTGCCAATGCTATGCAAAATCTTGGTAATGATAATATAAGGTAAGATAATCTCTCATATCATATATTGTTTGTATGCTATTCTCCTTTGATTAATTCCCTCTTGATGCACTAGATATGTACAATTTGACTTCCACCGGATTTGCGGTCATATCCATTTTGAACGGCTTTCTCTCCTTTACGAGCAAATCGAGGAATACCTTAAAAATCATGGGTATGCATTTTTCTTTTTCTTTTTTATCATGAAAAGTTATGCTTGTAGCTATCACAATTTGATCCATGAGGAAGGGACACTTTCTTTTCATTGTAGCTATCAAATTCTTTTTTGTTTATAATATAGCTTGACATGTGGATCTGAAACTAAAATTTATTTGATGGATTGTATGCTAAACTATAGTTAATGGGTTTTATCTGTAAGTGATTAGAGCTGTATGTTTTAGATCTCACAGTTCTAATGTACAGATAATTTGTTTGATCATTTCACAACCATTGTTGTATCTTCAGATTCTAATTTTAATTTTATGCTGGTTCCTTGGTTCAGATTTGAGGCCAAGGCTGGCTTCCCAAATCAGAGAAGTGTAGTTACAAATCTGATAAGTTTCAGAATAAAGATATCCTGTGATTGTTATGGAGGTTGATATCCATAAGAATTTATAACAATATTGTTTGAAATCTAATTCTCTGCATTTCAACTAATTCTTAAATTTTAAAAAATTTTGAGATGTGCTATTGCATATTCCCTCCTACATTATCCTACACTCAAACTGTTATAAGATCAAACAGTGAAAAGAAAATAAGACACATAAAAGGAAGATCTATCTTTTTCTTAATGGATAATATCAGTAGATAACTTCTGTGGGAACAAATCTGCCAACTTATCTCTTCTTACTTCTAATCAACATTGACTGTAGGTTATGTGAACCATCATAATCAGAAAGAAAAAGGAACAAGCCTGATCACCTGTGCTAAATTTGGGCACCTGTCACATATGCAATAAGGATACTCCTTAGAAGTCAAAATCATCAAAACAATCTAATCTTATATGACTTGAAACTTGATCCTTGTAATATGACTATTATGAAGATATCCGGGGGCCTGAACAGAACTTACTACTCTAGAAAGCCAACAAGTGATTTATTGGCTGCAGAATTTGAGGGCATGCTATGGAGCAAGCCTTCTATATGCTTCTAGATTTGGAATGATTCTAGATACACTAACTATCAAACTGCAAAGTAATGACCAAGATAAATTTGATGAACAGTGGTATTTCCTAATTCATCCCTTTTGAGAGAAAGGAAATGATTGCCTTGCTGAAAGCCCATTTTGTTTTCCAATGTGTATGTGAAATAGACGATAGCCAACTATATTTTTCCCTATCAAAGACCATTGAAAGATGTAATTAACTTTTGTTTGCTGAAAAGCATGTACCATCCATATCTACTTATGTCAAATATCCGTTCTTTTTGTTCAAGCAACTTGGTAAGCAACGTGGTATTTCAACTATCCATGCCCATTGCTAACATTTGATCTTCATCATATTATTTGTTTACATTTTTGAAGAGGGAATTATATATTTTGTTCAGAATGATGTTCTATGTAAAAACAGACTCTGGGTTACCTCATTTCTTGTTTCATTTTGTAGGTATTTCTTATTAAATGAGAAAGGAGAGAAGGTTAAAGAGCAGACTGGTGTTGTAAGAACCAATTGCATTGATTGCTTAGACAGAACCAATGTTACGCAGGTAACAGCTGGATTACTGTCTTGTGACAAGTCTTCAACAGAATTAAACATAAATCCTTTATTTCAGTTTTACTAGATTTGTAATTGTAATTTAACCTATTTATCTATTCATTTCTTTGTAATTATTTCAGTGAACTCTTTCAGTTAATATTATAATTTTGAACAACAGAGCATGGTTGGGAGGAAAATGTTGGAAAGTCAGCTTCATCAAATAAGAATTTTTGGTGCAGATGAAACTATTGGCTCACATCCTGATTTTGATGCAAGTTTTAAAATATGTAAGCACATCTCTCTAGCCTTTCATAACATTATCGTAACCATTTTGAGTCCATGTTATGGGATTGATGATGACAAAACTTCTAGATGTTGGTTGAATATCATGTTCATATTGTTTTATCATCCATTTCAGTGTGGGCTAATCATGGTGACGAAATAAGCATCCAATATTCTGGTACTCCTGCTCTGAAAGGAGATTTTGTAAGGTAAATATCCAAGTTTCTTATGCTAATATATATGTATTAACCTAATTTTTAATCGCTTATAGAGATTATACAAGGTTTACATGAGTGAGTAATTTGTCTTCGAAAGATATGATGCATGATCTGACACATTTGTGTGGAACATATTTTTCTGCTTCACCCTTGAAAGTTGAGTTTGTTAGGTAAATATCTGAGTCTCTTAGGTCTTATATATTAATTTAATTTTAAACTGACTTATTGAGGTTGACTTGTTATAAGGGCTTGCATGGGGGAGTAATTTCTAATTTGTCTTCGTAGCATTAATGCGTGCAACATTTACACGGGGCATTGCTTTTCTGGTTCACACTTAATTACGAGAATGGATCACTTATTATAAATCATCTGAGAATATTATCTGGGCAACTATTGCCATGGCTGTGCTTCTTGATATTTCTTGTGGAATTTTTCATAGTTGTGAGCATGAGTTAGTCAGTGCTGCAAATCTGACTTCTAGCTTTCTTCTAGGAAATCAAATGCATGGTTCATATTGCAGCAGTATGGAGGGTACCTTACATGTAGAACAGAAAATCTTTTAGTTTCATTTGTTTAAGCTAATAAATCAAGATGAAGTAATGGAATAAGACAAAGACCAATATTTTGCCTCATTAGTAAGAAAGGGCAATGACATTCGCATGATGTATGGCAATAAGAAAGTGTGAGATGTGCTTATGCTGAAGGCTGCAGTAATAATGTGGTCAGCTGAAGAACATGAAGCAATGAAAGCAAAACATGACTAATGCAAATTAATGAATAATAATTTATCATTTTTATAGGTTCTTGTATAATAAAATTAAAATAAATATTTAAACATAGATTGCCTATATTCACATTTTGATTACTTTGCAGATATGGGAAGAGGACCGTTCAGGGAATTCTCAACGATGGATGGAATGCTCTAGCTCGATATTACTACAACAACTTTGCTGATGGGACCAAACAGGTTTTAAAGCTTTCTTCACTAAATACATCCGTAGCATTTAACTGCAGAACATGTAGCTTGAAAATACAATGAAGGAACAAACTAGCAATTTTCTGAAGCCTTATATTTTATGCTCAGCCTTTTTTGTGTATGTGTAATCGTGAATAGTGACACAATTTTTGCTCTGTTTGATCCTTCTCCTAATTGTTTGAAGAATTACCTTTGTAATGTTACTTATTCACTTTAAATTTTCTTTTTAAATTCAAGAAATCTTTTGGTATCATAGTACTTTATATTCTTTTAGATAGCTTTAGTCTGTGCCATGATAATGAATCTTGGGTTTTCTTTTCTTTTCTTTTTTTTTTCTTTTTTTGTTAAAATCAATGTCTGGTTGTTATGCTATGCTGTTTCAGTCATTTGCTTGGGCTTTGTGGTTACTATAGTATAAATAGATAAATGTTGCTTCTTGAACATCCGTTTATCATCATGATATATAGTTTCATGTTGAGCTTGAACTGTTTTCATGCAGCAATTTAGGCAGTGTCTATGTCTATAGGCGTTATTTTATGTTCATGTTCTCATTTATTAATTAACTGTATACAGTAAATGCTGGTAATTGTGATGAGTTGTGTAGCATAGTATAACTGAGTATTGAAATATATGTAGGCCTAATTGATTTTACATTGTTATTCTCTCTTGAGTTTTGAATCCTTCACTCTGCTGGCTAATTCTGTTATGGAACATTATCACGTCCTTAAATCTATATACAATTATGTGATACTATTAAAATCATATCCTTTTTCTGTTTAACTTTTTTCTGTGAAATATGTCAAATCTCATTCTTGCATAAATTTTTGTTATTCATAAATTATTAGGATGCTATGGATCTGCTGCAAGGGCATTACATCGTGTCTGTTAATCGTGATATGGCTTTTCCAGCCCAACCAAAAGGGCTTGAGGCTTTTGCTGTAAGTGAACTCCAGTTTATTCCTGATAGGGAAGGATTTGATTCTTTTGAGTTTATAATTTGATTTGCTATTGTTTCTTCCCTTCAGTAATAGGTGATCTGAATTTTGAATGCTTAACTTTTCGCTTTAATATATCAAAGAGTTTTCCTTCCTCTCATGATTTCTGATGGACTTTTTGGTAGCCTTGGGATCAACTTTCTTATGATTGTATTGAAATTAAACAGTATTTGATTTCTTAATGCTTTCATTTGTTGCAATGGACCAAGTGTGGTTAGCGATCAAAGATCCATTACTGATGCTCTTTTATTTTATGCTTAATTCTCCTGCAGATATCTGCCTTTTCTTTTGATGTTTCTGATTGTGAAAAATGCTATAAACATTGGTTTTTATGTTAATAAACTAGGTGTTCAACTTCATAACGTCCATTAAATTACATATTATATCAGTTGACTTGATCTTGAGCTAACTTCTGCCGGAAACTTAGCATCTTTTTATGGGGTCCAATTTGTTGGCTCATCTTTTATTAAGCTAAAATGAGACTATGAAGATGTTTCATTTTGTCTTGCAGTCTTTCCGACTGGCTATGGTGCTGGTTCTAGCTGGACTATTGTTCGCATTTATGTCACTCCGACAAGGTGAGATGCATGTGGTTTTGATTAAATATTAACAAGACAAATATACTCTTTGCCATGATCTAGTGAGTGTTTGCACATATAATGGTATCTATGTTGCAGGATAATAGAACAGAAATTTATCTTCATTCATTCATTCATTTGCTAAGCTATCATTTGTTCTTAAATTCAACTATTCAATCAAACACTGGAATACCATTTTCCCAATTTTCCGGTTTTTGGTTGGATAAAGAAACCTACTGTTGCACTTTCTATGTTTTTTCGTCACGCTCTTTACTAAAGGTATGGAAGTTATATTGATGAGCATCTTTTTGTCATTTCATTTGCAGCTCGACACGATTTTCGCTATTTATTTTTCCCATTTTTCTGGGCAAGCCTTAGTCTTGGTTTAGCAGCATTTGTGAGAGCTAATGGCCGAATTTTCACGAACAGGCCTCGACTTTTCAGATCACGGCATTGGCATTGATATTCCTCCGCTGCAGACACACAGCCATATATTTGTTCTTGTGGTCCTGTTCTCACTAATTTCTTTTTTGGGATTTTGATTGTTAGTGGTTGATTTGTTCTTGTTGGTATTCATTTATCACTTGTGTCTATTTTTCCATTACTGCTTTTTTGTTGATAAATTTCCCAAACGAGGCTTGACCGTTTTTATATAAGAAATTTGATGTTTGTTTAAAATTTTAGTCTTCTTCCTGTTATAATATTTTGTTCAAACTGGAAATTCTTCTTTTTTTTTTTTTTTCTATGTTTCAGAAAAGTTAACGTTGAAAAATTCATCATTATTTTGACAATAAGCATCTTCTGGTTTTTTAACCCTTGTTTCCAAGAGAATGACTACTTAAAATTATGACATTTAAAGTTTTTATTTCTAGGAAAAACAATTAATTGGTACTTATTGTTTTCAAGATGACCTTGAATGACTATTCTACTAGAAATTATGATATTTAAAGTTATTCTTTCTAGGAATAAGAATTAATTGGTCCCTAGTTTTGGGGGTAAATTCAAAGGGATCCTTGTAGTTTCTTAATATATCCAGGAGAGACCATTTTCAACCTTTTCTTTTGTTTTATTTTTTAAGGAAAAAAATGTTTTTAATTTGAAATTCAAATTTAATGTAACGTAATTTACAATTATAACATAACCATAAATACTTGAATAATTTTGTATTTTTGTATTTTTTTTGTGTCGTTTTAGAGGAATTATAAATATGAAATCAGGAACCATGTGATGTGGACATCAGGGTACACTTTTCTTTACATACTAATTTATATTGTGGAAAAATATTATTTTAATACTTATAATTATTGTATTAATCAAAATTTAACTATTAACTTTATTATTAAATTATTTACTAAAGTTATTACTATACCTATTAAATTTATTAAATTTAATTATTAAACCAATCCAAAAGAGTAAACTCTTATATCATAATATGGCAAAACATCCTCAATGAATAGTAGAATTTGTGTGTTGTACAGTTCCAAACAGTATTTACTATATTAAGTATTGTTCACCAACAGCTGATAATGAGCGTTCATAGATTTCTTATTTATAAATGATCCTCTCATAATACTATCTAACTTCTCTGATGTTATCAACCCTATAAAACAGATAAACACAAAAGAAAAGAAATTTTTATGGAAGGAAATTTATTTTTCAAATTATTAAAACTATATCGATGAAAATGTCAGTGCAATATAATTTAATTGATTTCATTAATTTATAGTGATTTGTTTTTTCAAATATATGAATATATGCTTCATAGGAGCATGAAAATAATTATATATGATTTCATGTGTAGATAACTACAATTTTATACTGTTCACAATATAAACTGTTGTATTTATACATATACATTGTACTTATATATACTACTGTGTATACCTACTCATGTGTACACCTCTTTTGTATTTGTATGGGGTGGTTTCTCTAATGAACACATTCATTCATTCTTTCACACTTTGTCTATCATGGTATCAGACGCCGACCGATCTCGCCGGATATTTACCGGAATATAGTCCGGTTTGTGACGTCGACACCGACGCTGATGTTTGCCTCGTCCATCCTTATCGGAGTTTGTCATTTGTTGGGTCTTCCTCGTTTCCCTGACAAGCGTGTTCCATCTTCGACGTCGTGCTCTCTGTGCTCGCTGTGAACTCATCACCGATAGCCTCGTCGTGCCTCCCTGACGACCGTTCCGTTGCGCCTCTCCAGCGACAGTTCCATCGTATTTCTTCGGCATTATCTGTGCATGTTACCGACGACTTCAATCTCTCGTTGTTCGTCCTCTTGTCTCTTTGATAATATCACAAGCTTTGTTTGTTTTCCGACGAGCTTTCCACCTATAACCTGACCTCGCCGGATTGTACTTGTTTGCAGCCATGCTCCACCGCCGTCGTCAAGCTTTCGAGCCATCCCACAAGCTTCACCGGTCAATCCATCCATCCAACAAGCTTCACCGGTCAACATTCATCACACAAGCCTCACTTGGTCAACATCTATTAGTAGAAATATCACAATTTCCAATCCTCCACCCACTCAGCCTACCAGATCGTACTCCTATTTCCACTATCTCTGGCATCACACCTTACGAGCGTCTTTACTCCCTTCCTCCCTCCTATGGTCATCTTCGTACGTTTGGTTGCACTTGTTTTGTTCTTTTGCCCACTGTTGAGAAAACCAAACTTTCTCCTCATTCTGCTATGTGCATCTTTCTGGGATATAGCTCTGAACACAAGGGCTATCGTTGTTATGATCCCCATTCTCACCGTCTTCGTATTTCCCGTCACGTTATCTTTCTTGAAGACACCCCTTATTTCTCCTCATCTTTTCCAAATCTTTCTTTTCTTCAGTCTTCCGCCAGTGCATCCCCTTCTGTCCACTCTATAGTTTTTTCGAGTACCACTACCACTATCACCTCTGTGCCCTCTCTAAACATCTCCATAGACACTTCTCCTATTCCTCTTTCCTCTTCTTCTGGGTGTATTAACAGTTCCAGTGATCCGCCTTCTCTCTCCATCGACCCGTCCTCTCCTTAAGATGCTCCTACTATTCCTCAACGTTATCCAGACCATCCTCGTCGCCCTCCTGCTCGGCAAGCCCTTTCTCTCTCCTCTACCTATTCTTTCGATTTCCAAGCTTTTCTTGCTACTATTCACTCCCATTCTGAGCCGCAATCTTATCATGAGGCTATGAAACATCCCCAGTGGCAACAGGCTATATTAGAGGAACTTGAAGCTCTTCAGCGCATGCATACCTGGGATGTTGTTCCTCTTCCATCTGGTATTACTCCTATCAGTTGTCGGTGGGTCTATCGAGTCAAGACCCGAGCCGATGGTAGTATTGAGCGCCACAAAGCGCGTCTGGTTGCTTGTGGTTTTACTCAGGAGTATGGTATTGATTATGAGGAGACATTTGCTCTTGTGGCCAAGTTTACCACTGTTCGTCTTCTTCTCGCTATTGCTGCTACTCGTCAATGGCCACTTCATCAGTTAGATGTGACGAATGCCTTCCTACATGGAGATCTTTCTAAGGATGTCTATATGACTCCTCCTCCTAGTTTCTCTCATCCTTCCAAGCATGTTTGTCATCTTCGTCGAGCTATCTATGGGCTCAAACAGGCTCCTCGTGCTTGGTTTGAGCAATTTCGCAGTGTGGTTCTCACTCTTGGTTTCACCGAAAGCTCTCATGATTATGCTCTATTCACTCGGCAGACTCCTCGAGGCATCACTATTCTTCTTCTTTATGTTGACGATATGGTTATTACTGGTGATGATGTTGATACTGTTATTTCCTTGAAACAGCGGTTACACACCGAGTTTCAGATGAAAAACCTTGGTCCTCTTCGTTACTTTCTGGGCCTTGAGGTTGCCTATTCTCGTCGAGGCTACTTGGTGTCTCAATAGAAGTACATATATGACATTTTTTGACGAGCTGATATCACTGATCTCCGCACTGCCTCTACTCCTATTGAGCTGCATCACAAGCTCTCCTCTTGTAATGGTGAGCCTTTGCCAGATCTCACTCGCTATCGTGCTCTTGTTGGTGCTCTCGTCTATCTGACCATCACTCGGCCTGATATTGCATATGTTGTTCGTGTTCTTAGTCAGTTTGTGAGTGCACCTCGTTCTACTCATTACACTGCCCTCTTACGAGTTCTTCGTTATCTTCGTGGCACTATACTCACTCTTTACTTTTTTCTACCACTTCATCTCTTGAGTTGCGCACCTATTATGATGCCGATTGGGCAGGTGATGCCGCTGATCGACGTTCTACTACAAGTTTCTGTATTTTCCTTAGAGATTCCCTTATTTCTTGGAAAAACAAGAAACAATCTACTGTTGCTCTTTCTACTACTGAGGCTGAGTATGGTGCTATGACTTCTACTGCTAAGGAAGTTCTTTGGCTGCGTCAGATTTTAAAGGACTTTGGTATCTCTATCTCTGCCCCCACTCCTATACTTTGTGATAACCAAAGTGCCATTAAAATCGTTGCCAACCCAGTATTTCATGAGCGTACGAAGCACTTTGAGATTGCTCTTCACTTTGTTCATCATCATTATCTTGCTGGCAATATTATTCTTCCTTATGTTGCCTCCACACAGCAGATTGCTGATCTTTTCACTAAGACACATACTGTCTCTCAGTTTCAGTTTTTAGTTGACAAACTCTCGGTTCATGACCCACCGTGAGTTTGAGGGGGCGCGCTAGAGTATTTATACATATACATTGTACTTATATATACTACTGTGTATACCTACTCATGTGTACACCTCTCTTGTATTTATATGGGGTGGTTTCTCTAATGAACACATTCATTCATTCTTTCATAGTTTGTCTATCATAAACTATAAGCTCTTATATGAAAACAACCATTTCATTTTGTTTGATACAACAAAAATACAATGACATAACTTGCAATCTCTCCAGTAGGGAAGCACTAACAAAGAAGAAATAACCAATTTGTTACAAATTGAGTAACAAACATCCTCTATTCTGCTTAAAAACCTCTCTCATTTGACCTTTGACAACGCCCCGAAAGTGCACGGGTTTGTCGAGGTAATAAAATTTACCCCGGTGAGTGGGTAGTCGAATCCTCAGGGAATAGGGAGTTAAAATACGAGATTTCACTATTTAAGCTATGTGGAGTATGGAAAGATAAGAATAGAATCGATGAGTGAATATGGAAGCAAATACAATAAAAGACAAGAAATCGAATAGAAAGATGGAAGATAAGAAAGTGCAAGTAAAAAAGAATAGAGAGTAATTGGCAATGGATGAAATAGGGTATCCCGGACAAGCTACCTCTAGGATCTATGCTTCTAGTGCAAGACGATGCTATTATACTTTCCTATTGATGTCAATTGAGTCGAGGAAATCCTTAGATACACGGTCCCAAACCTAAGGACAACCGTGACTAACCCCAACATTATGCCCCGGTATTAGGATTCACGTCAACCCTTCACTCTGTCGCTGGCACGACTAAGCCCCAGGGGAGTATATCTACCTAAACCTCACACTACGTGGGATTGCTTTAAGTTCTAGGGACTCCTAGTGGTAAAACCTGTTCCTATGTGTAGTTCTAACCCTTTGGACCAGGTGGAAGAACCCTAGTCTAGATTAAGCCCCAGTGCATAGGATTCACTTCAACCCTTCACTTTGTTACTTGCGTAACTAAGCCCCAGGGGAGTTTATCTACCTAGCACTTCACTCTATCTCGACCGCTAAGAAATCAAGGAAACGGAGGTAGAGAGAAACCACATCGAAAGGGAAAGGGGACGCTTCGCTACCTCACGACTCACCCTCTCAACCCTCTTCAATCTTAAATAGTCTAATCCTATAGGAGTTGTCACACCTCCAAAGGACAACCTAGATTATTCTCAACCCTAGTGTCACGTCTAAAGGAAAACATTAACAAGATGAAATTAAGATCCAAACTCAATTTTTATTCATCAATAATGGAAAAGCATAATAACAATATCAAAGAAACATAATAACCCTAGAGTTTACAAGTCCGAATACCCACAAGGGGTTTAGCTCCTCATGGAGCTATACATGTTCATCAAAATATAAAAGAAAGCACAAGGTAAAGATATCGATGAAAAACCCCCTTGCGTATGGTGTGGCCGTGGTCTTGTGCGGCCGCCGGATGTCGGTGACGATGCTGATGGCGCGCTCTAAACCTCCACGAAGTCCTCTCCAAAACCCTAGCCGCACTCTCCAGAAGTTGGGGAGAAAGATAGGCGAAAAGCTATTTTAAAAGTCTCCAAAATCGCTCTTTATATTGTTGAGTGCGGCTTTAAAAATCAGACTTATCGGGACTTCACACGGCCGTGTGGAATTTCCACACGGACTTGTGAAGTTTCTGGCTTGCTGGAAAATTAATTCACACGGCCGTGTGAATTCTCTGGAATTTTGAATTTCGGCCGAAGATAAACAGTAGCTTGCTACAGTATTTTTACTACAGTATTTTGACCCGAAACGCTCCCGAATTCGTCATTCTTCATTGAGGCCGTTGAATTGGGCACACAATCAATGGTAGATCGTGCCGATTGCTTCAAATCTCCTAATTGGTGAAGTTCTCCTTGTTAGCATGAGTTAGACTTATTGTGAATGTGACTGCCTTTGTGCCCCTCCAAAGGAGGTTGACACACACTCACAAGTCTCTACTCATGCCGTGCTCCTTGCTTAGTCCGAGAATCTTCCCAACAATGGCGAACACGATCTAACTTCGTTCCTTTCCTTCACTTTATCTTCACAACCCTACCATGCACAAAAGTAAACAAATGCACACTTTTTAGTGATAAAATCTGATTAAATTAATGCTCATTGCAAGATAATAACGCTTTGCATTACTATAACATGAGCACTTATCAACCTCTTCTCATCATTTTGCTTTATCATAAAAAACACAAACATCCTAAAAAGGAAAAAAAGTCATAAAACTGGAAGTAGCATGGTATTCAAAATGTCCACTTATGATGTTTAACCATGATAGTGGCTTTTAGAAATGTGAAGAACTCAAGTTGATATCAGTAATTAATTCACTAAACTAGGAGAGAAGATTATTATATGATAGAAATAACTTATCGAAAACAATGTTCATGCATGAGAGTAAACAAGCATCAAAGATTTAACCTTTTTTAAATCAATTAATTATAATAGATGTCTCATGTCCTCCTAATGCATCGATATTATCTTCCTATAAAATAGCATGATGGCGGACATACTTTTCTTTTGTTATCAAATTTTTGAATTAGTAATTTAGAAGCATATCTGATCCTGAGTTTTTTTAGCAGCAACCACATTTAGTGAACACATGAGATTAAACTAATTATAGAATTAAGGTAGAGTGTACAATTTAGCCTAGACAAATCTATAAAGTTTGGAAGATAAATCAGAATCATGTCATGTATCAAAATCAAGTTCAAGAAAAGTAATCCAAGGATGAGGATAGACCAGTCGATGCATTGTCTGTCTTAATACAAAAAAGAAGCTTTTAAAAACTATGCGCAAACTCTAGTTTAGTTAAAAGGGAATCACTAATACATTCCAATGCACCTACAAAATCATTGTTAGGTTTACAAATTAAACATCAATACATGTTCACGCAACTTAAAAATTACCCTTTTACCTCTGTAATTTCAATATATCAAAAAAATCAAGAGCACATAAATTTATTTTAATTTAATAGCTTTCATATATTGAAATAAGAGGATAACATAGTAATATTACACAAAAAGTAGATAAAATATGGTTTTCCTTCTTAGTCTCACTTTGATACAACCGTTCCACTTAAGCTTTCATCTGAGCAGCCGAGTGGTGCTTTAGCTACACTGGATCCACTTGAGACGAGTGTTGTGAAACAAAAGGCACATCGAAGTGTCAAGCAACCTAATTGGATGGTGGATTATGAAGTTTGGCATATGGGTGAAGGTAGGCTGTTGGATCAACATGGGAGTAAAGGATTTAAATCATGAGTTATTGCATGATTTGGTTATTATCTAACCTGTAATGATTTGGTCTTGATTTGGTTATTATCAACATGGGAGTAAGGATTTAAATCATGAGATGATTATGCTAACCTGTAATGATTTGGTCTTGATTTGGTTGTTGCTTATATAAGGCTATTAAAGTTGTCGATGAGGTCAATGAATAATATAATGGATTCTCTCCTTCTTCTTTTTCTTTGAGTTCTTCTTCTTTTCTTGAATTTCCTCCTCTCTACTCATTTTCTCTTCCTTGTTGGAGTAAGTATGATTGTTGATTTGGGGCTTAAGTTGGATGACTCGTTTTGCATTTTAGTTCCATACTATTTTTATATGGGTTAATTTGATATTTTACTTATTTGTGAGCCCATTGACCAATTTTGGAATAACTTAGGGGGTTCTATGAAACTTTTCCTTTTTCCCCTTTTGTATATGCGAATTGCTCATCATCGTGAACATAGAGGGTTTTTCTTGCTGCTCCATGGATGTAGGCTTGATTCAAAGCCGAACCACGTTAAATTCCTGTGTTCTTGTGCATTTTCTTTCTTTTTCATTCCCTATTCCCTATTTGCTAATTCTCTGTTTGTTTTTCCACAACAAAGTGGTATCCGAGCAAGGTTCGATTATGAAAGGGAATGCCTGGATCTTGATCTAGAACACAGGTAGTAGTTGGATCTCGCACGATATGGATGGCTGCTTCAAATGCAAAATTTGAAATTGAAAAATTCGATGGAAACACAAATTTTGGGATGTGGCAATGTGAAGTGATGGATGTTCTTGTGCAATAAGGGTTAGATGTAACCCTAGAAGATAAACCAGATGATATGGAACAGACTGAGTGGGTGAAGATGAATAGATTGGTGTGTGGCACCATTCGTCTCTGTCTTGCAAAGGAGGTGAAGTATTTCGTGATGAAATAGACTATGGCGAAGGATTTGTGGCAGAAACTGGAAGATAAATACATGATGAAGAGCATTCAAAATCGTTTGTATTTGAAAAGGCAAGTTTTCCGGTTTTCATACAAAGAAGGTACGGCAATGATGAAGCTGATGAGTGCATTTTATATCATGTCTCTTGCCTCCTATTATAGTCTTTTCTCGGTCCTTAAGCATATTTACTGATTGGAATTGGTGTTGTTTAAAGTATTTTTATTCCTTGTGTAGGAATCTGGGGCTCGAGTCAATTTGGTGTGAAACCGAGAGCGTTTCCCGTGTGTGCAGTGACCAATGGTCCAGAACTGGCTGACACGAGGATGACATGCCTGCGCCCCAAGTGTTGCAAGTTCCAGCCTGGAGTGTAGAAGAGCTAAAATCCTGACACGGGAGTGTCCCAGGTAGGACACGGTCACCACACGCCCGTGCCTCAAGTGCTGCAAATATCAGGAGACGTTCTCTCATGAACGACACGGCCACGGTGCCTAGGATACGGTCGGGTGCTAGGTAACACGGGGGACACACGCCCCTGTCCCAACTGCTGTAAATCTCAGGAGTTTCATCCTAGGATTTCCAAGAAGAGTACACAGTCTGAACATGCCCGTGTCCAGACCGTGTCGGGCCCCGAATCAGCCTTTTTAACTCCAGAAATTAGGGTTCTTTCTCATCTTTTGTTTGGGGATTCATCTCTCCATCGGGAGGACGTTGATGAGATCAAAGATCAAGCTTCACCAAACCGCCTAAGGAGATCAAGGACTAGTAGGAGGCATTGCAAGAGGTGGAGTTGGCGCAATGACACTACAAGGGTGGACATCTTGAGTATTGAAGGGGGTTCTTTCTCTCTTTCTTTGTTCTATCTTTTGCCTTACCTTGTGTACCTGCCCTCAGGGGCCAACTGGCCATAGAGCCTTGGTTGTGGACAATTGTCAGACTGTATTGCTTATCAACTCATTATATTTGGCTATGGAGTTCTAATTGATGCTTGTGTTTAATCTTGTATTGCATAACTGTAGTGTGTTTGGAGTGCATGGTTGCTAGGTTATCTTAGCAAAACTGTAGTGTATCTACGAACACATAGATGCAATATTGCTTGTGAGCACACACGATTGTCATTGAAATGTACCGAGGTAATCAACTAGGATGAGATAGTGTGCACGAGTCATTGGAGACTTCCGTAGGGATTTACTCTTGTGATTGTTGAATACTTAGTCATAATCTCCTCCATTATCATCACCATTACCTTTTACTCATTGTTGTTATGATCCAATACCTTTTTTATTTGTTTCACTAGACATCAAAGGAGCAACGAGTACTTTAAGTACAGTTCCCTGTGGTTCGACAACCTACTCTTAATTGAGTACCACTTTATTACTTCTTGCGGCCCGTACACTTACGGAGAGCGCATCAGAAGCATATTCACTCTTTCAATAAATTGATTGCTGATTTGTTAAATCTAGATGAAGAAGTTAAAGATGAAGATAAAGCCTTATCGTTATTAAGTTCATTACCTGATTCGTTTGATCATTTTGCCACCACACTAATTTGTGGTAAAGATTCAATAACATTTAAGGATGTTTCTAATGCTTTGATGAATAATGAATTTCGTAGAAGAGATAAACAAGCCCAGTTTAAGAATTCAGAATCACTAGTAGTAAGGGGACGGATAGAGCAACGACAATCAGATAAGAAGAACAAGTTTCGGTCCAAGTGTAAAGAAACTTTGAGAGGAACTTCAGCAGATGGTAGAAAAATTCCAGCAAAAGATGAGTGTTCATTCTGCCATAATAAGGTTCATTGGAAGAAAGACGGTCTAAAATTAAAGCCAAAGGAGAAGGAAAAAGAGAAGAAAACTGAGAATGCTAATGTGGCCCCGGGGGATGATGACTCTGAGTTTGCTTTGGTATCCACTCTTGATAGTATTCCAAATAGTTGGATCATGGATTCTGGTTGTTCATACCATATGTGTCCAAATAAGGATCATTTTACCAGTTTAGAGTTATCTGATAATGGGACAGTCCTCATGGGAAATGATCATACATGTGAAAAGAAAGGAGTAGGCTCAATATGTTTGAAACTTCATGATGGAACCATCAGGGAATTGACAAATGTCTGGTATGTACTAGATTTGAAGAAAAATCTGATATCTTTGGGTGCTTTGGAATCTAGAGGTTTCAAAGTCACAATGGAGGCAGGTGAGCTGAAAGTGTCCAAGGGTGCTGTGGTTGTGATGAGAGGGGTTAGACAAAGGAATTTGTATTTTCTACAAAGAAAAACAGTTATAGGTGGAGTTGCTACGATTATTGACAAGTAGAGTGAAGGTGTTTCTGATGCTTCTAGGTTGTGGCATATGAGGCTTGGACATGCTGGTGAGAAGGCTCTACAAGGGTTGGTCAAGCAAGGCTTTGTTAAAGGGTGCAAAAACATGCAAGATTGATTTTTGTGAACATTGTGTATTGGGAAAACAGACCAAGGTGAAATTTGGAACCTCAGTACATTAGACTGAAGGAATTCTCGATTATGTGGTTTGGGGGCCAACACAAGTTGCATCTTTAGGAGGAAAGCATTAGTTTGTTACATTTGTAGATGACTTTTCCAACAGAGTTTGGGTCTACACAATGAAGACTAAAGATGAGGTTTTTAACACCTTTTTTGGTTTGGAAGAAAATGGTTGAGAATCAGACTGGAAGGAAAATAAAGTGGTTGAGGTTTGACAACGGAGGTGAGTACAAGTCTGATTGTTTTCAAAAATTTTGTGAAGATGAAGGTATTATGAGGCATTTCACAGTGAGGGGAAATCCACAACAGAATGGGGTAGTAGAGAGGATGAACAGGACCTTGTTGGAAAAGGTGAGGTGTATGTTGTCCAATGCTAATTTGGGCAAGATGTTCTAGGGCAAAGGCAGTGACATATGCATGCCACCTCATCAATAGATTACCATCAGCTGCACTTGAAGATAAAACACCTTATGAGGTGTGGACTGGAAAACCTGCTACTGATTATGATTCTTTGCATATTTTTGGTTATACTGCTTACTTTCATGTCATAGAAAGTAAACTTGATCCAAGAGCAAAGAAAGGTGTATCTTTGGGTCTTTGCAGTGGTGTCAAAGGATACAGGCTATGGTGCCCAGAGTTGAAGAAGATATTAAGCAGAGATGTTACATTTGATGAAGGCAAATTTTTGAAAAGTGAAATACAACCTAGAAAGAAAATTATGCAAAGAAGGAATGTGCAACAGGTGGAGTTTGAGCATAATGCAGCTAATTCTCAGATGGATGCAACCCCTACACCTACAAATGATTTTACAGATCATAATGATGGAGGTTCCCAGCATGAACCTGAACAGCATGATAATAATATAGCTACAACTAGGACAAAGAGAGAAAGTAGAAAGCCACCCCGATTTGCTGACATGGTTGCTTATGCATTGCCTATTTTAGAAGATGACATTCCAACCACCTATAAAGAAACCATTAGAAGTTCAGAAAAAGTGGATTAGAATAAGGCTATGGATGAAGAAATGCAATCTCTTCAAGAGAATAACACTTGGCAGCTTGTGAAGCTACCAAAGGGAAAAAAAGAGATTGGTTACAAACGGGTGTATGCAAAAAAGGAAGGTACTCAGGGAAAAGATAGTGTGAGGTTCAAGGCAAGATTGGTGGCCAAAGGTTATGCACAGAGAGAAGGACTTGATTACAATGAGGTCTTTTCTCCAGTAGTGAAGCATTCATCTATTTGGATTCTTTTTGCTTTGGTTGCTCAGTTTGACTTGAATTTGGTGCAACTTGATGTGAAGACTGCATTTCTGCATAGGGACTTGGAGAAGGAGATTACATGTCACAACCAGAAGGTTTCAAGACAGTTGGCAAGGAAGACTTGGTTTGCAGGTTGAACAGGTCATTATATGGTTTGAAACAGTCTCCAAGGCAATGGTACAAGAGGTTTGACCAATTTATGAAAGTTTGGAAATTCACAAGAAGTCTTTATGATCCTTGTGTATACTTCAAGAAGTTGTTGGATGGGACTTTCATTTACTTATTGTTATATGTGGATGACATGTTAATTGCTGCAAGAAATATTACTGAAGTTGATAAGTTGAAGAACCAATTGAACTCAGAATTTGAAATGAAGGAATTAGGAGAGGCCAAGAAGATATTGGGCATGGAGATTCGTAGAAACAGAGTAAAGGGCATAGTGTCTTTGAGTCAAAACCAATACTTGAAGAAGATAGTACAACGGTTTGGCATGGATGAGCACACTAAACCAGATAGTACTCCTCTTGCTCCTCATTTTAAATTGAGTGCTGATCAATCCCCAAAATCTAATATTGAAAGAGGTTATATGAAGAATGTACCTTATGCTAGTTTAATTGGATTCTTATATATGCTATGGTATGCACAAGACCTGATATTTCCCAGGCTGTTAGTATGGTGAGTAGATATATGCATGATCCAGGTAAAAAAGCATTGGGAAGCTGCAAAGTGGGTATTGAGATACATTAAAGGCACTATGGAGGTTGGTTTGAAATTTAAGAGAAATCATGAGAATGATGACAGATTTCTCATTGGTTATGTGGATTCAGATTTTGCTGGTGATCTGGATAAGAGGAGGTCTACTACAAGGTATTTTTTTACTTTGGCTAGTGGGCCTATCAGTTGGAAGTCTACATTGCAGTCTACTGTAGCATTATCTACTACAGAAGTAGAGTATATGGCAACAACAAAAGCTTTGAAGAAGGCCATTTGGATACATGGACTGATTGCAGACTTGGGGATAAACCAATAACATGTGGAGGTATTTTGTGATAGGCAGAGTGCTATTCACTTAGCAAAGAACCAGGTTCACCATGCTCGGACTAAACATATAGATGTTGGATTTCATTTTTGTTCGTGATATTGTGAATGGTGGGGTTATTTTTCTTGAGAAAATTCATACAAGGGATAATCCTGCTGATATGATGACTAAGGTCATTGGTGGTGCCAAGTTCAATCATTGCTTGAACTTGGTCAACATTGTGATTGTTTGAATCGTTGGAGATGCAGCAAGGAACTTGTGAGCTTGGTGTGAAATTTCATACTAAGGTGGATGTTGATGATGAGATGGTTTGTGGTATGGCTTGCAAATCTCGCCAAGGTGGAGATTGTTGATTTGGGGCTTAAGTTGGATGACTCTTTTTCCATTTTAGTCCCATACTATTTTTATATGGGTTAATTTGATATTTTACTTATTTGTGAGTGCATTGGCCAATTTTGAAATAACTTAGGCGGTTCTATGAAACTTTTTCTTTTTCCCTCTTTGTATATGCGAATTGCTCATAATCGTGAATAAAGAGGGTTTTCTTGCTACTCCGTGGATGTAGGCTTGATTCAAAGCCAAAGAACGTTAAATTCCTGTGTTCTTGTGTATTTTCTTTCTTTTTCATTCCCTATTCCCTATTTGCATATTCTTTGTTTGTTTTTGGCCTTGAGCCTTACCTCAAGGCACACCTCAAGTGATTTTAAAAACCATGGTGGAAAGAGTAAATAAAAATTGCTTTCAAGTAAACTAGTACCTTCATATACTAAGGGGGCGTTTGGTAGATGGGAATGTGACTTACTTTCCTTGGAAAGTAATCCATTGGAATAATTTTGCCATGTTTGGTAGAGGGTTTTTCCTGAAAGGTAAGATTGCCATAGGAGAGTAATTCCATTATGCTGAAGGAAAGTGATTCCCTTACTACTTTGTTGAAAAGTTGTGTTCCCATTGGAATAAAAACTGAACCCCTAGCTTTTGACCAAACTACCCTCACACTTCTTTCAAAATTACATCTAATTGCCATTAGGTTTTTGGGTATTATATACTGTGTATTTTGGTATTATATGCTTTGTATTTGTGGTACTATATACCATGTATTTTGGTTTTAAATACTAATGTGGCTTGAATCGAGTCTAATATGTTGTTTTTGTTTTAATATTAAAAATAATGACAAGTTATAGAAGGGGCCACGGGCTGACTTTTTGCCCAGCCCGGCAAAACCTAGTAGGCCACCAATGTTGGTCAAGACGTCGGGTTGACCCGATCAACATGCGTTTATTTTAAAACAAAATTTAATCCAAAAACTTTGTTTGCTTCAAATGGGATTCAAACCCAAGGCATAACTCTACTCATTTAAAGGCCTTAACCAAAATAGCCCAACATTTCTTAGTGATTAGTGTGAGGAAAATTACCTATATATAGAAGTTATTGCTGTAAAATGCATTACGTAAAAATATTATTATACAAATCAATATTTTGAATGATATGTAAGCATCTTTCTTTAAAACTATAATTTTTTGTAAAACATTTTTTTTACATATTATCAACTTAAAATCATAATTTTTTCAGAAATTTTAGCTAATAAATAATTAACTTAATTTTTGTTAAATTAATAATAAAGTTCTAACATAATTTATGTAAAAAAAATATTTTAATTATAAAATTTTATCAATCTTTATGTTAACAATATATTTTAACAAAAAAAATTTAAATTGGAATAAATATATTCATAATGAGATAATGTTAACAACTAATTCATTGTTAAACAATCATTTAAAATATTTTAGATTGATCATCTCTATATTTAATAGTTTTTTATAGAAATATATATATTTTTTATTTAGTAAGATCTCTTCAATTCCAGTTAGTATCTTTTATAATGAAATCAATGTCTTTTACAAAACTTTAAACTTAATTGCATATCAACAAATATTCGGTTATGAAAATATTATCAAATACATTTTATAAAAAGTTTTTAGCAAAATAAATTAATAACTATAAATGTTTTTAATTATTGTGATTTATTTGAAATTATCTTAAATATTTTTTATTTTTAAGATTTCTATTTGATTTTTCGCAAAACAACAACAACGACAACAACAACAATAATAATAATAATAATAATAATAATTGTGATTAACAACATTTGGCTTAATACGAACACTCTAATAACATCATCATGCTAGCCAATTAAAACAAGAAGTTAAGTTTTTTCCTTTACTACAAGGTATAACCAATAAAGAAGTTTATACTATTTATATTTAGTACCACATCGCCTATGATAGAAGCAAGCACATGACAATTGGCTATAAAAACACTCATAATCAACTCATTAGCTTTGTGTTATTTTTTTCACATTTAGCATTACTTTTTAACTAAAACTTATAACTTATTTTAAAAAATAAATAAAACCCGGTGGGTTGGCCCGTGAACTGGCAGTTTTTGGCCCTGGCCCGGTAGACCGGCACTGCTGGTCGGACTGGTTACGGTCGGCCAAAAACCGACTTGGACCTATCGAGTTTGGCCTGGTTAACTGGCTCGTTCTCCCTTCTAACAGGTTGTTTATGAGTAAAAAAACATAACGACATTTATGTCATTATACAAAAATGTTCGCAGGAATGTATTTGTATTAGGGGTGAGCAAAAAAATCTGGATTCGATGATCCGATCCGATATCCGGTATTTTGAACCGGATCAGATCCGGGTTGGGGGAAATTAAAAATCATGTATCCGAATCCGATCCGGTTTTTAGTATATATATATATATATATAAATTTAAAATTTTATAAGGACTTAAGTAGAAAAAAAATCAAAATCCCGGGTTTAAAAACTTAAAGAGTTATATACTTAATTGCTTATATAGTTATATTTATATATATGCATAATAAATTTAAACTCTTCTAAGGTTAAAAGTAAAAGAAAAAAAATTCAAGTCCTTGCCTCCTCATCTTTAACGTTTATTACCCCGCCTCTTCCCTCTACCCTCCATCCCTGTTTAAGATTGATGCTTAAGAAGATATTTGACTTTTTTTTTAATGTCTAAGATTGATAAAACTTTTTATTATTTTTTATGACTTTTTTTTTGTGGGGTGAATAATGTAAGGTTTTAATCCTCTATATAAGTTATAAGTTTTTCATATTTGTTTTTTTTTATGAATGTTGATGTTGTTATATAAAACAAATCCATAGAGTAGATGAAATTTAAATTTGGATCCGGATATCCACGATATCCGATCCGGTTTTCAGTACCCAGTTTAAACCGGGTCGGATACGAATCGAGTTTTTGCAGATCCAAAAAACCGGGTATCCAATCCGGTTTTAAAAACCGGGTGGGGTACCCGTTTTTGCTCACCCCTAATTTGTATACTGAATACAAAAATATTACTTTTCCATCAATTTTATGTCATTACACAAAAATGTTCCCAGGAATGTATTTGTATACCGAATACAAAAATATTACTTTTCCATCAATTTAATTAAAATTTCCAATGCATCCTAACAAAAGAATGTTATTATCTAAGAAATCACTTTTCCATCAATTAAATTCCTTCACAATATTCCCATGGTAAAGCACCAAACGTCATCTCATTGTTATCTAATTCTCCCATGATTATCATTTCAACTAGAGAGGGCACTGGCTGATTTTTGGCCCGGCCCGTGGAAACCTACCGGTTCAAGTAACCCGGCAGGGCGGGCCGAGTCAGTAACCCGTAACCTATCCACACTAAGAAGCCCAATTACTGGTTTGATTTTTCCCAACACATGACCTGATGGGTCAGTCGGGTTAGTTAATGCACAGGGTTTACTGGTTCGATTTTTCCCAACATGTAACCCGAAGGGTCAATCGGGTTGGTTAATGTGCAGGGTTGGCGGTTTTTTTATTTTATTTTTTAACTTTATAGAAAATCATTTTTTAAAAGAGATACATGCAATGGGCTTGGTTCCATGACATCCTCTTTGCCAAAAATGTAACCTAACCACTTGGGCTACACTATCAATGTATATGTCAATGGGAATAGATAATAATTGAATGCCAACTTCCAATTCACTAAGAACATCAACGTAGATATAAAGTAGACCTATTTGAATGATGACAAAGTAATAAAAAGACTCATGCCACAAATTTTTTTTAGTAGTTTAAAAAATATTTTTATATGTATTAATTGTGACAAATATTAAATACAAGTGGAAACATCCTTAACATAACAAGTTCCCAATTGTCACAACTAAGCATTAAATTACAAATTTTAATGGATTACTCTAAATATGTTTTTTAATAACAAAAAGCAAAGATGGTAAACTTTGAAGTTACTAATTTTTTCTTTTACACTAATAATATGTTCAGTACAGCCGGTAAAGTTTGATAGTTAAGCCAAGATAAAGACAAACCTCAATAGTGATAAATAGTTAGTGGATGGCAACTATGAATCAAACACTACATAAATTTTAATTTTTGTTATACTCAAGAAAATATCTTGACAACTTTAATCAATTGGGAAATGAATTAAATACAATCCCTCCATTCATATTTTTTTAAAAAGTTATTTTGAATTATTTTGAGTTGTCTCATATTCTTTTGATTTATTAAGAATTATTTTTTACTTAAAAAATGAATTAAAAAACCTTAATTTGTGATCTTCCTTTTATATTTATTTATTTAAAAAAACTCATAAATAAAAGATAAAGTAGTGGGTAAGGTACTTGTTTACTTTTTAACCAGCTTTGTTTTGATTCTCACCAACTACATCTTTGCTTTTAATTTAATTTAATTATACAATAAAATTTTAAAAACCCGGTGTGCTGGCCTGTGAATCGACTGTTTTGGCCCGGCCGGCCGATTTGTGAGGAGTCACAGGCTGAGCCTGGGTCAACTTACATTGACTTGTAACCAGCCGGGTCAACACTATAGGCCAAGCCGATCATGGGTCGGCCATTAGCCGACCCAGACCTGGCGGACCAGGTTACCCGGCTTGTGCCCCTCTCTAATTTCAACCTATCATGCCAGCCTATTCTACTTTTCTCCTTTAATTGATTTATTTTTGCCCATCGCTAGTGAATTATGCTTAAGTGGTTGGATATTTTTGCTTCATTGACCGCTTTTTCTAAGAGGGTATGAACATATCTTTTCCCCAACTTATCATAGAATTATGTAGAATACATGCATGAAGCCAAGACTAGTTCAACCCAAGCCCTGATTGAAAAAATAAACTCAATGAGAGAATTTTGAAACGCCTCTTAAGAGAACCAAAGCACATTTAGTGGTGGTATGTGCCAATGAGTAAGAGAAGTTAAAATGTTCTTTATAGTTTGCTAGAATCCATGAGACAAGCTCTTTAAGATGGTATGTGACACCCCTATAGGGGATATAACATCATGTCTTGTAGCATACCCAGCATCAAACAAGTAATACTTCTCTAGACAAAGCATAGATGAGAGTTGGGAAAATTATAATGTTTAGGTTATTCTCGTATGTTAAATCATACATTAATGCCCTAAACAAAATGGATATCTTCAAGGACTAATAAGCCATTTGGTCTTCAAATATATCACATAAGATTAATGTCATGTGCTAAACTTTCCCTTTCAACAAGGACATACACAAACTGTAAGTTAAAGTCTACAATAGGGAGTATGCTTTGTGTAGGGTATGGTTTTTGCCCACAAAATGTTGCAACTTTAGATACAGGAGTAGAAGCATGAATGTGGGTCCCATCTAAAGCTCTATTATAGTCCTACCATTAACACATTATGACTAAGAACTGGTTACAGGATACTAAATTCAACATAAGTAGAAAAAGTTTTACCACAATGAAGTAAGAATATAGTGTGGACCTCGAGGCTATATATATATATATATATATATGTTGGAGATAGTATACTAAGTGAATGCACATGGTTATTAAGCTACTACTGATTATGTATAGAATATGATTAAAGTACCTAATGTAGTTAAGGAGATTATGCATGATAACATGATTTTGCAGGTTATGTCTATAATACGTAGGAAGATTAACAATTGCTCTTCGATGGTGATGTGCAATGTATCTCTCATAAACCTCTTTATCTTGTTATTGAGCAAAGATCAAAGAAAGTAGATTTGTTCATGTGAACCATATTGATATTAGTAGTGTCATTTCTATCCAAAAGTCTAGACAAATAGTGTTCTTTAATTTCCAACTGACTACATGAGGGCTCTCTACATTCAAGATCATTTATTACACAATAGTAACATAAAGCTAAGAGCTACAACCAAAATTATAGTCTGAGTGGCATGCAACTCATATTCCCTATCATACAACTATCTTCGAATTATAAAAATACACAGATAAACTTCAGGCAACATATTAAACATTTCTCATACTTATTGTAACTAGAAATACATAAAACAAATGCGTGATTTTAAGTGTAACACCTCTATGGCGTTTTAGTTTAGGAAAGAAATGTATGAAAAATGAGATATGTTATGAATAAATTTGAAACAGATTGTACTAAAAATTTTTATGTCCATGGAAAGTATCTGAAAAAAATTAGATATATATTCCCATAAAATTTATGTTTACATAACAAAATAAAATAGATCAACCATAATTCATAAAATCACTAATTACACACAAGCTTGAGAGCAATGAAGAAATTGCGGCACTTGAATAGTAAATTGCGCTTAGGTTATAAAATCATATATATATATATTCTTCAACACAAAAGAAGCTTGTTGAAAAAAAAAAAAAACTGCATTTGTACCAATCTAAATGAAGCTGGAGCTACTAATCTACATTCAAAAATAAATAAAGTAGTATAATAATTGAAAGAAGAAAACATTCAAAAAGAAAATTAAAGGATGCCTCAATAAATCTATTGAGCTACTGATAAGATTAAGATGCCACAATCCTATAATAGAAACAATAACAAATCTTACAATAGGAATAGCTATCTGGCACCAAAATACATATCAAGGTAATGTCTATGGACACTATGTAGGGTTCATGTGAATATTTCTTTGATTAATTCTCCTAAAAAATACAAGTAACATTTTAGATTTCTTCAGGGAAGAAGATTGAGGAGAAAGCTTGTTGCTTAAAGATAGGAAGATGATGCTATTGATGACCAAGTTTGGAAACCAATGAGAACTTGGTTTTGTAACCCAACATTGGAAGTTTGGAGAGGCAAGTGGACAACAAGCAATAAGATCTTGGGTTTGTAGGCAAAGACTAGGAGTTTGGAGAGGCTAGTGAAGAATGAAGCAAACTGTGAGACTTAGGGTAGGATGGCTTTGGAAGTAGGGTGAAATGGGTTGTTATATGTGACTCATTTCCCGCACTTCAGTACAAGAAATCCGGAAGTAACTCTAGTATAAAAGAAAAGGAAGTGTCACTTCCTTCACTTTAGGACAAATGAACATCAAATGTGGGGAAATTCAACCAACTTCAAGTTGTTCTGCCTCTCCCCAGGGTTAAGCTCTTCCACTTAAGTCCATTAAATTATGATATAAAAACTATATTTAATCAAATACTTATTAGCTATTTTTTATCAATTATTCCTGAACAATAACCACTAGGTTGAACCGGCCAACCTGGTTTTCTTTTTTATTTAGAAAAATTAAATATGGGCTTTGAAGGAATTGAACTCACAATCCTTTATTTAGACTCCCAAAGCTCAAACCAACCTACGTACAAGTGGTTGTAGTTTTGTTGCTACCAAATATTATTAAAAACAAGCTTGCCTTATTTAATATTTAATATTCAACTTGAACCAAATTATTTATACATAAAATTATTATTATAAAAATGACCATAATTTTAATTGTGTAAAATAATATAAACATGTTACTTGTATTTTTTAGGAGAATTAATCAAAGAAATATTCACATGAACCCTACATAGTGTCCATAGACATTACCTTATATTCATTATGAGATAATTGCAACAATTATTTCATTATAAAAAAACCATTAATCTTTTAAAAGTTCACAATATATATCATGAATTGTGTGTCCTGACTCTAAGCAGGTATCTATGTGCCAAGTGCTAAAATCCTATGGGGTTTTGTGCAACCATATTCATTATTTTATTTCCTCAAAACTACCTAAGTTTCCCCTTAATTTGAAGCATGTATATAGGATTCTTCTAACCCTGGTGTTGAAGAGACAAAAAATTAGATTGAATTGTGCAACTGTAAGGGTGTGCCGTATGTTCTTTAGTCTAAAGCTCATTTGATTACCATTTGTACAATCAAATATATTAAGCTCAAGATGGAATGAATTCAAAAAATCTACATTAATTTCTCAATAACTAGGGTATTTGAGCCCTGTAAATCTACCTCATTCTAATATCTCTTCAGAACCTATCACTTCATCCTCAAGATAAAGTTCAATCAATGTAATAGGGTCTATGTGTTGAATGATAACAACCTTTATTTGAGATAGAGTATTATACTAAACTTATTTCATGTGATCCTAGATAGCCCTCAATTTAATATCATACTTGGCAAAACAAAAAAGAAAAAAAATGTTCCTACCGAGAATTGAAATGTGTATATCAAACATTTGTATGCAAGTTCTTTTGTAAATTAGAAGAATATATTTCAATTGCTAGAATATTTTTGTGTAATAATATATTGTTATTTTAAGATTTTATAATATAAGAAATGTGTTATTAAGAAATTCAAATTATTCTGTGCGTTGATCTAAAAAAGTGAAGAAGAGAAAAAAAAAAGAAGAGTAAAATAGGAAAAGACACAGGTAGCCCTTGGAAAAGAGCATGGCTATAGCATTGGTGTAAAAGGAAAGATAAAGAAATGGGCCAAATGGCTTGAACAAATAGAGTCAACCATGGCCTTACCATGAGCTTTAACACAAACATGGAGATTTAAAAAGAAAAATTCAAATGCCCATATGGGTGGCACAATAAGGTTGTGCTACTGAAAGATAGATCGAATTGGGAGGTTAGGAACATGTGCTACCTATGTTCATGATCACAACTATGGCAAACCTTAGGATAAAATTTTAAAAAAATAAGGCTAACTTGTTGTCCCTAGGTATAGAATGCTTTTTTTTCTTTAATTTTTGCTTACAATTCATGCTTTAAAACTTGTCTATCACTACAAGAAAAACAAGAATTTGGCATGGATTTGGGTCTAAAAATCGTGACAAATTAATTTTGGCACGGTTTTTACCACAGAATCTTAACTGTGCCTATATGATGTGTGACAAATATAATTTGTCACGGTATAGTAAAACCGTGACAAAATTTTTGTCATGGTTTTATAGACCGTGTCAATGTTTGTCATGGTTTTTGACACGATGTATTTTGACACGGTGCAATTTGTCATAGTTTGGTTTGTCACGGGTTTTGGCACGATTTGGTGTCACGGTTGAATTTGCCACGGTTGTTGGCACGGTTTTATGTGTCATGGAGTTTGGCATGGTTTAGTTTGTCATAGTTTTTGCCATGGGGTTGTTTGTCAACGTTTTTTGGAACAGTGTGGTCTCCCACGGTTTTACGTTATTTTGCATAGTTTTTTTTCACAAATGTTGTCACGGTTTTAGAATTTACATGATTGTCAGTACATTTTTTGTCATGAATTTTGGCACGGATTTTTTTTTTGAAATTTAGTACAATTTTATTTACTTCATGAAAAATTAAAATTTATTTTGCTAAATAATGGTAGATTTATTTAATATCATAACCTACATTAATTTACGAAAATATGTACTACAACATTAGTAAAATAAACATAAATGTTATTACAATCATAATGCTTCAAGTTTGAATCCAACAAAATACCACAAAACTCTAACCGTCTACATCATCCTAGTCCCGGCCTACATCATTCTCAAAGTTGTCAAGAGAATTATCCATAGACAGGGAAGCCCGAACTCTCTTTAACATTGGACAGTGCTCGCCAGCATGTGTTTGGGACTCTCCTTTACTGCTCGAGGGCATGTGGTGTACGAGTAGTAATAAGCATGCTAGAGAGGTCAATACCTTGTACCCGAAGTGCACCAAGAAATGATGATTCAAATAATTCACGTCGAGCCAGCCTCAGCTCGAGATCTACCAAGCTCCTCCTGTAACTCTTTAACTTTGTTGCAGAGTTGTTTAGTTGATTCGGAAAGCCCCGACCATGGCTTGTAATTAGATGAGGACATTTTCTTAACAATGTCACCTTTTCCTACAACTCTATCACGACTTCAAATAGCTATCTCATCTCATAATTTATCTTCATTGATAGAATCCTCATCTAGGCCTTTACAACATTTGTCTACAATAGCTTTCTCAAATTGTTCGTACATCTCAAGTAAGTTTTCTTTCAAAATGATTATATAAATATTATCCAAAGTCAAACCAAATTTGAACTCAAAATATTCACATTAATGTTTTATTTTTTCATTCAAAAGCCTAACTGAGCATATGAGAATTCCTAATGCATGCATAACTTACATTGTATTTTGAAAAATTAATACTTTGTTCCCTATACTATATCTTTTATCATATGAGATTTCCTAATGCATTCATGACTTCCATGTATAACTTCCATTGGATTTTGGAAAATTAATACAATATAATTTCCTAATGTATGTTTATTACTTTTGATGATTACTTTGCATGGTTCTTAATAACAAAAACACAAGATTTTTTCACTTGTAAATGCCCTTCATTTAATAGTAAATGAAAGACAACAATTTTTCACTTTTAAAGCTTAACTAAACATGTGAGAATTTCTAATGCATGTACAACTTCCATTAGATTTTAGAAATTAATACTATGTTCCTTATAGTACATATTTTCTCATATGCGATTTCCAAATACATTTATAACTTCCATTTGATTTTCAAAAATTAATGCATGTATAATTTTCTAATGTATGTTTATTACTCTTGATGATTACTTTGCATGGTTCTTAATAACAAAAGCACAATATATTTTCATTTGTAAATGTTCTTCATTTAATACTAAATGAAGGACAACATTTATTCCCTTGTAAAGCCTAACTAAGCACATGAGAATTCCTTATGCATGTATAACTTCCATTGGATTTTGGAAAATTAATATTATCTTCCTTATACTACATCTTTTCCCATATGAGATTTGCAATTGCATTTGTAACTTCCATGTATAACTTCCATCGGATTTTGAAAATTTAATGCATGTATAATTTGCTAATGTATGTTTATTACTCTTGATGACTTTGCATGTTTCTTAATAGCAAAAGCACAATATTTTTTTCACTTGTAAATGTCCTTCATTTAATACTAAATGAAGGACAACATTTTTTCACTTGTAAAACCTAACTAACATGTGAGAATTTCTAATGCATGTATAACTTACATTGGATTTTGAAAAATTAATATTATGTTCCTTACACTACATTTTTTCTCATATGAGATTTCTAAATACATTTATAACTTCCATGTATAACTTCCAATGGATTTTGGAAAATTAATACATGTATAATTTCCTAATGTATGTTTATTACTTTAGATGATTACTTTGCATAGTTCTTAAAAGCAAAATCACAACATTTTTTCACATGTAAATGTCCTTCATTTAATACTAAATGAAGAAAAACATTTTTTTTACTTGTAAAGCCTAACTAAATATGTGAGAAATCCTAGTGCATGTATAACTTCCATTGGATTTTCGAAAATTATACTATGTTCCTTATAATACCACATCTTTTCTTATACTCTCTACATTCATAAATACTAGTCATTTAAGGATGTTGCACAAGAATTAAGGATAGCATTAAACTATCTAACCTTTAACATAAAAAACAACCAAATTACAAAATTGTCCCTCTCTTGAAATTATGTATTTTTCTTGGGACTATAAATATTACTCTCTTTATTTATATAACTTAGGAAATTGAAGTGGGGAAAAAATAATAAATATTGCCTTGATATTGTAAAATGACAACTATTTTGGAATAAATCTTTTTAGTGACATGTATTTTGAAATGGAGCGAGTATGTATTTCCAAATGCATTTATAACTTCCATGTATAACTTTCATTGGATTTCAGAAAATTAATCCACGTATAATTTCCTAATGTATGTTTATTACTCTTGATTATTACTTTGCATGGTTCCTAATAGCAAAAGTACAACATTTCTACACTTGTAAATATTCTTCATTTAATTCTAAATGAAGGACAACATTTTTTCACTTGTAAATATTTTTCATTTAATTCTAAATGAAGGACAACATTTTTTCACTTGTAAAGCTTAACTAAGCATGTGAGAACTCTAAATGCATGTATAACTTCTATTGGATTTTAAAAAATTAATAGTATCTTCCTTATACTACATCTTTTACTATATGAGATTTCCAAATGCATTTATAGCTTGCATAAATAATTTTCATTGGATTTTGGAAAATTAATACATGTATAATTTCCTAATGTATGTTTATTACTTTTGATGATTACTTTGCATGGTTCTTAATAGCAAAACCACAACATTTTTTTACTTGTAAATGTCCTTCATTTAATACTAAATGAAGGACAATATTTTTTCACTTGTGAAACCTAACTTAACATGTGAGAATTCCTAATGCATGTATAAATTACATTGGATTTTGGAATATTAAAACTATGTTCCTTACACCACATCTTTTCCTATATGAGATTTTCAAATGCATTTATAACTTTCATATAACTTCTATTGGATTTTGGAAAATTAATGCATGTATAATTTCCTAATATATGTTTATTACTCTTGATAATTATTTTGCATGGTTCTTAATAACAAAAGCCCAATATTAATTCACTTGTAAATGTCCTTCATTTAATACTAAATGAAGGACAACATTTTTTACTTGTAAAGCCTAACTAAATATGTGAGAAATCCTACTGCATGTATAACTTCCATTGGATTTTTGGAAAATTAATACTATGTTCTTTATAGCACATATTTTCCCATATGAGATTTCTAAATGCATTTGTCACTTCCATGTATAACTTCCATTAGATTTTGGAAAATTAATGCATGTATAATTTTCTAATGTATGTTTATTACTCTTGTTTATTATTTTGCATGGTTCTTAATTGCAAAAGCACAACATTTTTCACTTGTAAATGTCCTTCATTTAATACTAAATGAAGGACAAAATTATTTTAGTTGTAAAGCTTAACTAAGTATGTGATAATTCCTAATGCATCTATAACTTCCACTGGATTTTGGAAAATTAATACTATGTTCCTTATACTACATCTTTTCCAATTTGAGATTTCAAAATGCATATATAACTTCCATGTATAACTTCCATTGGATTTTGGAAAATTAATCCATGTATAATTTCCTAATGTATGTTTATTACTCTTGATGATTACTTTGCATGGTTCTTAATAGGAAAAGCACAATATTTTTTAACTTGTAAATGTCCTTCATTTAATACTAAATGAAGCACAACATTTTTTTCACTTATAAATGGCCTTCATTTAATACTAAATGAAGCACAACATTTTTTTACTTGTAAGTGTCATTCATTTAATACTAAATGAAGGACAACATTTTTTCACTTGTAAAGCTTAACTAAGCCTCTGATAACTCTTAATGCATCTATAACTTCCATTGGATTTTGAAAAATTAATACTATGTTCCTTATTCTACATCTTTTCCCATTTGATATTTCCAAATGCATTTGTAACTTACATGTATAACTTCCATTGGATTTTGGGAAATTAATGCATGTATAATTTCATAATGTATGTTTATTACTCTTGATGATTACTTTGCATGGTTCTTAATATCAAAAGCACAACATTTTTTCATTTGTAAATATCCTTCATTTAATACTAAATGAAAGACAACATTTTTTCACTCGTAAAGCCTAGCTAATTAGCATGTGATAATTCCTAATGCATGTATAACTTCCATTAGATTTTGGAAATTAATACTATGTTCCTTATATGACATCTTTTCCCATATGAGATCCAAATGCATTTATAAATTAATGCATGTATAATTTGCTAATGTATGTTTATCAATTTTGGTGATTACTTTGCATGGTTCGTAATAGCAAAAGCACAACATTTTTTCACTTGTAAATGTCCTTCAGTGGTATGGCATGCCAACAATCATTGGCTTAATTGATTTTATTAACATATATTTCAATGAAACATGCCACATTAAAATGTAATTTCTAAAATTTTGATCTTTCATCTCCAATATTATATTTATTTTGAAAAAAAATATATTATACATACAACAATTTCTGTGCTATGCCCAGCCTCAAGTGTGTCATCTTTCCTTCCGTGAGTCCATGAGTGCGGATAGAACATTCTTTAGGTGTCGGCTCCCTACCCAATTTCTTTGCCTAAAAAATAACATAGTAAATAAATATTAAATACTCAGATGCAATAATTATAATTGTATTTAAATGGATAAGGTACATTACCAACCTAAGGCGGTGCACAGAAGTAATAACAGTCCACCATGATAAATGACGGTAGAGGAGCTTCCAATTTCTGCCATATTTTTTTTTGTTCTTTTCACTTATTCTTTTAAACTCCTCTGACTCACAATACCTTTGCAAACCTTCCCAAAGTATAGGAGCCACCCTTGGAAATTTAGCCTTGTACAATTTATGTGCAAGATATAAATTTTTTTCAGCCATTCACTAGCTTCATAGTTGAAATGTCACAACACTAACGACTCATGTTATAGCTCCCATGTAGGTGATCTTCTCCATGTCATGTGCAACAGTATGGAAGTTGTAGTCATTAATGAAATATCCCGGCCATGTTGTTGCTTTCTTTGATGGACCCCAAGCCAAAGTTCGTGAGAGAGGATCGTTTGCTTGATTAACCTCATTTTCCACCTAAATCCCAAAAAATGTTAATGAAAGTTTTCATTATTTCTTAGTACAATTTAAACATGTTTGTATCATTACTCACAAAATTTTCAAACCATTTTTCGAAATGCTTATCAATTGCCTTATCGATGGCATAAGATGGATTCCCTTCCTAGTAAGTGACAAATATCCTAAGAATGTCCATTCAAACAAGAAATACTTATATATCAAAATTAGATCTTGAACATGCACACATTATAAAATTATATTTCTCGTTATTCGATAATAATTTACTTATAATATGGATATACTTCTGGACAATTTCGTAACACATAAGTATGTGCTACATGTAACTCATCTTCCGATAACCACCTAAATTTTGGATGACCTTGGCCTCGACCAATATTATTTAATATCGAGAAAGGTGGGAAAATGTCATTTCTATAACCCTCATCATTTTGTCACGGTCTCCCCCTTCTACACGATATGCGAGCTTCATAGTATTGCTCTGCAAAAATGTTGATTTCTTGAGCAATATATTCTTGGCAAATTGAACCCTCCACATGTGCTTTATTCTTTAATGTTTTCTTTAATTCTTTGAGAAACCTACATATATAAAAATAACATAACTTTATATAAATTAAGTAAAGAAGGAATTGAAGTCAACACAATTAGGTAATGGCTTGTATTACCTCTCGAAGGGGTACATCCATCTATATTGAACAGGACCTTCAATTCAAACTTCATAGGGCAAATGAATAGTGATATGCTCCAATGAATCAAACAAAATTGGTGGAAATATTTTTTCCAAGTTACATAAAATCACTGCAGTCTTTTCCTCTAACTTAATAATTTTGTCAATGTCAACTATAGCTGAGCATATCATGCAAAATAACAAACTTAATTCTGTCAATGGATTCCAAACAAATGATGGCAGCAATTCTCTAAAAGAAATCGAAATAAGTCTTTGCATAAAGACATGGCAGTCATGACTCTTCATGTCAGTCATTTTCAATTCATTCATGTCAACACACCTTCCAAGATTAGAAGCATAACCATCTGGTAACCTTAATTCTTAAATCCATCCACAAATGACCCTCTTTTATTTTTTTTGTTAAGGTGTAAACTGCTTTAGGAATAGTTTGACTTGAAAAGTATAAAGGATCCGCTATCTCTTTACGGTCACAAAGAATACCAACATCTTTTCTTTCATTAATATCATCCTTACTCTTCCCTCTCACATCCATAATTATGAAAAATACATTATCAAAGACATTTTTTTTTTCTATATGCATTACATCAAGATTATGTCGGAGAAGATTATTTTTCGAGTAAGGCAGATCCCAAAAAATACTTTTTTTTGTCCATTTTATGTGTTGCTCCATACCATGAAAGTGTGTTAACCTGGTTTTCCATTGCTATTGGAAATAGCATAACCTGATTAAAAATTTCCTCCCCTGACAATCTTCATGGTGAAGTATTTTTTTTCCAATCAACCACATATGAAAGATTTCTTGTCTTTGCGGGATGCATGATTTCGTGGTAAGAACATCTGATGACAATCAAAATAATTTGTCTTCCTACCATGTTGCACATGGAAAGCAGTTGAGTTCTCCATACAAATTGGACATCTAAAGCCCTAGTAGTAATCCAACCAGATATCATCCCATATGTAGGAAAATCATTAATTGTCCACAAAAGTGCATCTTTCATGAGAAAATATTCATTTCTTGAAACATCGTAAGTCATTTCACCAAATTTCTACAATTTATTTAACTCTTCAATTAAAGTTTGAAAAAATACATCTATGTTCTTCTTTGGATTCTTAGGCCTTGGACAAATTAGTAATCAAAACATATAAGGTCTTTTCATACACATTCTTGGTGGAAGGTTGCAAGGGGTCACAGTTACCGGCTAACATGAATATGTTCTCCTAAACTACCCAAGCGGTGCAAAGCCATCAGCACACAAATCCAAACTAACATTACGAGGTTCATTAGCAAATTTGGAATAAATTCCATCAAAATGTTTCCATGTTTCACCATCAGATGGATGTTGTATTGCTCCCTCATTTCTTTCATGAGTAGTATGCCAAGTCATGTGTGTTGCTGTAGCACTAGAAGCGTATAACCTCTGTAATCTTGGAGTTAGTGGTAAATATCTTAATATTGCTTGCGCAATCTTTTATGCTTGCCATTATTAGGTAGCCTACGTCGACCCTTTATTTGTTTATACCTTGGTTCATTACAGAACTTGTATAAAATGTACATGTCATCATGTTTCCAATACAACATGCAACCATTTTTGGAAGCATCAATTTTAACCACATGCAGCCCCAATTCATTTATGGTTTTTCTATGATGGTAATAATTTTTTGGCATTGTATTATCTAGAGGAAAAAGCTTTCTAATTGTAGTAATCATGGTATTAAAATCAGCTTCAGGCATATTGGCATTAGACTTGATAGATAACATTCTAGCAACAAAAGACAATTGAGAGTGATTTTCACAACCTTTGTACAAAGGTTGATCAGCAACTTTTAACACATCAAAAAATCTATCAGATAATTGACATCTCTCACCAACATGAAAACTGGAAATTGGCTCATCTAATGGTGGTTGTATGCTTGGACCTGCTTCATCGTTACAATGAGATGGATCCCGTGGCAGAACATGAGAATGAAAACAATCATATACCATCCTTTGATCCCAAGTCATTTGCCTTGAGTCACCTTCATGTGTCACTTGTTCCACAACACGATCATGAACATTATGTTGCTCCTTACTAATTGGGAACAATTCTTTGTCATGACAAGTCCAATTCCAAAAGCATTGTTTAAAACCACGGCTATATAAATGCGAAACAACATCATTTGGTTGAATATACCGTGCATTTTTGTGCACTTAAAACAAGGACACCTAATATTTTCTCCATTCTTATATGAGTTATTTTGATTAATTGCAAACTAGATAAATTCATCGACCCCAACAATAAATTCGTCAATCAATCCTTTCACCCAGGTAGATTTCGATTATACATCCACTATCTTAACAACATTTTTGTCCTATAACTACTATTTTTAATTAGGTATTAGGCACCATCGATTGTTAATTCTCATACTATGTATATTAATACATATGTGCACGAATAATTTTAAAAGCATGGAAAACAGTAGATAATACACACATGCATGAATAAATATTAAACATAACAAGAGATCATTTTGTTTATTATTTTATCATGTAGTAATCTAAAGAACTTACATATTAGATGAATCTCACCATACACATTTACTATTCATATATTCAAATGTCTCAACATAAAGCAATTTTTCATCTAAATAGACTTATATGTGCATGACTGAAACAATGGCAATCAAAATAACTACATCAACGTCTACAATTAACATATATTAATCAAAACAAGCAAAAGGAATAAAGTTGTTTTACAAATCATCTACATGCATAATGCGATTGACTCTAATAATAATGTTCCTTGATAGATAACACTAGCAATCAACACAAAATGAGATATAAAACTCGGCCTATAAGATTTCTCTTTGTTTGTTGAAGTTGACTCGCAACCTTTATTAGTGATAACCAAGATTAAGTGAATGAAGTAATCATAAACCTATTAAAAATTGATAATGATTCATGTAAGAAAATAATAGCGATAGATTAAGTGAATGAAGTTTATTTCTACATAAAATTAAAAATATTAGTAATTGAATCAATCACATTAACTAGTTAGTGGCTAGGATTGACCATCTTCCAAAGTACAGTAAACCCTACTACACTCTAAAGCTGAACATGACCACTTATGTACCTTGTAATGAAAAGATGGAAAATGAAATCATATTTCTCTACATCCTCTTCAGACCTTGAGTAACAACTAAATAACAACCAAACATAAGAATGAAAAAAATTATATATATATATATATATTGACTTGTTAAGTTGTATAATATTTTGATGAAAGACTTAGTAGAACTAGAAGCAAACTTCATATCGACATGTGCGGAAAGAGAGAGCTCTCATTGGTTTCATTAAATTTAAAAATTAAAAGCGTGACGAGGGTTGAGGGGATCTAGTCACATGTGAGGGATGACACCGAATCAAACTAAAAAAGAAATTTCATATAACAGCCTAATCTAACCAAACCCAAAATGATAAGAATTAAGAAAAAAAGAAATTTGGGTCCACATGGTTATTTAGTAAAAATTGATTCTAGCACTAGTGCTCACACATTTGTCACTGAACCATACAGTTCAAATATTAGAATTAAGAGTCACAATGGCTCCAAGTCTTTCTCAAATAAATATAAATTGGCATAAAAGAAAACCTCAAACTAGGCGTTAATATTATTTTTGTAGTATAACGGTTTGTTTACTATAACATACTGAATGCATGTGGCTTAATGAGGCCTTGGATTAATAGTATCTAAATTAAGAAAAAAGGAATATGCCACTTTTTACATTTTTATCTATATAATCACATCTAGCTTGTGTATGAACAACACAAAACCAAATCCAAAAGAGTATCATACTAATGGAATTGAAAGGCACTATGCGGCCCAGCAAATGGGCTATAAAATTTTAAGCTCACAACATGGGGGTTTATTTAAGCTTTATTTTAGGCTCACAACATGAGGGCTTTTTTTTAATAGAAACTAAAAAGAAATGGAATCCATGATTTTGAGGAAATGAATGATAGAGAGTTCTGGAGTTGATAGACAGTGGATTCAAGTTGCATATGGACTCAACGGCGTGGAGATCTCCGGTCCTCACAGTTGCATGGAGATCGGCCTCGCTCCCAGCGTCACTCTTCTTAGATGTCCTATCCTGAAAATTTCGAGCAAACAACAACCAATGTCATCAAAGAAACTCCCAATCGAACCATCCCAAGCTCAAATCGAACGAAATCAACACCGAATTGAGCTCAAATCAAATGAACCCAACACCGAATTAAACAAAAAAAACCTCAAAATTAGGGTTTCAAAAACACCGAAGAAGAGATGAAGAGCACGTGAGAGAAATGAAAGAGAAAGTAGTTTTATTAAATGATGTCTAATAAATCAATTATATTTTATCTAATGTTAAACAAGTAGTTTTGTTAAAGATAATGATCTTTTTGTACTAAAACATGCAAATAGGTTTAAAAAGTGCGCAAAACATTAATAATAATAATAATAATAATAATAATAATAATAATAATAATAATAATAATAATAAAATATCAATTTTAATATAAATTTTGTTTCTAAAAATATAATTTCTAAAAATTATCATTATCTATAAAAAAAATGTGTTAAAAATTAAAAATATATAAACCAACAATAATATATACTATGCATCTTCAAGAAGATTATATATATATATATAATCATTTTCATTCATCAAACCACCTTAAGTAATATAGGCCAACATAGATTATAACAATTAATTAAAAAGTCATGAGGTAATTTTCTAATTATATATTTTTCTCTTATACCTAAATCAAAAACAAATGAAGGAGCATCATCATCTTAATTAATTTTGTACATTTTCCATGAATTTGTTGTTGTATATTTAACTCATTAAAAATTTTATTAAGGCCAAATATTTCACTAAAATTATGATATATTATAACAATAATAAATATTTCACCATAATTAATATATTATAAAGATATATATATATATATATATATAAATTTTTATTGATATATATATTTTGTAATTTATATTTAGTTGCTATAGTTACTCATAATATTTGTGCATGTACACAACAAATATAATTTTTTACGAAAAAAGTAAAAAATGTAGCATTGAATTTGACAAAGTATGTCCAAACCGTGCCAAATAAGATAATTTGTCATAGTATTTGGCAAGGCTTTGCACTCCATGGCAAATAAATTTTTTTCTAATTATTCTTTGAAATTTATATTAAAAAAATTTGGATTTTATACGTTCAATTCATGTCAATTTTATAATTTGTTATTTATATCTAGTTGCTATTGAGTTAATTTTATATTTTGTTACATATATTTAGTTGCTTTTGAGTTAATCATAATATTTGTGCGTGTAAACAACAAACATAATTTTTTTATAAAAAAAATAGAAAATGTAGCAATGAATTTGACAAAGTATATCCAAAACAGTGCCAAAAACCATGACAAATTATTTGTCATGGTTTTTGGCATGGCTTTGGGCAACCCGTGCCAAATAATTTTTTTAATAATTATTATTTAAAATATAGATTAAACTTGGGATTTTATACCTTCAATCCAAGTTAATATTATATTTTGTTAATTATATTTAGTTGCTTTTGAGTAAATTATAATATTTGTGCATGTACACAATAAATATAAATTTTTATGAAAAAAATAAAAAATGTAATAATGAATTTGACAAAATATATCCAAAGCCGTGTCAAAAACCTTAACAAATAAGATTCTTTGTCACAATTTTTGGCACGCCTTTGGGCATACTGTGCCAAACATTTTTTGTTTGGCACGGTATTTGGCATGATTTTTCAAATATCGTGCCAAATTTTGTGTAAAATAGAAAAGTTTCTAATTATTTTTTAAAAAATAATTAAAAATGGAATTATATTGTCAATAATTTGAGATTCATCGCATGGTTGACAATTGTAACATAGATAGGACGAGTGGGTGTATGTAGTTGTTAGATTTTAATGTTTACTTAATAAAATATTCACTACTTTTTTGCATTATGTTCACTTTAAGTAGATTGAGATGTTTCATATGCATGAATACATATGCTCAATCCATGTTAATTTTATATTTTGTTATTTATATTTAGTTTCTATTGAGTTAATCATAATATATCCGCATGTACACGACAAAAATATTTTTTATGAAAAAAATAAAAAAAAATGTAGCAATGAATTTCACAAAGTATGTCCAAAACCGTGCCAAAAGCCATGACAAATAAAATTATTTGTCACAGTTTTTTGCACGCCATTGGGAAGGCCGTGCCAAATTCGGTGCAAATAATTTTTTTTAATTATTCTTTGAAATATAGACTAAAATTCGAATTTTATACTTTCAATCGAAGTTAATTTTATATTTTTTTATTTATATTTAGTTGTCTTTGAGTTAACCATTACATTTGTGCTTGTACACAACAAATATAATTTTTTACAAAAAAATAAAAAATGTAGCAATGAATTTGACAAAGCATATCCAAAATCGTACGAAAAACCTTGACAAATAAGATTTTTTTTGTCATAGTTTTTGGCATGGTTTTGCGAAAATTGTGCCAAATGCCATGCCAAATGAAAAGTTTCTAATTATTTTTTAAAAAACTGATTAAAATTGGAATTATATTGTCAATAATTTGATATTGGTTGCATGGTGGACGGTTGTAATATAGATAAAACGAGTGGGTGTAAGTAGTTATTAGTTTTTAATGTTTACTTAATAAGATATTCACCCGGTTTTTGCATTATGTTCACTTTTAGTGCATTGAAATGTTTCATATGCATCAATAAATATGTTCAATCCATATTAATTTTATATTTTGTTATTTATATTTAGTTGGTATTGATTTAATTATAATATTTGTGCATGTACACAACAAATATAATTTTTTATGAAAAAATAAAAAAAATGTAGTAAAGAATTTGACAAAGTATGTTCAAAACCGTGATAAAAAAGATTATTTGCCACGGTTTTTGGCACGGCTTTGGACAGGGTGTGCCAAATTCCGTGCAAATAATTTTTTTCTAATTATTCTTTGAAATATAGATTATAATATGGATTTTATACCTTCAATCCATGTTAATTTTATATTTTATTTTTATTTAGTTGCTATTGAGTTAACCATAATATTCGTGCATGTACACAACAAATATAATTTGTTTTATTAAAAAATAAAAAATGCATCGATTAATTTGGCAAAGTATATCCAATACCATGCCAAAAAACGTGACAAATAAGATTATTTTTCATGGTTTTTGGTACAGCTTCGACAGACAGTGACAAATTCTGTGCCAGATAAAATTTTTCTAATTATTCTTTGAAATATAGATTAAAATTGGGATTTTTATACCTTCAATCCATGTTAATTTTATATTTTGTTATTTATATTTAGTTGTTATTGAGTTAATCATAATATTTGTGCATGTACACAATAAATATAATTTTTTATTAAAAACTATAAATGTAGCAAGATATATCCAAAACCATGACAAATAAGATTATTTGTCATTGTTTGGGGCACGGTTTTGGATAGACCATGCCATATGCCGTGCCAAATAAAAAAGGTTTTTAATTAGTTTTTAAATAATTGAGTAAAATTAGAATTATATTGTCAATAATTTGATATTCATTGCATGGTGGACGGTTGTAATATAGATAAGACAAGTGGGTATAAGTAGTTATTAGTTTTTAATGTTTATTTAATAAGATATTCATTAGTTTTTTGCATTATGTTCGCTTTAAGTGCATTGAGATGTTTCATATGCATTAATACATATGTTCAATCCATGTTAATTTTATATTTTTGTTATTTATATTTAGTTGCTATTGAGTTAATCATAATTTTTGTGCATATACACAACACATATAATTTTTTATGAAAAAATAAAAATGTAACAATGAATTTGACAAAGTATATCCAAAACCGTACAAAAAACCGTGACAAATAGTCTTATTTGTCACTGTTTTTGGCACGGCTTTGTACGGGGCGTGCTAAATAAAAATTATAATTATTTTTTTAAAAAATAAGTTATTAAATTTTAGTAAAATTAGAATCATATTGCTAATCATTTGAGATTATTTCATGTCGAGTTAATAAGAGGTTTAGTAGTTGCCGGCAATATGTTCACTTCAAGTGGATTAAGAGCCTTCATAGGCATGTACTCATCTCTTCAATCCATGTTAATTTTATATTTTGTTATAAATTTGTTTAGTTTTTTGCAATATTACTGAAAGACCATTTTATGTTTTTTTTATCACTATTTTTGTCATGGTTTTAATCGTGAAAAATATTGTACTTGTATTTGTCACGGATTTTGGCACGGATTATAAGTGCCATGCTAATACCGTGACAAATTTGTCACAATATTGGGCACAGAAACAAAAATCATGACAAAGTTTGTCACGGTTTTTGTTTCTGTGCCAAATTGTCACATTTTGTTTCTGGGCCAATTTCCTTGAAAAATTTGGCACGGTTTTCATTCAGTGACAAAGTTATCATGCCAAATTCTTGTTTTTCTTGTAGTGTATAGCTAATATGGAGTTTCTCTAATTTGATATTTTTATTTTTATTAATAAATTTGATGGCGTATTTTGAAATGTTATTGATAAGTCGGAACAAATCTTTATTTGTTGAGATTAATCAAATCTCTAGATTAATTCAATTTTTTTGTGTTAATATAAATTTTTAATTCATTTTACAATTTTCATAACATATATTCCACCTAGAATAGTCCCTAAAATGCAAAATAATGTATTAGATTGTGGCTTTATATGACTCCAAGTTACAAAAGACAACCTCCTTCTCAATTGATTTAACGCTTAAAGATATCAAGAGAATAAACCCTTCTTACTAAATGCATGTTTGGTTATTGATAAGTAGTTGTAGGTAGTTGAGATGTAAGTGGTTTCACATATAAAATGTCGTTTCATTTGCTATGAAATGATTTTCACATGTAAAAAATTAGGATGCTTTTATAGCATTTCAACTTACAACAAAATTTTGTTGTAAGTTGAAATGCTACAAAACATTTGAGTTAAAGTCACTCCCTTTCTTTATCTATATTCAACATCTTCCACATTTTACCTCCAAAGCACAGTGAAGATACTAATGTCGCAACGCCACCCATTTCTTCACCAGCCCTCTCGCTCCACCAAATAGCCAACCCACTAGACCCGCTAGTGTCAACGCTCTACCAATCCCACTGCTCCACCAACCCACCAGCCCCATTGCTTTACCAGCCCTCTAACCTCCCCAGCCCTACTGCTCTGCCAATGTACAAACCCTAATAGTCTCACCACACTACAAGAATTAAGATTTTCAGTGACAACTTCTTTTGTATCTCAATGTTATTTTGCTACAAATATTAGCTTTTTTGTGTTAAAAAAAATTAACCAATACCTTTGTTTAGATTAATTATGACAACTTATGTTTTTATTACTATTACAATGATAATTATGACAATTTAGTATATGCCACAATTAAATCATCACTACTAATATATTAATAGTGGCAAAAAAAATTTTGTGTCTAATGTTGGCCACTAAAAACATATAAAATTTTCTTTCAAAAGTGTTTTTCATCACTATAATTTCCCATTCGTTGTAAAATTGTAACAAGACATATTGTACTTACTATAATTTCCATTTGTTGTGATGAACTTGCTTTTCATCACTCAATATCTATTTTTTGTTACAATAGCTTTGTCCCAAAAAATTCAAACATTAAGTGCATACTAAATATTGTTACAAAAATTAAATTTCTTAACCATGTTATTGGGTTTTTTATGATAAAAAAGTTAATTGTCACTGTAATTTTGATTAGTTGTGATATCTAATTATTTTGTCACTATTACAATTTCAATTGTGACAATTTACCATTTATTAGAATTATGCATTTTATCTTTTGTGTCGACAATTTTGTATACAAAAAAATTTAAACATCTAGTGTCTACTGAATGTTGTCATAAAAGTATAAATTAACATATATAGTCTTATATAATCTTTTATAAATTAGTATATATGGTTGAAAAAAATATTCTTAATAAAATTTTAAAAAGTCTATTTTTCCTAACCAATCTCAAAATTATGTATAGACTTTTTGAAAATTTTAGTGTTTTAAGTAATTATAAATAAAACTTAAAAGGTTTTAAAATTATAATTTACCCAAAACACAAAATTTATATTATAAGGCTTAGAAAATAGGATTTTAATTTAGACCATACCTAGGATTTATAGTATTAGAGAAAAAAATTTAAAATTTTAAAAATTATATTAAAATTAAATAGATATTTACAAAATCTCACAAACCAAAATTTGTATAATATAATTTTTTTTGAAAAAAATTAAATTTTAAAAAGATACATATCCTTAATGAACTTAACATATAAAGGAAATAAACGAAGATTGTGAAGCCTTGAGTACTTATGTGCCTATGGAGATCAATTGCAATGGTATGGTTTTATTTAATTGAGAAAATCAAAGTGACCCAACTAGCTCAAGATGTAGAGATGCATAATATTGATGGGCACAGGATTTGCTTCTTTCCTTTATTTAAATTCTTTTTTCTTAGTTTATGCAATGAATAAGAGATAATTATTGTTTTGCTTTATCATTTTCACTTTCAAAATTAGATTTATTGAATTTTTTCAATGATGTTGTTTATTAGTATTTTCTTTTTCGGCACTTTGAATGTTAGGTTGATAGTAGGAATATGTTGTTTGGATTTTAATTGTGTGGTTTTCCTTTTTTTTTTTTTTTAAATGATTTTTTTATCGTTTCAAATAATAAAATCCAAATGAAACATGGAACTTGTCTCTTCTCATTTGAGAAGAAATAATGGTACGAAAGTTGAAATTAATTTTTTCGAAATTTTTAGAATTAAATAACTTATTTCTTTTCTAAATATGAAAAATAAGCATCAAGAAGAGGGAATAATGTTTAAGTCCGAAAAATGAGTCAAATTCTAATAGACACTGAGGCTGAAACAACGTAGTGACTATTGTGTCAACAATAGTGTCACAATAAAATGAACTATTGTTACCATTTTATTCGTCATTGTTTCATTTTTTTTTTTTTGTTAATGAAATTATTACAAATACTAAAATTTCTGTAACAACATAGTTTTATCACAAATACCAACCTTTTTAGTGGCAACAATTTTGGCCACAAAATTTTAGGTAGTTATGGCCATATAGGTTTATCATAAATATTAAAGTTTTTAGTGATTTAGTTACGAATTTTTTTATGTAATTCTGACAATATTTCTAAAATGGTTGCTTCGGAGGTATTTGTGATGGGAGGTGGAAACCTCAAAAATTGGTCACTATTGATATTGGTAACTAAAATTGCTACTTTTTTGCAATGACTTTGGTTATCCTTAAAAATATAACTTCTTGTAGTGCCACTCCACTAACCTCACCACTCTGCTGGCATACTTCGATAGCATCAACATCCTCCACCAGAAGTACAAAGAAGTGATTTTTCTTCTTTTTATGATTTGATTTTTATGTTTGTTGTTTATTTGTTGAATATTGTTGGATTGGGGAATATATGGTTTTGCCTTGATTTAGGTGAAGGTGGTTCATTTTTTGTTGTGTTAATCTGATTAGTTTGAGGGATTTCATAGATTACATAGTGGAATTCATGTATTGTTAAGGTTAGTTACTATACCAATAATTAACATTGAACTAGTGGATGCGTGTGAGAATTATTTGCTGTAAAATCCTAAAAGCAATTGGAGTTTGAGCTTAAATTGATTTGTTGATCCAACTTTGATGCCGCATTGTGTGAGTTGTTGCAGATTGATGACATAAAAAAAAAGGGGATTTTGTCTTGGGTTATAAATTGATGATATGAAGGTTTTTCTCAATAAAAGCCATAAAAAGGTTATTAAAATTGGCATCTCTATTGTTGCATTATGTCTATCCATCAATTTCATATCTATTTTCAATCTCTTTTCATTTTGAAATTCACTATTTTTCAAGCAAGTGCTAGTCTAGGGAAAATAGTAGTTAGGTGATCTATAATAACTCATTATCCTCCTATCAGCTAACTGAGTTAAAATTATCAAATGGTCATAAAAATCATAAAAAGTTATGATGAACAAGTTATTGAAGTGGTTTATTAAATCACTTGAAACAAGTGACAGTGAGAGATTACTATTGAAACCACCAAAGAAAGTAAACCAAGGCATCAAGAATAGCTTAATAGAGAAGATATATTAACTATCTTCAATGTCTATTCCTATAACCATATATATTATGCAAAATGCCATCGGAAATCTACACAATATACAAAATATGTCAAGGATAATTTGTTTGGATGAAATTGCAAGGTGACACACCCCTTGTATGTGTTTGCAAGGGCATGGGTCATTCAAGTAATAAAGTATATCCAACGGGTCAAGTAATTGAATCCATAGGGAATATGAGTACTAGTAATAATTGTAACCTCTCTATCTAGCCTAATCAATGATATGATTGTGGAAGTGATCAATTTCACAAACAAGTAAACAAGGAAAGAGAAGTTGGCAAATTGAGAAATATAGAGAAATCAATCAAGATAGATGGGGTTCCCGGACAATGCTCCCCCTAGAATTCTTAAGTTAAGTGCAAGACCAAAATTACGCTTCCCTAATTGAGATTTATTGAGTCATGGAAATCTAAAAGCACACCGATCCCAAGCCTAAGGTCAACTGGTGACTAGTCACCTACGTGGTTCGGATGGAAAGAAGGTTCTTGACGCTTCACACCACATATGACTACTTGAAGTTCTAAGGATTTCAAATGGTAAACCTTATTCCTAGATATAGATCTAATCCTTTGGTCCAGGTGAAAGATCCTCAATCCCATACGAGGTCCCTGCAGAGAATTCTCTTGACACCTCACACAACATATAATTGCTAAGAGCTCTTGGAATATGAAGGTAGAGTAAATCAAACCGAAGGGGAAGTGTACTCCTCACTACCTCTCAACGCACCCTCTCAACCCTCTTCAACCTTGGTAAATCTAATTCTAGTGGCGATGGTCGCTCGTCACTAAAATGATTAGATGTAGCTCTCAACTCTAATATCACTCTAAGGAAAAGCAATCATAAAGCACACAATATCGAAACTCAAATAAAAACTTGATTAAAGAAAATGCAATAAAATTCAAATAAACAACAAATCCTAGGGTTTACATGTCCAAGTACCTTCTAGGGTTTAGCTCTCCATGGAGAAATACAATATGTAATCAATCAATGAATGAAAACACATGAAAGCCATAAAGAAAACCCCCTTTAGATCCATGCTGATGGTTTTCAAGGTGTGCTTCATCTTCTACAAGACTTACTCCAATGAAGCTAGGGCGCACCCCCTCCGAATTAATGTTGTCAACAACTCCCCCAATGGCTATAACAATGAAAGAATTCATGAAAACTTGTGAAGAAGCGCTCTCTTGAATGCAAAGACCTCCTCTTCAAAACCCTAACCGACTTCACCCCAAACCTTGTGGAAAAAGATCTGTAAAAACCCTTTGAGCGGCCTTTTATAAGTGAAACCTGGGGATCTACACGGCCTCGCCACGCCTGTGAGGAGGATGTGTGAAATTCTACCGACTTCTATAATACTTGCTATAGTAATTTGTACATTACTTTTACTGCAGTGTTTTGCTATAATATTTCTCAATTCTCTCAAGAAGGGCACAGGGCCGTGTGGAAGGGTGGGTAGGGTTCTGTCACTCTTGAAAACTGCCCCCAAGCTTATACACGCACACATTACTACCTCCGTGCCCTCCTGACATGTCAATTGGCTTCTAAAATCTCAAGAGTTGGCACATATGCTCTTGTAGATGATCCAACTTGAGTGCTCATCCTTGAAGCTAGCTAAATCATCTCAGAAATGTCTCCATAACCCTTTCTTTGCTTCTTTCTCATCAATTCCCTTCATATGCCCTAATTAAACAAAAGAACACAAAAACATGCTATTAATGGAAATATCTAAATATAATCATGCTCAAAGTGCATAAAAGATGTGAACAAATATATATCAGATAAGAACTTATCACAAGGCATGGTGATTTTACTGATTGTTATAGGCTATATAAAGCTAATGATTCATGTTACGAATGGTGATGGAAGATTTAGATATATATAGGCTATGTCACATAGCACACATTTTAACAAGTTTCAATCAAATACCAGTGTTGAGATAATATGACAATATTACCATGATATGCACCACAAGAATATTACAATGATAATTAATTAAAAAAAATGGATCGTTTAACCAAAAAAAATGTTCTAATTCATCTTTCAGAAGGGCAGTTGCTTTCTGCCAATTGTATACATATACTTACTATTTCTTAAAGCTATTTACATATTCATGTCCAAATTCCACAACAATCTAAAATTTTCATTAATTAAAGTTATAGATGGCTAGTAAATGGAGTAAATGGAGTACTATTCTTGACTTATATATAACTAGTAAATTACACAAACGTTACTCTTTCTTGTATTTATTTTTACTTATTTTATTTAGGGATTATTGTGATATCACTTATAGATGGAATTGAATTCTAAGGATAAATAGGGTTGTTGGAGTTAATTTTTAATGATCTGGAGGAACTGTTAGAAGATTTTTGCAACCATGTTTTGTATGCTATTAGAGAAATTCAAGCCAAATTAATCTTAACACTTAACATAGACACTAGTCCAATCATCACTCAATATCCAATGTTTATGCTATATTTTAAGTAAAAATTTTAGAATTAGCTTTAGTTATTTTTCACTAAATAATACATGTTATTAATAATCTTTCATTAATTAATAAATTGCATTAGAGCACTTGATTGTACACATATTCACACATCTATTCCAAATGATATTGTAGCACATTTCATTGAAGAAAAACTTATCCCACTCAAAATGTATTAGTTGGGATTAAATTTTGAATTAAGATTTACAAATATACTAGCCATTTAGGAAAGTCTAGCACATGATGCACTTGCCCTTCAAAATGCTTTTGAAAGAGAAAATGGGCTTGTAGTGCCTCAAGGTATCATATCATTATATCAAAATTTAAATAGTTAATCCAATAAAATTGTGTAATAGGTTGTTCTTATATTGCCAAAGGCAAATATTACCTCATAGACGCTGGATACTCCACATTACCTCATAGTGCAAGAACTCCATCAAATAGTAATGAATTGTATAATTATAAGCATTCTTCTTTCCGTACTTCAGTAAAACGAGCCTTTGGAGATTTCAAAAAATCAGTTCAAAATCAACATCTAGAGCAATTTTCCTTTTCAAACACAAGTAGATATTGTCATTGAGTGTTGTATTCTTTGTAATTATATTTTTACAAAAAAGTGAGTATACAAGACCAAGTCCATGAAGAAACAAGAGATTAGATAACAATACAATAAACAATCATGAAAGCAGCTTCCTATGTTGTTTTTTCAAGCAAAAACTTTTGTGAGACTTGTGTTGGTATTATGAAACACTATATATTTGTAAATTTTTTTTGTTTGATTGTAGAACAAACAAATCATGGGATGGTACTTATCTTTGTAGCATGTTCGCTTTTAAATTTATTGAATGTTTCCTTGCATTTCAAAATGAGTTTGTTATCTCTTGTAATTTATTGAATATTTTCAATTTTAAAATAATTACTTCAATGTTAATTATGTAATATAGATAGAGTCTCAAGACTTGACACCATAAAGCCATGATTTTGTTGGAAGCAAAACACCAACTAATTTCCAATGGACCACTATCACAGCATCATTCATGTAAGCATCTCTAGGTGAGCAAGCAAATCTCGGGCTTAAATCTGACAAGGGATTTAAAAGTGTCACTATCAATGTTGTTGGTAGAGCTGCTAGTGAAAAGTTCAACTTTGTTGTAAATGACACGCATATCTTCAATTATGTTAGGCACGTAAAAAAAAATGGCTAATAATTAAGAGTTTAAGCTGTGTGTCATGGGATGATGTGGAGAAACAAATAATCATGGGAAAGGATGAATACTGAATATATATACAAGTAGTATAATTGGAGTTTATTGTTACTATTTTGTGTAATATTTGTGGATTGACTCTAATTAGTAAATGTATATTTTATGTTTGTATGTGCACCCGAGGATGAGATTTATATTAATAAGCCATCAATACTGTGTGAAATGGCCATTGTATGTGGAAATGATCAAGCAATAAAGTCTTTTGCAAGAACAAAATCTCAAATCTCTAGAAAGCTAGGTGCAAACATGGATCCACCACCAACATGCCGGTAATTGATCTTGACAACCAACGCTTCCTTTGACTATACTCAATCAAGGAGTGAGCATATAACTATCATGTCTTCCATTATTAAGATGATAAAGCATTGAAATTAATGTCATTAGTGTCCTATTCTTATTTACTAATTTTCTTCACATTTTAAATATAAGCACCAAAAAAAGACTTATTGACTATTGTAAATTCAAAATATGTGGATGGCCCTTGCTTTGAAATGGTTTGGTATCATTTTTAGTCTCCTATTAAACTTACCTATTTTTTAATTCTTGGATTTGGATAATACAAATAATTTCTTTAAACTCCCATTGCCTTATTACTCATATTCTATTGTTTAGTATTTGTTTCTCTTTGCATTTTCAATCAAACTTATCATAAAATAAAATGCATTATATATATATATATATTATTTATATTTAGATTGCAACAAATTTTAAAATCTTTGAACATGCATTCTTCCAAACTTCTGGATAATTACTTTAGAGTTATTGATGATCTTTTTTTTTCTTCTCTAAAACAGGTCTTTAGCTATTGCTACTCAATTGCAGTAAAAAATGGCATGAATGAAGCTCCTGAAAACTAACTAGAATGAAGTTATGTTTGGGATCATCAAGCTGCTTTTTTCATGGTTTCTATAGACTCACTTATTTTTAAAGATTACTGTAATTAAACTTTACTAGGAAAACTATTGGGAATCGGATTGCCACCGATGGTCGAGAAAAAAAAAAGTAGAAAACAATCACAAGCAAGACAAGATAAGATTTACTTGGTTTGACAAGATTGCCTACGTCCACGGCCGCACTAGGGTTTTATTTCAATATCTGAAGCCCCTTACATTTTACAAGAGACTACCTATATATATAGAAGAAATTTGAGGTATATCTGGATTAATACTCTGAGGCATATTTGGAAGAAGGTAAATCATATTTGGCTCCTAACGCTATTTGAATCCTAGACTTATCCAGATCCTAAACCTATCTGGATACAAATCCTATCTGGGCATAATTTACAAGATTATCAAACTATAATTCTAACCAGATACAAATTACCCTGGTATTTTACTGTGGGGGCATTGTCCCAACACCTCTAATCTAAACCGATGCTCTCCCGTACCCTCGCAAGGGGTGTCACATAATCAGGCTCCGCATACCCAACAGATACGTCATCATTGGCTTTGTTTCCAAAGGATTATTAAGATTTTTTTTATGTTCTTTAATGTAAAGTAGGTCTTGTTCTATCACTACTCAGCATCAATATAAAATAACAAGAATAAAGCTCTTGATAACTACTTGGAATAAAGTTGTATTTAGGATCATCAAGGTGCCTTTTTTTAGGATCATCAAGGTGACTTTTTTTTTAAGAAGACCTGCTTTTTTTTTTGAAGTAATTGTATTTAAACCTCAATAGGAAAATCACATCATTTTCTCTATTTGTTTTGTAATAGAAAGAAAATAATTAGGCATCTTACAAGAGTTAGAATTCTACATTCTTTATTGTTTCTACTTGTTTATCTTAAGTAATTTACAAATATTTTGATGGGATTGCACTAGATTTCTAAAATATTATAATGGATGAATGAATGATAGTTTGTTATTACCAAAACTTTAAGTCTTTACATGAAAAAGAAAACATAAGAGAAATAAAGAGTTTAAGAGCAACAACTTCTGTACACTTCAACTTGCACAACAATGTGAAGGTCTAGTCATTCATGATTTTAAATGCAACTATGAAAGTCTTTGACATATTGCGTGTGATCTCTTTCACTAAATTATTTAAAAATATTAAGGTAATTGCCTAATATAATTTCTTTTAAATATTACTTTGATGTACATTGGTTATTATTTACTGCCCTTATAAATATTAGTTAAGTATTAAAATAAAATAAAATACAACCAACTTTCAAATTTTAAAATGCATAGCTATCACACATAAAAAGTATACTTGCGACAAGTGGAAAGATCGAGAGAAAAGGAGTTGAAAATTGAATACTTGGGTGATCTATGAAGATTGAGGAAAAGGTAAAAGAATTCATATTAAACAAGAGCATATGCAACGAAGTTCTAATTAGATTACATTATAGATTTTATTATAAAATTTGGGCAAAATCTTAAGATAGATATATATATATATATATATATATATATATATATATATATATATATATATATATATATATATATATATATATATATATCGTTTGAACTAGGTATATATGAAAAAGATAAAGAAGATTATGCTTACCTTAAGTAGAAAAGTTGAAAATGCTTAGAAAATGATAGCTTGATATGTAAGATTTTTTTAATATTACCCCAACTTGTCATCTCACAAATATCATTTATACATGATCATTATTTTCACCTCAACATCAAGTTAATATTCTTATTTGACGCAAACATATATACACCTCTACCTTAACCCCAAATCCATAAGTCCATCACTACTCTCATCAACCTCCTAAACCCTAAACGACAAACCCCCCACCCCAAACCAAAGTTTTTACAAATGAATTTAATATGTAATTTAAGATTATAACCGGATTTCTAATAAGTTTCTGAATTTTTTATTTTGTGAAAAATATTATATAATTATTTTAAATTTATTTAAATACTCATTAAAAATAAAATGTATATGCTTTTATGAGTATATCTATTTTAAAAATAAAATATACCACAAACCGATAGATGTATTTATGATTTTATGAGTATATCTATTTTATATATAAGGCCACATCTACTAGGTACGTCTCTAGAGTGAGTTCAATTCTAGGGATGATGAATCTCAACCATTAGATCTTCATCAAAACATATTGCATCAATTTTCATAGTAAAAACTGGGATGCACAGTGTTTTAATATAAACTGTTCAATCATATTTACACAGTACTCTGATCAATCACAACCATTACAACTTATTTCTACTAAACCAACAATGAAAAAAATAAAAATAAAACATCAACCTAACTACCCGTATGGGGACCAACTACACCCGGTTAGCAAATGTTTATGCTATTGTTACTATACGAATTCTCTCTATCTCTCTCATGCACTTTCTCTCTTACATATTTTTTAACATCTGGAGATGTTCTAAGAACGTCCCCGAGATGACTTAATGTGCTTGTATATATATATATATATATATATATATATATATATATATATATATATATATATATATATATATATATATATATATATATATATATATATATATATATTATAAAGTAAAATTAGAAACGGAAATGGATTTAGAAACAGATTTATAAATCCATTTCCGTTTCTAATTTTAATTTATAATATATATAAAACAACTCTTTGCCCTAATCTTTCTCTATTCTAAACTTTTTCTCTCCCAATGCATCTCTATTTCTTAAGGCACAAAGCCAACTCTCTTACCTTCGTCCACCTCCTGGTGCCTTAGATAAGTTCGACAACTTCCACCACTACTCATTTATTACATGTGAGGAAGCAGGGAAGTAGTGTCGCAATTCGTCGAACACTTGGTGTGCAATATCACACTACCTAGCAATGGCATAATGAGTAGAAAATGAAAAGACAACATACAGCCATTCTCACAAGAATAAAATAAGAGACCAATTTAACGTGGTTCAGCTAAGAACAAACCTACATCCACGGGAGAACAATGCTTCACTATATGATAGAGAATAACAAGAGTACAAAAGTACAAGAAATAGGCATAAAACTACATGAGGATTACCAAACTCTAAGTACTTACCCCACCTCAAAAACAAATATCTTACCTTACTTTAATAAGATCAAGCAAGAATAAGAGCTCTTTTCTACACTTTCTTCACTCTTTCCATTCTCCAAATAGAACTTAAACTCTCTATCTCTCTCTCTTTTTTCTCTCATTACACAACACCCAACAAATAGAGCTCTATATAAAAAAAAAAATAGAGTAATTTAGACCGTTGGATTAAAAGAGATCAAAATTTAGCTTCATCACAAGTATATCAAGCCAATATTTAACATCCCTTTCTATGTTCCTTTCCCATCTTGTGGCATCTCTGACGAGACTGTGGCTTATCAAGTTATATTTGGACCTTCTTGTTGATTTCACATCGCTATCTTGTTCTTAGAAAGATATTCTCATAGCTATAACTCCATTTTGTGTGTGTGTGTGAGCGAATGATAGAAAGCTTCTAATGAACAAATAGATAAATGCCCCTTTGTATATAATTAACACACCTTTGGATTTCTACATTTCTAATCTTACTTAAATCTAGATTTGTTTTATTAACTTCTTCTATCATTTGTTTTCTGTGATCAATAGCAAAAAGTAGAAAAAATTTGGTTTTGACCAAAGCATTGAGCAATTGAATACTATCACTACTAGTGGAATTAACTTGAGGGTATGAGTTTTTTTTTTGTTTGGCTTACTTCAGGGCACTCTCTTTGTTTAGATTGTTGATTATGACATGGAGCATTATTTATGTAGCATAGGTGGCATAAGTAGCATAAGTGGTGATGTGGAGAGTTGTTTATCACTGTTCGTGTTTCATCTAAATATTTCTTGATTGAAATATTTTACTTATTATTATTATTGATCTGTTGCAATCCTTTTCTTTAGTGTATAGAGGAGCAACTGCGTGGTGTTATCAGTAATTTGATACGATTATTAAATCAAGTGAATATTGTGAAACTTATGCCCGATGTGTTATCTAGTTTTGATTGACTTCGATTTACATGTTTGTAGAGGGTTGATATTGAGAAAGACAAGATAAAGAGTTGTCATTACAATAGATGTTTGTGGGCAAATAGTAGCCATGAACCAGAAAGCTAATGATCGAATAGAATAAGAAACAAGGAGAAGAAGCAAAGTTCAAAAGATCAATCAAGTGAGTCCGATTTATCATTATATATGCCTTGAATAATAAGGAAACTGCTAATGATCTTGCCTATTAAAATTATTTTCCCTGTAAGGAAGATATGATAGATAGACAATAGGTCAGCGATTCATTGGACTATTGGTACTTATCCTGATATCTAGAATGATTACATGCTTTTTCTTCAGAATCTTTTTTTCCCCCTTAAGGGATATAAATTTTTAAGCTTTGTAATATCACTTCTAATGTTCAACAAATAAAAATAAAAATTGTTGAATGCCCACCCATTAACACTAGTAATAGTCAAAATTAACTATAATTTGTTGCATTTTGCATGGTCTGTTCAGAAGCTAAGAATTAATCTTAAAGCTAATTATCCCACTCACTTTTGTTAATGCAGCTTGTTTGCATGCTTAATTTAAACCCATTAAATTGTGTTCTCATGGCCTTATGGCTTGCTATCAGGATCTTAGAGAATGTTTTGAAATGACTGTATACGTATATTAAGGCATTGTGCTATGACTTCCTGTGGATTTATAAAAGTTTTCTATCATAAATTTATTATTTAATTCGTAATGTTTAATTTTTTTGTGTATCTTCCATAGTTTTATTTGCGCCTCTTTAGTTTGTAATCACATGATTAGTCAATATTTTCTCTCTCCTTGACAAGTAGCTAGATGCTCCTATAATCCAAGATTAGGAAATTGCTATGTGGGAGTTATTTTTAAGCAATTTCACTAGCTCTCTTGCTAGGCCAACAATTCACCCTATGTAAATTTACAAATTTAACTCTTACTCATTTTACATCTAAAGCTTCTTCTACCTCATAATCTGCAAATCATGGCATTCAGGGACAAGCAATTATTCATGTTTATATACCACCATCTCATTTAGTGGTAAGCATAAGTACCAGTCATTTCCAAGTTAAAAGACATACATGCTGAGTAATATCATGTGGAGCCTATGCACATGTCCAAACTATGAAGAATGTATGGATTTCTCATGGGCATGGCTTCTATATATGATGATGCATATGTTGTTTTGTGTTTTTATACATAGATAAAGCAAAAAAAAAAAAAAAAAAAAAAAAAAAAAAAAAACGTTAAAGACTACTCTAGAGGAATAGTTAAGCATTTGTAGTTTTTTTGTATTATTTATCTGTATTTTTGGTTAAAATAATTAGTTTAAACAACTTTTATATGAATTAATGAAATTATTATTTATTTAAAATTGTTGTTTGTTAGAATTTTAAACAAATGTTATCCATATGGATCAATGAAATAAAATTATTATTTTATTTTTTCTATAGTGGATTTGCAATTTGTATGATTTGTTTTAAAAATTAGAAACAACAGCTAAATTAAATTCATTTTAGAATTTAGAAACAGATTAAATTTGCTGTTAATCCGTTTCTAAATTCTAAAACAAACCTCCACTTTCATTACTAATGAATTGGCAACAAAATTTTTAAAAATTTCATTTCTAATCCATTTCTAAACTGAATTCAAAACGGAAAAGGTGGTTTCTATAATTGTGATTTACTTTTATTGAAAATCAACACTAAAATAAAGAAGAGTTCTCACTGAAAACACTCACAACACACACAATGAAGAAGAGAACAAAAGGTTTTTCACTTAACCTTGATTGCATCAAGGTTGACATGAACTTAGCTTGAAACATAACAAAAGACTTGAATTTGAAGACAACAAAAAGCAATCCAACTAGGATGCAGACAAAACTAAAAAGAGAAGTCCAACTTGAGTTTTCAGTGTCTCCCAAGCTTGTTTTGTTGTTTTTGCTTCAGTTATTCTCAAAATAACCCGTTCATCCAGATTCTGTTGAATTAGACACAAAGCTTTTGCATTTTCTTCATAATTTCAGTGAGCCTGTTGTTATCTGCTTCTTCTGCTATCCCCTTCTCAACAATATTACACATATCCTTAGACCTGAAGACTGTCTTCATCTTGGGACTCCAGAGATTATAGTTCTCTCCCTTGAAGAGTTGAACATTTGGTAGAGAGGAACCACCATACATCATCCCAATTCTCTGATACCACTGCAAAAGAAAGAAGAGTTCTCACTAAAAAAACACTCACAACACACACAATGAAGAAGAGAACAAAAGGTTTTTCAATTAACCTTGATGTAATCAACTTAACTTGAAACATAACAACAGGCTTGAATTTAAAGACAACAAAAAGCAATCTAGCTAGGATGCATACAAAGCTAACAAAAGAGACAGAAAGCAAAGAAAAGAAGTAATGTCCAATCAGCTGCTAAAACCTAATTCTCTCCAGTCCAATCAGCATGTACTCCTTAAATAACTTGGTACACTGTAGCTGACTTTATGAGCCGAGTCAACTAAGTTTAGCTTCCAATTTCTCAAACCTGACTTGTCAACAGACTTCTGAGTAACCTCTTTATCAAATACAACAAATTAAAGACAAGGAGAAATAATCACTCCCTCGTAATTCAATCAATTAAAAGCGTAATACTCACACCTTCTCATAGAATTTGGCTAAGAAATTCACAAAAAAATCAAAAGGGTTGAAAACCATACAATATTTAAAGAAATAAAAAGACTACAAGTTATAACCCACTCCTAAGCTATGATAATCTTCATCTTCTCCTTCTTCCTTATCCCTTCTCCTTTTCTTCTTCAAAAAGCCTCTCCCTAACTTTTCTACGTCCCCAACTTCTCTGCTTCTTTCCTCTAACTCGTCAAGCCCAATCTCTACAATCTCAACTTTAGAAACTTACTAAATTTGAGTATTTCTCTAAGCTATATTAATAGTTAAAGTAGCTACAAGAATAAGCTACATTAGATACAATGATGGCCCACAAAGTTGAGGCACTACATAAATACTAATGAATAAAAGGCGTCACTAAAAAATATCAGTAAAGACGGAAACATCCACCCACCCCTATATCTTTATTTTAATATATATTATATTATACTTCCTCAAGCTTGACTGAACATAGAAAATTATCTTCACTTCTATCCTTCAAAGAAGCCACTAAAATCATTTTTAGCTTAAAATTAATACTTGTTAATCTTTATGAGCATAGATGAGGATTTGTTTTCCTTCTCATCCTCAGATATCCAATTCTCAAACTTCAAACAAAATTCTAAATCCTCTTCTTCTTTTTTCTTTAACAACTTTGAGTATCATTCGTTGTATTAATTCTAAAATAGCAAGAAACACACAACATAAGATAAGATAAAATAGACTAAAAAACAAAGATAGCATGAAAGATATAGAAATCATTCATGCGAATAAAACATATTACCTAGGCCAAATTCAACTTCAAAACTTAAGCTAATAAGTAAACCCATATTTTTTCAAACTAGTAGATATAAGACTATTAGTTACTTTAACATATCCAAATATTTGTTGGTTTATTTCAACTAGTAGCATTGCAAACAAACTATACACATCAAGTGGTATACTATGTTAGATGTAACAAAAATATATTATGTGGGTCTCATTCAACATAAAAGCTTAAGATGATAGGATGAAAAACATAGACTTTTATCCGAATAACAAAGAAAAAAAAAAGTAATACTAGATAGAGATTCATCACCAAACAAAATGAGTATTTTCCCAATCCATAGTTTAGCACTCCATGTGTGGTTCATGTTCAAGGACTCTTTGAGTAGTTTATAATATAAGTTTTTTTTATTAATGGAAAAGGGTGTTCACTAATTTAATTTTAAATCAAATTTGTTAATATATATAGTATTATTCTAACCCGGTAACTAGACATCTCTTAAAAAAATTTAGTGTATTTATTTTAAATAACTTATCATGTCAGTTAAAAGAGTGTTATTATCCGCCATCAGCTTATAATATATTTTGAAAAATTAATTTTATATCATTTTTAATAATATAAGAAAAAATATGCAGGGTGCATAAATTTATAGCCTTTTACTTTGGTACTAGTTCATATTAGTCAGCATTTTTTTGGTAATAATTAAAAAAATTATGTAGAAATGTTTTTGATATTTTTAAATTATAGTTTAATTATATGACTTTTTCAATCATTATCTTATTTTTATTTATTTTTATATTAATTCATGTTAATAAAAAATTCTATATATACATAGCTTTATTTATATTCTTCTTCTTAATAATAAAAGTTCAATTACTAGGTGCTCATTGATAGCACTTGCTTGCAGATGAATGAATTTGTCTATGCCTATAAGCTAGTGAGCTCATCGATCCATCTTTAAAAAAGTACAAATAAATAAAACACAAAGACATTTTAAAGAAGCGCCTGCACAAATAACATATGAATCACATTCGAGCAAATAGTTGCACATCTTCAACATTAGTTTATGTATGCAAAGATACTATAAATATTTTATTTACTAATGACCAAATTCATTAATAACTTTATTTGCTTCAAACCAACACCGCTAAAATCATCCAACTATTCAAACATCAAATTGAAATTAATGCAAGTCAAATCGAAAAAGTTAATTATTATAAATATGAATTAATATAAATTTTTTTAATATTTATAATTTTTTAAAAGTTGAAATCAATGTCAAAGCCACTTGTTAGTTCCGCCGATGTGGTTTGTGGGTTTAGAGAACACTCAAACACTCATAAAAATCTCATACAAATCAAACAAAAAAGAAATACACGAAATTGGTAACCCAGTTCGGCGTCAACTCACCTACGTCTGGGGGGCCAAGCCCAGAGATAAATAATCCATTAAAAGAGGTGAAAATAGATGAGTGTAAACACTTTGTCACTCACCCTCACAAATAAAGATAACTATCCTCTATGTCTAATGCACACACTCTCTCTAGCTCCGATTGCACACCATAATCTCATAGTAAAGTAGCTTATATAGACACCTCAACACCCCAAATGTAGCTTATATAGACGCTTTCCAAAATTATCTGTTACAACTCCTGTTGTAACTGAACTTGCAACATGGCCCTAACTGCTGACTTAACTGAGTTCTGATTCCGTTGCAAAGCGACCTCAAGACCCATCAATTCCTCCGGTCAAGCTTAGTCCGAGTCGATGCAGCTAGATCTCCCGATCCCGACTACCGGCAACTAGCCTACCACCTTAATTTCTCACCGCGCAGTTCCCTTGCAAGAAGCGCACAACTTTGTGCGTCTTCACGAAACTTTCCAAACTTTATCTTTAATTCATCCAAGTTTGGTCTTCAAAGATTTTCCAAACTTGATCTTCAATTCACCCAAGTTTGATCTTCAAATTTTTTCAAGATTAGATCTTCAATCAATCATATCAATCATACTAACAATAGGTATCTCTCAAACATGGCATGTCTTCAATCATATCTTTAATAGTCTTTAATCATACTATTAAAGTTCTTCAAATCATACCTTCAATGGATCTTAAAATCATACCAATAATAGGTATGTCTTCAATTAAGTAACTCTCCAATCATACTATTGATAGGTATTTCTTCAATTAGCCTCCTTCCATATTTAGTTTTCAATCAAATCTCCTAAATATGGTCTTGATAAGATCTTGCCTTCAAGTTGTTGCTTGCTTGATCTACTTGTCAAAAATACAAGTGTCTTCATTTAGCCTTCATGATGATTACTCCTTAAGTTGTAACACATACCAAAAATAGCTCCTTCAAGATCTTCCAAGATATTTTGCCTCCAAGCCAAGACTCCTTTCCATGTCATCATCTATGTCACATCACAATGATTGCCACATCACCTTAACTTAGTGTCAAATCATACCAATTAAAGTGTTTTTGCACTAACACCACTTAGTTCAAGTGGTTAGCGGTATTAAAAATATGTCCATAACATATGCAGTGGTGAGAGTTCAAATTCTTGTTGTAAAAATTAACTTATGAGTGATGTCATAGTCTACACTCATGCGTCATAAATACAGACGCTTGTTGTTTTTTTTTAAATAAAAATTGAAATTAATATTCTCTTACTCTTGGCTTCACCAATGGTAGTGGGTAAAAATATATATTAAAATAGATGCTTTTTCAATATATATATTAAGTCTAGTTGATTTTATTAGCAGATTTGATTTTACTCATGAAAATTTGATTGGTGCTTTAAAATAAATACAGATTTGATTTAAAATAAAAATTAAATTGCCAAATTGACAAGGAACTATTGGTATTTGAATGGTACTGAAACCATACATTTAGGTTAATTACCGAGCTTAAAGGGAACCTTTACTATTAAATCTAGTTTTAATTTTAAACTGAAACTTTGGACCGAACTTGTGTTAAAGCTCTTAAAAATAGTAAATATTATGAACCGACAGTTTCAGTACAAGGAACTTCTTAAATCTTGAGCTATAGCCTATGTGCTTTTTAAATCTCTACTTTTTTATGAAATGAAAGCATTGCTGGCATTTACTGCTATAGTGCCATTTGATGCTATGTCAGAGAATTGAATGTCTGCTTGATTTAAAAAAAAAAAAAAGATAGCAAATCTTATAGAATTATAGCCATTTAATCTTTAATTAATTCTTTAATTCACCATGGATTAGATTGGGACTAATCTAAGGCATCTCCAACTCCAAAGACTCCAAGTGCAAGACCAAGAAGCAAGAACTATAAATATAAAAGTTTTTTTTTTACATGGCTACATATTCATGGCGATGATGGGCGGTGGTGGTGACGGTGGCGGTGGGCTGCTGACCAGTGAGAAAAGATTAGTTTATGTGTTGAGGTGCTCTCTCATGCCTGGAAGCATGAATAAGGCCGAACAAAACCTTGGGCCTGGGTCCGCTGGGGTATATGTGTTTATGATGCCAATCTCCAGGATTCAACATCTTTCCTGTAGAAATTTCAACAACTAAACAACCCAGAACCACCAGAATAACTTCTTATATTGAAATGGGAAAGAGTTCAATACAATCGACAACCAAACCAAAAGAAATCAGAGGACTAGCTGGAGACTTCTCAATATCCTAGCACAAAGTTAAAGGAATTCAGAGAGAAATGAAGCATAAGAGAGGCGAGAAGGTTTTAGATCTAAAAATCTGGATGCCCCCTTCTATTGCTGGCCTTCAGCTTTATATAATAGAGAAAAATCCCAAATTACCCCCCATACCTGTGAGAACCAGTCCCTACTACCATGTAGATTAATGCCATTTCGCTTCTCATTCCTCCCAAACATCATCTTCTCTCTTTTCTTCTAATTTCCTTCCAGACTACTCAGCTTTATTCATTAAGCTAGCAACCTTCAAAATAAACTGTAACAACTACCCCCTACTTCAGACAATCCTTGTCCTCAAGGATTAGCAGAGTAAAATTCCGGAAATCACTTCTGTAAAACATCATAGAACTCCCATGTTGCTTCCTCAGGTGATAAATTGAACCATTGAACCAAGATTTTCACCCCAACTTTATTTCCTCTCTTCACCTATTGTCGATCTAGAATAGTTGTTGGAGTTTGTAAATCTTCATCAACACCCTTCTTCAAAAAATCAGGCCACACAGCAGAGACAGCCTGATCACCAACCTTCTGTTTTGAGTTGAGATATGTGTAACACATTATGGATTTTAGCCTCAACTGGTAAGTGAATTTTGTAAGCCACTTTTCCAATCCTGTTGATAATAGGATATGGACCAAAGTACTTAGCAGCTTGCTTCTGATTGGAATGCTGAGCTACTGAAGTTTGTTTGTACGGCTGTAAATTGATATAAACCAAATCTCCAATTCGGTATTCTTTGTCAAGCATATGTTTATCAGCCAATTGTTTCATCCTATTCTTTGCCTTGGCCAAATTCTCTTTCAGCTTCTTCAGTATGTTTTCCCTAGCCAATAAACTTTTGTCCAGCATATCAAATTTGGAGTGAGATGCTTTGTAAGGTAAATGGATTGGCGGTGCCTTACCATACACAATTTCATAGGGAGTAGCTTGTATAGCCGAGTGAAACCTGGTATTATACCAGCATTCTACTAGAGGAAGCCATTTAACCCAATCCTTCGGCTTCTCGCCAGTCATGCATCTGAGGTATTGCTCTAAAAAGTGATTAACCACTTCAGTTTGCCCATCCGATTGAGGATGATAGGCGGTTGAGTAGTTCAGCTTCACCCCCTGAATTCGGAATAACTAACTATAGGCTTAGGCAAGCCATGTAATCTATAGATTTGATCTAAGAAGATTTGAGCTACAGTCACAACAATATAAGGGTGGGACAAGGCCATAAAGTGAGCATATTTACTCAATCTATCAACAACCACCAGAATTGTGTCTCTACCATGAGAAGTAGACAGGCTTGTGATAAAATCCATGCTTACAACTTCCAGAATTCCTTTAGGGGCTGGGAAAGGTTGAAGCAATCCTGTTGGAGCAATATTTTCATGCTTGTTTCTTTGGCAAATTTCACATTGTTTCACAAATGTTTTGATATCCTGTTTGAGTCCCTTCAATAGAAGTAATTCCTAATTCTCTTTTTAGTTGCATCCGCTCCAGAATGTCCACTAGCAAAACTAGTGCGAAATTCTTTTATGATCAACTGCCTTACCTCAGAGATGTTGCCAACCACCAATTTGTTCTTCTTTCTCAGCTTATTTTGTTCCCACTGATAGTATTGTTTAGTACACTGACCTTGTTGTAATTGAGAAATGAGTAAAACCAGGTCTAGGTCCTCCACCCAACTCCTCTGAATTTGATCCCATAACTCTAATTGAATTGTAAACATGGCCGTTAAAATGGGTCTTCTTGGGAATGCATCCGTTACAACATTCTCAGAACCCTTTTTATATGCAATCTCAAAATCATAGCCCATCAGTTTAGTCATCCATTTCTGTTGACTGGGAGTCGAGATTCTTTGCTGCATCAAATACTTCAAGCTTTGGTGGTCATTTTTAACTATGAAGTGTCTCCCTAACAAATATGGCCTCCATTTTTCTACTGCCAGGACAATAGCAAGCATTTCTTTTTCATACACAGAGAAAGAGCTGTGTTTTTCATATAACGTCTTGCTTATATAAGCAATGGGTCTTTCCTTCTTAACCATAACTGCTCCAAGGCCTTCTTCACTAGCATCAGTCTCCACAGTGATTTCAGCAATGAAATCTGGTAAAGCTAATATAAGACCTAAGCACTTAAACTGCTTGAGCTACAGAATTACTTCTGTGCTATTTTCAGTCCAGTGGAACGAATTCTTCTTGAGTAAATTGGTCAGTGGTTTAGATAAGATGCCATACCCCTTGATAAATCTCCTATAATAGCCTGTTAGACCTAAAAATCCCCTTAACTCCTTGATATTTTTGGGAACTGGCCATTGTTTTATTGCTTCTGCTTTTGCAAAATCCATCCCTACCCCTAACTTGCTAATAACATGTCCCAAGTAATCAATTTTCTTGACAACAAATGTGCACTTACTTCTCTTAGCACACAACTGATGATCTTGTAGCACCTTGAAAACTACCTCCAACTGCTTCAAATGAGAATCCCAATCTGAGTTGTAGATTAAAATGTCATCAAAAAATACCAACACAATTAAACTTCCTGAGGTAGGGTTTAAAAATTTCATTCATGAGGCCTTCAAAAGTAAAGAGTGCATTGGTGAGGCCAAAGGGCATTACCAAGAACTCATAGTGGCCTCATGAGTTCTAAAAGCTCTCTTGCTAATATCATCCCCATGCATTGTGATATGATGATAACCTAATCTCAGATCCAGCTTAGAAAAGAATTCAACCACATGCAATTCATCAAGCAATTCCTCTATCAAAGGAATTTGAAATTTATCTTTAACAGTTTGGTTGTTTAACACCCGGTAATCAATACAAAGTCTCCAACTGCTATACTTCTTCTTTACTAATACCACAGGCCCAGAAAAAGGACTTGTGCTAGGCCTGATTACCCCTTTGCGGAGCATTTCCTTCACCAACTCTTCAATAACATCCTTCTAAACTGTAAGGTACCTATAAGGCCTGAAATTGATTGGATTTGTACCCTCTTTCAACAGAATTACGTGGTCATGAGATCTCCTAGAAGGAAGTGTGTTAACCTCTTCAAACAATTGCTCATATTTCAAAATATGTGAGTCAATTGTGCCTACTGCACTTCAGATAAATCCTGCAATTTAGTTTCATTGTTCATTTTGTTCAGTTCATCATCAATTACCATCAAGGAGCATAGTTCGACCTTGCACATCTCAGGAGGTAATTGTAATGCCTTTACAAGAGACTTCCCTTGTATCATCTGCAGCCTAGGTTGAGAAGATCCTTTCAGCACTACCTTCTTTTTATCAACCATAAACTCCATCTTAAATTGCCGAAAGTTCCAGTTAATAGCCCCTAAACAAAACCAACCATTGAATACCCAATACCATCTTACACCCTTCTAATAGCAATACCAACAGATCATCCATGAACTCTACACCTTACATTTTCCATTTAAGGTCAGCACAAATTTTGTCAGACACCATTCTGCTTCCAATTGCAACAATCATAGTTATTGGTGGGCTATCAATGAGCTCACAAAATAGATGTTCAATAGTGTATGCATCAATAAAGTTGTGTGTACTGCCAGAGTGAATCAGAATGCTCACATTTTGACTTTTAATTGAAGCACTCGCTCACATAGTATGATAATCAGCAAGGGTTCTAATACCGGCCATGGCAATGAGAGATATAATGGGAGTGACCGCTTCACTATCTGTAGTGTCTTCCTTTACTGAACCATCCTCTTCTATTTATTCCCCTTCTTGATCATCATCATCAACTATCAATTTCAATCAATAGAGCTATTTAGACATGCAATTACGCCCCATGGTATATTTTTCATCACACCAATAGCACTGACCCTTCTTCCTTCTCTCCTCCATTTCTTTACTAGATAGTTGTTTGAAAGTCTTCTTTCTTGTCTGCCTCACAACCCCTCCAGTAATCCTTTCTCTGCTAGGATTGTTTCCTGTTGCAGCAAATTTAGGTGTAGGGAGTAGAGGAACTGTCCTATATATCATCCTTCCCTTCTTATATGCATTCTCTACAAAAGCTTCCTGCAATTCAGCTAAACTCACAGCCTCTTGTAGGGTTTATAGGCTTGAACATTCTAACAATATATTGAATTTCATCTTTTAACCTACTCAGAAAGAAGCTCACAATATATTCTTCAGACAAGGTTACCCTATTCAACAATTGATCAAATTTTTCCAGATAAGTTTGCAAAGATCCCAACTGAACCAAATTCTACAACTCAAACATGGGATCATAGTGTAATTCAGTCCCAACTCTGACATTCAAAGTTGTTACATACTCATTCCAACTCACATCCTCTCCACCAACCCTACATTTAATAAAATTTTGATGCCAATGTAGTGCTCTACCCTCTAAATGCAGGGATGTGATTCTCATTTTCATATTTTTTAGGAGTTTCATCAAACTCGAAATATTGATGACATTTGTATAGCCAGTCATGTAGATCCACTCCACTAAACTTAGGGAATTCCAATTTAGTGAGTTTAGGCCTTACCGACTTCAAATAAGCTATCTCTTTCTCAAATCTACTAGGAATTATAGTAGTATTCATTGAATTCAGAGCATTGGCAACCAACACAGGAGGAACACTACCAAGATTACACGAACTAGGACTAGAATTAGGATTGAGGTTTAGAAGCATTGTTCTAACCTCTTTCATATCCTTGATCTTTAGTTCCTTAAGCTCTTGAATGGCCTGGTTCTAGGAGTTCTTTAACTCCTGCAGCTCCTTGCTGTATTTCTCAGCTTGCTTCTCAGTTTGCTCCTTCAACAAAGATTTCAGCCCATCTTCTACCTTTTTGAGCTCCTAATTGCGGGTCTCCATCTTCCTATCAGTTCAAATCAACCCACAGCAGCAAGATCAAGATTCACTGATACCATTTGATGCCGATCTTCAGGCTTCAACAGCTTTCCTATAGAAATTTCAACAACCAAACAACCCAGCACCACCAGAACTACTTCTTATATTGAAATGGGAAAAAGTTCAATACAATCGACAACCAAATCAAGAGAAATCAGAGGACTAGTCTGGAGACTTCTCAATACCCTAGCATAAAGCTAAAGGAATTCAAAGAGAAATGAAGCATAAGAGAGTGGGTTTTAGATCTAAAAATCTGGATGCCCCCTTCCATTGTTGGCCTTCAGCTTTATATAATAGAAAAAAACCGCAAATTACCCTCCATGCCTGTGAGAACCAGTCCCCACTACCATGTCTAATTAATGACATTTCGCTTCCCATTCCTCCCAAACATCAGCTTCTCTCTTTTCTTCTAATTGTTGTGTAAAAGCAAACAGAGAATATGCAAATAGGGAATGAAAAAGAATGAATATGCACAAGAACACAGGAATTTAACGTGGTTCGGCTTTAAATCAAGCCTACATCCATGGAGCAGCAAGAAAACCCTCTCTATTCACGATGATGAGCAATTCACATATACAAAGGGGGCAAACAAGGAAAAAGTTTCATAAAAACCCCTAAGTTGTTCCAAAATTGGCTAATTGGCTCACAAATAAGTAAAATTACAAATCAACCCATATAAAAATAGTACGGAACTAAAATACAAAATGAGTCATCCAACTTAAGCCCCAAATCAACAATCTCCACCTTGGCGAGATTTGCAAGCCATACCACAAACCACCTCATCATCAACATCCACCTTAGTATGAAATCTCACACCAAGCTCACAAGTTCCTTGCTGCATCTCTAACAATTCAAACAATCACAATGTTGACTAAGTTCAAGCAATGATTGAACTTGTCACCACCAATGATCTTAGTCATCATATCAGCAGGATTATCCCTTGTATAAATTTTTTCTGGAGCAAAATAACCCCACAAATCACAATATCACGAACAAAATGAAATTGAACATCTATATGTTTAGTCCGAGCATGGTGAACCTGGTTCTTTTCTAAGTGAATAGCACTCAGGCTATCACAAAATACCTCCACCTGTTTTTGGTTAATCCCTAAGTCTGCAATCAGTCCATGTATCCAAATGGCGTCCTTTAAAGCTTATGCGGTTGCCATATACTCTGCTTCTGTAGTAGATAATGCTACAGTAGACTACAATGTAGACTTCCAACTGATAGGCCCACTAACCAAAGTAAACAAATACCCTATAGTAGACTTCCTCTTGTCCAGATCACCAACAAAATCTGAATCCACATAGCCAATGATAAATATGTCATCATTCTCATGATTTCTCTCAAATTTCAAACCAACCTCCATAGTGCCTTTAATGTACCTCAATACACACTTTACAGCTTCCCAATGCTTTTTACCTGGATCATGCATATATCTACTCACCATACTAACAGCCTGGGAAATATCAGGTCTTGTACATACCATAGCATACATAAGACATCCAATTAAACTAGCATAAGGTACATTCTTCATATAATCTCTTTCAACAACAGATTTTGGGGTTTGATCAGCACTCAATTCAAAATAAGAAGTACTAACTGGTTTAGTGTGCTCATCCATGCCAAACCACTGTACTATCTTCTTCAAGTATTGGTTTTGACTCAGATACACTGTGCCCTTTACTTTGTCTCTACTAATCTCCATGCCTAGTATATTCTTGGCCTCTCCTAATTCCTTTATTTAAAATTCTGAGTTTAATTGGTTCTTCAACTTATCAACTTTAACAATATTTCTTGCAGCAATTAACATGTCATCCACATATAACAACAAGCAAATGAAAGTCCCATCCAACAACTTCTTGAAGTAAACACAAGGATCATAAAGACTTCTTGTAAATTTTGGAACTTTCATAAATTGGTCAAACCTCTTGTACCATTGCCTTGGAGATTGTTTCAAACCATATAATGACCTGTTCAACTTGCAAACCAAGTCTTCCTTGCCAACTACCTTGAAACGTTCTAGTTGTGACATGTAAATCTCTTCTTCCAAGTCCCCATGCAGAAATGCAGTCTTCACATCAAGTTGCACCAAATTCAAGTCAAACTGAGCAACCAAAGCCAAAAGAATCCGAATAAATGAATGCTTCACTACTGGAGAAAAGACCTCATTGTAATCAAGTCCTTCTCTCTGTGCATAACCTTTGGCCACCAATCTTGCCTTGAATCTCACATTGTCTTTTCCCTGAGTACCTTCCTTTTTTGCATACACCCATTTGCAACCAATCTCTTTTCTTCCCTTTTGTAGCTTCACAAGCTCCCAAGTGTTATTCTTCTGAAGAGATTGCATTTCTTCGTCCATAGCCTTATTCCAATCCACTTTTTCTGAACTTCTAATGGCTTCTTTATACGTGGTTGGAATGTCATCTTCTAAAATAGGCAACTCATAAGCAACCATGTCAGCAAATCAGGGGTGTCTTTCTGATTTCTCTCCTTGTCCTAGTTGCAGCTATACTATTATCATGCTGCTGTTCAGGTTCATGTTGGGAACCTCCATCAATATGATCTATAAAATCATTTGTAGGTGTAGCATCCAACTGAGAATTAGCTGCATTATGCTCAAACTCCACTTGTTGCACATTCCTGCTTTGGACAATTTTCTTACTAGGTTGTATTTCACTTTTGAGAAATCTGTCTTCATGAAATGTAACATCTCAGCTTAATATCAACTTCTTCAACTCTGGGCACCATAAGCTGTATCCTTTGACAACACTTCAAAGACCCAAAAATACACCTTTCTTTGTTCTCGAGTCAAGTTTACTTTCTGTGACATGAAGTAAGCAGTACAACCAAAAATATGCAAAGAATCATATTCAGTAGCAGGTGTTCTGGTCCACACCTCATAAGGTGTTTTACCTTCAAGTGCAGCTGATGGTAATTTATTGATGAGGTGGGATGCATATGTCACTTCCTCTGCCCAGAACATCGTGCCCAAATGAGCATTGGACAACATACACCTCACATTTTCCAACAAGGTCTTGTTCATCCTCTCTGCTACCCCATTCTGTTGTGGATTTCCCCTCACTATGAAATGCCTCATAATACCTTCATCTTCGAAAAAGTTTTGAAAACAATTTGGGTACCCCTAAATTCCATAGGAATAATGGTAATTCCTATGGAATTTATATTAAGAGTTGTTTGGACACCAGCTTACAGTAATAAATTACCATGAAATCTTATCAATTCCATATGAATTTTTAAAAGAGGGGGGACCCAATTTTTTTTTTCCTTTGTTTTTTGGCTGCATCCCTCTTCAAATGTCTTCTCTTCTTCCTCTCCAAATGAACCCTCTTCAGACGACTCTGACCTAACTTTTCCTCCTTCTCCGATGACTCCGCTCCACTCTCTGCCCTGCCGAGCATCACCGGACCACAATCTTTGCTGCGCGCTAGGTTTTCCACAACCGCCGCCGTTCAACAACTACCGGTGAGATCTTTTCCTCTGTCTTTGAATCGTTCCCCATTCAAGGTGCCTTACTAGATCTAAATCTCTCTCCTCCATCTTTGAATCGTTTCCCTTGGATCTAAGTTATTGTTTTTGTTCTTCATGTTATCTAAATTTGCTGGAAACCTTTGATTTTGGAGTTTGTATAGGTTTTTAATGGGGTTTTTTTGGATCAGATACTAAGTATGCAGTAGTGTATTGATTTCGATTTGTGTTCTTTTATGTTGCATAGATGTGAGAAGCAGTGCGCAGTAGGAGATCTTGTTCTTTTGAGTAAAACTTGGATCTTGGGGAACTATTAGTTGTGGTATTATCATCTCAGTTTGTTATGCTTCACTACTACATAACTGCACTTATGCAGCGGTCATAAACCGCTGCAAAAGGCTTTAAAACCGCTGCATAAGCTCTATTGCAGCAGTTTAGCAACCGTTGCATCTACTTCTGCTGCAATAGGTTATTGCAACGGTTCTATACATCCTATTGCAACGGTTTTACACTGTTGCATAAATAGTTCCAATTGACACTAGTTTTTGCAGCGGTTTTAATTATGCAGCGGTTGCTTCAAATACTGCATCGGTTTAGTTTGCAATGGTTATTTTATATAATGCAGCGGTTTGTTAATATATATTGCAGCGGTTTGAGAATAGCTATAGCAGTAGTTTGTTAATATATATTGCAGCAGTTTTGAAATATGTATTGCAGCGGTTTTGGAATGTATATTGCAACGGTTTGGAAATAGCAATAGCAGCGGTTGTGTACAAATTATTGTAATGATTTCATCTAATCTATTGTAGCGGTTTACAATATTTCCTGCAACAGTTAAAATCCATTGTAGTGGTTTGTAATCCTGTACCATTTTACAAATAATAATTTTAATAATTCAATTCAATAAAATAATAACATTATAAAACATCATCCAAAAACGTAATAAACACTTAGATCCAACAACATCACATTAAAATTGACAAAAATATTCAATAACAGTTAAAATCCATTGTAGTGGTTTGTTGATCATGGATTGGTTGCTCTTCTTGGAAGTTCTCATTGCAATTGGTGTTGGTTTGATTGAGTTTTACAATGCTTAGATATGAATTTTATACTGAATTTTTATTCATCAAAGGTCATATATGTAATTGTGCTAATGCTTGTGAGTATGTTCATTGTTTTCTTGGAAGTTCTTATAAATGGTGTTCACACTGAAAATTTTGTAGTACTTTATTGGTTGTGATTGTCTAGAGTCTCTGGACAACATTTTTGTGCATTGTGACTTGAAAATTTTCTACCAGAATGATGATCCATAAATGAATTAATGGTTTGCAATGTTGGTGTCAATGATAGAGAGAAATCTCTTTTGTTAATTTCATCATCTCTAGGTTTTCATAATTCATAATTTAGTCCTTCATATGCATTCAATTCAAAAACTTCTAGTGTGTGTAAGCGTTCACTTGGTAGTACTTTCATGTGCTTGTCTTGCAATTTTGATGATCAAATTTAAGAAATAAACCACTACTTTCTTGTGCAAGGGGTGGTAAATATATATGATTTTAACTTTTGATTGTTTTTACATTGTTTGCAAAATTAAACATACTAGTTCTGATTAAAATTATGTTTGAAACTGATCTGCCATATATTGTCATTAATAAGTCCATTAATATCATTACACATAAAAGATCACAATAAGAGTTCCTCAAGTTTCCACCATATATAATAATATTTAAATTTTATATCACTGCCAAAAATTAATTTTAGTTGTTACCCACCATGGCATATATTACAAAGATAAACTTGAATAATTTCACTAATATTATGACACAAAAAGGATCACGATAAGAATACTCAAGTTTCCACTATATATAGTAATATTTAAATTTTACATCACTGCCAAAAATCAACTTTAATTGTTTGGCACTATGCTATATATTACAAAGATAAAATCAAACTTGAATAAACCTGTATTTTATATATTGAAGATAAATTTTGCAGAACTTTCTCTAATAAGAAGACCTGAAATTCAAAGTAAAGTTATAAAGGAGATTAGACCATATATATATATATATATAACCACGCAAAAGAATAACAAGAGAATTAGAAGTTGGAGTTCATAGTGCATGCACTTACTTTGCCCTTTTCATACCATGGTGTTTCCTGTTATATGTTTATATATATAAATGTATGATTAGGGTGGAAGGGGGATGTCATTCATGGGACTTATTAGTGGTGCATGAGGTTATTGATGTTTATAAAAGATAAGAGTTTGGAGCTTCCTCTTTATTTTGAATTTTCTTTTGTTTGAATTGTATAGATGACAACTCAAGAGAAGACCGACACAAGGGTCAAATGGAATGAAAATCATAAGGCGCATCTACTGAAATTATTATTTGAATATAACGTTCCCGCGTACCGCTCACAAAATGGATGGACTAAAGAGGCATGGAATAGAATATTGCGTGACATGGTAACGAAATTCCCTACTTTAAAATGCATTGTTGTACAAGTTAAAGCATTAGAGTAAAAGTTAAAAAAAAATTACAAGCTTCTGAAGGGATTTACCGAATTGGGTGGCTTTGGATGGGATAATGACAAAAATATGGTAGAAGCCACTGAAGAAGTTTGGGCACCACTACTTGAGGTATATATTTTCTTACATAATTTGCAAACTTTATGCAATAGTTTATTTTAATAATTTTCATGAAAATATGCAGAGAAATAAAGAAGCAAGAAGATGGCATCAAAAACCCTTTCCGTATTTCATAGCATTGCAGGAGATTTATGAGGGTAGAAAAGTGTTATTTATTAATGTTTGATTTAAAGATTTCTAATAATTTTGCTAAGCATTTATACATTTATTACACAGGGAGATATGCAGAGGAAAGACGCTCTCGCGATGTAGATTATTATTCAAGAGTGCCGATAGACACTCCATCTCCAAGCATTCTGACTCCAAATGATCCCATTGAATCATTGTCCACACCCGAAATAGAGACAGAGGATTGTGATTATGCACAAGCGGAACCTCCATGCAGTCAACCATATATTTCACAACCACAAAGTTCATGTAGTGCAAGACGACAAAGCGTCGGTGATGATATGCCAAGAAGAAAAAAGGACCGAAAGCCGAAAAATATTCAAGAGGCATTTTTAGGAAAATATATGGATATGCGTCGAGCTGAGAATGATAGATATATTGATGCTATGAAAATGAACAAGGTAGATGAGAAGTACACCATAGGAGAATGCATGGCGCCATTTAATATGGTGTGTGATCAATTTCCAGATGATGATTTTGTTAAAGCTACAACATTATTTAAAGATAAGGATAATCGTGAAATCTTCTTGAGTCTCAAGGAAGATCGAAAAGTGTTGTGGCTTCGACAAATGATTAATTAAAAACAATGTTATGTTATATGCTTTTTATATTTACTTACATGCAATTTTTGTTTGAGGATGTTATTATTGTCACAATTACTAGACTCTTTTATATAAGACATTATGTTTATGAGATTTACTTATTTATTTTAGATAGAATTTTTTATTTGCGGGAATGGTTTTTGCATTATTTGCAGATAGTCTATTACTTAATAACAAAAAAACAAGGCAACATTGATAATCTTAAGACAAGGCAACATTCTATTACTTAACAAGAAAGCAAAGCAACATTGATAATCTTACACATCATTTATATTACATTTCTATGATAGTTACAGTAATCATTCCACATTTGCATTGCTATTTCATCTCTTTTGCGAGCACCTGCAATACGTTAAGAGTTCATTGAAGTGACATAATTTTCATATGTGTCATCTCCATTTAGGATGTTAACTTCGTCAACTCCATTATTGATTTCCTCAATTTCATCCGTGTCATTGTGTATCCGTATGAAATTATGCAAGACACATGCGGCAACTACTATATTAGTTTGAGAATCTATTGGATGAAAAGTTGCAACTTTAAGTATAGAAAATCTCATTTTCAAGACACCAATAATGCGTTCAATATGATTCCTCAATGAAGCATGTCTCAAATTAAATAGTTATTTGTAATTCCTTGGTCTACATCATGCCCGTCCTTGCTCCTGTAAGTGATAACGCACACCTCGGTGTGGAGCAATAAAATTTGGAGTATTTGCATATCCTGAATCCACTAGGTAATATTTACTGGGGCGGACATGGAAGCCTTGGTCGATTGAATGCTGAAGTACTCTTGCATCAAAAGCAGAACCTTCCCAACCAGCTTGAACATATACAAAACTTAGGTTAAAATCGCAAGCGACCATAACGTTCTGGGATAATGTTTGTTTTCCATTTCTATAAGGATCTTGCAAGGCCAAAGAAATAGTTATTGGAATATGTGTTCCATCAATAACACCAATACAATCCTAAAACAATAAATCCATAACATTGGGTAAGAATAAAAATTAAAAAAAACATAAATTAAAAATAAAAAGACAGTATGAAGATATCTAACCTTGAAATATGGGAAAAAAAGTCTACTGTTCTGGATAACGTGTGAGGTTGTTGTTGGTGGCAATTCTATATATGTACTAGCAAGAGTAGTAATAGCTTGAAGCACTTTACCAAAATAACGGCTAACTGTTTCTGCCGAATGTTGAAAGCGCTCTTGCACGTCACGGTTACTAGCGTTGTGTGCAAGAGTGTAAACAAACATTGCTAGTTGTTCCTCGATTGTAATTCTTTTCAAGTTACAAAGAAGAGATCTTTCCCTTAAACAATTAGCAAGTGCTTCAAATATACGAGGCTCCATATGAAATTCACGCTTACAGTGTGCCTCATGACCTTGAAGAACTTCATGTACATATGCAGCACCTGTTAATATTGATGTATAACAAGGCCTAGTTTCAGAACTTACAGGAAATAAACTTGGTAAAATGGTGAACATGAATTCGTCATCATTTTCATTAATCTTTCTCCATTGATCCAGATCCATATTGAAACAAAAGACTTTGAGAAGGAAAATTTGAGCTAAAGAAAGATAAATTTACAAATTGCATAAGAATGTTGGCTTTAAATAGAGAGAAATTGTTAACGGCTAGTTTTTAAAAAACTCCAACGGCTAGTTTTTTTAAAAAACTCTAACGGCTAATTTCATTTTCAAAATAAAAAAATTCCTATGGAAAAATTCCTGCACACATTCAAACACTGATTCTGTAGGAATTTTTCTTGTAGTAAATTTCATAGGAATCATTTCTGAATCCTATGGAATAAAATTACTATAGAAAAATTTACTATGCATCCAAACAGGCCCTTAGACTTGTACTCACCTCCGTTGTCAGACCTCAAGCACTTTATTTTCCTTCCAGTCTAATTCTCAACCATTTTCTTCCAAACCAAAAAGGTGTTGAAAACCTCATCTTTAGTCTTTATTGTGTATACCCAAACTCTTCTGGAAAAGTCATCTACAAATGTAACAAACCAATGCTTTCCTCCTAAAGATGCAACCTGTGTTGGCCCCCAAACATCTGTATGCATATAATCGAGAATTCCTTCAGTTTGATGTACTGAGGTTCCAAATTTCACCTTGGTCTGTTTTCCCAATACACAATGCTCACAAAAATCAATCTTGCATGTTTTTGCACCCTTTAACAAGCCTTGCTTGACCAACCTTTGTAGAGCCTACTCACCAGCATGTCTAAGCCTCATATGCCACAACCTAGAAGCATCAGAAACACCTTTACTTTGCTTGTCAACAATCGTAGCAGCTCCACCTACAACTATTTTTCCTTGTAGAAAATACAAATTCTTCTATCTGGCTTCTCTTATCACAACTATAGCACCCTTGGACACTTTCAACTCACCTGCTCCATTGTGACTTTAAAACCTCTAGATTCCAAAGCACCCAAAGATATCAAATTTTCCTTCAAATCTGGTACATACCAGACATTTGTCAACTCCATGATAGTTTCACCATGAAGTTTCAAACATATTGAGCCTACTCCTTTCTTTTCACATGCATGATCATTTCCCATGAGGACTGTCCCATTATCAGATAACTCCAAACTGATAAAATGATCTTTATTCGGTCACATATGGCATGAGCAACCAGAATCCATGATCCAACCATCTGAAATACTATCAGGAGTGGATACCAAAGCAAACTCAGAGTTGTCATCCTCCTAAGCCACATTAGCATTCTTAGTTTTCTTTTCTTTTCCCTTCTCCTTTTGCTTCCTTATTATGGCAGAATGAGCAGTCATCTTTTGGTGGAATTTTTCTACCATCTACTGAAATTTCTCTCAAAGTTCCTCTATACTTGGACCGAAACTTATTCTTCTTATCTGATTGTCGTTTGCTCTGTTTGTCCCGTTATTGCTAATGCTTCTGAATTCTCAAACTGGGCCGGCTTATCTCTTCTACAAAATTCATTATTCATCAAAGCATCAGAAACATCCTTAAATGTTATTGAATCTTTACCATAAATTAGTGTGGTGGCAAAATGATCAAATGAATCAGTTAATGAACTCAATAACAATAAGACTTTATCTTTATCTTTAACTTCTCCATCCAAATTTAACAAATCAGCAATCAATTTATTGAAAGAGTGAACATGCTCCATCATTGGTGTACCTTCTTTGTATGAAAACCATAAAACTTGCCTTTTCAAATACAAACGATTTTGAATGATCTTCATCATGTATTTATCTTCCAGTTTCTGCCACAAATCCTTCGCCATAGTCTCTTTCATTAAGAAATACTTCACCTCCTTTGCAAGATAGAGACGAATGGTGCCACACACCAATCTATTCATCTTCACCCACTCATTTTGTTCCATATCATCTGGTTTATCTTCTAGGGTTACATCTAACCCTTGTTGCACAAGAACATCAATCACTTCACACTGCCACATCCCAAAATTCATGTTCCCATCGAATTTTTCAATTTCAAATTTTGCATTTGAAACAGCCATCCGCACCGCGCGAGATCCAACTGCTACTATGTTCCAGATCCAGATTTGGGCATTCCCTTTCAAAATTGAACCTCGCTTGGATATCACTTTTTTGTGCAAAAGCAAACAGAGAATATGCAAATAGGGAATGAAAAGGAATGAATATGCACAAGAACACATGAATTTAACATGGTTCGGCTTTGAATCAAGCTTACATCCTTGGAGCAGCAAGAAATTAAACCCTCTCTATTCACGATAATGAGCAATTCACATATGGAAAGGGGGAAACAGGGAAAAAGTTTTATAAAACCCCCTAAGTTATTTCAAAATTGGCCAATTGGCTAACAAATAAGTAAAATAACAAATCAACCCATATAAAAATAGTATGGGACTAAAATGCAAAACGAGTCATCCAACTTAAGCCCCAAATCAACACTAATGTCCTTCCAAATTACTAAGCTTTAATTATTAAGCTAGCAGCCTTCAAAATGAATTGTAACAATTTATTTAGATTCTAACTCATTGTTCTTCTCCGTTTTATCTCTGCCGGCATTGCCTGGGTGATGATGAGATCTTTGGCCTTCTTTTCCTAGTGTTCTTGATCAGTTGTTGTTTTGTTTCTCCTTTTTTACTTTGATTATGTCTTCAATGGTTGAGTTTTAATGTTGTTATCTGTTGCATGTTAATTACATGGAACGTGAATTTTTTTTCCCTCATGTGGGTGTTTGTATTGATTCTTCCCTTTTTTTTTGGCTTTGAATCTTGTTGTTTTAGAGTAGGGTTTGTATTTCAGTGATGAGCTTTTTAAAAAGTATTTTTCCATTTTTCTCTTTCTAATGTGTTGGATCTTTGATGTGTTATTATATGGCTGAATGTAGCTATAAGAACTTGCTGTTTTTTTTTTAATTTGGAAAAAGAGAACTTACTGCTTAAGGAATGTGGTTGGAGCTGCATCATGATTCTCCAAGTGCAAGTCTCCAAGCTCTTCTTGGCTCTCACATCGTCGCATCTTCATTCTTAGGGTGCGTTTGGATGGATCATTGACTCCCAAGGATTGGTAATGAGATTCCTTACACAACTGTTATCACATGTTTGTTTGGGTGCAATGGAATGAGCCAAGAATTGATAAGTCCAATAGTAGAGGAGTCTCATTGATGCCAAATTTGGGGGTAGTCTGATTCATGGGGAGTAAATTTACCCTTTTGCCCATCTTTAAATTTTATTTTTTCTTTTCACCAACAAGCCCTAGTGCTCTTCTCCTCAACCAGCCGTTGCCTCTCCCTCAACCCCGAGCTTCAAGGACAGACAACCGCCAGTGGTCTCTTTCAACCCTTCTCCTCCGACGCCGAGCTTCAAGGACAGAACGACAGCCGCCGGCGGTCTCTTTCAACCCGTTGGTCACGATCTCTCCAGGTGTCTCTCATCTCATTTTCTCGGAAAGCACGATCACCACCGGTGATCTTCCTAATTACTGGTAGGATTTTCTCAAGATCTAAAGAGCAAATTTTCCAATATTTGTTTATTTATCCAATATTTAAATTAGAGATATAGATTAGATTTTTGTTGATAATATAGATCCGTTGGGTTGTAAATTTGATAAGAATTCTAGAAATCCTATCATCTAATTAGTTAAGAATTCTTGTTGATAATATAGATTAGATTTCTGTTGGATTAGATTTTTGTTGATAATATAGATCCGTTAGGTTGTAATTTTCAATCCGTTGGGTTGATAATTAGTTAATAATTTTAGAAATCCTATCATCTAATAAAACAAATTTAGCGCCTCTATATATATAAATGATCTTATCTCTAAGAAGTACTAAGTTTTCTAAATTTGATAACCTAAAACTAAAGAAAGAAATTTTTTGTTTTAAGTTAATTGCACACAGAGAGTGATTGCGGTGATGTTTAACTTATTGATTTCAAATGCCGTTGTAAAATCTATAGGAGATTACAAAGAATAGCTAGTCAGTTATGGATATAAACTTATAAAGTAAAGTTGCCAACTCAAGTCACTCTTCTAGTAATATAAATAATTGACATAATAGTGGCAGTGCTGGAATTACAATTTATCACCTAACTGGCACCATAAATGTTTATAAAGCTAATAATGATAATATATTTTATTTCAAATCAAGTGGTTGATTTCGAGTATTATTTTTGTCAACAATTCACATATATATACTTTATTTTTAGTGTGCAGAAATTCCAATACTTATGGGTTTTTTAGCAGGCCTAAGAACAATTGTTTCCTATTTCTTCCTTCAATATTCACTTGTGAATGGATGATATGTGATTGTTGTAGAATGAAGTTGCTCTTTTGTAGTTGGCCATCTTGCATGCAATCATTGACATTTGGCATCCTTAGGTGACTTTGCACATAGATGAGATATTAGATACAGAATTAGAATCAACCCATAGTGTGGCTTATTGGAAGAATAGCTGCTAGTTCTCATCTCAAACATAGCACATTCTTGCTCCATGAGAACTTAAATTTCTCAACTTGTCAGTAATCCTGTATCCAAATTTTATGTTCTTGCTCTATTTTAGAATATATCTGAAATTTCACCTGTGCAATGTGGTGAGCTAGATAAATAATGATGTTGTCATATCCTTGCTCTTCAAAACATCCTAATAAAAATGCAACCTAGAAACCTATATATAGCTCCAAGAAATTGAAGCCAAGATAACATTTAAAAGAGAATTGATCAACAAAACCATATTAGTCAAATAAAATTGATGCCAAATCATATAGTGTGGCTCAAGTATTAAGGAAATGGCTCTAAGTACTAAGGATCTAGGATGTACTTTCAATAGAACATGTAGCCTTAATTTCAAAAGGAAAAACAACATCAATTAAAAAAAAAACAAACTTTTAAAAGATTCATAAGGAAGTAATTATTAATGGATCTATCCAAACACTGTTGTTGGTTTGTCTACTTATCTATGGATTTCTTTATGCACAGGGTATGCATGCCAATCTGTTAAACTAATACAAAATCTTACAGATATTAGGCAACAGAGAACCATATAAAGCATAATTAATATGATGTCATTGTGTTGGTTGTACACATGCATCTAAGTCTTTGTCTTCCCTTATAGTTTCTTATGATTTTTAATTTTATTGTTATTAGGAGTGTATTATTTGATTGGTGCCCTGATTCATGTAATGTTTGCTTTTATTTTAGATATGGCCAACAATAACATGGAAGATATTGAAACGAATCATATACTTCACATGATGTACATGTTTGTTTTCCTCGTTGTGAACATCATGATTATCACTGTATGCGTTATATGTGAAGATGATGACAACACTCCCACTATTCATAGAGACATTGAGTCGACATCTGTTAGACGACGTAGACAACATGAGTATTTATATCGGGTGGTGTATGAAAGTGATGTTAAGTGCATTGACAAATTACGCATGGATCGACGTTGCTTTCATAGATTATGCCGATTATTAACGTCCAACGGTGGACTACGTGGCACAAGAAACATCATGGTAGAGGAAATGGTCTCTATGTTTTTAAATATCGTGGCACACCATGTGAAAAATAGAATAATTAAGTTTGATTTTGTGCGATCAGCTGAAACGGTCAATCGCCATTTCCATGCTATTTTGAAGTCAATAATCCTTTGTCATAGTGTCTTACTAAAAAAACCCGAACCTGTTCCCGAGAATTCAAATAACTTTCGATGGAAGTGGTTTAAGGTACCTTCCAACTTTATCAACTAATTTGTCGTTTCATGACTGATAGTCTATCAATATTAATTACTTCTTTCCAATGTAGAATTGTCTTGGAGCATTAGATGGAACACACATTCGGGTGAATGTGAGTAAGGTTGATCGACCACGATATAGAACAAGAAAAGCTGAAATCACTACTAATGTACTCGGCGTTTGCAGCCATAACATGCAATTTATATATGTTTTATCTGGGTGGAAAGGATCAGCACATGATGGTCGTGTTCTTAGGGATGCAGTTACGAAACCCAATGGTTTAAAAGTTCCAACTGCTAAATAAGTTGTGTTCATATTAGTTTTTAAGTAAATATCAATAATGAAATTGTTCGCATAAGTCTTTACTAAATTTAGCTATTTGTTTACTCATTAGGTTTTTATTACCTCGTTGATGCCGTGTATACAAACTCACCTGGTTTTCTTGCACCTTTTCGTGGATAACGCTATCATTTGAGTTCTTGGGCAGATGGCCGTCAACCAGTTACAGCCCAAGAGTTTTTCAACATGAAGCATTCCGCTGCTAGAAACGTGATAGAGAGGACATTTGGACTACTTAAGATACGTTGGAAAATTTTATCAAGTCCATGTTTTTACAATATAAATACTCAAAGACGTATCATCAACGCATGTTGTTTATTGCACAATTTTATTAGACAAGAAATGACTGAAGATCCGGCCGAGTATGAAATTAATAATTTACCAATAGAAGAGACCACAGAGGATGATCCTGACAACATCGTGGCTGTTGAACCTACAGATGAATGGACCAAATTTAGAATTGACATAACTGAAGACATGTTTAATGAATGGCGATCAAATAGAACAAACTGATATGATTTCTCCTATGTTAAGTTTCCCAATTAATGTTTGTTTTTGTAATAACACTTTTCTACTTTTGTTATGCATTTAATAAATTTGGTATGATGCTCCATTGTGATGCCACTATTGCATTATAAGCCTTTTTTAATAAATTTTATCCATTGTCATGGTTGTGCCCTTGCATCACTTTATTGAATAACACCTGCAGGTAATAACTATAACATGCCAAATGAGCGTGTTATTTGGTTCATATCATTCCAAATTAAGACTATGGTATTTTTTTCTTCCTTGCAATGACTATGGTATTTTTTTTTTTTTTTGCACTAACTATGGTTTTTTCCCTCCAGAATGGATCATGAAACTCAACATCGAGGTAGGGGTATGAACAAACATTATTTGACAACACAAGAAGACAAAGTGTTAATCGAAGCTTTAGTTAAGTTGTCGACAAATACCATGTGGCGTGGGGAGAACGGCTTCAGAAATGGGTACTTGTACAAACTAGAGAAAATGATGAAGGAGAAATTCCCACAAACAACTCTGAAGGCTGTCCCAAATATAGAGTCCCGTATAAAGCTTTTTAGAAGCAAAACCACTGTGATAGCTGATATTCTGGCCATTAGTGGTTTCACTTGGGACAACAACAACAGCACTATCGAGTGCGAGAAAAGCGCTTATGATGAATACGTTAAGGTACGTTAAATTATGTTTTGGTCTCTGCTTGATACAAATGGACTTGTATGAGCATATTAGCCTAGAATTTTGTTGTTTGAAGTGGATTGTCAGTGTAGTTGGGTTGTGTATGAATTGTGCTCACACATGTTAATTATGGCACTTTATATTATAGCTTGTCACACATGACTTGAAGAAATATGAAAAGAAACTGTTTGTTTATATTTTCTCTCACACATAGTAGTATGCCTTGATTTTGTATCACTTGATTTTCTCTCACACATAGCATATGTTATTATTTCAAAAAACATTAATCATTTATTATTGGAAGCTGACAGCTAAATATGATCTTTTCTATGATAATGTTTTAGTTTTATTTATTTATTTATTTTTTGCCATGTATCAAGACTCACAAAGAAGCTGCTGGACTATATGGAAAATCTTTTCCATTCTTCAATGATCTTGCCCCAGTCTTTGCAAAGGATAGAGCTCAGGGCAATGCAAGGGGTGACCTTGGAGATGATGCAGAACAATATATGCATGATTCCTTTGCACACATGGATGATAATGCAAATTTTGTTCCATTATCAAGTGACGATTCTTTTATGCCCATGGATGACCACATTGATTCTCCACCACCTAATTCGTATGATAATTGTGCCTCAAGTTCCATTGGAAGGAAAAGGAAAAATTGTGTGAAGGAGCAGAATATAGCTGAATGTGCTTTTCGCGATTCTGAGGCCAAAGCGTATATGGTGGCAGCTCGGAAAGAAGTTGATAAACGAAAAAAATTACTGAATGATGTCATTTTCAATATCCATGGCCTTACTGAGGATGAAGCTTTAATGGTAATGCAAATTCTTAGAAAAGATGAGGAACAACTAAACATGTTTTGGGAGTTGCCTGACGAGAGAAAGCTCCGTTTTTGTTGCCTACTCCTAGGGAGAATGCCAAATCACCCACCCATGTGATGCTATCTGATGTGCTTGATGTTATGGGTATTATGTCCTATGTTCTTATCTAAGACATGTTTTTTTTTTGGATATTATGGGTTGCACCCATGAAACGTTGTTGTTGTTTCCTTATCATGTTCTTATGTAAGACATATTTTTTGTTGTTTCCTTATCATGTTCTTTGTTGTTGTTGGTTCCTTAGCATTTAAACTGTATGTTCTTTGTATGATATCATGTTTATCATCATTGGAATTTTCAGCAGGTAATAGAGCTGGAGTTGAAGAAATTGTGTGATACTAATTCATGATGAATGCCTGTGTGTTTGTCTCAAAAAGATTGTGTTTGTTTCAATAATTATTATTTTAAATATTTCTAATTGAAGTATATAAATTATAACAAATTAATAATTATTCTTATTTTTAATTATACGTATACAATAATTTTTAAAGTTAATTGTTTAATTTAACTTAATAGTTATAATAATTTAAATTAATAATTATTATTATTTAAATTATTTCTAATTCAATTATATAAATTATAACAAATTAATAATTATTCTTATTTTTAATTATACGTATACAATAATTTTTAAAGTTAATTGTTTAATTTAACTTAATAGTTATAATAATTTAAATTAATAATTATTATTGTTTAAAATTATTTCTAATTCAATTATATAAATTATAAAAAATTAATAATTATTCTTATTTTTAATTATACATATACAATAATTTTTAAAGTTAATTGTTTAATTTAACTTAATAGTTATAATAATTTAAATTAATATTAATTATTATTTAAAATTATTTCTAATTCAATTATATAAATTATAATGAATTAATAATTATTCTACGATAACTGTTTAATTTATCTTGTTTTATATGATAATTATCTATAGTTACTTATTAATTCATTATCTTATACAATACTTACAAACCATTAATTAACTAAAGGGCATATAAGTAATTTACACAGTTTCTCTCTCATACTTTTCCCCATTCTCAATACACATTCCTTCAAACCAAACATTGTTTTCTCATTCACCCTACTTCCATTCCCCCCATTCTCATTCCTCCATTCCCATTCCGTGATCCAAACTAAACCTTATAGCCTTGATTCCGTTTGAGTTTTTTTTTTTTTTTTAATTTGTTATTTTTTTTCCTTTGTGTTGGATTTTGGTGGATTTATGAAAGGATTAGAGTTTGTAGTTGTGATTTCTTGCGTTTAGTTTCCTTTCAACTAGACCAAGGATATTTTTTTTTTTTTTTTTGGAAAATGGTCTGCATATTATCAATCAATGAGTGGGAAATTAGCAAAGACAATATAAAATTAAGAAAAATTAGAAATTTTCAGGAAAACTTAAATTTCTTAATTAAGATTTGATTGCATTAGAGTTACAGCCATTGGTCCATGTATAAAACAATTTTGTCATGCAAAGGATAAGCAGGTATAAAGATGCACCAGTTACAGTAGCCTGACTGATCTTCTGGGAATAAACTCTCCGTCATTCAACCTTGGAAGGAAGAACGAAACATAAAACTCCCACGGAGGATCCTAACCATAAATTGTAATTTGAGATATTCCAACTTGAGACCTCTCAATCACAATCACGGGTAGTTACTGTTGGACTAGCCCACGATTCCTTAATTTTCAATTTAAAATCAATCCTATGATATTTAAAAATAATAAATATTTTTAAATTTTTTAATAATTATTTTTTAAAATTTATCATGACGGTTGAAATGATGAAAATAAACCACCTGTACAGTAGGGCATTGACAAAAATAAACCACATGTATAGTAGGGCATTGGCAATTCATTTCTCCTAAATCAGAGGTTGAGAATTAAGTTCCATGGTGGAGGGTTATGACATATTCATATGTATAAAAGAATGATAAAAATAATATATTTATTTAAAATATATAAGTATTATATTTTTATTAGTTGGATAATTTGGATATGATTTTTTATGTTTATTTTATGTTTTGTAATGAACAAAGATTTAGAAATGGCAAATATAATTTATATAAAATTTATAAAAATGCAAATAACATTGAATATATTTTGGTGAAATATAAATAAAATAGATGTGTGTAAAAATTCTGTGCTTGGACAGCTAAAAACAGCTAATAAACAAATGTAAGGTTAAAAAAAAAGAGTTTGATTCGTATTTAATTTCCAACTTAAAATTAATTTTAAAACATCTAAAAATTATATATATATATATATATACAGATCACCTTAAATACATATTTTTTTTAATAATAAATATTTTAAAATTTGTCATTGGCAATAAATTTTAAATATATCATGACATTTAAAATGATGAACATAATATTTTATTATTAGTTGGATAATTTAGGTATGAACCTTTTTATGTTTATTTAATGTTGTCCTGAAAAAAGATTGGATATGGCAATATATATTATATAATAAAAATATTTATTTATAACAAAAATAGATAATATGAAGATATTTTATTAAATAAAAATAAAATAGATGTCTAAAAATGTGTGCTTAGACAGCTGAAAATGACCAATAGACAAGGATTAGAAATGAAAAGAAACGAAGCATTGGATTTCTATTTAATTCCACATTCGCAACTTTATAACATCTAAAAATAATAAATATTTTTTTAATTTTTTTAATAAATATCTCTTTTACATTTATCATAACACTTGAAATGATGAAAATATTATATTTCTTTAAAATATAAGACTATGATATATTTATTAGTTGGATAATTTAAGTATGATTTTTTTTATGTTTATTTTATGGTTTGTAATAAACAAAGTTTTGAATATGGCTATGGTAAAACAGTTATAATTTATGTATTAAATAATGTCTATTTATAACAAAAAATAAATAATCTGAATCTAATTTTATTAAATATTAATTAAATAGATTTCCAAAAATGTGTTCTAATTAGACAGCTACAAACAACTAATGAAGAAAGAGATACAAATTGTCCGATTTTTATTTAATTCCCAATTTAAAATCAACTTTAGAACATCTACAAATAATAAATATTTTTAGTTTTTAGTAACTATCCATTTTAAATTTATGATGACACTTGAAATGATGAAAAAAAATACATTCCTTTAAAATATAAAACTATTATATTTTTATTAGTTGGATAATTTTGGTATGAGTTTTAATGGTTATTTATATATGTTTTGTAATGAACCAAGATTTTGATATGGAAAAAATTATAATTTGAATTTAAAATTTTTATTTATATATAGCAAAAATAAATAATATGAAGGTATTTTTATTAAATGTAAATAAAAATGGATGTGTGTTTTTTAGACGGCTACACACAACTAAGCAACAAAGATCATGAAAGAAAGGCAATAAAGCTTTCAATTTATATGTAATTTCCACTTTAAAATCATTCTGTGAACGTTTTAAAATAATAAAAAAAAAAATTTGGCCATATGTTTTAAATTTATCATGATAGTTGCCAGTTGGCACGATAAAATAATATCCGGTTTTTGTCTCTTCTATATTTATATATTTGTTATTTTTTTGTTTAATTTTATGAAAATAATTTGTTAGTTTAAAATGTAAAAGAATTATATTTTTATTAGTTGGATACTTAGATATAAATATTTTATGCCAATTTTATATTTATAATGAACAATGAATTGTATATGGTCGTCCGTCACTGTTCAAAATCAACACACCCTATCTATTCATTTCTGTCTGCCTGTCTTCCATGCTTGCCATGCACAAATCATCCTTAAGTATTGTGAAGGTTGCTTAGGAGCAATTCATTTTAATTTGTAGTTGCATACTAGTCAAATTTTGGTGAAGGGTCATTGTACATTGTTAGGTTTAGGGTGTCATTGTGGAAAGGCTTTTGCACTTCGTCTTCAAGTTTAGTTCAGTACATGCTCTTCATCCATATGATCATGTCTAAAAATGATACATTTATATTTTAATGTTTTTATTTGTTTTGCCTTGCATCAAGTTTGCTATAGGTTTATGTATCCAAGACTATACACGTGCGAAATCATTTGCTTTCTTTGTCGTGGTTCTCCGGAATATATGTAAGAAAAAGATTATTTTTTGCCAAAAATATTGTATTACTTTTCTTGAATTGATCTCATGATTATGAAGCCTAATTTGCATGATGTGAAACAAGTATTGGTTGTTAAAGAGCACCAAAGGCCGCTCAAGGTAACTACAGGGCTCGAGAGGAATTTTAAAATAAAACCCTCTGATTTATTTAATAAAAATTAAATTAAATTTTAATAAATATTTTTTTGAGATATTTGTTCATTTTTTTACATGCTACTAAACTTATGATGAAATTATGTATTTAAAATTTATAAGAAAAACTCAACAAATATGGTATATGCAACTAATTTGTCTTACCAAGTAAATTTTGGCGATAAATCTCAAACTCCAACCCAACTTCCAACATGATAATTTGTCTTATCAAGTAATTTATCTTAAACGCTGAGGTTGTGACTCCACTTATGACAGCAGAGAAAAGCAAATAATGAAAGCTCAATATGATACGATTTCAATGTATGAAAGGAATTAAAATGTACTTCAAACTAAATAGAAATTACTTTCAAATTAACCATGAAAAGAAATATAAATTATGCTAATATATTAAAACACCAACTATATTTTAATACATCTTACCTGTAATGTCTAGAAACAAACTTCAAGGAAGCAACCAAGAATCAACATCGACGGGTCAAATAGCTAGTGACTTTCTATATCAATGAAGTCTCTAGTTCTTGGTGATCCTAGAGTTTCAACTTTATATAGTGTCATCAATAGTGATCCACCAGAAATAACAAAAACACCAATTATCTTCGCCCAACATTTCACATTTTTGACATTAATCTTCTCCTTTCTATATATCACCACAAATTAAATTAGGATTTTAATTCATAATATTGAACTGAAGTTAATGATCAATTTGATTTGATGTTACACCTTAATAAAAGATTAATAATGAAGGTCATGGCAGGAACTTGATTATTAAGGTGTAACATCAGACCTTAAGAACTTGATTATTAAGGTGTTACACCTTAATAAAACTTTTCCTGCCATGAACTAGATTATTAAGGCTACAAAATTGCTTGATGTCTCCTTGGCCCCAATGTAAAAAAAGTTTTGATCTAGTGCACCCCTATATGTATACACGAAAAAAGTGAGTATTGTTGTTATGAATAACATCATTAATGAAACAAATAAAAAGCAAATATTATTACAATAGCTAAAGGATGAACACCTTGAGCAAGCAGTATTTTGTCATATTTGCCCATGCATTTATGAGAGAGAGAATAAATATAAAAAAGCGTTAATTAAAACAGAATTATCTTAAAAAAGATATTAAAAAAAATAAACTAAAAAAAACTATTCATATATACCTTTCAAACAATAGTGCCAAAGGCAATATAACTATTCATGCCGAGGGTAAAACCAAATAGCAAAGTTAACCCTGCAAATCAAACCGGAGAAGCACCATCAACAAATATGGTTGTCTTTTCGAGTGCAACCTTCCACTAAAATGGATACATACTTCTCTCTTGTGTTCCTGACATAACTTATTAATTAAAAAATGCGTGTCATGTATATATATATATATATATATATGAGTTTGAGTATTCAAACATAAATCATAACTAATCAATTATCAAATGTGAAGAAAAATAACCAATATTAGTAATTCCATTAATCGTACATATAAATATAAAAATATACGTTATTGAGAAAACAAAGAAGGTTTAGGGCCTGTTTGGATGCATAGTAAATTTTTCTGTACGAATTTTATTCCATAGGATTCAGAAATGATTCATATGGAATTTACTACAGGAAAAATTCCTACGGAACAGTGTTTGAATGTGCACAGAAAATTTTTCATAGGAATTCTTAATTTTGAAAATTAAACTAGCAATTAGAGTTTTTAAAATAACCTAGCCGTTGGAGTTTTTTTAAAAACTAGCCGTTAACAATTTCTGTCTATTTAAAGTCAACACTTTTATGCAATTTGTAAACTTATCTCTATTCAGTTCAAATTTTTACGTCTCCAAGTCTTTTGTTTCAATATGGATTTTGATCAATGGAGAAAGATTAATGAAGATGATGAGGAATTTAAGTTCATCATTTTACCAAGTTTATTTCATGTAAGTTCAGAAACTAGGCATTGTCATACATCAATATTAATAGGTGCTGCATATGTACAAGAAATTCTTGAAGGTCATGAGGCATGTTGTAAGCGTGAATTTCTTATGGAGCCTCGTATATTTGAAGCACTTACTAATTTTCTAAGGGAAATATCTCTTCTTCGCAACTCGAAAAGAATTACAATCGAGGAACAACTAGCAATGTTTGTATACACTCTTGCGCACAACGCTAGTAATCGTGACATGCAAGAACGCTTTCAACATTCGGCAAAAACGGTTAGCCGTTATTTTGGTAAAGTGCTTAAAGCTATTACTACTCTTGCTAGTACATATATAGAATTGCCACCAACAACAACATCACCCGTTATCCCGAATAGTAGACTTTTTTCCCATATTTCAAGGTTAGAAATCTTTATATTATTTTATTTATTTATTTATTTATTTTTATTTTTGTCCTTAACAAATGTTATTGGTTTATTATTTTAGGATTGTATTGGTGCTATTGATGGAACACATATTCCAATCACTATTTTTCTAGCCTTGCAAGATCCTTATAGAAATAGAAAACAGACATTGTCTCAGAACGTTATGGTCGCATGGGATTTTAACCTACGTTTTGTATATGTTCTAGCTGGTTGGGAAGGTTCCGCTTCTGATGCTAGAATACTTCAGCATTCAATCGACCAAGGCTTCTATGTCCCACCCAGTAAATATTACCTAATTGATGCAGGATATGCAAATACTCCAAATTTTATTGCTCCATACCGGGGTGTGCGCTATCACTTAGAGGAGCAAGGACAGGCAGGATGTAGACCAAGCAATTACAAAAAACTATTTAATTTGAGACATGCTTCATTGAGGAATCATATTGAACGGATTATTGGCGTCTTGAAAATGAGATTTCCTATACTTCAAGTTTCAACCTATCATCCAATAGATTCTGAAACTGATATAGTAGTTGCCGCATATGTCTTGCATAATTTCATACTGATACACAATGGCACGGATGAAATTGAGGAAATCAGTAATGGAGCTAACGAAATTAACGTCCCAAATGGAGATGACACATATGAAAACAATGTCACTGTAATGAACTCTGAACGTATTGCAGGTGCTCGCAAAAGAGATGAAATAGCAATACAAATGTGGAATGATTACTGTAACTATCGTAGAAATATAATATAAATGATGTGTAAGATTATCAATGTTGTCTTGCTTTCTTGTTAAGTAATAGTATGTTGCCCTGTCTTGAGATTATCAATGTTGCCTTTTTTTTTTTTTTTTTTTTTGTTACTAAGTAATAGACTATCTCCAAATAATTCAAAAATCATTCCCGCAAATAAACAAGTCTATCTCATAAACATAACGTCTTATACAAAAGAGTCTAGTAATTGTAACATAACATTGTTTTTAAAAAGCATATAACATAACATTGTTTTTAATTAATCATTTATCGAAGCCACAACACTTTCCGATCTTCCTTAAGACTCAAGACAATTTCACGATTATCCTTATCCTTAAATAATGTTGTAGCTTAACAAAATCATCATCTGAAAATTGATCACACACCATATTAAATGCCGCCATGCATTCTCCTATGGTGTACTTCTCCTCTACCTTGTTCATTTTCATAGCATCAATATATCTATCATTCTCAACTCGACACATATCCATATATTTTTCTAAAAATGCCTCTTGAAAATTTTTTCGCTTTGGGTCCTTTTTCCTTCTTTGCATATCATCAACTACGCTTTGTCGTCTTGCACTACATGAACTTTGTGATTGTGAAATATATGGTTGACTGCATGGAGGTTCCGCTTGTGCAAAATCACGATCCTCTGTCTCTATTTTGGGTGTAGACAATGATTCGATGGGATCATTTGAAGCCGGAATGCTTGGAGATGTAGTGTCCATCGGCACATTTGAATAGTAATCTATATCACGAGAGCGTCTTCCTTCTGCATATCTCCCTGTGTAATAAATGTACAAATGATTAGCAAATTTTTTAGAAATCTTTAAATCAAACATTAATAAGCAATATTTTTTTACCCTCATAAATCTCCTGCAATGCTGTGAAATACGGAAAGGGTTTTTTATGCCGTCTTCTTGCTTCTTTATTTCTCTGCATAATTTCATGAAAATGCATACAATAAACTATTGTATAAAGTTTGTAAATTATGTAAGAAAAATATATACCTCAAGTAGTGGTACCCAAACTTCTTCAGTGGCTTCTACCATATTTTTTTCATTATCCCATCCAAAGCCACTCAATTCGGTAAACCCCTTCAAAAGCTTGTAAATTTTTTTTAACTCTACCTCTAATGTTTTAACTTGTACAACAGTGCATTTTAAATTAAGGAATTTCGTTATCATGTCACGCAATATTCTATTCCATGCTTCTTTAGTCCATCCATTTTATGAGTGGTACGCGGGAAAGTTATAATCACCTAATAATTTCACTAGATGAGCCCTATGACTTTCATTCCATTTGGCCCTTGTGTCGGTCTTCTCTTGAGTTGCCATCTATACAAAGCAAACAAAAGAAAATTCAAAATAAAGAGGAAGCTCCAAACTCTTATTATTATACAGGCATGGTGACTCTTATGAAAATTATTTATCTTGTTTTTTCAAACTATATGTTTGAAAATTGTGATTTTGTTGGAAAATTGATTTCATGCAAGTCATATTGCACTATTAAAAATTATATCAAATTCATTAATGATATGTGTCAACAATAATATGTCTCTTGAAAAATACGGATAAATACATGACACGTAATGTAATTCAAGATACTAAAAACAAAAGGTAATGAATATTAAAAAATTATCATAAATGCATAAACCAAAACGTTTGTTATTAAACTAATTAATTATTCTTAATGGTGGCTATTGGTGAGAGAGACTTTGATTATATATCGTTTTAAAATCTTATCATAGCTTAATACAGTGAGAAATATAACTAATTAATTCGTGATTACTATATAAAATGAGAGAGTAAAGCCCTAAATATTCCCTCATAAAGCTATAAAGAAATTGCTATTTTGAAATAAATACATTCCACATAGAATCTGGAAAAAGAAATATGTTGCAGGTACTAAAACCTAGAAGGGATTATATGGAATGAAATATAGATTATGTCCCACTTTATAACTAAGAGAGAAATGTACATCTGACAAAATAAAACATACATTTTTTTGTAGAATAAAACGAACTGTAATAGGATAATATTTGTTGTTTTAATTTCAATTCTCAAAAAGAGGAAGCTTGCATGAACTTGAAATAATAGTTGCAATAGATTTTAGATAAATTGAAAACACAGTGAAGTGCTAGAGTTATGCAAGTCAAAACAAATAGTATTCAATATGGTTCCGGTTCTAATTGAGCCACTAGTTTAATCTGCTTATATTCCTAACTAGGAAGATCAGAAAACCACATTCCAAGTTTTGCAGTTCATTACAAAGTCATTAAATTGCTCTGCAGGTTGCACAACTAACTTGTAAGAACATTTCTAAAGGCATTGTCTTAACTAACAATAACCTCAAAAAGGAAGCAATGGATAAGCTTTGCTCAAATCATCCTTGCCAACACAAATCCATTAGCAAAGCATATTTTTAGACTTCAATTGATAACTGTTGTCACACCTCAAATGATTTGAAAGTGTTATTATACTATTCAATATGGTTGCAGGTTCATCCTTTGATGATCTAACTGAAGCCCTACTACAAACCATGATATCAAAAGATATTTTCTTGTTAGAATTTGATCCAAAAGTTCCTTGGACAACTTATCAATAGAAGAATATGCTGGTATATTATATAATCTCAATGTCAGTGTTTAATTAATTTAATTGATGAGTTATTTGTCATGGGCTCTGATTTCATATGATGTTCATGCATTTGGAAACATTTCTGCAGGTTCATTCTTTTATTTGCACTTAGTTTCAAATTATTGAAATCAATCCAATTAATCAAAATAACTATACATCATGATCCCAAACATAACAAATAAACACATTCATAGACATCAACCTGCAGAAACACCAACAAGAGAGTGATCAACACCCTAAAATCCATCAACCACCACCCAAATTCTAAACCAAAAAGCCTCATCCATCTACCACCACCATCCATTTAAAAAAACCTCTAGTTTAGAGATCAAGAGTCAAAACCATGAAATTTAAAATTTTAAAAAAAAATCGTCAAAGTAAAAGAGAGCCAAATCAAAAGCAAAACCATAGTCCTAAGAAAGCAAAACCCATCTAAGAAGAAGAGAAAAAGGATTACCACCCCTGATGTCACCGGAAAGGAGCGGAGGAGGCTGGAAAGGATTGTCGGCGACAGAGGAATCGAGGAAGAAGCGGTTGAAAGTTCGAACTGCAAGGAAAGAGTGATGAAGATCAGATGGTTGGATGAGGCTGTTGCCATTGGCGATGAAGAAGTGTGGTGGCCAAACGAAGGAGAAGATGGAGGCAAAGGCAATGCTCACACAAAAAACAAAGGGGGAAAATTGGGTTCCCCCACTTTGTAAAATTCCTATGGAATCATAGGATTCCATAAGAATTTTAACCTGTTAAAAAAGCATCCAAACACCCATTCCTATAATTTCCTGTGTAATACTAAATTCCATAGGAATGGCCACCATTCCTATGGAATTTAGTGGTACCCAAACATACCCTTAATAAAAAATAGCCAAGTTTAACATAAACAGTCACATGTATGCATGAAGGTAGCTTGTTGCTCATCGAAAGTGGGTTACCGGCAGAGGCCACGCAAGTGGTGCATGGGGCAACCCCGAGTATAGACATATATAAGACAACACTCCAATGATCACAAATGTGAACTATATTTTAAATAATTAAAATGCCTCTATTGTTGCCAAGACAAATCATTTATCCACCGACCAATTAACTTCCATACCGAGATAGTAAACTGAAATAAAATATGATGGATACTATTATGATCCGTAAACTTTTATTCACATTGAAAAGTCAAGGAGACCACCACTTTGTCATCTAGTTCCTTTTGTATTTCAACACCCTACTCATAAGAATTAACTGATGCAAAAAGTTTTAAATAAATTAGAGGATTTTATTCTAAAATTTCGCTTTAGGTCTCTAATTGCCTTGAGCTGCCCCTGCTTCCATATAAAATAAAAATACATTTTAATTCTTATGATATGAATGTGAGTCTATATTTTTTGGTGGATTTGTGAGAAATTTGGGGTTTGTGGTTGTGCTTTTCGGAGAAAATGAAGACTGGTTCGATTTTTGGAGATAGAGTTCCCAAAATACGCATTTCCTTTATCATTTCCTAAAATGAGCATTTTGTTTTTCTTATTATTATTTTTTAAATTAGCAGACCCACTCTTTTTTTTTAATATTTAAATTTTTTTTTTAAATGAGGTTATGATATGAATGTGAGTCTATATTTTTTGGTGGATTTGTGAGAAATTTGGGGTTTGTGGTTGTGCTTTTCGGAGAAAATGAAGACTGGTTCGATTTTTGGAGATAGAGTTCCCAAAATACGCATTTCCTTTATCATTTCCTAAAATGAGCATTTTGTTTTTCTTATTATTATTTTTTAAATTAGCAGACCCACTCTTTTTTTTTAATATTTAAATTTTTTTTTAAATGAGGCCCCCACTAGTTTTTAATATTAAGTTTTTATTTTTTAAAAAATTGCAGGTCCCAATAGCTTTATAAATTAAAAAAAAATTACATCCAAATCGTTATAATTTTCATTAATTTTTCTTATAACTTTGTTTTTCTCACTTCTACTATGTTATTTCTACTTTCACTAATTATAACCGACTATTAATAATTTAAATAAATAATTTTAATATTTTTTATATAATAAGGGGGTTAATGGGATGAATTATTGGTGGTATGTGGCACTTGCCCCATTCATAAGAGCATTAGATGAAATTGATCTTAGCCATCCATTTGTTAGGTAGAGGCCTATATAAACCCTCTAAGTTCATTTTCTAAAACACACAAGTATTTCTATAAGAAAAAAATTATCAATATAGAGAGAAGCTCTTCTTTAGAATTTTTTTCATTATAGTTTTTTTATTTTCTTGCAAAGTTATTTTATTTTTTCATTAAATCTTGCAAAATTTATATTCTTATCATACTGAATGAAGGAGACAACTTTGGTCGAGAGGAACACCGACCAAGGGCCGTGGAGACTCTTCACGAAAGAACAATCTTCCACTGCAGTTGCTAGTTACTCAATTTTGATCAATGGACTCAGGTATTTTTTTTATTTGTGTTGACCAGTTGACTTTCATATAAGCTTCCTCCGTTGTTTTTTTTTTTTTATAAAAATGTTTTTTTAATTATTTACCAATTTATGTATTTCTATAAGTATTTACGGAAATATGCATTTTATATTTTTTTAATATATTTTTAACTTAACGGTCCCACTGCCTTTTTTAATGTTTAAATTTTATTTAAAAAAACTGAGAAAAAAATTGCATTTTATTTTTATATACATATTTACTCTTACTAAACTCACATTTTTTTCATTTTCTACAACAGCAGAAAAATCACTTGCTTTGGTTTACTATAATGGTTCAATTACTATAAGTGAGGAGACGACAATATTTTCATAAGATGATCATTCTTGTTTTTATATAGAAAATGATATCTCTTTAGCCAATTTAAAGAGAACCATTAAAGAAAATATAGAAATTACAAATAGTCAAATAATTACACATATCAATTACCATATGCCTATTTCCTCAAGTCAAGGTAAGATCTACTATCGGTCTTTCAAATTACATAATGACCGAGATGTTCAGATGATGTTCAATTGCCATCAAGCATTTCATGATGTTCAAGTTATAGAATTGCATGTGGAGCTTGGTGTTGTAACTTCCACTGTGATTTTTCTGAACATCAAATTAATAGAGATGGCAACAATCCACTAGAAAGGCTTTCAACAGAATGGAGGGCATGGGATAATGTACAACACAATTTCAATTTCACTGCTTCACAAAAACGACCAAACGCATCAACACACCATAGAATTGATAACATTACTAGTCATGAAAATGAATTTGGTGAATATGGGAGTTCAAGTGGAGATGACCAAGATGAGGATTACTATACAGACAATAGCGAAGCAAGCTTAGAAGATTACAATGCGGAAGATGCTAGCAGATAGGACAGAGCGTAGAAATGACGATGCCGCCATATAAGCCTTCCGCACATATGAGGACACTTGATTTAGAAGCAATGTTTGCACCAGAATTTCCTGAATACCCTTCACTGTATGTTAACACATTAAGAAGGGCAATGGCAGATGGAGAATTGCATGTAGGTATGCAGTTTCAAAACAAAAATGATGTTGTAACAACAATTAAGAATTATTGCTTGCAGAAGTCCGTGGAATATAAAGTAATCGAGTTGGATCCAAGTCAGTATTTTGGAAGATGCAAGTCATATGGCGATGGATGCAGTTGGAGAGTTCGCGCATCCTATAGTAAGAGGAAGCAGATTTAGGAGATTACAAAATACAACGGCTCACACACTTGTACAACAGCAATGGTCTCCCAAGATCATTCAAATCTAGATTCAAACATGATTTCCCACTGTATACAGGCACTGATCAAAGAGAAGGCATCTATCAATGTCTCTGTTTTGATAGCAGTGATCAGGAACCGATATGGGTACACATCGACATATAAAAAGATATGGATTGCAAAACAAAAAGTGATTAAATCTGCTTTTGGTAACTGGGAGGAGTCATACAATGAGTTACCGAAATGGCTAGCAGCATTACAGTAATTTATCCCTGGGACAATAATCGATCTCTAGACTCAACCAGCATATGATGGAAATTACCTTGGTACGTGATACTAATGTTTTCCATAGGCTCTTTTGAAGTTTCCCTTCATGTGCAGAGGATTTCAAATATTGTAAGATGGTAGTACAGATAGATGGTACACATCTTATGGAAAATATAAAGGGACTTTGTTGATGGTAATTGCACAAGATAGCATTAAAAATATTCTTCCCAATTGCATTTGCCATTGTGGAAGGAGAGACGTTAGATGCATGGCATTTCTTCATCTACGAGCAGACGTGACACTACAAGAAGGCATATGTTTTATTTCTAACTGCCATCAATCTATCAAAGGAGCATTTAGAGCAATTGGCCACCAGATGAATCTTCCTCATGCCAATCATGTTTATTGTATTAGACATATATTTGCGAACTTCATGCGTCGTTTCAAAATTAAAGAAATGCAACGAATAGTTGTTAACATTGGTAAGTTGTAAATCTAAATTTTGATAATTTCAATTTCTCATTGTTATTATTCTTTTTTTTTAATTTTTTTTGGCTATTAATGTAGGTTACTTGAAAACATCTCATGATTTTAACTATTGGTATGGCGTACTTCGAGACGTTGACATAGAGGCAACGAGGTGGTTAGATAACATATCGCGGGAGAAGTGAGCTCAATCATTTGACATCGAAGGTCGAAGATATGGTCATATGACCACCAACCTAACTGAATGTGTTAATTCAGTGTTAAAAGGAACAAGGAACCTTCCTATAGCAGCCTTAGTTAAGTCAACTTACTTTCAACTTGCTGAGTTATTTGTAAGGAAAGGTGTACATGTGCAAGCTCAAATTACATTAGGTCAAATATTCTCGGAAGTGCTAATGAAGACAATTCAAGAAAATCAACAAACAACATGTAGCATTTATGTTCGTCAATTTGATCGTGAAGAAAATTCTTTCATGGTAGATGAAATGGCACCACCTCAATGCGGTGGTATAGCTGGTAGTTGCCGCATTGATTTGAGAAGACGATGGTGTGATTGCGGTGAGTTTCAAACACTTCATTTTCCTTGTCGTCATGTTCTTGCAACTTGTGCATACATTCATCTACATTGGTAGGCATATGTAGATAATGTTTATAGGCTTGAGACAATTTTTAATGTATACCATAAAGAGTTTCAGACAATGTCAAATGAGAGATATTGGAACCCTTATAATGGTCCACGTTTATGTCCTGATATTACAATGCGAAAACCACCTTCAGGGCGTCCAAAATCTAATAGAATTCATAATGAAATGGACATAAGGGAAGGCGGTCAACGAAAGAGTTGTGGTTTATGTTGCAATGAAGGTCACTATCGTCGAAATTGTTCGAATACTGCTGGTCCAAGTCGTATGCCATAATGTAACCTAAATATTGTATTTGTTGAATTATTTTATAATATATGTAATTGTTTTAGTTCATTCAAAATATCAAGTGAGTTTGATTTACTTGTAGAAGTAATTTTTACATGTGAAAATTTTTTAATATTTAATATTTTATTATTATAAAAATATTAAAATTATTTATTTAAATTATTAACAGTCGTTTATAATTAGTGAAAGTAGAAATAACATAGTTGAAGTGAGAAAAATAAAGTTATAAGAAAAATTAATGAAAATTATAAGGGTTTGGATATAAATTTTTTTTAATTTAAAAAACTACCGGGATCCGCAATTTTTAAAAAAATAAAATCTTAATATTAAAAAAACAATGGGCCCTCCGATTTTTTAAAAAAATAAAATTTAAATATTAAAAAAATAGAGTGGGTCCGCTAATTTAAAAAAATAATAAAAAAATAAAATGAGCATTTTGGGAAATGATAAAGGAAATGCATATTTTTGTGAATTAATAAAAAAAGCAATATTTTAATCTTTTAGCCTGTTTAAGCTGTCTTTTTTTTTTAATGAGATTATATATATATATATATATATATATATATACACTATGAATGTGAATGGTTGGATATTTCAGTGGTTTGCTTACAAATGAAGATACAGCCAAAATTTGAAATTAAAACCAGAACCACTTTGAAAAAGAAATCAAAAGAGTAACCTTCTAATTACAATTCAGTTCTAATTTTAAAATATATAAAACGGGAACCACTAGTTTAGAACCGAAACTGATCTGGATCACCAACGAGCTTGTAGCCCAGCTGTACTCTGGATCCCCTCGTTAGAAGAGATGCAAGTTCGATTTCACTGAATTGTGCTTCACTATTTCAAAAGGGTGAGAACGTTGCGGCAATTTTCCCACTCGCGCACACCCTTAAACGTTGTCTCTTGTTGCCTTACCTCAATAAATAAATAAATAAATAAATGATGTTTGGTGTTCAGTGATAATAAATGATATATTATCAAAAAAAAAAAAAATCAAGTAGCAAATGACACGGCATAAACACTATATATGCAAAATACATATATTTCGATACCTGTGTTTACTTAACAAGAGGACAATAACAAACAATTTCATATAAATAAAAAATTATAGGTACTAATGGTGAACTTAAGGATTTGCTTGGATAGAAGTATAAGACCATTTCCAATCCACAATCCTAAATTTCTACCACAAATTCCAAATTTTAGTTCTACTACAGTCCAATCACAAACCCCAAATTTTACCCAAAAAAACATATTCACAAAATATTCTTTCCACATCCTTTTAATAGCTTTTATTAAGGTTATTTTCAATAAAATTTTAACTATTCCGGTTTCATAAATTTATCATAAATTAATTTAATTAATAATTTTATTATTAATTAAGTTAATTGCATACAAATTAATATTGTAGGTATATAATGACTGATTATAATTATATTAATGAATTATTAACTTTATAATTTTAATTAGAATAATTTAAAAAAAATTGATTAAAAAATTAATATTCATGTGGAACCGCAAATTTAGGGTCACAATAGTGTGACCCCAAATTTGGGATTTGGATCATGCATTGGAGATGGTCTAAGAAGGTTTTATAAAGTAAAGTATGATAATGGAAGGTAAAAGGAAGTTTTAAACCCTTCCTTACTTAGGACAAGGTAAGGTAAATGGAGATTTTGAAACCTTATTATGTTTTGTTTGAAGGGAATTGGAGGTAAAGTTATATAATAATATTATTAAATTACCCCTGGGATGGAAGACAAGAGCTGTAATTTTATTTACAATATTTACATAAAACTTATACATGATTCTCTCCATTAATTATTACTATATTAATTGATATAATTAATATTATTATATTATTAATAATATTAATTAATACTAATTAATCAAATATCTTGTAATTTTTGTAAATGAGTATGACTATTTTAGTTAATAAAAAAATTTTGACACCTAAAATCTCCCCAACTCTCTAATTTTGAGGGTTGAGGAATGAGAGAAAAATGAAAGTTTTAAAATCTCCATCAACCCCTCTCAACCCTTATCTTCCCTTAAAACCCCTTACCTACACATGGGTTTTTAAAAACCTTCTTTTACCTTACTTTCAAATGCCTCCATCCAAGCAAGCCCTAACCGTTTCGGATTTAAAAAAAATTAATTCAACCATATGAATATTTGTTTTCTAAAGAAGAGCACGTAACGGTGTTTTCCGAAAAATTACTTAATTCCCTCCGTGCTTTCCATTAAACAAGCAAACATTTTCTCTAAATATCCTCAACTCTCACTGATATTAATCACACTCCAAAACAATCTCCTCTATTTCAACCTCCCTCTTCATCAAACCATGCAAAAACTCAACCATGCAATAAACCTCTTTACACTGAGAATGACATGCATCCCATGCAACAAACCTATGAGCCTTCTGCCCAACATGCACCAAACTATACCCATTCCCATCCCTCACACCCCTCTCCCTCATCAGAGCTCTCATCTTCACCACGTCACTCCGTAACCCGGTCCTCGCATACATGTTTGATGATAACAAATACACTGCAGGGCTCATTGGCTCTAGCTCCATAACATGTGAAGCCGCTTCGCGGCCAAGCTCGCAATCCCCATGCCTTTTGCAAGCACTTAACAGAGCACCCCAGGCAGCGGCCCCAGCCTCAAGCCCTTGGGGCATTGATCTTATCAACTTTGCTGCATTCTGGAGATCTCCAGCTCTTCCCAACATGTCAACTATACATGAGTAGTGTTCTACATTTGGATGGAGCACTGGATTGTGAATCATTCTTTGGAAACAATTGAGTCCTTCCTGGATTAAGCCACAATGACTACAAGCCGATAGCACTGAAAGCATTGTAACTTCATTTGGCTTTATAGAGCTTGATTCCATCTGGTTTAGAAGAGCTAGAGCTTCTCGTGCATTACCATTCATTCCTAGCGCAGATATCATCGTGTTCCATGTCAATATGTTTCTTTCAGGCATTTCATCAAACACTCTTTTTGAGATGTGTGTATCACCGCATTTTGCATATGCATTTATAAGAGATGTGCTGATTGCTATATCGTTAACCAGATAATTCCTGAGAGCTACAGCGTGAGTGGATTTCGATAGCTTCAGCTCCGCTGAAACTGCACAGGCTTCGAGCAGGCTCAGCATGGTGACTTTATTTGGCTTTACTTGTGCCAGCTGCATCTCTCGGAAGAAAGCAATGGCTTCATCAGGCCAGCCAATGTGTGCATAGCCAGCGATCATTGTGCTCCATGAGATCAGGTTTCTTCGTTTCATGCTGTTGAATAGCCTCAATGCAACTTCCATCAGTTCAAACTTTGCGTAAGAATCTAGTAAGGAATTCAGAACCATCTCATTGGGATTGAGTAGCTGTCGGATGATCACACAATGGATGCACTTGCTCCACATTGATTCCCCGACTTTCTTGTAAGTCTGAAGCAGGCTTACCAATGTGACTTCATCCCATACAAGTCCTTCCTTCTTCATTTGATCAAACATCGCCAAAGCTTCCATATACTTTTCGTTGTGTACCAATCCAGAGAGCATGCTATTCCAGGATACGTTGTTCTTCTGCAACATCTGATCAAAGGCCATACAGGCAGAATCCACATCGAGGCATTTTGAGTACATGTCAACAAGAGAATTCCCTACAAAAATGTCAGCTTCAAAGCCTCTACGAACGAGATGCCCATGAACTGACATCCCTTGTCTATGATCTCCAACACCACTGCAAGCTTGCAGAACAGCAACGGCTACAAGTCCATCAAAACCAATGGAAGTTTCCATGGACATTTCCTGAAACAACTGCAGCGCAATTGGAAATTCCCCAACCTGTGCATATGCACTAATCAGCACACTCCAAGAGATCACATCTCTGTGAGACATTTCATCAAACATCTTCCGTGCGGACTTTAAATCCTCAAATTTAGCATACAAACTCATCAATGAGTTCTGGATAGATAAATCATAAGCAAGCCCATTCTTTATAACAAGATTGTGAATGTTTAAACCTTCAGTGATAACTCCCAGCCTCCAGCAAGCCTGAAGAGCAAGGACTAAACTGGCAACATTAGCTTTAAAACCTGAAAGCCTTGCATGTAAGTACAAATCCATTCCAATCTCAGCATCACCATTGCTTAAAAACCCATGAATCACAGAATTCCAAGAAACAGAGTCTTTGTTCACCATTTCATCAAACAGAGTAGATGCAGAACCCATCATGCCGCATTTGATGTAGAAATTCATAATTGAATTGCAAGTAGAAGTGTAAGACTTGAAACCCAGTTTTAGCACATCAGCATGAAGAGAAATACCTTGATTCATAGACTGAAGATGAGCACAGGCTTTGAAGACAGGAGGGACAATCTCATTGTCTGGAAGTAGAGCTGCCATCCTGATTTCATGATAATGAGAGATGATATGTTGCCATCGTTGTTCACTTTCACATCCTCTAATCATCAGATCCCTGAAATGGAATTGCCCACAGGAGAGAAGAGGCGCTACTGGAGAACGCATTCAATGTATTTAGTCTAAGGGGCAAATGATACTCAGAATTGTTGTGAAGTTCTGAATTAAAGAACTGAGTCAAATATATACAAAACTGAAAAGATAAGGATTGTCATACTATGGTATCTTGGGCTATATTTCATGGGTTTATACTGCAAAACTGGAGATAAGGATTATCAGACATTACATACTTCGACCAGTAGGACTTATACTTGGAAATAGCAAGGTCTAACCATGGCTTGTAGTTGCCATTGTAATGAATGACTCCTGCATTCTCTATCTCTGTAGGATTGATTGCTGGATCATAGCCGAGACCCAAGACATGCCAATTCCGATCAAGAGGGTATGTCAAGTTGTAGAAGGTTATCAAACCTGGAGGCAATGATCCAAGCTTCCATAGTGTCCGATCTTCATTCTGCATAAGGGAAAAAAAGGATACATTTGAAGTGACGAGCAATGTACATTTAACTAGTAAACTAAAAGATGCAGTCTTCTGAAGAGGATGATAATGCTTGTGCAAGTGCAAGTACCGATTAATTATAGGATATCTACTGGAGGATGATAATGCTTGTTTTGTTAAAGAAATAAATGATAGCCCATTAAGTCAGCCATCTAAGTATCTAACCAGGTCCAATAGATTTACAGTATTGCATATGGAAATTTTTCAAGCCAGGAAATATCAGAAAATTTTAAATAAATGTCTGGTTAATGTGGTTAGTCAAGTGATTGAAAGAAATATGCACAGGGCCCTTTATCTTGATTAAGACATCCTCCAAATCATGAACTCTAACATTTCATCTCTCGGCGATGTTAAGCAATTCATCAAGAACCACAACATATAAAACTTTAGTTCCTATTGGTAACATAGAAAATAGGAAATCATAATGAAAAAAAGTGTGTGAAGGTATTGCATCCTTACCAGATCCTGCCAATAATGATATATACCAGTAATATTTCTCTTCGTCCATTCCTTCAAGTCGAACATATTCATTCCAAATGCCCATCCACAAGCCTGTGGATCAAAATTCTGAGAAATTTTTGGATTTGAGAAATTAAGATACGTGTCAAACCGGTGAAAGCTCTCTTTGCAGGTCTCCACAGCACCATTCACCATTCCATTCATGTCAATAGACCAGAGTGGTGTCAGATCCTTCTGAACAACCACATCATCATCAAGGAATAGTAACTTCTCAAGCTTTGGATACACTTCTGGCATATAAAACCTCAAATGGTTAAGCATAGACAAATACTTTGGATTTCTATACTTGAGATTCTCATGTCCAGCTGAAAGAGATGAAGGGTGATGAGCTTTAAAGTAATATTCTTTGAGCCTTGAAGACTCAAGCTGACGAAGAACTGAGCAATAAGAAGAATTCAGCCACTTAAAACTATCAATGTTCTCCACATCAACAGTTGCATGTGGAGGAGGATGGAGAATGAACCACATTTTCATAGCTGCAAAGTTCAACTTATCAGTGACTATATGGAACACATGTTTCTCTGGTTCTTTGGCATGTGCTGCTGTGGAATTGACAACAACTGATGTCGCAAGGACATTATCAGAGAATATAGCATAATGATAGAGGGAAGGATCTACAAGCTTGCCCTTATCTGCAATTTCTTTATTTCCATAATTGTAAAAGAAGTAGTCAGTCGTGAGCTGTAGAGGAAGACAGTGAAGAGGCCTGGGTGTTGTCTTTGCAGCATGTTGAATCAAAAAGGTGCTTTGTTTCTTTAGAGCATTTATGCTTTCTTCCGTAGACTGAATCATAACCCGCAACTTTCTGGCAACATCATCACACTCATATAGCATGTCTTTCGCCAGAGACAGAAGGTGGCCCATTATTTTTGCTTGATGAGGAGCCCTGGGAGAGGAATGGCAATTAGAGCATTAGAAGAAATCTCTTAGGCCAAATGGAGGATTGATATAGGGAAGGAGAATTTGAAAAGAGATACCTCCAGTGCAGCTCAGCATCTGAATTTGCCTCTCCAATTACCATTTGATTTTGTCTAATACATTCCATTAGGGAATCAGCAAGCTCAAAATTTTTCTTTAAGCGAGCAATGCTAGCATATACTTTAGCCATTATAATCTGATCTTTCATGAGTTTTAAGGTCGAATCTGAGTTGGGGCTTTGATATTCTCTCCTCCATATGCTGTATTTTCCCCTATTTATGTTCTTGAACTGTCTAGAACGCTGGATTGCTGCAGCTTGCATCTGCAATTCAGCATCATCACTCACTTGAATCAGCTCTGCAGCTCTCTGTTCTCTCCTTCTTTGTCGCAAAACCTGCAAAGAAATTTCCAGTTATCAATCCAAACTCGAAAATAAAATTTGCTGTGAGATTTAAAATGACAATGACCTGCCGTTTAAGCTTCACAGGATCCACTGGGTTGGTTTGCTGCTCTTTATTAGAGAGAAGAAAATCACCGTGTTGTGATCTATTGACAACTTGCTCAGAAAAACCGTTTTGCTCCTTGAATAAATACAGAAACAAGAGACAACAACTTAAACTAAAAGAGCCCATGCTCATATACTCTATAAGATCAATTTAAAATAGTTCATAAGATGTAAAAACAAAGAGGAAGCTGTAATTTTTTCCTCAGAATTTTCTGACACACACTAATTACACGATCTAGAACATCAAGAATAGAAATTGCTAGGTGTTGAGTTAAGTACTACCAATGTAAAAAAGAACAGAGGATTAAGAAAGAATACCTTTACACCAATATACTGTGAGAGATCTTCATCAGCAGAAGTAGCCCAAATCCAGGAAGAGGATAAATCATTTGATTTGACCTTATATGTTCGAACATTTCCAGAGGCATCCGTGTATGTAGTAGTTATATCAACATTCTGCACAGAACGAAGAATATTAATATATTAAGGTCGCTTCCATTAATAAATTGCATTTTGCCACCCTCATCTTGAACACTTAAATTAATCTCTAGAAAAGAATATTAGTTTTATAACCATGCACATAATAATCCACCACTTAACTAAACATCAGTAGCCAATTAAGGTCCCTCACATGGATAAACTATGTTCTAGCAAGGACAGAAGAAACATGAATCATTGCAAAATTGTGTTTGCAGAAGTACAAAGAGGAAGTTTAAGACCTCTTCATCATTGCAGTTTGGGCAATCCAGTAGACGCCTATATCCTTTGAAATCCCTTTCACTGCAAAGGAAATTACATTGCGGAATATAACATTTAGGCAACACAGCTAGGTCAAGAATCACAAAAAAGTTAAAAAATTTCAATAAATTAGCACACAATCCTTGATCACTTAATAATGAAGACAGCCAAATAGAATGAATAAGAATCTCCAAAGCATTGTCTTTTGTCCCGACATCAAGAAAGCGCTGAAAGAGAATGCTTAAAAGTTTAGATATCATCTCACATTGTATTATCAGAAAATATTTGTGGATCTGCATCTGAGACATCTGACCTGACCACAGATATGAACATCACTGCCTGCAGAAGACAATCAAGAATCCAGGAATTAAAGAACCATTATATGCATTGATTCAACACATAATAAATGCAATTTTCTCGTTCTGACAATACACTATGTGAAAATTAGCACCTCCCATTTCAAATTCAATAGTCGCATTATTAAACTGATTAAATTTGTGGAAACAAACCTACGGATGCCCAAACATCACTCGTACGATCTCAATGATTTCAAAAATGAAAGCGTATAACCAAATTAAAAAAATCAATTTGCACCCGAAAAAGTTAATGAAAAAATCATTTTTAAAACAATTTAAAATAAATTCTCACCCCTAAATTAACAACCAGGTCTCAATCCTCTAAACAAATGAAGAAATCCCCACTAAAACCAGACACCACTGAATCCATCACCACCAGCATTGAAGAATCCAAATCACTCTGATCTAAAACCACATTTCACCAAAACTCAATCATAAACCATAACTTCAAACTCCAAAATCCAAGCACTAGATCTACTACTCCTAATCAAATGGCCGCCACGACAAATCCATCCCTAGTACACAATCACACAAACTCAACATCATATAAACAGAGAAAAGATCAAATCCATCACTAGAACACTATGAAACATGAGCGAATGGAACGAGAGGAGGTATGAGATTCTTGCCACGAAGGAGACGACGAGCAGGACAGCTCCCAAGCTCCTCAAACCTCCCAAACGGAACGCCATTGACGCCCTCAGAAGGAGATCGAAGATGAGAGTGAGTGAAAGAGAGAGAGATTGAGAGATTGAGAGATCGCGGGAATGGAGAAGGGCCTTCGCCGGAGTTTATGCGGCAATTTATACACGTCGATGAGCTCATTGAACTGTTTAATGGACGGACGAGATTTGCAATTCACTGATCATCAAAGTACGGATTATTTTACGGCCGTTCGATCAACCACATTAATTGTTTGTTTTTTTGTTATTATAATTACTTTTTTATAATTGGTTAAAACATTATTTAAATTAAATATTTTTATTCGGAACTCCCTAAAAAATTATGTTATTTGATTTATTAATCCATAAAAAAAAACAATACTAGTATTTTTTTTTTTAAAAAGTTACAGTTTTCTAAGTTCTTTATATACTCCCCAAAATTTCATTATGAAACGCTGATTTTTTTAGGTGATATGTTGAATTTTTTTTGTGTACTTTCTTAAATATAAATACAACATGTTTTATTAAATATTTTATGTAAATGCAATTTGCAAATGCATAATGGGTACTCTGAGGAAGTTGTACACTGTTCCCCTCCAAAGTTGCAGAGGATTTTATCTCTAAAAAATTGTTGAGATAAAATAGTTGTTAAGCCACCATAATTAATGCATATTTGCATCTGTTTGTCCAAAAACAAAAATTATAAATGCGAGGAATATAATCAGATAAAAGAAGAATGTGTGCGAAACTTGAACTTGAAACACCTGACCGTCTCACAATCGACAGTTGCTTTCACAATAGAGCCAATGCCGCCCGGATATGACCATTTGGTATTTAATGTTTTTAATCAAAATGAAACCAAGGAGAAAATATTTACGAACATTGAACAATTGTTCTAATTAATTCAAGAAACAAAAAAACAGAACATACACAATAGCCGTTTAATTGGAATCTTTATCAACTTGATCAATTCATTCTCAATGTTGCCATACTAATCTCGTACATAGTCTCATTACACAGAATGATAATAATAACAATAATAAAAATTTCATGACTTAATTACAGTAACAACATGAAATTACAGAGGTGGATTCGGACTGCAGAAAAACAAAAATGGGAGATGATTGCCAAGCACAAATCATCAAAAAAAACCAAAGCTTTCTAGATCACCTCAGTCTAGGTGCATGTTGACTGCTTCTAACAGCTTGTCCTACAGCATTATGATTAGGATGCAATGGTGAACGGTGGTGCACAGGACTCCGGTGATGCATCTGCTGCGGCGGAGGGGTGCCATGAGTGCCCTTCGATCGGCCTTTCAAGGCCTCAATTTGCTCGAGAGTATCCGCAACTTCCTTCATTGGCGGGCGGTTCTTGGGCTCGCCGGCAAGGCACCTTAGAGTGAGTTGTGCTACTTGAAAAGCAGCCTTTGATGGATACTGTCCTTCAAGCCTAGGGTCCATTAGGCGGGCAAGCTTTCTCCGATCAGATAGACTTGGTTTGGCATAATCGACAAGATTTTGTTGCCCGGCAGGACGATTTGGATCAAGTGCTCGTTGACCGGAGAGCAATTCTAGTAACACTACTCCGAAGCCATACACATCGCTCTTTACATATAAGTGGCCTAATTTATGTGAGATCTTCGTGTTAGCATTTTTTACTTTGTAAGGAACATGATAAGAAGAAAAAACAAGATGAAGCTTGAATTTTACATACCGGTGGCTACATATTCAGGAGCAGCATATCCATAGGTGCCCATGACTCTTGTGGTGACATGTGAATCCCCAGCGTTTGGACCATTCTTTGCCAAACCGAAATCAGAAAGCTTCGGGTTGTAGTTCTATACAATTACAAGGGAAAATAAAGATGAAAAACATAATTGGATTGAAAAAGATAGGAGTTTGGAAGTACAAAATATATATACCATATCAAGAAGAATGTTAGAAGCTTTCAAATCCCGATAAATGATTTGTCGTTCAGATGAATGTAAGAAGGCGAGGCCTCGTGCTGCCCCTATGGCTATCTTCAACCTTAGGTTCCATGATAGTGGATCAAAAGTAGCACCCCCTATGCAAAAAAAAAAAAAAAAAAAACTCATTACTGGCACAAGGAAACTTATAATACTAAATGATTGGTGGAATAAGTCTCAACATGAAACACAGTGAAGTAAGAATTGATCAGAGCTGAAGTAAAAAACAGAGGATAATAACTGGTGATATTTGTTTTGTAACTTATACATGCCACACAAAGCTATATAATTGTGTAGTATTGATGGAGGATGAAGATTCCAAGGACATAACTTTCCAAAGACCTCAAGTTTTTTAACTAGTGCATGTCTAATTGAGTGCTTCACTAAAAATAGAATTTACAAGTTGTCAATAGCAATATGAACTTTGAACAAAATGAACCATCATGAAAAGGATATAGATGGAAACATATTAACAAGATGTTGTCATGTTCAGTTTCAATCTTATTAAATTAGAAGAGGATATAATTATGATTGGTAAACTCACTTCTAAAGAGATGATTTTCTAAGCTCCCTTTCGGCATGAATTCATAGACAAGTAAGAGTTCCTTTTCTTCCGAACAATATCCCAAGAGCTTGACAAGGTTCGGATGAGAAAGCCTTCCTAAAAAGTTCACTTCTGACTACAAGAAAAAAAAAAAAAGAAGGGGTTATCACAGACTATAATTCTAAGTATTAGATTTGAAAGAAAAAAGCAGGACAATTAAACATTAAGAAGAAATGGAACAAATGACAAGATGAGGTAAGATCAATATATATTTAGTGAAAAGCATGACACAAAACATTCTACATTGAGTGAAACAATCACCTTCCATTCTTCCAAACCTTGCAAGCTCTCGGAATTGAGTTTCTTAACTGCAACCACCATACCGAGGCCACTCTTCACAGGATTGAGAGTTTTCTCATCAACCCATCCTTTGTACACTGTCCCGAATCCACCTTCTCCGAGAACCATTTCTGGTTTAAAATTCCTCGTGGCATTCCTCAATTCACTGAATGTAAAGATTCTAAGGTTAGGTAGATCCAATATCCGGCCTTCGGGGAATGCCTCATCAAGACTAACACCGCTGCCGGTGGACTGCCCAAATGTGCTACTGCTAATGTTCGAAAGAATACTAGTTGTCGTAGTAGTAGTAGTACTACCACCGATCCTCGATGTCGATGGCTCTGTAACAACAGCACAAGATAAAAATCTCATCTTTCATACATAAAACAGGTTTCCCCTTATCAGATTCATACAACAGTAATAAGGTCTTTTCTTTTCTTTGTTTTGTTTTTTTTGGGTTCACCAAACTAGGTCAAAATTGGAGAGCAAAAACAAGAGTTATTGTTAGAAGGCCTAATTGAAACTCAAAAGTTCAAAACCAGAGCAAAACTATTGATTCTAATGGAAAATTTTCAACCAATTCCACTAGAAAAAATCATTAATAAAAAATTTTCTCATTATATATGAACTGAAACACAAATCTTGAGATCAAATAAACATCATGACATTTAGATTCATATTATGTGCAAGAAAAGCATAAACAAGAAAAACAGAAGCTAAAATTAAAAAAAAAAAAAAAAACAATTTAAAACATGAATAAGAGAAGAAAGAGATTGGAAGAATTACCTGAACTGAGAGACCTTGTGTTATAAGGGCTTGAAGATTTCTTTGAAGAATGCAAGCAATTCCCCATGGATCAATCTTCTCTTCTTCTTCTTCTTCTTCTTCTTCTTCTTGGTTGTATATCTAGTAAGGATATGAAGAGATGGGCATGGTGGTACAGAGAGTCAAAGAGGGTGTGCAAAGGAAAAGAGAATGAGAAGAGGAGGGGAAGATGGTGAAGGAAGATTCAATACAATTGAGGACTTGTGTTTTTTTTTGGTGTATTTTTTGCGCTTTGTTTTGATTTACCTTATCAAGAAAGTCAATGCATATAAGATTGACTTTACTTTTTATTTATTTATTTATTTATTTATTTATTTTTGTTAATAGATGTTGATAATGACTATTGGGAGTTGGCTGATATTAACAAGGGGATTGAGTGAAATAAACAGCTGAAAAGATAAATTATTATTATTTTTTAATAAAAATAATATTTATTTGTTGATTTGAAAATGAAAAGTTTAGTTATATTAATGAATTATATATATATATATATATATATATATATATATATATATATATATATATATATAATATTTGCACTAAAAAATAACTTGAAAGGCATGAGACTTTTAAGGTATATATATTGACTTAGTAAACAAGAATGGTAATCAATAATTTCATTTGAACATGTTTTTTAATAAATATTAAGGTCAAATACTATTACGAAGAGTATATTTAAACCAAAATGTGTTTATAAATATACATCAATGGTTCCTAGATTTGTGGGGGAAAACTAAATAAATAAATTGTTAATGTTACCTAAATAAGTTTTAGATTATAATAAAAAAAGTCAATCATGAAGAATATTATTTTTAATATGTGAGATAATGAAATATGAATTTATTATGGAGCATACAAAAAAGAATCAAGAAGTTTTTTTTTTTAAATTACATAAAACCTGTTTTTTAAGGAATAAGCAAAAAAAAGATTTTCTCAATATAATGTTTGGAAATTTTGGAAAATTTATTTACAAAAGGTATTTTTTTTAAAAAAAACAAAAAACAAAAAAGTTCTTTCTTGCCTATAGTTATTGTATAATTATCCATGTTCCATTAGAACTTACAAAATATAATTTGCTAAAAAAGAATTAATAATTAGTTAAATAAATCATTGATATTTTTATTTGTCATCAAAACATCATACCACACACCAATGCTTACATATGCGTTCCTTAGCCTTAACTAGTCAAGTCATTGAATAATATTAATATTTATAGCAATTTTCATTCAAGTTGGTCAATGTTTGAACCCGACTTAAATTACAGCCTTGTTGACTTGACTCAACCATTTAATGTGACCGCGTTTATAATAAAGAATTGAACCAACAAAAAAAATTTCTCAAAAAAAAAAAAAAGGAAATATTTGCGTATTTGTTTAAATATATTTTTTGATTATATTATTAGACCTTGTGTTTACACTTAAAAGTAACATAATAATAGAAAAATATATAATTATTTAGACATTTATGCTATATCTAAATGTCACTTAAACTCAAATTTTCATTCTTGCTCTTTGAAACTAGGGTAAACAATCTAATTAATTTATTAATTTTTTTTTGTGTTCCTGTTTTGACCACACAGTTTTTTAAAGTGACAAATTTGTCCTCTATTTTTAATTTTTATTACAATTTGGTCATCTCACATACACCATTAATGACAATCATATGTGGTAAATATAATATGTGGTTGTCATAGCTAACATCTTAGTTAGCATATACTACATGTGATTGTCATTAATGATGTATATTTGAGTGATTAAATTGTAACAAAAATTAAAAATAAAAAAATGTAATTTTTAAAAGCTAAATGATTGAAATAGAACCATATGAAAAGGTAAGGCAAGGGAACATTTATATTGTTTACTCTTGAAATTATGCCAAGATACAATTTTAATGATATATCATTTTAATTATTATTATATAAAACTATATGCATATATTACTTAAATTGCTATGTCTATGGGGTCCAAGTGGTAATACTAAAGGTTCATGGGGTCCATATGAAAATTTTAATCTAACCCATAATATACAATTATCATTTTTTTTTTAAAAAAGGAGTGATTATAAAATTATTTATTTTCTTTTTAAAAATCAGTTGACTTAGTCAAATTTTTTTAGATTCATGTGAATGAATCTTGAATAAGTGGTAAATTAAAACGAGGTCCAAGGTTTTAAATTATTATGAACACTTCAATGGAAAGTTAGTCATATCTAGCCTTTTATTTGTTAAAGAATGTGTGTACGGCTTTCATGAATAATATGTTGTTTTTGCATTATTCTTATAAACAATAATTTTTAGGGTAAATGCCACCGAAGTGCCGGAGGAGTTTCAAAACAATCTCTAGATTCTTAAGACTTTATGACTACTCAATATATATATATATATAGGGAAATTCCCTGCTACAGAGTCAAAACCTACAATTAAAGTATTAAAGAAGGACAATAGAAGATAAATGGAAGTGCCTAAGTAAAATAAAGATAAATTAATAGTTTTAAAAACTATAATTAAGTATTGAAAATGAGTTAAAAATAAGTTGATTTGAAATTAGGAAGACTTTTTAGCATAGATGGATGATTGAAGGACTTTTTTGTCAAATACAATGGTGCACAAGAACACAATGGTTTTTGCTAGTACTTTTTCTTGTATGAATTTTAAGGTTTCTGAAGTGGGATTTGTTCTTAGAGATAAATTTTTATTTAATGATTTATATTTATTAACATAATACACAATATATTTGGTGCGCATAATAATGATAGAGAATTTAAACAAATATATATAAAAAGAAGGATTTTCCGTTATATTTTATGGTTTTTTTTTTTATAAAATATGACAAATGCATATACAATCAGGAGTGTGAGCATAATGAGGCCATGCATCTTCACCCAGCTAACACGGACTACAAATCCGCACCCATAACAAGAGTCTTTTAACACCACTACATCAAACATGTTTCAAATTCAAGGAATGATTATTATGCAAATAAAACTTTTTATGGTGAAGCAATGTCTTTAGATCAAAGGACTTTTTAAACATTTATTTTATGCTCGCATGAACTCTTCAAAACTTTTAATTGTTATTTTTCAACATAAATTTTCCGTTTTGCACTTAAATCCTTAAAATTATACATTTCCATTTTGTATGTACACGTTCTTGTTTAATATAAAACCTCTAAATTTGAGTTTATTTCTCAAATACAACTTATTCACATGACTCAAGTTTTAGATCATTTTAAAACCTTCATTGGAAAAACAAGTAATCAAATTTAGTATTTTATTTTTTATCTATACTAAAAAAAATATCTCTATCATGTCTTGAATCTTTATTCATAATATTAAATTTTTTGAAATTTTTATTTTTAAAATAAAATATATTTATTTTATTAAAATTTTTGAAAATTTTATTTTTAAAATAAAATTTATTTATTTTGAAACAAATTAATATCCCATATAAACATTTTTCATATGAATTAAATTATTCTCGTATTTAAAAAAAATAATTCTAGAAATATGATAACAGCTAGCCAATCTTATATTTTCAAAAAAAAAAAAAAAGGATTTAGATTTTAGACTCTTTTAATAAACCTAGAGAAAAGACCAATTCCCTTCTTACGTGTATGACATCATTAAGCAAATTTATTCAACACGTTGCATGGACTATATTACTTAATGTTATATTATTTAATGTAATGTAATACAATGTGTATTTTTTTTTAGGTGTTGCAATATGGTAATCTTTCTTCCGCTTTGATTTTTTTTTTAGCTATAGATAATTATTTGCAAAGGCTAAGCCTACTCAAAGTAATTAAAAGCAAGAAGACAAATTTCTTATTTTATTTATTTATTTTTATTTTTTATGAAATCTCGATATACACAAACATGGAGTTACTACTTCATATTGACCAAGTGTCAATAAACTAAGAGATTATTGACCAAATTTCCTAATGAAACCTCTAAGTTATTTAATAAAACTAAAATTTATTTAATTGTTTCAACAAATATCCATATGAAATATTAAAAAAAAAAAAACATACAAAAACAAACTCTTAAATGCGTTAATAAAATAAAATATAATAATCTTCCTCTTTGGAACAAAACTAATTGGGTAATAATCTTGAGTGGGTACCTTATTATGCCCGAATTTCACTTTGAGCACCAAATTTTGATTTGTTTCTTTTCGGATACCTTATATTAATTTACTTGCACCGGCAGGATACCAGACCAATTCCAGTGAGGGTTTGCTTATGTGGCCACCGGAATGGCCACATCAATCAAAAAAAAAAAAAAATCTTATTTTCCTATGTGGCATTGACACGTCAGCGGCTTGATGATGTGGACAATGTGATGCCACGTCGACGTCCATGTCACCTGCCACATATGAATATATTAAGAAACCCTACCGTTTCGCAGCCCGTCATCGCCGTCCGTCACCCACCTTTCCCTCTCCCGTTGTTCCCTGTCTTCCCTTTTCGCAACCTGTCATAGCCGTCCGTCACCCATTCTCAACCAACCGTTTCCCTCCGACGGGGAAAATAAACAAGATTCTCAGAAGGAACTGCGCGCATAGAGTTGAAGATAGTAAACAATTCACCGAAAGGGTTTCTCTAATTTTTCATAACCTTATTGACCCCTCCCCTTATTGAATGATTCACCAAAAGGGTTATTTCCCCCTTATTGAATGATTCACCAAAAGGGGTTATTCTAATTTTTCTTGCTCCTCAAATGCTTCTAATTGAATTTAATGATATTCCTATTATTATTATTCCGAAATAAATTATGAGGAAAATGTATTTTTGGCTTAAATCAACAATAATTATCAATATTAAATGGTTATATTATAGGTAATATTAAGAGTTAATAATCAACAAGAACCCTTCGATTTTATTATAATGGTTATATTGTGGTTAGTATTAAGAGTTACTAATCAACAAGAACCCTTTGATTTTATTATAATGGTTATATTATAGTTAGTATTAAGAGTTACTATTGTTAATCCTGTAGAATCTGACCCATTGATTTTTTCGATCAAAACTACTATGTGAATATTTCTAACAATCAAACCAGATGCCTACCAATCAAACCTTTTTAAATTCATTGTATTTGAGAAATTAACCATTCACACAAATTGCATAGCAACAAAACTATAAATTTCATTTAGCATGTAAAAGTATTTCGACAGAGTAACAAAGTCTCAACTAATCATTGTCTTAATTGGAACATCAAAATATTAGAAACTACATCCATAGGACAATAAAGCATTTCCATAAAAACACCAAGAAAACCCAAAATACAATTGTTTGAGCAACAACCACAGAATTTGTAGAATTTCTAGCTCACAAGAAAACCCAAAATACATTACATATCCTTCATTTGCCTGGTGGAACCCATATCTTTTTCTTCTTATCTACAGCTTCTTCTTTGCTCTTACTTTGAAGATGTTTTCTTTTTCCAGGTTCCATGTGAAGCTGCTCATTTTCTTTTTGTCCTGATATTCCTTGTTTCTTGCCCCCCCTTGTAGGAAGCTTTTCTATCTTCCTCCTTTGACCTTCATTTGCATCTGATGGGTTCTGGACATTTTGCTCAAAGTTATTAATCACCTGCAATTCCAAAAAATCACATTTATTTTAAAACATGTGATGGATTTTGGTGAATGTGTTGATTTTGTAATTTATGGAAGTCACTTGTGACATAGGTTCTTCCGGGGCCTGTGCAGGGGCTATGGGTTCTATATTGTCACCAGCTCCACTAATGACATCCACCTAATGATGTGTATCAAGTCAACATTAGTCAACAAAACATGCAAAGGTCTATTGGTGATGTTATTATGTCAAGTACTTGTAAATGAAGTAAAATTTAGAAGATAGTAATAATTTGCTGATGAATGTCCATACTATCATAGGCAGGATAACAAAACCTGTAACAGAAACTTTGATGGTGCTATATGTTCCACATTGTGCACAAATTATAGATTATTGAATTGCTTTTGGGCAGCTACTTTAGAACATTGTTTATAAAGCTAGTGTAGAACATACCTGATGAAAGTGTTCCTCTAAGACACTAGGGTCAATTGCATCCATAGGGTCATTTGTAGAATTCTGCTAAAAAAGTTATGGAGACACAAATTATATTGATATTATCCCTCATTGCAAATATTTGCCTTATATACTCACATCAATGGTATTTGCTGGTGCATTACCATCATCAACTGGCTGTTTGGTAGTATTTTCTTTTTTCCCCTGTCAAGAAAGATGATCCAGATTAAGAAATAATAAATTAAATCATTAATTGCAAGTAATATGCCTGTAATGAGTACCTTCATCCCATGAAATCTTCTGTTATGACCTGAAGCATCACACACACTGCAGGTAATTGTTTTTCCCTTCCTGCTCACCTTCCCTTTAGCAAAGCCAATTGTCTCATCTGGTTGTTTCCTCCTGTTCATTGTTCTCTTGCCTCTTTTCTTGCTTATAGGTACTAGTGGAATCATGGGTCCTTGATCAGCTCTAGGCCAGCAATCCTTATCTTCTATTGGGTGTAATATGTGGGAATATGTCTCCAAAAATGTGGACACCTTGTAACAGTCTTCTAGATGGTTCTCTGGTTTATCTTTATTGTAATATATAGCAGAAATTGCATGACAATAAGGCAGTCCTGTTAATTGCCATCTCCTACATGTACATGTTCTGTCTTTGTTATTGACTACAAATTGGTCATCTTTTCCAGAAACTTGATATTCATCTCCTCCAGACCATGTTGTTGTGTATGACCAACTCATCTTCTTTGATTTCTCTAATTTTTTTAAGATCTTGGGGCAATAATCTGTGGTGCATTTTTGCATAGCATCTCTCTTTCTTTGAATCCTAATCATTAGCTTTGTTCTAATGACTTCATTCATTGTAATTATGCCCTTTGTTCTAGCATCAAGTATCTGACTATTAAAACACTCACATAGATTATTCAAAAGCATGTCGCATTTAAATTGTGGTCTGAAGTATGCCCTACTCCAATGTTTAGGATCTATATTCTTCAAGAACCTGCGAGCTTCAGGAGACATAACTTGTAGAATTTCCATTTCCCTATGATAGGCAGGAATATAACTTGCCCTAGCACATCTCCACATTTGGTCCTTAAGGACTTTGCCTTTGAAACTATTTCTGAAGTTTGTATGGATGTGTCGCACACAATATCGGTGTTCACTATTTGGAAATAATTGCTCTAAGGCAGGTATGAGGCCCTATTGTTAATTTATTTATTAAACCAGAACCATTAAACAGAAAAGAGAAAGGGAAAACATGAAAATAAAATAAAAATAATCAGAATGTAATTTCAATGAAAGGTGAAGAAATTAAAGCAGCAGGACAGAAATGGTTTACTCATTACCTTTTGCCTGTCGCTCATGAAACACCAATGGTGGCTGTTAACTATCTCCAAGTCATTGGCCAATAGCTCTAGAAACCAATTCCAGTTCTCAAAGTTTTCTCTATCAACTACGGCCCATGCTATGGGGTAGATGCAATCGTTAGCATCTATCCCCACAGCTGAAAGCAGCTGCCCTCCAAATAAATTCTTCAAAAAACACCCATCTAAGGAGATGACCTGCCTGCATCCTAACAAGAAACCTGATTTCAGAGGCCCCAAACAAACATACATACCTTCAAATTGTCCTTCACTGCATTTAAAAATCACTGTTGATCTTGGCTGTGTTCTCATGAGCTCAAGTCTGTAATCATACAATCTACTCATCTGATAACTTTCATCACCATCTAGGAGGCTTTTCACAGGACATGTGAACATGCAAACAAAAATAAAGGCCAAAAAATACAAACAAGTTAGTCAACTAAAAATGAAACTAGAAGTTGTAGCAAGATGTAATAAAATATAAGGCTGACCTCCTTGCGATGGCCTTACCCCTCCAAGCTTTGATCCTGCTAATATTAACTTCTTGATTGGACTTAACTGCTTGAATAATTCCTGGTATTGACCATGAAGGATCTGCACGAAATTGGTCCATATATTCTTTTGCAAGCCACTGTGCACTGACATGTCTAACATTGTGATCCCGAGTACATTCATGCTTCAGAATACCTGATTTAATCTGAATTGTGTTTCTATTAGTTACCATTGGTGCAGCCCATAAATAAAAAGGACATCCTTTCCTGCAATATGCCTTGCACCTCTTTCTATTATTGGGCCTAAAGTTCATGACACATCTATTCTTAATACCATAATTTCTAACCGCCTCCCTGAACTTCTTGAAACTAGAGAATTTCATCCCAATCTTGAAATGGGGATCCTTCATATCACAGTCCTCATTAAATTCTGCATACTTTGGTTTGTTTGGTTCTAATTGTTCCTCGTCTGTTGAAGAACAAGAATTCAAGTCATCAGATGAAGCATAATCTGATTCAGCATCTACCACAGGTATATCCATATGGCTAGAACCACTATCAGCAATAACTCCCTCCTCCTCACCCTCATCCTGACTATTGAAACTATATTCTGAGTCACGCAGCTCACTGCCCTCATCTAATTCCTTATCATCATCACCTTCTACATTTCCTGCTTCACTTTCTTCAGCATTGTCCACCTGGTCTTTTTCTATGATTTTGTCTACATTTTCAGTTGATACATTTCCTGCTTCCTTGTTCCTAACAGCATTAACCTTCACAGCACCCTTGTCAGATGATGATACCTTAGCATACAAATTTATTACTTTGGTGTGATTCACAGTCATTGCCATTGCTAGTGCATCAGCATCATTAATTATTTCCCTTAAACCCATTGTGCTGCTGTTAATGTCTAACCACCAGAACCTACAACCGTCAACTATTAATCCCATCTCCTTTGCCATGTCTACAAGTTCTAATCTAGATATTTTATCCGCACAACAATAGTCTGCAAACCCAGCTACACTACGGTCAGCCCATTTGTGCACATCACCATCTGTATATTGCAACTTAATAGTGAAGTACTCACTATTGGGCGCTGAAAAAATTTGTATGTATAAGCCAATCAATAAATTTGTTTGTATAACCCAATTTTCTAATTTTCTTTGTACTCCACTATACTAGAAGCATCTCATTAAAATAAATACAAATACAACTACAATAGTATATGAACATATTTTAATTTCTGTTCATGAATACATATGTATATATATATATATATATACATATGCAACATAGGAAAATGCCTAACATATTTTAAGAGAACATAATATTGCAAAGTACGAAACAAAACAAACCATACAAACTTGCATGAGTATATGTTATTCATATGAATATGCAACTAAGAAATTAAACTTTGCAGTATTTTAAGAGAACATAACATTCACAATTAAGGTAACAAACATCTACTTATAATTAACATACAAGTTTGCATAAGAATTAAGCTTCACAAATTCATATCTTTAGTGGGTACTAAACTATGCCCAAATTTCATTCAAGGTATTACCCATATTTCTCCTTATCTATGTGGGGACCATATGCGTGGTTGCTTTTATAATGGAATTGATGACTTCTCACACATACACAGACAATATGGACTCTAGACAATATATATATATATATATATATATATATATATATATATATATATATATATATATATATATATATATATATATATATATATATATATATATATATATATATATATATATACTCCCCATAAAAAGCCACCATCTTGTACCTTCAATTATACAACATATAAATAGCTCACAGCCAAAACCAGAGAATATACACCATGTTAGAATCTTCCAAAAAGGGTGCACTGGTTATTCAGGCACTAAAAACAAAAGTACTGTTAGTATTCACTACTAATGATGAAGTTTGGGATTTATCTTCATCTCATAAAACAAGGCAAGGCAACAATTGATGATCAAGTAGTTTGCCCTAAATCTTATCTTAAGATAGACTATACATGAAACCCTAATGCTCGATCGCACTTCTAATTTCAAAATATTTGTCTCATAAACTTACGATAGCTTGGTGGTTCCTTCCCCACAGGTCTTATCGCCCAATTGACATCCATGTATGTCAAGTGTTGTCACTTGTTCTTCTGAGCTCACCGTCAGTTGCGAGGGATAGGATGTCTGGTTTGTGGGTGTAGAGGAGAAATATGGAATGCTTGGACTTTGGTCGGGGACGGACGGCGGTGACGAGCTGCGAAGAGGGAAGACAGGGAAGAGTGGGAGAGGGAAAGGTGGGGAAGAGAGATGGGGCCGGTAGGGTTTCTTAATATATTCATATGTGGCAGGTGACGTCGACGTCGACATGGCATCACATTGTCCACATCATCAAGCCACTGACGTGTCAACGCCACATAGGAAAATAAGATTTTTTTTTTTTTTTTGGTTGATGTGGCCATTCCAATGGCCACATAAGCAAACCCTCACTGGAATTGGTCTGGTATCCTGCCGGTGCAAGTAAATTAATATAAGGTATCCGAAAAGAAACAAATCAAAATTTGGTGCTCAAAGTGAAATTCGGGCATAATAAGGTACCCACTCAAGATTATTACCCAAACTAATTTCAAGTTACATACTACAGAAATTGTCCAATTTTCTGGATATCTTTTTCAAAAAAACAAAAATCTGTATATGTTTGAAAAATCCAAAGTTGATCTCTCTGTCCACATTCTTCCAATATATATATATATATATATTAGCAAAAGTTACAAGCCCTGCTAAAGAGACAGCCAAATATAAAAATACATAAGTTACTGTAGTTTAATAATTTTCTAAGAATTTATAATGTGAGACAAGCTAACATGCGGGGCAATGATTGCCCACCTCATGCGTCCAAGATGATATATATATATATTAGCAAAAGTTACAAGCCCTGCTAAAGAGACAGCCAAATATAAAAATACATAAGTTACTGTAGTTTAATAATTTTCTAAGAATTTATAATGTGAGACAAGCTAACATGCGGGGCAATGATTGCCCACCTCATGCGTCCAAGATGATATATAATGAACCATAATCCCATGATAGTAAATCCCCTGTCATATAACTCTGAAAGAATAAAAGAATACGACTCCTCTTACAGAAAACCCTATAAATTAAAAGTGCTATAAAAGATTTCTACATTTGTACAGTACTAGTACTACTGCATGTAGCATTATACAGAGACCAAAGGGTTTTGATCCTTGGATGATTCTTCACCATTCTAATTATTGGGTTACCTGTGGTTCTATATGTAATTTTGTTATATCTTAGATCCTTGCTTTATAATTTAAAATTATATTTTTAAAATGTGAAATGATAATTTTTTATTTTAAAAAGAAAAGACTATATCCCGGCATGGAAGACTATATTACTTCTTTGTTACATTAAATAAAATAATAAAAAAGCAAGGAAAAACTTTTTGTTATTATTTATTTAAAAATTTTAATATATATATATTTTAATCATCTTGTATTTACAAAAATTATTTTAATAAGTGAGTGTGGACTCAAGGCTTTATAAGTAAGAATCCAATATATACAGAAAAAAAAATCTATAGAAATATACAGAAAATTAAACATTATTTTGAATGACAACGAACACAAGATATACATGTATATAAATTTCTATGAATAAATATAAAGATATTAATAAAGATATTCATTATTTTAATAAATGTCATTATCAAGGTTCAATGATATATACTTGTTCCCCAAGATATAAATGACCTCGAATTCTCTTCAAACAAAATTTGCCGTTAAATTCTTTCTCCAAAAAAAGAAAATGTAATAGATGATTAAAAAAAAATACAAATACAATATAAGTTAAATTAAAGATAAATAGGAGTGAAACAATATTAGGAGCGCATTTATGCTAATAACTTATTGAAAACACTGCTAATAATTTATTCTATAAATATACATGTATATAAATTTCATGAATAAATATAAAGACGTATATAAGTAGAAAGGATAGAGAACCACTAAAAATAACCTAGTAAAAATCACATTGAGTGGTGGGTGAGTGATGCAAAATCTGAATCCTTTGTGCCACAGTCACCCGCTATATACGGGGTCTCTTGTGGGAGAAATTGTATTTTCTACCCCTCCATAATTGTAAGGTAGGGGGTTTACCGTTGTGGGGTTGTAGTCCTTGATATATTATCTTAGGCACACATGGTAGACCCTAATTGTCTCTCGTGTTAGTCTGCTTGATATGGTAAATCTCTAAAAAGTCATTAAACCACCATAACTGGTATACCATGGTACATACCTGTCCTTTTCACAGTTTCTTGTGGAGCGGCACTTATATATAACATTTTTGCTTCTATTTCTTTTTTTTTTTTTCGTTATCCATTTACAAGAATATGAATGAGGTATTTATAGTCATTTAACAAATAAATAGACCATCAGAATTGTTTTGATCCAACAGCACAACATGAATTGACTGATGAAATAATAAAAACATTAGTAGCTACTATAGTAGCTATGGTGAAATAGTAAAAATATGAGCAACTGCTATTTACAGTACTTCCATTGTTACAGTGCTGTTGGTTATTACGGTAGGCGTCCATAATTTTACAGCTATTAATAACATAATTGTTTTTTTTAACATAAATTTTCAGTTTTGCACATAAATCTTTAAAATTATAATTTTCCTCACCAAGCCATGATTCTTTGTTTGCACCCTTTATTTTCTCATATAAAACCTCTAAATTTGGCTTATTTCCCAAATACCCTCAGCTTATTTACATGATTCACGTTTTAGTTTATTTGACACGCTTCATTGGAAAAACAAGTACTCAGATTTAGTATTTCTTTTTATCATCTCCACTAAACAACATATATCTTTTATAAATACATATTGAAATGAATATTTTGAATCTTGATTCATAATAATATTAAAAAATTTTATGAACATTTTATTTTAAAATAAAAATATCTTAATTTCGAAACGAATTAATATCACATTGAAACATTTTTCATATGAGTTAAATTATTCTTGTATTTAAAAACTTAAAAAAGAAAATAATTTTCTAGAAATATAGTAAAAGCTTGCCAATCTTAAATTTTCCAAAAATTTGAAAAAAAAAAAGATTAAGATTCTAGACCCTTTTAATAAACAGAGAGAAAAGACCAATTTGCCTTGATACGTGTATGACATCACCAAACAAATTATTCAACACGTTTCATGGACTATTACTTAATTTTATATTATTTCATGTTGTATAATATGTATATTTTTTTTTATTGTAACGATATTTTTTAGGTGTTGCAATGTGGGTTTTTGTGTGGTCCATTTGCTATAGATCATCCTTGATAAAAAAAAAAAAATTATTTGCAAAGGCCAAGACTATTCAAAGTAATTAAAGGCATGAAACCAAATTTTTTAACGTTTTTATATGAAATATGGACAAGCTACCTGCATCAAGGCCACAGGACATGGAATTATTGCTTCAATGCAGATTTGATGTCAATAAACCAAGTGATTGTTGGCCAAATTTCTTGATTAAACCTTTAAGTTATTTAATTATTTTAATAAATATTCATATGAAATGTTAAAACAAAGTAAGCATATAAAAAAAATTTACAAGTTTTGCATTTATAATAAAAAAAAAAAAGGTGAGGTAATACTAGTTCTGAAAAAAAAAACTACAAAAAAAAAAAAAAGAAACTTTAAAAAATAGTTAAGAGAAGGCATGGAATTAGTTAACTATTAAATTAAAAGATTAAAACATTATTATTTTAAAATTTAAAAATTTAGTTGAGAAAATGATATAAAGTTTATAAACATTAAATTAAAAAAACGTAAAACCTTAATTTATCATAATAAATGACTGCTGTAATTATGATGTAGAGGTTTTAAAAAATTCTAAAATTTTAAAATAATAATGTATTTATTTATTTAGTTTTTAGACAAACGCATATATGGTAAAGTAAAGGATGTGCACCTTCACCCAGCAGTATTATGATTGGGTTACAAGCTTACTCTCACACCATAATCCTTTAGCACCACTACGTCTGGTGTGTTTTGAACTCGAGCAATGCAAATTAATCCTACATAGCAATTAAGCAAACCTTACCCATTTTATACATTCCTTTATTTTGAAGTAGGGTAAGTGTCACTTCCCCCACTTCCACATTGAAGTGAAAATATAACTAAACCCGCTTCAGTATATTTGTTATTGAAGTGGGTGAAATGGAGACCATATAAAAAGTGAGCTTCTCCCACTTCCCAACTTGATTGAACTCCTCAGAAGTCTATTTTTCTCACCCACGATTTGCCTCCCAATCTCTTCCACCTCCTTCCTTCTCCACTCTCCCCTCCTACTCTCCATCCAGTGATACCATCATCACCGTTGGCACCGACAAATCTCTTCTAACTCATCTATATTCTCTACTCTGTTTTCCTACTCCTGATTTGGGGACACCACCAACATCGCTGACATCGACTCTCCTACTGTTAATCCGGGTGACACCGTTGTTCACTGCTCCACATCTTGATGATATTGTCAACGTTGCCTTCGTCGACAGAATTAGGTGACATTGTTAACTCCGCCGGTGCTAACAATATTTTATCCCCTTCGGATCTCCCTACTCCCGAACTTCAATTCCTCAACCCCATTCTTAGTGATGTAGTCAATGCCGCCCCCTTAACACTCCGTCCATTCCTATAAGCATTCAAATCCCATATCCTTTGTGTGTTTATTTGTAGTTTTTCGGTTTAATTGTGTTGGTTTGCCAAGTGAATTTTGTGTTAATTGTGTTAAATGTGTTAATTGCACGGATGAGGAGAATAAGCCATTTGGAATACTAGAATTTATATAAGTATTTTTGCAAGTTATTTCATTTATCTCAAGAATAAATCATCTTGAGATAGTTATTATGGTACTTTAGGCTTTTTCTTGTGTGTTAACTTGAAACTTGGTCACGTATAGGAGCCCGCACAACCAAACATGGGAGCCATTTGGGCTCTCGAGCGCATATATATGAGATCGTATTTGTGAACGGTAACAGTGACCAGTATGTTACCACAACATTGTGAATAGTAGTACTTCATTGAAAAAATAGCCAACTTGTGAAGTGCAAGACCTAGAGCACGCCCTAAGCATGCCCATGCTTTGAGCATAATACCCTAGCCTTTTTCTAATGTAGTAGTAACTTTGAAGCTTGTTATTATAGCATGTTCACGGGGTGAAGCACGATTGTGCTTCGAGAGCACGCCCGTGCTTGGTCTTTTTCTCAACCCTTAATCCATTTTAAAGTTTTTCTTCCTCTCTTTTCGTCTCTTTCTCTTATCACTTTGGCGTTCTTTGGAGCAAGAAGAAAGGTTGGATGATCTAGTCTTCTTGCTAGTTGAAGCTTAGAGATCCATCATCTTTTACCAGTAGTAAAATTCATCACAAATTTCTCATTCTGTTACAAAGAGATGACAATTCTGTTGCAAAGTTGAAATGGAGGAATTCCATTGCAAATGCCCGTTGCAAGTGCTTGATGTTTGGATGAGATTGATGATAGATCTAGGGTTTAATAATGAGCTTGAGAAAGCTTGATTTAGCTCTCTTTGCTTGCTTGTTTAGTGCTAGAAACTTGAGAGGAGTATATGTATTTCCTTGTATTTCTTCAATCTTGTAAAATCCATGGACTTTCTTCTTCTTTGAAATTAGGTATACTGTAGTATTACTGTAGCACAGTCAAATCTCCTTCATTTACCTATTTTCTTGGTTTGGAGTGAAGCCTAGATCCCTAGAAACTCTTAGGAAACCCTTGAACCTGGATTTTTGACAACCCTAAGTCCCTTGTAGGGTTGCTTTTCTTAGACTTAGGGTTTTGTTTATTCATTTCTCTTTTTTTATTCTTCTTTATTGTTTGGCTTGTGTGTGGTTGGTTAGGTGGTAAGAGCTTGGCTTGATTCGAGGAGTCGCGGAGGAGTAGTACACTTGAGGAGTTTAATCTCCTAAGTTGTTAGTGGGTTAAGTTGGAAAAGAGTTTCTATATTATTGATTTATATATGAAACTTTGGATATTTGATTGAAAATGTTTATGACTATACTCATATATTAGAGTTGAAATGATTTATGAAACTTTATACGCCTTATTATACTTTTGGCCTCGACACTTGTGAAAATGGTTTTCAATTCCGATGTTTGATGTCTGTTATAGTCATGGACATTATGATGTGTTGTACATGGATTGTATTGATGGTGATTAGGGCTTTAACCTACTATCTTAATGTTCTTGACAGGGTGGTTTTGATAGTGACTAGGGCTTTAACCTACTGCAGTAGGAAGAACATTCATGACCAACCTGTAGAAGAGGCATAAGGGGTTTCATTTATGGTTTCCTCTTTCAGGAGGCGCGTATAGAAGCCAAAGAGGTATTTCACTGAGAACCTGGATGTCACTATATTAGGACTCGATTGGCCAATGTTAGGGGTATGAAGTCCTTGATGGCTCTGGACTTAGTCGTGACGGTGGCTAAAGTGAGGAGTTTTCAGGTTATTGGGTTTAAGAATGTCATTATGTCTCGGTTTCTACAAAACCATTATTTCTTGGATTAAATATCTAAATCATGAACCGTTTGCTTTGTCTTTTTAAATACCCAAAATATGCAAATTTCATTTTTGAAAACTCGTATTGTTGTGTATAGCTCATATACACAAGTAAATAAGGAGATGAGGGAATGGAGTGGAGTGGAGTGACAGCATCTGTAATATTGGGAGAGCTTCGATTTGATAGGTTGGGGGTACGGGGACAACACCCCGCGGTAGGATACAAAGATAATTTGTATTTGGTTAGGATTATGATTTAGTAATTTTGTAAATTGTATTCAGATAGGATTTGTATCTAGATAGGTTTAGGATCTGGATATGTTTATCTAGATATGGTTAGGATCCGGATAGGATTTGTATATGGATAAATTTAGGTTTTATATCTATAAATACATGTAACCCTGGTCTTTAGAGAGGTGAGACTTGTGAGTAAGAGAATTACAATTGCTTTACTCATGAGGACGTAGGCACATTGTCGAACTACGTAAATCTTGTGTGTTTGCATTGTCTTATTGCTCTCTTGACTTCCCCGCGGATCCTCTATTTTTCTAACACGTATCATGCCAAAGGAACATTTGTGAATGTTGGGAACTTCATTTGATCAGGTTGGTGTATATGCTTATTATGAGACTTATGTCCAAATATTTGTCATACTCATGGTGAAATGCTTTGAGGCTATGAACATACTTGTGAAGGCCAAAATTTTTTATTTGAATAATGTAGTTTCACTTCCTACATTTATATATTATTTTAAATGTTGAAATGTTTCAAGACTATGTGTATTATTGCAAAAGCTTGGCTATTGAAATTTTATTGGTTTGTTTTGATATTCATTTAGAAATGTACTAACCCATTCACAACATGACTTTGGTTACTCAGCCTCTCCCTCCCTTCTAGGCATTAGCATTTAATAGCGTTCAGAGAGACAGAGTGCTGGACATCCTCTTACCTAGTTTTCCTTACTTTTAGTCTTATGTATGTTTCTCCTTGACCATGTTGCATTATGTAAGGGACATAGATTCACTAGTATCTTTGGGTTTTGAACACATGCATTTTTGCATACTTTTCTATTTTTTTGAAAAATCTTGTTGTATTTATGACTAGTATGGCTCTTTTAATTCTATCACCCTATTTTGAAATTTTTCTTCCGTGTGCAATTTTTAGTTTTAGAAAATCTAGGGTTTTGTTAGCCTTGCTGTAACTCAAGAGTTGAGTGGTGTGTGTGCCCCTCCTCGGGTTGTCGTGGCAATTGTCGCGTATCGATCTTGAGGGACAAGACGTGACAATTATAGTTAATAAAACATTAATTACAGTGGTTCTTCATCTTGAGTTGCTCTTAATTATATAAGGCGAGTGCACCGGTAAGAGATAAGATGACTGCTAAGGTAGGAAGGATTTTGAGAATTTGTATTAGATAATTATGAAAATTAATTAATTATTACTTGATTGGGTTTGGGGATGATAAAAGTGGTCACTTTAGAAAAGTGTCATTTTTTCCAAAATGAACACATGAATTACCGAAAGGTACCACTGGGAGTTCGAGGATGTCTTTCAACTTACTTGGGGCTTCGCCGTGGTAGGATAGATGATCTAAAGCCCTAAGTAAAATAAAGGTTAGGGTCAAGAGCTTAGAGAGAGAGAGAGAGAGAGAGAGAGAGAGAGAGAGAGAGAGAAAGATGTATTTGTAAGAACAAGAGAGGGATTTTAGCACAAAAGGTCCACCTTACAAACACTAAGGAGCCTTATATAGACTCTAAGAGACTCAAAACCATTCACAAAACTATGGGCTAAAACCATTCAAGCCCAAGGTTTTACAATAGTATAATGACAAGATATTTACTTGTGGAGTACAAAGATTCTCCACTATCTAAAGTACTACTACAGTCTCAAGTCTATTTTACACACTAAAACAAGACAAACTTTGCCTATTTTACATACTAAAAAACAAATATTGTTTCAGTCCGCCAAAAGAGTAAGGCTTCAGTAAAATCCTTGACTGATTTCTTATCCTTCCATCATGTTGGCTAAATTTTGCTTAGTAATGTTATCTAAGCCTTTTGGAGATCCTTCTGGACTTGGTAACATTAAGATATCAGAGGGTATACTTAACCTGAAATAATCTCTAAATCGATATTCTCTTGCCTATGCATAAATTTTCTTCATGTGATGTTCAATAGCTGGCATTTATGAAATTAGATTTGGAAATGGGTAGTACATGGGGAACATGTACTTGTCAACATATATCTTCAGTACTTTAGTTTCCAACACCATTTAGCACCTTTGATTATCAACAATAGTGGGGCAAGTCCTTTTCCAATCAATAGAGATTGCACATGCTCGTCATAGTTTCATCTATTTTTTGATATCTCTTAGAACAATCACTTCTTCTAGTTTGATAGTAGTTATCCTTTCTTGTTCAGGCTTATGATGATGAAGAGTTGTCTTGATATGATGCCTTACTTTGTTAGAATAGCCTTCATAATAACAAGGGTGGATAGAATTGAGTTCTAAATTCCCATACTCATCATAATAAGAGCTTTAAAGAATGTGTGGAGAAGATGAATCAGCTACCAATAATCATTCAAGAAATTTGCTTGCTCTAGACTTGTTAGCATAATTCGGGACAGATATCCATGCCTGAAAAGATTAACATCTTTCATCTGGATGCCATTGATTTTTTTATCCCTCCATTGGGACATGTCTAATGAATATTTTAATACAGTGAATCCTTCTTTACACTGGTATCCTAAATCTTTATGTGCTAATTCTCTGAACACATTTTCTGCTATTGCAAATCCTGCAGGAAAGATTTCTTCTTTTACTAGTTGCCTTAGTACTTTTTGCTCAGAGATGAATTGCTCATATTAGGTTGCCATCACTCTCTTGAATATGATCTGCTTTACTTCTTCAATTAGTTCTGGAAATAATTCTAATTTCTCAATTCTTTGTTTTCTTTCTTCTATCAATACTTGCTTCATGTTTTCTGCTTCTTTAGTGATTTCTTGAAGTTGAACTTGGATCTTCATTATTTCTTCAGTCTTCTAAACTATTTCTATTTCCAAAGTTTTTTTTCTTGCTTAACCATGTAATCTAATGTTTGGAGTTTTAAGGAAAATTTGACACTGGGTTTTTCTGGTAGTGGTAAATGTGGGGGATTTTGAGATTTTTCATTTGTTTGATGGAATAATTTGGCTAGGGAGTGAAATAACGGGATGAGATTTTTTTGGTTCATGTCAGTTAGCCCAAAGGTTATCAAGAATGGCATGTTGTTGCATGTTTAGATTTGCATGGGTTCTGAATCTCAGGGTTGAGGTTGGAGGAAATATGGGAAGATTTAATTGGGGTTCAAGGGAGGATTGATGGTTATAAAAGCTTTTTCCTGCCACTTTTGCATAAAAATAAACTTGTTAGTTTTGATAAAAAATACTTACCTTGCATATACTTGGGGTTTTTTGAAAATAGACAGGCTTTCACCATAACAAGAGGCGCATATGGATCTATTGGTTTTGTAGCCACAGCTCTTATTATTCAGATGAACAAACCTTTGTCTGATATTATACTTACAAGGGACTTGGTTACATAGTTTCCACAATTAAAGAAAACACGAATGAACTTGCTAGCTTTGCAGTCACAATTTTCTCTAATGCGAATGGACGAACTATGGAGTAAGGCTCAAGTTGCATGATTCCCAAAGAGAAATGAATACAAGGGATTCTATTGTCTGTGTAGTCTCTATTCCTAAGGTTAGAGAAAGGGATGAACAAACCATGGTCTCTTATTGTAAGGATGGAAAAGCCATTGATTCTTGTTGCTTTAAATAGTTATCAATTTCTAATTGTTTTAGGATATCTTGGATTCCTTTTATTTCTTTTTCCATTTTGTAATCTTTTGTAACATTGTTAATTTTTTCTCGTTAATTTCACTAATCTCTCCATTAATTCTTATTTTTCCTTTCGTAGTTAGATCTATGGTTCTTTGTAGAGACTCTACGACTTTGCTTCTAGAATGAGAGATTGGATACTTTAATATTATATTGTCTTTAAATTCTCTTAAGTCTTTTATCATTTTCCCTAATTCAATAAGATTTTCTTTATAGGTTTTTCTACTTCTTTTTCTAGTCATTATTTTTATGCTTTTAGGGATGATTATTTAGGGCATTTTCTTCTTCTTCATGTATTATGACATTTTCCTGTTTATTAATAGTTATTGTCATATCATCTTTTTCATCTTTTTCTTGTATCATTATACTTTTTCCTTCATTTCTTATTCTTTTGTATTTTTTTATTCTTCATGTAGCTTACTAATTTCTTCTTCTAAGATTTTTATCCTTTTCAATAATTGTTCTATTATCTCTTTATCTTTATTTGTTGTATTGTTGGATTTTTCTATTTTTTGTTCCTCAAAATTAAACTTTAGAGTTCTAAAACACATTTTCTACATAAAGATAATTCACATTTTTTACAAGTTACTCTATGTCTTGTTATATGGAATCTGTAACATTTATCACATTTTGATTTAAAGTTTATTTTATATGGTTCAAATTCATGTGTGCATTTTTCAAAATCTTCAACTTGATTATATTGTTCAAATAAGTATTTGGATTTATATTTAAATTATATGTTTGCTTATTCATTTTGTTGTCTTGCTTATCTTACATCATGAAAAACTATTAAGTCTTCGAAAAAAAGTTTGGTCCTTCATTTCCATCAGATATACTACACACGTCACTATCATTTTCACTATCGTTACTGTTAACACTTACTATGTCTATTTCATCATGGATTTCTAAATTTTGATACATGTTTAATTTTTATTTTTTAACTAGTGAACTTTTACATTCTTTAGCGTAATATCCTTCTATGCCACATAAATAACATTTACATTTTTCTGGTGGTTTATGTGTTTTAAATTTTTTAACATGATTAGGTTTGGGTCTTCCTTTTTTAAAATATTGGCTTCTTTTAAATATTTTTTGTTTTTTTTCCATTCTTTATGAAGTGTTGGTACATAAATTTTACTACAATAATTGTAATTTGAAATTTGTCTATTTGTCTCAGCTTCTAAACATTTATCTTTTAAATAATTAAATGTGAACATTATTGCTGGCTCCATTCCAGTTAAATTTTCATGTTCTCTTTCTATCCAATTTTTTAGAATGATGTTTCCTAAGGGTTTAGAGAATTTATTAAACCATCTTTTAGTTAATTCATTATTTGTAAATACTTTTCCTGTTTTAACTGCTAAGGTGATATATGCTTGACTAAATTGTACTATTTCACCAAAATTATTTATTTGAAATCTTTCTAAATTTCTGGCTGCCATATATTGTAACATTGTATCTCTTTTTGATGGATTTGTTCCTAATATGATTTGTGTAATTTGTTCTGTTACATTATAAGGATTATCTGTCATTTGTACCATATATTGATATACTTTTGCATAGTTAATTTTTCAACTGTTTAATAAATCTCTTGTAGTAGTTCCTAAAAGATTTTCAATAAAATTTGTTGTTCCAATTAAATCTAAAGTATGAGGTATTCTTTCTAATGCATTTATGGCATCTAATTCCCATGTATCTATTAATTATGGCCATTTTTTAGGATGAACTGTGCTTAATACTAACATACTTTCTTCATTGTTTTGTTTTAGCGTTGTTTTTATAACTTCCAAGGGATCTAGTTTTCCTTTGTTTATTATGTAATTTTGTTCATAATAATTATATAAAGTAAAATTATGCTGGGATGAAAATTGTAGAGATTGTGTTGTTCTACTGGTTCTTTCAATTGTTGTTAGTGTTACTATTGTTCTGGTATTTGAACTTTCTGTTCTTTGATTATCTTGATTATTACTTACTCTTGATTCTGCATTCATCATTATTTCTTCTATATCAATTTCTTCTAATTGTCTAACCATTTCTTGATATTTTTCATCTTCTATATAGTTGATTTCTTCCATTATATATGTTTCTTCTTTATCTTCTATAGTATTAATTTCTTTTATTATATAAGTTTCTTCTGTTTTTCTTTTGTAGGATAATTATATTTATCATATTTGTATTCTATTAAGAATTTTATATCATCTATATCTTCTTGTAATTCTTCAAAATCTACTATCCAGTCATATCCTGGATATACTTTTCAATTATTTCTTCCATTTTAATCATGACAACTTTTTATTGAATCATATTCATTTCTTAGTCTTGATCTATAATTCCATAATCTGTTTTGATCTCTAAGATACTCATCTTGATGAAAATCTTTATATTTTATTTGTGTTAATTTCCAAATGAATTTATCTTGTTCATCTTTTTCTTTTGTTTTAATTCTAACTTCTATAAGTGATTATGCCTGATGATTAATTTGATTTCTCAAGGTTATATATCTTTTAACTCCTCTTAACCAAAGACTTTGTCTAGTTTTTATTTTTCTTTTAAATTTCTATTCTTTTTTAGTGTATATTTTATTGAGTTATTTATTAGATTATCTATTAATCTTATGTCTATTGAGTCTATCAAGTTTTTCATGTATAACAAACTTCTATGGATTGATATTGTTCTTCTAATGATTTTTTCTATTTGTTTAACCTAATCATTCTTTGTTGATGTTCTAAAGGATGTAATTCTTTTCTTAGTATAAATTTTGATATCCATATCCAATTTCCCTGATTATCATATTTTACTGATCTTACTTCTATTAATGTTTTTGAACTTTGTTGATAAGCATTTTTCATTACTATATAATCTCTAACACAGATTAACCAAATTTCGGGTTAATTTTTCAGGAAGTCATCAAACTTTGGCTTATTATCACTTCGGTCATCCAACTTCAAAATGTATCAAAGTAGTCATTCAAATTCTAATTCATATCACTGGGCAGTCACCCATGGCTTTTCCAGCCCAAATTAGTCTAAATGGCCGCCGAAAAAACTGAGGCACCACAGTCACACATGGCTTTTCAGCCCAAATTAGTCTACGTGACCGTCGAACCTCAGTTTTTTTGGCGGCTACATAGATTCATTTGGGCTGAAAAGCCACGGGTGACTGCCCAGTGATATGAATTAGAATTTAAGTGACCACTTTGATATGTTTTGAAGTTGGATGACCGAAGTGATAATAAGTTAAAGTTTGGTGACTTCTTGAAAAATTAACCCACCAAATTTCTCTTCTATGTTTTATTTGATCAGTTACATTTGTGTTTATATTGCTTAATATTTTCTTAATGGTTTTAGTTGTATTTCAATTAATTCTGGATTTGTTATGCTTGTTATGTCCATTTTATTATTGAAGTTCTTTTATCATCATGCCTTCATTTTTATAATCTAACATTCTTACACTAGTACTACCATCAGTATTTTCATAAAATTCTGCATTACTGGGTTTATTTGTAGTTGTGATTTCTATGGGTTGTATTTTCCATTCACTTTCTTCTAATACTTCTGAAGAATAATATTTTCCTTCTATTCCTTTTAATCCTTGATTTTCAAAGAAAGATTTCACTTTTTTGGGTGTTCAAATATATTTTACCCTACAACTGTTTGTTAATTGTCTTGTAAATGTTTTTGTTATCAAAAGATTTGCTGCATTTGGGATCATATTATATCCTTTGGAATTTACTGTCAATTTTATATATTTATAGAATGTTTCTAGAGGGATTAAGAAGTTTGGAGTAATGTAGATTATTTCTGGATGGTTACAATTCTTATCTACTTCGATGAATTCTATGATTGCTTTACTCATGTTTTTAATTTGCCTTATGCCTACTAAACTTACTAAAACTTCTATTTTTTTTTTTTTTTTTTTTGCCAAGATGAGCTGCCTAGCCGCTAAGACAGGGGCGTGCACAAGCCTCGGCGGAGCAAGTGGGAGCGGGGCCCGCTCACACATGAGCGCAGTGACCACTCGCACACAACCACTACTCACACTCCCAGAAATATACTTTAATCCATTTGTGTAAGCCTATTACTCCTAGGATTATTAAACCTAGATGGATTAAAGTATAACCTGCTGATATTATTTTATTATATGATTCTTCTGTAATTAAATCTAATATTATTTGTTTATCACCACTTGTGTAACATATTTCAATTTCATCATAATGTTCATATATTTTTGTTTTTAATTCAAATATTTTAAATTTATATAGTTCTTCTTCAGGGATTAATTAAATATTTATATTCCTTGCTTTATCTTGTTGTTCTTCAATTATATGTATTATTTCTTTTCTTTTATGATATTTATTAATTTGGCTAGTATATCTGAGATGATTTAAGAAAAAAAAATCTTGTGATATTATCAATACTTTCTACTATAGTTTTATGTTTTGAATTTTCTAGATTTTTTTTAGACATATTTTTGTTTTTATCTCATCAAATTTTTGTGATAATTTTATTTTTTAATTTTCTAGTAACTCTTTTTCTTCTTCTGATCAAGTTTTTATGATTCTTGTTTTTTTTGTTAAATAGTCTTCCACTTCATTAAGCGATTGATATTTTTAATATATTATTTTGTCTTTTAAGTTGTGTTGATTTAGTTCTTCTAAAGGAAAATATCTTATTTTTATTAATTCTATTTTATAATATTCCATTGTTTCAAGTAAGTGCTTCATTTTTTTAGAAATTTTAATATATATTATGGTTCTTTTAATAATTCTTTTTCAATCCATATTTTAAAAGGAGTTACTGGTTTTCTGATTTTTTTATTTTTATTTAATCCTAGTTGGATATTTTTTACTTGATTGCATAACTTATATATCTCAATTTTATAATTTTCTTTTTCTTTTATACTGTTTTTTATATAGTCTAGATTAGATATGATAGTTTCTAGTTTTAATAGTTGTGTTTCCAGATTATTTAATTTTTTGAAGATTAAGTCTATTTTTGCATCCATTATTTTTAACTATTCTGTTTATATTATTTCTAGGATTTGAATTGCTAATTTTAGTACTTTTAATATTTTAGAGATTATTTTTATTTCTTTTTTCTTCATATTTTCATTTTAAAATTACACTTATTTTTCTTAAGATTATTAGACTGTTTATTAAAATAGCTGTAATAACAAAGATATATATTACTTGCATTATAAATACTATTTCTACTATTTTATGAATTATTGGTATTCATAAAGGATACATTAAATATTAATTGATTAAATTGATTAATTACTAATTGATTAATTATTACTTGATTAAATACTAATTGATTAAATACTATTGTGATTACTTTATTTACTTCAATCATAAACAATAAATATTTTTTTGCAATTGTTATTTAAATAAAATTTAAATACTACTTTTATTAAATACTAATTTACTGAAATAAAATTTGCTCAAAGAAAAGTTTATTTACTACTTTGGCTATATACTACTTTGTAGAAATTACACTTTAAATAACAACTTTGGCTAAATACTATTTTGCAGAAATTAAACTTTAAATACTACTTTGGCTAAATACTATTTTTCAGAAATTAAACTTTAAATATTACTTTATACTGAAATAAAATCTTGACAAGTAAGAGAGAGAGAGAGAGAGAGAGAGAGAGAGAGTTCTTTATGATCAAACAAGATCTACAACATGTAATATGTCAGAAGATTTAACTCAATTAATAACTTTAATTGATCCATGTTTATTGAAAGTAAATTTTTTTTAGTTCTTAAGTTTCACTTATCTTGATATAAGAACAGTCCAAGCTATCTAAGGGACCAAGGATCATGAGTATTCTCAATATGTGAGAGTCAATCTTTCCAACTTTCAGAGTTAAGACTTACCTCCACACTCTTTTTCCCCTAACGGATCTCTGTTCTCTGCTGGTACTGTTTGGTGCTTTCCAATTCATCTTACCTATTTATACAAGTTAGATCAACTCTTTTGCATATTAAAGATCATTTTAAGTTCCATTTTTGAATTTTTTTTTTCTTTGTTTTTTGTTTTAGAATTTATGAATCAATAAAAAGTCATAAAGCCAAGCTAAAACTTACTATCTACATGTTGGGGACCCTGTTAATAGTTTATCCCTGCATGATGAATATTACTTTGTTTTTGAGAAAAAAAAACCATAACTTTGATACCAGAGAGAGAGAGAGAGAGAGAGAGAGAGAGAGAGAGAGAGAGAGAGAGATGTATTCACAAGAACAAGAGAAGAATTTTAGCACAAAAGGTCTTTTAATTCATCCAAGGGGGTGGGGTATGTCCACAACATTTCAACATAGTACCATTTCCCCACTTTCATTGACTTTCCCACAAATGAATGTACCCTTACCTAAATCAAAGGCTTTTGGCTTGTGCATTTAAAATTGGCAATGGTATAGAATTCATTCAACATTAAATTAAAAATAATAATAATAATACTTTAGTTTATTATAATAAATGATTGCTGTAGTTAAGATACAGAGATTTTAAAAAATTCTAACATTTTAAAATTAATAACCATGCATTTAAAATTGGCAAAGCCAAATATCTAATAAATATAAAAGATGTAAATTATTTCTTATACATTGAATATCTTCCCTAATCATTGCCTATATATTTTTTAAATTGGCGTAAGAATATCTTTAAACCTAACTTATTACTTTTTAAATGGAAATTAAAAAATAATAAAATGCGCTTTCTTCATATCATTTTGCTTAGTATTGATTTGTTTATTTATTTATTTGTTCAAAGAGAGAGCATAAAAAAAAAAAGAATGATAAAAAAGTACAAGACAAGTCATCCATTCGCCAAACTCTGCAAGGCTACAGACGTGTTTAAGACTTAAATGTCTTTATAATATAAAATATTAATAAAATAAAATATAATAAGGCTTCCTCTTGGAACAAATCTAAAGTCATGTTACAAACTTTGGAAGGTCTCTAATTTTCTGGATATATATATATTTTTTTTTTTAACCTGGATTTGTTTGAAAAACCATAGTTGATCTCTACGTCCATGATAAACATCTTGACTTAAGAGTTTGTTAAAAGACCGATAGATAATAAAAATATATCAATTTTAATGGCTTATTGACCCTGTAGATTTATTAACTACAGTAAAATCTATATAAAACAATAAAGTCAACCACGTGAACAAATAGAAAATTTATAGAAAACATACCAAGCTAATAAATTCCTTCTGCTATGCAATCCTTGAGAGAAGGGATAAAACTCCAAGAGACCTACCACTAAGGACCTTTTTAAACAATATTATGAACACCATAACAATAGTTGAACAATATTATGGGCTGAGCACCTGGTTTCAATTCCATTGCCAACTTATTTCTATTGGACAATCTACCATGGTATACAATAGTTGCCTATCATTTTGTTATATCACAGATCCTTGCTTTGTAATTTAAAATAATATTTTTAAAATGTGAAATGATAATTTCTTTTTTGAAAGAAAGGAAAACCTATATCCTTGCTGTAAAATTTATGCATTAGAAACCTAAGTATAACTATAATTAAATAAAATAATAAAAAGAAAAGGGTAAACTTTATTATTATTTATTTTACAAAATTAAAAATAAATTTATATTTAAAATCAATACAAAGAATTGCATTTTCAGGTCAAAAACCTATATATATTTTTAATCATGTATTTAAAAAAATATTATTTTAATAAATGATTGTGGACTCAAGGGTACATAAGAAAGAATCCAATTTAATTAGAGAAAAATAATTTCCTTCAGAAATATACAGAAAATTAGACATTCTTTTCAGGGCGTGCAATACAAAACTCTTTATTTTTATTTATTTACTTATTTATTTTTACAAATATACGCCCATATCTTGTCAGGCCTGACCCTAAATATAGGTAACGAAGGCTTATGTCTAGGCAGGGCCGGTCCTAGTGAAAATGGACCCTGGATAAAATTATATAAAAATTATTTTTATTAAATAATAAATTACATAATTAAAATAAAAATAAAAATTATTATTAATAATTACAATAAAATAAAATATTAAAAAAAAATCTAAAGATTTGAGATTTATTTTTAGTACTTGCATAAAAAAACTGAGGGGTAAGATAATATTATGCGGATAGGAGAATAGTATAATAGATAACAATAAATGAAAAATTTAAATATAATTTATAAAAAAATGTCATGTTCTAAATAATTGTAGGGCTTATTATAAGAACAAATTTATTATATATTGATATTATTATAAATTAAGTCTTATATTTTAAAAAAATATTAAAAGTTTTTAAGATTGTAATTTTGTGTATAGGATAACATTAAATGAAAATTTTAAATATAATTCTTTTGAAAAAGAAAACATTAACAGATGTTAAAGGTTGAAAAACAAAGAAGTCTAACTTTTGAAAGTTTAAAAAAAAAAAACCAAGTCTAGTAATGCTTGACCTGCAACCACATAAAGATACTGTGCTCTTTTGCTTAATAATATATACCTGAAGGTTTCCAGCGAAAACCTTATTCAAACTTGGTTTTGTGCAATGTCATTCAACATTTATGTCAAGAATGTCAATTACTTTGGAATGAAGAAATCAAAGATCAATTGCTTTGAGATACTAATATAATGCATGTTTCTTCCTTGTATTCTCACTAGAAATTTGGGAGAAAACAGAGCATAGAGACGTAGAAAAGAAGTGAATCCTAGATTGACTTGACTTGAACTTAATCTACTTGAAGAATAAGAAAAATATCATGGCTACACGTACTACCTGTTTCCCTGCTTGTAAGATTAGGCATGGATTTGCATCGAAGATAAAGGAAAGGAAATTGGAATGAAATTTGAAGCCTAGACTTTGGTTGAATGAAAAAACAGGGTAAATTTTTTTTAGTGAGTACTGAACTTTGGCTTTGTTTCAGTTTGAGCACTAATTTTAATGTGTATCAAAATTATCATTAAGTTTTAATTTCATTTATTTGGAGGGTAATTGGAGATTTTCGGTGGATTTTTGATGATGTGGACACCATAAAGCTTGCACGGATACCCTGGATCCACATCACCGACTTGCCATCTTAGGCACTTAACCATGGTGGCGATTTTTTTTTTCGGCATAGGAGGCACACATCAGCGTCTCTCATATCACCCCTTTCTTTCTCTCTTTCCCTCTTGATTACTGTAGCCCTAGTTTTTTTTTGGACCTGATCGTCCACTACCACCGGAAAGATTGTGGCATTGAAACTAGAAGCAATTCTTTTTTTTAGTTCGTTTTTAGTGAGGTCTATTCAAAACTCTTAATCCTTTAGAATGTTATAGTTCTCACATCATCGTCAAGTGCTTTTGTTAGAAGTGGGGATTTATCTACCATAAATGAAAACATGACACAAAAGCAGCATGCCAACAAATTCAATAAATAAAAAGAATATACGCTTGCGTGGAAAAGGAAGGGGAAAATCCAAACTTTGATACAGGAGATATACCAAAGATCTTATAAAAAAAGAAAAGAAAAAAGAAAAAACAATATGAAACGGATGCAACTAATTTCCCATTGGGGAAAAGAAAGAAACATTATAAAAGAAAAACAAGTTTTAAAAAAAAAGAAAAAAGAAAAAAAACAATATGAAATGAATGCAACTAATTTCACATCGGGAAAAAGAAAGAAATTTTATAAAAGAAAAACAAGTTAAAAAAAGGAAAGAAAAAAAGAAAAAACAATATAAAACGGATGCAACTAATTTCACACAGAAAAAAAGAAACTTTATAAAAAAAAAAATAAGTAAAAAAAAAAAACAGAGAAAAACGAAAAAATAATATGAACCAGAGAAAAGCAAGAAACCTTATAAAAGTAAATGAGAATGAAATCCAAGCCTGTGCTCATAGCACTTAAAAAAAACAGTTTTTCCATCCATCAAACATGCATTAATTATTGACACATCAGACCAGGGAACACACCAGACAGAGTCACTGGCGGCACGTCTGATGCACTGGTGAGGAACTAGGGCTACAATAATTGTAAGTGAAATAGCAAAAGAAAGGGGTGATGGGAGAGACGTTGATGTGTGCATCCTATGTGGGGAAAAAATCGCCACCGTGGTTAAGTGGTTGAGCTGGCGAGTCGGTGATGTGGACTTAGGGCATTCATGCAAGTTTTTCAGCATCCACATCACCAAAAATCCATCTGAAATCTCCAATTACCTCACCGGAGAAATAAATTAAAATTTAATGCTTATTTTAATACAACTTGAAATTTAGTGTTTAAACTAAAATAAAGATAAAATTTGTTACTTACTAGAAAAATTTACTGTGAAAAACATAAGATCGATATCAGGATATGCAAATAAATGACAATGAGTTGACTTTTATACTTTATTGCCCTTCGTTTTCCCTTTATGGAGTCACAGACTTAATTAGATCTAACTACTTGGGAGGAAACAGTGGAAGTATAATGTGTGCTTGGATTGATGGAACATAGAGAAAGAATAACAAAAAACAAGTTTGATGACCATAATTGCAGGATTGATTAGATTGAAAAAAGATGAAAGCACTGTACACATGATACTATTAACCAGACTTACAAGCAGGTGTGGTTGCATTGGTTCATCTGATAATGTTACATATAAATAAGGAGGATAAGCATTCTTACTAACCACTTGTGCATAGGGATGACCAGTAGTAGCCTATAATGTATGAGCAGAAGGTATGTTGCACCCAATGTCAATGCCGTAAGGTTGAGATGCCACATACTTCAGTGCAGAGACAACGTCATGCATGAAAGGACGGATTTCAGCACGGTCATGGAGGCACATTGAGATGAGTGAAACAAGCTGGTAGAAGCCTCGGAGAGGATAGCGCCCTTGGAGCAATGGATCAGCCAATTGAGTGAATCTACTCCTATCATTGAAAAATGGGCGTGACTGCAACAGACGGTAACAAACTTCAATAGCTTCAAACAGGTTAAGTGTTCATAGAAATCTAAAGTACCGAACAAAACAATAGTAGTTTGATTTTTGCAAACTTAGCTATGGAAATATCCATCACTATCCTTTGTCACATTTCTTGTGCTGCACAATCATTAAACACTAATGCTTCAACTGAAATGACAAAAGAACTTTACATGTTTTCATCTTCTTATGTTTTTAGGATAATAAAATAATCTAGTCAGCTAATTAGATGATTTCAGAGGTAAATGCACTATTCTAAACAAGTTATACCTCTCATATGCATTTCTTCGTGTGAGCAACAAAAGACACAAATCTTAAGCTCTAGTGTATGCATGCATAAAACATTGTTTTGTGCCACAAATTTAAGTGTGATGCATAAATATAACATTGACATCCATCATAACCATCATTATTCAGCATTTCAAGAGGAGAAAGGAACATATATTGAACGCATGGCAGGGAGACAAAATGACATACCCATTCAATCAGACTCTCAGTTCCTGTTCCAAGGGAAAACTCAAACACCCTTCGACCACTTATTAGCTCCAATAGAACCACACCAAAGCTATAAACATCTGAATTTACATTCAGCTTTCCACTCTCAGCATAATCGGGGGCACAGTAGCCATGGGTTCCCATAACCGTGGTGGAAACGTCAGTGTCCTCTCCAACAGGTCCAAGCCTTGCAAGTCCAAAATCAGAGAGTTTAGAGTTGAAGTCCTCATCCAGTAAAATGTTTGAAGATTTCAAGTCACGGTAAATAACAGGAGTATCTGCCACATCATGCAAATAGGCAAGGCCCTTTGCAGCACCAAGAGCAATCTTCACTCGTGTGTTCCATGACAATGGCTCTTGGCCATGGCGCAAATCTGACATATATGTACTTCATTGATCAATAATGTGCAAATCTCAACAGCTCCAAATAAGATACATAAGCAAAAGATAACGAAGATCAATAAATAAAGTGATGTTTTTGAAAAAGATTCAGTTGGATGTTTTGTGAGAATTTAATTTGATGGTAAATGGGAAATAGAAGGAAAATTATTTCGGGTGCTTGGTTGGAATCCTGGATAAAGAAAATTAGATAGACAAGCAAATGAAAAGATATGACGTTACAAAAGTTCCACAATTACCTACAATGCCAGTTGGTCTTTTTAGCTTAGGATTGTTTATGGGCATGCTACTAAATAGACAAATAGAATAACCACATCTATATTGATAATAAATAACAATGATACAAAATCGAAATGGAAAGAGAGCAGTATCATTTGGATACTTTATATTTAACTTAAGCGCTAGAACAGTCCACTAGTGTTATATTCTGTGACTGTCTGGGGAAAAGGCCATGAAATACTAATCCTGTAGGTTTCTCAAGTTGCAAAGTGAACAAAAATACTAAATGAAAACTTGCAAAGAATCCAAAGAACTGGCTAATGAATGGCAAGAATAACTCTCAAAGGATACTGATTTCTATTGCAATAAAAAATATCAAGCAGAACAATTTTTAGCAAGCAAACAAACAGGCCATGTTCTGAGACAATGGAAACTCACCAAACAAGTGATTATCCAAGCTTCCCCTGGACATGTACTCATAAACCATGAGCTTTTCTTCTCCCTCAGCACAATATCCAATCAAGTTGACAAGGTTGGGATGGTGCAGTACAGTCAGCATGAGGAACTCCTCATTCCCCTGCATTGCATCCCTATTGAACTTCTTGATTGCCATCTCCTATTCAGACCAGTTACCCGCATTCAAATCCAATAAATTAAGAAAAAAAAAGAGCATTCTAACCAAAACAAGAGATTATTGCAAGTATAAATATGGAATTTATATACACCACCACAAATACTCCTTAAAATGAAGAATATCCACCATAAATTCCATAATTCACCTTTGAAATTATTGAATCATATGAATTGATTACAGAGGTTTTTATTATTTATTTCAATAAAATATTTAGAACATTGATAAACACATGAATGCAAACATCAATTTTAATAATAATATGAGCACAAAAATAAAAGTAAAACCCTAAATTTTTATTTTATTTTCTTGCCTGATTCTCTAAGAATCCTTTGAAGACCTTCCCAAACCCACCCTTGCCGATGAGATTCGATTCCTTGAAGTTCTCCGTGGCCACAGAGAGCTCTTTCAAATCGAAGCTATGAGCATTCCTCCGCATCTCGCCTCCACTCCAAGACGATTTGTTCTCATGGTCTTCAATCAAAAAACACATATAAATAATTGAAAATACAATAAAGAAAGGGCAATATCGCACAAATTAGGGAAATTACCGAGGGAATCAATGGAGCCCTTGCGTCGCTTGAGCCGCTTCCGGTTAGGGCTGAGGCAAGGGAAGCAGACCATAGTGCCGATCACGATCCACCTCCGGATCGAAAGAGGGGACTACATGGGCTTCTTCTCGACCTTCATCAAGAGAGAGATCTAGAATGAGAACAAGAGAGAACGAGATCGGAAGAAGCTTGCTTCCCAAAAAATGAGGTTTTTATTTCTATAAAAAGAGAAGCTTTGTAGCCATTCCGGTTTGCGCGGGAAGATAGGGCACTATGCCTCGGGATCAGCTCTCTTCAAGAGATCTAGGATTTTGGCTTGTGTACTCGGGTAAAAAAATGATAAATTACTTATGTACCCACACTAGTAAAAAATTAAAATAATATTTATTTATAAAGCTCTTAAACTATAAATTAATTAAAAAAATCATATATATATATACCTCTAAAAATGTTTCCTGTTGAACTTGCAAGTTGGAGGGCCATTTGTGGACTTTTAATTGGTTAGACTTCCAATGTTAGACCAATCATTGATGTCACATCATAGGAGAGGTGCATCAAAGGAGGGAAGAAAGTGGAATAGAAGAGACCAATCATTGATCATATCATAAGAGAGATGCATCAAAGGAGAGAAGAAAGTGGAATAGAAGTTATAAACAGAGCTTGGATAGCTCTAGCTACGGTGGCTTTTCCTTTAGTTGCTTTTCTAGGATTTATTTTAAAGATATGATATCTGTGTGTTTTTTAATTTTAATTTTATTTTTTTTACTTGTATCTTATTTGAGACGTAATCCTCGTGCTTTTTCAATTGCATGAAAAAAGAAACTCATCAGAGTAGTCAACTATAGCCACCAAGGCTTTGTCTGTTCCTCAGAAAGTTTTGATGGCTGAAGCCATTGCAAAATTTAAGCAGATAGTAGAGAATTATAGGGTGGTGAAGAGAGAGGAGGAGCAATGAGATAGTGGTGATGGCCAAGATGGCAATGGAGGCGACGAGGGGAATGCAACCAATGTGTGGGTCAAAAGTCGGGCTATGGAAGGATGGTAGAGCTCGGGCAAGGGAAGCAGTAACGGAAACTCAACAGATTTATTATTAGTGTCCATTATCATCACCGACATGGAGAACTGTGACTCCTACTTTTAATGTGAATGAGCCTATATTATTAATGAGATTGGGAAATAGGCATGCAATTATTCTAACAAAAACCCAAGCCTTAAGATTGGTTCTATTTTATTAGTCCATTAAGAAGAAGAATATGACAACCTTAGCATTTTGCAACCAATTCTATAAGGAATATATTGAAGATGCTTTCATGAAGATTGTACGTTGAATATAATGGTATGACATTAATAATTTGAGAATAAACATATTAATTTTAATTTTCTTTTTTTTAAGATGATACAGAAGAATTGGTTTAACTTTTGCTCTACACGTACTTTCCATCTTCTTATTGAAAAACTCCTCCTATACTTTTATTTAATTTCATATGTTATTTAATGAATTCCAAAATTTCCCCCTTTTGACATCACGATCAATGCTGACATTGCAATTGGAGCTGAGCATGTTATCAGACGATGATGGATCAAATCCAGATCTAATGGCCCAGTGAAGTACTCAACACAATGTCTGGTGGTTGTGGTGGCACATTATGGGGACAGACATGGGAGTGATCAGTGGCGATGAGAGTAGGTAACAATAGCGAGATGGTGAGGAGGTGGGGGTCTTAGGATTTGTGTGAAGTGGTACAAGCATCAGAGGGGAAAACCATTTAGGATTGAATGTTTTTTATTTCTAGAAATAAAATAGGATTATTTCTTTAATTATTATTAAGTTTTATTAAATGATATATATATATATATATATATATATATATATATATATATATAATATGGATAACAAAAGTGAAATGTGTTGTTAAAAGATGAGATGTTACATTTAGATATGATAATATCGTTGGAAGTGGGCGATATTTGGAATACATTCTTCGGAGATGGAATAGATGAGAAAAAATATTTTTTTTCTTAATAAATTAAATATACTACATTGATAAAATTATATAAGTTTGAAGTCTGTTTCTTATAATCCTAATGCTTTCTAAGGGTAGAATTTATATGATGATGATGATGATGATGATGATAGGTTGGTTCATTTGCCTAATTTTGTAAATATATTTGTCCAAGTCACCACCACACTCATCTTTGATTTATACACTTGAACTCTATTTCTTATTATCCAAATGCTTTCTAAGGGTAGAATTTATATGATGATGATGATGATGATGATAGGTTAGTTTATTTGCCTAATTTTGTACATATAGTTGTCCAAGTCATCACCAAACTCATCTTTGATTTATACACTTGAAAGGGACTTACATGACATTGAAGTTTATATTATTAGTAAATTGTTTTAGTAACAATAGCCTACAATAATGAGTATGTACAGAGATATATTGTTTTCCAATCTACAATATAAATGATAATTATATTTTTTACTAAAAATAATATGGATAAAAAATATTTGGAATACAATTGGAAGTGGGTGATTTTTGGAATACGTTCTTGGGAGATGGAATAGATAAGGAAAAAAAATATATATTTTTCCTTGATAAATTAAATAGACTACATTGATAAAATTTATATAAGTCTTAAATCTATTTTTATAATCCAAATGCTTTCTAAGGGTAGACTTTATATAAGGGTAGAATGCCAAGTCATGTTGTGGTCCATAGCTACAAAAGTTGGATGTTAGACAATCATTGTCTAACTCACTTGATTAATCAAATAATTAAGCTTATAAAATTCATTATTTATCAATAAGTCATTTAGCCTTAATAAGGAGATCCTTATTCATAATGAACTCCTCTTCCTGAAATCTCAATTTTCCTTGCAGGAACGCAGGCTCACAGTAATAAATACTCAACTGAGGTCCGAGGAACTTTGCGATGAGCTCGTTAAATGCCATTAAACCAAGATAGTTGAATCTATAGAATATGGTTCAGGGACACCTGATGATGAGATCACAAATTAACAACATAGGATCCATTGATGCCAAGAGGGTTTGAAAATCTTATTGGATTTTGTGTTCCTTTTGTTTTAAACGAAATTGTGTTACAATATTAACAAAGCAAAGGATTAAAAGCCTAAGGGGGTCAATAGTAAAAAGCATGGCAGAAAATAGACTTATCATATGAAAAATGAGTAAAGTCATTCTTGCCGAAATCCTCACACGAACAGCTCACAAGAATGACATGGATGCCCATGTGGCATCCACCTCATTCACATCTTGTCCTCCTAATTAGCTATTTAAAAAAAAAAACTAAAAAATGAAAACTGAAACTAAAACCTAAACCTCGTCTCAACCAACTCTTCGCCATTTCCCCATCTTCTCTCCTCTTATCGGTGCCGCCCGTCATCCTCATCTCGTCGTCGTTTCTCTCCTCCTAACATCACCATCCTATTCTTCCTCTCACCACTTCCGACTGTCATCCTTTTCTCACTAAAAGCCCGTCGTTCATCTTCAATTCACTTTTGGCCATCTTTTCCATATTCAGCTTACAATGTGGCCGCTGACGCCGACCCCAATGCCGACAACATGTTTGTGTGCAGTCTTCGCAATGATCTTCGTACGAGTAAGTGCTAAACTTCTCCGTTCTTGATGCCCTTTATATCCCACTTCTAATCTCTAATCAATTTAATAATCAATATCATCAATTTCATGCTTTATTGATTAAGCCTTTTTGGTGGATTGGAATGGTTGGTTGTAAGGTTTTTTTTTTTTTTTTAATTTGTTTTGAATCTTATTTGTATGGGTTTTCTTATCATTCAACATTTTTCCTCCTTTTCTTTTATACATTCTATTTTATATCTAGTGATAAAATTTGATGTTTTTTAATTGATAGTGTTTGCTTAATAAGATACTTCTAGTGTGTACCATTTCAAATTTTTAGCATAAATGACATTAATTAGAAGTGGAGTGTGTAAACATCATTTAAGCTTGTGTTATTTTGAGATACTTGTAATATGAATTTCATGCATGGTCATGTGTGAATTAATTTGTTACTTTGAGATACTTGTAATATTAATTAGGCAGGTAACATTTTAGGTTTTTTTTTCTAGCCCATCATCCAAATAAAAAAATTTATGGTAGAATTGAAAATTGGATCCTTTGAGCAGTGCATGAAAGGAACAAAAATTGGGCCTTTTAATTTAGAAATATTAAACAAAGAGAATGAAGAAATGGTAAGTGTGGAGGTATTAACATATGAAAAAGTTGTTCAAAAGCAGCCATGATGCTTAATTTTGAAGAAGCATACAATTTTTACATTGAGTATGCTCGGTAAGAAGGTTTTGGCATTACAAAATGAAGTATAAGATCAGGAGATGATAAAAATTTGAAATATTACACACTTGCATGTGTAAGAAGTAGCAGAAGAATATCCACTACAAAAAATACTTTCAAACCAAGGCTATCTACCAAGATGAATTGTCAAGCCAAGATTAATGTTGTAATTGGTAATGATGGGCGGTGCACTATATCTAGTATTAAGTTGGAACATGACCATGCAATAAGTCCACATAAATCTCGTTTTCAGAAATGTAATAAGAAAATGGATGGATATGTGAAAAGAAGACTTGAATTTAATGATCAAGCAGGCTTAGGCTTGAGTACAAATTTTCATTCTTTAGCAATTGAAAGTGGTGGTTATGAAAATTTAACATATACTAAAAATGATTGTAGAAATTATATTGTAAAAGCAAGGTAGATCATGCTTGGCGTTGAAGCACTTGGCAATTATTTTTCTCGTATGCATTAGAGAAATTCAAATTTTTTTCACATGATTGATATAGATGACGAGGGTCATTTGAGAAATGTATTTTGGACAGATGCAAGGTCCATAGCAACATATGAGGCTTTTGGTGATGTAATATCATTTGATACAACGTACTTGACAAGCAAGTATGATATGCCTATTACCCCTTTTGTTGGTGTAAATCATCATGGATAGACTACATTTTTTGGATGTGGTTTATTATCAAAAGAAGATATGGAAACTTATATTTGGTTGTTCAAAACCTGGTCAGAATGCATGTCTGATAAGGCTCCTAATGCAATTATTTCAGATCAATGCATGGCGATTCAAGGTGCAACTAAGGCGGTTTTTCCGAATTCTCATCATTGACTTTGTCTATTGCATATAAAGAAGAAAGTTTGTGATAAGCTTGGAGGGTTAACTGAGTACAAAGCAATAAAGAAGATATTAAAGGATACAATTTATGAGGGTGTGGATATTCAAGAATTAAAAGATATTTGGTTGAAGATGATAAAGGACTACAACATAGAAAATAATGAGTGGTTGAATTTTTTATTTAAAATTCATCATTGATGAGCTCTTATCTATGTCAAAGGAATTTTTTGGGCTAGGATGTCTACCATGTAAAGAAGTGATAGCATAAATACTTTTTTTTGATGGCTATGTTGGTCCAACAACATCTTTAAAGCAATTTGTGGAGCAATAGACAATGCAATGAAAAGTAAAATTGAAAAAGAAAACAAAGCTGATTTTACTTCTTTTAACACAAACTTTTATATGCTAACCGACTGTCATTTTGAGAAGCAATTACTTGAAGCCTATACAAATGAAATTTTTAAGTTGTTTGAAGATGAATTGAAAGGAATGCTATATTGCAATCTTCCACTTATCAATTTAGATGGGCCAGTATGTACATTTCAAGTGACAGACATTTTCAGAGGAAAAGAAGGCATACTAAAAAAAACAAGTGGTATCCAATGTTTATCATAATGAAGTTGAGTTTGACATTAAATGCACATGCCTTTTATTTATGTTCAGAGGAATTATTTGTAGACATATATGCAAGATTTTCATTAAGAAGAACATCAAAGAGCTTCCACCTCAGTATATTTTACCATGTTGGAGAAAGGATATTAAACAAACACATACTTATGTGATGAATTGTTATGATGATATAGAAACTTGTGAACAAAAAATGCGAAACAATAACTTATGCTGTCATTTTTCCAAAGATGCTAAAATTGGAGCACAATCTGTAAGAAATATAATTTTCTAATGAAATATGTGGATGAGACAATTGAGAAGTTGATGGGTAATACAAATTATTGGGATTGTCATCCAAAGCAACTTCTACCACAGATGTTGTTGGAAGAAAATCATGAACACCAATCAACATCTTCAACCACAAAGTTTCTAACTCCATTAAAAGTGCGGAGTAAAGGCTGACCACTATCGAAGAGAAAGAAGTCAAAAGTTGAAGAAATAATTATTAGAAATAAAAAGAAGGTGCTCATACTTTTTTTATACCATTTTTCCAACTCAATGATTATTTTTGGGTCTAAAATTAATTTTATTTTTTCATAAAGTGCAATCAAAGAGAAATGCACAAACTCCAAATGACACACAAGAACTCTATACTCAAGAAAGTGTAGTAATATTATGTTCTCTAATATTTATTATGCTATTTCGTATAGTTGTTTTAAAATATAATGGATTAACCTTTTTATTCTAGGTGAATTCGAATTCTCCTCCAAATGCCATGAATATGCATGTTAATAGCTTCACTTTACACATTCTTGGCGATGATTCTTATTCACAGGTAACTAGAAAGGTTTAGTCATTTACTTCTAAAAATTGTCAAACATATGATTTAGAGGATTGAAAGTTGATACTATATTTTTGCACTACAGAATTATGTGGCTTGGATTTCTTTAGAGATATGTTTTTTCATATATTATTGGCCTGGATTTCTTCAATGATATGCTTCTGTAAATTTTATATCCATTTCATACTATTAGTTATGATCCTACAACAGATATTATTTCCATTTCATACTATTAGTTGTGATCTTGCAACATATTCTATTTCCATTTCATACTATTTGTTGTGATCTTGCAACAGATATTATTTCCATTTCATACTATTGGTTGTGATCCTGCAGCAGATATTATTTCCATTTCATACTATTGGTTGTGATCCTTCTTGTTTGTGTTTGTTTATTGAATTTCAGTACTTTCTTTGAACTCCATCAAATGAAATCAGTTTATTGTTTGTTAAATGCTTTATATCTAAAGAAATATTCACAATCCTATGAATTTTCATATTTTCTAATTCCGCATTTTTGCACAACATCATCTTTAAAAAATTGCAACTCTTAAAAGAATTACCTCTTGCTCACTAAAATATTAAGGATAGAATTTCATTTTAAGCTTACAGATATTGTCAATATTAATTGACTTATAGCTATCTCTAAAAGAAAGTAACTTCATAATATGTTCATTGAACCTGTTATTCAATTCTTATAATTGATAATTAATTATAGCATAAAATAACTCCACTTAATAATACTCTCCTGTTGAAAAATCACATAGTTGATTTCGTGCTTGAACTTTCCATGCAACAAAATTAGCATTTGTATCCAGAATGTCAATATCATATAACATAAAAATGTTCCACATCTAATAGAAGTACTTTTCATCCAATGTTTCTTAGGTTTTGAATCAACTCTTTTATAGTTCAGACGAGATGTAAGGCATTCAAAATATCTTGAGACTCACTCTGCAAAGCTTGATAAAGAATTGCAGTTTTTCTCATAAGTTCTTTCATAAGATCCAACACACACAAATTAGAAACAAATTTAAAGTGTGAACTCCATTGAGTACCTCTAGCTTACTGTAATGCAGAAGCTTGGTTAAGGTCGCTTCCAAACCCTTATCAATAGTAAACATCTTTATAATTTTAGCAGCTTAAGCATCCCTTAGGTCATCATCATGTTTATTAGAAGTGATAATATTAATAATAAAACCTAACTTTTCAAATAACTAGTGAAGAAGATTTACCTCATGAGAAGTTGCAATAAGAGAAAGTTGGAGATGATATGTAATGCAATAGACATAATAAACATATTGGCATGTATTACAAATCAAATCTTGTACACTCATCGGATTACCTCTACTACTAGTAGTTCCATCATATCCTTGCTCTAGAATATTTTGAATATTTACGTCATGGTGAGAAGGCACACTAGATGTTGCAACTTATAAAGTCTAAGTAATGGTATCTTATACATAGACAACAATAATCTTTTGTTCTTTTCTAGATTCATCACAAGCTTCATCTATAATGTGACAAAACTTTCACATCTCCAATTTATTCATGTATTTCATGGTTCACTTTAAAAGGAAAAATATGAATAATTTCTTTCTAAGTTTGTTGTGAGGTGTATGAGACATATTGAGGAAACTTTCTCTAATATAATGGTTGTAACTTTTGATTATAAGATGATAGAAATTTTATCATATCAATGAAATTACCACAATTGATTGAATCCACACTTTTATCATTACCTCCAGAAGCACATCCTTGAAATATAAGCCATTAGATAACATCAATTCATACTTTTAATCTCAAAAGATTAGCTATAATCTGTTCAGTAGTATATTTTTTAATAAGCTTTTCAATATGATTAAATTGGTTCATCAAATCCTCACATGATCTAATTGCAATTTTATTTGGTCAATTAGGATCATTCCCTTTATAACAAAAAAAAAAAAAAAAACATAATTCTTTTCATAACTATCCTTTTTCCAATTTCAAAAACTCCTCATAACAAACTTAGTTGGATAACTAACTTTTTACTAGAAGGCTAACAACGCAAGCACAAAGGAGTATCTTTGGTTGGAGAATATTCTAACTATCGTCCATAATATCGAATCAAGAAGAACAAAGACATCAAGTAAGCCTCTTTGAACCAAACAATGGGTAATCGTCCAGCTGACATTGAAAAGCTCTAAGGTTAAGATAGGCATGATGAATCTCATTTTGTTGATTAATAGGATAATCCAAAATCAGGAATAATTAGGAAATAGTTAGGTACTAGCTTTATTTAGAAAAGTAAAGATAGCATTATATATCTTGTATTTTAATGCAATTGAAATGAAGGAATAATTATTCTTCTCTAATTTTATCATGATACTATAGTAGGTTTAAAAAATAAAAAACCTATTTGTTATCTCCTTTGGCACACTGCCGCCAACGTTATCCAAGATGCTGACTAGCAAATACACAGGATTTTTGCAAGCGATGATAGAATCATTGTTGCTTCTAAGAAAGGAGTGGAGATGCCCTCTCGTCTTCTTACTTCTTGCATTTATGTGACAACCAGAGTGCCACGATCACATCTTGCTTACTTGAAAAGAGACAATTTTGACATGTGAAAAAAGGTGACGATATTTGCTTTCAAGGCTAAGAACAAGCTTGGTTTTTCAATGGAACCTTGACCAAACTTATGGTCAGGCACTAGAGGCCAAATGTTGGGATGTGTGCAACTTGATGTTGATTTCATGGATTTTCAATTCTATTGAAAAACAAATTCAGCCAAGCATTGTATATTTGGAGACTGTAAAGATGGTGTGGGATGATTTGAGGGATAGATCTCAATCGATAATGCTCCAAGGGCCCATGAAATAAAGAGCTAGATAGCGTCTCTCTGGTACCTAGGAATGAATGTGTTGACCTATTACAAGAAGTTGAAGGGAATGTGTGATGAGTAGCACACCCTTTACATGTGTATACTACAAGTGCACGGGTCATCAAGTAATACCTCATGGGTGAACACAAGAATTGTATTCCTCAGGGAACACTGAGAGGCTCCTATTACTTCATTTTCGCTTAATCAATAGCCTAACGTCTATGGTGGTTCTTAAGACTACTTTTGCAAACTAATTACTAAGATACAATTGAGGATTATGATGTGTGATTAGAAGGAGTAGGTACCCATATGGGGAGTCCCTTAGTAATTACTTATGAAGTGAATTAAAATATGGCAATGCTGTCTAGTGATGGACCGAGGAAATTCAAAGGCCTACTAGTCCCAATCTCTTTCAGCCCAGCCTCCTATGTCGGCCTTAAGATCAAGAATTCCACTTAAAGGATAATCGAATCCTAATCTAGAAATCGAGCAATACATAATTTCTTAGCACATGCATAGATCTAGCAAAAGCATGGATGTTCTAATGAGTGGGAATCTCTTCCTCAACATCAATGTATTAATCAATATGCAGACATACAATGAATCATAATCAATTAGAACGAAAATATATTACCAATGGAAATAAATGTTCACAAGAAAAAACTTAGGTATAATGACATAAAATTTCCCTCTAATTGAGTCCTCTTATGGATAAAGAATAAAAATTAAAGAATAAAGCATCCATAAGAAAAGTATAAAAAATTCTAAAACTAACTCCCTCCAATGGTTCTCTGATGGTTAAGATTGAGAAGATCCCAAGAACGTCAAGATGGCCCCAAATCTCTTCGCACGTCCTCCACTAGAAATACACGTTGAATCCCTCTTAAGAAATTTACTGGAATCCATTGAAATTAGGTTGATCCTTGTCTCCAGCAGTACTACTCAGAAATCTGGCCACCTCTAACCTAGTTTGGCAAAAGAATCCTCCCTCAATAATAAAACCTAGGTCTATTTATAGACTGAGTTTGCCATGAGGTCACAACGGCTGTTATAAAGGCCGTTGTGATCAATGTTAATTTCTTGGGCCATAAGTCCCGTCCTAGTATGGTTTGGTTCTAGGCATTGTGTGCTTGACCACGGTCATTATGCATACAATGGCAATTGTGGAGGCCGTTGTGACTCATGTGATGTCTTCCTATGGATTTTCATACTTGTACGATCGGACCACGAACATGATGAGGTGTTGGTGACATTCTGTTTGTTATATTTTGGTCCAATCTGTCTCAAACATCTTCCATATTCATTTCTTTGGTCCTAAAATGCAATTAAATCCCATGGTGAATGAATGAATGTAATTTTGTACTAGTTCAGTGCTAAACATATGAACTTTCATGCTAGATATAGTGCAAATGATATATAAAATATGGATGTTCAAGCACTTATCAATGAGCTAAGTAGGTATTCCAAGGTTCCAATGTATACGTGTGGTGCTTCATAAGAGTTCCTACATGAGAAAAAGAAGGAGCTACACCAATTCCTTATAGGATTGGACGATACAATGTTCGAGATTGTTCGATCACAAATATTAAGCATGGATCCTCTACCCACTGTGAACGAAGCATATACCTTGATTACACATGAAGAACTGCATCGGACTATCGTGTGTGGTCAAGAGGAAATAGGCAAAGCAGTTGCTTTGGTAGTCCAAGCCACGGTAAAAGACAAACTACTAACTTCGACTAGGTTGACAATGCGAGTGAGAGACTAGAAAAAGTATACTTTCTGTAACAAGTCTAGGCATGGGGTCACTAAATGTTTTGAGCCCAATGGGTGCCCAATTTTGTATGAAGGCAAGAAGTTACACGAGAATATTAACATGAGCCGATATCGAGGGCAAACAAGATGTGGACAAGCCAACACAACAACTTCTGTCCATTGGGGGAAGTTATGGTTCGACTATCCCTAGCTTATCTCATGAGTAGTTTCAAAAATTGCTAACCCTTCTTGATCATTCTAGTAAAGGATTAGACAAATTTTCCGATAAGGTCCGTGAAACCTTGACTTGTATAATTGATAGGTGGGTGTCAAATCACGAGGCGGGTATGAAAGACTTGTTGAGAGAGCTTAAAGAAATGATTTTGATACCTGTTTATTTACCTAATGGGTCTAAGACAATGATAACAATGGTTGGTCATATAACTTTAAGTCTAGAGATGGAGTTGCTTGATGTTCTTTATGGCCAAATTTAACTTGCAACTTGATATCTATTCGTTAACTGATTTTTGAGTTAAATTATCAAATCATGTTTAATAATGAGCTTTGTGTGATACATGATCATACCTCGAGGATGCTAATTGGAGCAAGTGAACTTTAAGGAGGGTTTATTGCTACATACCCATCGAGGCACATTAAGCAATTAAGTTGGGGTTGAAGGACTCAAGTATTGTTTGGCATAGACGATTGGGATATAAATAATTTTAGTCAGCTTCTCTTTTCTTATATTTGATATTAGTAGTTGTTTTGATTCTAAGAATAATTTTGTTAGTGATATGTGCTATAGAGCAAGACAAACACATTCTCCTTTTCCTTTAAGTAAGAGTAATGAATTGATTGCTTTGAGATGATTCATTGTGATTTATGGTGACCATTTTGGAATCATCGTAATGCGGTGCATATTACTTTCTTACCTTGGTGGATGATTACAGCCAAGGGTATAGGTGTATCTAATGAGGAAGAAGAGTGAAGCTAGCAAATTGCTTATGGATTTTTGGAAGCTTATTAAAACACAATTTGGGAAGACCATGAAAAAGGTTTAGAGTGATAATAGGCTTGAATTTGGGGGTCCAATCTAGTTTTTTAGGGAAAATGGCAGAATTCATGAGACTAGTTGTACAGACATGACACAACAAAATGGGAGAGTTGAGTGCAAGCATAGGCATATTCTTGAGGTAGATAAAGCTTTGCATTTTCAGGCATAGTTGCCAATTAAATTTTATGGTGAGTATATACTAACAACAACCTACTTAATTAATCAAACACCAATCGCTAGGCTACAAAAAAATCTCATGAAATTTTGTTTGGGATGACACCTTCTTATGAGCGCATTCAAGTGTTTGCTTATTTGTTCTACACACATGATAATCCTAAACAAAAGTATATGTTCGGCTCTCAAAGTTGGAAGTGTGTGTTTGTGGGATAACCTCATGGGATGAAGGGTTGGAAATTGTACAATCTTGAGCAAAAAGTGTTTGTTTTACTCTAGAGATATATCTTTTAACAAAAATATTCTCCCATTTGCTCATGATAGTGGAGCCTTTAATCAAAGTGCACCCAAGATTCTAGAAAATTGGGCTAAATTGTGTGGGAATTTTGAAGATAGTCCAAACATTATAGATGGACCTAAGATGATTGGTACGAGTCAAGATGGGGAGCTTGAACTAAGGGGGAGTCCAAGTCCATCTCGAGGGATTGAAGGTCACAATGGTGAAGGAATGAGTAGGCCATGAAGAGTAACTTGACAACCCACAGAACTTGGAGATTATATCATCTATTCTACAACTACAAGGGCAACTACAAGGTTGCCTAGAGGCATGGGATAGTAAAATGGATGGTCCGCCCACACATTTGTGCATAGCCATGCAATTAAGGGTGTTGGCAGGGCAAGTCGGGATGCAGCAAGCAATAGCATGAGGGGAATAGTTATGCAACTAGAAAGTCAAAAATTGAGTAAGTAAAGCTTGGGCAGAAGAGTGAATGAGCTGGTTGTGCAAGGAACATACCCATGAGAATAGCCAAAGGCCAACAGATTGTGAAAATTTGTTTGGGTTTATGCAGAAAATTATTAGAATGTTAGCATTAGCATTTACCCCTCCTCCAAAGCTACCGCACCATGAAAGCTTCTTAGGTGTACCTTATTCTTTAGCAAATTAAGTAACATTTGTCAATTTTATCTAAGATTCATCAAAGGTTTTTGGTGGCTATTACTTCAAAGATCGAGCCCAAAGGTTATACAGAAGTAGTTAAAGATGAAGAGTGGCACAAGACAATGGCCAAGAAAATCACGACTTTAGAAGCCAATGGAATTGATGACTGATGACAACAAGCCTATCGATTACAACTGGATCTACAATCAAACACAAGACTAATGGTACTACTAAGCAATACAAAGAAAGTCTGGTAGCTAAAGGTTATAAGCGAGTAGAAGGTCTTGATTTCCATGAGACTTTCACTTCAGTTGCCAACTTGTCTCTGTACGAAATTCTTGTCTGTGGTAGTGGTACGCTGATCAGAGCTACACTAAATAGATGTAAATAACGCCTTCTTACATGGTGATTTAAACAAAAAAATCTACATGAACCTTCCTCTTGGTTTATGATCGAGTTTGTCGTCTTAGGAAATCAATCTACAAGCTTTGTTAGGCACCGCACAATTGGTTGAACAAGTTAAAAACCACTCTTAAATGGTATGGATTTATCCAATTATTAGCCAATTATTCTTTTTTTCCCTTATTGTAGAAATGAGATTTTCTTGGGATTTTTGTTTATGTGGATGATATCATACTTGTTGCTAATAACTCTAAGGCATGTGTAACATTCAAGACTTATTTAAATGAATGTTTTCACATCAAAGATTTGAAGGCATTAAAGTTTTTCCTTGGTGTTGAAGTGGAAAGATCATCTCAAGGATTATTTTTATGCCAATAGAATTATACCTTGGAAATTTTTGCTGAGACTGGTTTGCTTGGAGCAAAACCAGTCAAAATACCCATGAAGCATAGCCAAAAGTTCTCTTTAGCCGTAGCCATTCATTTGCCCGTAGTCATTCGACTCCACACATTTTCAATTAGAAATCTCATTGAGGGGAGGCCTTTTTGGACTCAAATCAAAGGTAGAGGAAGGTAGATCTCAAGAAAGTCAATCTTGGAGCTTCAATGAAGTTGAAATCAAAATAACAGCTTATTTTGGAGACTCTTGGAGAATGGTGTCATTGGAATCCTGGAAGCTTCTCACCTTCACCACTAGTTGACTTAGTCAATGGAGGACGATTTGGAAACATGCATGAAGGAGTGTCATAAATCCAAGCAGCATCGCACTTGTCCTCTATGAGTTTTTCCATTCCCATAGCATCATGAAGTGAGTGACACTTGAGCAGACAGATTTCCCTCTAGATGTCATCTCCTAATCTCGAGAGAAAACAATTAAGTAAGCTACTGATTTCACTCTTAGCAAGCGTACGCATCGTAACAAGTAATAAAGTAGTACCACGTGAGGGGTAGGGTTGTCGAACCACAAGGACTATACTTCTAGTACTAATTGCTTTTCTAATCTCTAATAGGTCAATAAATGGTTGGTAGGAAGATTAACTAAACAAGATAAAAAGGATAAAAGGGTGGAACTATCAGGCAGACTAGGATTGAGATTTCAACATCAAGAAAGCAATGCCCCAGGACAATCCATATATGTGCTTTAGTGTATTGACTTTCTTCTAATGTTACATCTACGACTCTCAAATACGTCAAGTTTTGCAAGTATAACTATGTCCTTCATACAGGCCCAGTTTTGCACCTACACAAGGCAATCACAACTACGGTAATCCACACATGGTAGGTTTTACACAAACAACTACAGAAATCAAGTACGCCAAGTTATGCAGCATATGAATAAACACAAGAAGGCATCAAAACTCCATAGACATTAAAAACAAGTAGTCAAAGAACATTAAACAACATAGTTCAACATCCAGGGGCACCGTGGAACGGTTAGCCCCTCATGATTTCATACAACTGAGAAGAAAAAATGAATGCACTAAGGTATGAAATCATGACTTCCACCTTTTACAAAATCTTCTTAGTTGTGCTTTAAGAACTTCATGGATAAGCTAACACCACTTCTCTCATGCCTCTCACTCAACCTTGATTCCCTTAGCGGTGTGGTAAAGCTTGATTATCATCCTCATTAGTACTCTCCAAGTAGAGAAGAAAACCTCTAAACAAAAGATACTCAAAAACCCTAGATCTGGGAGATAAAAAGGACTTTTTAGACTTAACATGGTCTGAGCATAGTTGTGCTCAGACCGTGCTCTTCTTGGGACTTCTGAGTGAATCAGCTAAGTGTCATCCAGAGAGAATCACAGGGAGAGTACGATCATGCTTTACCCATACTTAGCTTGAGCAGGCCCGTGCAAGGAGCATGCAAACCTTGCTTCCCCTGTGAGTAGATGGTGCTTTAATTCAGAGATAATCACAAGATGGAAGCACAACCATGCTCTAACCATGCTCTCCTTGGAAGCAACCCCATGCTTGATCAGCTACTCAGACTTTTCCAGACAGCAATAATCACTGGAACAGAGCATGACAGTACTTTTCTTGTGCTTAGCTTGGACACTTAGAAAATTATGTATTCTTTGGTTGTTTTTGTCCCCGATTTCACTCCTATTTGCTTTGAACCCTAAAATCCTTCACCATGAACAAACATAGCCAGAATAGCATCGTATATATCCAAAAAGTGCCCAAAGATGAGCAAAAGTATGAATTAGGAGTAAGTAAAACATGATATAAATTGCACTCATCAGCTACTCATACTTAAGCCTGATATTCATATTGATAAATCTTTGAATTTGAGAGGTATGCTACTATAGTAGAACATTGCCTGATCTTGAATAATTAGGCCTCGTGGTTTACAAATGTCGAAGGAAAAAACCTAAGCTCCACCTACCATGTAAAATCCTCCCATATGGTTAACTGGTTTGTTGAAAACAACTAGTGGTACCACTGTAAAGCGTTACTTATCATATAAAACATGGTTATGTCGATCTTCTATTCTACTGCAATGTGATGTTATGTAAAGAAGTATTCTATCTTAAAGTGCCAATATAACACATTTTCCCCTATAAATAATGCCACATCCAACATAGGGAGACAAATGGTGGATGGTGTGACTATCAGTGAGTGAGTAATAACACTTGGATAGGGTTGAGGTGTAGATCCTAGTGGAACTAGAGGAGAGGAGTAATTGAGAAGGGGATTTGGTTTTATCCTACTTGGTTAACTTCATCATCATGTCTATCATCAGCGCTTACTGTACCACTAATGACTTCTGCATGGTCTCAAATAACACTGCATATTGTTGAACCGAAGAACACAAGGTTTCCACGTAATTAATGATCGATTTTTTTCATTTGTGCTAACCGTCACCTGTCCTTCCATGGCTCTCGAGCAGGTAATCATTCCTTCTGTCATGAGTGGAGGTATCTTAATGAAAGCACCAGTTGTAACGATCCCCTAGCGATTGCCAGAGATCTATCTGAAGAAAAGGCCAGGAGAATAGGGAGAGGAGAGGATGCTCAGAAAATGAGAGAGAGAGAGAGAGAGAGAGAGAGAGAGAAATGGGATAGTAGAGGAAAGGGATCTTGAAGATGCTGAAGTTTTATTGAATATACTGAAGCTTTAATTATTGAAGTTTGATTTCATCAAAAGAAAAGAAGAGAAGCATCAGAGGTAAAAGAGAAGAAGAAGACACAAAGTTCTCTATATTACCACATCAATAAAATCAGTTATTACACTTCAACATTGCAATTAGCCTCGTCAGCATAAGTACAGTGAAAGTTGTCTAAGCAGTTTTTTAGTTAGCCACATAATTATAGTTTCTATTGGCCAACATTGTATATTTAGTTACATGAATCCTCGTTGTGATTTCTTATGATCTTTGTTTACATTTGAATGAAAGATCAAAGCTCCTCTTCTTTTCCACCTTCATCTCCATCTTCCTCTATTTCTTCATTGATCTTCTTTATTTTTTTAATTGTTCTGCTGGTCTGAAGGTGTTCTTGTAGATGGAAATCATGGTGCAGCTTCCTTCAAAGATTAATAGGTAATCGAAATTGATCTTCTTTAAAGGTTTTAAACATGGTATCAAAGCCGATTATCATGTATTTTGATATGTTTTCTTCTGGTGATTGAGAATTTTGAGCATTCTGGTTGTTTTTTCTTTGTGTAATTTTGAGTTGTTTCTTTGGTTCTCATGGCTAAGACTTGTTTAATGTGGTGGGTGGATGGGGGGTGGGGGGATTTCTTCTGAACCCTCTGATGTATATGTTCTTCATCCTTCTAATAGTCTGGGGATAGTTCTTGTTTCCAAACCTTTTGATGGTATGGGTTTTGTTTCTTGGAAACAGCCAATGAAAATTGCTCTCATAGCTAAGAATAAACTAGGTTTCATCAATGGTGCTATTAAGAAACTAAATCCTAGTTCTGCTAAATTCTTGGTTTGGGAAAGATGTAACAACATAGTGATTTCTTGGATTCTTAATGCATTATCCAAGGAAATTTCTGAGAGTGTAGTTTTTGCTTCCTCTGCTTGTGAAATTTGGCAAGATTTGGAAGAGAGATTTGGCAGACTCAATGGAGCTTAGTTGTTTCAAGTTCTGAAAGAGTTGTATCAAATTTATCAAGGTACTAGCAACATTACCACTTATTTTACCAGGATTAAGACACACACTATCAGATGAGATTATATTTATTATCACTTTTCCACCTTGTTCTTGTGGAATTCGACAAGAAGTACAGAAGTTTGATAAAAATCATAAGCTGATGCAATTACTGATGGGCTTTAATAAAAGTTATACTGCTATAAGAGGACACATACTCATGATGAGACCATTACCATCTATTAGAGAGGCATATTCCTTGCTAGTGCAAGAGGAAAAGAAAAGGGAGATTAGGTCAGGTATATCATATGTTCCACAAGCTACTTCCATTAATGCAAGGGTTCCAATTTCTTTAAGCTGTCAATTCAATAAGAATTAATCTCAAGGGCCTTTTAAGAACAAAGTTGATTACAAGAAATTGTTTTGTGGGTTTTGCAAAGAATTGGTTACACAAAGGAAAGATGTTTTAAGCTGCATGGGTTTCCAAACAAAAATAATAAAGGAAAAAGGTTTTGCTGCAAGGACTATAGTTGATTCTTTTCCTACTGAAATTGGACACATTCCAGAATTGACAATAGCTCAGTACAGTTAGCTCATGGATTTCCTAAATGAGTCTACTTCTAATCTTTCTGTTCAACATTAGAATACAGAAAAATTGAATGAAGCTGGAATTGCCAGTTTTAATTCTACTTCAGTTGCTATGGCAGGTAATAATTTCTTCCATAATTCTAAAGGCTCTTATATTTTTAGTATAAATTGCAAGTAGAATCTTGTCCTTAATACCTAGATTATTGACTCTGGAGCCTCTGATCACATGTGTCATGACAAATTTTTCTTTCAAACAATTCATTCACTACCCACACTTTTTCAAATAACTTTGCCTACTTGTTATGAGGTTATTGTCTCCCAAATTGGTACTATAAAGTTATCACATAACCTTTTGATAACTTAAGTACTTTTTGTTCAAAATTTCCAATATAATTTTCTTTCCATTGGCAAATTAATTCAACAATTAATTTTAGAGTCATTTTTTCACCTAAATTTTGCATCTTATAGGCCCCTTCATTGAAGAGGCCACTAGTTCTTGGTAAGTACTACAGAGGATTATATTTGTTGCATACTCAGAAAAAGACAATTTCTGCTGCAGAAATTTCCAACTTCAAAGCTGTCTCTAATGATTCTCATAAATGTTCTACTTTTCCATTTTCTTTGTCTTCAAACTCTTCTGAAAGTTGTACTTTGATTTCTTTGTGGCACAATAGATTGGGCCATCTTCCATTTGACAAACTAAAGAAAATCCAACTACTGAGTTCTATTCATAATACAAATTCTTCTAGGTTTTGTGATATTTGTCCACAGGCCAAGAAGCACAAGTTACCTTATTACCATAGTCAAATACATATAGCCAAAATTTTTTATCTTATACCAACATACATGGGGACATATCATTCACCAACACAAGAGGGATATAAATATTTCATTACTATAGTAGATGATTATAGTAGGGCAACATGGACATTTTTAATTACCACCAAAAGAGATGTTGTTATTACTTTAAAGAATTTTGTTCAAATGATAGAAACACAATTACAAACTAGACTAAAAATAATTAGAGTTGACAATGCTTTTGAACTAGGAAGTAGTTTGGAACTTAGAACCTTCTTTGCAGAAAAAGGTATTATTTAGCAAACAACATGCCCCTATACACCACAACAAAATGGTGTTGTTGAGAGAAAGTACAAAATTTTATTAGAAACCTCCCGGGCACTACTTTTTGAATCTAAATTGCCTATTAAATTTTGGGGAGACTATGCTCTTACTACAACCTTTTTTAATCAATAGGTTCCCTTCTAGAATCTTGAACAATAAAACTCCCTATGAAATTTTATTTGGAACTTCACCAATTTATACAAAATTAAAAAATTTTGGCTACCTGTGTTTTGTGTCTACTATAGAAAAATACATAGATAAATTTCATCCTAAAGCCATGCTAGGAGTTTTTTCTGGCTATACTTTTGGTAAAAAAACCTATAAAATTTTGATCCTTGATACTTTACATATAGTAGTTTCAAGGAATGTCACTTTCCATGAAAATATATTTCCTTGTCACAAATCCTCTCTTGATATTTCTACTTCAAATCATTTGCCTGTAGTTGTTCAAGAACATTCATCTTCCATCTTTGAAAATTTTCCTACTACTCATTTATCATACACAACAATAGTTTTATCAAATCTTTCTCCTGTTTCGCAACCTTTAAACAATTCCTTGCCCATTAGAAGATCAACAGGAACTCACAATACGCCTTCTTATTTGAAAGATTACATTTGCTTCAATGTAAACACAAATCTGCAGCAAAATTTATTACCTTGTTTAGTTAATATAAATCCACAACAATATTCATTACCTTGTTCTATCAACTGTTATCATACTATTACAAATAGTTGTTCTATTCCCAAACATGTTAGTTTTTCATCTTTGTTACACCAAAACCAGCAAATGCTTGCATTACTTACTACACAGCAAGAGCCACAAACTTATGAAGAGGCTATTATTGATCCAACATGGCAAAATGCTATGCAAATGGAATTTCAAGCCCTTGAAACAAATCAGACATGGGACTTAGTACCACTTCCAAAAGGAAAAAGGCCAATTAGTTGCAAATGGATTTACAAAATTAAATATAAAGCTGATGGAAGTGTGGAAAGATGTAAGGCTAGATTAGTAGTCAGGGGTTATACCCAAAAACAAGGAATAGACTACACATAGATTTTTTCACCTATTATAAAGATAACAACTGTGAGGAGTTTAATTGCAATAGCAGTAACAAAAATGGTAATTATTTCAACTAATGTGAATAATGCCTTTGTTTATGGAGATTTACATGAAGAATTTATATGAAGACACCATCTGGCCTTGTTATCCATGACAAAAGAATTGTTTGCAAGCTCAAACAAGCTTCAAGACAATGGTACTCCAAACTATAAGATGCAATATAGTTCAAAGGATATCAGCACTCAAAGAATGATTATTCTTTGTTCTTTAAGAAGACTAATAAGATAGTAATTTTCCTTGAAATTTATGTGGATGATATTATTATGACTGGGAACAATATTGAAGAAATGAGTCAGTTGAAAGATTATCTAGATCAACAATTTAAAATTAAAGATCAAGGACATTTGAACTATTTTCTAGGAATTGAAGCAATCTAGAAAAATGAAGATATCATACTTGCTCAAAGAAAGTTTACCTTGGACTTATTGGAAGAGTTTAATTGTCATTCCTTCAATTCTGCATCAAGCCCACTAGTTCTTGGATATAAATTAACCATGGATATGGTAGAGCCTTGCAAAGATCCAACTTTATACAGAAAGTTGATTGGCAAATTAAACTATTTTACTAATACAAGACCATATTTGACTTTTTCTATCCAACATCTAAGCCAGTTTATGTCAGCACCTTGTGTACCACATATGGAATTTGCATTACATGTCCTAAAGTATCTAAATTCCATTCCCCATCAAGGAATTTTGTTGAGTTCAGAATCTTCTTGTCAACTCAATGCCTATTGTGATTCAGATTAGGCTGCATGTCCTCAAACAAGGCACTCAGTGAGTGGTTTTTATATTGTTTTGGGGAATTCTCCTCTTTCATGGAAGTCTAAAAAAAGTAAACATTAGCTTTATCTTCAGCAAAAGCTAAGTATAGATCAATGCGAAGAGTGTGTACAGAACTAGCATAGTTCACCAGATTACTTCATGAGCTTACTATTCCTAATGTGAATCTAGTTCCTCTCAAATGTGATAGTCAAGCAACAATTTATATTGCTAAAAATCCTATATTCCATGAACAAACCAAGCATATTGAATTGGACTGCCATTTTGTTCTTGAACAATTAAAAGTAGGACAAATTACTTTGCAACATGTCCCAAATAAAATTTAACTTGCTGATATCTTCACTAAATCATTACCGGGTCCTCATCATCAACAATTGTTATACAAGTTGGGGTGTCATAGTTTAAACACCCTCTAACTTGCACCGGGGAGGGGGATTGAAGTTTTATTGAAGATATTGATGTTTTAATTATTGAAGCCTGATTTTATCAAAAGAGAAGAAGAGAAGAAGAAGGCACAGAGTTCTCTATATTGCCACATCAGCAAAATCAATTATTACATGCCAGCATTGCAGTTAGCCTCGTCAGCATAAGTACAGTGACAGCTGTCCAAGCAGCTAGTTAGTTAGCCACATCAACTTACAGTTTCTACTAGCCAGCATTGTATATATAGTTATATGAATCCTCTTTGTGATTTCTTATGATCTTTTCTTACATTTGAATGAAAGATCAAAACTCCTCTTCTTCTCCACCTTCATCTCCATCTCCCTTTGTTTCTCTTGCTATTGTTTCTTCATTGATCTTCTTTATTTATTCAATTGTTCTGCTGGTCTGAAGATGTTCTTGCAGATGGAAATCATGGTGTAGCTTCCTTCAAAGATTAATAGGTAATCAAAATTGATCTTCTTTGAAGCTTTCCAACAAGGGAGAATATTAGCTGCCTCCCTCTTCATTCATTGGTTGACTTTATAGAGAACATTATTACAAACCCAATCCCTACGTGACTTGCAACCAGGTAATACTATAATAAGGTCTTTTATTACAATTAATAACCATCATTAACTCCTGTGATTACTCCATAATTTAATCACGAAATTTTCTGCTGCTTGCCATCACGTTATTGGTCCATTTTGATCTTCTTGCATGCTTTTTTGTGTTCACTATCACGTAATTTCTGCCTATCTCATTCTTCTCTATTGGGTGGCTCCTTGATGAGTCATCATTAACTGGTTTAACCACCACATGACACTTCAAATTACAAAAACAAAATAACAACTACAAGATAGGATCAATCACCTGCTGAAAACCCGGTGTTGTCAAGGACAGAGAACGGATCGACTGAGGCATGCGGAGAACACACTGACCTTAAGAACAAATTCGCCTTCCTTCGGGTGAAACAGGAAAAATTAGGCGATGTCCTCCCAGGATACAACAGTCAAACTTTTCTCCAGTTCTTGCACCAGAACAGAGAAAAACGAGTGCTCAGTAATTTCGGAAAGGGAGGAGGAAGAGAAGAAAGAATTGATATATTCAAAAAAAAAAAAACTGATTCTGATTTTGATTTTATAGAGGACGAAGAGACACGAGAAGAAAGGCTGTCTCTTCCGGGAAAACGAAAAAATAAAATAAAAAACGAACGGCGCGTCGCACAAAGGGATCCGGTGTATTCGTTTTCGCATGAGTTCCGAATTTGCAAGCCAAATTCCGAACCCAGGCTAAGATTTGCACCCCCCCTGCGCCTGCGCGTGAGAGAGCATAGCCACGGAAACAATGTTGAAGGTTAATAAATAGTGATATATATAAAGTGGGTGAAGTTCCTGTAAATAGGTAATGTGGCACTAAACAATATAGGGATGTTTTGAAAGTTAAGATGGACCCAAAACACATGGGCCTCCAACAATCCCCCCCATTTCAAAATATTCAAACAGCAGAAAAGAAAATGAAGTAGAAAAGATAATGCATCAGAACTAGTGCCTTGTAGGCTATGAACTAATTCCTAGAATATATAAGAAGTGACTGACACGACCTTTTGCGTGCGTACCGCAAGTGCACGGCCTTGTCGAAGTAATAAAATACCCTGGTGAGTGGGTAGTCGTATCCACAGGGAATAGTGTTCAGAAACAAGTGTTATCGCTATTTAGCTATGATGGGAATCGATGACGAGAAAAGTATGTATGTATAGATATAAAAGAAAATAAAAGAGTGCAAGAAGAATAATGAGGGTAGGAGAGGTAATCGATATAACGATGGGGTACCCGGACAAAGTTCCCCCTAGGACTAATGCTTCTAGTGCAAAACTTGTATTATGCTCTACAATTGATGCCTATTGAGTCGAGGATATCCTTAAACACACGGTCCCAAACCTAAGGTCAACCGTGACTAACCCCAACACTATGTCCCGGCATTAGGATTCACGTCAACCCTTCACTCTGTTGATTGCTCAACTAAGCCCCAGGGGAGTATATCTACCTAAGCCTAACACTACGTGGAGTTGCTTTAAGCTCTAGGGATTCCTAGTGATAAAACCTGTTCCTATGTGTAGTAGTTCTAACCCTTTGGTCCAGGTGGAAGAACCCTAGTCTAAATTAAGCCCCAGTGCATAGGATTCACATCACCCCAAAACCTTGGGGGAGTTTGTCTACCTAGCACTTCACTCTATTTCGACCTCTAATGAATCAAGGAATCGGAGGTAGAGAGAAATCACAACGGAAGGGAAAGGGGTACGTCGCTACCTCACAACTCTCCCTCTCAACCCTCTTCAATCTTAAGGAGTCTAACCCTATAGAGGTTGTCACACCCTCAAAGGATAACTTAATAGATTCTCAACCCTAGTGTCACATCTAAGGGAAAACAATAACAAGATAAAATCAAGATTGAAACTCAATAAAAGAACATCAAATTAAGAAAGCATAATAAAAGTCATAGAAACAATATCATCCTAGGGTTTACAAGTCCGAATACCCACTAGGGTTTAGCTCTCCATGGAGCAATACAAAATCAATAAAGAATTTAAGAAAATATGCATGAAAACCATAAAGAAAACCCCCTTGTAGATCGTATCGATGGTCTTGTGTAGTCGCGTGTCTTCTCCAACGAATCCCTTGTCAAGCCTAGGGCACACCTCGCCAAATCAATGCCGATGAGAGCTTCCCCAATAGCTTTCTTCCAAAGGATGTCGATGTCGATGCCGTTTAATCGCCTCCAAAGACCTCCAAGAACCTCTCCAAACCCTAGCCGAAAGCCCCCCAAAAGATATTCAAGTGATAGAAGGGAAGGTTCCCCAAATAGATCTGAAAACGGGCTATTTATAGGCTGAAATCGGAGTTCCACACGCCCCTGTGTTAATTCCACACGGCCCTGTGTAAAACCAGGAATTCCACACGCCCGTGTCTTAATTCCACACGACTGTGTGGAAATTCTGAAATCGTGATTTTTCGGCACTGTGAACAGTAACTTTGCTACAGTGTTTTTGCTACAGTGCACGTCCGTGTGGAATTTCCACACGCCCGCGTGAACTCTCTGAAATCCTGATTTTCGGCAACAGTGAACAGTAGCTTGCCCTTGTGAATGTGACTGCCCTTGTGCCCCTCCAATGGAGGTTGGCACACACCCACAAGTCTAAACTCGTGCCTTGTTCCTTGCTTGGTCCAAGAACTCGTCAACAATGGCGAACATAACCTATTCTTGCTTCATTCTTCTCCAAATTGGCTCCACAACCCTACAATGCACAAAAGTAAACAAATGCACACTTTTTAGTGATAAAATCTGATTAAATCAATGCTCATTGCAAGATAATAACACTTCGCATTACTATAACACGAGCACTTATCAAATCCCCCCACACTTAAGCTTTTGCTTGTCCTCAAGCAAAATAGAACGTGAAAGTACTTGGGAAGAACAATTGAAAGTGCTCGGCCTTAGGTTCACCAAAAGCATGCAAAAGAAGCATTCTACAAGTAAGGGGAACTCAAAACATTGCATAAGGTTACCAATGCTCTAGCTAAAAACTCGAATCAAAAAGGATAAAACTCGAAAATGTGTTAGTGTGTGCGATCTTACTCAAGAGAACCAACGAGTACTCCTCAAACTTTGGTTAGAAAGGACTTATTTATATACAAAAACAAAAAAAATAGTGGTGGAAGTAGTAGCTTCACACATCCTTGAAGGTAGCCCTTTCCTAGGCGGCCGCCAAAGGTGGCTTTCACTCTTTCGAGGAGGTAGCTCTTTCTACCGGGGTAGTAGCTTTCACGCATCCCATGAGATAGCTCTTTCTCTCATTAGGGCATAACTTGTATCCGACTTATGAGAGTAGCTGCATACTTCATAGGCGGTAGCTCTTGCCACCCCAAATGTATAATTAAAACAAAGCTAATATTTACAAACTCATATATTTTTTCTCTTTTTCTCTTTTCATTTTTTCCACTTTTTTTTTTTTCATTTTCATCTTTTTTTTTTCTCCTTATATATGCATTTTCCAAAGTAAAACTAAGAACAACGATAAACTTGTCCTTAAAAACTTCAAGATTGAGTTTCCAAAAGATTCCAAGAGTAAGTTGTGCAATATAAGATAATCGAGCAAAAATTCCCTAAAATTCAAGTAGAAACTAGAGCATGATAGGATACAATGTTAAAAATTCTCCTAAACTATAAGAATACACCGTTGCAACTAAGGTGAACCGCCATAGGCTACATGAGCATAAGCAATTAAACGCGCAAGTAAAGGTGTGTGCAATTTGAACTCCCCCCCACACTTAAGATGTACATTGTCCTCAATGTACGCATGCAAGCACAATAAGAATTATAACAATCAAAACATCATGTGTGAAGGTGGGCAATTGAAACAATACTCCCCTGAACTCCTAGTGGTACGTTTGATGGAGCTATGTTCATTGAGGGTTGAGTCTCAACGGGTTGTGGAGGGTACACGGTCCCATGACCATGCCTATGACTAGTACTCAAATTCCTTGCATCCAAGACCATCTGCACGTACACAAGGGGGATCAGTGAAGCTCAATAAAAGTAAAATAAAACAAAAGAAAACTAAAGCTAAAAACACCTCAAGCGTCGGTGTCGTCCGTTCTTCGATCTCCGGTGCTGCTGTCAGTGCTGATACTGGTGGATCTGGTGTTGAAAAAGAAAAGATTGACGAAGAAAAGGAGAAAATATGCTTACCGACGAAGTGAAAATCAAAAACTTCGAATATGGTCGGAAAACAACTTAAAAACTCCTTAAATGGACAAAGAGAGGGTTGGGAAAATGTAAGGAAACATCCCTTGAGTGTGGAGGCATTTAGAATTGAAAAGGCAAAAGAAGATTTTAAAATTAAAAACAACCTATCATGTTCTGTACATCCACACGGCCGTGTGGAATTTCCACACGGCCGTGTGCCTCCACTAGAAGGGTTCACAGGGGCAGTCACACCCCCTTGTGTTTCCTCTGTTTGCTTTCCAGAACATACACACGGCCGTGTGCCCAACCTGGCCAACACACGGCCGACCACAGGGGCACCCACACGCCCCTGTGGACTCTCTGGATCCCAAGAAAATCATCTAAGTGTTCCACACGGCCGTGTGGAATTTCCACACGGCCGTGTGCCATGCAGACGCTCACCCACATGGGCACTCACACGTCCCCTGTGAGCCTCTAGATGAAGTTCTTGTTCTGCAGAACATCCACACGGCCGTGTGCTATAAACATGGGCACTCACAGGGGCACTCACACTGCCCCTGTGTCTCTCGGGATGGAGAGTTGTAGCTCTGCAAAGATCCACACGGCCATGTGGAAATTCCACACGGCCGTGTGCCTTCATATGGTCGTTCACAGGGGCAATCACACGCCCCTGTGTCTTCTCTGGATGAGTTCTGAACTGTGACACACGCCCGTGTGGAAATTCCACACAGCCGTGTGTCTTCTCTGGATGACTTAGAAAAATTTGCAAGCTTTGCAAAAAATTTCAGAAACTCAAATACAACGTTCAGAGCTTGCATGTACAATAAAAATTCGACCAGAGATCCATGAAAACACACTCAAACGACCCAAAACTTCGACAATCACAATTAGGCACACTACAACACCAATAATCCATAAGAAATCACATCACACGCATAATAAAATGAAAACACCAACACTAAGCAATTATTCATGCTAAAACTAAACTAAAACCTAGAAAAGCAATAAAAACTTGGGTTGCCTCCCAAGAAGCGCTTGTTTAACGTCACTAAGCTTGACGTACCTCTTTCTTACCTCAAGGCGGCTTGAAAAGAGTGTGTTCCTCCCGACAAGATCTTGCATAGCTACTTCCTTTAAACCAAAAATCGACTTGCCGAGGTGGAGTATTTGTTGGAGGGTCCAACCATCCTACTTTTGGCCTCCAAGGAAACAATTTGGGTTGGGAATTGTCCAAGCTTAGCATAGGTGGGTCATGGGATGGTTTAAATACCCTCCCCACATCGTTTTCCCTTCCCAAAGTCTCTTTCTTGCTTTTTATGAGTTGATCAATCCCAAAGAGCGGTGCTTGTTCCATTACTTTAGGGTTTGCTTCTTCTTGTGTATTTTCATCTTGAAAGGAACATGACACTAGCAAATCCCCTTGAAAATTTTCTTCCTCACAAGCACACTGTTCTTTCAAGTAATCCAAATTCTCAACAAGATGTTCTTCCTCTTTCTTTTCAATTTCTACAGCAATGTACTCGGTATGTCTCATTTCTTCATTGTCGTTCACTACCACATCAACTCTACAAGGGTCTTGCGTTACTTGCTCAAATACTTCATGTTCCTTGGAGAGTGTGTCAAGTATCCATCCTAATTGATGCTCAAGGTTGTTGTAGGAGGCTTCATGACACTTTCGTGTGGCTTCCATACTTTGGCAAGAGGCATTGGATGCTTCAATAAAATTTTAGGAGGCTTCATGACACTTTCGTGTGGCTTCCATACTTTCGTGTGGCTTCATGACACAGTATTTTGCTACAGTACTTAGCCGAAATGCTCCCGAATTCATCGTTCTTCATCGAGGCCATTGAATTGGGCACACAATCAATGGTAGATTATGTCGATTACTTCATTTCTCTTCTTTGACGAAATTCTCCAATGCTACACGAGTTAGACTTTTGTGAATGTGACTGCCCTTGTGCCCCTCCAATGGAGGTTGGCACACACCCACAAGTCTAAACTCGTGCCTTGTTCCTTGCTTGGTCCAAGAACTCGTCAACACTGGCGAACATAACCTATTCTTGCTTCATTCTTCTCCAAATTGGCTCCACAACCCTACAATGCACAAAAGTAAACAAATGCACACTTTTTAGTGATAAAATCTGATTAAATCAATGCTCATTGCAAGATAATAACACTTCACATTACTATAACACGAGCACTTATCAGTGACTCATAGGAATTTGGTGAAATGAAATTTCTATGAACCAGCATTCCTTGTTGTAAATCAATCATCTCATAAATCACATTATCTTCTTGAAAACTGAGCAACTCTAATCGGGTTGGCACCTCTCGGCCATGTGCCAAATGCGTGGAACTCATAAGTGCTCTAGAAAATTTGCCTGAGTTTTTTCATAGAAAGCGGCTCCACTTTCACACTTATATAGGTGAATCCATCAGATGTAAAATTGCAATTATAAACACCATTCAAAATTGAACTATGGAATTCATTAAGAATCAAATTCATCTTGTATACATTGCAATTACACTATACACCATAGGAAGGGATGATAATTAGATAGTGTATCTCCAATCAAGCAATGACTTGTTTTTACCCATATGAACCTAGTTCTTGGATTCACCAATTACATAGATTGGGTTACCATCATTGTTGAATTTTATAATAGGCAACAATCCCATTCCCCTCGATGTCTCACACACAAGTTTTCTACTTAGTGCTTTAGTTAGAGGATCAGCTAAGTTTACATCTGATCTTACAAAGTTTAGTGATATCACTCCATCTTCAAGCAATTGCCTCACAATGTTATGTCTTAGGCGTATATGCTTATTCTTGCCATTATATGCTTTATTCTTAGCTCTGTATATAGCAGCCATGCTATCATAATGAATTGAAACCGAAGGGGCTGGTTTCATCCAAAGAGGAACATCGGCGAGAAAGTTCCTAATCCACTCTGCTTCAGTGCCTGTTTTCTTGAGTGCAACAAATTCAGACTCCATTGTTGATTTTGCTGTGCAAGTTTGTTTTGAAGACTTCCAAGACACGGCAACCCCTCCTAAAGTGAAAATTAATCCACTTGTTGACTTTGTTTCATTTGAATCTGAAATCTAGTTAGCATCACTATACCCTTCAAGTACTGTAGGAAAACCAAAATACTTTAGTCCAAAATTAATAGTTCCTTTCAAATATTTTAATATCCCGATTAAGGCAATCCAATGATCCTTATTTGGACTATGTGTATATCTGCTCAATCTGCAAACTGCATAAGCAATGTCAGGACGAGTACAGTTCATCAAATACATTAAACTACCAATTACTTGGGCATATTCATTTTGAGAAACACTAACCCCTTTATTCTTTCTTAAATGAAAGGCACTATCATATGGGGTTGAAATAAGTTTGCAATTAAATTGATTAAATTTCTTTAGTACTTTTTCCACATAATTTTCTTGTGAGAGCATTATTCCATCATCTGATTTAGAAATTTTAATTCCAAGAATAAAATGTGCTTCACCCATGTCCTTCATGTCAAAATTAGATGAAAGAAAATTCTGTCTCAACTACTATTTCTAAAGAGGTACCAAAAATAAGCATGTCATCTACATATAAACAAATTATAACACCCACATTATCATAAAATTTACTGTATATATATTTATCAACTTCATTTATAAAATAACCATTAGAGACTAAAACATGATTAAATTTTTCATGCCATTGTTTTGGAGCTTGTTTAAGCCCATATAAAGATTTCATAAGTTTACATACCTTATTCTTGTTGCCAGGAATCACATACCCTTCGGGTTGATCCATATATATTTCTTCTTCAAGATCTCCATTTAGAAAGGCTGTCTTAACATCCATTTGATGAATAACTAAATTGTTAATAGCAGCTAATGCAATTAAAATACGAATAGAAGAAATTCTAGTAACAGGAGCATAAGTATTAAAGTAATCAATATCTTGCTTTTGAGAATATCCTTTAGCTACTAATCTAGCTTTGAATTTATCAATAGACCCATCTGGTTTAAGCTTTTTCTTAAAAATCCATTTGCAACCTATGGTTTTAGAACCAGGCGGTAGGTCTACTAATTCCCAAGTATGATTAGTTAAAATTGAATCTAATTCACTATTAATGGCTTCCTTCCAAAACACAGCATCAAGGGAAGTAATAGCTTGTGAATAAGATTGAGGAACATCCTCCACAAGAAAAGTAATAAAATCATTTCCAAAACTATTTTCTTTCCTAGTCCTTTTACTCCTTCTTAATTCAAAATCAGAAACATCAATATTTGTAGAATCAGTATTATGAGTAATATGAGGTGACTGTGCAATGTTACCAATACATGATTTCAAAGGAAAAATATGTTCGAAAAAATCTGCATTTTTAGATTCCACAATAGTATTAGGTTCCATAATGTCGCTCTTAACAACCATGAATCTATATGCAACACTATTCAAAGCATATCCAACTAGCAAACAATCAAAAGTTTTGGGACCAATTTTCCTCTTTTTAGGATCAGGTAGTAATACTTTTGCTAAGCAACCCCAAACTTTAAGATATTTTAGATTAGGTGCATATCCTTTCCATAATTCAAAAGGAGTTTTACCAGTCTTCTTAAAAAGAATTCTATTTTGAATATGACATGCTGATAAAATAGCTTCTCCCCATAAATTATTAGGAGCACCTGAACTAATTAACAAGGCATTCATCATATCCTTAAGTGTTCTATTTTTCCTTTCAGCTATTCCATTAGAATCAGGAGAATAAGGAGGAGTAGTCTCATGTATTATACCATGGTTTTCACATAAAGTTTTCAGAAAATTATCTTCATATTCCCCACCTCTATCTGATCTAAGTTTTTTAATTTTCTTATTTAGTTTATTCTCAACTTCAGTTTTAAAATTTACAAACATTTCACATGCTTCATCTTTTGATCTAAGCAAATATAAAACAGTATATCTAGAGAAATCATCAACAAAAGTAATATAATATTTCTTACCTCCTCTAGTCATAGTATGTTTTAAATCACTTGCATCAGAATGAATTAAACCTAACAATTCAGATTCCACTTTTAGACATTATTAACTTATCTGACTTGAAGGCGACTTTTATTCCAGCCTTTCGAAGTAGTGAGACAGATACTAGATTAACACGGATATCAGGGGCATGTAATACATCATTCAAAATTAAAGTTTTCCCTGATGTAAGTTTTAGAAGTACATTTCTTTTTCCAAGAACAGGAGATGGTGATGAATCTCCCATGTACACTTGTTCCTCACCTTTGGCTAAAGGAATGTAAGATTGGAAAGCATTCCTATCTGCAAAAATGTGCCTCGTGGCTCCAGAATCTACGATCCACTCTTTAGCATCCGACACCATAAGTGCTTGAGAAACAACAGCAGCTATGACTTTATCATTACCTCCTTCAGTTATGTTGACTTTAGGTATTGTCTCCTTTGGTTCTTTCTTGTAATAACAATGAGACGCATAATGCTCTGGTTTACCACAAACATAACACGCACCTTTCTTTTTGAAAGTAGTTTGATAAGCATTATTAGTTTTAAAGCCGTCCTTCTTTTGTCCCTTGAATCTTTGGTTAGAACCTTTGAATTTGTTTCCAGTTCTTTTGAAGTTCTTTGGTTGTCTATTGAAAATCTGAATTTTATTTTATCCTTCTTCAATGAGATTTGCTTTGGATGAGAATTCCTTGACCTTTTCTGCATTATCCCTTTGGCGATTCTTCTCCTCAATTCGGATGTGCACAATGATATCTTCAAGAGTCATTAATTTCTTTTTATGCTTCAAGTTGTTCTTGTAGTGCTTCCAAGATTTAGGCAGATGTTTTATGAGGAAGCCAGCAATGAACGCATCAGGTAGGATGATTTCTTCATTTTTGAGATCATTGACCAAAAGATGGTAATCATGAATTTGTGATGACACATGCTTATCTTCAGTCGTTTGAAAATCAGAAAAATTCTCTATTTCATATTTCTGATTTCCAGCATCTTCAACTACGTACTTCTTATGCAACGAATGCCATATCTCTTTTGCAATCTTGAAATTACAGTAGATGTCGTACAGTTCGTTGGAGAGGGTACTCAGAATAGCATGACAACAGATCTTGTTTCCCCTTTCCCATGTTGGTAAGGTCTGTGCAAAATCTTGAGATGTTGTCTCCGGCATTGCGTCAGACAGTATGTGTGCGAGATTGAACATGTCAAGCGCGGAGTAGACCTTCTGTTGGCAGCGTTTAAAAAACGATCCGGTGAATTGGTCGATCTTGGAGACATCCGGGAGGGACTTCGCAGTGGTGATCGCGTCCTCCATAAAATTTGTTCATAAGATTGCTGAAAACCCGGTATTGTCAAGGATAGAGAACGGATAGACTGAGGCGTGCGGGGAATGCACTGACCTTAAGAACAAATTCCCCTTCTTTCGGGTGAGGCGATGTCCTCCCAGGATACAACAGTCAAACTTTTCTCCAGTGCATTCGTGTCCGCATGATGCGCCTGCACGAGTTCAGAATTTGCAAGTATGAAGTAGAAAAATGGAAAGATTTCACCAAGTAGTAAAGCGCATCCCAACACAACACAATCTTGAGAAATCTTGACAAACAACTCCCACTTGAAGCTGTGTACCAAAGATGTAACTTGAGATAATTTGGGGAAAAAAAAATTGAGGCTAAAACACTAAGAAAATAGCTATCAAGCTTGAGAAATCTTAGTCTCTCTCTTATTTTCTTCCTCAAGTACGATTTTGTGCTTTTTCCAATTTCTTCCCATCTATTGTTTTCTTTAAAAACAAGATTCTTAAAATCATATTAGCACCTAGTCGAGTGGCTATTGATTTCTCCTGAATTGTTGCAAAGCCTAGGTGCTAATACGTAGGAGCTAAAAGTTGGGTTCTATGGTTGGCTACCTATCTTTTTTGTACTATTAAACTAATTCTGTTATTTCTCCAACTAAGCCCAGAGAAGCGCACGCGCACACACACACATATGCAAGTGCGTCATCTACGAAAGTTCGTGATAAACTGTTGGATTAAAATCCAACATTATCTACTATTTCATGAGTAGTATTATCATGTTTATAAATAGTAGAACAGTGAAAAGTGGGATGCATGATATAAAAACCAAACACTCACCTAGTAACACATTTGTGTAGGTCTCTTTCTATCATAGCACTATATCTAACTGTGAACGTTCAAACAGTTGACGTATCCATTATATATATATATATAATTGAACGGAAATATTTAAAACTGATTTTGAAAATGAATTTATATAAATAAACTTAAAATTGAAATATATAATTTTAATTTTATGCTTTTTGGTCCTTCACGTCGCCAACTATAATGAGGTCATTCGAGTACTCATGACTAGTATCGGCTCACCAATGAGGTTTGTGGATGTTGCTAATGAATTTATATAAATAAACTTAAAATTGAAATATATAATTTTAATTTTATGCTTTTTGGTCCTTCATGTCGCCAACTATAATGAGGTCATTCGAGTGCTCATGACTAGAGGTGGGCACGGGCCCAAAAAAAACCGGCCCGGAACGGGTTGTGGAAACCCAACCCGTTGACCCGGCGGGTTGACCCGCCGGGCCAAACCCAGTTTGGAACCAGGTTTGGCCCGGTTTTAAAAATTTTCAGAATTTTTTTTCTATTTTTTTTAATTTTCTGAAATTTTTATTATTATTTTCTATTTTCTGAATTTTTTTATTTTTTTTAATATTTTTTAGCGGGCCAACCGGCCCGGCCCGCCGGTTCAACAGTGAAGCCAGGCCGGTTCCGGGCCCGGCCTCCTGTGATCCGGACCCGCCGGGTCTGACGGGTCAACCCGGCCCGGCGGGTTCTACATCCATGCTGGGCCGGGTCCGGGTCGGGGGCCTGTGAATCGCAACCCGGCGGGTCGGGCCCGCCGGGCCGGTTAACCGGCCCGTGCCCATCTCTACTCATGACTAGTATCGGCTCACCAATGAGGTTTGTGGATGTTGCTATGGGACTTGAATGGAAGATGCTCATGACACGTACCGGCTGACCAATGAAGTTTGAGGATGTTGCTGTGGGATTTGAATCGAAGATCTCGAGAGTAGTTTGGTAAGTATATAACAATTGAATTTCAATTATTTTGGTTATAAAAATATTGGCTTAGATATCCAAAAACTTTTGGTGCATTTTCAAAAATGTAAGAGCTTGTTTTGGGGGCATTTGAAAACTTATAGGGTATGAGCCCCTTTACAAAATTAAACTTTATATAAAATATGAAGCGAAGGCAAAATTGGACAATATTGGAAAAGTTATATATTATATAATTGTGTAAGAATCTTGATTTGTGCAAAAATTTAAAAAAAAAATCTTTAAAAAAAAATTAAAAGCAACTTTATCACACCCATAAATTTTAATATTTCTAAAATATAACCACAATTATAATTTTTTTCCAATTAATATATCAACATGTAAATGTTTTATATCAAGATTAATATACAAGCTAATGGTTCAAAAATATTTAGCTATAATAAGTCTACAAGTATAAATATAGTAATTAAATATAATTATATAACATAATTGGCAACTTTTCTTATATTCCAAAGAGTAAATAGAGCATGAATGTCAAAGGAGTTACAAAGAAGAGTTTGAATTACATTGAAAAACAGATGATTCCTTTTTTTTTTTTTCTTCTTCTTCTTTATTTTTCTTAAAAAATAGATGAAAAAAAGTGAAGCACAACGCAGGTGTGGATAACTTCAACTGGAGTTCACATCATAATTCCTCATCAAAGTGATGCACTTAAAAACAAGGAAAGAATTGATAGGAGAGAATCATTTAAGAATAACGTTGAAAGAAGGAAACAGAAAGACAATGACACCAAAATAAATAAATACATAAAATATGTAAAAGATTATTATTTTTATTATATTATTATCCCATCTTAATCACAAGTTGAGATTATGCTTAAACTATTAAGATGGATATATGTGCATAGACTTTGCCATATTTCCTTTATATATGTATAAATATGTAGAATGTATGTATGTATGTCATGCACATCAAATAAGCTATTGTGAAGCGGGTATTAAAAAAATTATAAAATTTATTAATGATATGATATTTTCATTTTATTTTTAAAAGTCATGTCAAGAAACTTTTGAGAAAGAAAACTAAAAAATTTTCCTTTTAGCTATATTTTTTATATTAGTTTGAATTTTTTTTTTTTATAAACATGCATCTATACTAATTCGTGAATCTCGGTTACATATTTATTATTTCAAATATATATTTTTATATCTCTAATATAAATAGTTGTACCATATGATAATATTAAGGTAGCAAAAAATATTTTTCCAAGTATTTGAAAAATTCAAAGATATCTAAATATTGGATTTTGACATGGAGATAATTAGATATATCAAAAACCCTAATCTTGAAATAAAGTTAAGAATTTAAGAAATTCATTTTTAATATGGTTTGGGATTTGGCAATCCCAAATATTGTTTTTTAATATATATTTATATATAAAGTAAATTTTTTCAATAAATTTATCATTGTTAGTTTGTTGAAGAATCGCTTGATTTCCAAGCCATGCATGCACGTTACTTCTAAATGCAATATATACACAAACACACACATTTAAAGTCATCACGTCCAACTAAAGTTAGTGCCACTTATCTCATCCCAGCCAATCAAAAACAAAATTAGTTCACAAGCGCACACATGCCTATCCAATCCAAATCAAGAAAAATCAAACGAAATTAGATAATAAAACAATATAAAACTAAAAATAAAATTCTACAATATCCTTTTCTTTTTTTTTTTTTTTCCTTCTTTCCCACTAATAAATCCAAAGTTCCAATCTCATACCACCACATGTTATTTTCCTTTTGCCATTTGCAATAAGTATATAAACAATAAATGTACACCAAAAAAAAAAAAAATCCAAATAATCTACAAGAAATTTCATAAGAAAAGAATTTTTAAAAATCACTCTAAACTTATCTGATCCAATGTAGTATGGAACCGGCTGTAAAAAACCAAAAGTATTACTCCCAAACCATCGGACCCTGATCGAGTCCAAACCACTTCCGGTTCAACTCCATCAAACTTGTATCATTTACCTCACAAAACCTTCTTTCCCACCCGGCCGGTTCAACCGGTTCAGATCCCAACCCGGGGGTTCGGTCCTTTGAATTCATATTGATCTCATTCCTCCAATCCGCCACGTAAGCAGACACCCTTCTCCTAAACTTGGTCCTGAACTCAGGCCAAGCCTGAAACTTATAATGGTTCACCACCGCCCGTTTAGATCCAACCGATTCTGTCCGCCAACCCTCACCCAACCCGAAATGGTGAACGACATTCACCAGCGATCTCGTCACTGCTCGTAAGAATACCACTGACTTATGCCTCTCCTGCGCACGTGCCCTGCACGTGTACCCTTGAGTTACACCATTTCTCGGGTGCTCTTTCCTTCCCGACGGACCGAAATCACGGCAAGGAACCGAGACCTGACCGACCCGGTCGGATTCCGGTTCGGTCGGGAGGATGGACCGGACCATGGTCCGGTTCGGTCGGGCCGACGCGGCCCAGGCCGGGCTGAATAGGAACTCATCCACGTCGATGAACGCCATCCAGTCGCACGAATCTCGATGCGCCGCCACGCAGTGAGAGAACCCGGCCTCCTGCGTCTTGGCCCACGGCCATAGAACCGTGCTGACGTCATGGCCTTCTAGAAGCAGCCGATTAATCGCCGATTCTAAATCGTCCTCGCTGCCGTTGTCGTAGATGATGAACCGGTCAACGCCGATCGCCGAGTGGTACGTCACCCATTCGCGGAGGAATTTCGCGACGTCGCGCACCATAGTGCAGGCGCACACTAGCGGCGGCCTCATCTTATCCTGCGCCGCAGAAGGGTGGGGCCCGCGTGAGGAGTGTTTGTAGGTAGCTAATGACGGGAATGCCCTCGGGTCACGGTTGAGCTGAAGGGAAACGCGGAGGGCATCGCCGGAAGAAGGGTTGAGGTTGGGGTGAGGACAACGGAAGACCTCTTGGACGGAGCTGGTGACGGGAGTGAAGGCGATGACGGCGCCGTCGCCGGAGAGGAAGACGCAGCGGAGTTCGGTGGCAGGGAGGTTCACGCCTTGGCGCCGGTTGTTGATGCCCTTGGCGAAGACGATGACGTCATCGGGAGTCGAGATCGATTCGTAGACGAGTTTGTTCCATCGGAGAAGCTCGGATGGCGGGGCGGCGCCTGGGATTTGCGGCGGAGAAAGGCGGCTACGAGCGGAAGGAGGGATGGGGCAGCGGAGAGTTTGGCGGCCGGAGGACGGGATGACGCCGGAGAGAACGGCGGGGGAGATGACTTCGTTGGGGAAATGGCAGGAGAGAGGGGTGGACGGAGGGGGAAAGCCGAGAGGGAGGAGGATTAGGGTTTCCCAATCGGGGAAGAGAACGGCGTCGATTGAGGGTTGAGAGTGGAGACGGAGAGGGAGGGGGTGATCGAGAAGGGCAAGGGATTGGGTGTGGCGGCGAGGGAGAGGGATGGAGAAGTCGGTGACAGGGCCAGAGCCGGCGCCGGGCAAGGAGAAGGATCGCCGGAGATTGATAGAGACGATGAGGATCGTGGAGACGATGAGGGCGAAGAGTAACGCCGGAAACCGATGGAGCTTCATCTTCGAAATTTTCAAATGATCGAGAACGAAAGAGAAACGATTGAATATATATTTATATATACAATGGAGATGAATAGACGCCTAATAGGACTGGGTTTTTTTGCATTATTATACCTGTAAAATTGGAAAATTATAAAGGGTAATTAAATGTATGTATAAATATTAATTAGGGATGGATTTGATATAATAATTTTTAATTGATATTTAAAAAATCTTATATTATCTGATTATTTAGTGAGCTGATATGTTGGGGATATTGTTATCTGTTTTTAATTTTAATTTTAAAATTTTTAATTATTTTAAATTTCTCAACTGTACATTGCAGCTAAAAAAATGGATAAAATTGGTACTGTATAAGATAAGTGCTAACTGTAATTTTATTATTAATTATAAAATGTAATTGAAAATATCTTTAAAATTTTTTAAATATTGAATAATTAAATTATATAATAAAATTATATCACTAGGAAATATAAGACTAAAATATTTTTTTTTTATTTGTGTTGGTTGCTATGATTATAAGAATAATTAGGAAGTATTTTTATAAGAAAAATAAAAATAAATGAATGGTCTGTAAATAATTAATATTAGGAAAATATACATGTCATGTGATTTATTGATGATGGGTATATAAAGGTTTTATGCATGGAAAGAGGTAAAATGGTCCTGCGGAGTATCTTTCACTATATGGGTTCTTTTCATATCTCAACTTCGCCCTTGGTTAAAATTACAGTAATGTCCTTTTGATTGTGAAAGAGATATTACTTGTTTGATTTTGTATTAAATTTACTAGAATATCCCTGGAAAGATTTTCTAATTTCTTGTTTACCCTTGTAAAAAGAGAATTTTCAAACCAAAATGAAATTAACGTTATCTATTTTTTTATTATTATTTTTATTAACGAAAATCACATTATAATTTTTGTGTGGCATGGAAGTGTCTTGGTGATGGGGTGGCGTTTCAACTAAGCTTGCTTTTGTATTAAATTCTTCACCTTCATCAATCCAAGAATTAACTAAAATTGACCTTATAACATCCAATGCGTTGTATGAGCCCCTCAAATATATTATTATTATTATTATTATTTATAAATTATTTTGTTTTGATAAATATGGATAAGTTAAGTGTATTTACAGACACGTGAGGAGCTGAGCTCTATAACACGTGTCTTTTAGGTCCACTACATACATTAACTGGGATTTGAACCTGTCTATTTAATGAAAAGAACGTTTTACACATGGAACCAGTATCAATAAACCAGAAGGGTATTGACATTTATAAATAATTTGTATATTAATATTTTTTGAATAAGTTAAATAAATTTATTTTTGGTAAAGTTATTTTGATAGCATTTTGGTCTGAAAATTAAACTCATATATGTGTATTTATTTATTTATTATTAGTATTAAAGCATTAATTCATGCACACTCAAATTTTTACTTTTTTTAAACTAATATGTCAACACAAATATTTTCAAATTTTCTAGAATATCTACACAATATATAAACTACGGTCAAGTTATTTAAATATGTATTGCTTGAGGAAAGGAAAGGCATCCTTGTACATGAGTTTAGTAGTTTATATTGAATTAATTAATTTTAAATTATCATATGATAATATATTAATAAATGAGGGTTAATTTATTTCCACACGTAAAGCGTGACACAGAATAAATAAGTAGAAAGAATGCATAACGAAGGCGTGTCCTTTTTTTCACATACATCCCCATAAAATCTCTATATTACATACTAACATTGTGGAATTATTTATATAGCTAACAAAAAGTTTTAATTAATAATTAATATCAGGCTGTGTTTGAGTTCAATTAATTTAATAATTAAAAAAAAACTCTTAGTAAGATAAAGACCATTGCCAACCACCTTTGGGCTCATTGGCATCGAAAAATAATGAGAATAAATCTTAATTCATATAAAAAAGAGAACATATATTTTAAAGTAGTAATTTCATGCTTATGCAAGCTTGGATATGCGCCATGTTTATATTGTGTGTGTGTATATATATATATATATATATATATATAAAAAGGCAGCCAAACAATTAAATCATTTTAAATTGATAATTTATTATCAACAAAGAGAAAGTAATAGTCTTATAAATATTATGGACTCATAGTTAAGCAAGAGATGCAAACATATGTTAAAAAAAATATATTGGTCTTATTTTACAGCTATAGCTAACAAATAAAAAAACCTTCCTAAAGAATATTAATTAAAATAAATTTTAAAATAATAATAATAATAATAATAATAATGCCAAGACCATTTGATTTATTTACATTAGGTCTTTTAATTATGATATTCATTCAACTGAAAAAATAAATTTGAATCTTAGTTTGTGCTAGTAAGAAGCACCCATTTGAAAGATTTCAGCTCCTCATATTTGCTTGTCCCATATACATGTGTTGTTCTTATTTGTATAATAATAATAATAATAATAATAATAATAATAATGGGCTGAAGAAAAATCAAAGTGCTTTTGCCCGCCAAGTTGGAGGCGGCTCCAAACTGAAATAGCGACCTTGAAAGTGAGTCACAAAAATAAGCCCTAACTTTTTCTTCAATTCAACACGCGTGGACTCCTTCTCATCATCTTCTTTGTCTTTTCTTTTCTTTGTTTTTGTTTTTATAATTTTGAAAAGTCTCCTTGTAAAAAATAAAATTTTAATTAAATACTTGTATAAAATAATATTTATTTATATATGTATTTATAAATTATTCTAATTACTTATATACTCCTTTGCCAAAAAAATCAACTAAAAACATTTTGTTAAAAAAACTTGAAATTTTTATGTTTGCTCTCTTTTTAATTCATTTTGTAAACAGAAAAGACAATAATGATCAATATGTTTTTATAAAATTTATATGTTCATTTTTATTATAAAATTATATAAAAAATGTAAATATTTTATAAGGTACATAGATGAAAATGATTTTTATGTGGGTACGCAAGCAATTTTCTTTTTCTTTTTAAAAAAAATTCAATATTGTGAGGTTAGTTTGGTTGTTTATTTTAGAAAATAAATTATTTATTAGTATGCTTACATTGGTCAAGTAGCTTGTGTGGCATGCAAGCCTTTGGAAAGGCAAATTACCTAAACTGCCCTCTATGCTTCTTTCTTTTCACCCCTCAATTATTTGGAAAATTTATGTTAGATTAGTTTTCTTCATATCCCACGATCTGATGGCGAAATGACAACATAATGGAAAAGGAGGTCTTTGGATTCCTTAGCACGATCTGTTTTTTCTTTCATTTTTTTTAATTTTTTAATTTTTATCTCTCTTTATTTACTGATATAAAATTTATAAATTAAAAAGCATCTAAGCTTCATGTTTGACGAAGTCAGAAATGTCTTTTACGGAGGCCAAATAAATAGACTTTTTAGATGAGGTAAACATTTTTTATAAATATATACATATATATATTGAGGAAAATAATAAACGTTGTTGGTCAGGTAAGTATGAAAATATATCGCCAACGATCCTTGGGTCAATTGGCACACTCGAATAGGGGTGCGCTTGTCGTCTGTTGTCAAAAAAAAAAAAAAAAAAAGTATGGCCATATTTACTAATTTGTAAAGAGCTAAACAGCCATGGCCCTTTTACTTGTCTTATATATTTTAAATAAATTGGCTATATTTATATAAGAGGAAATTACCAAAAACACCTCCAAAGTTTGCAATATACACAGATTCTCCCTCTAAATTTGAATATCCATAAAAACACCTTCCTTTTGAATATAATGATTTTTAAACCCCCCCAAGCATCTAACAGTGATTAATAGAATTAATTTTAAACTTTTTGGACGAAATTGTCCCTTTGCATGGGAAGTTGTGGCTCAAAACAGGTTGAGGCTTCTTCAAAGACTTGTTCTTAAAGGAGAACTTCTTCCTTGGGACAAGCTCAGCAGAGAGGGCATCTAGGGATTCTTTCAAATCGGAAATGTATTTGAGAGAAGAGCGAACATCGTAGAAAGGCAAGAAGTAGGAGTTATCAGCGATGAGGCGCTCAAGGTCGGCGATCATGGCTGAGAGGGCTTCTAGCTGAGGCTTCACGACGGGCTTGGCAGAGGGATTGAGCACACGGAGGCAGGAGAGTTCCACATCGATGGAGCGCTTAGCGTCGGAGAATCGAGAGAGGAGGGAGGCCACGGATTCGAAGGATGGGGCGGCTTCAGATCCAGATCCGGATCAGGTTTTGCGAGCCTGGAGAAGGTTCTCGAGGCGCTCAAGCATCAAAGCGTGCTTCTTCTCGAGGGCATCGGATGTTACCGGATTTGGGTTTGATCCTTCCATTTCGAATCTCCGACGAACTCCGATAGAGGAAGCGGTTTTTCCTTTGTATGTTTCCCCTTTAATTTGATATGGTTGCATTATGTAGTGTTTAATAGTATCAGTTTAAGAAATGAGGTTTTCGTTTAAAACAAGGGGTTTCTGTTTAAGAAATGAGGTTTATGTTTAATTGTTTAATAGTATCAGTTTAAGAAATGTGGTTTTCGTTTAATAAATGAGGTTTTCGTTTAAACAAAGAGGTTTCCGTTTAAAAAAAGAGGTTTTTGTTTAAGAAATGAGGTTTCTGTTAAAATAACATTACAAAGGCAAGGAACTTGGAATGGGACAAGAGATTAAAGTCATGCACTCTTGGAACAAGAAACATTAACTACTCATGCATGCTTAGAGACAATAAACATTAAATACTCATGCATGCAACAAATTAATTACTTTTCTTTCCCTAGACCTTGCTTGAAGATGAGAAATGAGGTTTCTATTTAATTGTTTAATAGCATCAGTTTAAGAAATGTGGTTTTCGTTTAAAAAAAAAGGTTTTCGTTTAAACAAAGAGATTTCTGTTTAAAAAAAAAGAGGTTTCTGTTTAAGAAATGGGGTTTCTATTAAAATAACATTACAAAGACAAGAAACTTGGAATGGGACAAGAGATTAAAGTCATGCACTCTTGGAACAAGAAACATTAACTACTCATGCATGCTTGGAGACAATAAACATTAAATACTCATGCATGCAACAAATTAATTACTCTTCTTTCCCTAGACCTTGGTTGAAGATGAGAAATGAGGTTTCTGTTTAATTGTTTAATAGCATCAGTTTAAGAAATGTGGTTTTCGTTTAAAAAAAGAGGTTTTCGTTTAAACAAAGAGATTTCTGTTTAAAAAATGGGGTTTCTGTTAAAATAACATTACAAAGGCAAGAAACTTGGAATGAGACAAGAGATTAAAGTCATGCACTCTTGGAACAAGAAACATTAACTACTCAATCATGCTTGGAGACAATAAACATTAAATACTCATGCATGCAACAAATTAATTACTCTTCTTTCCCTATACCTTGAAGATGAGAAATGAGGTTTCTGTTTAATTGTTTAATAGTATCAGTTTAAGAAATGTAGTTTTCGTTTAAAAAAAGAGGTTTCAGTTTAAAAAAAGAAGTTTCTATTTAAGAAATGAGGTTTCTGTTAAAATAACATTACAAAGACAAGAAACTTGGAATGGGGCAAGGATAGTAGAAAATTTAAGCGGGAACGTCGGCGGAGGAATGACGGCTCATGAATAGAGAAGATGGGAACGCGCGGCGAGCTTGTTGTCATCCTTGTCGAACCGGAAGTAGGCAAGGAATGGAGTGATTGGGCCATAACGGAAGGCGAAGATCTCACCGATAGTAAGATCTTCCTTGGGATGAGCGGTCATGCCCATGAAGAGTTTGCCCGAGAAGTCTTCACGGACTAGAGTGGAGATGTCGCCATTGGTGGTGGAAAGCGAGAGGAGATAAGAGGGGGTGACGAGGAGGAGGAGGAGGGAGTGGAGCATGTCGTTGCCGTCGAAAAGATGGTGAGGACCGCGAGGGAGATATTGAGGGTTGGGGCCGTTGCGGATGTAGGCGCCACCTGCGAGGCAAGGTGGTATACGGCCATGAATGATGGGGCATTGGGTTGGGGGGAGCTCGGAGTCGGGAGGAGCTCGGAGACGCGGGTGAAGTTGTTGGAAGGACTCTACGGGGGTCGATGGAGGGCCGGAGAAGAAAGCGGAAAAGGGGCAGATGAAAGTAGAGGAAAGAGAATCCATGGTGGATTTTTCCCACAATGTTCAAGGCCAAATAAAGAATTTCACAAGATGGACCTAGTCTAAGTGATCTACAGGGGGCAAAAAAAAGTAAAACAATAAAGGAAGAGCTGTTTGGGGTATTCAAAACTTGCAGAGGCTGACTGGGAAGTTTTGAATTCCCCAAGGGGTAAAAAATAATTTTCCCTTTATATAATGAAAATTTACCTTAACAAGATTTGAAGCTAATTTAATTATTAAAAAAATTTTAACTTCCATACTAATAAAGATAAACATGAAAATATTTTATTTACAAGGGAGATATGCAACTTTTAACCTTTTCAAGGTCTTTATACAAATGCCCTTTTTTTTTTTTTTTTCTTCTCATGTATCCTTCAAATTAGGATTAATTATCTATTTAACCTTCAAAATTTTCAAAGCTTATTCAACTCCAACACAGTTTTATTTTATTTTTAATTTTAAGCTTGAACTTATTTTGGGGGAAAAAATTAATATGCTAAGGGAACAATTTTTTTTATTTAATTAATATTTATTAAATAGCAAATATCACGGAATAAATTTATATTTTAAATTTTAGTTAATCATTTTTTACTTATCTAATTATTTTAATGTTCTAAAAGAAAAATAGTAACCGTTCCAAGTTATTTAACAACATGTATGGTATTGTATTAATAATTTGGCTCTAATTATTTAAATGTTCTAAAAGGAAATAGTAACCGGCAAATTTAATATTACATATATATTTTTTTTTATGCTCCATGTTGCAATCATGAAAGGTTATTTATTATCTAAAATTACATATGTCCCAAGAATAATTTATATTTAAATTATACCGATTAAAAAAAATCATATTTACATGTAGTAGTCCTCACAAAGCACTCATATTTAAGCATATACCTTGAAGTTAAAAAAAAAAAAATCAATAGTATTAAATAGACAAAGGAATAGGGAAAAAAAATAATGAGATTATACGTATTTCTTTAAAATTTTAGTTCAACTACTTTACAAAAATCACTTTGAATATTTTCTATGACGAAAACAAGTATAGTCAGCTATAATTTAACTTGTGCATTCTAGTAAATCTTAATGTCAGATAACAAGAGAGGTATATTTACAAATACTAGTGTTTTGTAGGTATATAAAGGTAAATATTATTTTTACTAATGTATACATGCAAATATAACATTTTTAAAAGCTATACATGTATAAAAATCTCTTATGTAAAAGTTAAAACATGATAATATTTAACTTTTTAGGAAAAAGGTAAATTATTAATTTTTCCTCAATAAATTTTACTCTCTACAACTTTTTTTTTTTAAAAAAAAATAATTTGTTTTACAATCCGTCTATGTTGGCATACTTTTGTAAAAAGAAAATAAAATAAGGTCATACCCAAGATAAGTTTGAGACCAACTTGAATAATACCATACCTTCTGTTGCTTTGAGCCCATGACTCATGTTCAATTGATTACATCATTGACTTAATGTTTAATATATATATATATATATAATAAAGATTATTATAGTGTTTTTGTCAAGGTTGGTGCCCTTGGTTATGGTTTTCTTATTAACTTTTGTTTGAAGCTTTCATCAACGGTGATAGCAACCCTATTTGTCTTTTGTTATGAATGAATGGTATTTGTGTGATAGCCGGTAAGGAAAAAAAAAAGAGGGGAAAAAAAGAGAAGATAAAAACATGTATTAAAAAAATTATAAAGAGTACAAAATAAGAGAAAAAAAAGTATTAAAAGTTATAAATTAAGGTCATACAGAGATTTGACCAAATTAAGGGAAGAAGTATTAAATGTTAGTTGAAGCCCAAGTTCGTAAAGTTATCTATGGGCATAGAGTTACATAGGACTAGGATCCATGTAGGCAAGTGATTGCCGTCGGAACAAGAGATCATCAATACAAGTAGGGGCATGAAACTGATTACAACCAAAACATATGTGGAGCACAAGTCGTTCAAGACAGGCATAGATGTGGATTGGAGCATAAACATATGGTGTGAGTGGCGTGGTGAGAATAGTTTCTATGAGACCTTATAAAAACATGTGCACAATCACAACATGTGGTGATAGGTGACCCTTGTAGTTAGCATGTGTCCAAGTGAATTAATTGGGTGGTTGCTAGTTGGGTAGTCCTAAGATGTGAGGAAAACAACTACATACATAGCAAAGTGAAACTTTCCCTTCCTAGCGTGTTTGAATAGGAACTTAACTAATCTGCTAACAAATCCAATTAATTGGATAAATAGCAAGCCAAAAAGCTAAGCACAATAATCTGTAAATGTAAGACATCATATTTAGCATTGAAAACCTCTTAAGTGGAGAGGAAAAACTATGTGACTAGTAAGGCACTTAAATATTTCATTGTATCACTATCGCCAATAGGATTATAAAATTCTCTTTGGATACAAACTAGAGGCTCACAACAACAACAATATCTTCAAGAATCACTATACTTGGCTCGTTAACAATATACTCTTCATCACTAAATGTGAATAACGAAAATAGCATAAAAAAGGCTCTAATCTCAAGAGGAAATAAGTATCTACAAGGAGTACCGAAAAGAGGTCAAATGAAAAATAAAGCCTCTTTAATGAGAAGTGCATCTTACAAGGATGCATCTCATGAAATTTGAGTGAACTCAGACATTCTTTCATCCTCTGATAGTCTTATAGAAGCTTAAATCTTTCATTCATTCGTTCTTTCTTTCTTCTTTAGTCTTCAACATCTCTGTTGTTCTTTTCTTCTTCTTTGTTTTTCTTTCTTTCTCTAGTACGTTGTAGCTATCACCCATACATCCACACACTTTTCTTTTCTTTTCTTTTGCAGTTTTTATGATTTAAATGGCAAAGTTTTCAAACACACTAAATAGGACAATAGCCAACAAATCTCCTACTCTGCTTTATTTAGTGGGCTTGACTAAGCCCACTCTTCAGCTGCATACTTCAAGTTTCTTCTAGGTAAAGCCTTTGTCAATATATCTGATTTATATTCACTAGTAGGCCCCTTTTTTTAAGTATAATTGTTTAGATCTAGAACATCATGAATCTAATGATACCTAACCTCAATATGCTTGGATATTGAATAAAATGTTGGGTTTTTGGAGAGGTGGATGGTGATTTGACTATCAACGTAGATAATATACGTCTATGATTGCATGCACAACTCTTCAAGAAATTTCTTCATCCATAAAGCTTTCCTGCAACCTTTAGTAATGGTAATGTATTTAGCTTCTATATGGATTAGGTGGCATACTTTTATAGTTTTGATTGCCAAAAGATTGCTTTCCCTTGCAAAGGTCATTAAGAATCCCAAAATAGATAACCTAGAATCAGCATTAGCTCCTATATCTAAATTAATATACTAATCTAGATAAGCTCACCATTGCCAAAACATAAACATACTCAAGAAGTGTCTCTCATATATCGCAATATCTGCTTTACCGTTGCCTAATGTTCTTCTCTAGGATTTGAGAGAAATGGTCTGTAAGTTGCATGTTGTTTGTATGTATAAGGAACTTACTTATTTCTTCCCTTCCTTTGTTACTTGTAGAACATCATTTTGAGCTAAGCTTGAAATGATCTGCACGTCGAGAATTAACAGCATTGGCTTTACTCATATTTAATCTTGTTAGTTCCAATGGATGTATTGTGGGTTAGATTTTACTCAATGTCTCATGCAAATTCTCACAATATCACACATAAACCAAAGAGAAAAGAGGCACTCAAAATTGGTTACCCAGTTTAACACAACACTTACCTATGTTTGGGTGCAAGCTTGGAGATAAAAATCCCCTTAAAGAGGGGAATAGATATGAGTACAACTCTCACACTCATTTTCACATAGGTAAACAAGAACCCTCTCTAGATTGCCAGATGCCCACTCTCTCACCCACACACTTGAATCTCTCTTTTGGCTCATCCTAAATGTTAGAGCAAGGTCTTTTATATATGCCTCCATGTCCAAATATAGCACCTCTCTCTTTTAGAATCTCCACGACTCATAATTTGGACACATTCCAAAATTAGACGTTACAACTCCTGTTGTAATTGAGCTTGCTATGCGGCCCACTTAGCGATCTTGATTGAGTTGCAGCTTCCTTTATAACGCAACCTATAGTGTTCAAGTTTGAGTTAATGTAGTTGAATCCTCCTGATCTCGACTTATCAGCAACTAGCTTGCATTCTCACGTCCTTATCAGCAGTACTCTAGAGGGTCATACCCACATAATGTGTCTCTATCATACCAAAGATAGTCTTAAAAAAAATCTTTAACAATCTTCAAATCTTTTACTAAACTTGATTTCCAAGTCATCCAAGTTCAGTGATCTTATGATCTTTCCAAACTTGATCTTCATTCATCCAAGTTTGATCTTTCAAACTTGATCTTTAATCATCCAAGTTTTATCTTGACAATCTTCTCCATATGTGATAGTATCTACAAATATATCAGCCCATAAATAGCTTCAATGAGATCTTGGCCTCCAAGTAGTTGATCCCCTAAGCTTGATTCACTAGCCAAATATAGATGTATCTACATATGGCCATTGCTTGCACTTCAAGAGAGATCCTCCAAGGTGATTTGTCTTGCTAAAAATAACTCCTGTAAAGATAGCTTCATATTTATTTGTTATCCCTTGCCACATCACCTTGTCTTGTCATCAAAGTCTTCACACATCATCATGCTACTTTATCATAGTTGCCATGTCACCACTGACATGTGTCAAAGGATTCCAAATATAGAGCCTATCTCAAACAAATCTTTCAAGAACCTTCTTAATATAGCTATTCTGAGATAACTATAGCTTTCTATTCTTCCTATTACAGTGAATTTTCATACTAAATATTTGTTTTATTGATCCTGAATCTTTTATGGTAAAAGACTTGCTCATTATCTTTTTAGCTTTTTAATTTTGCATGCCTCATGACAAGCAATCAGTTTGTCATCAATATATAGTAGAAGGATGAAGAAATCTTCATTGGAGTGTTTTTTATAAACACGCAATGATCAAATCCAATTCTAGCATACCCACAACTCATCATGAAGGAATCAAATTTTTTGTACCATAGTTTTGGTGCATATTTAGCCCCATGCAAGCCTTACCCCTCCCCCTCCTCAACTTGGACAAAAGATGTTCTCTTTATTTTAATTTTAAACACTTTTGGTTGCTCCATATATATCTCCTCTTCAAAGTCACCACAAAGAAAGATGATTTTAAATTAAGTTGCCCTACCTTTAAATTCAAGCAGGCATCTATACTGAAAACAACTCTGACGGATAACATTCTCAAAATAGGAGAAAATATTATTCAACCTCAACACTTTTCTTTTAATTAAATTCTTCACAACTAATCTTCGCTCATACTTTGTTGTAAGCTACTATTTTTAGTTTTCAACTTGTAAACCTATTTTTGTTTGTTTTAGTGCTTTTGCTTTAAACAAATTTACCAAGTTATAGGTGTAATTCTCGTGTAAGGATTTCTTCTCTTCTTGGAGGATTTTTTCTTAGACGTTCAGTTTCAAGATCTGAAATTGTATAAGGGTGAGCTTGTTGAATTTTCAACTAGGAAGGGATTTGAATTTGTGTACATAAAAAATGATGTTGTGAGGATGAAAGCCAAGTGTTATGGTGAAGGATGTAAGTGGCTAATATTGTGTTCATGGTGCAGCAGACAAAAAACCTATGTTGTGAAGCATTATAAGGAGCATCATTCATGCCTTCTTGTAACTACTACTAATAAAAGGGTAACATCCCCATGTGGTGGCCAAAAGATTTGGAGAACTGATTAGTGCTATGCCTTTTATTAGGCCTAGACATTTAAAGGCAATGGTTAGAAGGGAGTTGGGTGTGTTCATGACCAATAAGGTGTGCAGGAATGCAAAGGTATTAGTGCTTAAAAAAAAAAAGAAATGCAGATCATAGAAGATTTTACAATTTTGAACAATTATGTTTTGGAGTTGAGAGGTACAAATCCTAGCAACAATATATGTATTTTGTTTGAATGACAAAGTCCAAATGAGGTCATTTTTATAAAAAGAAAAACTTATATATGCCTAATAGGCACTAGATAAGGTTTTATAGGTGGTTGCAGAAGGTTCATAGGGCTTGATGGGTGCTTCTTAAAGGCCTAATGAAGGGAAAGCTATTGGTGGAAGTGTGGAGTGATGGCAATAATCAAATGCTCCCTATAGCATAGGTAATTGTTGAGAAGGAAACCAATGAGAGTTAGATATGGTTTATACAACAACTTAAGCCTAATCTCTGCATTCAAGATTTGCTTGGATGGCCAATAATTAGTGACACGCAGAATGTAATATGTAAATAAATATGCTTTACGTTCTTCTTAAACTAAAGATACAATTTGATATTACCAAGTTTTATTTTGTAGGGTCTTATTCATGCAGTAAGGACACTTTTGCCTTTAATTGAGCACACAATGTGTGCTAGGCGCATATATGCTAGATGGTGTAGGAACACCAAGGAAAAGAACTGCAACTCCAATTATGGAATGTTGCTAGGTCCACTAACCACACTAAGATGCAAAATTATATAAAGAACATTTGAATTTTGGAGGATAGAGGGATATTGAAGACTTGTTGGAGAATTGGCCCAATGAAGGCCGGTGCATTACACTCTTCAATAGTGTAGTAAAATGTGAGGCTATTAATAATAATATGTGTGAGACATTCAATGGAATGCTGCTGGAAGCTGGGAATAAGCCTGCTATCACCTTGTTTGAAAACATTAGACAATATATGATGAGTAAAATAGCTATTAAGAGAGGTTGTATACTGAGGTTGTAAATTTATCAACTATGAATTTGTTAAACTGTGCAAATTGCAATCAAATAAAATATGTCTCCTATGTATTGAAGGGTGCTCACAATGACCAACTAGTTGTTGAAGGGGAAGTACCTTAATTATAACGCTTCATTCATTACAACTAGTAAATTGATAGCAAATCTATTCTCATTTTTAGACATGTTTATCATTGCGTTAACTTTGATTTGGATATAAATATATGCCCTTTATTGTTTATGATTAGCAGGATCTTAGGAATAGGAAGCTTGCTGGAATAAAAACCCAAAATGAGGAGTTGAGTGAAGAACCCTTTGCAACAGCTAAATACCTAGAATTGCCAACACACCAAAGTATAATAGATACTACAACTGAAGCAATCTTTCACAATTTAAAATTAATGAAATGGTTGTTTAGGAAAGTTCTTCTTGGTAGAGGTTGTGTATTGTTTTGTAAGCATGAACTGTAATTTTATTAATATTTGTCACAGATGTAATAAACATAGTATGTCAATTGTCAAAATGTATTAAATCTGAAGAATAAAGCTGGAACGTTTTACACTTGTCAATTTATCAAATTGTGAAATTCCTAAGTTTATTGTTGCTTTTATTTAAAAAATGGAAAAATTTTCCAATTATCTTGGAAGTTTTATCTATTGCAAAATATGGTTCTGTTCTTGGAAAACTTTTCAAGAGAAATTTCCCACTGAGTAGAGTATGCATTTACATCAATATGGTGGCCTATTTTTTTCATTGTTGCAAATAAAAGTTGTTGCTGCTTTGATAGGTGTTTAAATATGTTTGATTTCTATATTAAATGTACATTTTGCATGCATATTTTACAAAAATGCCACCCCCGTTGTACTTAATTCATTGTATTTAGGTTCATAGGGCATGTAAAAGGTCATCCTACACTCAGGAAGCATTTGGCAATGTTTTCATGCCAAAATGATGGAACTAAAGAGGACCCATAGAGCTACCATATGCCTGTATGCAAAATTGGCATGTTTTTCAATTCAAAGGAATAGAGAAGAGGCATTTTCATGGTACTAGCTACCATACGAGCTCATATGGGCCATATGAATTTTTAAATTTTCATATAGGCAAGCATATGCCCATATGACTATGCATATGGATTTCTAGCAACAAGAGCCCGATTTTCAGCCCCTTTCAACACATACAGGCTTCCATTTGGCCTCATGCTTACCTATTTAAGGTGTTGTTTAGGGTTGAGAAAAGGAGCTTTTGATTGGGGACATCCATGGAGCCACCATTTCACAGAGGAGAAGAGAATACAAAGATACACCACTTGAAGCACATCGGCTATAGTACGAGACCGTCAAGCATTCGAGATAGGCTTGCAAGAGATTCTGATGATGTCATAAGAGCCTCTTCGGAGTTTCTTTATCCATACAACAAGATTAGGGGGCTAAGGGGGCTTTTCATGTTTATTTTATTTTATTTTTTATTTTTTATTTTTTATTTTTTACTTCTTTATGTTGGATTTGTATTCCACTTTCATAAGAAACTAATTTGATAGGTATTTGAGCATAATGAACCCTAGGGTTAACTTGTATTAAGACATTGGATGTTAATTGTCATTCGGTATGTTTGGTTTTGAGATTTTATTTATTTATTTATTTATTTTTGTAATGGATATTTACATAGTGACATCCTTGTTTTTCCATTTCGATTCATGTGAGTGATAAGTGAATGCCTCCTTGCAAGTGGATCTACCTCATATAAGGGAGTTATGAGTAGACTTAGAGATAAGGTACTAAGTGGCATTTGGTGATTGGTACTTAGAATAAGGGTAATGAGAAGGGGAATAAAAAAGGTAATAGCGATGGGATGAAAGGATATGGATGGTAATGAAAACTGTGCTTGGTTGGAGAAGGTGGAGAGAGTAATTAATTAGAAACGGGAAAAGTAGGAAAATTATATGTGATACAATTATTTTTATGCCCTTATATAAAGGAATGCAATCATTTATAATATTTTATATAGCATTACTAGAGTTAATTATAATAATTAATTTTTAAATAATATAAATTATTACAATTAATTAAATATATCTAGTTTTAATTGCTTAACTATATGTACAATTTAAATTATTGCAATTCAGTAACTATATTAAATATCTCATGTCAATATTTACCCAATTTAATTATATATTATAATTAGCTATGTAATTTAAATAAATTTATTTATTTGTAAAATATGGTGAAATGTCATTTTTTATTCCAATTACTAAAATTTGATAAGTATAATAAATATTTCACTTTAATAATTACTAGAATTAACTATTAAATTAACTAAATTTCTCTACATGTAAATTCTTGTAAATAAAGAACAAGAGAACTGCGTAATGTAGTGTTGCAAACCATGTTCACAAATTAAGTAAAAGTATGAAACAAATATATAATTTTATAAGCTACTACAAAGCAAAATCAAGTTAATTCAGTATGAAGTTTTCATCATACAATCAAGCAATCATACAATATTTCCTTAAGCAGTGTTCATGGCATATATTGCTACTTCATTTCACACACACAAAATACATAAGCTCAATACAAAATTCAAACACAAATTAGATAAGAGAGTTTTCATTATAATAGTTCAAGATAAAAAGGAAACAAACACAAACACAGGCTACAAGACACAAGCATAATAGCTTGAGTTTTTTGGATTAATTGAACATCATTGCAATAGTGTCCAAATCACCAAATCACCTAATAGCTAGAAGACAAAAGCAAATAAAAGAGCATCATATAAATGCAAAACAAAATATATTACAACAACATGAACAATTTCTACCAAGATCAAGATAAAAGTAGAGATGCTACAAACCCATTAACTTCATTCTCTAAAAATAAATAGAGATACATTAGCTTTAACTTCATACTACTAATATAAGTAGAGACACAATAACTTTGGACAACATATTCACACACTACACCACATGAGGAAAAGCGAAAAGTGGTAAATCCAACAAATATTCAGTTTATATGTCCAATTGCTAATCAAATAAAACAAATTTTAAGTGAATCCATAGCTATAAGATAAGAAGTCAATGGTAATCTTGAATGATCATATATAAAAAGTAACCCCAATGTGACTAATATCAAAATACTATCTAAAAAAATGAGTGCAATATAGCAACATGACACTATTATCAAAATGCTTTACTTATTAGGCAAGAGATATGACATTCTTGTTAAAAATACCCAATAAAAGTGTAACTTTTTATCATTTGGAAGGTCCCAGAATATTTTAGGTTGATCTTTATCTTTTGCTAGGACTTGCAACCTAAAAATCTCTTCATCATTGTTCAATTCGTCAATAGTGAAAAGTACTTTACCTAATAGCTTCTTCTTTCCAGCAATTTATATACGAGCTACATCATTACAAGTAGCAATGGCCTTTAGCATAGTTTGTGGGATTTTTTTTTTCTGTTGTCATTCTTTCTAATTGATGGAGGTATCTAGCTAGAAATCCATTCTCAGCTCACCAAATGAATATTGCTAGCCATTGATGTGAGCTTCAAGTTATGAGAAGATTGTGACCAAGAAAACTGATAGGTTATTGGAAGTTTGATCATCTAAACCTTTAGAAGGTTTATTGCATTTTGATCTAAAATAATTTTGCATGGATTACACATTTTACATATTTACTTTATTTGGTCGGGTTCCATCACCTAAATTATAACTTCTTCTTTCCTTCTTGTGTTCTCTGAATGATCTTTTTTAGTTTTGATCCAAGATCATGCAGAAGAACATCCCCCAATATATATACTCCAAATTAAATTATGAGCAAAACTTTTGAAAGAAAATGTATTTAAAAAGAACAAAACAAATAAGTCTTAGTCATTTTTTAAAATAACAACAACAACAACAACAACAACAACAACAACAACAACAACAATAATAATAATAATAATAATAATCAAAGAGTGTTTTGTTGTTACTATCCATTCAAAATCCCTTAGCACTGTGATTTAATTTATACAACTAGCACAACCCACACATGAACCTAATGAATAATATGTTTCACTTAAAAATAAATAATAACAAAAAAGGATCCTCACTCAGTGTGACTGATAGCAATAGACAACATCAATCAATTTTAGTGGAAACAAAAAAACAAATTGAAGACATGTGAGTTTGAAGGGGATTCACTGAGTGGAGAAAAGAGTGGAGAAAGGTAGAAATCATTAGCGTGGTGGTACAGTGGGCCAATATAAACCACAACAGAGCAACGACAATGGTGGTGAGGCGGTGGTGTTAACGGAGCAGCAGCAATGGCAAAGAACAACCATGAGGCTAGGATGGAGGCAACATAGAAGGGATAAAAAGGCCACAGGATGAGTAGGGTTTCAAAGGATTTTTAAGTTTGTATAAATTGAACATTTCCATTTTAAAGGGTCAAAAGAGTAATTTTCCAACTCAATAATGGGCATTCCCCCCAATAATTGGGGTATGTATTCCCCTAGCCAAAGGGATGATTACCCTCAAGCATAATATTCCCCACGTATACTCTCATCCACACATAGGAATAAACTTATGTAAGAGGGGGAACTATTACTACCATCCACATGTATCCTAAGAAGGATGACTATTTCAAATGCCTTACTCCCATAACTCTACTGAGATTTAGGTTCCCCAAAATGCTAATGCAATAAGGAGTTAAGTATTAATCACCCTGAGAGGGTTAATACATTCAGGAACCTTCAGTTCATTACCTTCAGCCATTGGTTTAACATCTTTGCATGCATTTTTATTAAAATCTTATGGGGATTTATTGCCAGAATACCTTCTCTTTAGGATTGATTTGCCTCTAAGTGACATTTCCCTATTGTTAGCAAACTTTAGCAATTATTCTTTTTTTTTTAATTTCTCTTTAATAAATTATGTTTTAGGCTAGATAATAGAATTATAATTAGTACTAGTACTTCTTAGCCCCTTTGGATTTGACATCTTCAACACTGTACTCTTTGGTGTGCACTTTATTATTTGTTGCGAATTTGTACACTTGTGGGCAGTAACCAACATGCTTGTTCTGTGAATAACAAATCAAAACAAAAAAATTAGGGTAAACTCTCCTTGAAATTAGCAATCAAGAACATGCAAACATTCTTTCCTGGTTGTAGAAATTTTGTATAAGACAAAAAATTACATGCCAAATCTTCATTAATTGATGTATCAAAACAACAAAGTATTCTTCAACAAAATTCTCTCATTTCTAAAAACATGTACAAATTCAACCTAAAATTAGGAAAACATTCTTCTTCCTTCTCGGTAGATGTAGTCTTAGAGAATTTCTTCGATGGGATTGCTTAGGTTGAGAAGTGATGACTAACACCCTTTTCTAAGACTGTGGCCATTGTTAGGATCGGGCCATAAAGAAGGAAGAGATGAAAGATTGTGATGATGTCTTAGATTAGGTACAAGCACCTAGTATGGCCAGGCTTCTTGGAGGACCCTGCTAACAATGGAGAAAGAGAAGGAAAATAGATGGAGGAGAAGGATGGGGATGCAAAGGAAACTAGAGACTAGTGGTGATGGTTTTGTTCGGATTCAAATATAACATCCAAATCTGAATCTGAAACTTTATTCCACTGTGTATTTGACTTATATATATATATATATATATATATATTGTGTATTTTAATTTTGTTTTGTTTTTATTATTTTTTAAATAATAAAATGAATAAATAGATATATTGTGTTCTTATTTTGATTTTATTTTTATTATTTTCGATACATACATATATATGTTTTGTTTTTATTGTTTGTACATTATCATTCATTATTGTTTTATTAAATTTATCTAATAATATTAGTGTTTGCCTAGTTTTTTATTTTTTATTTTTTTAGTAATACTTTAAAATGTTTGTTTAAACAATTCGCATCATTACATGAAGTTCGTGTAAGCACAAACATCCATGCTAGTTATCTATTAATTTTGCTTAACAATGCCAAAATTTCTTCCAAGCTACCATTTACTTGAATTTGTTTGGTTAGGTTATTTTTGCCTTTGAGTGGGTCCCACACCACCCCTTCCTCTCAACATTTTTTATTTTTATTTTATCTTTTCATAGTTTATTTGTTATTTTTATATCTATTGCTTTCTTGGTGAATGGCTTCTTTCCTTCTTTATTTTTGTGGGGATCACATCCACAACTCTCTATTTGTCTTCCTCAAACTATGCAAATATATATATGCAAATATATATATATATATATATATATATATATATATATATATATATATATATATATATATATATATATATATATATATATATATATATATATATATATATATATATCGCACAAAACACAAAAAGTAACTGAGAAGGGCGTTACTGTTGGGGTTTAGTATAGGTTGGTTTTGTGGTTGAGGGGGGGGGGGGATGGGGAAGCATGGAAGGGAAAAGCAGCCACTGCCGCAGATCCCTAGGAAACCAACCCCCATATATCTATATATGTTGGTGTTTGTGTTATATAACTTTAAGTGTTTTGAGAAGACAAAATTGCATTAGTTATCCTTAATTTCTAGTTCTTGTATATAGAAGAAAATGCAACAGAGAAGTAAATTCATACATTTTGAAGAGTTACACCAATTTACATTAGTTATCTCTAACTACTAGAATCTGCTACAGAGATGGTAGAAGGGTGATGTTTTAATTTCACATTAGTGAGATATGATGCTAAGCTCCCAACTTTTGGTCGAAAGGATTAAACAGAAAGCAAAGAGTGGCAGGAAAAATGGTTATGAAGTTTTGATGCTTGCTTTCTCCTTCTTCATCTAGATACCCTAGTTCTTTGTGTAGCTTTTTTGTAGCTTGGTTTTACATGGAGGTTTTCAAGATTTCGGTCCCTTGATCTCCAATGATCTTGTAATCTTTGTTATGATTTTTAACAAAGTTCAATTTTAGTGAATTGGTTGCTTAATCCTCTTGGAATTGCATCAGTTTATATATATATATATATATACGAGGGTCAGTCATCTTCACATGTTTGTAGATAACAAATCTATGGATATGTGTACATCAACGATTGGACCAAAAACCAACGGTTAAATAGTAATGAACAATGTTTTCACATGGGTTACACAACATCACAATGTCTTTCACAATGATTAAACTACAACCATTAGATCAAACATCTAAATAGTGGCAGTTCAATCCTTGCTGCCCAAGGTAATAAACTAAACAAATAAACACCCACTAACCCCACAATTCTTGTTACTATTTCACTCTCTCTCCCCTTCCATGTCTTTGTCTCTCTTTTATTCTTCCTCTTTCTTTTTGGTTTCTAGGACTTTCTATACATCCCCAAATAACTTATTGCCTATATATATATATATGTGTGTATATTATTGTTTGTTTTTATTAAGAACAACGATCTCTCCGTTATTTAATAGTTGAACAAAATAAAAATCCTTCAAACTAATCATATGCTTATAATTTCTCTTCTTTTTTAAATAAATTAAAATCACACAACAGTGTCAACAATGGGCTATAGGAAGGCACTTTTTTTATGCAAGACTAAAAGACAATGTGTACGGTTTAGTATTACCTGACTGCAAGCTTCTCTCTAAAAAGCACATGACGATATTTGGGTATATTTTGAATATCTGTGAGACTAGGGATAAAGAAGTATCAAAATATAAAATTAAAAAAAAAGGCTTGAGAGATATAACAAACTTTCAGGACTAATCAAATTAATTGAAATTTCTTAGCGATTAATAAATCAGTTTATAATAATAATAATAATAATAATAATAATAATAATAATAATAATAATAATTATTATTATTATTATTATTATTATTATTATTATTATTCATTTTAATTATATTCTTTAGGTAGGTTTTTTTTTTAGGGATGTCATATGAGACCCACCATTTTAAAACATATGCTTAGGCACCGTTTGGATGCAAGGAGTGATCCCCAAGTAATGGAGATTTCTTTAGCTTTTAGTGCATAAGCATATCCATGTTTGGGTATGCACCAAAAGGAATGGAAAAGGGTTTGAAGGGGTTTTCATCCCTCACAATCCGGATTTGGGGGCATAAGCATTTCTACACTTGTAAATTATAATTTTACCCTTTAGAAAATAGAAAATGCCATGCTTTCTAATACACCCACTCCTTTCACATAAAATTTTTCCTATAAGGGATGATTATTTTTTATTTTTTATTTTTGGCAATCCTGAAAGGTAGGTAAAGTAAATTATTTAATTGAATATTTAATTGGTAACTGACAAAAGATCCTTCACAGTTTCACTTATGCACACATAGTCTACCAAAGTTTCAGTATTCCCAAACAATACCTACTCTTTCTCTAACTTACTTTTCAATCCTTCCATCCATAAACTATAAATTGATAGAAAATGACAATAATGACCCTCTCAAGAAGTAAATCCTTTATGAAATTTAAATTTTAAATGGGCCCACAATCATATCAATTGTTATACTTTACAAAATAATTCATTAAAAAAAATGGTGCATGACCCAATAAACCCCCTTGACATAAGTAGTCATCTTCTCCATTTTCTTTTACCAAAGAGACCACCATCCTTTAATCTGCTAAAATTTTATTTTTAAAAACATTCTCTCTATTTGGTTTCCTAAATTTCTCTTTTTGATTTTTTCGATTTCTTGAATTCTTGCATTTAATCTTTTCCATTTGTTGATCTTCCATTTCCCTAAAGAAGGCTTTATATTGTCATCATTCAATTGTAAACTACATGTGGCTATGAAAAAGAATGCGCCATGAAGATACTTGAAAAAAACCCTTAACTAAAAGGTATCAATGCTACATGGCTGAGCGAGGATTAAACAAGGCTCTTTACCTTCTTCTTCGGTTTGTGTATTCTAATAAAACCGTATTCTCAAAATATTTAAGATTCATATGTTTTGTGTTATTGGGTTTCTTTTTTTTTTTTTTTTGTTGAAAAATTATCCGGTAAATGAAGGGAGATTAATGTTCTTGTTGATTCTTCATGCAATTATAAGTTCGACCATTCATATGTAAATATATGATGTATTTATTGTTTGCAAACCTTTATTATTCTAAATTTTAATAATTAGTTGAGAATATTTTCCTTATGTTGAATACAAGCCATCGAGAACCACAGAGGATATGATGTTGGTAGGAGAGCAGAGTGAAAAAGACTGTCATGACTAATGAAAAATCACAACATGCGGAAACAAATTTCATCCCAAAAAAGCATCTTAAAGAATTAATGTAGGAGGATGAGATGGTTGGAACCAAGAAGAAGACACATTTTAAGATAATAGTTCCATAAAAGCAAGCTTCTATTGGTCTCTTCATGTCATTTCTCGTAGGTAAAGAAGTAAGCCTTTGTTATTGAATTTTTATAATATTTCATGTTGTTATTCAATACTTTCTATTTATTACTAATAGTGCCCGTTTATATATTAGCAAGGTTTACTACTTATTATTTAGTGTTGATGTTTATTATGCACTTATTGTGTTTAGTTTTTAGTGTTCTTATTTTTAGAGATTGACAATATCCACTCCTGATTAGAGAACACTTGATGAGCAGGTTGAAACTGTGGAAGAAAATGACATGTTGTCAACAATGCATAAGACCAAGCCGATGGTTAATGAGGGTCTAGTAGACATCGCTATGAAAAATGGAGAATCACAACTTGTGAAAGCCAATTTCACATTGAAGAAGAAATGCCTGCTAAAGGTCAAAATCTCACATAGGAAATAAGGGATTGATATTGGAAAAGGCAAAAGTTAACCATCTTCATTCATAGCTTGGATTATATACAAATACAATAGCATAAAATTTGGCCTAACTTAGGTATAATGAAAATCTCCTTCTGTAGAATAGAATTCCTATCTATAGAAAGACAAATCAGTGAATATACAGGGAATAAAATGTAAAGGAATATACAAATAACTTCTTTATTATTCCCCCTCGAGTTGGAGCATGGGGATCCAAAATGCTCAACTTACAAAGGAGAAACTGAAGCTGGCGTTTATTAAGGCTTTTAGTGAATAAATCAACCAACTACAAATGTAATGGAAGATAATGTGGCAAGAGTTCTCTTGAAAGTAACTTTTCACGAACAAAATGGCAATCTACTTCAATGTGTATAGTTCTTTCAAGGAAAATCGGGTGATTGGCAATGTGTAATGTCTCATTGTTGTAATAGAAAAGACTAGTGGCTTATGATTGTAGTACAAATAGATCACTTAATAAACGTCATAATCATATCACTTCACTTGAGCCATGGCCATTGCACGATATTCGGCTTCTCTTAAAGATTGGGATACTAAAGGCTGCTTTTACTTCGCCAACAAATAGGTGAAGAACCAAGTTGAATGTACAATCCAGTCATAGACTTCCTGGTTAAAGGACATGTTGCCTAATCTGCATCGCAATATGCACATAGTACCATGTCATATTCATGACTTAACAATATACCTTGCCCTGGCAACATTTAAGATATTTGAATTCATGCACAAGACTGTCCCAATGCTCAATTATGGGTTGTTGGATGAATTGGCTAAATACATGTATAGCATATGTAATATCAAACCTTGTAATTGTCAAGTACAATAATCATTTGACTAATCTGTGATATACTTCTAGATAAGAATAAAAAGCACCGTTTGCATTCCCCAATCGATGATTCTGCTCGATTAGGGTGTTGGCTAGCTTGCATCCTGTTAATCCAGTTTCCTTCAAGATATCCAAAACAAACTTGTGTTGATTCAAAAATAGCCCTATACGAGCACGAGCTACCTCTATGCCAAGGAAATATTTCAAATTTCCCAAGTCTTTTATATTGAAACATTTATTAAGGTATACCTAGAACATTGCACAAGCTTCTGAATTATTTGCAGCTAGTATAATGTCATCAACATACACCAGTAGACCAAGCAAAACATCTCCTTTTCTATATATGAAAAATGTGCTCTCTGCAGTAGATTGTGTGAAACCGTACTAATGCAAGGATGTCATCAATTTCGAAAACCAATTCATATAAGCCTGTTTTAAGCTATACAAAGATTTCTGTAGCTTACTAATTGCATTTTCTTTACTAAAGCTGAAACCCAGTGGCAACCTCATGTATATTTTATCCTTGAGGTCACCATGCAAGAACGCGTTATTTACATCCATGTGATGAAGTTCCCATCCTTTTGCCACTACCACTACCAAGAAAACAAGAACAGATATATGCTTTATTACTGGAGCAAATGTCACTGTATAATCTCCACCTGAAAATTGAGTAAAGCCTTGTACCATTAATCAAGCTTTAAAGCATTCAATGATTCTATCTGTCTTATATTTAATCCAGTAGACCCATTTGCATCCAACTACCTTTTTCCCAAGAGCTAAGTCGACAACCTTCCAAGACTTATTTTCTTCTAATGCCTCAATCTCTTTGCTCATTGCTTCAACCCATCATTTATCCTTGACAACCTGTGCAAACTTGTTGGCTCATTTTGGGAATTGATAGCTTCTAGAAAAGTTTTGTGAGATGAGCTAAACTTACTATAGCAAATGTAGTGTGACAAAGGATGAGCCTTACCTACAAGCACCTTTTGCACTGGGTTCTCATCGTATGATGCAACTACTACATCACACACATAGTCCTTTAAATATTCACGGCGTCTTCTTTCTCATTAGGGTTGCATTTCTTCTGAAACATGTTTTCTAATTTCATCCTTTTGTGACATATTTTCCATATACACTTCCACTTCATGTTAATCTAAGCTAAATTCTTCATGATTTTCATGCATAGTTCTTTTATTTGTGTTTATTTGTCCATCATCATGATTCCAAGGCACATTGGAATCCCCCACAAGACTCTCATCATTACTGTAGATGAGCAAAATAATGAAGAAAAATAAGTTGTATATATATATATATACACACACACACACACACACTAATCCTACTAGGAATGTCTAGTAATATGGAAATAGCTATAAGTTAGCCTATGAATCAATTATCAATCAATCAATCCTAATCGAGATAAATAGTAGAATAGATAGACAACTATGATTGACGACTAACACTCCCTCTCAAGCTGGAGCATAGATGTCTATCATGCACAGCTTCTTACTCAATCTGAGGAAGTCTTCCTTCTTAAGTACTTTAGTAAATATATCAACAATTTTATCTCTTGAAGGTATAAAAGGAGTGCAAATCTTCTTTTTAGTAACTACATTTCTCAAAAAATTACAATTGATTTCGATGTGCTTTGTCCGTTCATGAAAAACATGATTAATTGCAATATGAGTTACGGCTTGATTATTACAGTGCATAGGAATAGCATCAAAATAGGTGATATTGAAATCTTTAAGGAGAGCTTTCAACCAAATCAGCTCACATGTGGTGTGAGCCATAGCATGGTATTCTGTTTTAGCTCTAGATCTTGATACAAATGTCTACTGTTTTACTTTTCCAAGTTACTAGATTCCCACCTACAAAGGTACAATAATCTAATGTAGATTTTCTTTCACTCTTATCACTAGCATAGTTAGCGTCAGAATAGCCAACTAATTTCACATACTTGTTCTTTCTAGTAAGTCCATGCCATGCATAATGTTTGGTCTTGTAACTATAAAGTAGATAAGCTGCCCAACTTATCTACTGTCTTATCCATAGTCTACAAAGTCATCATCTTCCTTCCATAAGTCTAGGTTAGGTTCCATTGGAGTATCCAATGGTTTTACACCTAATAAACCCACTTCTTGTAATTGATCAGTTGTATACTTCCTTTGAGACAATACTACACCTTTGTTACCACATGCAACTTCAATACCAAGAGAGTATCTTAACTGACAAAGATCTTTGGTGACAAATTGTTGCTGCAAGTGCTTTATGACTACTTCAATGCCATTCACATCACAACTTGACAAGAGTATATCATCAACATAAACAATAAGTACTATAATCCCTGATGAACTTTGTTTCACAAATACTAAATGATCAGCTTGACTTTGCTTGAATCCTGCTACAAAAACAACTTGACTGAATTTATCAAACCAAGCTCTAGGGCTTTGCTTTAATCCATAAATAGCTTTTGTTGAGCTTACATACTAAGTGAGTCTTCCCTTAAGCAACAAAGCTAGGTGGTTGCTCCATATAAACTTCATCATTTAAGTCTCTATAAAGAAATGCATTCTTGACATCTAGTTGATCCAATGGCCAATCATGATTCACTGCAATTTAAATGAGCACAAAAATAGAATTCAATCAAGAAACATTCTAGGTACATTCATTTGAAAGGAATGTCACCTCAAAGAGTAGAATATGCCATTCGATTAATGAGAAATCCAACAATAAGAATAGCATCACTCTAAAGATATTTAGGTACATTCATTTGAATCATAATAGTACAAGCAACATTGAGAAGATGTCTATTTTAATGTTCTTCCATGCCATTTTGTTGTGGAGTATGAGCACATGATGTTTGGTGAATAATGCCATTAATAGAACAAGAAAGAGAGAAGTCAGTTTTCATATATTCCAAAGTATTATCAATTCATAAAATAGACCCATCAGTATGTAATAGGTAACAACGATTGACGAGTAAAATTATGAAATTGGCATTGGTCACCAGTCATATGATTTAATGCTCTTGAATCTATTAACCAAGAATTATTAGAGAGAGTTGCAAGTGTAATGGTACTTGATAAACACCTAATTGTACGTATTTTCTATGTATGTTTGCGTATAAATCGAGTATTTTTATATGTGTGGATGCCCGATTTCGGTCTAAATTGTTTTATTTCGTGTTACAGGCACAATGGATATCGTAGGGAGTTTGACAACGTGATTTTTAGAAGAAATCGGTAGGAAAAGACCATTTTCGAGCCCGGTACAATAACAGCCCTGTAGCACGAGAACTTGGAGAAACGGCTAAGTCTGGAGATCCATGCGGGCACTCATACGGACACATGAATAATCGGTTATAGTCCTGTAGTAGGAGACTGTAGCATTTCTACTGTAGCACTCCACTGCAGCAACTTACACAAAATTCTGGGTGCTACAGTACCCGTATGCTAACCGTATGCCAGGCCTTATGGCATCCTGAGAATGACTCTTTAAGGGCAAAAGTTCATTTTTCTTGTGGAGGAAGCCCTAGGTCTTGAGGATACTTGCCACCACCTTCAAATCCGAGCTAGGAGCAGCCGTTGGAGGCCATTTCCGGGGAGAGGATGATGAGGAGAGAGACATACGACGAGATCCACCTTCTTGATTCGCATTTGAGAGGAAGAACAACAAGGGAAGCCACTCTTTGGGTGGTATCTTTGGCAGCGTCATTCAGCCTCTATCTTTTGAGGGAGTGTTCTCATCATTGTATTTGGTTGCTTTCATGTATTCTCTTGAGTATTTTGTACTCATGAGCAACTAAAACCCCAAGGTCACCAGATGTAGTGAACCTTGGGGGTGAACTTGTGTAGAATGATTTCTTGACTTGATTTATGCATTTTGGGACTTGTTTGTGAACCTTGTTTGGTGTATTTGAATGTTTGGTATGCATGAGAACTCGGTGTATCGATTGTCTACACAATGCTAAGGAATTCCATACTCGATACTTGTACCGGATTAGGGACCAATTTCCGTGACCATCAGGTTGGTCTAATTTCATGTTTCTCAGTCCAAACTCCCCATTTGCATGCTAGTTAGGGTAATCTTCGCACTTTAGTACCCCCTTGGGAATCCTCATCCGTGACCCTTTGCTTGCACTGTTTTACCCTCCGATTATCATTTATCGCCTCCGCCTTAGAGCATTTCTTTCGCATTTTATTTGTATTTTCATTTTCTTCGCACAACACTTGAATTGATTAGCCAAACAATTATACAAAGAGGAAGTAAGGGTAGATTCTCGGGCCCTTGGGAATACGACCCCCTCGTGCATGCGTGAGGGGTATTACTTGGCGACCCCGTGTATTTGCGGGACCCGCACCAGTACTTGTCTGCGGAGTATGAGATAAAACATAATTAGGTTGTGACTAAATTAATCGTTCATACTCCACTTTAGAAATTTGAATAACATTCTTAGGTCCAACTAAAGAAGTTGATTCATTAGAAGTGAAAGTAACAACAATTGTCTTAGGAGTGTTTTGTCTTTTGGTACATTTGGGAGCCCGATCAGGTTTACCTTGTTTGTCCCAACATGCTTCTTTAGTATGTTTTTCCCCACAAAAATCACATTGTCTATCACGTCCTTTACTCTTGCCATTATTATACCCACGTCCTTGTGCAACCATAGCAAAATGTTCAAAAGTAACAATGGAGATGACAAAGTTAAAGAGACTAATTGCAAGCAAGGGAAAGCTAATTGAAGAGTAGGCATAGTACTATCTCCACGTAATTGACTTCTAAGAGTATTATACTGGTCATTTAGATTCATAAGAAATCCACAAATAAAGAGATTTTCCCACTGACATTTTTGAGTTTCTAAATCTGTAGAGAAGGGTTGCAATTCACAGAATTCATTGATAATTCCTTTATAGGCAGTAAAAAATTCAGGAAGGAAATTTTCACCTTGTTTATTATCAACAAGTTGTTGAAACAAGGAGAAAATACGAGAATTGTTACTATCATTAGAGAACATCTCTTTGATAGAGTACCACATCTCCTTAGCAGTTGATATCAATGCAACGGAGGCAGCAATCTCAAGTTCAAAGGAATTTAGCAGCCATGTTTTCACTGCACAATCAGATTGACGCCTGGTTGCATATTTGAAATAATGGCTACCATTGTTTGAACTAGATGATGATGACAGCCTTGAGAACCAAGAAATATGTGAAACACTTAAAACCAAAGGGCATAATTTCTGCCATTAAACTTTACGGTAGTTCCAACAGAAGCATGTAAATCAAAGTTGATCATGCTATCTGTCATCTTGAATTATAAATGCAAGTACCAAAAAAAAATACACAACCTCAAACAGAGGTAAAACCTCAAACACATAGGTACAAGAAATCAATCACACAAGAGTGGATTTATTAACCCTCACAAGGAAAAAAAAATAAGATCAGAATAAACCCGCTCTAATGGAATGTCTTGTAATATGGAAATAACCATAAGTTAGCCTATGAATCAATCATCAATCAATCAACCCTAATCTAAGTAAAATCTAGAATAAAAAGACAACTATGGCTGACAGCTAACAATTACCAAATGGACTAGCTTCATCATCTACTACAATGTGCTCCCTGTTAGTTGGAACCTCCTCTACTTCACAAGCCTCATTATTGCTAAAAGAAAAGACATCTTCATAAAAGTGTACATCTTGTGACACAAAAACAACTTGTTTATCTAAACTATTCATTCTCCATCCTTTCTTTCCATAAGGATAACCGACAAATATACATTTCTCCGACCATTCTCCAAATTTATCTCTTCCAATACCTTCTCTTTTAGCATAACCAAGAGAGCCAAATACTTTAATGTGAGAATATTTGGGTGCTCTTCCAAAAAAGAATTTAAATGGTGTACGACCTTCCAACACACTACTCGCTATATAGTTCATAAGATACATTGCCGCAAGAACACACTCTCCCCAAAACATCAAAGATAGGCTTGCCTCAAAACACAAGGCCCTAGTTACATTGAGAATGTGTTAATGTTTCCTCTCAACTCTTCCATTATGTTGTAGAATCACGATACAAGAGGTTTGATGAATTATACATTGACTGAGTAAAAATTAACTAATAGCACCTAGAAATTCTGTTCCATTATCACTACGAACCATATTAATATCAACCCCGATTGTCTTCGTACCATAGAAAAAAATGAGACTAAAATTTTTTTTAGTTTCTAACTTGTCATGCAAAAGATAAACCCATGTACTGCGATTAAAATTATCTACATTAGTTAAGAAATAATAAGCTCATGAGAGAGATGTAGTATGATATCAACCCCATAAATCACAATGGATTAACCAAATGCATGATAGTCTTTATTATCACTTAAAGGAAAAGGAATTATTGTCTATTTTGCACAATGACATGCATTGTAAAGTTCAATGGCTTTGTTATTGTAAGTGAAATCATAAACTGCAGACAAGTATGATACGCTCCAATCAGAAGGATGCCCCAAACACTTGTGCCATAACTCCTCCTTACTCTTCTTAACCATCATTGCTTGGGCACCATGTGTGTTGAGCAAATAGTAAACCCCATCCTTATGATCACCCAATCCAATCAGTGTCTGTCGAGTTGGGTCTTGTATCACACAAACATTAGAATAGTAAGTAATAGCACAATCCATATCTTCACTTAACCTTTTTGTGGAAACCAAGTTGCATTTAAATCCGGGAAAATACAACATATCCTTCAACTTGATATATTCATTAATAACAACATCCTCTATATTATCTACCTTTAAAAACTTCCCATCAGGAATAACAACTTTTTCACCATTTCTAGCTTTTCAAACATTCTCAAATATTTCAACGTTGTTTGACACATGGTGTGATGCACTAATAATCCAATATGACAAGTGCATGGAAGAGAATTTCTTACCATAGAGTGCATTATGAATTATGTTTTCGGAACTGCTCATACCTAGTAATAACATTAGCTTGTCAATTTTAGCTTGGGCGAGAGATAATATCTAGACTGTATTGTTTGATATTCCAACTTCATCAATCGCAACATTGACTTGACTTTGAGAAATAGTGGTCATGGCTCTGTTTGCCCAATTATCATCACTACGACCTCTATTAAGAACCACTTGGTTTATGGACATAATAAGGCTATCTGAAGAACTCAGATAATACACTGATGTAGGATAAATGATTAATTAGATTTTGAAAGAGATGGATCAGTTGCCATGGGATGTATTTATAACTGTTGGATCATTAAAGATGATCGATAGTATACTTGATGATTGACACAATTCACTCCTTTGAATGGTCACACACACCTTCAATAAAGAGACGGAAAGTGGTGGAGAAGATTAACCTCACTCTGGTACCATGAAAAAGGTTGAAATCTCACACAAGAAATTAGTGATTGATATTGGAAAATGCAAAAGTTAACCATCTTCATTCATAGCTTGGATTATATACAAATACAAGAGCATATAATTAGGCCTAACTTAGTTATAATAAAAAAAATCCTACTCAAATAAAATTCCTATTTATATAAAGACAAATCAGTGAATATATAAGGAATACAATATAAAGGAATATGCAAATAACTTCCTTATTATGCAAATAAGTTCCTTATTAACATCCATTGTTTTCATGCGACTAGATAAACTAAACTAAGCAATAATTATCTTATATATGAACTGTAGAATGGACAAGTAAGATTCCTCCCCATCAATGCATCTTGACTTGCAATGTCATTTATATAATTCATTAATGCTTATTATATCCCCTTGCATATATTATACAGCCTTATCACATATTATATTATATTCCCACTTATTATGCAATGTTACTATTTATTATACTATGTTTGATTAAAGTTTTTGGGAGGTTACTTAACTTTGGGTTTATTTCTTTTTGGTAGCTCAACTATAAGTTATATCAGAAAGGTCACCTAAGTTGTATTTGCGTTGCACCAATAAGTCACTCCAACTAATCCAATCGTTGAATGCTGGTGTGGTGGCCGAACTTACATAGTTAACTAGCTTAACACACGTCTTATGCCGCATTGGATAGTCCACCTAGTAGTTGTAATCCTCATAAGCCAATATTGGCCTACATTAGCATTCCACGTCATCACAAAACCTTGTCTTCTTCCTTTTCTCTATTCATCATTAGGTCCTGTGATATGATAGCAAAGGAGGACATCGAGCACTATAGGGAAGAGGGCGAGTCTTCTGGGTACTCCATTCATCTCTCTCTCTCTCTCTCTCTCTCTCTCTCTCTCTCTCTCTCTCTCTCTCTACTACTACTACTACTACTACTACTACTCTCCTATCATCATCGACATCATCATCGTCTCCATGGTCACCAAGAAACCTAGGGTTCTCATTGTCAACGTTGGCATGGCAGGCCTCGCCACTTCCCTTGACCTCTTTGACCTCAGCATCATAGATGCAACCACTTGATCAGAGGTAGGATTTTCACCTTTAAGTTTGCCGGTGACCCTATTAAGATTATTGGTTAGGACATAGTGTCAATCATGTAAGTCTCATTTTATTGAAACTTTCTTTCCCAGGTAATGATAATTTAAAAGCCTCCTAACAGGCTGAGAGCATATGACAATTGTGGAAAGCAAGTGTTGTTCCATACAATCCATTGGTTGTACGGGAGCAAAATTTTAACTACCAACAAGCTTTGTCAACACAGTTGGAAAACCCATCCTGAGCTAGAGGATTTTGAGGAAGAATGCAAGGAATGTTGTCTTAGTTGTTTCTCTATCTTCCTTTATTGGTTGTTGTTTCTTATGCATGTTGGATGATGTTGTACAAGCGGTGATACAAGATGGATTGAAAGAGGAAGAAGAAGATGTTGTTCAAGAGGGAGACGATCATACCACTAGGGTTTGACGTGGTGAACAAGTTGTTCATGGAGATGGACGATGGGAAGGTGCCATCAATGGAGATGGCATTTGAGGAGAAGTTGAAGGAGGAAGGAGACACATGGCAAAGATCTCATGGTAGATCAGACAACGTTGATTTGTCCTATTTACAATGGGTCGAGGATGTGGTTGTCGTGGTTCGTAGGGAAGGATTCCAAGTGGGCTCCCCACCTGGTAGTTGTAATCCTCATCAGCCCACTACATCAGCATAAGCTAGCTTACTGTGTAAGCTCGGTCACCACATTAACATCCAACGATCGGATTAGTTTGGGTGACCTACTAGTGTAACACAAATACAACTTGGGTGGTCTTTTTTATACAAATTATAGTTGAGTTACAAAAAAAGAAATAAACCCAAAGTTAAGTGACCTCTCAAAAAATTTACTCTCCTATGTTTATGCTTATTTTCATATGTTTTGGTTTAAAATCTTTTTTCATTTTTCGCCACTTAGATTTGGATGTTACCTTTACTTTTAATAATGTTTGTTTTTTCTTACATAACAATAGTTTGGAAAAAAAAAAGACAAGTGATGCAAAAGCCGCCACGTATATGTGGAGGATGTATTGTATAAATTCTAAAAGTTTTAAGATTGTCTTCTCTCAATGTGTGAACTAGTCACTAGCAACTACTCGTGACACATTAAACACTTAACTTCTGCTAATTATTTTTTAAGAAAGTCCAAATTTAAATGAAGATTAAGACCCTTGCGGATGTTTGTTGGGATAGAAATGTGTTTTGGTTGAAAGACATGCTCTCCACTAATGAATCGTATGGGGTGTATTATAAACTAACAATAATAATCAAAAACACTAAATTATAAGCGGTAATGTATAATTTTAATTAGAAATGTCATATAATAAGCGAAAATCTCTGACTTTATGCGGAAATGTTGTATACTACATGAAAACCTTTGATTTTAATTGCAAACATTGTGTGCTAAGTGGAATCTCAAAAATACAACCAAGAAGAGGGAACATTTGAAAAAAAGAACAAATGTTACAAAAAGATTTAGGCATTGACTATAAGTAGGGATGGCAAACAATCAAAATGTTCGTGAGCAGCTCGAGTTCGGTTTGATATTAGTTCGAGTTCGATTTGATCATTTTAATAACAAACTGAACTTAAACTCAAATTTGAGCTCGAACAATAAATGAGTTGAACTCAAGCTAGAGTCAGCTCGATCGAGTTCGGTTCGAAGTTCGAATATATATATATATATATATATATATATATATATATATATATATATATATATATATATATATATATATATATATATATATATATATATAATAATAATAATAATAATAATTATTATTATTATTATTATTATTATTATTATTATTTTTAAATTTATTTTTAATTTTTAAAATTAAAATAAAAATTAATTTAAATTACAACAATTTTTTTAACTATTGTTTTTGTTAACCGTTGGATCATTTGATCCAACGGTTGAAATTGATTAGGTATTCTCACAAGCCACAAGACTCACAAGACTCACAACACAACTCTGGCGGCTTGCCCTAAATCCAGTCCCCACTCTCCCGTCTCCCCACAAACCACATCCTCGCCGCCACCACCTTGAAACCCTAGAGAGATCCCGTGCTATTCTCCTCTGTGAGCGAGAGAAGAGAGAGTGACAGAGAGATCTTCGTCGATCCCGCCCAGAAGCGTCGCTGAACTCCCAGTCTCGCCGCTCTCGCCCCGACACGTCGCCGAACTCCCATCCTCACCGCTCCCATCCTGACGCATCACCAAACTCCCAGGCTCGTCGCCCCCACCGCTGCCTTTTCTGGCCCTTACATCAAACCCTTTTCGTTTAGCCTTCTAATTGTTTCATATGCTTGGGTTCCTCTATGTCTTGTGTAGCTAAACTCTTCTCTTTAATTACATGGTGAAACAAAAATAAAAACTAACAAAAATCATGCTATTGTAGTTTCACTGGATGCATTGTAAGCAGCACTTATATGAAATATTTCAGACATCCAAGTAATATCTGAAAGTGAACACTGCATTCAAGTTATATTTGTGTTGCAACTGATATTCACTGAAGAATGTTTCTTTGCAGTATTTTATTTCCACAAGTAGCTTATATCTATTCTTCGAACCTCTTTTCTCTTAGAAGGGATTTTTCCTGTTTTCCTACTGTTTACCTTTATCATTGTATCATTTATGGTGAATATATATTTTATGGAATTGAATAGGTAGCATGCAACTGAATATATATTTATTTATTCTCATTGACTCTTCTAGTTGCATTTGTGGAACATATTTTGCATAACCATGTTTGCTTGATTGTTTTCCAGGGGACACACTCGATAAAAACAATCAGTGAAGTTAGTGGCACGAGTAGAAAGCCATACAATCAAAAGGGTACTGGACGTGCTAGGCATGGAACTTTACGTGGGCCTCAGGTCACTTGAATAACTCTAATTATAGTTTTCCTTTATGTATCAATCTTTTGATTCCATGTTGCATGGGATAGGCTAGTCATATTTAGTTCGTTTGCTTAAGAATCTATGTATATCTGATTGATGTTATGTTGACAGTTTCAAGGTGGTGCCACCATGCATGGACCTAAGCCTCGAAGTCATGCCATCAAGTTGCAAAAGAAAGTCAGACGTCTAGGACTTAAAATTGCATTGTCAGCTCGCATAGGTGAAGGCAAGGCAAGTTTCAAGCTCTGAGCTTGCTATTTTGACAGGAAGTTTTGCTGTTGAATGAAAATTTATTTTGTTTTGTACACGCAATTAACCAGAATTGCTTCACATATATATTTTTATTTTGAAGAGCCAAGATATAGCCTTTTGTGTTAACCAAAGAAATAGATCAATTTACATTAGGCATTCTAAATTTTGTTGGATCACATGCTGGAGTTTCTTGAGACAAACTTTCTCTGGCATGTATGATGCCCTTGAAATGAGAAAACTTGACCTTGGCAAATATTTTGAGACTGGGTTGGCTTATAGAGCATATTGTGAACTTGGTAATTTTTTAAACTGGGTTGGCTTATAGATCATTTTCTTAGTTTCTTAATTGTTTCATATGATTGTTGATTAAATACAGTGAACTAACAAGAGTGTCTGATTCTTTGGCAATAACATTGTTTGAGAATCATTATATAATGAATACTTAATTTGATTAGATATATTAAACTTCTCACTTATGTCTGGGACAATCCAGCAGGCTTAAATTCTTGTGAATTGAAAATGAATTAAGATTTTTGGAAAAGCTTGGAGGTTTTTTTTTTAAAAAAATGCAAATTATTAATTATGTATATTATTAGTAAAATGAAAAATATTCTGATAGTTGAATACTTTGACAAATAGTTCAATTAAATCATAACTTATATGCCTGCAATCTGAGTTTTTTTTTTTTACCAAAATAAGTTAAATTATATCAATCCTCAATTTTCATGAGTTTTTCAATTATGCAGCTTGCTCCTCCTCTATAAAAACTGATGCTATAGACAGCCGCCTTCTTCTACCAAACGGCAGCTACACCCTCACTGCCAACAATTGTATCCTCTGCAGTTGCAGCTCATCAACTTGGCAGTAAGTTGACTTAACCTTTTTTTAAATATATATGTATATATATAAACATGTATAAGTTTGTTAATTATACATGATTGTACATTTGCCCTTTCTATACTTAATTTATTGTTTTCATCATCCTTAATGATTGCTCAAGATTTCATGTCAAGGATTTTGGAAGGTTTATAGTTCATATAAGGTGGTCGCGAGTACACTGTCTTTTTGGGAGGCCTGGCCTGGACCAGCAACTTCTCAAGGGCAGAAAAGGCTCAAATTTCATGACTAAATCCACCTGGAGAACACGAACCAACCTATCAATAAAAATTTTACTAAATTACACATACATTAAGGCAACACACTATCAAGCTTTCCAGTATGTAAAGTTATCACAATGAAGATCTCTGGAGTTAAAATAGTTAATCGACACCTTGAGGAATATCACGATTAACACATATACTGAGAACCCATCAAGAAGAGTACTTATAAGTTAGTATCTCATCAAGTTTTAGAACTCATTCTACATGGAAACCCTATCCTTCTTGGCTGAATGCATCATAGATAGAAACTTCATTAATTGATACAATTCTTCGCTGATGAGACATCATCAGCCTTATAATCTGGTGAAAACATGGATCAGCACCTTATCATAGATGCATGCATCAAACTCTACAAGCAGCCTATATACTTCAGTGCACTATTGCTAGTATCACCTTTCAGCTTCATGAAACTCTAGTTATGATCAAATGGATTCTTTGCTATTATTAATTATCTCTAAACATCAAAATGTTAGGTTTTAATGATCTATTATCTTCAAATGCTCTTAGTGAATTTTCTCACTAACTTCTTTCTTGTGAATATTGCTCTCCATAAGCCTTATGTTCTCCCATTGAGTCTTGCTAGTTTTTATGCTCCCTTATTCTGTAAGGATCATGCCACCTTATAGATGATAATAATTAGGGCAGACAACAGATGGCTGCAGAATCCAAGGATACCTTGATTCTTCTTAATATGATAATTTTTTTAATCAGAATCATGAGTAGGGTATGGTTTAATTATTTTATTTCCTTTTATATTATAATTATATTTGATGATGTTGGACACCAAAGAAGGTTTAAGACCTAAGTGCGTGATCTCTCTATAATTGATATAAATGGTATTCTATAAAATAGTCAACATAATATGTAACTAATTAATAGTAAACATTTTTCCTTTGAATTTAATTCTAAATCATGGGATTGTTGGTTGGATTTTACTTTGGTTTTAAGCTCCAAGTTTTATTTTTTTTCAGTTATTTTGTTGGAATGTAAATCTCTATTTATAGTTACTTCATTGTTTCTATATGTAGAAATGTCTGAACCTGACACACAACAATCAATGGCCAATAGTAACCTAAATCCTATACAAATTGGTACTCATAGTGAAGAAGTAGAGACAATTCCATGTGACATAGAAGATAATGAAATTAAAAGAGGCCAAAAAAAGGTTTCCAAAGTTTGGACAGAATTTCAGATTATAAATATTCAGGACAGAAATGAAGTAGTTCAAAAATATGAATGCCGTCATTGCAACAAGAAATATGCAGTTTCTAAGTCAGGAATAACCACTCATCTTAAGAGACATTTAGATGATTGTTTGTACTACAGAAAACAACACAAGAATCAAAAAATTATCAGTTTATTACCTTCGGACAGCGGGGATGGTGAAACAGTTTTATCTTTCTCCTCACAATCTTTTGACATGAGCAAGATTAGAGAAGTTATGGCCAAAATGATTACAGTGCATGAGTACCCATTTAGTATGGTAGAGCACTTTTGGTTTAATGTGTTAATGAAGTCCATGAACTCTCAATATGAAAGAATTTCAAGAAACACAGCAAAATCAGATTGCTTGAGATTGCATGAAATTGAAAAAGAGAAACTAAAAAAAATCTGAAAAATGTTGAAAGAGTTTGCCTTACCTCCGATACTTGGACTTCAAATCAAACAATTGGCTATATATGCTTGACTATACATTTTATTGATTTGGATTGGAAACTACAAAAACGTATCATTAGTTTTTATGAGCTTGAACCGCCTCACACGGGTATTGTCATCTTCGATGCTATTTCAAAATGTCTTTTAGAATGGGGGATCCAAGATAAAGTTTCAACAATAACTTTAGATAATGCAACAACTAATGATGTAGTTGCAAGAAGTCTAAAGTCTAATTTTTAATCTAGAGGCAAGTTGCATTACAAAGGTCATATTTTTCATATCCTTTGTTATGCACACATTTTAAATTTGATGGTCCAAGATGGTCTCAAGGAAATAGATGGTATAATTCACAATATAAGAGAAACTGTCAAGTACCTAAAAAAATCACCATCCAGATTATTTAAATTTGGTGAAGTTGCAAGGCAGCTGAATGTTTGTACAAAAAAAGGACTGCGTATTGATGTTCCTACACGTTGGAATTCAACTTATGAAATGTTGGACTGTGCTTTTAATTTCAGAACTGTTTTTGATCAGTATGCTATTAGAGATGCAAATTATAAATGGTTTCCTACTTCTGAAGACTGGGAAAATGCCAAAAAGGTTGCTGAATTTCTGGAAATTTTTTATGATGTTACACATCTTTTTGTGGTTGCTTGTATCCTACTGCAAATAGATTTCTTCCGGAGGTTTGGAAAGTTAAAGAAATTCTAAATATTCATTCAAAATCTTCAGATCTATTTTTGAGAAATGTAGCAACAGTAATGGATGAGAAGTTTGACAAATATTGGAAAGATTGCAGCATGCTTATGGCAATTGCTGCTGTTTTAGATCCAAGATATAAAATGGTGTTGATAAATTTCTGTTTTCCTCTTATTTATCCTGATTTTCAACACATTGAAAAAATAATTCAGCTGAAACAAGTTATGGTGGATGTATTTGAAACATATGCAAGTGAAAATGTCAATGAACAACCTTCAAGTTTTGCTGGCTGTTTTTCAGAATCGTCCATTAGTGTTGCAACATCATCGAGAAAACCAAAAAGTAGAGGTAGATCTGAATATGCTGAATTTAAACGAAAAAATGATCTAACACAACCTATGAAATCTGATTTGGAGATTTACTTGGAGGAAGGGACAGTGGAATGGGAGCAAGAGGATGCTACTTTTGATGTTTTGGTCTGGTGGCAGTTAAATTCTCTTAAATTTCGAACTTTGTCCAGAATGGCCCGTGATTTGCTCACAATTCCAATGACTACAGTTGCTTCGGAATCAGCCTTTAGTGCTGGCGGTAGGGTTCTAGATAAGTTTCGCAGCTCTCTTGCTCCGAAAACTGTTGAAGCTTTAGTATGTACTGCAGATTGGCTTAGAGCCACTCAAAAGAACACAAAAACCAAAATAGTGAGTGTATTTATTTAGAAGAATTTACAGTTTTATATTAATTTAAGGTTTTTCTTTACCTTAATCTAATTGTTTTTTATATTGTATAGATTGAAGAAGATGAAGAAAAACTAAAGTTGGATATTCCTGACAGCTATTCCTCGTAGTGAAGAATGCTTTTGGCTGAACTAGAATGTGAGCTATTCCTGCCATGGCCTACTATGCTATTCTATTGTCAGATCTTCAAATTTGCCAGTCTGGCCTTGACTTTTGTTTTAGTATCATGATGCTTCTGATACTTCCTTAATGATGCAAAGAATATGTTTATATTTAAAATTTTATCTAAAATTTTGTGGCAGTTTCTGAGAAGTTGCTTGTTTCCTCAAGATATATTTGTACTCCAATGTTGTATTTGCTTGGTCTTGTTTATGTTGCTTTTCATATCCTATAATTATTGATTCTATATATTTGCCATCTCAAGATATAATTATTGATTCTATATATCAGTATATCAGAGGACTGAGCTTATACGCGCTACATTGGCTTCATTGCATGCTTTTCTCTCATGGATTCCTCTCGGATATATCTTCGAATCTCAATTGGTTTGTATTTGACACTGTTCTACAGAATGAATTATTGGGGATTGTTTGTATGGAGTAATTGGTGTTTTGAGGTTTGAAATTTGAACTCCTTATGATATGAATGATATGAAATTCGAACTTATATATTTCACATTTACATTTCATGATTGCTGGAGACACTCTTGAAGTTTTTTCCGGTGGCATCATATAGGAACCTCACACTCCAGTGTTTGACAGAGGTATAGTCTTGTCTTATTATGCTTTTTTATACCAAAGCACCATCTTTTTGATCAGTTTGTATATGGATTACTATTTTTAGTCTATCCTCTGAACTTCAAACATCTCTGGCCATACATAGTAGAGCTTAAAGAAAATGTCTTGCCATTGAAGGGACCATTTATTATGGGTGTTGACAATTTCCAGATGATGGTATAACCTAAGTTATCTGTTATATTGATATTGTTTGTGTAGTCTACATATGTGGTGCATGGGCTTTGTTTTAAATTTTAAGCATGTAGGATACACCTAAATAATATATTAAAGCTTATGCTGGTAGCCTGGTATGCTCTTCTTAGTACTTCAATTTATTTTGTGTTTTCTACAATACAAGCAACTCTTATGATTCTGAATCATGCAACACAAGTTGTCTTTATTCTATGTTAGGCATCTAAAATATATGGTTGTTTGGTTTATTTTTTAGCTTTAGTGAATTTTTGTTTCTCATGTACATTATATTAACAGAGATCCCTAACAGGTATCTTTTGAAGAAATCTTAATGTTGATTTTTACTAATATTTGATAGGAAACTCTGCATGAGGGAAGATGGTAGGCAACAAGCTCAATTCAGGGAAGATGGTAGCAACAAGCTCAATTCTTGGTCTTTTCTTCTATGAGGGAAGATGGTAGGCAACAAGCTCAATTCTTCATAACAAGTCTAGTGATTGTTTGTATGAGAAGTCACTAAAAAATTAGAATTTTTTTAGCAATTATGTAATTTGTTCTAAGTTTATGTGATTTGTTACAAATTTATGAATTTAGCATATTTATAGTTTTTTGAATCGAACTCGAACCGAACTCGAGCTGAAGATTAAAATTTCGAACTCAAATCGAATTCGAACAAAAATTAGAATTTCGAACCTAAACCGAACTTGAGCTAAACATTAGAATTTCGAACCGAACTCAAGCTGGGCTCAGCTCGTTCAGGTTCGGTTCGTTGCCAGGCCTAACTATAAGTTAGTTAATGCGCCCAAGTATAAGTACTAAAAACATTTGATTGTACTGGTTAAAAACATGATCGCATAAAATTCTATATAGTATAAGAGCACATAGACATGATGATTATAATGGGAGTGAAGAACCCATTAATTACATCAATGATGAAGTCGATGACGTTGTTGTCAACCATGTGGCATATGTGACATATACGATGGAAGTCTACCTCATAATCAATAGGACAAACCATTAGATATACATTCGGTGTAACAAGCTTCACTCTCACATTGGAAACTTCAAGACCCTGACGCTCACAAATCTAAGTTAGTATTGACTCCCAATAAATCAATATAGTGAATTGCAGGACTGGTCCCTCCACTTATATCTAGCAAGTATGCAAAATGTCTCCATTGACAATCTACGGCAAGAGCATCTTATACTATCATAATTTAAAAATGAATGGGATATGAAAAACTACTTGGAAAAAATGAGAAAAGAACTCACGATGGAGATGGAAACTTCTTTGAGATTTCCTCCAATAGCCTTGGATGGTCACAGAGATGGTCACCCCAAAGGAGCAAATAGATAGCAACATAAGGAAATAACAATGAAAGCCAATAAGAAGAGATAAATTTATCCAATGCAAATGGAAACAAAATGGGGGATAAAGGATTGAGGAAGAAAAAGGGAAAAAGCAAGTTTCTTTTTTCGCAAGATAAAAAGTACCCAAAAATTCAAAAATTAAGTGAAAAGATGACAAAATGCTATGAAGTGATAGCCATCCATACAATATTCTAAAAAATGGGACAATATTTAATGGTCTTTTTCCCACCAACAGCAAGGGAAAAATTAAGAACAAAAAAAATATAACTAGCAGAGTAAGGCTCAATGGCAATAAAAAAATATTTAACTGAAAAAAACAAAGATTGTTAGGAATATTCAAATGGTAGAGGTGTTGTTTGGGAAGTTTTAAAACTTCCAGAGCCTATAATTAATTTTTTTAATATTTAATTATAAAAATTAAATTGAATACTAGTTAAATGGGTTAATTATTTTAAATATTTAATTATAAGATTTAAAATGTTTGATAATTCAAGTGAAACTTTTATTTATAATATTTAATTAAAAATAATTAAAGTGAATTATTATTGATAAATTATTTCATGAATAAATAAATTTAGTTATCATTAAATGTGATTTATCATCTTATTTAAAATCATTTTATTATATAAAAGGGCACAAAAGTTATTTTACTCCAATTCTCTCTTTTATTTTTTTATTTTTTTCACTCCCATTTTTAACCAATCCAATTAAACATTGTTTTTATTTCTCATTCCCATTCTCGTTACTCATCCTCCATTTCTATTATATTTGTTGCTTTCCTGTGAGCCTATAATATTTATAAGATTATTATTTTTTAATTTTTAATAATATATTATCAATTTAAAATGATTTAATTGTTTGGGTTTTTCTATAAATAAGATTTTTTTTTGTTAAAAAAATGTTAAACTAATTCAACTCAAGTTCAGCTTGATAATATTCGAAACTTTTTCATAATTCTACAAGGTTAGCATGTAATATTGAGATTTTAAAGGGATATATGTGGAAGAAAGCTTCTATTTTCCCTTCTTAATTCTCTCTACTTATTTATTCTGTGTCATGTTTTGCGTGTAGGTATAAATTAACCCTCCTTTATTTATATATTTGATAATTTAAAACTAATTAATTCAGTGTACATCATTAAGCTTATATATTTTTTTTAATTTGTAAATTTCATATCAATAAATGAATTCCAAGGAATGATTTAATTAACATTAATTAAAAACCAAATATCATGGAATAAAAATTATTTCTTAATTCATAATTAATATTATTGAAAATTTAATGGATTTTAGAATTTTAATTAATATTACTTACTTATTTAATAATTTTTTTCTAGAAAATATTACAAAATTTTTAATTTTATTTTTCCTTTTGAGAAATTACTATATATGAAATAGAGAGAATAAAGTAAGGCCATGCACAAGATGCGTTTGAGACCAACTTGATTAATGCTATATTTTTTGTTGCATTGAGCACCATGTCTCATTTTCAATTAATTACATCATCAAGATAATATATTATATAAAGATTCTTATAGTGTTTATGTGAAGGTTGGTAACCATGGTTTTGGTCTTCTTTCTAACTTTTGTTTGAGCTTTCATCAATGGTGATAGCAACCCATAATTTGTCTTTTATTATGCATAAACAGGACTTGTGTTTTGATTATAGCATATAATTTTTTCCCTTAAATAAAAAGGGATATTTTAAAAGATTTAAACATTTTTAAAAAAAGATAGATAAAAAATTAGAGCAACTTGGTACGAAAGATTGGTGCAAATGATGATTCAAGGGTGCGAATGATCAATACACAGGGTATGAAAGATCACGGCACTTGGTGTGAGAGGTTGATGTGAGACCTTACAAAAAAAAAACTTGTGCACGACAAAGACATATAGCAAAAGTTGACCCTCACAACTTGTATGCGTTTAGTGGACTAAGTGGTATATTAATATCTGGGTTTTCGTTAAAATCTTTTATAAGTAGTTAGAGTTTGAATCACTGATGAAAGTATATTTTTAAGAATATGAGCAAGCTCATTAATCTAAGTTGTAATAAATGAAGAGTGTTAAATAATAAAATTGAGTTGGCTGCCTATTTAAATGTGTGTTCATTTTCTTGCTTCTTTTTTACGTGATGTGTAAGAGAGAGGCTAACAATAAGGGAGTTTATATTGCACCATCACAACAACAAAAAAATGTAATTAAATGTTTGTAAAATTTTAGAGATATTTAGAAGAAAGAAGAAAAGCTGTTGGAGAAGAAAATAAAATATTTCTTTCATTTGATTGATTATGTTAAAAGCATTGTAAACTTAATAATACAATAAGATCATCTACTTAATTACCAATAATTAAACAAAATAAAGATAAACTCTGTCCCCTAGAATTCTTATCAAATTACAGAAAAATCAATTGTAAAATATCTCAAATCACACATGGTAACCCATAAGAGAGGTCAACTTCTTGGTGGGCAAGGGCTGTCACAATTGGTGTGTGTATGTGTATAAATATAAGATTACTATAGTGTTTTTGTCAAGGTTGGGTGACCTTGGTTTTGGTTTACTAATTAAGTTTCTATTTGAAGCTTTCATCAATGGTGCTAGCAACCCAAAATTTGTCCTTTGTTATGTATAAATAGGACTTGTATGGTAACTATCATTTGGTTTTGACAAATTTATAGGGCTGAAAAGTTTGTTATGAATAAGTTGTTACACGAAACTAATTATAGCATATAATTTTGTGCTTGGATGTAAAGAGATATTTTAAAGATATAAAAAAATATATAGAAAATTAGAGAACACTATAAAACTTATAATTATGCATAGTTAGCAAATGAAGCAAATGTGCATTATTTTTAATTTGAAATAAATAAAATAAAATAATGACTATGGTTAAACAGAGTTTGCGAAACCAAATAATAGATTAGTTTTTCTTCGTCAAACTATTGTTAAATATATAATATTTTATAATAATAGTATCTAAAACGGAGAATATTTTCATTAAAAATGATTCTGAATGTATTTGGTATATTAAATATATTGAAAGACCTTATGTTTATAGTGTTAATAATTGGGTGAAATTTTTTTTTCCTTTCTAAAGTTGGTTTATCTTCCAATTGACATAGCACAAGTATAGCATTTTCTAATAATAATAATAATAATAATAATAAATCACATATATTAAGAAAAAGAAAAGTATAAGAGAGGGATATATAAGGGTAGCAAATAGTAAAAGAGGTTACAACAAGTCCACTATAAAGAGAGAGAAGGAGCACAAAAGCATACCATATATGAAAATAGACACAATCATGAGAGGTCTCCTAGTAAAGATAGGGGGGTCTTTAACTCGGATAGCACCACCAAAAAGTAGCAACTAAGACCACCAAGCCCCTCAGTAAAATAATGTCTCCCCCGGGTTACCTACCTCATTCTTTTAGGACCCTAGGAACTCAATTCTCATTTTGACTATAGAAGTCAAGTCTTCTAACTTAATTCTTTTTTGCCATGAAACTACAGAAACCCATAATAGAAACAAATGATTGATTTTAAATATAATCGAAATTATCAACAATAAGAATGACTTGAAAATTCTAGCATTTTCTCCGGCCAAATATTCTAGATAATGGAGTTGGACAATGAGTCTCAAGTTTCTTATTTTAGGCCTCAAAGGTTTAGTCTCCAAAGATCATTAACAGATTTGGCTATGAATGGAGTCCTAAAATACCAACATAGAGATTCCAAAGTTGTGCAGCACTAGGCACATGAAGAACAAGTGGTCCATTGACTCAAAAGCTACATAGCACAAGAGACAAATAGGAGTTAGAAGCCTATTATAGCTCTGGCAGCAAGATTATCCAGTATTAGGATTTTGATATTCCATACCAACTACATGAAAGTGTTAATTTTTTTAAGGCAAGGATATTGCCAAATGAGCTGAGTGGTGTGGGATCTCTTCTCCCTATTGTTGAGAAATATATAAAAAGATTTAACTATAAAGTCATGTAAGGAGTTAGGCTTTATCTAGTCAAACTCTATTTGAGAGCACCTTAATAATCTTGTACTAATATCTATTAGATAAGGGTTAGCAATAGGAATAAACTACAAGGCATGAGAAATTAGGTTTTTAACTGTACCAATAAGGGTTTGGTAGTCCCTACAAGCATCAGACCATAAGTTTATAGTCCTACATCACACATCCATAAGTTTATAGTCACATGTCACACATCCATCTACCATCATTCCCACCAAAGCAAGGTAGAGGCTTTGTCCCTTATGATGGCAAAGACATAGTGTCATCAGAAAATAGATGGCAAATGAGGATGTCATTCCAAAAAAGGAGATGCTAAGGAGTGTTGGTGGAACAATTTCCAAGAGAAATCATTATGATAATAATTGTGTTGGATGATACAAGAACCATTCAAAATCACCGTAGTGACAGTATTTCATCGCCATTTTCTCACGAGGACAAAGTTGAAGTTTGAGAAGTTCAAGATGCCTGAATCACGTAAGACGCTTCCAATTAACCTATCGAAAACATGCATGCCTTATAAATGTCTAGTTTACACCAAAGGAAGTCCCTACAGATGCAATTTATGGATTTTGCAACTCAATTACGCAATTTGAAAATGGACATCTAATCAATAAGAATGGAAGTAAGGATCGAGTTAACGCGGATAAGCCTACCACCAAATGTCCTCCAATCCCCAAGATATGTTTTTTTCTTCCCATATTGATGTTTATAAAACATATAATTTATGTAAATTAAGAAATAACACAATGTTAACCTAAATGGTTTACATATGTTAACTTGTTTATTGCATGAAATTCTTGTATCACATGCAAATTAACTCAATCAGGCACAAAATATGCGAAATTAACACATTAAATCATAATTTGCATTTCTTACTATGTTTAACCATGTTTGCTTGATTTGCTTACAAGTCATTATTTTTTAAACTATGATGAATCAAGATTCTGAGAACTAATATAACTTGGCAATGATTAGTTCAAATCAATAAAAGACTCATTAATTCAGTCTACGTTATTTAAATGTTGTCATAGATAAAATGTTTATTCATGTACCTCAATTTATGATTATAAATATTGAATGATTTGAATTCGGTTACTATACTTAAAAAAAAAATAAGAACCTTAGTAATAGTTTGTTTTTTAATCTAAATATTTTTATCCATTTTTCCATTTATAAGTTTCAAATATGACTTAATTTTAAATAATATAAAATTATAAAAACTCACATGGAAAAGTCAATAAGGTGAGTTTGTTTGTCATGGAATCAAGATACGAAACTCACAAATTTCATTCTGTTTGAGAACTAACACAATTCTTCTTGGCCTTGCTTGAGAGAGGTGAAGGAGGGGTTCATAATGGAAGGTATGGTAGGGTAAAGTAAGGTAAATTGAGGTTTTAAGTTATACCTTATTTGGGAGAAAGGTAAGGTAAATGGATGTTACCAAACCTTGTAATGTTTGAATTGAAGGTATTAGAGGGTCAGGTTTTATGGTAATATTACTAAAATACCCTTATAAGGAAAAGAGGAAAAAAAAGATACATTTGATTGAATGAGAGATAAGTAAAATAAAATCCAACATTCTCCCTCACATAGCTAGCATGTGAGGGATTTGGGTGTTTAAAAAAGGTGAGAGGAAATTGAGGTTTGGGAGCTGAGAAAGGGGTTGAGAGAATCGTTGTTCACCACTAAATGAGATTTACTCCAAAGGTTGAGAAGAAATATCCAAGATTCTCTTTATTCTATACTTTACCAGTAATCTGGTTCAATGGTTTTTCTCAAAATTTGCACAGCCTTTGTTCTTCATTAGAATCATTTCTTCAAATCTCTTTCCATTTTTACTCTCAATATGTACTATTTTTTTTTCTCTCCAAAGCATGTGTCATAGATGTAGTTAATGCTGACTAATATGGTGGTTTACATTTCTTCTAGGGCAAGACTTGGACTTAATTAAAATTTTTTTAGATAAATATTTTCAATTGTATATATTTCTAATTAATAATAAGTATTCTTAGTATAAACTATTTTAAAAGCTAATTAATAATACACTTATTTAATTAAGTAAATTTTGCCCCAAAAAAAACCTATGTTCTGATTTCTGTGTAAGCCAGTAAATGGGCCAAGATTAATTAGGCTAGGCCCGCTTAAACTCAATTCAAAATTAGCTCAAAAAAGTTTGTTCAAGGTGGATCAATTTATACTTCAAGAAACTGAAGTTTGACTACATTACTTTGAAATTAAAATCAAATTGATTTATTTTTTAATAGTTTAAATTTTTTACTTTTAATGATATGCAATTATAAATCATATAATATTTTTAATATAATAATATATTATAAACAAATAAAAATATATAATATTTTACATTTATATATTTTGAGATATCCATCTAAGCTTGAAATCAATTTCTGAAACAATGATTGTTCCCAATTGAAAAGCTTTTTAATGAGTCATACAAACAGTATTATTACTCCACAATTTCAAACAAAGACATTCACAATGATCATTAGCATGACAGACAAGTACAACAGAAAAGTCTTGAAAACCAATGTTCCATTTCAATTGACAAAGTCCTGGGGTTTTTTTTTTACCATAGCAGTACTTGTAACAGCAGTAAAACAAGAAATTTTTAGTATTACAAAGTAGCTTAAAAAAAAATAGCTGCTTCATCTAAACATTGATTTCCATACACCAATTAATCTGTACATAAAGATCTGAACCAATACAACATCATATGAAGGTTGGTGTTGAACTAATTATGTAAACCAACAACACATTGAACTGTTAATCATCATCCAAGCATTCTGCATTCTTAAGCAATATCCTACCAGATCCAGTGCTTATTCGCCTCAACCACTTTGGAATTAACTAGGAAATTTTCAGCATTTGTCGTTATGCAAGTTCTATCCTAATCCAATAAATTAAATGACAATTGAATTTATTCCTCTCACAGCTGCAATGCTAAATCAGGCTGCTGTGAATCAACCATTACGCCCGAAACTGGAGATCCTGGGGACTGAAACCTGATGTTCAGATCCGGTGGAACAGACTGCTGCCTTGAATTCAAGGACATACTCCGCCATGGAGCTGGAGAATGACGGGAAGAATCGGGTACGGGGTTCCTAGAATTTACTGTACTTTGATTACCGACCGATGTTACTCTTTCGATGTCTGAGTGACTCCTGGGTGCTTGATGGATGAAGTTGTTATTGCCTGTGGAAACCATGTCCAACACATGAGCATGTGTCATCGGTCGCTCCAAATTCATGATTTTTGGCAGACTGATTGGCCCGGTAATCTTCCCATCTTGTGTCAGGTGAACACCAAATGTGGAATTAAAACCATTCGCTTCTGTTTTGATTAATGGGCTCTGATGAAACTGGAATAGAGGAGTCTTGTGTTGCATAGCAGGACCATTACTCGCACCATCACTTTTACTATTCTGCGGGTTAAATCGGCTTTCAGTGTTTGGATCCTTGACGAGCTCAAGTTCACTTAAGGCATCAGAAGACCTGCTCATGGCAGCCAATGTAGGCATGCGAGGAGGATCGCTCTGGGTAAGGGTTTCCTCAGTGTGGGAGTTCTTATAAGGTAGTTCTTGCTCCCTCGAAAGTTCAACATTATTTGGTACTCCAGATGAAGGTATGAGTTTGTCTTGTGAAGGATTTGGAGATGTGGATGGCACAGCTGTATGGGACTGCTGAGGTGCTTCACAATCTCCAACAACCCATCCACGACCAAACTTTGTTCCAGGAGGCAGGACACTCTTAATCTTTTCCGCAGCAATAGTCCAAGCAGCAGGACTGAGCTTAGCGGCAAACCGAGCCAAGCTTCTTGCATAAGCATGCTCCATGTGAACCCCAATCTAATTGCAGCAAAGTCATAATCATAGAATATAAGAACCTTGACAGGGAAAAAAATATATATACAAAACTAAGGAAATTTCATCACTTTCAGAGGTAAATACATAAGAAGCACATTACACAACAAACTGCTAACAGGTTCAACTTCATATTAAAAAAAATGCTAATGGGTTGAGCCACAGCATGAGATAATCAAGATTATGAGGTTAGACTGAAAATCAGTCAAATCTCTACAAAGAATTCAGTGGCACATGAAATGCTCAAAATCAATGAAAATTATCCCAGAGAAAATGGGTGAGGTAACATGCGAGGATTAACTATACAAACAGCCACAATTTCCAAAACAATGCGATAAAATGTCAAAATAATGCTATTTCATCCGATACTCACAGGCAAAAGCTGCTGATTCTCTCCATCAAAGGATGTTAATGTTGGCAGCTCTTGAACACTAGCAGATAACTGAGATTGCTTATAGGTATTGCGACGATTATCATCAATAACAATAGGTTTTTTTCCAAATTTTGTTGGAACTCCTTTAAGTATCAAACCTTCATAAGAGACAGCCAGAAAAGAATGATTAAAATTAACTAAAGACGAGCAGGAGCAGCAGCAGCAGCAAAATTATGAACCAGAACCATAAACCATCAAGCATCTTCCCACTATATGGTTTTGACTCCATCATTCAAACATTTCATATCATTAGACCTATGTGCGCAAATTCTGATAAATGCAACTAATGTGAATACATGCTGCAGCTGATTGAAGATCTAAGTTCATGTGTAAGCTCAAACCTGGATTCTCTTGGTCTCTTTCTGATTTATTATCCCCAACCCAATTAGCAGTTTCAGTCTTACGAAGACCATAGGGACCTTTCACATAAATGTCAGCTGGACTAAGCTTATCTACAGTTGAAGCTTTCCTTGCCAAATCTTGTGCAAAGTTAGACCAGTGGCCGTTCTCACTAGCACCCGCAAGCGTTGCATTGCCGGAGAAATCAGAACCAGCACGATCAGGAGGCTTACCAACTGTCCTTTTAGCTGTATTCTTGCTAGGTGGCCTACCTCTCCTAACTATCTTTGGCTCTTGTTCATTATCACTTTCTTGTCTCAAATTTTCAAAGCTCTTCTTTGCAAGCTCCTGGATGGTTCGGGCCTACAAAAAGAATACCAGTGCACACTTAAATTTCTTGAAGCTGATGCATTACTCCAGAAAAAGGCTAATCTTCACTTAACTGACAAAGGTGATCACTAGAAACAGCAATTACCTGCCGGTAGTAAATAGTGTCCGGTGCATTGTAAGTCATAGCATTTGAGCTTATCAAGAAAACATCACTCTGCACATAGATCACACAGGTAGCCATTAGTCAACAAACTTCACTAAACATTGCAAGGGGCGAATTAACACAAAATATATTTTGTTAAGGAAAGTACAACTAGATTAACCCCAAAAAATACAAAGCTACTTCCTTCTCACTTTTGTCACATATTTCACAAACATGTCATGCTTGATCATAAAGTTTAAGATTATATGGTACAGCTGTCAAATTGCACACTGAAAGGTATTTGCACCCCTTACCAGTCTTTTCCAAACCAAAGAGCTTCTTAATAACATGAGGAAATTAATACCTGTGTCAGTACAACTCAAGCTACATGCAGGGTCACATAACCACTAGCTGAAACTTGAAACAATGTAAATGAGCTTGCCCCACACAACTCAAAGTCTTAACCAACATAGCCAGAGATATTCTTTGTGGGTAACAACAAAACTGGGATATTTTAAAAGCAAAGTCAAACATCAAACTTTGTTACTGTAACACACTGACATCATAGTCAAAGCAAAAAAAACCCAATGCAAACAAATGCAAAATATATCCTACTATACTGAAATACATTTGTCATTTTGCTGTTCTCCACCAACCTCAAATTGCTCCAAGTTTTGATAAGCTCCACTAGACAGCCTCTCACGCACGGTGGAAAAATCCATCGGGTGTGCAATGATTTCATGGTAGTCCGGCAGCTGTGCAAACATCAATCACAAGTCAACCAATAAGACCAAACAAAACTGCTTTCCACATAACACAGTCATAAAGCACTAAAACACACCTCTTCAGGATCCACAGGCTCTGAGAACACACCATAAGTGTCCTTCCTAAAAGCAAACCAGATCATCAGTTTAAGAAACCAAAACAGGAACATTAATTAAAAAAAAGAGCATTTTGAGAATGATGAGGAAATCTTGAAAAGGAACGAAGAAGGCACGCACTTCTGAAGTCTATCAAGAATGAAAACTAGCAACTTTTTATCCGGCAAAGGGGTCGTGGGCCCAGAAACTGGTGGATTCCCTGCTCGTATACATTGAATAACCCAACAATCACTAATCACAAAGTTTAGAGAGAAGGAAAAAAAAGGACAGTAATTTTTCAACCCTTTCTTGAAATTAATGCAACAGAAGCCAAACCTCGAAGCCCATCCGTCCCATTCCCAGCGCTTGTCTGCGAGTAAAAACACATCCAAATTTAGCCAAAGAAAAGTTCACTGAAATGAAAGGAAAGCGAGAAAAAGCGACACATGTAGCAAAAACAAAAAAATCCAGAAAATCAACAAAAACAACAACAACAACAACAACAACAAAACAAAAAGAAGCTTGGTTTCTGCACAAATGATGGGGGCCGTTGACCAAGTCAAAACTCTCATCTTTTTTTCCTCTAAATTCTCAATATGGAAAAATCCACAAGCAAATGCGCAAAGTTTTTTTTTTTTCTTTGAAAAAAAGCATCACGAACATGACCAAATCTCCGGATCTATAAATCTAGGGATTCGTGGAATAAATTGGGACAATTCACAAAGATTACCACCTTAGCATACGATTCCCCACGCGCTTGCTCGCCATCAACATCGGATCCAGAGCAGGCGGAATCCGACGCATTCCTCGGAAGCTTAAGCACAAATTTAAGCTTTTTCTCCCTTCTCTTCCCACCAGAGGCACCATCCTCATCATCCTCATCTTCCTCCTCCGGCCGATCGTGTTCCGGTTCCGGATTAGGGTTCCGGCGGGTGATCCGGCCGTGAGGCGGCGGTGAAGCGAATTTAGGGTTGGAATTAGGGTTAGGGTTTGGTGATTGCTGCTCTTGCTGGAGTCGGAGGTTGCGCTTCTGGAGGTCGATGAGGGAAGGGCGGCCCTTCTTCTTGCGCTTCTTCTCCGATGGCTTCGTCCCCATCGTCGTCTTCTTCTTCTTCTTCTTGTTTGCGTGTTTCTCTCTCTAGTTCTTGTTTTTTTTTTTGGGTTGGGTTTGTTTCTCTCTCTAGAAATAGGGTTCGGATTCTTTTGGGCTTCTTTGGGTTGCGAGCTTTTGTTTGGGAGCCACTCCGTCACGTGATAGGAGAACCCAGCCGACTGCTTGCACGTGATACACCGAGTTGTTTCATCTGACTCAGTGTTTGACTACTCACCGTGTGAATTATATCTAGGACTTTAGGATATTTTTAGTTTAGAATTTTAATTTTAAAATAAATTGTTATTATTTTTTTTTTTTTGAATTAAAGTTATAAACTGGTTTTTTCTTATTATGATAAAACGAGTTTTGATAATTGTCTTAAAAATATGAATTTTATTGAGATTAAAAATTATTATTTCACTATAGCTTATTTTGGCATATAATGAATAAATGTTAAAATTCCCTTTCACCCATAAACAGCGATTTATTCACTTTATCATTAAGGCTGAGACTTAATAACTTAGTGATTTGGCCTCGCTATATAAAACATTGTGCGGAGATTTAAAATCCCTAATTTAAATCCCGTTAAATAGAGTGATGCTAATAAATTTTTAATTATAATGTGAGTTTTTAGTTTGAATTCCGTGTCACCTAGTGAGAAGGCATAGGGGTGTAATCAATCGAGCTCGAGCCGAGTAGTAGCAAGCTCAAGCTCGACTGAAAATTCGGTATTCAATACTCGGCTCAAGCTTGATCGAGTATTCATTTTATAGCTCAAGCTCAACTCGATACACAAATTGAGCTACTCGAACTCGGTCGACTAAGCTCGAAAAGTTTAAAAATGACCATAAACATTATGCTCGAGCTCGAAAGTTTTTCCTTTTAATTTTCATCAAATAAATCTAATATTATATATATACATATATGCTCGATTAGGCTCGCGAGCACTCGAGCCAAGTATCACAATACTTAAACTCGGCTTGACCACGATCCAGCCGAGTTAAAGTTTTCACCAAGTCGATCCCGAGTACTTGCGAGTAGAGGTGTATCATTACCCCTAGAAGGCAAGGACTGGATGATCAAATTCTCATGTTGTGTGAACTTTGCTAATTGTATATGTGCTTCTCATATTTGTTAAAAAAAATAATTAATAAATATGTTTGATTTAGTAAAAAAAAACTATCATTTTAAAGAGAACAAAAACGAATTCTAATTATTTAATAAAAAAATAATTGAGACTACTACTAATAGATAACCCAACATCATGTGAATTTTTGTAAAACTTGAATGAATTTGACAGACCTTTGATTATTTAAGGAAATTACTCGAAAAAAGAAAAACTAATTGTATATCTATTTCAAAGTTATACAATATATTTTTTAGGCAATTGATTGACAAATTAATTTCAAAATCAAATAAATAAAAAAAATGTAATAAAAGGAGATGAATCCTTTTTTAAGAGAAGTCAGGGATTTACTCATATGTAATATTAATATCTCACACATTTATGCCCTCACAATTAATAGAATTTAGGGTTCAATTTTGAATTTTCTTCAAAATGAACACTATAAATAAGAGTCCCACGGTCAATAACTCTAGAGACCATTTATCTCAAAGAAATGACTCATATGTAATATTAATATCTCACACATTTATGTCCTCACAATTAATAGAATTTAGGGTTCAATTTTGAATTTTCTTCAAAATGAACACTATAAATAAGAGTCCCACGGTCAATAACTCTAGAGGCCATTTATCTCAAAGAAATGAGTTGGGAATGTAAATGGCGAAAAATAGATTACAAACATTTTGTTTTTTTGAAAAAACTTATAAGAATAACTTAAATCAGAAAGGATTACATCGGATAAACACTTGAGAGCAAAGTCACATTCTTGTAGACCTGGCATAATAAGATCGAAACACAAAGAAAACATGCACATTCCTTACCTCTTGCAAAATTTGATTGCAATCCTCTACCAAACAAAGGAAATAATATATTGGAGCATTATTCTCCTTCAAGGCATAAACAATTTAATATGGGCACAGTCAGATTCAAGAATAACATTTTGCCATCTTTAGACTTTAGCCTCAATAAAGACACCTTGAACTCTTCAATTTTCCAAACAATTCTTTATTGTTTTTTTATAAAAATAACAAGTATTATATATATCAAGAGTATGCACATGAATTGTCCGAAACAAGACCAAAATTATAAAATACCGCTAGACTTTGGTAATCTTTTAAATTTATAAAATCTTAAAATTATTAATTGATTTTCAAAATTTTTATTTTTAAATTTAAATTAAATTATAAAATTGTCTGAGCTCATGCCTGCTCCATATCAACCCGATGTCACCCTGTCTCATCCCCGCCTATGGCAAGGTAATATTAAGAGCAGAAAGATCCGGTAGAATAAAATTCAAAAGCCAACGATCTTCGGATCTATTGGTATTCAGGTCCCTGAGTAGGGGTTTCGTCTTGGGTTACGAGCGGTGGGTCTCCGAGTTCGATCCCCAGCTCGCGTAGGTGAGCATATTGTGGAGTCTTCAAGTGGTAGTTCTCCCGCATGTGCCCGTCCTTTGCTTTGACGCTTATCGTCTTTGTCAAAAAATAAAATAAAATTAAAATTAAAAAAAATGATAAAGTTACAGAAATTATAACATCAAAATGAAAAGGGAAGTTTTAGTAATTTTCTTATATGCCTGCTCAAAAAAAAAATGATAAAGTTAAAGGGATTATATGCCTGCTCCATATAATATGTTTTTTTTTTTCGGAATAATTCTCTGAATAGTCCCTCTACTTTCTCAAAAGTGTCATTTAGGTCCCTATACTTTAAAATGTAACCTTTTAATCCCACTATTACTTAAATTGAGCCATGTTAGTCATTCTAAACCCTAAATTTTAACCCTCATAAGGACTAACATGGTTCAATTTAATCAAGTAGTGGGACTAAATGGTTACAGTTTAAAGTATAAGGACCTAAAGGGCATTTTTGAGAAAGTAGAGGGACTATTCAGAGAACTATTCTTTTTTTTCCTTCTCCTTTAGCGGACATTGGGGAACAATTTCTTATAAATAGGAAATTATTTAAAAAAAACATTCAAAAATTATGTGCTGAATGATTGACACTCACTATTTAAATCAAAAATAAAATGAAGAAAATGGACGCTCACAACACAATTGGAACTCTAATATCATCCAATTGTATTGATTCCATATGGGGCTAATTTTTTAAAATATTGTATTTTGTTTATTATTTATCAAATAGTGCATTTCTGTAATTATTTATGGAAATGTACATTTTGGTTTTTTTAATATTTTTTGTAAATAAACGGGTTCCATTTGATTTTTTAATATTTAAATTTTATTTTTTAAAAAAACAGAGGGCCATTGTATTTTTTAATATTAATTTTTTTTTAAAAAAAAAAAACTACGGTTCCAATAGTTTTTTAAATTAAAAAAAAATACATTCAAGTCCTTATAATTTTCATTAATTTTTTTAATAATTTATTTTTTTCTCACTTCTACTATGTTATTACTACTTTTACTAATTCTAACTCACTGTTAATAATTTAAATAAATAATTATAATATTTTTTCATAATAACAAAATATTAAACATTAAAAAATTTTAACATGTAAAAATTACTCCTACCACTAAACCAAATTCACTTGATATTTTCAATGAACTAAAGCAATTACATGTATTATAAAATACTTCAACAAATACAATATTTAGCATTATGGCATACGACTTGGACTAGCGGCATTCAAACAATTTCGACGATTGTGATCTTCATTGCGACATAAACCACAATGCTTTGGTTGATCGCCTTCTTTTATGTCCATTTCATTATGAATTCTGGTGGATTTTGGACGTCCTGAAGGTGGTCTTCGCATTGTGAGATCAGAACATAAACGTAGACCATTATAAGGGTTCCAATATCTCTCATTTGACATTGCCTGAAACTCTTTATGTTATACATTAAAAATTGTCTCAAGCCTATAAACATTATCTACATATGCTTGCTAATGTAGATGAATGTATGCACACGCGGCAGGAACATGGCGACAAGGAAAATAAATTTCAATGCGGTAACTGCTAGCTATACTACCACATTGAGGTGGTGCCATTTCATCTACCATAAAAGAATTTTCATCACGATCAAATAGACGAACAAACATGTTGTTTGTTGATTTTCCTGAATTGTCTTCATTAGCACTTCAAATTGCGCTTGTACACCTTTTCTTACAAATAACTCAGCAAGTCGAAAGTAAGTTGACTTAACTAAAGCTGTTATAGGAAGGTTTCTTGTTCCTTTTAACACTGAGTTAACACATTCAGCTAGGTTGGTACCCATAATTTTAAATATTGTATTTGTTGAAGTATTTTATAATATATGTAAGTTTTTAATTCATTGAAAATATCAAGTGAGTTTGGTTTAGTTGTGGAAGTAATTTTTACATGTTAAAATTTTTTAATATTTAATATTTTGTTATTATAAAAAAATATTACAATTATTTATTTAAATTATTAACAATCAGTTACAATTAATAAAAGTAGAAATATCATAGTAGAAGTGAGAAAAAAATAAGTTATAAAAAAATTAATGAAAATTATAAAGACTTGAATATATTTTTTTTTAATTTATAAAATTTTCAAGACTGGCAATTTTTAGAAAAAAATTTAATATTAAAAAAATACAATAGGCCTTATATTTAAAAAAAAAATTAAATATTAAAAAAATTTAATAAGTGGTGAGAATGCGTTTGAATCGCTCACCCGCAAGTGCACGGGGTCGCCAAGTAATACCCCTCGCGCGAGCACGAGGGGGTCGTATTCCCAAGGGCCCGAGGAGCTATTCTTACTTCCTTATCACAATGTTGTTTAACCTAGCAATCACTCAAAGGAGATAACTACAAATAATCTACGGATGTATAAAAAGCAAACAAATAATAAATACAAATACTGAGGGAAATCAGGGCGAGGGAATGGTCACGGATGAGGATTCCCTCGGGGGCTACTAAAGTGCTAAGGATACCCTAACTAGCATGCACGTGGGTGGTTTGGACCGGGAAACCCTAAATTAGACCAACCCGATGGTCACGGTGTTTGGTCCCTAATCAGGTACAAGTATTGGAATACGGAATTTCTTCCGCCCAAATCCTTGTACGATTGCAATGGGTTTAATGGATTTCCCCAAGCTAGGGTTGAAACACAATCAAGGACAACCCTAACAATTGGAGGGATACAAATACCCGATGGTCACGGCGTATTCGTACATGTATACCCTTCCAAGCTTGGTGAGCCTAATACTAGGGCAATGGTCATGCAACCTAGCATTGTCTAGGAATTGACATATAGAGTTCTCATACATATCAAGGCATTCAAGAACCACCAAACAAGGATCTCAAACCAACACACATGCATAAACTAGAAAGGAATCATCCAAAATACACAAGTTCACCCCCAAGGTTCACCTACATCCGGTGACCTTGGGGTTTAGTTGCTCATGATCACAAAGTATGCAAATAAATACATGGAAACAACCAAAAGCATAATAAGAACACTCCCTCAAAGGATCAAGGCCGAATGACGATTCCAAGGACGCCACCCAAGGAGTGGCTTCCCTTGTCAAACTTCCTCTAAAATCCAAATCGAAGGTGTGGAGTCGTCGTCTCGTGCTCTCCCCGTCGTCCTCTCCTCAAGAATCGCCTCCAAAAGCCGGCCTCAAGCTCCCAAAGAAGGTGGTGAAGTCAAGCTTGCTCAAGGTCTAGCCTCTCCTCCCAAAGAATGAACTCCAAAACCCTTAAAAACATCATCCAGAGCGTTATGCGGCCCCGTTTGCGGCCCCGTATGTGACCCCGCATGCGAGGAGAGAAAATCCCGAGAAAACCCGAAATCGTGTAAACTGCTACAGTACCGTATGCATCCTCTGCAGTGCCCGCATGCCAGACCGCATGAACCTCCAGACTTAGCCATTTCGCCAAAGGGTTCGTGCTACAGTGGTTGCTACAGTACCCCCCCCCCCCCCCCCGCTCAGAAACAGTGTTCTCGTCGCCGATTTCTTCTCAAATTCTATCAACGAGCTCGAAAGGGTCACATCAGTACCTGTAACACGAAAGAAACCAATTCAGACCAAAAACGGGTGTCAATTCATAGAAAAAAATACGTAATATACACCCGAATACATGGAAAATACGTATGTTTAGGCGTTTATCAATAAGACCCGTTTATTTTAAAAAATATTAAAAAACCAAAATGCAAATTTCCGTAATTATTTACGGAGATACGCAATTTAATAAATAATAAAAAATAATAATATTTTAAAAAAATTAGCCTCCATATGGTTCATTTTTTTTAGTGACGAGTGCACTCATTTTTCATAAAATAAATAAATAAATAAATACGGGAATTTTTGCTTATACACCCTCAAAAAACCTTATAATTAGTTACATACCACAATTATATTTGCCTTTATATCCCTGTAAAACACTAATATTTAAGCGCATACCCTCATGTTGCTAAACTTAATATCTATTATGGTGTATAAACTTTAACTATTGCCAACGATCACACGGTCTATTAGTACACGGGTCCCCAATATAGCTTTTCACCGAGTGGTGAAGGTTCGATTCTCGGGTGAGCGCACATTTCTTGGAGTTGCGAGCGGTGATTGTGTGCGAGTCGTCCCAGCGTCCATATTAGTGCGGGCCCCGCTCCCACTTACTCCACCGAGGCTTATGCACGCCCTTGACTGTCTAGCAGGGCCTACAAGCTGTCTGTTCCTCATGTCAAAAATAAAAAATAAAAAAATAAACTTTAACTATTAACTACACTTCAGAAATATCCAAAATTTCTTTTACAAAGTAGCTGAGCTAAAATTTTGGAGTTAAATATGAGTGGATCTTTGTCTCAGGTATATATATATATATATATATATATATATATATATATATATATATGCAAATTCGAGTGGTTTGTGAGGGAACACATGCAAATTAAGTGGTTTGTGGGAGTATACATGTAAATATGTTTTTTATGGGGGTATACATGCAATTTTCCTAATAAATAAATTATTAAATCTCAAAACTGTAAACTGTTACTTTTACCAAAAAAAAATAATAATAATCCCAATGTTCCTTAATTGCAAGACACTTGTCAATTAAATACATTTACCCTGCAAACAAAACAAATTTAACCCTTTTGAGTATAATATAATTCCAAATTCCATATCAAACAAACTGAAATTAAAAAAGAAAAAAGAAATCCCAAATAAAGTGCTAAAAGAATGTGGCCAGAGAATATCTTGAGCCAATTGCATTAAGAATGTGGATTTAAGTACAAACATATACAGGGAACTTGATCCATTGTCTAAAGAAAACAAAGCATGTGTGGATTAAAAAAAGATTCAAAGCATGGCACACAGCATTTTTAGTTTGTTTTTTACTTACCTTGCAAACAAAGGAAGGCATGCATTCTGTCTTTTACTTATAGCTAGGCTAATTTCTTTATCAAAAATACATATGCCAATTCCCAGCTTTTTGACACTAACCTGAAAGACTGAAATAGAACAATATGAACTGATCAGCTTCATGACTGCATTAAAAACTTTTGCCAGTTTCAGTTGCAGAAAAAAAAATTGATTCACAGTGTAGTTTGTTCATTCTAGAAGTCGATTCGGTAAAAAACATTTGGTAGAAGTAATGTGAAGCTCTATGGTAATACATCAATTCAAAAGTGATGGTGAATTTTGCAAAACAACCAAGGCCTCAGTCTTCAAAATGAAGGACTGGTGGAAGCAGTGATAGCACCACTCATTGAGAGTACAATTTTGATTGTCTGCAAAGAGGGGATTTGATGGTGCAAACTTAAGGAAAACTGAAGAATTTGACGAGTTTTTACAAAGATTTATAAGAGAAAACCACAGAGGAAAACATCTAATTTATATGCATGCTTACAAATTCTAGCTCAATCTCATTCCTTAAGATCCAGATTTTTCATTTAATCCAATAATGCCATGGTTATAACTTGTAAATAACATTAAAAACTTATTTTGAATGTTGACCAACATCACTTAACTTTTTCACAGTTTAAGGACTGTGAATATAGAGCTATAGTTCAGGGAGCAAAGGAGCGCAATTTTCACCTTGTCATTTTAGAACTCTATGAAGTCAATAAGATGATAGTTCAAAAAGCTTAACTTTGTTCATCTCTACATTATGAACTAGGGTACCAATGGAGTTCCTAAGACACAAATAAGTGCTTGCAAGCAATAATACAAAATGGCCAAGCATTAGCCAACACAATATGGTATCAAGAAGGTCTCTAAAACAACCAATGTATTAATTGCAAATAGGTAAACAAGGAAGTTAAGGCTTATGCTTATCCTATCAATAAAAACTAAACCTAAATTAGAACAACATCATGACAATAAACAACAACAGAATTGCAAAATTATTGTTTTTATTCACAAGAGCAGCAAAAGCAAAACCTAATTTCAGAAAATTTCAACCTAAGCACTCACTTGAGCTTGCAATGGCATACAATAGATACAATGCTACTAATAAGAAACCAAGGGTTCTATAACTAAATGCTAGAACCTGCTTCCATGAAGAAAAATCACAAGAAAATCTCTAAATAAACTTCATTCCCTTTCGTATGTTTATACTATCACGAGAAACTAAACCAAAAATTAGAATAACATTGTGCAGGTGACCAACAAAAAATTGCAAAATTATCACAAAGCAAAGAAGCAAACTAGATTTATCTAAAAGAAAGAAGCAAACTGTAACCTAATACAAAAAAAAATTAAGCTTAAGCACTGACTTGAGTTTGACATTGTTTAAAATACAAGCAAATATGCAGTGATACAAAGAAGAAAGTAAAGGTTTTCCATTACTAAATGCTAGAACATGCTTCCATGAAGAAAGATCATAAGAGAATCTCACAAGAAACCTCATACCCTTTAGTATGCTCATACCATCACTAGAAACTAAACCTAAATTGGAATAACATTGTTCAGATAAACACCAAAAAAAAAAATTGCAAAAATTATGACAAAGTTAATGAATTATTGTCCACAAGTACAGCAAACTGCACCCAATTTCAACCTAAGCACTTGCCAGAGTTTGAAATGGCATAAATACATGCAATGCTACAAATAAGAAACCAATGATTCCATTACTGAATCTTTTGAATACTTATACTATCACTAGAAACTCAACCTGAACCTAAATTAGAACACCATAGTATTAGTTGCAATTAACAACAATAAATGCAAACACTATTGCGAAAAAAAAAGGGATTTTTACTGGAGTAAAACGCCAAAATGATCAGAAGATGAGTAATTCCAACAAGGTATCAGCTATAACTAGTACCAATTTACCAAATTCTAAACCAATCCCTAAAATACTAGTTTCAATTAATATGCATCACAATTAAATTAGTCAAATATATATATATATATATAAAGATCAAATCCAGAAACCTCAAAAGAAGTCAACAGAAAGGACAGCAAGAACTCCATGGTGGAGAGTAACTAGGGTTAGGGTTAGGGTTTGGTTCGTCTTACCCCACCTCCGGGAATGGCCGGCAATCGCTATGCAATTGCTTGCAACTGAGAACACACGCCTGTGATACTCACGTGCAGTGCACGTGCTCTCAATGTTAGTGGGCCGAGAATTGGGCCTGGCTGGGTCAAAGCAGCCTATTTATGATCAATGAAGGCCCATGGGTTATATTCTTTTTCTATGTTCAAAAGAGTAGGCAAAAGACCAAAAAGGCCCTCTAAGTAGGTGATGGGGATTTAAACCATAGTTAATTGATTATAACTCTTAACTTATTAACTGCCAAACTATGCTATGTGGTTTCTTTAAAGTTGAGATTTTATGTATTTGAATCTATAAATTTCAAATCTCACCTAATTATTACTAGTTTGATTAGAGAACATATTAAGTTAGTTCAATTAGAGCATTCATAAAATCAGTAATCTCTTGTGAGTTCGGTCATTGGATGGCTAGTGCAGTAATCACGAGATAGTAACTTACAAGCTTGATCAAAGAACTTACGAGGTCGATGATCCCTTATGATTTGATTGTCACTTACTAGTACATTTAGAGCATTTATTATATCAATAATCTTTTATGAGTTCAATAATTAGATGGTTTATAGGCTCTTAAAAAATTAGCATAGTTACCCATCTTACTCATTCTAATTTCTCTTCATTTTTTTTCTCACCACCATCTTAATTCATGCAAGAAGCATAAGCATTGTTAATAAAGTTCTACAACACATTTGATAAAAAAAAAAAAAAAAAAAAAAGAAAGAAATAGAAATACTTAAAAACAAGAAGAAAGAGAAGGGGAACAACCAAAAGAAAGGCATGTCCAAAAAAGACAAGAAAAACAACAAGAAGAAAAACATTTAAAAAAAAAATGAAGGAAATGAGGAATGAGAATATGATGACAAAAGAGGATGAGAGTTAAAAAAAAAAAAAAACGAAATAAGGTTATTTTTAGTATTATATAAATTAAAAAGTTGATTTGATGCTTATTAATATTTGCAGGGATTACACTTGAAAAGTAGTTACTTATTAGTCATTGCAAAAGTCAGAGCCTTTTGGTTACTATGAAACTATTCCAAGACTATATAGTAATTATCCCTAAAAGTAAATATTATGGGTATAAAACTAAATATGTAAATTTTAAAAATAGAGATAGTAAATATATATAAAAGAAATATTTTAAAAATCCATGTAACTTTTTTTACAAAAATATTTTAATCTAATTTTAGTTATGAGGCAAGTCTATATGAACAAATCTCTTATTGGTATACATATATACAATTGTATTATTTACTAGTATAGAAATCCATTATTGTTAAGAGTATATGTATTTTATTTATTTATTTATTTTGGGTTATTGATCAATTGGCTTTCCAAGATGAAGTACTAGGAGTCTTATAAATTGAGTCTTATAAATGAATAGACCCTTCTTAATGGGTATTTTTTTGCATACATAAAAGTTCGAACTAGAAACCATTTGCTTAAGTAACTCAATCTTCTACCACTTTGAGCAACCCACATTAAACAGTAATGTGGGTATATATATACATATTGATAAGAGTGGATAATCTACACCTTTGTTAAAAGGATGAAAGTAGATGCATATCTAAGATAAGAAGATATAAGTGGCTAAAGTACATAATGAAAATAGTAAGAATATACTAGCTACACCAAAAGTGGATAATAGCTATCAAGTCAGGAACTAGTGACTCTTTAGAAACAATCGGTGTAGTAGATTATCTATCTAAGATGGCACGACTGTAGATTGTAATGAGAGAGCCCTTAGCCGGGTCCTATATTGGATGCCATCTAGTGTGAGAGCTAAGAAACTTGAGACTTAATTTGGCAATGAAGATTAAATTCTCCAACTTCGATCTTTTCATAGGCAGTAGAGACATAAACAAGAAGCATGTGTTTAATTTTGAGATTAATGAAATTGGCAGAAGAGCACAAGAATTGAATATACGATTGTTTTACAATAGTCAAATATTTCACACAATTACCTAAGCCAAGAGTTCTCAAATACGTTGAGAATTCAGATAAGCCCATATATGTGGATGAAATAGTTGCATATTCAGGAGGCAAAAAGGTAATTAAGGTATGCATCTTCAATATTGTATATATGGATTTTTTTTTTCTTTGGTAAATGTGGACAAGCCACAAGACCAAATCCTTAATCTTTGAGTTGAGAGGGATCACTACAAGAGTTAAGATTTTTAGTGACAACTTTTTTGTGTACACTATTGTTTAACTTAATTGTGACAACTTATGTTTTTGTTAATATTATAGTGATAATTGTGACAATTTAGTATATGTCACAACTAAATTGTTACTATTAATATATTAATAGTGGCAAAATTTATTTTGTGTCCAATATTCATTACTAAAAGCATACAAGATTTTATGTCAAAAATTTCTTGATGAGAATGATGTGTAATTGTGACAAGAAATATTGTCGTCACTATAATTTTTTATTTATTGTGATGAAAGTGTTCTCTATCACTTAGTATATATATTTTTTTACAACAATTTTGTTACAAAAAAGTTAACCATTTAGTGCCCACTAAATATTGTCACAAAAATTAAATTTTTAACCATATTACTGGGTTTAATATGCTGAAAAAGTTAATTGACACAATAGTTTGGATTAGTTGTGCATATAATTATTTTGTCACTATTACAATTTTAATTGTGACAATTTAGTATCCATCACAATTATATATCTTACCTTTTGTGTCGATAATTTTGCATACAAAAAAAATTCAAATACATAGTATATATAGTTATAAAATTAAGATTATGTATAGATTTTTTAAGTGATTATAGATAAAATTTAAAATTTAACATGATTTTATCAAACAAAATTATTATTTATAAATATTTTAAAATAACTTATTAGATACTAAAAAGTTTTGTTCTATTAAGCCAAAATATTAACCTATTAATAAGTCTAGATGGAGAATGACAACTGAAGTTTGAAATAGGCTTGGCTTAGCTTCGTACATTGCTACTCTTGGTATGAGGTCTATAACATTTAATTAATAAAAATTATAAATTAAAGTACACAAAAACAAAATTAAATTTTTTTTAGCATTTAAAATTTGCTAAAAATTTTTAAAATAATTGCATTGAAATCCAATATATCGATTTAAATAAATCGCATGTGTTAGAGATATTATAATTGCCATTACAATATATAACAAATTATAATAGAAAAATTGCTTGCATGCCATTACAAAAGTGGATATATACCATATATCCTTACAAACATCATACTTACTTATATACCCTTAAGATTAATTTATAAATTTTGTAAAAATATAAATAAATTATTGAGTTTCCCCCTTCTTTTTTCCATTTGTGAAAATAGTTTATTGTTTTATAAAATAGTTTATTGTTTTATAAAAATTTTTAGTTGCTTCACGGTAAAGGGTAGATAAGTAAATTTGATTTATAGGGGTAAATAAATAAATATTTTTTTAATTAAAAAATATATAATTACATATTTTTGCAACGATATGTTAAAAAAAATATTATTTTATATAATTTCTTTAGTTGACTTCAGACGAGTATAAATAAGCAAATCTAATTTGTAAGGCTATATAGGTCAATAATATTTTAATAATTATTATAAAATAATAGTTTATTTTAAGAATTTTAGCAATATTTATTATTATTATTATTATTATTATTATTATTTCTAAGTTGTTTGGTTTGAACTTTGAACAATTTGCACACTTTTATCACCAACCAGTGACTTGCAAAACGTTCCAAATTCCAAAGGGCCCCATCCCAAGCACCAAACCATGAAAAAGTAGTCCAACTCTAACCACCCTTTATCAAACAATCAATCATGTCTAATACCTAATTAAGTACCTCTAATTAAAAATTAAAAAAAATCTAGACCACCCTAATTTCTTATCTAATAATTATTATTATATTATTATTATTATTATTATTATTAAAAATATATATTTGATCACTCTTAGAATGTAATTAACTTTAATTTGATTAGATTAATGAGTATATGCTATAAAAGTTTAAATGCCATTATAAAATTAATTAAAATTATCAATTTGATTAGTGTTTGTCATTAGGACAAGATTGAATACCTTATTTTGGCCTCAAGCTAATCAGCTTTCTTATTAAAAGGTGATTAAACCTATATGATGTATGATTTTAGAATATAACAAGATCAATCATTGTTTTCATTGTGAAATTGATGTGGTTATTGACAAAATATAACCAACTTTAATAGACTTATGTGATAGTCTAACTGTATTGAAGAAAAAAGAATTTAATAGTACTGATTTTCAGAACAATTTTTATATTTAATAATTTAATTTTTAGCTTTAAAAAAATATCAAACTGTTTATTTAAAAACAAAAACTTTTTTGAAAAAAAATATGTATTTGAATTTTCTTGTGATTTTTTTTATAAGTAAATATTTTTGGAGAAAATATATTGAAGAAAACTCTTGTTCTTGAGAGCTTCACTTTTGGCTCATTCTCCTAAAAAAATTTGAAATTATTAAGTGTGTTAGATTAGCTTCTATATTTTTGATATATTAGGAAAATGATGCAATATATATATATATATATATATATATATATATATATATATATATATATATATATATATATATATATATATATATATATATAAGTGTTACCTTATATAATTATTTATTAACAAGGTGATTAGCACAAATCATTGTTTATTTTATATTTATTTAGGGGAGTGATTTTTTTTGTATGTATAAATAAATAACTCAAAAATAGTTTTTTTTTTCAAATTTCAAGACAATTGTTTAAGTCAAATTATTAACATTTACTTGAAAATAAGTCGTGTTTTCACAATGGATTTAAAGTTATTTATTATTTTCCATTAAAAATGTGCCATCATTGATAGTGTATAAAGAATTTATTCCTTCCACACGTATTGAGAGCTTTATTCTTTAATTATAATCTCTCTCTCTCTCTCTCTCTCTCTCTCTCTCTCTCTCTCTCTCTCCGGCCTTTTCTAATTTATTTCAATTGCAAAAACTATAAAGTTATATTCAAAATAAAAAAGAAAAAAAAAATAGCATCGAAACAACCTTTTTCAAATATTGTTCTTTGTGGGAACATGATTTTAACACTTTTTAGAGATTAATGCATGCAAATATTTAACTTTAACCCTAGACCAACTTGATGTCTTTATTTCAAATATATATGTAAAACACATTCATTGGAAAAAATCTATTTTTTTAATAGAACTTTTAGTATTTTGACTTGATTTCAATTAAAGCTTATAAAGCACTTATAGTTCTTAGAAAATTGTTTGTCTCAATAACCTAAAAAATAATTATATGTAAACCAGATTCATTGGAAAAAGTTTACTTTTTTACATGACTCTTAAGGGCCGTTTGTTTTGCAGTAACGTGAAAACATTATCGCCTGTCACGTGGTAATCTGAAAAGATTACCACATTTGGATTGGTGGTGGTGTTCATAGTAATCACAGATTACTAATTTTGGAAGATTACCAAGAAACTTAGTAATCTCATTACCACCAAAATAGGTGGCTATACTGCATTATCAAGTGGGTGATAATCTAAAATATTTGTTTTGGACAAATATGCCATTTGTTTAAAAATAATAATTTTCATACTTTATTCATTAGATAAAAAATTAATTTTGAATAACATTATTTTGAGAATATGTTTAACTTAAAAAATTTAATTTTTTTATCCAAAATTTTATTTTATTTTAAATTTAAACTTCCACAAATTGTAGGTATAAGGATATTTTGAGAAATTTAAAACATTACTAAGTTGATTACTATGTAATGAGTTTTCAACAAAATATGGTTATCATAAATTAACACAACATTCCTGGACATATAACATTCCCGATTCATTACCATAATAATCTCATTACGTTGTAATATATCATTAGCATGAACCAAACGGCCCTTTAGTATCTCGATTTGATTTCGATTAGAGCTTATAAAGAACTTATATTTCTTAGAAAATTGGTTGTCTCGATAACCTTAAAAATAATAATAATGATTTTTAATTTTAAAATTAAAATTTTTTATATTTATATGAAACAAAGTTGAGGTATATAGCCCACCATGAGTAGATTCACTATAGACAAAGAGAATATAAAAAGAAGAACATGTTTTAAATTGTTGGCGTGGCAAGGTACATGAATGCCCACCATCCAATGACATTCCATCCAAATCTATATAGGTCTTGATAACATACGTAGATGTATATATATTAAAAATATATCCATTCTTTGTCCTCATCAGTGTAATTAATATTTTGTATTTTATGAATGAGTGCCATGTGGTCAAGTGTGATAATGCGTGGGAACATGGCTGTCAAAGTTAGGGTTTAGATTTGGGTCTGATCTTGGATTATATCTTTCAACCTAAGATATGTATATAATGCACTAAAATATTGATTGATATGTTAGAAATAAATTTTCCTTTTAAGGTTAAATATTAATATATATAAAAAAAAAATCATGTGCATTGTCATTATGATAGTACAATCCATTTGAATTTTTTTTTCTATTCAGTTTAATGCTCTTAATATTTTTGATAAAATATTAAAAATATTCTTGATACCAATAATAGATAAAAGTGGGGATACGGGATCACCATATTTATGCACTCGTCAATATAGGTATGAACCCATGTGCAAGTATGATAGCACCGGTGTGAGTATTGGTGTGAGGATAAGGTAGGAATAATTTATAAATTTCAATTTAATTTTAATTTTTTAAGTCAAAAATATTTGAAGATTTGATAAATTTAAATAACTTTCCAGCGAATTGAACATGGTGGAGTAACTTACAATTACTTCTCTCTAAATTAAAATTTTATTTAAATATAGCACTATTATTTAATTTTGATAAAAGAGTTTAACTAATCATATGATGGAAATATGCATAACCAAGAATTTTAACAATTCATTGATAATTAAAATTAAGCATTTAAAATAGTCTTAATATTTTTTGCAAAAGAGTAGAGTCAAAGAAATTACATACAAGACCAAACCCTAAAATAAGTCTACCAAACCCTAAATCATGAGTGGGCTAGCCTTCTCAACGACTTCTCCACCATGAAACTCATGGTTTACGTTAAAGTCTAACATTAGCATCATTATTTACTTAAAAAAATAGCATAATTAAATAAACATCTCTTAATATTAAATATTACATGTATGATCTAATAAAACCTATATTGAGGTAAATAAAGAGTGATTATAATGATATTAAATCTATATCTTAAAATTATTATTTTGATGTAAATAAATTATATCATTGCACATGCCACATATTATAACTAAAACAAGTCTATTTTTATTATAACAATTAACTCCATTTTGTGGTAGTGTTATTAGGGCAACTTCAGTTTTTTAGTGTGTTTGTAGTAAGGTCTTTATTAAAAAAATTTTCTCCTTTATATTTCTCCGTTCATCAAATTAAATAATAAAAAAATTAGATCACCAAAGGACTCATAGCCTAATGTTATTTAGTTTTATTGCGGAAAATGAAGGTGAGATATTAAAAGGTCTAAAGTTCAAGATTCATTAGAAACAATAAAAGTAACGTCGTTGGTTATGAATATGGGCTGGTAACCTAATCCCCTAGTTGCTGGTTGAGAGTGCGCTACTTGGACGTTTAGTTCTCAGCCAATGCGCATGCCTTTGATGTACATAGTGCCCGTCACTTTAGTTAAAAAAAAAAAATCTTTATAAAAAATTTATTTTATTAGTGATTTTTTCCCATTCCATTAAACCTGAAAAAAAAAATTGGTATAAAAATTATTTTTTTTTGGGGTGATTTCCGAGTTTGTCAAACAAAATAGACAAAAGATCTTTATCAAAAATTTATTTATTTTTGTCATCTATCTCCTAGGTCAAACTAAATAGAAAAATATTATTTTTTCAAAAATTTATTTATTTATTCTTATTATTCCCTTGTCCATAAAAATAAAAATATATAAATTCACACTTTTCACATTGCCCAAATCAAACACGTTTACCTCACTAACCTCCAAAAAAGAAAACTATATATAAAATATATCTAAAATTTAATTTTCAAATACAATTATTTTATTCTTAATTTAAATTTCCAAACTCATCTTAAAAAAATCTTTTAGTAATTTACGTTTTTTTTCCATATTCTTCAAAAAAATAAAATAAAATCACTCAATCAATCATAATGTTTTTACGAAATAAGCAGATGTTAGAGGTTTATATAGATGTAGACTTATTACCAATAGGCTAAGAAGTCATTGCTATTCAATCAACCATTTACACCCATTTATCCTATTGCAAAAATTTTAAAATTTTGAATGGCGACAAGTGGTGTTCTACAAAAGATGTCAAAGGGACATATAGATACAATGTTGCACTAATTACGGTGACTTAATGACCCTTAGAGATTTACCATGTGTAACGGTTAATACACGGGATAATTAGGACCTATCACTGGTGCCCAAGATAATATATTAAGGATTATATTTCAGTAATGGTAAATCTTCTGCTTTGCAATTTTAAAGAAATGAAGAATATGATTCCTTTTACACGGAATCTGATAAACAATGATAAACAGTACCAATACAAATATATCTACAAATATTTATTATATTTTTATACAATACTATACAGTAATGTGGCACAAAGAATTATTTTTACACGATATACCTATCACTCAAAGTGATTTTCACGTTGCTATGTAACAATGGTCAAAATTTCAAACATTTGAAAGAAAAATATATATAAAAATAAAAAAATTAGGAAAAAGAAAAAGAAGAAATTTACATTAGAAGGAAAAAAAAAAAAAAAAAAGAGAAAAGGGTTTAAGAAGGAAAGGCTTGACCCCAACGTCACTCACACTCACACCAAAACACAAAATCAGTGATCCTGACTCTTCATCATTAACCATGAAAAAAATGAAAAAATTTTCATCCACCCATCACATCTTGCGCGAATCCCAAAGTCCACCTCTCCCCTCCTCCCTAGACCCCCCCATCTCCGAATGGAAACATCTCCTCAGCAGTGCACGCACCAATCCCGCGTGCTCCTTTTCCTCTCTCTCTTTCTCTCTCTCAAAAACCTTTTCTTTCTCTCTTCTCCACGGGTCTCACTATCGTCTCTGCACGCGTGGAATGCGAGGGCTGGAGTAGAAGAAGAGGAGGAGGAGCAGTGGTTGTAGTGGTGAAGCTCAGAGGATGAACAGAGAGGCGGAGGAGGAGAGAAGAGGAGGCGGAGATGGGGATGCGGTTGGGGATGGAGTCATGTACGTGAAGGTGATGACTGATGAACAGATGGAGGTTCTAAGGAAGCAGATCTCGGCTTATGCCACCATTTGTGAGCAGCTTGTTGAGATGCATAAGGCCATGACCGCGCAGCAAGACTCTCTTGCAGGTTCATCTCTTCTTCTACTTCTTCTTCTTCTTCTTTTGTTTTTTAGGGTTTTGTTTTATGTTTGTTTGGTTTGAGATCTTTGTCTTTGTTGGAGATCGGTTCGGATAAAAAGATCTCTTTTTTTTTTTTTTTGGAGAAAAAAAGGGAAAAGTTTGATTTTTTTAATTTTGGAAATAAGAGGGAATCTATATCTTGGTTTCATGTGATTGTTCTTACTTTTTTTGGATGGATTTTGCTTCATTAAATGAGGATCTTGTTCATCAATTTCTCACTAGTTCTGTGGAATTTATTCTGGCCATTTTTTTTATTTGCTTGATATAAATGCTGCTAATTTTTCAAAGCTTTAGACTTCCTAATTGAACAACATATATATATTTATTTCATTCAGCAAAGAGTTTATTCAAGGGATCTGTTGTTTGATTTTATTGTCAGGATATGGAATGTTAAGTACAATGCATTGGGTTTTGTTAGGAAGTTTTATGGCCTAACTTGACCAAATTTTCTACACATTTCTAAAGTCTATCATTTGCAGCCTCATTGATGTTTGTCTGGACAATGAGTAGGCAGGATAAAGGTGTTTTTCTGTTGGTCACAATGGCCATTATTATGAGCATTACAAGGTCTGCTTGACTAATTTCTATGAAGTCCAAATGTTTTAATGTTTACTGTTTTTTATATAATTATCATTGAGTAGCATCATGAAACTAGAATATTTTCCATTAACTTAATCTTGGTGGAATCTAGTAAAGGTGCTGTGAATCAGCAGAAAAAGTCTTCACTTTGTATTACATTAATTGCAAAAAATAAGGTCTGCTAGTGGTGTAGCACATGCTTAGCTCTTTCTAGACAGAAGAGGAATATATGGAACCATGTGGTATTTTTATTGTTCTTTGCTGATGGGTAGGACACTATTGGCCCACTTGTGTTATTATCTAGTGTTCTCTGGACATGAAAATTATCATATACCTATACTGATTAGGTATGATCAATTGGGCCAACTTTCTTGTCATGCCAAAGTGTGTTCAAACTTGCATTTAGAATGTTCTTTTTGTGGGTATTTCTAATGAGGTATACTTTTTCATTTTTTATTTTTTAACCTTTTTGATTCATGTTATTTGGGTTGAGAGAGTTTTGGATATAGATGATCTAAAAGTACATACTTGTCCTGTTCTGATCTAAGTGCTATAGTGAATGAGATCTAATTTATTCCCAAGACTTTTACTTCATTTGCTTCCTTTGTTTTTCATGACCTCTTCTAATAATTTGTTTCAATAACCACTCAAACAGATTGTGCAGAACTTCACTTTAACTAGTCATGAATATGACAATGACTCTGATGATGATTACATTGAAAATGACCATGTGACCTCTTTGATCATTTATTTGTTTTAACAAGGCTTTCTTTAGTTGCATTCAAAATCATTCTTTGCAATCTTCCATTTTATGTTCGCATATTTTGTTTACATTCCTCATTCTGTCGATGAATTTTATAAACTAAAAGATGGCTTGTTTCAGGTATGAAACTAGGAAATCTCTACTGTGATCCTCTAATGACAACTGGCTGCCATAGAATTACAGCAAGGCAACGGTGGACTCCAACACCAATGCAATTACAAATTCTCGAGAACATCTTTGATCATGGCAATGGGACTCCAAGCAAACAAAAGATAAAAGACATAACTGCCGAACTCTCACAACACGGCCAGATATCTGAAACAAATGTATATAACTGGTTTCAGAATAGGCGAGCTCGATCAAAGCGAAAACAAACAGCTTCATTGCCAAACAACAGTGAATCTGAAGTCGAGGCAGAAGTTGAATCACCAGATGAGAAGAAATCCAAATCAGAGAGAATACTTTCTCATGACAACCTTCATCAAGTAATCCCTGCTTCTTCCTTTCATACAAAAGAACAAGATCACAGCAGAACTCAAAACATCTTTCCATCAAATGATAGTGTGAAACCATCACCAACTTTCAACCAAATCCCATTTTATGGCAGTTCTCTATCAAATCAAAGTAAGCAAACTATTACTTTATTCTTTATGTGTGTGTGTGTGCATACAAAGAACTTTGTTTAAAATGGATTTATGAACAATTAATGCAGGAATGGATCATTTAATGGGGAAGGAGTATCCAGGAAACTTTGGATTTTTTCAACCAGGAGAAAGATATGATATGCTACAATGAGACTTTGTTTGAATAGAAGTTAATCTGCTGCTTATCATTGGTGAACACTGACAAACAATTAATAGATGGACCTGATGCTGTTTGTGGAATGTTAACTAAGAGTGAGTTTGTTTCTTGTCATCAGCTTTTTAATGTCCTGCTTGATTTTGATTTCCACTCACTATATCAATATACATAACTACTTTCACTGCATTTTCTTTTACTGTCTTTTTTTAGTCACTGTTTGTTCTCTGGGAGCATCCTTTTGTTATTATATTATTATTACTATTATTTTTTAATTCAATTGTGTGCAGTTGTGGATGAATTGTTGTTGATTTCTTATTGTTTGATTGATATGTTGTAATAATAATTTGAGATTTTTTACTTGTCAACTTCTGAAAAATAGAAAAAATACTTTGGACATCTTGATTTTTTGAACATTACTTGTTATTGATGTTTTATTTTAAGGTAAAATTTATTTTTTTTTTATCTTTTGTTTATATATATTCTTTGGAATATATAATTAAATGCTGGATATATTATAGGGTTTTTTTTTTCAATACAGATATCAATAATGATGAGGTTTTTTTTTTTTCTAAAAAAAATTAAAGAAATGTTTTATTATTAAAAATAGAAAAATAGTTATATGAGCTTTATAAAAATCTTCTTTTTTATTTGAACAGTTGATGAATTATTAATTATTGTAATAAAATATATGTATGTATTATATGATGTTATAGAAAATAATGAATACCTTAGGTAAAATTACTTGTTAGTCCCTAGAAGTTTACAGCTCTTCAGATGCATCCTCTGATACTTTTTTTTTAAATATATATTTTTCAATTCCTTATTTTTGAATCGTTTAGTTTGTGTTATTTTAGCAATTTTTTCATAATACCAAAAACCTCTATTTGGGCAGGTGCCCTTGAGCATAGCTAGGCGCAAATTTGTAATTTCATATGAATTTTAAAAAACATGCATCTCTATGAAATTTTAAGGGTTTTCTTTTTTATGGAGTTGGAAGCTCTGGAGGCATCTCCCATTATTTTTCTCTAATTTTTATGTACAAATAGTTATTTAATACAATTTAATGATTTGTTATTTTAACCCCAGATAAATAACAAAAAGAAAAGGTTGATTAAAATTTTTCACCAATGTTTATTCAACTAAACTTGATCATTACTATTTTTACTATAAATCAAATTTATAACAAAATAATATTTCCTTATTCCTTGCAATTGTTTGGAACTGAGATGGTGATACGGATTTTGAAATTAGCCATCAATTTTTTTTAATGAAATTTAGTTAATTAAATAATTTATTTATTAATATTAACTAACATCTCACATTAAATAAAAAAATTATAGTTTTACTTGTATTAATTTGTATTATTTAGTTCAAGATGGTGTTCGTTTGGGGATTAAACCGGTTTAGTCCAAAAGATTATTTCAACTTTTTTTTTTAAGATTTAGTTATTTAAATAATTATTTATTAATTGATATTAAAAATCAAGAACATTAACTAACATTGTTATCAATTGTGAAATAAATTTTATTTATTTGAATTATTACTGTTTAAGCAAACTTTTAGTCAATTTTCCATAAAAATTTCCTCATAACAATTTTTTTTTAAAAAAGGCTGAAAACAAATTCTAACATCAACTTTTGGAACTCAAAAAATTTTGATCAAAATAAATTCATAATCCCTTAAATGAACTTAATTGTTTACTTTGATCCCTTAAATAAATAAATAATGTTCTTTTCATCCTTAATCAAAAACACGATATTCAATTTGCTTTTCCATCACTTTTCATTAGTTAAATGATGCCAACTTTGTTAAATATTGTTTTAAAAAAACAGCCTTTTAATTTTTTTTATTTTTATTTTTATGATGTTCAATGATTAACCATACATTTTTCTATAATGAATGTATATATTTTTGACAAATATAGATAAAACAAAGAGTTTGAGGGGGAGAAATGAAATAACTACTCTTTTATATGCTAGATGGAGATGGTTTTACAATCTATAATGAAATATGGTAATTAAATGATACAAAATTAAAAACTATAAAAAAATGAGAATTTTAATTTATATCCCAAATATTTATTATTTAAATTATTTAACAAATAGACATGGATGAGGATTAAATGAAGAAAGTTGTATTAATATATTTTTAATAAATATAATTAATGAAAATAGTTATGCAGTTGCTTAACAAATTTATTTGAAATGTATAAATATAAATTTCTATAACTTCATATAATGATAATTTCTAGTCTATTTTAGTGATAATTTGTTTAAATCATATATTAGTAATTACATACATAAGTTTAGCATTTTTGTTGGAAATCAATAACTTTCTTAGGGCATGATTATAATATGAAATTCCTCTCTAGATGAGTAAAACAAAATGTTGTTAGAAAAACCCGTAGATAATTATCTAATTATTTAAAAGATTTTGAATTAGAACAAAATTATGGTTTGAGTGTAATTATCTGCTTTCAATTTGAGAAAGTTTAATTAATTTGACTTTTAGTATAATACGATGATATATGACTTTATATTAATTATGTGTGTGTCAAGTGTGAGAGTTTTGATAACAAATGGTATCAAAGCCTATAACTTGTAAGTCTCAAGTTCCTTTCTTTCCTATCAAAACTTTATCAAAAAGAAGTATGTTATTGCATGAGAGCTAACAAAAAGATCAAATTGGAATGTTTAGACAAAGATGAAGGGTACTGACTTTTCAAGAAAAATTTAACTATGAATTTAAAAATTATCCTTTCTATAAAGGAAGCCGCAAGATATATGACCAATTTATGTGGTGGTTTGCCACTAACTCTTATAATGATTGGGTGAACTATGTTAAACAACCAATAATTGTATAGTGAAATTTCATACTTGATTAGTTGCAAGGTATTTTTTTTAAATTTATGTAAACCAATACTTTTCTATTTGAGAAACAATTATAATAGTTTAGCCAATAAAACTTTTAAATAGTGTTTCTTATAATACTGCTTATGACCTTGAAAAAGAGCTTATCTCAATTGAAGATCTAATCAAATGTTGTTTGGGGTGTAGATTAATCTGTTACTTCGATTACTTATTTGAAACTTACTTTAATGGATGTTACATCTTTAAAGTCCTACAGAAAGCAAGTTTGGTAACAACCTAGGTAATAAAGCATAAAGCAGTAGTTAAAATACATGAAGTAATTCATAACATTGGAGGAAGGGGGGACATCGATTTAGCTGGAATGGACGTCAAGAGTTAACTATCGTATGGATTCTTTGCTCTAGTATCAGTACCAAGGCCTCTTGAGTTTGAACATTTAGCATAATTGAAAACTAAAAAAATCTACCAATGATCTTCTTTCCAATAAATGTTAAATTTCACATACTTGAAACTATCTTCTATTGGAATCCATGAGCTCCCAACTGAGATCACACATTTGTTTAATCTTATGTACTGTGATATATTAAGGGCAAAAATCAAATCACTTCCATACGAGTTGGGAAATTTAAAAAAACTTGTAGATGTTGCAAATTACAAGCTGGGTTGCTATCAACTTTATGTAGTTTGCAAGCGCTTGATCTATGCCTATAGGAATGTGTATCTTCCACTGATATCCTCCAATAATTCTTTGACTTACCAATAGTCAACGGTAATATTAAAAAAATCAAAGGCTTGCAGTTACTTCACTCTATTGGTTTAAGAAGTCAAGCAAACACACTATGCCTTTACCTTGCGTTTTTTTCTTACATTTGAAGTTACAGCATTTCATGGTTGAAAACCAGATCGCACATAAAATGTGTTTGTTGTTGCAAACTTTGATTTATATTTTACTTATGTTCTTGCTAAATGGGAAGATTCAGCACATGGCACTCTAGTATTAGGTGATGCACTTGAGAAGCCAAATGGACTCGTAGTCCTTAAATGTATCTATTTTGTATAGTTGGTTAATATATAAGTTAGCATACAAGAATAATATACATTATGCTTTTCTCAAATATCACGTCTATATATATATATATATATATATATATATATATATATATAGAGAGAGAGAGAGAGAGAGAGAGAGAGAGAGAGAGAGAAGCATTATTTGGTTGATGTCAGTTATCCTATGAGAATGGGTTTTATATCCATATATAGAGGTGTTAAGACCATCTGAAAGAAATTGGCTTATGGACATGTTTTTTGAGGAGCTAGAGTTTCAAGGTAATATGCCAACACCCATCCATAACCAATTATCAGAGAGCATAATACCTAGGGAGTAACTTTTGCTTCAGCAAAAAAAGGAAAATGACAACCAAAATTGACCTTTGAAGTTGAGGCAATATAAGAGATGAACACAATTAAGGAGGTATTTGTAGCAATGACATCTATTTCTTCATTAGTCTTTACAAAGGATCTAATTAATGAGTGCATGAAGTTGAAAGCATATGGCTACTCTAACCATGAGATCAATAAGGCCTGTAACTAGTTGATGGTTGATGAAAGTAGAGCTATATCTTTCTCAGTGAAAGGTGAAGAGCTTGAAAAGTTTTGGAAGGAAGAATTTTTTGAATCAATTCACACCCAAGGAGATGTTTTTGGAGTCCCATTTATGTTGTTCATTTATCACTTAGCATATCATGGAATCTTTAATATATATATATATATATATATAATGCATTATTGTATTGTTATGGATCTAGTATATTACAATATTCTTTCTTTTACCGGATGTTGCTAACTATGAAGCATCATTAGAGTTAACAGTGAAACAAAAAAGAATGCTATAGGTAATTAATTCTATTTTTATCATTATATATATATATATATATATATATATATATATATATATATATATATATATATATATCGTATTGTAGTTAATTCCCTCACAATATTAACATTTGAATATCTCTATATATGCAGATTTGGAGTTTGGTTAGAGTTTAGCATTTTTTAATGGCTACTTCAATGCCTATTTTGGAATCTATTACTATGTGCTTGGCATCATTCTATAATTTTTGTATATGGGACTTTGTTGTCATAAGTTAAGGTTGTTTTTGTGGTATTCCAAGACCATGTTGACGCTTTCTTTTTGCCTTGGATTTGCTTTGAAATATTCGTAATGCTTATCCAATGTATGCTTAAAACTCTAATACAATGAAAAGGCATGAAGATGTTCCATATTAATTTGAGACCCTCTTTGAAATCTTTTTTCATACAAGGCTGTGTTTGAGTATGAGTTATGCTATTACTGCCATAAACTCCAGGATATATTTGTGATTGGAGCTAGAATCATAGTGCAAACGAATTTCTTGAAAACCAAATTGTTGATTTTGGTATCATAGTGTAATATCTGAATCAACAGTATAATAAGGCTTTTGTTTTAACATTTGTATTGTATTGTAGTTGGTTGGATAACAAGGCTTTCAATTTTGACATTTGCATTTTATTGCTTTATATGTTTTGTTTTGTTTTTGTTTTTGTTTTTGTTTTTTGTTTTTTTACCTTTTTTGGTTAAGAGAATAGCTATTATTAGTAGCTCTTAGCTAGGGGTGACAATACTTTGTATGGATCCGCCGGCTCGGTTTTGTCTGGCCTGGAATAAAATAGGTATGGGCAGAAATTGTGCTAGTACAGACTGGTTCTGGACATAGGCTATCCAGATTTCAATACGGGTCAGGTCTAGGCTAAAAACTTATGACAACCTGGCCTTTATATTTTAAATTTTTTATGTACACAAAGAATGTTAAGCCCAAGGACCCAAGCCCAAATCTTTTTTTTTATTATTGATTAAAATTAATATAATTATATAAAATATAATGATAATATTTCAAAAGTCCAAATCATATAAAAAAAAAAAAAATCAAAAAGTGCATCGGGTTTGATGCATCACATGCCTTGCCTGAGTGCCTGTCCTGATTTCCATCACACATGCCTTGCCATTTCTTCTTTCTAGTTCAACTTGAGGATGCTCTTGGAAAGGAGTTTTTTTTCTCAACTGAGGGTGTTGCAAAGGAATCTCAAGGCTTCATCTTCATCTCCATCTCCAGCTTTGATGTCTCTAAGTATCTCTCTCTTTCTTTATTTATCTCTTTATTTTTTGGTATGATTATCTCCATATTTGTACTTCTCTCTTAATTTCTCTCTCTTTTTTTCTCCCTATACCCCTCTCTCACTCTCTCTTGTTGTTGCTATATGATAATATTTTGCTTTGTCTTAATCCAACTAGTTTTAGGCCTTTATTTGGAAATTAAAACACCTTTGTTGTTTTCCAAAGTTTATTAATTTTTAGTTTAAATTCTATGTTTGTTCCACCATTAATACTCTACATTGTTGTTTTATTTTTAAATTATTTTGCAGAATTTGAAACATGTCATCCAATGAAGAAATTGATGCATCTTGTAGTGTAATTGAAACTCAAGGTAAAGTAAAAGGCCAAGAAAAAATGCATCCAGTGTGTGGAATGATTTTTCTTCTTCCCCCAAATCATGCTCAATATAATGATAATTTAAAAAGGGTTGAGTGTCAACATTGTCATATTATAATAGTAGCTGATAGTAGCTATGGAACCAATACAATGAAACACCATATTTCAAAATGTCCTAAAAAAAAAAAAATAAAATAAATCATGATGTGGTGCAAATGTTGATGTCTTTATCATTTGTAAAGGCACTATTGAACTTAGGCATCTAAAGTTGAATCAAGAATAACACCGAGAAAATAGAGTGATGGAAATTCTTTTGCATGAGTATCCTTTTGAGTTTGTAGAGCATGATGGTACTAGAAATTTGCTCTCCTATCTTAACCTTAATGTCAAGCATATCACACGCAAATACGCAATACAATTAAAGCTGATGTGCTAAAGTTTTATAGAAGAGAAAAAAAGAAATTATTTGACATTTTACAACTAGTACCTGGGATGGTTAGTCCTACATATGATTTATGGACATCTATCACAACTGATGGTTATATTTCTCTCACCGCCCATTTTATTGACAAAGATTTGATATTACAAAAGAGAATTCTAAATTTTTGTTACATGCTAACTCCACACGCATGCTTTACAAATTTTGGAATGATATCTTCTCTATTGAATGAGTGGAATTTGGAGAAGAAGTTGTTTTCCATAACTTTGGACAATGCTAGTTCCAATAATTCATTTGTTGATTTTGTTAAAAATAATCTTTGCTTAAAGAATGGATAAATGGATTGCTTCTTGATGGTCATTTTTTCATGTTCATTGTTGTGCGCACATTTTAAATTCGATAGTTCATGAAGGGCTAAAAGAAATTGATAGTGGTATTTACAAAATTTTCGGGAAAGTGTGAAATTTCTGAAATGGTCACAATCTCGAAAGAAGAAATTCCATGATTATGCTCAACAAATTGGCATCAATTACAAAAAAGGGCTGTGCTAAGATGTTAGCACAAAAAGGAATTCAACATGTCTCATGCTAGAGTTGGCTTTATATTATCGAGATGCATTTAGTTATCTTTCATTGAGTGACTATAATTATCATCATTGTCCTATTTTAGAAGAATGGAATCACAGGGAAAATATGGTCAAATTTTTTAAAGTATTCTATGATGTGACGAATATGTTTTCGGGCACCTTGTATATCCCACTTCAAACTTGTTCTTTCTTGGGATGTGGAGAATTCAATGAAAATTGCAAGAAAAAGCAAAAAATCCCATTCTTTTTAGAAGTTCACCATTGTCAAGAATGCAATCAAAGTTTAATAAATATTGGGGAGCTTTTAGTGCTATATTGGCCATTGCGGTAATTTTGGATTCTTGCTATACAATGGATATTGTTGAATTTGTTTTTAGGAAACCTTATGGTGATGAAGAAGGACATAACAAAGTGAATAATATTCGTGAGAAGCTTCAAAAGTTATTTGGATAATATTGCAACATGGATTTACAAAATCAAGGTAGTTCTTCTACAACCCAAACAACTCAAGACCAAGTTATTGAAGGAGATTCAAATGATCCATTAATGGTGAGTATCCATGATTCATAAGCAATTAAATTATTTTAATTTTGTTATTTTTCTAAACTTTTTCTTATGAAATATTTCAAAGCGCTTGGCCTTACAAGTTCGAAAGTCTGAGTTGGATTTGTATTTGGAAGAGCCACCATTTGATAGGAGAAAAGATTTGAATATTTTGGAATTTTGGAGATCCGTTCAATATTGTTATCCACGCTTTTGTCAAATGGCGCGTGATGTGTTGGCGATCCCTATTACTACAGTTGTTTCTGAGTTTGCCTTTTGTTTAGGAGGTAGAGTGCTTGATCAATACCAAAGTTCTCTCACTTTAGATATTGTAGAAGCTCTAATATGTGGACTATATTGGTCACATGCATCGATGGGTAAGTTTGAGAAATTTCATTATTTTAAATAATACTCACATAATACTTATATGAAAACTAATATAAATATCTCAATTGTTGTGTTATGATCTAGGTGGCCATGGAAAAATGAAGGACTTTGATGTGGCATTGATGGTATGTTGAAGGTGTACCTTGTTGCTCAAACTTCAAATCAAGCTTCAAATGAAATTGAGATTGATTAACTTTGAAAATTGCATATTTGGAGTTTTACATGTGATTTTATATCATTAAGACATGGATTCTTGGTATTATTTTTAGCATGCCACTAAATTTTGTATTATCAAGACATGAATTTTTATGTAATACTTATTAAAACTTGAACTATTGTATGATATATTTTGAATTTTGGATTGTTGGACATTGCTTTTTACATTTGAAATGAATTAAATTATTCTTGCCTACTTTTAGTGTTTGAATGAACTTTAAATTTATATTACAAGGCTCAAATAAAATAAGGACATTCGGACATCCCAGATTTGAAAGAAACTGGGTGCAGACAAATGTAACTTGTCCGGATTTAAAACCGGGCCAGCTCAAGGCATCTAATTTAACTACAGATAGGAGTAGTTGTCCGGACCCGGATTTTTTGCCACCCCTACTCTTAGCTCTTTAAAAAAAAAAAAATGAAAAAAAGAGAAGGCAGATAACGCGCGATAACAACGATCATGATGGGGTTAACAATTAAATTTTAAACACTTTGCAAAATTTAATAATAAATTTAATAGTTAATTAAAATAAAAATAAAATAAGTTATAATTTAACTTTATAATAAATTTAATAATTTATCTACAAATTTTCAAATTTACAAATTCTTCCAACTAAATATAACATTTTATAATATAGCATCTCCAGTAACAACTAACCAAATACCATATTTGATTTCACTATATTTTAAACCCAAGTTTTTACAGTTACACTATAAATGGAAATCCATTACATTTACAATTACGTTCATCCAAATGCCACTTGCATATTTAGCTGCAATAGAAATCATTCAATATACCACATACTAGGGTATTGCCACATTTGAGGACCCAACAAGTGAATAAAAGCTGGTCATCCCATTTAATAAAACAAAAATGAAACTATGTCTATTAATAGAAGGGCAAGGGCAAATTTCGGTTTTCATATGAGAAGCTTATATGTGTAAAACTCTCTCATTTAAAGAGAGAAAGAGAGAGTGTGTGTGTGTTATACAAAGAACTGTAGACAAACTTTGGAGAAAGAGAGAACTCAAGGAGAAGAAGAGAAAGGGGTTAGGGCTTGAGATTAGCAAGAAGATCGGACGGCAAAACGGTGCCAAATTTCACCCACACTTCGGATAGAGCATCATTACTAGTAATCTCCTAATCAACCGATTTGATTTTCTTTAACTCTCCTTGAAGTCATTATTTCTATTTTTGAGTACTGATGATGAATGTGTGTTGCTGAGAGCTTCTCTTATTGAATACTCATGCCATTATGCTTACATACCTCTACTTACCTATAGAGAAATCTTTTATAACCCCATTGTTGACATAGTAGAAGCATTTCAAATGGCTCTAAGGAGTCATGTGGTTTTTACCTCGATTTGAAGGTTTTTTTACGCTAAAATTGGTGTCTTGCATAGATTATTTGTATTTGTTGTCTTTAGAGATCATTATACCATTTCAGATCACAAAGAAAGCCCAATTTTGTATTTGCAAGAGTTCTATTGTCATAAGGTGGTCATACACTTGTATAGAAAGCCACACAACTCATCCTAGGAGCCATACGAGAAAGGTGCGCCATATACATCAAGTATACAATGTTAGAGATAAGATATGAGATATGCTTCTCAAGATAGATTCATCTGTAAATGGATAACAATGTATTAAAGATAGGAGTCTATAGATAAGAATCAATATCTCCCTCACAATCGTAATCTCTCTGTAACTAACGCTGCATTTTGCCAGCTATATAACAAAGCTATGCGGCCTCAATGAGTTTTGAGTACGCTTCCACCAAAGTTTACATGGTATCAGAGCCATCCTCCTCATAGATACATCTACTACCTGTCATGAACGCATCTTCCTCCCCAGTTCCGGTCGGCACCTCGCCGTTTGGCGTTCCGGTGACAAAGAAGCTAGGCAAGAACAACTATCTGCTATGGAAGGCACAAGTCCTTCCCGCTGTGAGGGGAGCCCAAATGTTTGGCTACCTCGACGGCGCTATCATCGCACCACCGCAGGAGATCAACATCAAAGATGATGACAAGACCGTGAAGGGACCAAATCCGGCGTACACCCAGTGGATTGCCGCCGATCAGCAAGTCCTCGGATACCTGATGTCGTCCCTGTCGCGCGACATCCTGACACAAGTTGTGTCAGTCTCCGTGGCTGCGCAACTATGGATAGCTCTCGAGGAGATGTTCTCTTCGAAGACTCGAGCCCGGACGATTAACACCCGGATTGCTCTTTCCACTACAAAAAAAGGTAATATGACAGTTAATGAATATTTTACCAAGATGAAAGCTCTAGGTGATGAGGTTGCGGCTGCCGGAAAGCCACTTGACGACGAAGATATGGTGTCATACATACTCGCCGGACTTGACGCTGACTTTGAGCCGGTTGTGTCGGCCTTGGCTGCCCGGGTAGAACCAGTCAGTGTGGCCGAGCTCTACTCACAGATGCTGGGGTTTGAAGGCAGAGTCGATCTGCGACAAGGTGCATATCAAGTAAACTCTGCCTCGTTTGGACGAGGCGGAAACCAGCGTAGCCGTGATCGCAACCGTGGCAATCCTTCAGCCAATCCTGGTTGTGGTCGCGGTGGAGGACGACGTCCAAATGGTGGACGCGGAGGCGAACGCCCTATCTACCAACTTTGTGGCAAGATGGGGCACACGGTCAGTATCTGTTGGCGTCGCTATGATCCTGATTTCGTTCCACAGGTGAAGACCGCATCAATTGCCACGCAGTCTTACGGGATTAACTCAAACTGGTATGTTGATACTAGTGCGACGGATCACGTCACGGGCGAACTAGACAAGCTGAGCATTCGGGAGAGATACAATGGTGGAGATCAGATTCACACGGCTAACGGGACAGGTATGCGCATTAGTTATACTGGTCACACTCATATTAACACTCCTCATCGACCCCTTTTTCTTAATAATGTTTTGTTCACTCCCGATGCCAAGAAAAATTTGATATCTGCTGCTCGCCTTGCTGATGATAACCATGCCTTCTTTGAAATTCACCCAAAATTCTTTTTGATCAAGGAAGGAGAATTCTGCTTCAAGGCAAGCGTAGAGGTGGTATGATAGGCTAGGTCATCCATCCATTGCCATTGTTCGGCAAGTTGTCTCTAGAAATAAACTTTTGTTTTATGAAGAGTCTAATAAAGTGTCAGTGTGTGATGCCTGTCAACAGGCCAAGAGCCATCGGCTCCCCTATCCTAAGTCTTCAAGTGTCTCGGTTGCTCCATTAGAACTCGTGTTTTCTGATGTTTGGGGTCCTGCTCCTGATTCTGTAGGCAGAAAGAAATATTATGTAAGTTTTATTGATGATTTTAGTAAGTTTACTTGGGTATATTTGATTAAACATAAGTCTGAAGTTTTGCAAAAGTTTCAAGAATTTCAAGTTCTTGTATAAAGACTCATAAACCGGAAAATTAAAACCATGCAATCAGATTGGGGAGGAGAATATGAGAAATTGAATTCCTACTTCTCAAAAATAGGTATCACACACCACGTCTCTTGCCCACATGCCCATCAACAAAATGGGTCTGCCAAACGAAAACACCGACATATTGTTGAAGTTGGTCTGTCTCTCCTAGCTCATGCTTCCATGCCACTTAAATTTTGGGATGAAGCTTTTATCACAGCCACATATCTTATTAATCGCACACCTAGCAAGCTCCTTCAGTTTTCCACACCCTTGGAACGATTACTTGGCCAGAAACCAGATTACTCACTCCTTCGTGTGTTTGGGTGTGCATGTTAGCCAAATCTCAGTCCATATAATACTCATAAACTCGAATTTCGATCCCAACAATGTGTGTTCCTTGGCTACAGTCTACTACACAAAGGTTTTAAGTGCCTGCATGTGTCCACGGGTCGTGTCTACATTTCCCATGATGTCATCTTCGATGAAAATATCTTTCCTTTCACCAAACTTCATTCAAATGCCGGCGCTATCCTTCGCTTCGACATCCTTCTCTTTCCACATCTTCTTCCTAGTCCTGATCAAGAGGGACCAGTGTCAAGTGATCAGTTAACTAATGTGCATACTAACCCTCCTGATGTTGATAATAATTCTGATGAAGTTGTGACAGATTTGGGAGCAAATCTTGAGCAAGAAACACATGAAATCATAGAGCACGCTGAGGGTGCAGGACACGAGGTTGACAGAGGGGCTTCTCCCACGTCAATGTGGCAAGACCAAACTGGCAAGCAGGATCATTCTGACACGACTGTTGTGGGGACGAGTGCTGCCGCGGAATCTTTTGCAGCGCCAGAAACATCTGGACCAACTACTCGGCCACACACAAGGTCACAAAGTGGAATTATCAAGCCTAAAACCTATACAGATGGGTGCATCAGGTACAGTTATTTAACAACTACAGGTGAACCGCAAAGTGTAGATGAAGCACTAGCGGATCATAAATGGAGGCAAGCCATGGATTGTGAATTTGATGCATTAATCAAAAACAAGACTTGGCATCTTGTACCAGTCAAACAAGGGAAAAACATAATTGATTGCAAGTGGTTCTACAAGGTTAAGAGGAAAGCCGATGGATCACTAGACAGGTACAAGGCACGTTTAGTTGCTAAGGGATTTAAACAATGGTATGGAATAGACTATGAGGACACTTTTAGTCCTGTAGTCAAAGTTGCAACCATTCGAACTATTTTGTCTATTGCAGTAAGCAGAGGATGGTGCCTACGGCAACTAGATGTACAGAATGCATTTCTTCATGGCATTCTTGAGGAGGAGGTCTATATGAGGCAACCACCAGGATACGAGGATCAACGAAGATCACATTATGTATGTAAGTTGGATAAGGCACTCTATGGTCTTAAACAAGCTCCTAGAGCTTGGTTTGCTAGATTGAGTCAGAAATTGCAGCAACTTGGTTTTAATTCCTCTAAGGTAGATACCTCACTATTCTTTTATATCAAAGATTCAGTCACAATATTTTTATTAGTATATGTTGATGATATTATTGTGGCAAGTTCATCACAAAGTGTTGTTACAGTTTTACTTAAAGATCTTGCAGCTGATTTTGCACTTAAGGATCTTGGTGATCTACATTATTTTTTGGGAATCAAGGTATCTAAAATGAAGGATGGTATTCTACTGTCACAAGACAAATATACTTCAGATTTGCTTAAGAAGGTTAATATGTCAAATTGCAAACCGGCGGTCACACCATTGTGCACATCAGAAAAGCTTTCTTTGCAGCAAGGAGAAGCACTTGGAACTGAGGATTCAACTCGATATAGAAGTATGGTTGGAGCACTTTAGTACTTGACTCTCACTAGACCAGATATATCCTTCTCTGTGAACAAGGTGTGTCAGTTCCTTCACTCACCCACAACAGTTCATTGGACTGCTATGAAACAAATCCTCAGATATCTCAAATATACTCTTGGTACTGGTTTAAAGATCAAGAAAAATTCATCTATGCTTGTTAGTGCTTTCTCTGAAGCTGATTGGGCAGGAAGTGTTGATGATCGACGCTCCACTAGTGGGTTTGCAGTCTTTTTAGGCAGTAATCTTATATCTTGGAGTGCACGTAAACAAGCAACAATATCAAGATCCAGTACAGAAGAAGAATACAAGTCACTGGCAAATGCGACAGCCGAAGCGATTTGGATACAAACCTTGCTACAAGAATTGAATATTTCAAGTCCACCGGCAGCACAACTTTGGTGCGATAATATAGGCGCGACCTATTTATCTGCAAATCTGGTGTTCCACGCTCGAACAAAACACATTGAAGTTGATTACCACTTTGTTCGTGAAAGAGTGGCGTAGAAGCTGTTAGATGTGCGGTTCATTTCAACCAATGATCAAGTTGCTGATGGATTCACAAAGGCTCTATGTGCTAAGAAGTTAGATATGTTTAAATACAATCTCAACTTATGTAAGTTATGATTGAGAGGGGGTGTTAGAGATAAGATATGAGATATGCTTCTCAAGATAGATTCATCTGTAAATGAATAACAATGTATTAAAAATAGGAGTCTATAGATAAGAATCAATATCTCCCTCACAATCGTAATCTCTCTGTAACTAACGCTGCATTTTGCCAGCTATATAACAAAGCTATGCGGCCTCAATGAGTTTTGAGTACGCTTCCACCAAAGTTAACATACAATCCCACAACATCACCAGAAAAGCATGCAGTCTACATATAGAGTTGTAAGGGGGTGTGCGGGCAAGTGTGCGCCCATATACATAAACAGTAATAATGCTATGGTAACTTGCTATAGTTCTATAAACATTAACTTCCGCTGAAAGTTTCAACTATTGCAATGTTAGAAACCCTGACACTAAAGTGGGTTGCAAACTTCATATTAATTCAAGCTGTCAAGCATTGTAAATAAATTAATTTTGAATTTGAGTAGAATCAAAGAGATGAGCGTTTGCATTGCATCAACCCAATTAAACCTAACAACAACTAGTTAGTTTCAAATTCAAATTTTAAACATAAGTGTGAGTTTGCCCAAGTTAGGTTTAGAATGAATGAGATCTGCACACGCATTCAAAATATTAACTTAATTTAGAATATGTTGCATAAAAATTTTAGTAATATTTTTTTTCCTTGTATTGTTCCAACATTATCGGATATTAATGACGAAAGAGTGATCTTGTTTTTCCACTGTTGGTTTTTACTTTGCAATCATAAATTGATATTGTAGTAATAAATAATAACTATAAAAATCATTATTAAATAAAGCTGTTAATCACCATGCTCCCAAAGGCAATAATATTACTTGCCACCCGTACCACTTTACAAATATCATTTGTGACATAGAATAATTATTTATATTTTTAACTAAAGTTAAAATAGATTTTTTTTATTTTTTATTTTTTTTAAGATAACATCTCTCCTTGTAATGTATATCATCATACATTAGATATAAATTGCAAAACATCTTCTAATTTAATTAAAATCCCCAATTTTTTTTTGTTTTTACAAAAATCCGTTATATGTCTTTTTGTTTTTAATAAAAACCTAAAATAAATGATATATCAAATATTTAATGATACGCAGCATATAATATATCTTATATAAAACAAATTAAAATCCATTTAAACCAAGCTAAAAATAATTAATTTGTTGTTTTTTAATAAAAGAATACCATTATAAGTTAAAAGCAAATAGTGAAAATGTCATTACTTAAAATCCTTCTCAAACATTGATTTTTTTAATTAATAATGAAGGCTTAAATGATCTGTATACAACACTGACTAGACACAATGCATTTCTTAATTATTTTTAAATATCAAATAAATATTTTAATTAATTTCTTAAATGTTCAAGTTAATTCAGATTTTTAAAGTTCTAAACTGAATCATACCTGAATTGAACCAAACCAATTTAAGGTAAAAAAACAGAACCAAACCATAAACATGATAACCAAAAAATAAAAAATAAATTGATAGCACTCAAAATCATTGTTATTATTAACTTGATTGAGTTTTGTTAATGTCATTCAACACAAACAAAATCATATATACTGTACACACCTCACACAGCACAAAATGTTTCAGTAAAGATAAACACTTTCTTGCACCTAAATTTCCTTTCAGAAAATATCACTTGAAATGCTCCTCTTTCATGTGATATTTCAAATAAAAAGTCCCAAAAATGTCGGAAAGATGGTCATTTGAGCAAGAAATCCATCAGCAAACTCACTAGTATAAAGTTGAAGTTGATGAAAGGATATTATTGGTATCAGTGGAATCTAAATTGTATCATCACCTGCCAACATGAACTTGCAGTTTACTCATTCCTCTCTCCAGCTTCTCGACAGCCATTGGTTTCTTCTCTTCGAAGGAGTTCAATTCTTTGCCATTGAGCCAAGGGTGTTGCAGGTATTGTTGAGCAGTCGGCCGCTTTTCTGGAGCGAAATCAAGAAGAGGTCGGAGGAAATTTGCAAGCTCACAAGCATCGGAATCAGAGAATTTGAATTTCTCGACTAGAAGACGATCGAGTGGCCTGTGTTTGAGCCTACGGATCCGTTTTAGATCTCCATAGCGGTCAAAGTAATCCTTTGATCGAGATCCACTAACAGCAATCTGAAATCACAAGGATTGTAAATAGTTGGTCTCATTTGATAATACAAGATTTCGAACGCTCTAGCATTTTCTCACCTTCCGGGGCATTTTTCCAAGTAATTCCATCATGAGAGCCAAGTGATCCTGCATTCACCAAACAAAAATTAAGAATACGAAAAAGGCAAAGCAAAAAATGTATGTATTAGTACTATATGATACCTCATCTTCGCTGAAACCTTGACCAGCTTTGGGAGTGAAGAGCATCTCACCGGTAGCCAACTCAAAAGCAATGCACGCAAATGACCACATATCAACAGGAAAAGAATAGCCCACGCCGAGAATAACCTCAGGAGCTCTATATTGTCTTGTCTGTATATCATCAGTAAACTTTTTATCCACCCAACAAGCATTTCCAAAATCCACAATCTTGCAACTCATATCAATCCCGTCTAGTTTCCTTGGAACCTCAAAAGTTCCTCCCATCGATGCTCTTCTCACAGAGATCTTGGCTACTGCTCTCCTTGCTTTCTTCTTCAGGTTTTTCTCATTTATATTGACAACAAACACACCATTTGAGTTTATCTCAGGCCTCTCAAGTATTGGGGCATACCCAGACCGTACAGGGTCCTTTGCAGGATCAATTGTTGAGACCAGAAGAATGTTTTCTGGTTTCAAATCTGTATGAATGATTCCAAGTTCCCTGTGCAAGTAATCAAGACCCAGTAATAATGATCTGCAGATATCTCTGAGCCTGTTAAATCCTATGCCTCTATAACGGTTGTAACGAATTAGCCCCAGCAAGCTATCTCCAAGGAATTCTTCAACAAGGCATAGATGTTGCCCGTTTGGGCCAACATGCTTAAAGTGATCGAGTAGTCGAATAATGCATTTTGAATTCAGATGGTCTCCATTGGCAACGGCCGAAAGAATTTCAATCTCATGAAGTGCAGCTTCAGCAAACTGCTTTGCACTTTTCTGAATTTTCAGAGCAACAAATCGCTGCAAAGGGTAGATAATATGAATTTGCTTAATAAAACTGGGAAGCAGTGCTTTTCGAGATACGTGAGAAGTAATACTTTACGTGATAATAAAGAACCTAAGAAACAGAAGAGATGTGAACAGGGTGGTCTAATAGGCTGAAAAAGTGAAGATAAGAATAGGTTCATGCATTAATGAAATCTGATGCCAAAAACTTCATTAAAATGGATAAACATAGATGTTTTATCTTCAGAATGTATAATGAAATCACAAACACACGAAAATTTATGGATAAATCAGAGTATTTAACAATGAAAGTAAATAGCAATGGTCATGGGAAAACACGAAGTTTTATTGAACTGGGGCGAATGTCCTTGATGGAATCCCATCCAACAAAATGCAGAAGTTCCAAACTATGAAAATTCAAACTTTTGTACTCAAATTGAATCAGCAATGACAACATAAAAGATCTATCTTTTACACTTAAAATTCCCAAACACTTCACACTTCAAACATAATTACCCAAACAGCAATAATCGAAATCCACAAAAGAAAATGACCCAAATTTAGCATACATAGCCAATAGAATCCATAGCATAAACATTTCAAACTCTGGATAAATAAAGAAATTAACAATAAAAGGAAAAAAAGCAATAGTCATGAAAAGACAGGAAGAAGTTCAATTGAACATGGAGGCCAATGTCCCTGAAGGAATCTCAACACAATGTGGAATTTGCAAACAATAAAATTTCAAAATTTAGCACTTGAATCCATAATCATAACATAAAAAACCCACCTTTCACAATTCAACTTACAATTTCCAAATACTTCAAGCATAACAAAGGAAATTCACAATGAAAGACTCCTTTTTCATCAAAACCCATCCAAATTTAGCATCCCATAAATCCATCAAAATATGGATAAGTCAAAGCATTTAACAACAAAGGAAAATAGTAATTATCATGAAAAGACAGGAAGAAGTTCTAATGCACAGAAAGGAGAATGCCTTTGATACAATCCCATCACAACATAAAAGTCCCAAACAACAAAAATTCAAAGTTTAGCACTTGAATCCATAATCATACATAAAAGACCAAACCTTTACACTCTAACTTGAAATTTCTAAATACTTCAAACACAATTACTCCATAACTAAAACTTTTTCATAAAAGAATCATCCAAATTTAGCACAAATAGCAAATAGACTACTACATCCCATAAAACTACCAAACTTTGGATAAATCAAAGTACTTAAAAACACAAGAAACCATCAATAATCATCAAAAGACAATAAGAAGTTCTAATGCGCATCAATGAGGACGCCCTTGATAGAATCCCAAACAAAATGCAGAAACCCCAACCTGCTTAAATTAAAAATCACATCATAAAAGACAAAACTTTTACAACTATAACATAAAATTTCCAAATACTTCAACAAACAATTGCTCCACAACCAACCCTTTTTTCATAAAAAAAAAAGAAGAAATCATCCAAATTTAGCACAAAATGCCTAACAAAACAGATCCCATAAACCTCACAAACAAATCAACAAAGCACTAACCACCAAAATCAAAACTTCAAACAATAAAAGCAACCACGAATCATCAATGAGAGAAGGAAAACAAAAAAAAAGGGGGAACAGAGAAGCGTACAGAGTCGCGTGTGTCGTAAGCGAGCCAGACAGTGGAGAACTGGCCCCAACCGAGCTTCCGCTGGGCAACGTAGCGGCCGCCGGCAAACTGGTCCCCTACACGAACAGCATGGTAGCCACCCTTGCGGTACTCATCGATGCTCTCATCCTCTTCTCCCGACGACGAAGAGCAAGACATGGCTTCTGCGGATCTCTTCCTTCCCTCTTCTGCTTTGCTTTTTTTTTTTTTCTTTTTGTGGGGGGGTTGTGTTTTTAGTCCCACATCGGAAAAAGATAAGAGAGAGACTATGCTTTTAAATGAATGGAGAAAGGCATCGCACTCAAAATAGAGGCAGTTGGAGAAAGGAACGGGGAAGCTTGAACGTCCTTGTTTTGCTTTTTTGGTATTCGTTTTTTTTTTTGAAATTATTTTTGAGGGATGTTTTGTTTTTGGATTATTTTCTTTTTATTTTATTTAGAGTGAAGGTGTACATGGTCATGCAAATTCCCAAATACCATATATATATATATACCGGTTATTTACAAATGTGCATAAATAACCAAATCCACATATGTTCATAAATTGCCTTTCTTTTGAAATGGAGCAGCTGTGGTGGAATGAACAATAACTCTATGAAAATAGTAAAGTATGGAGAACATTACATCAGCAACTTTCACGAAAATTAACTTTTACAAACAGCAAAAATTGTGATAATCTAGTTACGCTGCATGTTGCATTTTTCCTTCTATAATTCTCTATTATCTCTCTTACCTTTTATATATATATATGGAAAAATATTAATTGTGTACCTTCGGATTTATTAGGGTTGATTAGTTTTAGGTTGGGGTTTATAAGAATTTTTGTTGTTAATATAGTAAAAATAAGATTGGATTGTTGAGATTTATTGGGTTATTATGCAGAACGTTTAGATTAAAATACCGTGCATTTGTTGATGTGAATGTCCAACAATATATATATATATATAATTATGGATTTACCCAAAGAGGTGTCCAAGATGAGATAGCAAGCCACTAAGGCAATTTCCTTGGCTCAAGATTGACCCAATTTCTCTGCTCAATTTTGAGTTGAGCTCAAGATTGATCAAATAGAATCAAGCTCTAGTATTAACAAGTCTGTTGAATTCTGGTGTTAGTAAACTTATATAGACTAGGGATTTCATATCATATATGAATCATTTTTAAAAATAATTAAATAATTAAAGATTAAAGAATCAGGTAGGTTGAATAATCATTTAAAATAATTAAAGACTCACAAGTAATTTATAATTTTATTTATTTATAATTGGGTTTATTTTTTGTATATAACGTTTTCCTGTAATTTTAAATTATTTTAAAAATTTATGTAAAAGTTTAAAATTTTGAAATTGTATTACAGGGGAAATTTTTTAGTGTACTTGGTTAAAATTTTAATGTTTCTTAAAATATTAAAGAAATTGAGGTGGAAGAATAAAAAAACACTTTATTAATTTTCAAAAAATTTCGGACAATAAAGGTAATTAATTACACAGAAGACTACGGAATCAAATAAAACATATTAAGGGGGGGCACATGGAATAAATCCATGATATTTATCAAGGAGTGCATGCTGTGGACCGTGGCACGGGCCACGCACGTGAAACATGATAAGATCTTGATGGTAAATGTGGATGCAAGGATCTACCTTATCCTGTGCATCGTGATATGTGACATCAATAATCTTTTACTTCATTAATACACGCCCATCTCCGTCCATTTCCGTCTCCCTTGACATTGACACCCTCGCCTCCCCAGGCTTCAAGCATTGCAAAGCTCTCTTCTTAGTCTCTTTATTGCTCCCATCTCTATTAAGGTTGCCTCCTCCAGCAATTACCTTCCTACATTCGTCGCACAAGCTCTGCCGTCCTCCGTCTCTGTCTCTATCCCTGCCGTGACGCCTTTTTTCTTCTTCTTCTTCTTCTTCTTTTTGTAAGAAATTAGGTATTGACTATTCCTAAATGTTTTCATGGTATGGTTAATTTTTTGGATTAATTGATCTTTGCTCCTATTAATGATTTTGCTTTGCATGATATGTTTGAGTATTGGCACTTTTTCTTCTATTTGCTATGCAAATATAATTTGTTCCTTTGTTCAACCCATGTTCTTTTTGTTGGACTCATTCGATTCCGATGAAAGTCTAGACTAATACATTCTATAATATTTCAATTAAGATGGATTAACTATCTTTCATTCTATATGGTAGAAAAACAATAGAAACTTAAAACACTGGCATGATTTGGAATTGTCAAATACTTGGTTAGAGGCCAATGCTTTTATTAACAAAATTATACAACAAAATTTATTAATTGTTAATTTTTGTTTTTCATTTCTTATGATCTTTGCACAATTATCATATTTTATCCAAATATTTTTCAATTGTTATGATGGTATGTTTAGTTTATATTGTACTTATATTATGGTTATTATGTGTCCATCAACATAGATTCAAATCGAGAGTAGCATGACAAAAATGGAATTTGGGACTTCTGATAAAAATAAAGATGTGATAGATGCTGAGTGTCATGGATTAAACAAAGATAATGAAAAACAATCTAGATAGAAGATGCACCATGTGAAAAGATTATTTTAGATATAGGTATGACATTTAATTCCGAGGAAGAAGTTTACAACCTTTATGTAGATTATGCTTAACATGAGGGGGTTTGGTGTTATAAAAAGAAGTACAAGATTGGGAGATGATGGGAAATTAAAATATTATACATTTGCATGTGTAAGAGGTGGGAAGAGGATATTGACTACAAAAAAAACTTTCAACCAAAGGCTAACCATGAAAACAAATTGTCATGCCAAAATTAATGTCATTGTTGGCAATGATGGGTATTTTACTATTTCTCGTATCTATTTGGAACATAATCATGCACTTAGTCAAAAAAAAAAAAAAAAAAATCACTTTTTCAAATGTGCAACAAAAAATAGATGCATATGTCAAGAGAAGGCTTGAATTAAATGATCAAGCTGGTATAACTTTGAGTAAAATTTTTCATTCCTTAGCCATTGAAAGTAGTGGATATGAAAATTTAACATATACTAAAAAAGATTGCTGGAATCATATTGCAAAAGCATGGCAGTTCAAGCTTGGAGTCGGGGACGCTGATGCACTTGGCAAATATTTTGCAAGCATGCAACAGAGATATTCAAAAATTTTTTCATCTGATTGATATGAATGAGGAAGGCCATCTAAGAAATGTATTTTGGGCAGATGTAAGGTCCATAGCTGCATATGAAGCTTTTGGTGATGTTATATCCTTTGATACAACATACTTAACAAATTAGTATGATATGCCATTTTCTCCTTTTGTTGGTATAAACCATCATGGCCAAACCATATTATTTGGATGTGGTTTCTTGTCCAAGGAGAATAGAAAACCTATATTTGGTTGTTTAAAACTTTGTTGGAATGCATGTTAGGTAAAGCCCCTAAGGCAATAATTACATATTAGTGCATGGCTATTCAAGGTGCCATCAAGGTAGTATTTCCAAATTTACATCACCATTTTTGTCTTTGGCGTATCATGAAAAAGATTCCTAAAAACCTTGGAGGACTAGCTGAATATAAAACAATAAAGAAGATTTTGAAGAGTATGTTTATGAGGCAGTGGATATTCACGAATTTAAAGACATTTGGTTGAAGATGCCAAAAGATTATGACATTGAAAGAAATGAATGGTTGAAATCCTTATACAATAATCGTTAACGATGGGATCCTATTTATGTTAAAGATATTTTTTGGGTGGGAATGTCTATCACTCAAAGAAGTCAAAGTATAAATGCTTTCTTTGATGGTTATGTTGGTCCAACAACATCATTAAAGCAATTATTGGAACAATGTGATAATGTGTTGAAAAAGTAAAATTGAGAAAGAAACATAAGCCTGATTTTGCTTCCTTTAATTAAAGCTTTCCAATGCTAACTAATTGTCATTTTGAGAAACAACTATAAAAAGCCTATACAAATGAAATTTTCAAAATGTTCCATAATGAATAAAGAGGGATTCTATATTGCAATCTCATTATAATCAAGCGAGATAGATTAATCTACACATTTCAAGTGATAGATATTTTCAGGGGGAAAGAAGGTAAGCAAAGAAGGCAAGTGGTGTGCTATATTTTTTACAGTGAGGATGAATTAAACATTAAATGCTCTTACTGTTTATATGAGTTTAGTGGAATTATTTGCAAGCATATATGCAAGGTTCTTATTAAGAGAAATGTAAAAGAGATTCCACCTCAATACATTTTACCTTGTGGGAGGAAAGAAATTAAACGGCGACATACTCATATAATGAGTTGTTACGATGATGCACAAACTGTTGAACAAAGAATGCGCTACAATAAATTGTGTATGCATTTTTCTAAAGCTACTGAAATTGGAGTACAATCGATTAAGGAATATAATTTTTGATGAAATGTGTGGATGTTGCAATAGAAAAGATGATGGATAATGCAATTACTGGGAGAGCCATTCTAGCTAATCAAGTTCTACCAACAATGTTGCTAGAAGAAGTTCAAGATAAGTACCACGCAACAGCTTCAACTACAAAGTTTCTTAGTCCCTTAAAGGTGCTGAGTAAAGGCTGGCCACCTTCAAAGAGAAAGAAGTCAAAAGCTGAAGAAATAATTATTACAAATAAAAAAAAGGTACATAATATTTTTTCATTTAATTTTCAATTATATCATTATTTTTTTTTGTGTAAAACTAACATTATTTTTTCCAGAAAACTCAAACAAAGGGGAATGTAGAAACTCATAATGATACACATGCCGAACTTTGTTCTCAAGAAAGTGTGGTAATGGTATATTATTTAATATCTGTATTGGTTATAATATTGCATAAAATACTTTTTGTAATATTTGATTATAAATTTTCTTCTTAGGTGAATTTGAATTCTCTTCCAAATGCATTGAATATGCATGTTGACAGCTTCATTTTCCAAAATATGGGCATTGATACTTCTTCGCAAGTAACTAACAAGCCTTTTCAATATATATACAATTATTTCATGGTGACAAATATAAGTTTTATTGATTGAATTAAGCTGAGACATGCCCCACATTTAGTGAGGGATGATTAACTAGCAATCAAGAGCAATATTTTATTCTAAGTAGGGAAGCCAGAAATGTAGGTTGGTTCTGATGTTGGAGATGGGGTGTGCATTAATGGAGAGAAAGGATGAGAAAAGTGGGTTGGTTCTAATGAGACGAAGGATGATCCACGTGGGGGTTGGTTATGATGTTTTTGTTTTATTATTATTATTATTATTATTATTATTATTATTTTAAGTGTACATGACATGTCATCCACATGGGTCAATGACACGTCATTTGGGATGAGAATTTGGGATGGGGTTTTTATACCAATAGTATTACTCTAAAAAAATAAAAGAAAATGGAAAAGAGAGACAAAGACATTGGTGAAGAGAGAGAGAAAGAAGGGGTAACACTAATAGGTTAGGATGATTTTAAAAATATTTTTTAGGAGTGTAAATCAGTTTGGACGGTTGTGATTGAAAGGTTATTGTTGAGATGATGACCGAAATGATGTGATCACTGTTTATTACATTTTTTTATTGGGGTCAAATCAGCTTAGATCACTGTTCATCATTGTAGAATTCTGATTTAGGGCCTGTTTGGGTACCACTAAGGGTGTGTTTAAATGCCCTCAATCATTACCCTGGGGAAGGGAATCATTGATTACACATTCCCTTCCCCTTGTTTGGATATGTTTTTGAGCAAGTAATGATTGAGGGCTAGGGGAATTCATTACACCCCCTCCCTCCCAAAGGTTTAAAGCATTCCACCCCACATTGGGGGGAATACCCATATTACTGAAGCTTAAAATTACATTTTTACCCATTAAAATATTAATATATGCAATTGATACCTACCTTCATCAATTCTTTACTTTCTTCTTCTTGCTGGCTGATAAATCTCACCACCAACCCGTGACCAACCTCGCCATCGCCACCGTCGTCTTCACCATCAATGCCTTGCAAAATTCAAGGGATAAAAAGAAAGTTGCGACAAAGGGATCTCACAAGTTCATCTCTCATCCTTAGCTTCCTTTCTCCTTTTGCTTCTTGAAATTCTTCTTCTTCTTCTTCTTTTTTTTTTTTTTGGCTGTATGATTTGCTTGGAGAAATAAAGCCTTCTCCAGCTTATCATGTTCATCCTGACAAACTATTTTTCATGAGTTTGTTTTACTTCTTGCAGATTTGTATAACCCTTTGATTTGTTTTGGAGATTGTCTTGTATGCTAGCAATGAATTTGAGAGCCATTAATAATATTTGTGGGATTTTTTTTTGGATTTTCTTGCTTGGTCATGTTGAAGTTTTATGCTTGAATCAGTGTGTACTAGTAGATACTACTACTGTTGTTCCTCTTCATTTCCCCGTATGAAATGAGAAACCAACAGGCAAAAGGGCCTTTTGTGGAAATGACTTGCATAGATTAAAATCTAATTGACAAAAATGGTTGGCATTGAGGTGCACCCTGAACTTCTACCCTTGTAACATTATAGTTCTATTGGATAGTTTGGTATGTTTTGATGACAGTGATCTTCCATAAGGCTATTTAATTAGAACTGATCTATTTATAGATGTGAATAATTTGTTAGAACTTGGTAGGGAAATTTATGAGTACACTTCAAAAATTATGAGCACAAACTTTAGAAGACAAAATGAGTTCTTAAGTTTGGATTGTTTGAAATTTACATTATTTTTATTATTATATTAAATTCCTGTGAAAAGCTAAAGTTTGTGCCATGCTTATTCACAATGAAATCTATATTGATAAATAAATAAAAGCAGAGAGAATGAATGGCTTCTAGTGATCATACTTAAGAGCATGAGCCTGAGAATCATATAAAAGAATATCATTGTATAAGTTTATTTTGATTGGGCTTATTTAGTAATGGTGGAGGTATCATTTTTCTGCTAAATTAATAGTACTCCAACCATCAGATGGCACTTAAGTTTATTTTGGAATATGGACACATATATAGATAATGCAAACACTTGGAAATGGGACGTCATATATGACGTGCATGCATTTTGCTCTTATTTAGATGCATGTACATATGTATATATCTATTTAACTTGAGTTTTAGCCAGCTAATTTAGACTTCCTTCTTTGTGTTAATTTGTCCAAGACAAGAAGGTGAACAAGATACAAAAATGCATGGAAGTTTTGTATTTTAATTCCTTTTCATTTTTTAAAGTTAATGATAAAGAGATAAAAAAAAAGAGAGAGATAGACAATTAATCAAAGTCAAACATATGTGACAATTGAATTTAATATTGACTTGATTATTATAATAATTAACACTAATAATTGAATTAATTTTCCTCTTGAGTTAATGCCATATATTAGTTGATTTAATGTTTTGTTGGGGTGTATACATTTTCCAACTTCATTCTTATTTGTTTTCACTCAAAGATTATGATCAAGCTTGTCTACATGAAAAATTTTCAAAATTAATTCCATTTGATGTTGTTTACAAATTTGTTGGCAATGTGATATGACATGAAAAGTTATTCCTTGATTTTCTTGTGTTATGAATGCTTTTAGGAATGGACGAGGTTGATTAAGTCCGATTGTATTTTGTAATGTACATGTGTTACTTCTATGTGTTAAACATCATGGCGGCTATATGTGCAAGAAAACAAATGGACAATAGAAACAATGCAATTCAATACGAGGTGGGGTCAACATCATGTAGGTGTCATAAACAATATGAATACTTGACTCGGGTGATTTACGACAGTGATATAAAATGCACTGACAAGTTGCGCATGGATCGACGTTCTTTTCATAACTTATGCCAACTGTTGACCACCACGGGTAGGTTAAGAAGCACTAGAAATGTCATCGTTGAGGAGATGGTTGCAATGTTTTTTAACATTGTAGCACACCCTGTCAAAAATAGGATAATCAAATTTGACTTTGTTAGATCGGGTGAAATAGTTAGTCGTTACTTCCATGCTGTCCTACGATCACTTCCATCCCAGAAAATTCAACCGACCCAAAGTGGAAGTGGTTTAAGGTAAATGATCAATTTTAGAGGTTTTTTTAAGCACTCAAATGGACAAGTAATAATTTTTTTTCCCCCTAATATAGAATTGTCTTGGCGCATTGGATGTGATACATATCCGAGTGAATGTGTCCAATGCGGATCGACCGAGATATAGAACACGAAAATTTGAGATCACTACTAATGTACTTGATGTTTGCAGTCAAGATATGCAATTTATATATGTTTTATCTGGATGGGAGTGGTCAGCACATGATGCATGAGTGCTTAAAGATGCGGTTACAAAGTCTAATGGCTTGAAAGTTCCAAGCGGTAATTAAAATACACCACCATTATCGTTGACATTATTCTTATATTGAACTTAATAAATAATATGTTCCATCTTAGGTTTCTATTACCTGGTTGATGCTGGATATGCAAATTACCCTGGATTTCTTGCTCCTTTTCGAGGCTAATGATATCACTTGAGTTCATGGGCAGGTGGCCATCGACCAGAAACTTATGAAGAATTTTTTAACATGAAACATGCAAGTGTTAGAAATGTGATTGAGAGGACATTTGGGTTTCTGAAAATTCATTGGAAAATTTTATCAAGTCTGATTTTCTACAGCATATCTACGGAACGACGTGTTATTAATGCTTGTTTCTTGCTTCATAACTTCATTAGGATGGAAATGATAGAAGATCCTGCAGAGGATGAAGTCGACAGTACATCCTTGGATGAAAGTGTAGAAGATAGATGACAATGAACACATTGCAGCTGTGCAACCAACCGATGAATGGACTCAATTTAGGCAAGAGATGGCCATGGACATGTCTAACATGTCGCAATCACAATGAGCCCCCTACGACGACTATGTTTACCAATAATGTTCTCCAATAATGTAACACATTTGTTGAATGTCATGGAGACTAATGATGACTTTTTGTTTAACATGAACATATGTTGTGGTTAATTACTACCCAAATACTTGTTATTAAAATGTTTGTTATTAAAATGTCATGGATCTAGTTATGATCTTTTTTTTATATAATTTAACATTCATGCATGTTATACATTTCTTATAATTATAATTCTTGCCATTTAAAATTGTTTATTATTATAATTCTTGCCATTTAGGTAATGTGGCTTGCATCATACAATTTTTTTTTAATGGTTTCATGCATGTATTAATATGTCACTTTCTTCCTTCATTTTTCAGTATGGATTTGGAGCCACAACAAAGGGGCAGGGGACAAAACAAGCAATATTGTACAACATAAGAAGATAGAGCACTAATCGAAGCTTTAGTTGAACTTTCTACAAGTCCAATGTGGCGAGCTGAGAATGGCTTTCAAGGTGGATGTCTTCTCCAATTAGAGAAAATGATACAGGAAAAGATTCCACAAACTATGTTAAAGGCCATATCAAACATCGAATCGTGCGTGAACTCTTAAGGAGTAAGACGAATGCCATTGCGGATATCCTACAACTGAGTGGTTTCAATTGGAACTACCAAAATAGCACTATCGTATGTGACAAAAGTGCATACGATGAGTATGTCAAGGTAAATTTATGTAATTTATCTAATTTGATAATTTTGTAGCATATTAAACACTTTGATCATGCTATAATGTAGGGCCATAAAGAGGCTGCAGGAATATTATATGGCAATTCCTTTCCATTTTTCAATGATCTTGCCCCAGTCTTTACCAAGGATCAAGCAATTGGCAGTTCTAAAGGTGATATCGGGGATGATGTAGCTCAGTATGAAAATGCGGATAACATTTCCATAAAGGACCTAGCAGGCTTCTCCCAAGTGTCGATTGAAGACTTCCCTATGCCTACGCAAGAACCAATAGAGACTCCATCACCTATGGCATCTTATAATAGCACCTCAAAAACACCTAGGCAGCAGAAAAGGAAACATACAGCCTATGACCCAACAATGGACCAAATATCTACAAATTTTTTAGAATTTTGTAGATCTAGTTAGTCCAGAGTTCAGAGCATTAGCAGCAGCTGCAACCCATAATACTGAGTCAGCTGCTCGTACCGCTGAATCTGCAGCAAGCAAAGCTGAATATGCTGCTGGCAATGTTGAAATTGCTGCGCGCAATGTATAAATTTCTGCATGCAAAATTGAAACCACTGCACGTAATGACGCAGCTCGTGCTGAAATTGAAGAGAAGAAGAAACACTTAGGTGAAGTACTTTTTGCAATTGATGGGTTTAGCGATGATGAGGCAATGTTCATGCTACAAGTTTTGGCGAAAGATGAAGATCAACTCAAAGTCTTTTGGGATCTTCTAATTGATAAGAAGCTACACTTTTGTCGGGTTTTCCTCTCAAGAATGTCATCTTTCCCACGTGACATATAAATCATCTTGGTAAGATTTTCATATTTTGTACATTGCTTAAAATTATGATTTTGATTTATCTATAGCATGTACATTGACTTTATTTATAGTTATTTCTAGCTCTTCATAGAAACACATATATGATTTACAAAAGTTTTTATTAAAACAAATTAATGTGGTCCATATGCAATTTAAGTTGTACAAAGGAGAAAGGAAATAACTTTGATCCTCAACATTTTCTTCTTTGTAGGTGCATCTATTTGGTGGCCAAATGACATCATGGGGAAATGATCATGGAGAAGAACTTTTCTTTGTTGAAGACAATAGAGTTTAATGTGGTGGGATGTTTTGTGTTTGTTAAACTTTAATGGATTTTATGACTAGATCATTTTGTTTTGGTTGTTGCCAAATGTTTATTGCCTTAAGCAAGAGCAAGATAGACTTGTATGGTTTATGTAACTTTACTTTGGTGGAATGTTTTATGCTTGTTATGTATTACATAAATGCTTTCATGCTTGTTGTGTATTACATAAATGCTTTCATTGTTATTTATGTGGGCATTTTCATTTGTATTTCATGTTATTAGCAATATCATATGTTATGTATTTTTTGGAATGCTTATTTGTTTGCTAAAGTTATTGAATGATATTCGCTATGTTGTTTTTGATGCATATAGATGAAAATACCTTGTGTTCTTGCATTAAAAAAAGGCTCCAAGTGTTTTGAAGTTCTTCTTTAGCAACACTTAAAAATTTATTTGTTTAAAAATTTAAAACAATAATTATAACAATTAACCATATAATTGTAATGATACTTAAAAATTTATTTTTTTAAAAATTTAAAACAATAATTTTAAATAATTAATTACAATAATGAAACCTCGATAGACATTTAAAAATATAGAAATTTATATAATTTAATTATTAATTATATTTATAAAATAATTAATTAATTTAATGAAACTATAGTAAATATAAAAAGGTATTTGATTAAATGTTTAAAACAATAATTATAACAATCAACAATATAATTGAAGTAATATTTAATTAATTTGAATAATTAATTACAAAAATGAAGCGTATATTGACATTTAAAAATGAGAAATTATTTAATTAATAATTAATTGTATTTAAAAATAATAAATTAACTTAATTAAAACTTAATGAATATATTAATAATTGAAAAAAATTTATGTGTCATTAAACATATATACATAATTTTAAAAAAAAGAAAAGGTTATAAAAGTAATTGTCTCACATATCCTCCACTTACTTTTTACAATTCCAATGCATAACCCTCCTTAACCAAACACAGTTTTTATTCTATCCCCTTCCTATTACCCCCATTCCCATCCCCCTCTTCATTGCCCTCATTCCTACCCCCATTCCTATTTCGTCATCCAAACACACCCTAACCATTCCTATGGAATTTAGTATTACATAAGAAATTATAGGAATGAGTGTTTGGATATTCTTTTTATAGGTTAAAATTACTATGGAATCATATGATTCCATAGGAATTTTACAAAGTGGTGGAACCCAAAATATTTTTCCCTTTGTTTTTCGTGTAGTTGCTAGGATCGGGTGTTTGGGCTATCATTTGGGACTCGCCATCACTCCTCTTCCTCTGCTTTCTACTCCCTCCGTCTCCATCTTCTCCCCACATTAGGATCTTGACAACAATACATTACGCCCGTTGGAGAAGGAGTCCAAGGATCCCAGAGTTGGAGTTTGTCGTCGTCCAACTTCTTCATCAGCGCTAGTCCTTATTTTAAGTTAGCTGATATTTTATAGGAAGAGGAAAATCTTAAGATTGCTCGCCAGCTAGTCTCAGAATCATACTGCTGTTTTTCCTCCCTGATTTTCCTTGGCACTGGGTGTTCCAACACTCTCCCCAACACCCGTTACCTCATTCATCTATCTGACCCCCTCCTACGAGGTCTGTATATATATTTATAAAAAACATCATGAAATGATTGAAATTAGTTGTTCCTGTTAATGTTCCTAGTATGAGCCTCTAGAAGTAAAGTTTGTAACTTAGAGATGAGATCAATGATCTGCTCATCAGTGATTCTTGAAGAGGATGACTGTCTTGAATGAGATCTCCTGCTTAACATCTTCTACTTGTTGTTTTTGTTTCTGAGTGTGGAATTTGATAGTTAAGTAATTAGTGTTAGAGATCATACTAGGGAAATATATATAGATGGTGAGATTTTAGTTGAGTGATGGCAAAGGTTCTAGTTAGAGATAAAAGGAGAAAGGAGACAAGGAGCACTATGCAGTCATTTAGATATTACTAAAGATCTAGAATAATAATCATATTAATTATATCGTTTTAAGTTCATGAACAGCAGGGTAAAGTGAGTGAATGATCTTTGAACTTAATTTGTTAATCTTTTTTTTTTCTATTTATATATTTAATGGTTGGCATGTTATGTAATGTTATCAATGTCCATATATACTCATTGGTGATAGGTTAGTTTCAATTAGGTTATTTTTTTCTATTTAATTTATGTTTTCTGTTCTTAATGGTGTCGATTTCAATGATTTTTTTTTAAATTTCTGTTTTCTGTGCTTGATGGTGTTGATTTCAGTGGTTTTTTTTGTTTTTTGTTTTAAATCTAAGTAAACAATTCTCTCTAGTCATCTTGTCATACAATCTAATCTTTAGGTCCAATTGTCAAACAACTATGAACCATTCTTTTGTTATGTTTAGACCAATCCATCCTTGCAAATAAACAAACTATGCATAGCCAAACAATTTTGCCTGGAGATGATCCAAACTTAAAAAAGATGGATTGATAAATCCCTTTCACTTGTTGCAAATATATTCTTACATCTTTAAGTAATTTCTTTCCTCATATTTATAGGAGATGAAGTAGCCTACAAAATTAGCGATAATCCTATCAATTTTCAAGGCTGATATCATATGAATAATGAAAGTACTTACAGACTTGATGACTGGATAAGTTCTAGACAATTTTCTGTTCTTCTGCAATATTATTGCCAGCAAAGATAAATTTTGTTGAATTATTTGATATTGCAGAATTAGAAGAATTTCTTTTGGTTGTATAGATGGAAAATCAAGAGAAGACGAACACAAGGGCCAAATGGAATGGAAATCATATGGCTTATCTAATAAAATTGTTAGGTGATTATAATGTTCCAGCGTACTGCTCACAAAATGGATGGAGTAAAGAGGTATGGAATAGAATATTGCGTGAGATGGTAACGAAATTACCTAATTTAAAATGCATTGTTGTACAAGTTAAAGCATTAGAGCAAGAGATAAAAAAAAAAAAATCACAAGCTTTTAAAAGTGTTTACCGAATTAAGTGGCTTTGGATGGGATTATGAAAAAAATATGGCAGAAGCCATTGATGAAGTTTAGGCACCACTACTTGAGGTATATATTTTTATCACATAATTTACAGACTTTATGCAATAATTTCTTTTAAACATTTTCATCAAAATATGCAGAGAAATAAAGAAGCAAGAAGATGGCATCAAAAACCCTTTCCATATTTCACAACATTGCAAGAGATTTATGAGGGTAAAAAAGTGTTGCTTTATAATGTTTGCTTTAAAGATTTGTAATAAATTTCCTAATCATTTATACATTTATTACACAGGGAGATATGCAGAAGGAAGATGCTCTCGTGATGTAGATTATTATGCAAACTTGTCAATGGATACTCCATCTTCAAGCATTCCGGCTCCAAATGATCTCATCCAATCATTGTCTACACTCGAAATAGAGACAAAGGATCATGATTTTACACAAGTGGAACCTCCATGCAGTCAACCATATATTTCATAACCCCAAACTTCATGTAGTGCAAGACGGCAAAGGTTAGGAGATGATATGCAAAGAAGGAAAAATGGCTGAAACATAAAAAATGTTTAAGAGGTATTCTTAGAATAATATATAGATATGCATCAAGCTAAGACTGATAGATATATTGATGCTATGAAATGAACTAGGTAGAGAAGTACACCATAGGAGAATGCATTGTTGAATTTAATGTGGTTAAAGCTACAACATTATTTAAAGATAAGGGTAATCGTGAAATCTTCTTGAGTCTAGGAAGATCGGAAAGTATGGTAGCTTTGACAAATGATTAATTAAAAACAATGTTATATTTTATGTTTTTTATATTTAGTTTACATGCAATTTATGTTCGAGGATGTTTATTATTGTCATAATGACTTGAATTTTATATAAGGTGTTATGTTTGTGAGATCTATTTATTTATTTGAGATATACTTGTTTATTTGTGGGTAGGTTTTTGAATTATTTGCGGATATTCTAATACGTAATAACAAAAAAGGAGTTTTATAAATAATAATTATAGCCCCACAACAAGGCAACATTAATAATCTTACACATCATTTATATTACATTTTTACGATAGTTAGAGTAATCATTCCACATTTGCATTACTATTTCATCTTTTTTGTGAGAACCTGCAATATGTTGAGAGTTCATTACGTTGACATCGTTTTCATATGTGTCATCTCCATTTGGGACGGTAACTTCGTCAGCTTCATTACTAATTTCCTCAATTTCATCAATGCCATTGTGTATCTGTATGAAATTATGCAAGACACATATGGCAACTACTATATCTAGTTGAGAATCTATTGGATAAAAGATTGCAATTTTAAGTATAGAAATCTCATTTTCAAGACACCAATAATGCATTCAATATGATTCCTCAATAAAACATGTCTCAAATTAAATAGTTCTTTGTAATTGTTTGGTCTAGATCCTACATGTCCTTGCTCCTGTAAGTGATAACGCATACTCTAGTATGGAGCAATAAAATTTGGAGTATTTGCATATCCTGCATCCACCAGGTAATCTTTATTGGGTGGGACATGGAAGCCTTGGTCGATTGAATGCTGAAGTACTCTAGCATCAGAAGGGAAACCTTCCCAACCAGCTCAAACATATACAAAACGTAGGTTAAAATCATATGCGATCATAATGTTTTGGGACAATGTTTGTATTCTATTTCTATAAAGATCTTGTAAGGCCAGAGAAATAGTGATTGAAATACGTGTTCCATCAATAGCACCAATGTAATCCTAAAATAATAAACACATAACATTTGTTAAGAGAAAATTAAAAAAAAACCGTAAATAATAAATAAAAACAAGTGATGTAGTTAACGGGTGATGTAGTTGTTGGTGGCAATTCTATATATGTACTAGCAAGAGTTGCAATAGCTTTAAGTACTTTACCAAAATAACGGCCAACCGTTTTTACCAAATGTTGAAAGCGCCCTTGCACGTCACAATTACTAGTGTTGTGTGCAAGAGTGCACACAAACATTGCTAGTTCCTCGATTGTAATTCTTTTTGAGTTGCGAAGAAGAGATCTTTCCCTTAAACAATTAGTAAGTGCTTCAAATATATGAGGCTCAACATGAAATTTTCTCTTATAATGTGCCTCACTACCTTCAAGAATTTCTTGTACATATGCAGCACTTGTTAATATTGATATATGACAAGGTCTATTTTTTGAACTTACAGAAAATAGACTTGGTAAAATGGTGAGTATGAATTCGTCATCATCTTCATTAATCTTTCTCCATTGATCCAAATCCATATTAAATTGAAAGGCTTAGAGACGTAAAAATTTAGAGCTGAAGGGTGATAAATTTACATGTTGCATACAGAATGTTGGCTTTAAATAGAGGGAAATTGCTAACGGCTAATTTTTTCAAACACTACAACGGCTAGTTTTCTTTTATAACTCTAATGGTTAATTTCATTTTCAAACTTAAATTCCTGTAGAAAAATTTCTGTGCACATCCAAACACCATTCCGTAGAATTTTTCCAGTACTAAATTCCACATGAATCATTTTTGAATCCTATGGAATAAAATTCTTATGGAAAAATTTACAATGCATCCAAACAGGCTCTTAATGGACATTCTTAGTAAACTGATCCTCTATATAATTTACATATATAAAATTTGTGAAAGTCTAACTCTCTAAAATTAAGAATGGTTCCATTGGCTATTGTAGCTGTCTAAGGTAGTTAAATTACTATAGCTATGTTTGTGTAGCAATCTTACTATAGCTAATTGATAGCTAATTGAACCTGAACCCAGCCTGAGCTTGATAACTGAAGTTCAAAGTAGACTCAACTCAGTATCCTATATTAATGTAGCAATATTTCTATAGCTAATTGAACCTGAACCCAGCCTGAGCTTGACAACTTAAGTTCAAAAGCAAACTCAACTCAGGATCCGACTCAATTACTGAGCTCCGACTTAATTAAAATAATGCTAAACCAAACTTGAACATACCAAAACTCAGCTCCATACAGCTTTAGTTTCCTCATAATCCCAATATAAACAATTCAGTTAATTAATTTATTTATTTATCATTAAAAGACATTTAACCACAAATATTTGCAGTTATCATAAAACGTTGCGATAAAATTTATATATAAAAAAAAGATTTTATAAGTTTCACCCAATAAAACACAATGCAATTAATTAACCAATGCCTGTAGAAAATTAACATCTTTTTGATATACTCTAAACAAAAAGGTGAGCTTTTCCTTTCAATATCAAACATGACCAAAACAAATTTTACCACCTGCAAGAAAATCCTCACAGAAGCACATAATCTAACATCAAAAGTTCCACCAAAAAAAATATGCACAGAAACATTGAGGTCTCACTAACCCAATTATTTTGGAGTCCTGAATAAATATCAAAATTGATTTGGAACGTAGTTGTATCTTCAATATATAGCTACGTATACTATGATGTCGAAAAAGTTTACCAAACAAACAACCGGAATTTAAGATCAGTAGATGGCCTGCAACTCCTATACATCTGCGAGAAATGTTTCCCTTGCAGTGTCTGATTGTTAAGGATGAAGCAACAATGAGTTCATCTTGATTTTTCATTCAACGCATGACAAGAATGTTTGTCTTCGATGTATCTAGTGACTTGTGATATCGCACGCTGAGCTGTGTTTGAGGCAGTATAATAAGATGTCACTGAAAGCTGAGCAAATTTCGGAACAGCATACCCTGTACATTATAAATGAAAAAAAAGTTTATAACACAGTACAAAAACAAAATGGTGTGCTTGTTGAAGAAAAGAACAGCTTAGATCTCAATAAATAATAGCGCACAAAATATCTTGCTGGTTATATATTTTATTTCTTGCATTTTAAAAGATGAAAATAAAATAAAATTATTGTATCTCCAGACGATCTGCTAAACTTGACTGCTTAGTTTCTCACTTGATCAAAATAGATTCCAGCCTTCAATAAATGGAAGTTTTATGTAATGGTAATATTTTCTAGTAAACCTATGCAACCATCATGCAGTTGTAGAAATACAAACTTTGTTAGTGAACCATGTAATTAATAACATTTGAAGCATCATTTTAAGAATATACGCCAAGTCATACCTCCAAATGCAGCACTAACTCCAGAAAAGACAAGCAATGGAGGAACCTGTACAAAAGAGTAGATAATATACATAAATAATAATTGAAACTTGAAAAATGCGGTCATGCATAGGTTTCAGTAATGATCATATCAAAACAAAATAGTGTTTAATGAATAGCAGGCAAGGCTTATTCTGGATTAAAATCTATTTCATCAAAACTACAACAAAGAGTGAGGGAAAGTTCACAAATGTTTTCTGATATTTGGATAAACATCAAGAATTCAGAGAAACAAGGAACAAGAAACATACTATGAGCATCAAGTCTGTCTCACCATGTACATAAAATGATAACAAAAATTCCACCAATTTTGTCTAATATTACTCTAGAAAACTGGGATATATTCATAAAAGTTGCCAAAAAAAAAGTCATACATGTTCATTTCAATGCTCATTAAAAACATTAGACAAGCTTCAGATGAGATGTCTAGAATAATTGAAAATAGTACATTTTGTAAACTAAATCCTGCCCTGCCACATCGTGCTCTGGTTGTGGACAAAGAAATCTTGCCAAATCGGCCACTAATTAACAAACAAATGCAAGCGCAGCATCACTTTTATCAGGAACAATTATAAGATCCTATCCTGTACAAAATAGGTGTTTTGACATTCTAGATTTGCCAATATATATATATATATATATGGCACATTGTGGTCTCCCATGCTCTCCACATACATCAGTTCTCCACTCCTTTGTATCTAATCTTTTCTTATTATATTTGACACATGATCTGTTCTCATAAGCAATTCCATTCCCCTAAGCTACAGAACTGAAAATTCAACTACACTTTTTCTCACAATGTCCTTCATGCCAGGAGATAACCATACTCTAATTTCAGTATTACTTCTGAATGCTGAGAATGTTTTTAAAGAGGATATAGAGAAATCTATCTGGAGAGCAATTTCAAAAATAAACCCAAACTAATACCAATTCAGATCTGGCATACAGCAAAAACTATAACACCAGGATAAGTTCCAAAAGAATCACTATATGGGGCAGAAATTCTAAGAGAAACATCTCTTAGAAAATATTAAAAGAATGACAATCAGACCATACACAGGTCACTTTCAGAGTAAACCACAAGATAATTCAAGCAAAATGTATAATTAATATCCAAAATTGAAAAGTGTGAAACTAATTTGTTAATCTTGAAGAGACTTGTCCATGGTTTGATTGCCCTTCTATTATTTCTAAGAGAAATTCCTCTTCAAATTTTCATCCCATCTTACATAAACAAAGTAGTTTAGAACATTTCAGAGGGAAGTTCTAAAAGCAACACATCTTATAGTTGGCACACAGCATCCATTCACATTTGTGAGATGATCTATTATGAGTATTTGCCAATTGAGGGTTTTATATTAAAGACAGAAAAATTAGTCTGGTGAGAAATTTCAATAATCAACCCAAACAAATACCAGTTCAGCTCAGGCACTAACACACGATATACATTATGCAGAAGTTTTGAAAGCAGCATTACCCCTATTAGCATTTGAAGCCACCTAGGTCCTTTCACATGTTTCTGAACTAATGGAATCCCTGTTGCCAAACCAAAAACAAAACATCACAAACAATAACTAGAGACCCAAATTAACCACACACACAAGTACACTGCACCTGTATTGAAACCATGAACAGCACTTAGCATAGCAGCAGCTCCTGAACCCGCCTACCAAATTACAACACAATAAATAAGCTTTATTAAACAAATATCTGTTTAGAAAAAGAAAAACACAGAATTTTCAACAAACCACAGCAGTTGCATCATGAAGTACTGAAGTAATTGTCCACCCCGCACTTCCCTGCATGACAAAATTATCAATTCATTTTATAAAAAAAGGAAATAAAACTCTTGCTGATTAACACCAAAGCTTCCACACAAAAGAATAAGAAACAACTAAGTCATTAGAAATCACAAACAAACAGAGAGAGTAAGAATTGAGACCGAGTTGGGATCGATGAGTGAAAGGCAGCGGGGGCACCGTGCAGAGCCAAGCCCAGGTTTGATAGTTGGATCATAATGGAGATTCCCACTTCTAAGCTTCTCCTCATATACCTCCCGTGTCCCCATGCCTACCCTTTGAGTAGAAAATTAGCAAGCTCACTGAGATATCATTTGCAAAGCCGTAAATTGGGTGCAAACATGGAATTGGAATCAAATACCAAATTAATAATTTGACAAAGCCTCCTGCTTATGGTTGTTTTAATTTGTCCACATTTTAAAACAAAAGGCACAATTCAGCTGGTGGAACAAGATGAGTTATAATGCCACTAACAATAGAGTATTAAAGAAAAAAAAGACATTATTATATTATAGCAATGATCCAAGGCACAGACTCAATGGCTTTAATGCAACACACTATCATGTATGCAAGAATTTTTCCCACCTTCTGGTGTAGCAAATGTATCAACCTTGAGATACTCTTTCAGGTTCTCATATCAAACCTTCTTAAACCCTAGAATAAAGGCGAAGGAGGATATAATGGAACAAATCAAAGAAAATAGTCCAATTTCCTCAAAAACATAAAACCAAAATCAAAAACAAACCCTAAGACCAAAATTTTCTACAAACCCCAGATCAAAACAAGCAAGATAGATGTCCAAATTCAACAACTCCACTCAAGCATGATTTCAAGCACGCCGAATAGAATTTCACCATCCAAATCAATAAAAAAAAGAACGAAAAAAAGCCAATATTTAGATAAAATCCTAAAAGAGGAACGAGAATGAAGCAAAGGATGAGGAAAGGGTGACGGAAGTACCACCAGTGGTCGATGCTCGGGAGCCGCAATGAGTTAGAGATGCCGGCGATTGGGCACTGGAGAGGAGAGGCCAGCAGCGGCCAGGAGAGGCTCCAGGGAGCCGGCGGTAGCGGTAGCGGCGGCGGCAGTGGCCGGAGATGTAGAGAGATAAGCTCAGCGGTGAAGGGGATTGGAGGTCATCTTTTATACGGTGTCAATTGGGCCAAACCGGGCCGAAACGGCCCGGGTACTCGGGGTTGGCCCAGAAAGGCCGGCCATGGCTGGGCGGTCTTGTGCAAGGGCCGGGCTACTCGGCCCGATATTTTATTTTTTAAAATAAAAAATCTTTAAAATCTATAATATTCTAAAAAATAAAACTAATGAACACAAAAATCCATAAAATCCGTAAAATTCAATTTTAGATTTTTGCTATTCTCTAAAATTATTTTAATGAAAAAAATTAAACAATCTATTATGATATTAGAATATCTATTAATATCTATACAATTTAAATGTTTTTTTTTTAAATCCATGGATATTATTATCAAACCAGCCCCAAGATTACACAAAGATTATAGTTGAAATTATTTTAATGAAAAATTAAACAATCTATTATGATATTAGAATATCTATACAATTTAAATGTTTTTTTTAATCCATGGATATTATTATCAAACCAGCCCCAAGATTACATAAAGATTATAGTTGAAATTATTTTAATGAAACAATTAAACAATCTATTATGATATTAGAATATCTATTAATATCTATACATTTTAAATGTTTTTTTTAAATCCATGGATATTATTATCAAACCAGCCCCAAGATTACATAAAGATTATAGTTAAAATTATTTTAATGAAACAATTAAACAATCTATTATGATATTAGAATATCTATACATTTTAAATGTTTTTTTTTTAAATCCATGGATATTATTATCAAACCAGCCCCAAGATTACACAAAGATTATAGTTGAAATTATTTGAATGAAAAATTAAACAACCTATTATGATATTAGAATATCTATACAATTTAAATGTTTTTTTTTAATCCATGGATATTATTATCAAACCAGCGCCAAGATTACATAAAGATAATAGTTGAAATTATTTTAATGAAACAATTAAACAATCTATTATGATATTAGAATATCTATTAATATCTATACATTTTAAATGTTTTTTTTAAATCCATGGATATTATTATCAAACCAGGGATCACATATAAAAAGACTATAGTTGGAACTTCCAAGAATTCAAACAATCAAAAACAGAAAAACGTATCATGACCTTTGCTACGTTCAAATCATCATACAATCCATGCCATTCATTCCATATGCCACCAACATTCTTGGTGCCATGTGTCCTTCAAACGGGGATCTTGAATCCGAGCTACGCCTGATTGTTATATTTTATATTTGTAGCTTGCTAAATGATTAGGCTATGATAGCTCAAATGGAGGTCAATGTGCATAAAATAATACGATTTTTAGTGTGATGCCACTTGAATTATTAAGCCATTTACACTTTTATACTAGGTTTGGATTGAGGGTCGAGGAGAGAAAGTAAAGAAAAGTGAGCGTTTTTGGAGTGTAAAAATGAGCTCTTTCTTTTTTTTTTTTTTTTTCAGAATTTTAAAAAGATCTTAACAGCCTTAATTTTTTAATTAATTATATAGCATCATTTCATAAGTTTCTTCTTTCATTTTTTTAATATAATTTTATCGCAATCAAGGTTCACACGGCACCCATCATGTTGTCTAAAATATAAATTCCTACATCTTATTTTGGGCTCTTGATTCGATTCTTGTTATTAATTCTATATATCTTGTATTGATATGATCTTGTGTTTTTGATATTTCTTTCTCCATTTATCGATGTTAATCACACATCTATATTGCCTTGAATATTGCTATAGCACTAGATTTCTCCTTTTTAGGCTTTCATTATTATGTTGTTTTTGTTATTATGTGCTTTTTTAATTATTTATGGCTAGTTAATACACAAAATTTTTTATAGAAAATATATGATTGCATATCTTATTGTTATATGTTTCTTTTTTGTTTTTTGTGTTGTGTTTTTTGTTTCTTAATTCATCATTTGAAAAATTTATCTTACTATCCAAATTTGATTTGAAGTACAAATAAAATTAAATTTTTTTAGTGCGAAAAAACTATAATTATCAAATTCAATATTTAAATATTATGATTATGCTATGAATTAAAATATTAGAATTGGTTTACTAACTATATGATAAACTGAATAGAGCTGGAGAAGGAATTGGTCTTTAAATAATAATTAAGTAATTAATTAGAAACTATTTTGCGTCTGCCGCAAAAATTGTTCATGTTTGATTTTGCATAAGATAACATGCTATTCGGGAGGTAGGTTGCCCTTTCAACTATAGATTCTCATGATTAATAATTAGTTTGTATTTTTAAAAATAGATATTTAGGAAATATATATTTTGGCCTCACTTTAATCTTTGACTTTGTCTTTGCCTTCGTGTAAATATTATATGATTATATGATAGACAATAGTTTATTTGTACATCAAATCTCCAAATAATTTATATTTTTTATAAATTAATAATAATGGTATAATTGATACATCATATTATTATATATATCCTTTTCTTTCCTTTCCCTTTCTTAACCAAACTAAGTTTATCAGAAAACTCTCATTTTCTTTCTTTCCATAAAATTTGATTATTCAAATTAGGGTTCAACCTTTCATTTTCTCTCCCTTTCACTTACTTTCCTTTACTTTCCTTCCCCTTCCCTTCTTTTGCTTTCCCTTCTACTTTTGAATCCAAATACTGTATTAGTTTTTATCTAATGTGGGACTATTATTCCACTCCATTATTTCTAACATCATTCGCACGCCTCTTGGCCCTCTCTTTCTAAATTGACAGATTTATAAATCAAACCTAGTAGGGTGAGCTTCTTTAGGAGTAGGAATAGATATAGGGTGGGCCCCATGGTGAACTATTTTTTTCCGGGATCCTTAGTTTCCCCAGAACAAGGTGAGGAGGAGAAAAAATCTTTAGACCATGTAGTGCTGCAAGAAAGAAGAGAGCATTCTCGGTTCATGGGATCCCAACTCCTATAAAAATTAAATTTATGAATAAATATAAATTTAATAAAATATAAAAAATAAAAACAATTAATTTCTTTATATATATATAGTAGTGTGTGCATTAAAATATCAAGGTTTATTTATCTGTCTTGTTAAGGTTTTATTTTTTAATTTTTATATATTTGTTTTGTTAAAGCATTATATTTTGTTGGATTTAAATTTATATTGTTGTAAATGTTATTCTTTTGTTAAGTTTTTTTTATAATTATTGTTTTTTATTTAATAATTGTTTATATTTATTAGTATATTATTTCGTAATCCTATTAGCATCCTTGTGGTGGTATGCAATGGTGGTTTTTCTCTGTATCTAATTCGGGTTGTGAATGGAGGATCCCTACCCAGAATTAGGGATGCAAGTGGGGCGGGGTGGATAATGGGATCCTCATCCCCATTTCTCATGGGGCGAGGAATCCCCCACCAAATTTTTTGTACAATATACATATAATGTAGGATGCAACAAGTTAATTAATACAAACAACATAAAGTTTGAAACTAACTAAATAAATAAAATCAAAATATATGCTTTATTTTTGTTGTTGGGGAATCCCCATGGGTCGCGGGGAGGATTCCTCGCTCCTAGTGGGAATTCTCATGGGGATCTCAATGGGGAGCGGAGCGGGAAGAACATTTCACATCTCTGTCCTGCCTTCTAGATGGTGAAGGGTTTTCCCCTATTTCTTGCCTCATGGAGGACTATTTTAGGGAATCTCCACCCTATTTACATCCCTACCCACCTAGGATAGAGTAGTAAATAGAGAGAAATTTTTGGTCCCATTGTAGCTATTCCTTCGAATTTTCTCTCCCTCTCTCACTCACTATGTCTATCTCTTTCTATATATATTGATAGAAACACATATATCCATACATATCTTTGAGGGGTTGAATTTCACATACATAATGAAATGGTTTTGAATTCTAAATACATGCATACACACACACACACACTTTAGAATTCTTTCCTTTATATCTATTTCTACATAGAGAAATATATATATATATATATTTAATTATATATATAGAAAGATATATAATTTACATAATATTTGGATTCAAAAGTAGAAGAGAAAGTAAGGGAAGGGAAGGGGAGGGAAGAGGAGAGAAAGGAAAGGTTCAACCATTGTTTGGATAGACAAATTTTATGGATGGAAAGGAAATGGAGGTTTTCTGATAACCCTTGTTTGGTTAAGAAAAGGAAAAGAAAGGATATATAATAATATAATTTACCAATTATACCCTTATTACTAAATAAAAAATTACTTATTCCTATTTAAACACATGCATTATAAACATCTCAAATAAATTCACACTTTAATCAAATTTTTTAATAAATATTAAAATTGTTATAATTATCATTATTATTTTGATTTTTTACTTTTGTACTTTAATTTATCTCTTCTCTAATACCACCATTTATTTTTCCTTTAAAAGTATATCATATATTATTTAAAGCTCAATTCCTCGTACAGCTTTATTGGATCATTACAAGATCACTTTATCATATTGTTACTAAACCTATTCTAATATTTTAATTCATAGCATAATAATCATGTTGAATTAGATAATTATTAGTTTTTTTTCTCACTCAAAGAGAATTTTAATTTTATTTGTACTTCAAATAAAATTTGGATAGCAAAGAATTCTATTGAGATAAATTCTTCTAAGAATGAATTGACAAATAAAAAACACAACATAAACAAACAAACAAACAAATAAGCAAACAAAAAAGAAATACATAAAAAACAAGGATCTACGATGGGTGTCATATGAATACTTGATTAAAATAAAATTAAATTAAAAAAAGTGAAAGAAGAAACTTATGAAGTGGCATTATGTAATTAATTAAAAAAATTAAGGGAGTTAAGGCCTTTTAAAAAATTTTAAAATTTTAGGAGGTTCGCCCTCCTCTGGCACCCCAAATCAAGGGGCCATAAAAAGTGGGGTTTCAGAGAGTTTTGGAGGGTTAGAATTAACCTTTCCTTTCCCTTCATGAAATTAAACATATCTATCCAAAAGTGAGAATGCCTCACTCTAACCCTCCAAAACCCTAGCTTTACTTTACTTTCCCTCGCCAGTCCTCAATCTAAACATAGGGTCCTTCCTCTAAGATTGCCATCTAATCCTCTTCGTCCCCTTGTCTTTGTGTGTGTGTGTGTGCGTGTGTTTGTGTGTGTGTGTGTCTTTGTTATTAACTTATTATATAGTAGTATAAATAATACAATCGAGGCTTAGTAGCAAGGCTGTTCTATATTTGATTAATAAATTTTAATGGTTTTTTTCCGAACAATTTTATAGAATTTATATTTTTCAAATAGTCCTAGGGTTGTCGGGCAATTGATGTAGCATTTTAATACTTCAATTGGGCTAGGCTAGGCTTACTAGGTCTAGCTACCGCTGAAACTCTTTCTGATTTTTTTTTTAATAAGAGTCATAAGAACCTTAGAAAGCAGGACACATTAAAAAAATTGTAAAAACAATTTGGAAATGCAAAATTACAAATTTACATGAATGAAAAATTTTATTAAAATTTAAATAAAAATTACATGACTAAATGAGTAAGAATAAAGAATTGGAAAAACATTTTGTTGCATAACAAATTGATATAAGAAAAAAATAATCCTCAAAAATATTTTTTTAAATACAATAAATGTTAGTCTATCTAACAAAATTTTTCAATTAATTCCCAACATGAAGATATTTAAAATTTGAACTTTGAACCTTTGCCTTAACATTAGTCTATTTTTTGTATATTAGCATACATGACTACTCCACCATCATCACCAATGTAATATATTCTTTGGTCTTGTAATCTATTTTCTGCATCTAACCAATCCTTTAAGCATATGCACATTTGCACTGTTTGTTGGTTCATACGGTTCCTTATATCATCTAGAATTTATTTTTTCTTATACTAAAACAAGACTATGATGCTACTGTAGGCATCGGTGGTGTTAGTCGATCACGTGCCGTGGCAGTTAGCATATGATAACTACACTTCTGTGCTTTCCACCATGACCAAATATTAAAATTATCAATTTTTTCCAAAGTAAGAAAATTGTTAAAATCATTATTTAAAGAAAGATTTAATTCTTGGGAAGAAGTAGAATTAGTACTAGTATTAGAAGAAGAAAAAGAAGAAGTTGAAGAAGAAGAAGCACCCATAGCAAATTTCTTTGTAATCATATTTACCACATTGACTACAGATCTATTTTTGGTGGATAAAGGAGCACTTTTAGTAGTTGTAGATAAATCTAAACCTCGTCCATCACCATATTTTCCATAGTATACATTATACATATCACAAAACAAACAACAATAATTTTCTTTATGCAAAGAATGATCAGGTCCCATATTTTCGTTAAAAAAATCAATTATCCAAAAAGTACCATCAATTTTAAAATGTGTGTCAAAATATCATTGATAAAACGGGAAGTGGTTTAATTTTTCCAAAATTTTTTTTACAATTTTACCTCCATGGAAGAAACAATAGGAGCAAAATTAGGTACATGCATATATTTTGCACAAATCTTACTAAGAAAATATATTTGATTAATAGTAATACAAGTAGTGGAAAATAAACACCAGAAAAAGTATTAGTTGCATTATAAAAAATTACAAAAAGTCCTTTATCAAATTACTAACTTCCCAATCATAATTGGCAACTTGATCTTCAGAAAACTTGTCATTACAAAACATGGAAATAATATCTCTGTCAACATAAGCACAATCGAACATTTCATGAGTCGAATTTCACCTATGCTCAACATCAATAAGATATTTTGAACATTTTCTTCCCATTTCCGAACAATATTTTTGAACTTCATGTTTTCATTGTGAACCATTTCAAACATAAGAAACACAATTTCTAACTCTTTCAATGTGGGGCTCAATTATTTTTAAGACATCTTTAACACATAAATTTAACATGGCATGCACAACCACATTAAATAAAACTCCTGAAAACATAGGCATTAAGTTCATTTTTAAAATATCAACCACACTATTATTTTCAAAAGACTTATCCTAAGTAACTGAAAATATACATTTTTCAATATTATGTTCATTAATAGTAAAAGTAATATAACTAGAAATAATACTTGCAGTATATTGGTATTCTAATTTAAAATATTAAAATACATTTTTGCAAAGTCCAATTATTGTTAATGTAATGAGAGGTAACACAAATATAATTAGTTTTAAATTAAAAATCTAAATATTGGAAATAAGGGCAATTTTAAAAGATCACTAGGTATTTCAGAAATTAATTTTGGTATATAATCGTCATAAATAAGAAGACAATAATTTCTTATAGTATTCCTTGAAAGCTGATTTAAAATTGGGATTAAAACAACAAAGAAGCATTTTTATATAAAAGGGATTTCCGGCAAGATGAAAGGGTTGTTCATTTTGAATATTAAATTTTGCAATTTTTTCCTTGCATTTTCATTATTAAAGGCAAAAGTCCCAATACTCTAATCGGTAAAACTAATTTGTATTTGAGGGGGATCGTGTTGCCTTGTGGCATGCTTGTTAGCATGCCTTTTTAGATTCCCCGTCCCTTGCGAAGTTTGGTGAGTTTTTTTTTTTTTTTTTACATTTTTTGCAAACCACTTGAGTACCTTTATTTGGAAATTCAACAATACCATAAATTGGCAAACTCTTAAAGTTCGTTTTCTTGAGCTTGACAGAGCCCTTTTATTAGATAGTCTAATATTAGGGTCCTTAGTAACATGCTCAATATTAGGATCAGGAAAACTTAATGGGGTATTTTCATAAAAATCAAATGGAGTATCATAAAAAAAAAAGTTAGGAAGAGAACTGGCTATTATGCAAAATTAAAAGTAAATGTTTAGGGTTACCTTAACTGCTTAACAATGATAGAAAAATTCAATTGACTACCAATTTTCCTTTGAGTGCAATTCAGGAATCAATGAAGAACTTGGAGAATGGATTTGCAAACTTGAATCTTGAACTTGAAGGTTTAAAAGCCAAGAGCTTGAATGTTTGAGAATTAGATTGAGATAAAGAAATGCAGTTTGGTGTAGGAGAAATTTTTAGAATTTAGGCATATTTATAGTTTTTTTAATTTGTATTCCCAAAATGCCCTTATAAACTAGTTGTTTATAGTCATTGAGAATGTTAAAAATATCATTTTTACCTCAAAAGACTAAAATACCCTTAGAATTAGTAGTTTTATAGTTGTTGGGAAGGTTAAAATTGACCTTTTAACTAATAAAAAAGAAAAGATAGAAAAAAATTAAAGAAAAAACTTTGTGGGTTGATTGTTCCACCAAGTTACCATTGGGATTCATTCATGGCATGGTCAGTGGTGCGCTCCAAGCACACAACCCTTAATTGGTGCCGCAGTGCACGAGTTGTACAAGTAATACAATGTACCTGAAAGTTAGGTAGTTGAATCCAGAGGGAATGAGATTACTAGTAACAACTAGACTCCTAAAGAGTCATGGGAATCCTAAAATACATCGGTCCCATTCTTATGGCAACCTGTGACTATTTCCTACGAGATTCTAGTAGTGATCTCTCTTCACTGAATCGCCTATGAATGCTTTACACTCTAGGGACCCCAGTTGATCAACTAGACTCCCAAAATTAAGTTTACCCCCTTTCTCGAGATGATTAACCCCTGATCCTATACAAACTGCGGTGGTGATCTCTCTCTTCACTAGCACTCATATGATCACTCGGCGCTCACAGGAGTACAAAGGTAGTTGTGATCAAATTGAAGGAGAAAGGGGATACTCTTTTACCCATGGGCTCACCCTCTCAACCCTCTCCAACCTCGGTAGGTCTAAACCTAATGGGTTTCTCAACTTGTCACTAGTTCAATCCGACCGCACAAGCGAGATCTCTCTACAAATAGTCATACAATGATAAAAATACAAGGTTGAAATTCAATTTAACTAGAAATTAAGAAGCATAAATTAAATCAACAATATACAATCCTAGGGTTTACATCCATAAGTACCCAGCAAAGAGTTTTGCTCCTCATGAGCAATATAATCCAAGATTAATAACAATGATGAAATGCATAATAAACTCAAGAAAAACTCCCTCCAAATGGCCGAATGATGCTTCACCGCCGAGGGTCCATCGTTGCCCAATGGCGCTTCCCCAAGCTCACCAGTGGTGTAGATGATGGTGTGGGTAATGTGAAAGGTGTCAGAGTCCTCCTTTGGTTGGATGAAGCTCATCCTTATAGCTTGGTTAGAGCCCCCTATCATCCTCTCCAAAGGTTCTTCCAACACTTAGCCAAAAATGACTTATAAAGTGTCCTAACGGGTTTCCACACAGCCATGTGGAATTTCCACATAGCCTTGTGCCATTCTGCCTTTTCTCCTCGATCAGCTACAGTACCATACTACAGTATTCTGCTATAATACTGATCATGTATATGATCGTGTCTCGTGCCCGTGGGCGAGTGTTGGCAAGCATGCAAGGGCAACATGATGAGCTAGGGGTCCAGGTCGTGCCTAGCCCTAGCGAGGTATTGTAGCACCTTGGTTGGGATGGGCACGACCCACTTTGTGCCGGGCTATGTCTTGCTTAAGTTGGCATAGGATGATTAATACCACTACTTTTATGTGTGGTGTGAATTTTAGTTTAATTGAACCAAACCAAACTAAATCTGGTTCAGGTTAGTTTGGATTGTTTGGTTGCTAAGTTTATTTAAGAGATTTAAAAAAAAAAAAATTGGTTTGTATGAAATTTTTTATTAATTTCATCAATTTTGTTTTAATTAATATTATATTCCATCTCTTTACTATCTTGATTACAATAATTACCATGAAGACCCCTAATTATGCTACAAATTTATACTAGCATTCAATTCTTTATCTATACAAAAGCAAATATAATAATAATATATGTATGATAATTATAAATTTATTAATACTATAAATCTACATTAATCAGCTAAACTAAGGCCCGTTTGGTTCCTAGGATGGAGATAGGAATGTGGGGATGGAGATAGGAATGAGAATAGGGATATAGGATTGAAGATGGGAACAAAAATAATGTTTGGTTGGAGGGAATAGAAATAGGAATGGGAAACGTTAAGAGAGAGAGATGTGATAAAATTACTTTTGTACCCTTTCAATATTTTATTTAAAAATACACTTTAATCATTTTTCTTTAAAAAATAATTATCAAATTAGGAATGGATAAATTTCTAAATTAATTGTAAATATTATCCATTTGAAATATTTATAACTAGAGATATTTATATTTAAAATTTAATCATTTTATATAAAAAATAATTATCAAATTAGGAACGGATAAAATTTCTAAATTCATTGAAAATATTATCCATATGAAATATTTATTATTTGAGATATTTATAATTAAAATTTTAAATAAGTTAATCCATTTTTATATTTAAAAATAGTCAAGGGCAATGGGCAATTGATCAACAATATTTACGAGTGAAATTAAGGTAAATTATAACTCTTATAAAGAAGCAAAAGAAAAGGTTGCAACAAACAATTGTAACTGTAGTTATGTGGAGTGGATTTAAATTAAAAGTACAAAACAGGGACCTCTGAGATTTAATAGAATACATTTCAGGCATTTAACTATAAAGAAACATCAAAGGAATTTAGTATTCCATGAATCAAGCAATCATAATCAGATATGAAAAACCAGAGAGTGAAACACCAACACAATAATTTTTCTTCTTGGATACCAAAACTTGTATAACTTAATAGAGGAACTAACCATCTGTTATGCACAAAAAAAAAAAAAAAACAGAAAGCAATCCCACATTCAATAATTAAGATTGGAATGTAAAACAAAACATAACTCCAATAATCACAGTGCATTCACCAACATTTTTGCAGAAGTTCACTTATGAAAAACAAACAAAAAACATAAGACATTGCATATAGTTTGTAAAGCACCCAACCTTGACATAAAATCCTCGCTATTATGCATGGTTCACACACTAGGCCATGTATATTCCAACCTTGCCAGAAGTACATTACAAAATGTTAGCTTCATGTTGCTGGTAACTCGATAAATGTTTTCAATTCATCCTCATGTTTTGGTAAACCTGCAAGATATACATCACTTCATGAATGGAGATGCCTTCAACTAAAGGACAAATATGATGTAGTAATTTTCTCCTATTTTCATGCTCTGCACAGTGAGCTTCTTTGATAGCAGTTGCTTTAGCCATGAACCTAAATCATGGTCCCACCATTTCTACAAAGTTGAAAAATTTTCAGTCAATGCATCTATAGAGGGGTCCCTTTTGACACTTTTCCTCTTTCGGTGTTTTTAGGTGCTACTACTCTCTGATGCCATAGGTGATGGAGATGCAATAGGTTCTTGCATTGGCATAGAAAAATCGTCATTTGGTAATTGTGAGAAACCTATGTCCTCGTCAAAACTAATGTTTTCTTACGCATATTACTCTACATCATCTTCAATATCACCTTGTGCATTACCCTACACTCTATCCTTTGTGAACACTAAAGAGAGGTCATTAAAAAAAAGAAAGGATTTTCCATAGAGACCAGCTGCTTCTTTATGGTTCTACATTGCATTATAAAAGGAATTAGTAATACAAATTACATGTATCCTTAAAAAAGTGTATTTACCAAATATAATAATACATACCTTAACATATTCATCATATGCACTTTTCTCACATTCAATAGTGCACCTTTCATAGTTCCAAACAAAACCACTTATTTGTAAGATGTCAGTAATTACAACAGTCTGTTTTCTTAATAGCTTCATTCAGTACTCAATATTGGGTGAGGCTTTTATCATGCTTTGTGGAACTTTTCCCTTTATCATCATCTCTAACTGAACTTTTTACCCGTTGTAAAATCCATTCTCGTCCTGCCAAATATAATTTGTTGATAGCTCTACTAAGGCATCAATGAGTGCCTTATCTTCATCCATTGTTTAATACTGTTTGCTTTGTCCCCTACATCCTACTTATAAATCTAAATCCATACTAAATAAGATAGAAGCACCAATAAATATCAAATAATCTATAGTATTATTGTCACATAAGACTTAAATTCCTGTAAACTTTGATTACAAAAAATAAATACATTCTGTTAACTAAAAGAAAGTCAATGATGTTTGAATGTGTGGTTAGAGAAATCATGAGTGGGGAATCATTGCATACATAAGCAACACTGCTAGTTTCTTTTAATGAAAGAAAGGTTATTTGCTTACATTAATAAAATGTAGTTAGGAAATCATTTTTTAAAAGATGATATATATGAAATAAAACATAGCAATCAAGAATCAGGCAACTTGCCATTAATGGTAGTTGTTACAATTATATTCAAAGCTTTTTAAAATTAAATTAAACCAATCAAGGTTCATGCAACTTCATACAAATACTTAATTTGTGTGAACTTTGATTACATAATAAATTTTAAAACACATGCTTCCAACATTAACATTGAAATGTTTGTTTACAGACAATAAGCATTGATTAAAAAAAGAAAAAAAATAGTACATGGAAGCATTCACACTCATTACATACTATCACTTAACAAAATTAACTTGATCGCCAAGCATTAAACATATCTGTAGCCATATCGAGCCTAAATTGGTTCTACTCATCTATCGGGTCAACAACTGTAATATTATTAGTCTCATCTTGTATGTTCTCGTTCATAATTAGACTATCAACTTTATTTTCTGTGAGGTTTTCATTAATTTCTCTTCTAATAAAGTTATGCAATAAGCAACATGCATTAATGATGAGGCGTTGGATTGCTATATCATAAAAACTTGGGCTAGATATAATTCTTCAATGAATTTTTAGGATACCTAATGTTCTCCCAATTACATTCCTAGAACTTGCATATTTCATATTGAAAAACTATTGAGGTGTACGTGGTTGACGTTTATCATCTCAAGAACTTAGGTGATATCTCTGTCCTTTAAAAGGTGCAAGAAAACCAAGGCAATTTGCATAGCCAAAATCCACCAAATAGTAAAATTCTAATATACAAAATTTCTTTTTAAACAATGGTTTTAGAAGATATTTGACTATTATCATCATATAAAGCAATGTGAGTATAATTTATTTACTGGTTGGAACCTTTAATCTATTGCGCTTTGGTATAGCATCTCTAAGAACTCGACTGTCATGAACTGAGCCCTCCCAGCTAGATAAGACATAAATAAATTGCATATCTTAACTACTGACATGGAACACATTAGTAGTGATTTCAGATTTCCTTGATCTATATCTTGGTTGATCAGCCTTAGGCGTATTCACTTTGATATGGGTTCCATCCAATGCACCAAGGCAATTCTACGTTGAATAAAAATAATTTGTTACTTGCAAAACATAAGCTATGGGGCTTGTTTTCTTTTTTAGAAAAACAACGCATGTAAGTACATATTACCTTAAACCACTTCCATGTAAAATCAGTTAAATTTTTTAGAATGGGTTCTACTTTCCTCAACAGGACACTATGGAAAAATATGATTGCCTTCGAAACATCATGTAAATGTCAAACTAATTGTCTCACCAAACCGAAAGAAGTCAAATTTGATTATCCTATTTTTACATGATGTGCTACAATATTCAAAATATTGCAAACATCTCTTCAACCATGGAATTTTGCGAGCCTCAAAGCCCACTAGACGAAGTCAATAGTTGACATAATCTATGAAAATTACGTAGATCCATATGTAGTTTATCAATGAATTTAATATCATTTTTGTAGACCACATGATGGAGATAGTCAAATTGCTTCCGTCGTCTTATTGATGTTGTATCGATCTCATATTCAATCATGTTATTTTTAAGAGCACAGTACCTTATTGTACATACATAGACTATAATGTTTACTAAGAAAAAGTAGCACATATACATTGTGTATAGTTGAAGTTTTTCCAACTTGTATATATTATCAATGCCCATATCTATTGGTATTCTAAAATTTAATACAATGTTTCATATGCTTGTAGATGTTTTCATTTCCCTTCAATAGTTACAAAAATATTTTCATTTTGTAAATATTCAACCATGACCCAAAATAAAAATCTATGAAACATGTTAACCACAATGCAACTAGCTAGCAAACATAAAAATCTCTTTGTGAACATTTTCATTTCCCTTGAATAGTTACATAATATTTTCATTTATGTATATATTAAATGAAATTAGTCAACGCCCTAAATATTTTCATCATTCTTTGAGTAAAATGTTTTTGTTGATATCTAATTAACAATGTTGTTGGATAATAATTGATAAACATGGTCTAATATTCATTACCATGCAATATAGAATCAAAATATTCAAATAATTACGTACTTTGTTATTGTTTACCTATATGATTTAAATTAATTAAATAAATTAGTACAAGTGACTAATTATAAAAGTTTGGTTGCTATTGTAACATACTTTAGTATTCAGATAATGATACATTGTGAAATTAATTTATTTGAGGGCAAATGACCAATGTTTTTGTTAATTGTCAATTTACATCATTATTATTGGGTTGAAATATCTTACTAATAAAAGGTAGGTGGTGAAAAATTTTCAATAGGATAAGACAGTTAAAAGATAAAGATTTCAAATTGACTTGTTATTAAATTAAATAAGTGGATCATAATATGTTTTGCCTAATATTAATATGTTCTGACTTTTTATTTATGAAAAAAAAATAATATTAATATGTTCATTACCATCTCCAATAGAGTGAGAATATTAAAACATGCTTTAATGTTAATAAGGTTGCCTTTTTATTTATATAAAAAAAGATAATATCAAAAGAAAATCTTCTTGTTGGGATACAATAGCAAAACATAAATCTCAGATCACATATTCAAGAAAAGTTAAAACATCAAATTTAAAAAAAAAACCAAAGGAAAAAAAAGGAGGCCATACTGTAGATCCTATGGAGATATGACTGTCCAGTCAAGGGGAAATGATGGAGCATAAGCAATGTTACCGACTATGATGAAGAAGGCCTTGTTAGAGTAAGAGATGGCGGAAGAGTGGTGACAAAGCATAGAGGATGCTAATTGCTATTGATTAATGACCTCTCCTCTGTGATGAGTTAGGGATTTGTTAGGGCATGGGAATATATAAACATGTAGCTTTTGAATTTGTTAGGGGTAAAATGGTAACTTCACATATCAAGTTTGTCTAAACCTATCAATTTTGCGAGGAACCACTATGCAAGTTTTTGGGCCATCTATTCCACCCCCATGACTTTCCCAAGTAATTTGATGCATACCCAAAAGTGGGTATGTACCAAAATAGGGAGTGATCCCCATGCATTAGGGATCACTCTTTGGTAGAGATGACAACGGGTACGGTATGGGTAGAGTATATCAAAACCCTTACCTGTATCCGTAACCTCTATTCTATGCCCGTACTCTCCAAGGTAAAAAAAATCATACCCTTACTCTTACCAGCAAGCTACCCGCTTACCCGTCGCTTAATTTACCGAATTAAATAATAATAATAATAATAATAATAATAATAATAATAATAATAATAATAATAAACTCATTAAAATAATGGTGGCAACTTAGTCAATTTTCTGTATTTTTACTCTCAATCTGTAATATTTTGGTATTTTATTGTACTTTTTTGTTTTTGTATACAATCTGATGGTTCCCAGGTAAATTAATTGACCGTATTTAACTCCATTTGACATTTTCAGAACTATGAACTTCCAAGTGTGAGCAGCATCAAGACCATCATCTTTAGAAACATTACACCTATGACAAAATAGCATATGAATACAAACTAGCACTGGTGTCACATTTTAGCTTTCATCCACTCAACAAATAAATATATAAGAGATACATGCATATTAAAAACATTAATATCCACAATATTTAAAGTTTGAAAACTATTCTTCCACCTTTCTTGGTGAGAGTTATAATGAACACCAGAAAAATTCAGGAGGCTAAAGAAGTAGAGAAAACAGGAACGCAAATGTCAGCTCTAGGCAACTTTAGTTTCAGTGGATACATCATTACTTTGGAACTCAATATATTCACCACTCTGTTCATCAAATGAGTACCTGCAAAGGGATAAAGAAAGTATTAATTAGTTAGCTTGTATATATTAAAACAACCTCCCACGTAGAAACATGGAAAAGCAAGTAACCAATGGAAAAATCTAAATGCTCTTGTTACAGTCCATAAGAAAATTATCTTGCTCAAGCATTATAGAAGGTTTTCCAAAGTATGAGCATCTTAAACCAAAATGTCTAAGATGCCTGATTGAAATGATATTGAAAAACTATAACACGTAATTGCAAAGTCAGGTGATATAATAAGTCTTAAGGTTGAACATGGTAAAGAACAAAAATAGGTAGTCATGGTTTTAATTTTTTTTTTGAATTTACAGCAGGGTCCATGCAATATCATTTGAATAATAGTTTATTAGCAACAATATCAGCTGATTAAATATGGAAGTAAATTGACTCACCATTTCCCTACTGTTGCAAAACAATACAAACAAGAAGCACAACCATAATAATATCCCAAGGTATTGCTATAGTAATAACTGTAAGAAATGAGACGAAAACATAAATAATAATGAAACAATCAAATTTGCAATAGTGCAAGTTAAAATTGTGCAACATTAAAGAAAGATGAGAATGAATATTATCATAACCATTACATTTGTGCAAACAATCACGATTGAAGGATGCGATTACAAAGGATTTATAGATACTTACAGCTAACAATGTGAACCATATTAAATAATTGTCTATCAGAATTTGTCCAACGAACTGATCACAAATTGTTGCTTGTAAAATATTTTACATCAAGATGTTCCAACTACATTGTCATATTATATGAATTCAAACAAGCAAAAGGAAATCTTCATAGAACTCAAAATGCAAATGTTCAGTTTCCATTAAAGGCTATGTGTTCTGCAAAATAACTGCAACATAGATACAAGATTTAACTTCGTAATTAAGTGATAGGTAGTTTGAGTGAGGAAAGAAACACAATTCCACTTGAAATAACAAAAGCATAGACAGTGTAAAGAGTTCTCCAGAGGCACCTCTGAGATATTACTGAAGGTATTCTATTGTTTACATTTCTGTAACATAATCTTCATCCAAAATTCAAAGTTAAGAATTTTGAATCGGTATACCAAAAATGTGTTCAATCACTATCACAACCCCAAATAGATTTTATCAAAATGAATACTTTCAGTGAAGCATATTATCTGTAACATTATTTCCCAAATAATCCAATTCTAAATAAGATCTACTTTTTATCTACATTCTTAAGAAATAACTATTAACCACCCAGCGAGAAATGAAATCTCATCCTCTTTCCAATTCATCATGTTTCTTGCAAAGTTCTAAACATTGCCAAAGAAAAACTTACCTTCTCAAACCAAGCCTTCTTTCAGTAACCCCCTTAAAAACATAAAAATATATTAAGTTATATGATCAAATTATCATTAAATTCAAGGAAAAATATTAGTTACACACTTACTAATTATATGTGAAAAATCTTCAAGAACTAAATCCAGCAATGCTTACATCGAAGTATCCAAAGATTCTAACAAAAGAACAAGTGAAATAAATAAACAATTTAATTGGTATGGAAAATAATGTAAATAAATTTAAAAGATACAATACCTATAGTGTCTAGATCTTCAGGGTCATCCAAATTATCAACTACATCATCGAGAGTTTTAGCTCCTACAATAATAGCAAAATGTTAACTCAAGATCAACAATAATTTACATACAAATGAAATAATAAATAATATACCTAGAGGATATCCTAATAACCAACTTTGTGTATACATCAATACCTCAATGGTATTTGAATGAACATGACTTAGATCAATTAAATGATTCTCTAAAGATAAATCTCTCTTGTAATATAATCTTGGATGAGAGAATCACTGTTCTCCCATAAAGTACCCATTGTGCATTTTATGATAGGCTAGGCCACATACACAATATAAGTATATATATATATATATATATATATATATATATATATATATATATATATATATATTAGAGTTGAAATTGTTTTTCTCATGGTTTTTAGATTAGGACCGGACAGGGCGGTCGGACCGGGTTGACCCAGACCCGGCCTTTAAACCAGTCCGGTCCAATAAATAAAACCGGATTTTAATAAAATCAGGATTGAACCGGCAACCCGGCCAGGTCACCAACCTCGGTTTGCACAATTTTTTTTTAAATTTTTATTCTATTTTATAATATACTAATGTTTGGGGGGTTAAAATGTAAAATTATAAACTAAAGGATTATTTAGTTGTTTATTTCATGTTTATATTTTAATTTATAGAGATTTGAACAAGTTTATGTTTATGGTATTTTATGTATTTGAATTTATGAAGATTGAATATTTTTATGCATATTTTTTTATGGATTTCTTAGTTGTTTATTTCTTAGTTGAATATTTTTATGTTTTTCAATTGATTTTTTACTAGTTTATTTTTATGTTATTTAGTATATTTCAATATTTATTTATGTGGAATACTTGCTTAAAGTTTTAAAAGTCATGTTTTTGTTTTGTTTATTTTTTTTTTTCAATATTTGATTTTTTGAATCACATAACTAAAATTTAAATTATTTTTAATAAAAATTATTGACCGGTTGAATCACGGTTAAACCCGGTTGAATCCCACTACCCCGATCCCTAACCTTTTTTTAGGTCCGGTCCGGATCTGAAAATCTTGGTTTTTCTTTATGATTGCAATATCTAAAATTAACAGCATGGCTGACTGGGATGTCCTCATGTCGGTTGGTGCTAAACCACAAGTTTCTTTTTGTTTTTTTGTTCTTTTAGTTTGTTTTGTTTTTTGTTGCTTTTTTTTATAAAGTCGGCACACTGTTTTGTTTTTATTCTTTCTTTCCATCCGATGTGTTATCATCAAAAGTAATAGACATGTTCATCTCGTGTCCATTAAATTACTTTTTCTTAGGGGAAAAAAAAACAATCCAAGCAAACAGAAGATAAATTCCACCAAAATTAACAATAAACATCTATGCGTCATCACTGACGTAAGTCTTCATCCCTCCTCCACTATACATATTAGTACATTACGCTCTAGCTCCCATGCAAACCATAACGATCCATCTTCAAGCTCAAGTTCGAAATTAATCAATGGCGGCCAAACCTCAGCCCCACTTCTTATTCATCACGTACCCTTTTCAAGGCCACATAAACCCTGCCCTTCACCTAGCCAAGCACCTCGCGGCCACCACCTGCGCCGCCGTCACCTTCTCCACCACAGTCTTCGCCCACCGCAGCATGTTCTCCTCCACCCCCAACTCCGACAAACACTTCAATGATGGTCTGATCACTTACCTCCCCTTCTCCGATGGCTTTGACGAAGAAGGTTATAAACGTGGCTCCATGGATACCAAGGAGTTCCTCTCAGTCTTCAGAACAAATACTAAAAGCAGCGTTTCTATACTCATCAACGACCTCGCTGCCAGTGGCCGGCCGGTGACCTGTCTCGTGGCTGTCTTCTTTCCTTGGATGGTGGACATTGCCAGCCAACTGGGCGTCCCTTCAGTCTTCTATTGGATACAAGCGGCCACCGTGTTCGCAACGTATTACCACTTCTTTCATGGCTATGAGAGTCTCATCAAAGAGCACGCCAACGAGCCCTCATTCACTGTTTGCTTGCCCGGGTTGCTGCCTCTCCAAATCAAAGACTTGCCATCGTTTCTCACCATTACCGACGATGACTCCGATAGCTACTTCGGCTTCATTCTAGAATTGATGAGAGATATGTTTGAGATACTGGATAGAGAACAAGCGAGGATGAAGCCTAGAGTGTTGATAAACACGTTCCAGGAATGGGAAGTTGATGCTATAGCTTCTGTCAGTACTGAGATTGAAACTGTACCAGTTGGACACTTGACACAAGTAGTGTACACCAATTCTGGCGCAGGATATCTTTTCAATGAGAACGAGAATAAGTACATGGAGTGGTTGGAGACCAAGGAGAATGGATCAGTGGTGTATATATCATTCGGAAGCATCTCATTTATGAAGAAGAAGCAGATAGAGGAGATGGTGATAGCGTTGGAGGAGAGCAAGAGACCATATCTATGGGTTGTGAGAAAAGATAATAGAGAGGAAGCTGGGGAGATTGGAGGAGGAGAGGATGGGAATGGGAATAGAATGGTGGTGGAGTGGTGCTCACAAGTGAGAGTGTTGGCTCACAAGGCAATTGGATGTTTTGTGACACACTGTGGATGGAACTCAACGTTGGAGAGCTTGGCTTGTGGTGTGCCAATGGTGTGCTTGCCGCAGTGGTCGGATCAAGCCATGAATGCGAAGTTAGTTGACAGTGTGTGGGGTTGTGGAGTGAGGAGTGAGGTTGATGGTGATGGTGATGGTGTTGTTAGAGGAGAAGAGCTTGTGAGGTGTTTGAATTTGGTCATGGGGGATGGAGAGAAGGGTGTTGAGATTAGGAGAAAGGCTAATTTGTGGAAAGACAAGGCTTTGGAGGCTGTGAGTGAAGGTGGATCGTCTGATCTTAATCTCATGGCTTTTGTTCAAAAAATTTCTCATTGATCGGTTGATTGATTGCTTGATTATTATTATTATTAGGTAGAATAAAGATTTGTTTGGATTGGCTTTTAAAAAAGTATTTTTTTTTATTTTGTAGAAGCATTTAAAAAAAGTACTTTTTAAAATTAAGTTAAATGTTTATGCATATTTTTTTATTTGGATGTATTACATTCATAAGTACTTTTGCAGTTGTGAAAATGTTTAAATGTTTATTTCAAAAATACTCACATGTCTCACTTAACAAATAAATAATATTTATCACTATTATTATTATTATTATTAAATGTGTTATTGTTATTATTAGTATTATTGTTGTTATTGTTTTTTTTTCTCATTATTATTATTGTTGACTATATTATTATTATTATTATTATTGCTCACGGTATTATTATTATTATTATTATTATTATTATTATTATTATCATCATAAGAAACAAAACAAAGGATCCATTTTTTTTTTTTTTTTTGGGTGACATTTTTTGTACTTTTCAAGATATAAATGTAATCGTATCCTAGTTTTTGTCAAATTTTCAATGTTTCAAAAGATCAACAAAGAGAGATTCTAATTTCCTAGATTTTTTTTTTAATAGCTAACAATACAAGCAAATCTTATCCAGCATTCTCTATAGCTAAGCATAATTCCATAAGCCCTGATAAGTCAAAATAACATTAATAACAAACAAATTGAACAAACATATATAAACACACATATCATCAAATCCATGGAATAAAAAGAGGAAATTCAGACCTCTTAAGTTCAAAGATCATCTTATTGAAAACAAAATCCACCAATATGATACTAAAACCACACCAAACCATAGAAAAAAAAAACCTAAAAGTCATTCTATCAGCACCCCATCTCAATATCAATGATTATTTGGTAATATATCACCTAAAACCAGGAAGACAAGCACAAGCACTATGATTCATCATTCAGTGCCTGTTAGGATAACATATACTCAGCTAGACATACTTCCAGGCTTTTAAAAACACATCCAAAGATGATGTGAGAGCTTGCACTCTTGATCGGTAGCTGGAATTCAATCGCGAAGATGAGATGGTGATGGATTGGCAGATCGGAGGACTTCGGCTGATTTGAGACGAGGATGAGAGAATTTGGGGAAATATAAAAGCATGTAATTTTTTGGATTGGCTGAGGGTATTTTAGTAATTGCACTTAACCACTCAGCTTATCAAAAACAGCTTATTTTTATAAGCTGCTCTTTTGCAGCTTATAAAATAAGCTGTATTTGGGCTTATTTCACAGCTTGAGCTTATCCAAAAAAGCCCATCCAAACACAAATAAAAACCTCATAAACACTTAACTCATAGTTTGGTTCGTGGTAATAACATATTACCACATAATGAGATTACCATGGTAATATGGGTGGAAATGTTATATGATTGGGAATATTGTGGTAATTTGATATAACCATGTTTGGTTGGGAACTTTTATTACTGGGAATAGTTCATTACTTTGTTTGGTTCATGGTAATCAATTTGGTAAAATATAAAAAGTTATGAGATTACCATGGTAATCCAAGATAGACACCAAATTTGGTGGTAATAGGATTACCACCTTCTTGGTAATATTCTCCTGTTAGTAATGTCATATTATTATCAAGAATACCACGTAACAAGTGGTAATATTTCTCAGTGCAATGCCAAACGTGGTAATCTTTTCAGATTACCACGTAACAGGCGGTAATATTTTCACATTACCGCGAACCAAACGCCCCATAAGTTAAGTACTTTAATTTGGGTCAGCTATAAGCTAATCTAAACATCTTCTAAAGATTAGAGAGCTATTTGAGTCCTCTTATTGGGCTCATCTCGAAAGAATGCTCATAGATGGTCGCCAAACAACCATACAAATTCATGTAACTTCAAAAAGCGCATTTTTTTGTTTTTTTTCTTATTTATTATTTTTTAAAACAAAGTGGATAAAACATATTTATTAAAAAAAAAAAAACAAAAGTCACAGGACTTGCATGAGAGGTAAAGTAGTATATAGATAATCACAACTGATAAAGAAAGGGCATGAAAAAAAATTGTGGCCATGCAAGAGAAAATAAAGCCTTTTCTTTGAGATTGAGTGAAAGAAATAAAGGGATTAGGCAGAAAGGAAGTTTTAAACCCTTATTTGCTTGGGGCTAGGTAAAGTAATTGGAGATTTTGAAACCTTGTTATATTTGGTTTGAAGGTAATTGGAGGTAAGGTTATATGGTAATATTACTAAATTACCCCTAAGATGAAAAACAAAAGTTATAACTTCATTTACAATTACATGGAACTTATACATGATTCTCTCCATTGTTTACATAAATCTCTCCCTTGATTATTATTATATTAATTAATATCATTACTAGATTAATTAGTATTATTATATTAATTAATATCATGATTAGAATAATTAATATTACTATATACTTTAATATTACTAGTATTTATTTATTTTTCCCCATAGTTTAATCTCTTGGAATTCTTGTAAAAGAGTACAGGCATTTTGGTCAATAAAAAAGATTGTCATCCAAAAACTACCCAACCCTCCAATTTGGAGGGTTGACAAATGGATGTTAGATGGAGGTTTTAACCCTCTAAACTCTTACCTCCATTCTTACTCCCTCCCCCCAAGTAAGGTTATCCTCATAACTTTACTTTACCTTACCTCCTAAAACTTCCATCCAAGTAGACCTTAAACATCCTATTAACATACTATACCTTACTTTATAAAACCTTTATATACCTCCAGTACTTTATAAAACCTTCTTATATCTCCTTCCTATCAAACGCTTTGTTGGCATTATATGAAAAATTTTCTCTTAGGCATTCTATCTAACACTTTGTGGGCATTCTATAAAATTTTTTCTTAGTCATTCCAACATAATGTATTTTGTAATAAATCCTAGTGTATAAACTACTAATTCATAAATTCTCAAACAAATAAAACAACAATACTCACAAACAAACATGCTTTTATATTAAATAAAATAACAATACTCACATCATGTGTAATATATATTTAGCTTAAATATTTACGAGAAATAGTTAAAAAGAATAAAATAAAATACATTCTCTAATAAAATCAATGATATGCGTTTATTTTGGCTCCGTAAGAATGCCATCTAAAAAGATAAATTAAAATTGAAGGAAGAGAAAACAAGAGAAAGAGATCTAAAATGAAGATGGGGTAAGTGGTTTTTAAAAGGGGTAGGATAGATAGGAAAAACTTGAAAGGGTTATTTTTTAAATAGGATTTGAAAAAAAAATTTGTAATAAAAAAATTCAGGGGATAAAAATATAAAAAATTTATATTAAAATATAAAAAATACAGAATGGTAATTAAAAATATTTAAAGGGTTAAAATATAAAATTGTAAAAAAAATTAAAAAAACAGTAAAACAGGTAAAAAGATTTACCCTTTTTGTGCTTTTGCTTCTGGGGTAATTTTTTGGGGAGGTCACTGTGTTTTGGCCAATTTTCACTTTGGTCACTATTTTTCAATTTGTATCAAAGAGGTCATCAGAAATCGATTTTAATTCAACGGAAGGTCACTCTGGGTTTTCCGGCGAGATTTATCTGATGTGGCAACCGGAGTTGCCACATCACATTAAATTAATTCTTTTCTAACACCCAGTTGGACTGAACACGTCAGCAGCGGTCCACGTCAATCTAACTTATCCCAGTCAGCATCCCAGTCAATTGCCAAGTCATCATCTTCTTCTTCTTTCCCTCTTTAAACTTCCTGATTTACAGTTGAGCTAGGGGAAGAGGATTCAATGCTTTTCCATAGGTCAGCGCCGACATGGTGGCGAAGCGAGCAAAGCGAAGGATTCGCAATGTACAATCATCATTTTCTTTTTGCCCTCTTTTAACTTCCCGATTTCCAGCTGAGCTAGGTAAAGAGAATTCAGTGCTTTTCCACAGGTTAGCGTTGACGGGGTGGCGAAGCGAGCAAAGTGAGGGCATCGTCAGACAGAGTTGGAAGCTAGGGCATGTTTAAAGGGAGTTCACAGTGAATGATTGTATAATTTATTTTTGAGTCTTTTTTTCATGTCTGTATGACCCATCTGGCTTTGTGAGGAAGGTGAAGAGAACCGGTTGCCACATCAGATAAATCTCGCCGGAAAACCCAGAGTGACTTTCCGTTGAATTAAAATCGATTTCTGATGACCTCTTTGATACAAATTGAAAAATAGTGACCAAAGTGGAAATTGGCCAAAACACAGTGACCTCCCCAAAAAATTACCCTTTGCTTATGTGAATGCATGCACCGTTTTGCTTAAATCCGTATTTTTTTTAAATTACTTATTTATGTAATTAAAAAAATATGCGATATGTTAAAAGAAAGAAAAAAAAAAAAAGCCCGGCCCCATCATAGGAGACAGATGAGAATGTACTTCTTTATAAAACAATATAAACTAAGCCTCTAGGCACACATGAAAAATTGATAGCTTCTATTTTCAAGGAAATCTAGAGTAAGTCTGTGAATTCTATGAGTGACCATTCACAAAACAATCTCAACCCTTATCATCTCCAAGATCCTTTCATTTGTTTCGTCCCCATCCATAAATCTAATCATATACACAACCAAGAAATACAAGTTGATTCAAAAGCATGGTTTCACAACATGGCATCAATATCTTCTCTTGCACTAACTACATATCCTTCAAGAATTAATGTCTTTGAATCTAGAGTAAGTTTGTGAATCCTATGCGTAACCATTGACAAAATAATCTCAACCCTTATCATCTCCAAGATCCTTTCATTTGTATAGTCTCCATCAATAAATCTAATCATATACAGGACCCAGGAGTGTTTTGATTTAGTAATGAAATTAGATGCCATAGCTAAAGTCTAACTCATTACCACGATGGCAATTGACAACAGAAATGGGAAAAATGGCAGAAAAAACATTCAGGTGGGTGTGAGAATAGAACATTCAAGTGGGTGTGTCTCACATGGAGAAAAAAAACATACCCCACTGCAGGAAAAATGGAGACAATCCATTACGTGTCATTAATTGGGCTAAAAGTTAAACCTGGTACCAGTCATGATTAATGTCGTTCAAAGGTCATTCATGTCATCAGACGTGAAAATTTTCCAATCATATTATAACTTTTTTTTTTTTCACATATGTTATGCCATAAAATTATTTTTTAATAAAATTAATCTTCTGAAGATCATACCTTTATTTTTTTTTTTTTCAATTTACGGGCTTTTAACTGTTCTTGGTTTTCTGTCATGTTTTTCCTTTTCAATCTTGTTTGGCTGTTCGCATCATTCGTTTTAGTTTCCTCCTCGTCAGACTTGTATTCGGAGAGTCTTCCTCAATCTCTTCACTTTTTTTTTTCTCTCTTTTCTCCAGATTTTTTTGATTTTTTTTAATTTTATTTTTCATTAGAAATTTTTTAGCCATTATTTCTTTTCTCTATTTTTTTTTCACTTTTTTTCATCATTATATATTTTTATTAGTTTAATTTATATAATATGTTAATTTTTTTTTAATTTTGTTGCTACCAGAAAATATAAAATCCCCATCTAAATTTGTAAATATTCATTTATTAATAAATAAATAATTTTAATAAATTAATTAATAATTATTTTTTTCCAAAATATTATTTTCTAGAGGTCTTACTCTATATAAAATATTTGTAATTTTATATTTTAATTTATATATTTGCATGAACACCTGGCAAATATGAGACTGCAATTAAACCTGAAGTCATAGGTAACTTCTAGTTATTTAAATACCAAAGTTTCCTAACTTTTACTCGAGCTTTGTTCCAAGGGTAGCCTCATGCTCAAAATTCAATATTTTTTTTTTTTTTTTTGACAAATAGACCTCAATCGACCCCCATCTAAGGGTAGTCAGGGTCGTGCACGTGGAGGAAGCCGCGCTCGACACGCACGCGTGCATGCGCCTTGCGTGAGGCGGGATTCGAAACGAGGGGTCACGCACGACTTCCGAGATGAAGATCCTACCTACATAAGAGACATGGTACCAATTGACCCAACGGTCTCAAAATTCAATATGCTCCTTGGTTTAGAACCAACAACTTTTTTTTTCCTTTTGGTTTAGCTTTTTCAATTCTTTTTGAGTTATTTTCTTCTCGAAATGAGATTTTAGAGTTCTATTATGCTCAAGAAAGAGAAATATTAGGAGTGTTGTTGTGGAGATAGATGCTGATGTAATTTTTGCATAATTGAGTGTATTTTGGATGGATTTTTAAGTTAGATTATATATATATAGACACACACACATACACACATGAGAATCAGTAATCTATGAACATTCGTAGATTTGTTATCTAAGTTCACAGATCACCGTTCATTCACGACCGAAACAGCTTTCACGTGACATGCACAATAAATCATATGAACAGTAAAGTAAGATCAACAACATCAAATAAACTGTAATCTTTATAAATAGTAAAAAGTGTGATACACAATAACAAATGTGTGATGGAATGTAGATTGTTGGATTAATTTTTTGATAGGTCACTAAGTTTTGAACTTATTTCTTTCCAGTTACCAAGTTTTAATTTATATCGTAAAAGTTACTCAAGTTTGATTTCTTTTCTCTAGGAGGTTATCCGCGAGTAACCACATCCATGTATCTGGCGTGGATGCCAGAAAAAACACAGTCAGCACTGCTCGCCACTTCCTCAGTCTGAGATGGAACCTCCATATCAACAGTGGTGTCCACGTCATCCTTAAGTAAGAACCAAACACGACATTTGGTAACCGTTTTGAAACCTAATGAAAAGTTAGTGACCGAAATGAAATAACAAAAGTGAGTGAGTGACTTACAAAATATTTAATTGCATATTGAATTGGAGATTTTTGTTATGTAACATTATGCAACTTGTGTTGATCTGAGTATAGATTTCACAGTTTTAAACATTCTATAATCGAAGAAGAATCAAGCAACTTCATCCAACTTCATCCATCATCTGTTCTAATACATTCAAAAAAGATATACATATATAACAGTTCAACTGTACAATGCATTCAAATAACTTCATTCAAGCATAGTCACAATAGTTGAATGATACAGTGAAATTTAAATCTAACATCATCAGATTTACATCAGTAACTATTTATATACATATATAGTGTTAAATAATGTACTCAAAATGGATATCTCCATCACTAGCATGACCATTAAACCACAACAAGCACATTTAAAATTACAAAAAAGAGGTAACAAACCCCAAATCCATAAACGAGGCCCTCAAGATGGTCTTCCTTGTGCGACACCACCACCTGTAGGAGCCTCAATTCTTGGGGGAAGCCACACCCTTCTTTTTTTGTCATTATCTCCCTCTCTCGTTTTCTCATAAGCCTATTTACCTTTTCCTCCAGGTTTCTTTGCGTACTGCCTTCCATGGGCAAATGTGCTTTTATCTACTTCTTGTGAGGTGGTATTATCAGCCCCCTTCCTGATGCCTAGCTTTCTCTTCCTTATCAAATTTCATCTATCAGTAATAGTTTCAGCATTAGCAAGGATAGTTTCTTCAAGCGTGGAAATTACCTGCCATGTGTGAAACAAGTACAGATGTAAGGGTGTGAGTGAAAGTGAAATCTGCAGCATTAAGAGAAACTTACTTGTGATACAGGCTTCTGGGGGAACTTTTGATGTTTTGTGCGTTCCTCTAACTCGCTGCCTTGCCTTGCACAATGCACCTAGAGCACACCAAATAGAGCAAATCTTAATTTCAATAGACCGAGTTGTCTTTATTTCATAAAATATATGTAAGAGATGTGATATATATAATATATTATATCACTGCATAAATTACCTCTTGTCTAGTTTTATCTTGCATTCTATTATTTGGCCCATCACCATCATCAGAAGGTTGCCGACGTTCTTCATGATCCTATTTTAAGTAGGGCAAGAAGAAAATTTTTTATTGTGTAATGTATGCAAGTAATTATTTTGATTTACATTAAATGTGGCCACAATACTAGTGGATGCAGTTGTACTGGTATGTCAACATATAAATCACCATCTGGCTGCATGTGTTGATGCTCACTTGACTCTGCACTATCCATGTTACCCTGCCATTGAAAATTAAAAAAATGAAAATCATCTACTAGAAGACTTATGAATGAATTTAGTCAACATTACAATGCAAACACAAATGATATCTGTTTACCATGGTATCTTTTATTATGACCTCTTGCTCCACATACCCCACAAGTGACTTTATCTCCCTTGTTGGCCATCTTTCCCTTATTAAACCGAATGGAATTTTCATCAGCCTCCTTCCTCCTTAGCAGTGTTTTCCTTCCTCTATTCTTGTTCACAGGCCAGAAAATTTCCTACTGTTCAACTATAGGACAGGAATCCCTGTCATGTGTGGGGTTTAAGGTGTGGCCATAAGTATCTAGATATATGCCTACACTGTAACACTCATGCAGGAAATTTTCTGGTTTTTCCTTGTTATAATATATCAAAGACACTGCGTGTGCAAAGCACACCTGTTAGCTGCCAAATCCTACTAGAACAGCTGGACTCATTTTTATCAACAACAAATTGTCCCCCAATGCCTAAGACTTGATACTTGGAACCCCCTAAGCAAGTTGTAGTATAAAGACAACTCTGTTGTTTGTATTTCTCTAATGTTTTTAGAATTTAAAGGCAATGAACGATTGTGAAATTTTTCATAGAATCCCTCCTCCATTGTATTCTAACCATTAATTGAGTTTTGATCATCTCATTCAATGTTACTATACCTTTTGACCTTGCTTCAAGAATTTGGCCATTAAAACACTCACATAAGTTGTTCAATAATATGTCACACTTAAATTTGTCATGGAAATATGCCCTACACCAGTGCTTTGGATCTATTTTTTTTAAGGTAATCAAAGGCTCCTTGAGAGATTCCATCCAAGTATTCATTTCTCTATCAAATGCCGCTGGGTAAGTAGCCCATGCACATCTCCACATTTGGTCTTTAAGTGACTTTCCTCTGAAGATTTTCTTAAAGTTGTTGTGGATGTGCCTCACACAAAATCTATGTTCACTAGTAGGAAACAAGTCATCTATTGCACTAATTAAGCCCTAATTTGGACACACCATCCCTACAAAAAAAGAAAATAATAATAATATATGAATAAGCAGTAAGTGATAAATCAATCAAACACAATATTAGTTGCCAGTTTCTACACATACCTTATGTCTATCACTCATGAAGGCCCAGTTTTGATTGTCTGTGATTATTAAATCTTCAGATAACAACTGTAAGAACCATACCCAATTTTCCCTGCTTTCTTTATTAACTACATACCATGCTATAGGATAAATGGAGTTGTTAGCATTTATGGCCACTGCAGTCAGTAACTAGCCCCCATATAACCCTTTCAAAAAACACTCATCCACACATTTAATTCTTCTATAGCTGGCTAGAAACTCATTTCTAAGAGGTGACAGACACACATACATTGCCTCAAGCATGCATTGGTCACATCTGAATTTAATTGTTGAGCCAGGGTGGGTCCTAAGTAGCTCTAGCCTGTAATCATAAATCCTTACTATCTGTGTTTCCTCATCCCCATCTATTGCCCTAAATCACACATGCAAGCATACAAAAAATAAAAGAAATAAATACTGAAAAAAAGGTTTAGTAACCAGTAACCAGTAACCATTAACCAACCTACCATCTTAGCATCCTATAGATAATTACCTTAAAGCAATGCTTTTGGCCGTAAATGTTGTTAACCTTGTTATTTCAACCTCTTGGTTAATCTTAACAGCATGTCCAATCCCAGCCAACTTCCATGCAGGGTCAGCCCTGAATTGCTCTATGTATGTTTTTGCAATCCAACTGGCATTCACATATCTATTCTTATGTTCTTTCTCACACTAATGCTGCAACACACCTGATTTTATCTGAATAGTTGTCTCATCTTTTGCCATTGGGGAGGCCCACAAGTAGAATGGACAGCCTTTTGCACAATAAGCCTCACATCTGGTTTTTGTGTTGGGCCTGAAGTTCATGACATTTTTGTTCCTAATCCCATAATTTTTCACTGCCTCTTTGAATTGTTTAAAGTCCTTGAATTTCTTGCCAATCTTGAAGTGAGGGTTTCTTATGTCAACTTCCTCATTAAACTCTGCAAATGATGGTTTTGATGGTCTCACCCCTTCTGAATCAGTTGATGAACATGAATGTAGCACATCAGAGTCTTCATTGTTAGACTGTAATGTGTCTGCATTACCCAAGTCTGGTTGTTCTTGGCCAGTCACAGTTACTAAAGCATTAGACAGGCATTCCCCTTCATCGTCAGAGTCATAATCAAAGTTGTAATCTGATTCATCAAACTCAATTTCCTCATCAACCTTTTCCTTTTCCTGATCTCCCTATCAATATCTCTTCCAAATCATCTTCTTCGGTATCTTCATCCTCATCAGCAGAGTCTACTGATGTAGCAGTATTACCATCTATCCCATGTGTGCCACCATCAACATCACCATCCATACATAAGTTTGCTCTATGCAACCACAACTTATCTCTAACAGCTATGCGGACATGAGTATTTCTTGAGGAATCCATAGGCATGGCCATTACGAGAGCATCTAAGTATGTTATAATTTCTTTGAACTTCCTACAATCACTATTTACATCCATCTACCATATCCTACACCCTTCTACAGGTATGTTCAATTGTTGAGCCATGTTTAGGATCTCAATCTTTGATATCTAATCTGCACAGACAAAGTCTACATACACTGTATACCTATCTACTCCATGTATAATGTAATGCATCTTACTTGTAAATAAGTCTGCTTCTAGTACTGAAATTGAATCCAATAAATAACTTAAGTTACTTGTCTTCTAAGCTTTAACCTAGATGCTAAAGTTCGATAGTTTCATACTAAACTCAATTGAATAAAAAATAAGTCATGGGCATGAACAGAAAATCCCACAGTGTTTTTTTTTTATAAACTCTATAGCAATAAATACATTTAGAAGAACTAACATCATATGACAACACAATTAAAATCCCACTAACCTATCAAACATAAATAAAGGCAGAAGAAATAGAAATTAAACAACAACACAACACAATTAAAATAAATTCCCAATTTCATATTCTTCAATACGAACAAAAAACTCATTATCAAAGAAAAATCAGAAACCCTGCAAACATAAAATTTAAGGGGTTTCAAATAGGAACTTAGGTTAATGTTCTCCAAGTCAAAGTGCAATGTTCTCTGTACCAAAGGTATGAAGTTGCTAGACCAGACCAGGCCTCAAAACCAGTGCCAAGTCGAACCAATGACTTTATGTGAACTATAAACCCTCATTCAAATCATCACTTAGCATCAATGAACACATGCACATCATGAAAGATAAATGAACAGAACTACATAACATACAAAAATTAAAATGCAAGAATACATACACAATTAAAATAAATCCATCATCTGAGCATATTATTGGACATACACATTAAAAGAATTAAATGAATAGAACTACATAACTAATGCCAGAGAAAATTTAAATTAAACAACACCACATACACAATTACAATAAATCCCTAATTTCATATTCTTCGATAAGAACAGAAAACTCATTATAAAAGAAAAATCAAAAACCCTGGAAACATAAAATTCAAGGGGTTTTCTAATAGGAACTTAGGTTCATGTTCTCCAAGTCAAAGTGCATTGTTCTTTGTACCAAAGGTATGAAGTTGCTGGACCAGGCCAGGCCTCAAAAGCAGTAGTAAGTCGAACAAGTGACTTTATATGAATTATAAGCGTCCATTCAAATCATCACTTAGCATCAATGAACACATGTACATCATAAAATAAAAGCAAACAATCACAAGTTCATATTAACATTGACATTCACCACAAAGTTTAAAAACCCTACAAATAGAGATTCTCTTTGAATGTGTTATGAATGCCACCAACCCATTCTGAAGCCGAACGGTTTGAGGACAGGCTTTTTAGAGCTCAAAAGCCTGATTAGCCCATAGCTCAAGTTGCTCTTAAGCAACAAATGGGAAGGTGTCATCCTAACACATTCAAAGGTGAGCATACACACTTAATAAAAAAACATATACATTGGGCATGAAAAAGAAAATTCAGTAAACACATTGCTCAAACTACATATTCTATTCAATTAAAGACAGAATAAAAATCAATTGACAAAATTATAATTTAACAACACACCACACATAGATGAAAAACAGAAACCTTCAATGCCAAATTCAGTACAGAATTGAATATTTAACAAATTACAAACAAAACGGTGGAAAATAGAAACCTTCAACCCCAAATTCAATACAAAACTTATTATTTAACAAACAAAATGGTGGAAAACTGAAACACTAAACTCTAAATTCTAATTAGATCCCAAATAAAACCACAGAGATTTTAAAACATAAAACTCACACCGATTGAAACCTTGAATCCATATTGTTTCCAAAATAAATTAAATAAATAGTTAGACATCACACTTAAAATATGCTGGTGCTTCTGCTCCCGCAGCGCAAACCTCCCAATCAATCGACATTACTCCCAGCTTATCCTTAAACTTCCAAGTTTATCCTTGAACCTCTTTCTTGGTAGACAAGATGCTTTCCAAAACTACAAATATTAAAAGAAGGATGTTACCGTTTGCACAAAGGGTACAAGAGAAAAAACTCAACAAAATAATGACCGTCAAAGGAAGACAAGCCTAAGGCATGTGCAAGGGAGAAGAACTATTGGGCGAGTAGATGGCAACTTAGCTTGGGAGATGAGTATGGGGGTTAAGGTTCGGTTAGGGGAACACTAGTGTTTCAAGATGAAAAGTGTGAGAAGACGGCGACTGCTCAGCTTGGGAGATGACTATAGGGTTAGGGTTTTGTTAGGGGAGAAGACTAGGTTTTCAAGATGAAATATGGGAGAAGCCGATGCTCGGCGTGGGAGATGAGGATAGGGTTTACTTAAGGGGAGAAGACTAGGTTTTCAAGATATGTGGAGAAGAGGCCGCTGCTCAGTTGTGGGAGATGAGAATGGGATTAGGATTTAGCTAAGGGTAGAAGCTAGGGTTTCAAGAGACGTGGAGAATGGGCAACCGCTCTATGGGAGAAAACGATGGGCTTAGGGCTAGGGTTCAGCTAAGAGGGAACACAGGGCTTTTATTCACCTGCCTACATGGACAACTCTGTTGACGTGGACACCCTTGCTGACGTGGAGGCTCCATCTCAGACTGAGGATGTGGTGAGTAGTGCTGACTGTGTTTTTACTGACATCCACATCAGCTGCATGGATGTGGTTACTCACGGGTAACCTCCTAGAGAAAAGAAATCAAACTTGAGTAACCTTTACAATACAAATTAAAACTTGGAAACCGGAAAGTTCAAAACTTAGTAACCTATTAAAAAATTAATCCGCGGATTGTTTGATTGCTCATCAAAATAGTAATCATCCAATTTGAGCGGTGCAAGCCCATTTGCAATCCCGCCCCCCTAAAATATTATTTTATGAAAACACCAACGCTCTCTCTCCTTGCCCAGCTACCCATACAAGGCCTTGGCTACTATGCCTGATACTGTTCTTTTTTTTTCTACAGTGTTATGTGCCTGTCTCTCTTTGGCCTCTTCTTTCTAACTTTTTCTAATCTGCAAACATATACAGATTACGTTTGGCACACATGCATGTGCACACACTCACACACAGACATATATATTTTGATAGTTTATTATTAACAATAAACTATATATGTATAATATTATACATTAATACAAATTATTGTTATTATTATTATTATTATTATTATTATTTTATATAATAAAATGTTATTATATATTAATAATAGATAAAAATAATATATTCTAAATCATTAGAAGATTAACTGAGCATAATAATATATTTAAATTATGATAATTTGTAATCAATATAATATATTTAGAGGCCGTTTGTCATCATTTTTATTTTTTATTTTTTATTTTTTATTTTGCTTTGTTTTTGTTTTATTTTCAATTTTTTGAAAACAAAAACATGTTTGGATACACTAACTCTTGTGTATTTTAAAAAGCTAAAAAGAAATTATGTTTGGTTAGCATAAAATTATTATGATGCTTTTTTTAATCATTTTTTTTCAAATTCAAAATTTTAATTTTTTTATAAAACCTTATTTTTCATGTTAGTTTACTTGATTGTATTATTAAATAAAATTAATAACATAGACCGGTATTGTATGGGTAAAAAATATTTCATAAAAATTGCATCATTTGTACTAAAATAAATTTTAGGGTTTGCTTTAATATATATATATATATATATATATATATATATAATTGTAAAAAATTGATATTTTTTATAAAATAAAAAATAAAAAATAAAAAATAAAAATTAAAAGGATAGAGAGAGATGAGTAGAAGAGGAAGGTATCATGGTAGGACAAAAAGTTTTGGAATGTTTCCAAAAAAGTTGAAAAAATAAAAATGTTGTTTCCTATTTTTCTGGAAACATGAGAATTGTTGCCAAAATTTTTCGCAACAAAAATAAGGCGCCAAACATGTTTTCTTAGTTTTGTTTCCAAAACATCAAAGAGATGAGTAGAAAAGGAAGGGTTTCATGGTAGGAGGAAGAGTTTTGAAAATGTTTCCAAAAAAATTGAAAACATTAAAATGTTGTATCCTATTTTTTGGGAAACATGAGGATTGTTGACAAAATTTTTGAAAACAAAAACAAAGTGCCAAATATATTTTTTTAGTTTTGTTTCCAAAACATGAAATTGAAAACAAAAAATAAAAATTGGCAATGATGGCAAACAATTAGTTACTTACATTAACTAATTGAAAAGATTAAGAGTTAAAAAAGTGTAATGATAAATTTGGGGTAAGATCAAGGGAAATAGACAGTACTTCATATTCATTTCCCTCTGGACATCCTTGCACTTAACATTTTCTATTGGCTATTACTTGAGCACTCTTGGATTATGGAGATTCCTAAGATATTCTAAACCCCTAGGTCTAGGTGATTAAAGCTTAATCCCATACAACAATGATGATTCCCCTATAATTGCATTAATGCTCTATGAATTTGCTATTAGGTTTAACCTTAATCCTAATCATGTTTGCTAATATGCAATTGGGGCTTTCACACCAGCAATTGCAAGCATGAAGCAACATAGGAGATTTGCAAGAAAACTCAAATTTAATAAAAAAGAAGAGAATCAAATACAAGTAGTCTCAAGGCTATTGTTTGAGGCACAATTGAAGGTTTAGCCTCTTATGGTGCAGAGAATCCTAATACAATCCAATACAAGATAAAAGATAAAAAAACATCATTGGAAACTCCCTCAAACTTCTATTCAAGTGCATGATGAAGGAAACTCCGGAAATGGAGAAGACAATGTTATCCGATTTGGTACGCAATAGGCCAAAGGAGCACCGTCTACTCATCCTTGATTGATTATCTTCAACCTTCAATTGGAACCCTAATAGCCCCTAAGGCTTCTCCAAAAGATTCCAAATAAAACTTAGCTTTTGTGTTTTAAATTACAGCTATGGGGCTAGTGAACGGTTGTGCTTTGGGCATGTGTTTGACTTGTTCTGATTATTAGTGGCACCCATGACTCAATTCTATGCAATGATTTGGCATCTAGAGATCTGCATGGCTGAGGAGCACACCTATGCTTCATGAGTACAGTCATGCTCTAGGCACTAGAACCATGCTTGGTTTGTACTCTTTAATTTCTTATATCCATTATTTTGCGCTCCCAAAACAAACCATGTTTTTCTATTAAATTGTTCGATTGTACTTGTTCCTTTATAATCGCAATGGTTTTACTTCTTTTTATCCCAAACATTGTTTACTTGAACATTAAGCGAAAAATACCCAGTGTAGCACTAAAATAAAGAAAATTAAACATAGAGACATACAATGTGCAAGCATTTATAACACAAGATCTAAGAGTTTCATGATCTCATCAAAGTGGGCCAGTCAAAACCAAAGAGCACCATTTTTTTAAATGGGAACTAGCTCATAGGAGTATGAATAGTCATCGAGTAGCTTCTTCTGCCAAGGATCATCATGGTGCTTCCCCTTCACCATTTATTTCACTCTTTCCTCTGCCGATTGGATCCTTCATCGATGGTAGCCACCAAGTGCACCCAGGGGTGAAGCTGGGTGGGGGGAGCTACACGCATAAAAAAAAGTTCAATTAACAAAATTTTTATAAATTAAAAATTCAAAATAATACACTAAAATCAATACTTTAAAATACAAAATAAAAATACCACTAATGACAGCGAGGGGGAAGTTGAATCCTCCAATTTTGCATGTTTTGAGTTAAAATTCAATAAATAAAATTGAGGAATAATTACAATTTATTATTATTTTAAAATAATTATTTTTATCTATATTTGATTTATTTATAGTTACACCATATACTAGATATAAAATTAAATTATATTTTAAATTAATAACTTATAATAAATAGCATTTTAAATAAAAAATTCTCATTTAGAATAATTATGATGAGTGGCCATATGTTATAAGCTAGTTTGAATTTATTATGATTATTTAAATGAATATATTTTAAATACTTTTTCTGAATTTATTTCAATGATTTTTTTTAATTTTAATTAAAAAATTCCTATTTATCATTATTGTAAAATTCAATACTTTTTTATGGCTATAACTTATTGTTATATAAATATAAGTAGTATTTCAAATTAAAAAAAAAATTGTGTGCATATATTATAAGCTAGTTTGAATTTATAATGAATTTACGATTATTCAAATGAATATATTTTAAATAATTTTTCTTGAATTTATTTCAATGATTTTTTAATTTTAATTTTTTTAATATTTTTTAAATTTAAGATCGTGCTAGATGAAGTTTTATTTGAAAGTGAAAACTTCTTTTTAATTTTTTTATTTATTACTAAATCATAAATTTTGCTTTTAATATGGATCAAATCTCTTAATCAAATTAATAATATCAATCCATATACATGACAACTCCAAATCAATGATATCAATTCACATGCCACATTAATCAATCTCAATCCACAAATATTCCAACAAATTACCTCAAACTTTATACATGATAACATCTAAAAAAATATTTCATAAATAACCAAAATAAATAAACAAACAAGATGATTAAAAAAAATCAGCTTCACCTCATTAGAAAAGATCGGAATTTTGCTGAAGAGATTTATGTTTTTAATTGTATGAAAATCACTACTAGACAATGGAAAAGAGTAAAAAAAAAAAAAAAAGTTAAAATACCCTAAATAGTCCTTCTACTCTTCTCACTCTACCCTTTTAGTCCCTCTATATAAATTTGGTCTTTTTAGTCCCTCTACTTTATATTTTGGGTAAAATTAGGTCCACACCAAGAACGACGTTAACTCTGCTGTTTGTTTGTGTATGATGTGGAGCTTTTATAAATATAATATTAATAAAATAATAAAAATATGGATAAAATATTATTATTTTTCAATACCCTTTCTCGGATCGGATCCCTCATGCTTTTTAATCTTAGGCTTTTTTTTTTTTTTTTTTGTTCTAAACCTTAATTCCTGCACATCACACCAATTGCAACAATCCTGATCATTTTGTTTGCACTTACTAAACTAACGAAAGGCAACAATTGCAACATTTCACAATTCTGTAATAAACAGTAAAAGTTACATCTCCATTAATCATCTGCCATCCTTTAAAAAAAACAAACTAGTTTCTAATTACATCATCATATACAATTAACAAAAAGAAACCATGAGATTGTATATCATCAGTTTTGAGCCTCATGTCCCTAGCCTACACAAAAAATTTCATTAATTACATTAGTTTCATAGGGAATCCTTGCAATGCTAAAACTAGGTTTTTAAATTAATATTATGATCATCAATCAACTCAAATCAAACATCAAAAGAAAAAAATTACACACCAAATACGAACCAAACCAACTAATCAGTCAATCCATAGAACCAAATCCCTCACAGAAACAAAATAGTTGAAGTGAGATCAATTGGAATCATCTTCAGATTGATCTGAGCTTTTGATTCCTCTTTTGACAAACTAATTCATAGCTCCGAAAGCCAGAGAAAGAGAGAGAGAGAGAGAGGCAGGATGGCGATGATGTCAGCGAAGTCGGATGACGATGATGGCAGGGAAGCTGGATGACGGTGGAGAGGATGTGAGGGTGGGATTTGGCGGCGGCGAGGAGGACAAGGGAGGAGAGGTTTGAATGGGAGCAAAAGGAGGCAGCCTTGGAGGTTTGAATGGGATGAAGAGAGGAAGAAGGGAAAGGGTTGGGAGCTAGGTTTTTTTACCACAATGAATACCTCCACAAAGAAAGGAATTGGAAAGAAATAATATTTTATCCATGGTTTTATCATTTTATTGATATTATATTCATAAAAGCTCCACGTCAGACACAAATAAACAGCAAAAGTAACACCGTTCTCGATGTGGACCTGATTTACCCAAAATATGAAGTAGAGGGACTAGAAAAACCAAATTAAAATAGAGGAACTAGAAGGGTACAGTGAGAAAAGTAGAGGGAGGGTATTTGACCAAAACAAATATGTTAGCCTAGCCACGGTTCAAATTTTCATTAGCCCATATTAAGTTGATTAGACCTTTTTCCCTCATTGGAACTCGTTATCTTTAACATGCTCCAGCGCCCACTCACGCACTTACGCATCATAATTCCTAAACGTGATCCAGCAGCCCAGATCGAGAGATGCTCACAGCTCATTGCTAAGTCGCTCACACAGTCACGCCCGGGTTTTGGGGAAGACCGAAGTCCGAAACACATGCTAGTTGCTGCATGCTACCAGGGAAGGGGACGACCTGTGATCCGTCGAAGAAGACCGAGGAAGGGGGCTAGAGGGAAGCTCGGGGCAACGGGGTCTACCGAACCTAGAGACAATAGTGGGGTGGCTGCCCCCCTGTCCCCCTATCCCTTCTCCCCTAAATGCACCGCAATGCCTGCTCCACCATCATTTCCCACTCTCTTTGGAATTGCTTAATTTATCAAACAACAAATGACATACATATATAGTTGCTTATATATATTAATGATAATATGGAACTAAACACTAACAAATAAGTCAATGTCAAATTGTTAATTGCACTCAATTGCGATAGTTCTCCTTCTCAGTCATACTTTCAATTCAAGAAAGTTTAAATTTAACTTTAAAAAAACCAAAAATAAGGACCTTTGTAAATAAAACTTTGAATTTTATGATACCCATGCCAATATCAATTCTTGGGTTGGATGCTTTTTTGAAAATTTTATATCAGGTGCCTTTTTTAAATTCTTATATCAATATCAATGGTCAAAATATCAAAATGGTCCCTCTATTTTGTGTTTTCCGCCCTTTTAGTGCTTCTAATATAAAATCCGCCTTTTTGATCCTTGTATTTGCACATTTTTGTCCCTTTGGTCCCTTCAATTGACGGATCTGCCTTTTTGGTCCTTCTAACTAATGAACTACAGGGACCAAAAAAACAAAAATTTACAAATATGAGGACCAAAAGGGCGGATTTTACAGTTAAAGGATGAAAATGTGCAAATACAAGGACCAAAAGGACGGATTTTATATTAGAGGGACTAAAAGGGCGGAAAACTCAAAATAGAGTGACCATTTTGATATTTATACCCTTCATATTATAGCATCCCATGTCATTTTTCACATCAACAACCCCTGATATTTTTTTCTTTTCTTATTTACGAAAGTTAAAGATTTATTCAACCAAACCCCTTAAAGCTTCACTTTTCCATATTTCCTCTTTTTTTTTTGCAATCAAATCCTTCAATTTCTTCATTTTCACTTCTTTGACCAATTTTGCTAATAAACCTGACTTTTCATATTTCTCTCACAATTTTGCAACTAAACCCCTAGATTTCTCCTTTTCACATTTCCGCTCAAACTTTTGCAAATAACTCCTTTTTTTATATCTTCCTAAGGTTTTTTTACAAATAAGTGTATGAACTCCTACATTTCAATTTTTTTTAGAAATTTTGTAGATGAATCTTCGAATTTTCTATTTTTTTTGCATTTTCCCTTCAACTTCACAAATAAATTCTTGAAATTTTACGCGCTCCTACATTTTTCATAATTCTTGTGAATATTCTATTTTTTTGTTTAACTGATAGCCTAAAGATGTGATTCTTACTAAATTAAGGCTTCATTCTAATCATGACATATAAGCATCAATTTGTACAAAACTCTTACCCTTCATTTGGTTCACGGAATAGGCATGGGAATGGGAATGGGAGTGGTGGATGGGGATTGGGGATATGAATGATGGTATGAGGATAATAATGAAGATAGTGTTTGGTTGGAAGGAATAAAAAGTGGGAATAAAAAAAAGGTAAGTAAGAGAAATCATGTAAAATTACTTTTATACTCTTTAATGTAAATAAATGATATTACATATAATAGTTAATTATATTTAAATATGGCAATTTTTTAATTTATATAATAATTTAAAAAAATATATTCATTTTAATTATTATAATTAAATATTTTAAATAAAATATAATTTAATTATTATATGTTTTATTATAATTATTAAAATAACTAATCCATTTAACTATTATCCAATTTAATTTTAATAATTAAATATTTAATTAAATAATACATTTAAACTACAGTTTTATGAAAATTAAAATTGACAAATTTCCTACTTTCCTAAAATTATATTTAATTTTAGAGAACATTTCAACTCATCGTAATAATTCTTTTTTAGTTTTATATGAAAAGGTGTAATTTCTTGATTTTTAGAGGGTATTATAGTAATTTCTCAAAGCAAGTGTAGCATTCCCGCCAAAATTGGGGGGTTTGTTGGTTCCAGGTTGTGGGGGGATGAAATCCCTCTACAAAGTTGGTCCCACCTCCTTTTGTGCATACCCAAACATGGGTATGCACTAAAAGTGGGAGTGATCCCCATGCCTTGGGGATCACTCTCTCAATCCAAACGGAGGGTTAGATGTCTCATTTCCTGATTATGACAATGTATACATCTAAGATGCCAGAAACAAAAAAAAAAATGTTTGATAGTAATGATTGAGCTTAAACATAATGTATGAGTGACATACACATTTGCACATTGTGGCGGTTTATACTTTAGTTAAATAAACTGCCGGTGTTAACTATCATTTGGTGGCGGTTTTTGGTTGAAACGACTGTGTATTCTATAGTATTAGCGGCAGTTATATCTAAACAGCCGAGGCCGCTATGCAATTGGCGGCAGTTGTGTAACAAACCGCCGTCAAGGCTATTATAACCCTGGCCCGCGCCGCTTCTTAGGTTTCTTCACCACTTTCCCCTTCGATCTCTTTCATTCCAATACCCTTTTCCCTTTTCTCTTTCGCTCCAGTATAACTCCGGCCATCGATCAATCAATCCATCCGAGAAACCCTATAAATTAACCCCCAAACTGAGAAAACCCTTCAAAGCCCATCGACTCATTTACTGGGTTTGATCACTGGTTCCCCTCAATCTCATCATCATCAGGTATTCTTCTATCTCGCTTGAAAGAATCTCTCTCTGCAAGATCGCTTGTTCAGATTGATTCAATTTTGTTTTCTTTTTTTTTTCTTTGGTGATTTTTGAGTTCATGAATCTTTGGATTTTCTAAATTTTTTTTTTGTGTTTGAGAAAATTTCAAACGCAATGGAGTTTCTTAGAGTTTTCAAGAATGCTATATTTTCTGGAAAGTTTTTGGATGAAGTGTTCTAGGGTAAAATAGAGGATCTCAGTTGATTTTTGGCCGCATAGATCTTTAGTTTGCTAAAAAGAAATTCTATTTTTTTTCTTAAGAAAAGATAAATAAGATTTTGTTTCTTAGAGTTTTAAATGGAGTGGTATGAGATTAAATCGAAGCTCTCTATTGTGGTTTCAGGAAACTAGATTTTCTTGATAGTTTCGTGAAGAGTTTTCTGAGGGTTTAATATAGGATTTCAATTGATTCTTGACCACGAGAAATTTGGTTTTTTTTTAATAGTTTTTTTCTTAATAAATTTTCAAACAAAAACGGAGTTTCTTGGAATTTTAGATGATTACATTTGAGAAAAACGTTTCTTTTCTTCAGAGTTATATGAGGATTTTTTTAGGTTTAAATAAAGGATCTCTGATTAAAGAATTTCAAGAATTGATACTTCTCTTTCATCATGTTAAAGTTGCTTTTGGCTAAACTTTGAATACAATTAAAGCATTAATTATAAGCTGAAGGCAATTGGAATGATAGTAAAGTTTAGCTTTGTTGGAACTTGGAATAACAATGTTGTGTCGTGTGTTCTCTTGAAATCTTATCTACTAGTTTTAATGTAATGATGCTATATTATTCCCCATGATTTTCTTATCAAAATTCTCTCTCCAGACTCTTCTCTAGTATGTACGTATTATTGTTATTAATGTTCTTTATTGAATTGAGTATATGCTGAATTTTCAAAAAAGGATTAAATTGTTATAAATTAACCCCCAAACTGAGAATAATATATATATATATATAAAAGATTTGAGCTAAGTGGCCACTTCCTTCAATTTATCCATCAAGCTAGTGCCTTTAATTAATATATTTATGTTTATAGTGCCACCATTCATGTAGAAGATGCTATAATAGCAAAAAAAAAAAAAAAAAAAAAAAAAAAAAAAAAAAAACCCACTAAGAAGTCATTAATGGCATGCTTAATTTATTAGCCTGAAGATGTTAAAAGAACATAATCCATGAATATCTTTGAGATCATTTGTTTTGCATAGCAAGTTCAACTAAGAATGCATTATAATAATTTCTTGTGGAGTGTGACTCATAAAAGGTAATTTGATCAATGCTTGAATGGTGATGAATGGATGTTTCTGATTAAATATGTATATAATTGTTGTGGATTGATGGCCTAACAGTCAAAAATTCATACTTGTTTTTGGTTTGATCTATTTAAGTCATGTCTTTGATGATTCTAGAATTATGAATTGGTGTTTACTAGTTCCAACTTTGTTTCTCCATTCTATTTGTCTTTTTTGGTCACTGTGCAAGATCTTTTTCTGGTTTGTTATTTTCCTACTATTGGCGATGGTGGTCTCCATCAATTCAGGTAACATTAGATATTGATATTTAAACATGTTTAGCAAAATTATTATTTCTATGCTATTAATATGGATAAATTCTAACTAAAGCATTTAGGAAATAGATACAACATGTGAGAGGATCATTTTAGAGAACAAATTACACTAATAATACAGACAACTTGTACAATGTGAACAGACAAATATAACACTATAAATATTGGTAAGTTTTTTAATTTATTTTATTTATTAATTCATTTGTCTACGTTTGAACAATTTATAATAATAAATAAATATTGTGTTGTATATTTTTAGACTGTTTTTAACAAGAATGGCAAAACCATGGATTACAATGCCGTGAAACTCAGTTGCGTATGACCAAGGTGTTAAGAATTTTATTGAATATGCTTTCCAGCATGGTTCAATTAATGCTATGATACTCTGTCCATGTCCTATGTGCAGATTTAGTAAGTGTCAAAATCGAGCCGAGGTATAAGATCATCTAATTCGCAAACCATTTCCAAAAGGTTACACAATTTGGTACCTTCACCGAGAGTCCCATCCTCAAGAAACAACTAATGCTCCAAGCAACGTCGAAGTTCCTTCACAAGGCAATGTTGTTGTTCAAGATCCAATTATTGATATGGTAAATTATGCTTTGGAGTACATGAACCTATTTTAGAGGAAGTCTTTCAAACAATAAATGAAGGGGTCAGACATATAGATGATGACAACCAAATGTGAACCAAACTATGAATGCAACAGACGAGTTTTATGAGTTATCTAATGATGGTCAACAACCTCTTTATGAAGGGTGTGCAAATTATTCAAAACTATCATTCATATTGAAATTGTACCATATCAAGTGTCTATGTGGAATGAGCAATAAGGCAATGACGATGATATTGGACTTGCTACGTGATGCATTTCCACATGTAAAAATTCCAAGCTCTTTCTATGATGAGAAGAAAACCATCACAAAGTTTGGATTGAACTATGAAAAAATAAATGCATGCCCAAATAATTGCATGCTTTATTGGGGTAATGAAGAATATGAAGAGAGACAAAATTGCAAGATTTGTAATACTTCTAGGTGGAAAGAAAGGAAGGGTGGCCTAGATGTCTTATCTACTGGTAATAGTGCTAGAAGGAAGATTCCTGCAAAAGTGGTCAGATATTTTCATTGAGACCTCGATTACAAAGGTTGGTTTTGTCTTCAAAAACAACAAAGGATATGAGATGGCATAGCTTCGATGGAAACAACGATGGGCTACTGAGACATCCAAGAGATTCTGAAGCATGGAAAAGATTTGATTCAACAAATGGTTGGTTCACAGCAAACCCTCGGAATGTGCATCTTTCATTAGCTACAAATGGATTTAATCCACATGGAAATATGAGTCAAAGTTATAGCATTTGGCCGATTATTCTCATCCCATACAATATGCCACTGTGGGTGTGTATGAAACATACATCTTTAATCATTTCAACTATAATTCCTGGTAAACATATGCCTGGAAATGATATAGATGTTTACTTACAACCTCTAATAAGAGAGTTGAAAGAGTTGTGGTACGATGGCGCTAATACATATGATTTCTATGCAAATGAATTGTTCAAGATGCATGCTGCTTTGATGTGGACAATTAGTGACTACCCTGGTTTGGGAAATTTATCTGGGTGAATGTCTATACTGGACGTACTTGTATACATTGCAATTATGGATCTGATCCTTGTCGTTTGCCTCATAGTAGGAAATGGTGTTTCATGGGCCATCGGCACTTTCTTCATGGTGGTCATAAATTCAGAATGAACAAGATCAGATTTAATGGAGAGCAAGAGTTACGAACTCCAAAATTATTATCAGGTGAAGAAATTTTTGTGCAAGTTAAGGACATTGATGTCACATTTGGCCGGCCCATGGATAGTCAACTCAGGGGGAAAAGAAGATGTGGTGCAAGTACTTTTATAGATGAGCGACAACAATGGAGGAAAAAAAGCATTTTCTTTGAGCTCCCACATTGGGAAAAAAAATTATTGCGTCATAATTTAGATGTGATGCATAAAGAGAAGAATGTATGTGATAATATTCTTTTCACATTGTTAAATGATAGTTCTCACTCAAAAGATCATCTCAATGCTCACAAGGATCAAAGAGATATTGGTTGTAAACCGGACTTGTGGCCAAACGAAAATGGGAAGTTTGCTCCAACAGCTTATACAATGAGTAAGCAAGGGAAGAAGCTATTTTTAAATACTCTAAAGAATATTTGTGTGCCAGATAGCTATTCAAGAAATATTTCTTTGGGCACCGAAAAATGATCATCTCAACTTGGAGGTCCAGTCTATTACCGTTGGATGTATCTGATATACAAATATCTAATCGTTAATAACTTTATATGTAATTAATAATAACAACAAATCTATGTTATATAATTATGAGTCATGTGATGTTTTAGGTATTTGGGACTACTAAAATTATATGTGCGCAACAAAGCAAGTCCAGAGGGATCTATTGCAGAGTGTTATATTGTATAAGAAGTTATTACATTTTGTTCGCAATATCCAGATGATATTGAGACAATATGGAATCGACCTAGGAGAGTTGATGATGAATCTGTCACTCCCCAGCACCCAAATGCTCGAATTGCAAAATTATTTTCATATGTTGGGAAACATGTAGGGGCTTTACGTGGATTACGTTATCATCCATTGAGCCGCTACAAGCGCATCTGCATGTGCTAATCAATTGGCCGACAATTGATTCATATGTTCAGTGAGTATTATTGATAATGTATTTATGCACTATTGAAGTGGACATCATTATTAAAATACTACTTTGCACATGATAGAGAATTCAGGATTGTTGCAAGAAGACAATTACAAAGCCGAAGTAGAAATCCTATTGAGGTAGATAAGATGGTTTGTAGAGAGTTTAGTCAATGGTTCGCAAATTAAGTATTTATCTCAATATATACATTGAATTTTAATTGGCATAAGTCTAAATTATTTTCATTTGTCTTTAGATCAACCGAGATCGTGAGGTGCTCCCAGTTTCTGATAAGAGTTTGTTCATAGCTCTAGCACAGGAGCGAATAAAACAACTAAAAAGATACACGGCATTTAATGTCAATGGATTCAAGTTTCATACTTTGTAACATGATAGAGGATTTAACACACAGAATAGTGGTGTTTTCGGCACATTTGGGACAAGGAGTTATTCTAGCAATAGCGATGTTGACATGCGGTATGGATGTGTGCTGTATTATGGAAAATTAGTTGACATTATTGATATTAATTACAATGGATTGTTTACGGTGACTTTGCTCAAGTGTGAGTGAGCCAACACAACTAACCCTAGAGGTTTAAAACCTAATAAATTATGTTTTACCTCAATCAATTTTGTAACGTGATAGAGGATTAAACACACAGAATAGTGGTGTTTTCAGCACATTTGGAACAAGGAGTTATTCTAGCAATAGCGATGTTGACATGCGGTATGGATGTGTGCTGTATTATGGAAAATTAGTTGACATTATTGATATTTATTACAATGGATTGTTTACGGTGACTTTGTTCAAGTGTGAGTGAGCCAACACAACTAACCCTAGAGGTTTAAAAACTGATAAATTAGGTTTTACCTCAATCAATTTTGCAAGGCCTATACATACTGGGGTGATTGAAGATGACGAGCCATACATTAAAGCTTTTGAGGCACAAATGGTATTTTATGTTGATGATCAAAAAGAATATGGGTGGTGTATACTAATACACCTAAAACATAGAGATTTGTATGATATGGGTGAGGATAATTTAGATGCCATGGCCAATATTGAAGCTTATCCATCACAAAATCTGGAAAGTTTATTTCCTGATGAAGATGTACATTTACCTTTGAGTAGAGATGATGCAGATGATCTTCATAATTTGCAATCCTCAAATTTTGGAGAACAATTTGAAGCTGAAAACAATAGTTAAATAATTGATTATGCGAGTTAAATAATTGACTATATTTTATTTTTCCTCTTACATGTTATTAAACTAATAAATTGATTATGTGAGTTATTTGCCGTATGCCGAGGATAAAAAGACACATCACGACAAGTTATTCAGCAAATTCAACAGAGGGACCAAATCATTCTATAGACCCAGGTGCATCTATGCGAACACCACAAAATAATGCACAAGTTGAAGAAGTTGGTCCTCAGATTAATGCACAAGTTCAAGAAGATGGTCCTGTACATCAGTTAGCAGTTGAAAGAGATGAACTTCAACTTTTTAGGGGTTGCAAAAAGAGTACAAGAACATGGGACCTGCAAATTAGAGGTGATTAATCTATATACATGTATATATATAATTTATATGATATTTATATATTGCTTGGTATCAAAGTTATAGGTGGTTACATGCTATGAACAATAATCTCATATATACGATGTGGTTTCATTTTCTGTAAATGGAAGATGGAAATGGGGAAGTGAAGCATCAAAAAATGCGAGCAATTGATGTATACTCTCTTCCACAAGGACAAAAAATTGTTGTGGAATAGAATTCCTGCAATCAGCCTGTTGAATTATCGGGGGGTATGCTCGCTCAATTTCTTGGCCACATTACAAGTAATTGTCAGAATTTTTCTATCGGATATGAAAAGTGGCAAAAGATCCCAGCGTGGTATAAAGATCATGTGTGGAACAATAACATAAAGGTATTTAGTGTTATTTATAATTGTCATGTTATGGGTTATATTTTTTGGTACATTTGATCGGTTTGTACTAATGTATTTAATTATTTGTAGACAAAGGTGGAGGTTAATGATGATGGACATAACCGATATATTTTCAAAATCTTAGTGAGAAAATGATGAGACAATCGATGCAACTTATATAACTTGATGAAATGTGATCCCGATAGTCCTCATGAAGCCAACATAGCAAGGAAACCTCTAGAGATCCCTTTGGAGCAATGGGTAGCTTTTGTGGATTATAGAGCTCGGCCTAACACAAAGGTGATATCCATAAAAAAAAAATTGATAGTTGTATTATTGTCTCTCTTCTAAATGTTTAAATTACACTTTGCAGGCAAAAGCAGAACAAAACACTAGAAATCGCACCCACCAAACAATGCCTCACACATTAGGCTCAAAGTCCATTGCCCGACTGGAAAATGAGATGGTTATTACTTTCTTCTTTTGAGTAGTTTTAATTATGTTTATTAATCATGTCGCAACATTACTTACATATTAAACAACTAGAATTCTTGGTAGGAAAAGCAACTTGGTCGCTCTATTACCAGAGCTGAATTATTTCAGGCAAGCCATACAACATCTGATGGGTCTTTTGTAAATGAAGAAGTGAGGCATAATCATGTAAGTTTAATATTGAAACATATGATATGTCTCATGATTTTATGACATATGTTTTTATGAAAAACTCTAATACTTTAATTTACAGGAAGATCTAATTATTCAAAGTCAAGGATCATATGAAAATGAAGCACTTACTAGTGTTTTTGGGAAAGAACACCCGAGGTATGTTCGAGGTATGGGACTTGGAGTTGTCCCAACTCAAGTGTATGGATCATCTTCTAGCTCGAGTAGTAGAAATGAAGCTAGTGGGGGCACACAAACTGAATTCAATGAGCTCAAGCACACTGTGCAACTCTTAACGCAACAAGTGCAAGAAAATCAACAACGATTTCAACAACAAATAGCAATTCTTACCCAACAATTGGCAAGCCAAAATCAAAACATAGCAACCAATCTGGTTTTGTTTAAATTTCTATTTTTAGAGTTATTGTCTGGTAAGATTGTGTTGATTAGGTTAGTGTTAATGGTTACATTTATAGGATTTCATTCTTTTCCTCATATTGTATATTGAAATTCTTTGGCATAGGAAAAATTTGGGGTCGCTAATTATTGGAAGACGTTCATCACAGGGTAGTCACATAGCTCATTACAACCAAAATTCAGATGAATCTACGTAGGACAAATGCGATAGTAAGTTTAGTAAGTCCTCATTCTCTATTTTTCTATTTGAAGTATGAAATTATAGTAGTTCACTGTATTTACTTAGAATAAAATTATACTCAGTTTTGTGTAAATTTATTTCATTATTTTAATAATCCATCATATGAATTCAGTTTTGGATCCACCTACATAAGAGAGATTGATCCGGCTTTCAATTCGGTGAGTTCTTTATCAATCCTGGGGTCCAGTTGGTGTTTTGGTATTTATTAATTTAATGTTTGTTTTGCATGTTATTAATTTAATGTTTGTTTTCCAAGTTTTGTTGTCTGTGTTTTCAGGCCAAAGCAAAAATAGGACATCATTGAATGATGGGATGCCATGATCAACCCACTAAATCTATAGCTGATTCCAGCTTGAAGACTATCTTTTGTTAATCTTTTGCTTTCTAACTTGAGTCCCTTGTGATGCCAGTTTTTTATCATATTTGTGCAAGATATGTTAATTATAGTCTATGCAATACTGATTTAAATTATATTTTGAATTTCTTATGCTTTTCAAATGGTTAATTAAGACGCAGAATTTTACATTACTTTCTATCATTATTTCATCTCCATCTGAAATCTCTACAACCAGCCAAATATGGGCAGAAGACTGTGAAAAATATTCCATTTCCAAGGTGAGCATATCTTTGTTATTTTACTGCTTCAATTTCATTTTCATGTTCTTCAGAATAGTTTGTAGTGAATAAATATGAGATTTTGTTTTATCTGATCTACTAGTCATTGTTGTTGTTTTGCCTCTTGTAGTTGTTGGAATTATGCTAGTGGCTGCTATTTGTTTGTATTCTTTATGGAGGAAGAGGAGGAGAGCTCAGCGTGAATCTTAGTTTTTTGTCATTTTCGTGTTAGTAATTAACATCTAATTATTTGTTGATTATGTAATTAATTGTCTTAGTAGGAATTGGAATTCAAAGCATGGATCGGAGTTGAGGAGCTGAGGAATGATGTGGACTTAATTACTTGTCAAGCTTCAACACAAGAACCTTGTAAGAATTGTGAAGTACTGGATCTCTTGATGCAGGGAGTGTTGAGTGATGGCATGAAGTAGCTGTGAAAATATTTTCTTTGAATTGAGAGCATGGAGTTGAGGAGTTGAGGAATGAGGTGGACTTACTTGTCAAGCTTCAACACAGGAACCTTGTAAGACTATTGGGTTGCTGCTTAGAAGAAGGGGAGAAGCTCCTTATCTATGAATATCTTCCTAATACCAGCCTTAACAAGTATTTATTCGGTATGTTTGTTACTGAGTTTCAACACACACACACACACACACACACATATATATATATATGTTGATGCAGGTGAAGATCTTGTAAGACGTGAGAAGTTGAACTGGGGATGTAGATACAAGATCATAGAAGGAATTGGTCAAAGTGGAGATTTATGTATGTTCTAAATGAAAATGGTGTTTACTTTTAGTTGACTTAATGTTCAAGATAAAGTGGAGTGGTTTATGGTGTCAAGTTGTATCCTGCTGGTGCAACCACGAATTCTCAAGATGGTTTATGGTGCATTCTATTGTTTCTTACTTTTGTTTTCTTTCCATAGTTCAATTTGTTTTCTGACTTTGCATAACATGCTTGTTGAGATTGAAGATAGACAGATAGACATACCCCACTATCTACAAATATTTTGTGAATGATATATACCTTTTTGGTTTTGATGCGATTAGAATGTGATCCTTTGCTGTCGTCTACTTATATCTGAACCTGGATCAAGCTCTTTGTCATGTCAGTTTTTGTTCATGTAGCTCATATTTTTTACTCTGTTGACCATTTTCACTTTCGTGACAAACATGATCTGATATTGGTTTTGATCCATTTGTGCTCATGTACCTAGTGCTTGTTTCACAAGGCATCACTTTCACTTTCTAGACAAAAATGTTCTGATCAACCTTCATCCTTGCTTTCCTAGTTCTACACTGAATATTATCTCCTTCATTGAGAATGTGAAGTCTTGAACTTCAGCTCTACATAGTGTTTGAAAGGCTGATCTTTTTCATCAAATGACATGGTCTTCTATGGCAATAAACTCATGCTACACGAGGAAAAGATTATATGTTTCCTATTGATTTGTGAAGAGTGAACCCATGCTAAATTGCTGATCTAATTTGTGATGTCCTTTTATTTGACTTACTGAGTTTTCACAATTTTTAATTTAATTCTCTAAAAAGTATGATCATTGTATTATTTATCTTTCTATAGGACAAGCTATTGTATCACCTGTTACAAGTGGAAGAAAGCGGCTCTTTCTTGGGACTGATAGCGCACCTCATGGTAGACGAAAGAAAGAATGCTCCTATGGATGTGCCGGCATCTATAACGCCCTTGTTGCATTATCACTTTATGCAAAAGTATTTGAAAAGGTACTAGCTACATCCATCTCTTTCTGTTCTTTTTGTTTACTTAAGTATACCTTCGTGTGCTTTTCCCTGAATGAAAATTTTGTTGAAACAATAGAATTGAAGTTCGACATGATGATATCAAAATCTTTCTCATTGTGATGACATGAAAGTTCATTTTTGACAAGAAGCTTTTTCAAATGTTGCTTAATATTACTGACCTCTGTTCCATTGTTCATTCTCATATAGGAGACTAGTAATCTTATGCACATGCTCCTCTTTCTAGATGATAGCTTCATGGTCCTACAAAGTAACAAACACGGTAGCAATCATTGTTGTTAAGATATTAACAATGAAGGTTGGTTGTCTAAATAAGAAATTTGAATTGGCATGAGAAAACAAATCATGATGTAACTGATCATTTCATTTTGGCTATTTGCTCTGAATTAGTTTGATATCATGGATGTTTATGTAACACTCGAGTTTACAGGCTTATTCGATCACATGGTTCATGCTTTACTTTCTTAATTATTTATATATATTTATATTTGATTCATGTCATATTGTAGTTATATCTAATTCACAATTTTGTTTATTGTTTAGGCCCTAGTTGTTCTTCAATTGGTCAAGGAGCTTTCACTCAAGTAGGTCCTTTTCTTCCTAATGGTGATGAACATATATAATCTTCGGTGATGGCCATATATTATACTTCTCATTCCCGTTTTGTATATTTTCTTCTTCTCATTTGTATTGTATCAATTAAATATTTAATATTATATATGTTTGCAACTTTGAGAGAAAACAAATTTATAAATTTGACTTAAATACTAATGAGTTATAAATAAAATTTTTATTATTTTTACATATTAATTGAATGAGTTCAATGCACAGGATTCATATATATATATATATATATATAATTGTCAAAAAAATCAAATAAAAGATAAAAAAAATTATTTAAAAAAAAAAACAAAACCCCACGGCGGTTTAAGCAAGAATCGCCTCCATTATGGGCCATTTTATAAAACCGCCGAGATTTCCAGTGTATGGACTCTTTATAATTTTGCGGCTATTATATAACCGCCGAGAATTGTCGTACACATTTCGCTGTAGTTGTTCCGGCCGTTCTATAAAACCACCGTGAATTGCTCCACAATGTTGGTATTTGCGGCGGTTTTGTAATTGCCATTGGTTTCATTTAGGGGCGGTTTTAAAGTCATTTGGCATCTAAAAACATGATTTCTTGTGGTGACAAGTGGTGCAAGTTTTTGGAAAGTTTATTCTTGCAATAAAGTAATGACATGGCCTAAAGTGGAGGTGATCATCAGGGTTATTGGGGAAAAAAAAGCATGATGTTTCGTTTTTTCTTAATGTCATAATGATAAATTTAAGGCAAAAAATATATATATATCATCATCGGCTGAAGGAGAGGATGGGGTGTGAAGTGATAAAATATGGACATGAATGGGATGGGATTGCAGAGAGAGTTAGCAAAAGACTTGTGAATATATGCATGCTCAACATACTGTAGAAAGCAATCTCTCATTGCACAAGACAAGGCATCATCTTAAGAATGTAAACATGTGGGGCCCATCATAGTTAATGGATTTCAAACATCATCCATCTTAACATGTAAAGACTTTTCAAGCATACATGCTACGAATTATGTATATATATATACACCATGCTATGAACGTAACATTTTGAGAATCATAACATTTTTAATTGCCTGACTTCTCATTGTTTTCCTTCAGTTCTTTTTTTTTTAACCCTTTTCTTTTGTTTCTTTTCCCGTAAGACAGATGAGCCTTTTGGCGCCTTCTCTATCTTCTCAACTTCTTTTTTTTATTTTTATTTTTCCTCTCTTAAAACTCTCTTTTTCCTTCCCCAAGAAAAACAAAGATCTCTTAAAACTCTCCGTTTCCCTCCTCTTTTTTTTTTTTTTCTTTTTTCTTCTCAAACCTCTCTCTCTTTTCTTTCTCTCCTTTTTTTTCTAATCTTTTTGCTCACCTCCACCACTCACTTGCCATTCGTTACGAGATTTTTAGTATTTTCAATTTTTTTTTCAAATTTCAAATTCTTCTATTTCATATTCTTTGTAATCCTCTCCTTTTTTTATTTCTCTTATTCTTAATCTAAAAAATTCTTTATATATATTTTCCCTCATTTTTTTAAATTTTTTTATTTTATTTTAATTATTATTTTTTTTGTTTTCCACGTGATAATTTTTGTCGTGCTTTTTTTCCCTCTTATATCTTTTTATCTTTTATTTTTATTTTTAAAATCCTATATAGACAAATGCCGCCCTTGTAATTTCCTCACACACAGTAGTTGTTGGAGGAAGATACAGGATTTTGACTTAAATATCTACCATGCGTTTAAGCATTCGTATCGATTTTGACTTTGATTTTTCCCTTTTTTTTTTTTCTTTTTTTCATTTATTTTTCAAATAAGAGCATTGGGTTTTCTGCCATGAACAAACACGAGTTTTTTTTTACATGTTTTTAATTCAATTTGAAAAAAGGAAACAACATGATAGAATCATGTTTTGCCTTGAGAAGCATATATCATGCTTGACCAACTTGCTCAAACAAAAGCATTGGACATTCCGTCATGGACAAACACAAGTTCTTCTTTTTTTTCTTTTACATTTTCATATCATGGATAATATTTTTTTAAGAAGCACGCATTGATGGACGGCATAGGTCTTCTTCCGTCGGCGTCGACTAGCTAATAAGCTCCTCCTTCATAGATAACCTTTATAATGTACGGGCCTTCCCAATTTGACTTGAACTTGCACCCAACATGCTTATTGGTGATGATTGGTTTTCTCAACACCCACACCATCTCTCCTTTCTCAAAAGTTTGAATGCGAGCCATCTTATTGTAAGTTCAAGCCATTCTTTCTTTGTAGACTTCACGATTCTGTTGAGCCTCTAGTCTCTTTTCATCTAAAGAAGCAAGCTCATCCAAACGCAAGAAAACCCTGTCTTCATTTGTGAATTCATTCTGTAAGGCAATTCTTAGAGATGGAATTTGGACTTCAAGCGGCAGAATAGCTTTTGTACCAAAAAACCAACGAGTATGGTGTTGATTGAGTTGGTGTTCGATACGTTGTCTGGTATGCCCATAAAACTTTTGAAAGCCTTTCGTGCCAATCCCTTTAACTTTTTGAAACTACTTTCTTCAACAACTTGGATAATGTTTTGTTGAATGCTTCTGCGAGACCATTTGCTCTACCATTATAGATAGAGGAATACCTCCAATCTATTTGTGATGCTGAGCAAACCTTCCAACCTTGAAGCTTTTGAATGCTCGCCCGTTGTTAGAAATGATCATTCGAGGCGTTCCAATTTTATATAGCACATGGTCTTTGAAGAACTTGATGATGTTTTTTGCCTTTACTTCCTTTAAAGGAGTGGCTTCCACCCATCGTGAAAAATAATCAATGGCAGCTAATATAAAATGATGACCTCTTGATGATGGAGGCTCAATAGGGCCTACCACATCAGTCCCCCACATCTTGAAAGGCCATGAAGAGATTGTAGAGTGTAAAGGGTTGGGATGTTGATGAATGAAATCTCCATGAGCTTGGCATAATTTGCACCGTCTTGCATACTATAGGTAATCGTTGATTATGCTTGGCCAATAATATCCAATATGTTTGATCTTTAAGCTCATTTTTGGTCCTGATTGGTGAGCTCCGCAGATACCAGAATGGACTTCATGCATGACTTCTTCAGATTCCTCCTTTGAGAGACATCTTAGTAGGAGTTGATCATATGATCTTCGATAGAGAACGTCATTAACAAGGGTAAATCTCATCACCCTTTTCTTTAACAGCGTTGCTAAAGGATTTTCATCTGGAAGTTCACCATACTTGAAGTATTTAATGAAAGAATCCCTCCAATCATCTTCAGCGACTGTTAGAACTTCTTCCTTTTTGAGCTTTTTGTTCTCTAACTCTTCATCAAGGAATGAACTCAAGACCCTCATGTTGTGAATGGTGACTTGGATTTTCTCTAGATCTGGATTAGCTAGCTCTTTTGCCATTTTGGCTAAGCTATCTACTTTTCCATTAATAGACCTAGAAACTCTCTCCAACATGACATTAGGAATTTGCTTTAACAATTCTATAACTCTCTGATGATACTGAAGAAGTTCTTTCTTATAAGTCTTGAAACTTCCTTCAACTTGATTTATAATTAGTTGTGAGTCACCATATATATGCAAACTTTGAATCCCCATCTTGACTGCTAGCTTCAATCCAGTAATAAGAGCTTCATATTCTGCTTCATTGTTAGTGCATGGCTTCAACAAAGAAAGAGAGTATCTCAAAATCCCATCCTCAGGAGAAATGAAGATGACTCGAATGCCAGCTTTGACTTGAGGAATTCTGGGTCTAACAGCTGGTTGGATTAAAGAAACTCCATCAAAGTACATCTTCCAACATTATTCTCCCTCTTTAATTGCCAAAGTTTCTTTATCAAGGAGATCTCTTCTCAAGGGAGATTCATCAGGCAAAGGATGCAACATGAGAAAATCTGCCAATGCTTGACCTTTGATTGCCTTTTGTGGAGTATAAGTTATGCCAAACTCCATGAGAATCAATGCCCATTTCGCTAATCTTCCAGTGAGCAATGGCCTTGACATCAAGTACTTGAGTGGGTCTATCTTTGAGATGAGAATCACCTTATGTGAGAGCAGTTATTGTGAAGCTTCTTTACTGCAAACACTAAGGAAAGATAGTGTTTCTCAATAGGAGTATATTAGTTTTCAGTGCCCACCAACATCCTACTAAGGTGGTATAGGGAATTCTCATTTCCCTCTTCATTTTCTTGAGCTAGGAGAGCCCCAAGGGATCCATCCAAGGCCATTGTATATAAGATCAATGGCTTTCCTATAATTGGCCCTCCTAATACTGGGGGAGTCAGTAAGTAGTGCTTCATTTCTTCAAAAGTTTTTTACATTCATTGTCCCACTTGAATGGAGCATTCTTCTTCACCAACTTTGAAAATGGCTTACATCTTCCTAAAATATTGCCAATGAATCTTCGGATATAGGCAAGACGCCCTTGGAAGGACCTTAGTTACTTCAATGTCTTTGGAGGTGGCATTTCTAAGATTGCTTTTATCTTGGAGGGGTCAATCTCTATTCCTTGGTGCCTTATGATGAATCCAAGGAATTTTCCGGATAGTACCCCAAATGCACATTTCATGGGATTCATTTTTAAGTTGTATTTTTTAATCCGATCAAACACTGTTCTCAAGTCATTGAAATGTTGATCTTTTGATTGTGTTTTCACCATCAAATCATCTACATAGCACTCAACGACTTGGTGAATCAAATCATCAAAGATTTTTATCATGGCTCTTTGATATGATACACCCACATTTTTAGTCCAAATGGCATAACCTTGTAGCAATAGATGTCTATCGGTGTCCAGAACGCAGTATGCTTTTCATCCTCTTGGTCCATATTGATTTTGTTATACCCAGAGAAACTATCCATGAAAGAAAACATCTCATAAGAGGAAGTGTTATCAATCATAATCTCTTGACAGGTAGTGGAAAATCATCTTTGGGACATGCTTTGTTTAAGTCCCTAAAGTCCACACATATTCTGACTTGCCCATTCTTCTTCTCGACAGGCACTATATTGGCAATCCAATTAGGGTACTTTTCTTCCCTTATGACTAGCTCCAATTAGTTTCTTGGTTTCTTGAATAACGCTCTCCTCCAAATCAAACTTCATCTTTCTTGGTGCTTGTTTCATTGGTGGAAAATTTGGGTCAATGGCGAGCTTGTGCACTGCTATTTCAGTGTCAAGACCTGGCATCTCCTTGTAGCTTAATGTAAAATAATCAATATACTTTGTAAGAATAAGCCGAATGGCTTTTTTCTCTTCTTGAGTCAATTATGAACTTAAGAATGTGGGTTTAGGATCATCCTCACTCCCAAGTTGATTTCCACCAACTCATCAATTGTCGCTTGCCCTCTGTCTTCAAGCTCTAGGGTATGCCCTTTAATTTTATATCTTTCACAAGATGATCATATGATGTTTGTTCAAGTGGATCTTCATCTTTTGCATCTGGTGCTTCGACAGCTAACACCATGCAAATTCATATACTTGTTCATCTTGAAACCCAAGTCTCTTCTTGCTCAAACTTTGACCTTGCATAGAAATTTTGAAAGGATGTCAAAGTCTCTCAAAGAAAGCATGTCTATCTCTCGAATAGTTCAAACTGATTCCAGCTTGATTTATTAGTCTTCTTAGCTTAGGAGAGTAGTAACTTGGGATCCTCAAAGGCCAAGGTTCTTCATCTCCCATTGTCTTTATCATCAACATATCTTCATCGTTGAACTTATTGGGATCAGACTTATAGAAGAGGATCCCTCTCTCCTCCTGATGATAAGAAGGCACATAGAAGGTGACGAGCAGCTCTACTGAGTTAACATCTAACTCATCAAGATCTTTGTAAAGGGCTCCTATATTCTTGTAACATGAAGAGTACTTTCCACTAGAGTTTCATCATCTTCTTCTTTTTAATTAGTGGGAATGAAGCTGCTTCTTTGTCAGAATTATCATTTTCAGAGTACCAGTTCTCTTACGAGGGCGAGAAGATGGATAAGTGGCATACATATCTTCATTATCTGCTTCTTCTTCTAAAGATCCCATCTCACTTCTGAAGTGTGGTTTCATAGGCAATAATGAAACCTTCTTTTGAGTAAGCTTGGTAGTATTAGCAACCTTCATGAGGGCATCATTCTTTGTTGTAGAAAGCTTGCCCTTTTTTGGTGTATCAACAAAGTACCATGCATTATCATAATTAATTTCATGCACACCTAATGGTTGAATTTCTCCATTTATGCGGTATACATCATCGTCCTTCATATACTTCAAACATTGATGCAAAGTGGAAGGAACCACACAGTTTTCATGTAACCATGGTCTCCCCAACAATGCTCTATAGGAAGCATCAGTGTTGATGGCATGAAACTTCACTTCTGATGTCAGCTTCCTAATATTGAAAGGGAGAGTAAATAACCCAATGGCTTTTTGACTATGTTGGTTGAAGCCTTGGACAATGATCCTTTCAGCTGATAAGTGATATGTTTCCAAAGCCAAGGCATGCAAAGTCTTTAATGTCATCAAATTTATGGATGATCCTGGATCCATGAGGATTCAGTTGACTCTTGTCTCGTCACAAGACCCAGTAACATATAAGGGTATATTATACTCCCTTGTCCCTAAAAACAAGTCTTTCTCCGAGAACTTAATCACCAGAGAACCAAAAGCATAGAGAGCTTCCGTCATATGAGCTTCAGTAAAAAAAAGCCTGGATCAATGTGTCCTTGAGCTCCTGCGACATCATCAACGCATCAAAGACACTTAGTTGAGCTTGATTTTTCTTCAAATAGGCAGCAATAATATAGTCTTGTGTCTTCGAAGTAGAGCTCTTCTATGGCTACACGATGTCTTCAAATTGCCTTCTCCTTCCCTTTATCCTTGGTGCCACGTGCTTGCTCGAGAAGCCTTCTCACATTATTAATCATTCGAGGCTTTTCTTCCTCATCTTGGTGGATGCACCCATTATCATGCCTTTCTTTGATTGTCAAGGTATAGCATGTACTCAACATTTCAAAATACTCCTTAGGTAGGTTTATGCCACCCGACTTGAGTACTTTATGTGACCAGCTCATGAAACCATGACAATCTTCCAGTGCATGCCCTATCAAATGATGAAAATGGCAGTACTTAGGATGATTATTCATGTTTGTTGTAGAATCCCTTCTCTTCTTTAGAAGCAATACCCCTTCCTCTACCATCTTCTGAAACAATTCTTGAATTTTATCTCTTCTTATGGACAACGCCCATCTCTTACATTGCTTAGAAGTTGAGGTGCTCTTCCTTCCTCCATGTCAACTCTTCGATCTCCACTATGTTGGGGATGTGTTTCCTCTTGTTGGAAAGAAGCACTCACAGGTTATTTGATTCCAGACTAGTTCCAAGGAGCATTACTATCTGGAACATGTGGTTTTCGATGAGTGAGATCTATGTCACATTTTGGATGAAAGACGGAATCTCTTCATATGACATCACCTTTCTAAGTATTTTATATTTAGGTGCTCTTCTTGGTTTCTCCTTTTGATAATGTTGGCTTGCTTAATAAGATTGCGTTGAAGCTTCCTGTAACCTCACATTCGTCATTCAAACCCTTTCTTTAAAAGCTTGTTTCTTTCTCTACTTTTTACTCACATATTGTTTCCCATATCGATCATACAGCTGCTCAAGTAACGAATCATCCTCATCCGAGTAGCAGAGTTCAAGCTCATCTTCATCATCAATATCATCCAATGCTTCTTCATATAAGGTAATGACTCTATAAGTCTCAATCATGGGCTCCTCATCTTGAGACTCGTCCAAATCTAAGAGCAGCTCCTTAACCTCATTAGGGAAGTAATCTCCTAATGTAATTAGGGCTCTCTCCTTTTGCTGATAATCTTCTAGGGAGTCAATATATTCTTCAATAATCGTCTTCCTATGATGGAATTAAGCGGGTTTTATCTGCTTATGCTTCTTTTTCTTGTTCTTGATTTTTTTTATTCTTCTTAACTTTTTGCTTGTGCTTCTCATCAGCGTCTTGAGCTCTTCGCTACTAGAGGCTTAGGTGGTTCACTTCCACTCTTGAGTGATGGTGGCTTTGGCTTGTTATAATTTGCTGGTGCAATGGCCTCTTTTACTTTATCAGTTGCAAAAGCCACATGCTTAACATCTTTTGGCTTTATTGCTTTTTCTTTATCCACTTTTGTGAGTCGCATTATAGATACCACCCTTGGACTAGTACTTTCCAATTTTTTGACATGAGAGATCAAATTTTGAAAAGTGTGAATGTCAGATGAACTAAGAAAGGGAGCCATCCAATTATCAATTTTACCCACCAATAGCCCACTGCTCGCACCTAATCGAGTGCCTGCTCATACTTGATGCTCAAGTTATGCCATCTCATCACATAATCTATAAACTTCTCATCCTTGTTCTGCCTTGTGTTAGCCAGATCAGCTATAGTAATTTTATCAATGACTCCGCCGAATCGGACGCTAAAGGAATCCTTTATTTGTTGCCATGTTTGAATGGATTCAGGTTGCAAGTTTGCATACCATTCAAAAGCCACATGAGTTAAACTAGTAGTAAATTATCGTAACAAAAGAGATGGGTTATTGCTTGTGTTTCCACATGTTGTTACAAAATGAGCCAAATGTTGATCAGGGTTCCCTAAGCCAGTAAACTGTTTAAACTTAGGAACATTGTATCGCTTAGGATAAGGCACTTGATCATGAAAGCTTGAGTAGGGCTTATCACCATCTCTTTTTAATGTGGCACCCTTAGCTTGCTTCAATTGTGTAGCAACTATTTTTGGTATTTCTTCTCGAGATATCATTGTCTCAAGTGCTGCCAATGATGTTCTAGCTTTCTCATGTAACCCGAGAACTTCTTCATTGTCTTCTTCCTCTTGAACAACTTGTGCAGATGGTGCTTGCCTATCAACCTTTGAATTTTCAAAGAGTAGATTTTAGACCTGATCACTTAAATGAAAGATCACACTAGTCAGAGATACAACAGTTTGCATCATAGATATGTGATCCTTTTCTGGTTGATCCAATTATTTCTTTAGTTTTGCAAAAAATTGGGTCTTTGTTCGATGTGAAAATAAGATTGTCATCTTCATCCTTACTTGAGTCATAATTCCTCCTAGGAAGAGTTTGGAACCCAGCTTAGGATAAGGATTTTGCCCTTTCTTGTACTGCTTGATTAAAGTATTCTTCTTGCATACCACTTGTACCAATTGTTATCTTCTTTCTCAGTCTAGTGAAGAAATTCTCTAGCTCAAGTCGGTGTTCAGACCCTTCGTTAATCACCTGTACAGTGTGTACTTCAAGGTCCACCATCTTTTCATCTTGTTTCCTTATCCACTAGAACTTTGAACCAGGAGTAGAGGGGGTGATCTTCTTGTAAGCTTACTTCTTCAGTAGTTCAAGCCTATCAAACACGGAAGCTCACGACTTTGAGAGTAAGTTCTTCTTTCATAGGTAAAACTCCTTTGGTGTCATCTTTTCAGTTTGTAGCTTCTTATAGGAGGTGTAGCTATTATAAATGTTCTTGGCAAAAGCTTCCTTCAACTGGTGGAACTTTGGTGGCTTGCCCCCTTTCTTCATGCTATTTTATTGGGATTGTAGCTCACCAGTTATGGAGTTCTCCTTCACCATTCAGAATGGTGTGAAAGAGTTGGTAAATGAATTAGATGAACCATTCCCTGAGTCTTGGAACGAGGCAAAACTCTCTTTCTCCTGGGGTGAGGGTATCTTCCTCTTGCTCAACCTTGGACGCCCCATTGCAAAGGACTTTGTTGGAATAGCCTTAGGCTTTTTGAAAATCCCACTCTCCTTCCCTCTAGTAGTGATTGTGAATGAAGGCTCTTCTTCATCCTCTCCTCCCTTAATGTTCATGACGTTTTTTGGAAAGGTGAGTCTGTCAAAAACGGATGTTTTAACAACAACAGCATCTTTTTTTACCTCAGTAGGCAGAATCATGTTCGAGTGACGTCCCTTTGATGACAAGCATGGGACATGGACCTCCGTTGGTGATGATGGTGTGCTTGGCACATAGCTAACATAGTTTGACATTGTCCCAAACTTGACCTCAACTCCTGCGACACACATGTAAATAGAAGCATAAGGTAACTTTACCTAGGTGACTTTCCCAAGGAAAATGGTGCATGATGCGGCAGCATTGTTGGTGTTGTCTGTAGGTGCCATTGCAAAAACCTGAAAAGAAAAACGTCACATTAACAGCACTCTAGTTGATTCATTATTTTTTTCTTTTTTTTTATTTCTCATTAACACTTTGTTTCAAAGATGGGAGAAGAAGTCATGTCCCGCGGGCATGCCAAACTTTGTGGGATACTTTATTCTTACCAGGTCTTTAATTAGGATTAACCAATTAAAGATCATGGATCACAAATCAAATTTTAATCATTTTTATATTTCAGATGATTACAGGTTCATCACTTCTATTAGGGGAAAGCCCCTAATATTAATTACCCCAGACAATTGCTGGGATCTTATCACTCTAACAAGGGAATTATCACGTGAAAATACATGCCAATACATAGCGGATAACAAAAATTTAATGGCAAGTAAACATGATAAAACCCTAATGCATGCCAGAACTAGGATTAAATTCTAAATAAATTGATAATTAAATGTTATACCTTTTTTTTATGATGATTCTTAATGTACCCTTGTTTGCCCGAAATCGAAAAGGGGCTGCGAATTGTGACTACCCTCTACAATCACGTACACACGAACGCCTCTGGGAATCAAGCAGGTATGCTAGTACCTCAAGAAACAACACTTGTTTCTTGGTTCGAATAGCAAGCACCCGAGATTCAAAAGAAAAAGGGATTGTAGGCGCGGCGGCGGCGGCTTCCGGCGGCGCGATCTAACGGCGGCGGCCAAGGGAGAAGAGTGGGTGGCGGCTAGGGTTTCTTGAGGGACAATCTCTCAATCACTCTATTTTTTCTCTCCTTTCATATTAGGGTTAGACCATCTATTTATATTGGAAACCCAAAACCCTAATTTATGAAAAAAAAAACCTTCACTCCTAATCAAATTAGGAATATCTTCTTTACTTGATTAATTAAACCATTTTAATTAACCAAATTTATTAGATTGGATCAACACTTAATAAGACCCAACCCAAATAAGTTATTCGCTCCACCTAATTTAGTTTTTTTTCACCAAAACCCTAAATAGGTGGTCCAATAAGTAACAAATACTGAACCTTGATCCTAGCATTCTTAGTGTACGATCCTGTAGGTCCATTTAACATTGGCAATGAGCTTAAACAATTTTAACGCTCATAAATCATAATTATTCTCTAGCAAGATAATACGATTACCCAATATTAAATGAAGGTCAATTTCAAGAATTAACGGAACTTATCGCAACCTCATATAATCCTTTGTCACTGAATATCTTAATTAGCGTAAGGCATGGAGCGAGTCACACTTATTTTAATGCTAATTAATTTCTTGATCTCTTAGTGAACTAACTAGGTTAAGTAAATGATAACTCTTATCATTTTCCTTGGGCGTGGCCACGCACTACTCAGTCTCACTAATCAAGTGGCCAGTGATATTTCATCTCTCTACAGAGAGAGACAATCCCTTCACTTCACTCATGTCTCTCAGCATGAACCACAACATGCCCAAATATACCCATACTTGCCACTCAATTATGAATGGCATTAGGCGTAAGTTAAAACATGTAAGGATTCATCCGAGATCCATAGTGATTTTAGGTCGAAGGATTTTAGTACAAGAATTGCTTGAGAAAAACGCTTATGACTTTACAACCATGTAGTGTTCTCAATAGCGGATCAATCCAAGTACACTGTTCCCTAACATGTATCTATGTCCTTTGATTGATATCCCATATCCTATAACCCGTAAAACAAGGCCATCTCATGAAAGACATACTAGTCTTAATTTATTTTCATTCCCATGAAAATAATCGACTAGGGACATTTAAAATATTGTTCTAGTTTATGCTTCAAGGTTTTACTATCCAAATCACGCATTTGATAACTTGAGCAGAACCAATATTCAAGGATATTTTATCTTATTAACTATGCACATAAATAATAATAGATAAAATGATGACTCATAATAATTATCCAAATAATAAGAGTTCATACAATGTATTGGGGCTAGGGCTTACACTAACAACAATGTCGTGGCAACCTCCAATTAAGAAACAAGTGTGAATGAAAATTACAGAGCAAAAATAAAATTAATTTTTTATATTGATTTCAAAGAGCATATGAGTACATAATTATGAGCGACAATGCAAAAGTATTAAGAGAACTATTTTTTATCATGCTCTTCGAACTCTTTTTTATTTGCATGATTTGGCTGATGCTCTTGACTTCTTTGCTAAAAGCATATTGGAAGACCCTTTTAGCTAGTGACTATCGCCTTCTTCGATTTTTTTTATGTGTGTTTGTATTTTGACACATCGCATAACTCTCAAGCTGCAGTCATTCTACATTTATGAGTTACCTACTTAGTCATTTTTGTTTTTTTTATCGCTGAAGACTTTGGCGCCTTATGCTTGTGAAATCTTCAGTTCTCTGACTTGTGAAACTCCTTAAGTCTTTGACTTCTTTGTGTCTTAAGACTTCAAAGTTGCATTTGTCTTTTATATGAGATATTTAGATTTTGACTTTTTGATGCTTTTGAGTCTTGACCATCAAATCTTCAAGTTATGGTCATCAACATGATTGGGTCATTAACTTGACAATTTTGACTTTCTTTTAAAATGAATTTCAAGCTGTAAACTTAATTTCCGTTAAATAAGTCATCAATTGAGATCTTCAATTTATCCTTGTGAATGAGACCTCACAATAGGTTTCAAGAGAATTTCTGTTAACATTTTTTTTCTACTCCAATGCGTGTCAGGAGACCTCAAAGTGAGTTCAAAGAGAAATTTTCATAAATTTTTAATTTACCCTTCCTTCCACTCCAATGAGTGTCAAAAGACCTCAAAGTTAGTTCAAAGAGAGATTTTTATAAATTTTGTATTTACTCTTTCTTTCATTCCAATGAGTGTCAAAATATCTCCAAGAGAGTTCAAAGAGAGATTTTTTATAAAATTTTTCATTTACTCTTCCTTTCACTCCAATAAGTATCAAAAGGCCTCGAAGTGAGCCCAAAGAGATATTTTCATAATTTTTTTATTTACTCTTTCTTTCACTCCAATGAGGGTCAAAAGACCTCAAGATGAGTTCAATGAGAGATTTTCATAATTTTTTTCATTTACTCTTCATTTCATTCCAATGAGTGTCAAAAGACCTCAAAGTGAGTCCAAAGAGAGATTTTCATAATTTTTTTTCATTTGTTCTTCCTTTTACTCCAATGAGTGTCAAAAGACCTCAAAGTGAGTCCAAAGAGAGATTTTTATAATTTATTTTTTCATTTACTCTTCCTTTTAATCTAATGAGTGTCAAAAGACCTCAAAGTGAGTCCAAAGAGAGTTTTTCATAATTTTTTTTATTTATTCTTCCTTTCACTCGAATGAGTGTCAAAAGACATTAAAGTGACTACAATGAGAGATTTTTATAATTTTTTTTTCATTTACTCTTCCTTTCACTTCAATGAGTGTGAAAAGACCTCAAAGTGAGCTCAAAGAGAGATTTTTATAACACTTTTCATTTACTCTTCCTTTCACTCCAATGAGTGTCAAAAGACCTCAGAGTGAGTTCAAAAAATTATTTTTATTTCTACCCCCAAGAGTATTAAGACCTCAAGGTAGGTTAGAAGAAATTTTATAATTTTTTTTTCTCTACCCCAAAGAGTGTCAAGACCTCAAGGTAGGTTTGAAAAATTTTATAATTTTTTTTCTTTCTACCCTCAAGAGTGTCAAGACCTCAATGTTGGTTTGATGAATTTTTATAATTTTTTTCTTTACAATCCCATGAGTGTAAAGACCTCAAGGTAGGTTTCAAGAAATTTTATAAATTTTTGTCTTTATATCCTGAAGAGTGCCAAAACCTCAAAGTAGTTTTGAAGAAATTTTATAAAAATTTCTCTGTACCCCTAGTAGTGTTAAGACCTTAAGGTAGGTTTTAAGGAGGTGCTCATAAAATTTTCCAAGAGTTCCTGCAAAAATTACAAAAATACCCCTGTGCATCATTGATAGTCATTATTTTCTCCCGATTTCATATTATAGCATCCCATGTCATTTTTTCACATCAACAACCCTTGATTTTTTTTTCTTTTTTTCACGAAAGTTCAAGATTTATTCAACCAAACCCCTTAAAGCTTCACTTTTCCATATTTCCTTTTTTTTTCAATCAAATCCTCCAATTTCTTCATTTTCACATCTTTGACCACTTTGCTAATAAACCCAACTTTTCATATTGCTCTAACAATTTTGCAACCAAACCCCTAGATTTCTCCTTTTTCACATCTCCGCTCAAACTTTTACAAATAACTCCTTTTTTTATATCTTCCTAGTGATATTTTTTTTACAAATTGGTGTTAGAACTCCTATATTTGCCATTTTTTTAGAAATTTTGCAGATCAGTCCTTGAATTTTCTATTTTTTGCATTTTCCCACCAACTTCACAAATAAATTCTTGACATTTTACACGCTTCTATACTTTCATAATTCTTGTGAATATTCAATTTTTTTTAACTGATAGCCTAAAGAGGTGATTCTTAGTAAATTAAGGCTTCATTCTAATCATGACATATAAGCATCAATTTGTAGAAAACTCTTAGATGTCTCATATCCTGATTATGACAATATATACATCTAAAATGACATAAACAAAAAAAATGTTTGATAGTAATGATTGAGCTTAAACATCATGTATGAGTGACATACACATTTTACATGCATGGTAACACAAGCAGTGCAAGTTTTTGGAAAGTTTATTCTTGTAATAAAGTATGACATGCCCTGAAGTGGAGGTAATCATCATGGTTATTGGGGAAAAAAGGCATGATGTTTCCTTCTTTTTAATGTCATAATGACAAATTTAAGGATGGGATGGCCTGAAGTGGAGGTAACCATCATCATCATCATCGGCCCGCCGAAGGAGAGGATGGGGTGTGAAGTGAGAAAATATGGGCATGAATGGAGAGTCAGCAAAAGACTTGTGAATATATGCATGCTGAACATACTATAGAAAGCAAGCTCTCATTGCATAAGACAAGGCATCATCTTAAGAATGTAAACATGTGGGGCCCATCATAGTTAATGGATTTCAAACATCATCCATCTTAACATGTAAAGACTTTCCAAGCATACATGCTACAAATTACGTATACATATACATCATGCTATTAACTTAACATTCAGAGAATCATAACCTTTTTAATTGGCCGACTTCTCCTTGTTTTCCTTCTGTTCTTTTTTTTTTTTACCCTTTTCTTCTGTTTCTTCTTCTGCAAGACAGATGAGCCTCCTGTCGCCTTCTCTATCTTCTCAACTTCTTTTTTTTTTCTCTCTTAAAACTTTCCTTCTCCTTCCCCAAGAAAAACAAAGATCTCTTCTTCCTCTCCTCTTCTTTGCTATCCTCTTCTTTTTTCTTTTTTCTTCTCAAACCTCTCTCTCTCTCTCTCTCTCTCTCTCTCTCTCTCTCTCTCTCTCTCTCTCTCTCTTTTCTTTCTCTCCTTTATTTTATGATCTTTTTTTCATCTCTATCACTCACTTGCTGTTGGTTGACAGATTTTTTTTATTTTCAAAATTTGTTCAAATGTCAAAATTCTTTCTTATTCACTCCTTTTTTTTATTTTTTTTAATCTCAAAAATTCTTTATATATATTCTCTCTCATTTTTTTAAAATTTTTATTTTATTTTAATTATGATTATTATTATTTTGTTTTCCACGTGACAATTTGTGGCGTCTTTTTTTGACCTCTTATATCTTTTTTATCTTTTATTTTATTTTTAAAATCATATATGAACAATTTGAAATTTAAAATGAGCAAAAATGGATGCTATTTTAATACTATTATTAGTAGGAGTAATAATAGTAATAATAAATTCTTGAAAAAAAAGTTTTAAAAAAAATAATAAATATTAGATAAAAATAAATCACTTTAGTAAATATGAAATAAAGAATGGATCCAAATGAAAAAAAAAAAAAAAGAAATCCCATGCAAGCACACGACCAATACTTCCATTATGTAATGGCCCAGGAGCATTTTGACAAATAAATGTACAATTAAAAAAAATTAGGTTCAGCATGAGAAATAACCCACTGAGTTTCATTGGACATAGTGTAGAAAAGCAAGCTGACCTTCATAAATATGCATTCATCATAAGTAGGTCACGCATGTTCTTCTAGTGTTCAGGGTTTTAATTTAAGGTATAATTTTGAACTTGAAGATAAAAAATATATATATTATTTTTTTCTGACAGTGATATCAAAGCCGATTTTTTTGAAAATAAATTCAAAACTGACATCATCGCAAAATTCTTAGAGTTACATATTGAAGTCTATGTTTACTAACTGACGTGGATGAAATTATTAATTAATGTGAGAATCATCTTTGGTGTTTAACTAATTCTCATCATATTATTTATCAAATTAGACAAGGCCAACCACAATGAACAATGATATCCAATTAAGAGAATAAGTGATTAAGATATTAACAGTGATTTTAACTATAAAAATTATCAAAATGCAAAAAACATGTAAATGATAATGATCTTTTGTCTATATTAGCATTAAATCTCTTGTGTAGAATGTTCATGTCATTGCCGAGGAGATGAGCTCAAACCTCAGGTCATGCAATATGAGAGTTTATGTTTATTGAAATATTTACTTCATTTTTGTGCATATCATTTACTTGTCTATTTTATCAAAATAAAAATAGACAAATTGAAGAATATACACAAAAGTCCATCGCTTTCATTGAGATCATATTTATATAAAATTAGTATCTATAAATAATTTAAAAAAAAAAAAAAAAAGCATACCTCTTAATGGGCGGGCCCTTGTGGCCTTTGTCTAAAATCAACAACAACAACAAATTAATTTCTCCCAAAAGTTAATCAGGTAATCTAAAGAACAAATGCACCAAATTTGTATGATCATGAGTCAACAAAGGGTTGGAGTGTTTTTGATCTGAAGAACAAACTATAATGACAACCATCCTTAATATTGTCGAGAAAATTTCTAAATACTAAGAGTCCGTTTGGATCACAGAATAGGAATGTGAATGGTAATGAGAATGAAAAAGTTGTTTGGTCGGAAGGAATAAATTTTGGGAATGAAAAAAGTGGGATAAAGAATTATATGTAAATTACTTTAATGCCCTCAACCAAAACAATAATAATATGTTATATATAAAATGCTTACATATAAATAAATATTATATATTATAATTATGGTAGTTAATTATTTAGAATAAATAATTTCTTTTTATCATTATTCACTTTAATTATTAAAATTAATTATTTTACATAATTATTATTATTTAAATTATTTTAATGTTGTATATGAATATTTAAAATTAATATTTCATTTTAACCAAGTTTATTTTCACAACTATTGCTCATATGAAATTATTAATATAATTAAATATTTTATATGTAATATATAGGATGGATATCACTCCCATAGCTCCTAAGTGAGACTTTGGCTTGAGAAAACATTGACAATCATACATATGTTCTCATTTAGTAGTACATCTGTGAATGGAGAAAAATAACCACATTATTTAACAATAACCACTGCCCACAATAACAACTTACCATAGTACAAAATATCATAATACAACTCCATTACATAGTAGTCATAAAAAAATACATCACTAATACCAAGTACTCATAATACATCCACTAATACCAAGTACCCATAAGCCAAGTACTAACAAAGTCCATAATGAAAAGTCCACAACCACACAATCACCAAACCTAAAACATGCATACAAATGTGGCTTACATATTAGGTGGGTGAAATGACATCCTTGCTAAAATCAAACGACAAAAACGAAGCTTTTTGTCATTCGGCAAGTCCCAAAACATGTCGAGTTCATTTTCATCTCTTTGCAAAAATTGTATTACAACTAGTGCTTCATCCTCTGATAAACCATCAATGTTGAAGACAACTTCATTTAGCAATCTTTTCCGTTCTTCAAACTCTTTCTCCTTTTTCATCAACCTCTTTGTGGGATGCTTCCGTAAGAGCAACCGTCTCGGCATTCTGAACCACGCAATCTGATATCGCCTTCAGTCCAGGCCCAACTACCTCCACAAATTGCGCTATTTTTTCAGAAATTACCTCAAGAGTTGGGTCATTGGCAAGAGCTTTTTTTTCTGCCGTTTAGATGTTGTGGACGCATTATTTTCTGAAGTCATAGGTGACGAGGGGTCAATAGGTTCTTGCATAAATGCAAAAAAATCATCGCTTGGAAGTTGAGAGGGCCATGTATTCTCCTCAAAACTAGTGTTTTCATGCATATACTGAGTTGCATCATCCCCCAAATCACCCCCTTGCATTACCATGCGCTCGATCTTTTGTGAAGACTGGGGCAAGTTCATTGAAAAAGGGAAAAGATTTCCCATAAAGTCCCGCAGCTTCTTTGTGATTCTACATTTCAATAATATAGAAAGTTAACATCAACGGTAAGAATTAAAGACCTTTACTTAATATGAAATTTAATTATAATTACCTTCACATACTCGTCATATGAGCTTTTCTCACACTCAATTGTGCTATTTTCATGGTTCCAAACAAAGCCACTAATGCATAGAAGATCAGCAATAGCTGTAGTCTGTCTCCTTAATAGTTTCACTCGAGACTCAATGTTTGGCATGGCCTTCAATGTAGTTTGTGGAATCTTTGCCTTAATCATTCTCTCCAACTGAAATAAGTACCCATTCCGAAACCCATTCTCACTCTGCCAAATAGCATCTGTGGATAGCACAACTAAGGCTTCAATTAGGGCCTTATCTTCTTCTATAGTCCAATAATGTTTGTTTTGTCCCCTTCCCCTATGTTGAGATTCTCCAGTATCCATTCTTCAAAAACCTGAAAACAATAAGTCAGTAAATGCCCACTGCATGCTGTACATAACAGCCTACAAGTTTTGTTTTTTTCCTTAATAATAAGACATGTATAACAGCTAGTTTGCCACACTAATCATCTATTCTATTAAGCCCTCTAATCAAGATTACCACAGTTTTTGTTGCTTCCACTGGCGTTTTTGAATGAGCTTTATCGTGGGATTTATCAATCAAAAAGTCCGTCAGGTTGCTGAAAAAAAATGACACATATGTCAGTTGTTTTCCACCATAATCACAAGAATGACATTTATTTAGACCAAAGGACATAAAAATCCTACTTTTTAAAGACAAATAAAACTTGGATGAATGCAAAATCACTCACATTCTATTGATACAAAATCATCATCAATAACCTGTGAGCAATGAATATCGTACTCAATAAAGGCAGTTGAAAATAAATTACCATGTATAAGAGGCAAACAAAGACAAGTTCATTTAAGACAACCATCAACCCTTTGGTTATGTCAGCATATCATAAAACATATCATTGCCAATTATCTATGTTTATTCAAAGATAATTGAATATCAAATTACCAAGCAATAATACACCAAAAACTGCCTCGAAATGCCAATCAATATAACTATAGAGAAAAACAAAACATAAAATTCGGTGCTTCTAAGGCTTCGAAGTGTTTGACTTGCAATATTGGAAATATATGATCCCAAAAGCAACTCATAACTTACATTTCCAAATTAGGTCGGATGTCTATTCCTCGAGAAAGCAGAAAAGATACACCTCCGAGGAATGCAATCAGTACAGCTCTAGAGCTTCCAGAAAAACCCCACTTCTTTGGAGCCAGCTTAGATGTTGAAGGAAATCACATGAATGAATTAGTGGTGAAATACAACAAATACCAAGAGAGAAAATTTCTGATTTAAGTCCTGTGGATATAACTAGTTAAAACTATAATCATATAATGCCATCGAATTAGCAAAAATAATCATGTGTCCATGGAAAAGTATGCAGACTGCTGGTCTTACAATTGTAAGCCACAAATATACAAAACTTTTGACATAGACTAGGAAACAAACATAATAAAAAGCCATGAAAAACCACACCTTCCAAACCAGTTGATTCTTTCAAAACAGTTGGAGTAACATTTCTTGTTCCATCTATCACTGCAATTAAAACAGGTATTAAAAAAAATAATATTTCAAGACTAAAACAAGCATACCATAAAATCGAGATCACATAATAAGGATTTTAGATTAAAGGAAAAACTTAAAAAACAGTTACATATGAATGCCAGCAACATGGTTTTACATATTCCAGATTAAAGGAAAAGCTAAAATGACAGTACCATATGAATGCCAGCAACATGAGTTTACATAAACTATTTTGCAAAATTGAATCCAATTTACAATAGATAATATTCAAGAAAAGTTTTATGACATGATATAGGACCAATTTAATTCAAAATAGTAAGCTTCACTTCACATAAATAAGAATGATAAATATACACACATTCCAATTATCATAAAGATTAAAACATAGGTAATAATTATCTAAAAGACATTTAGTCAAGTTACGAGATATTCAATTACTAGATATTCAAAAGACATTCAGTCAAGTTTACAAAAGCTGTGAATTTGACAACGTAGATAATACTTATCCAAAATCAATTACTAGAAAGACCACCACATCACAAGTTTAGTTTTGAGTACATAGATATTAAATATCGAAATCAACTTGATCGCCATGTATTAAACATGTCCACGGCCATGTCATTCCTAAATTGGGTCCATTCATCTGTTGGATCAACAGCTATGATGTTGTCAACATCATCTTCTGTGTTATCCCCTAACATTAAATTATCCACTTCAGATTCCGCAGGGTCTTCTTCCATCTCTCTCCGAATGAAGTTATGTAATAAGCAACATGCATTAATTATGCGCCTCTGAGTTGTTATATTGTAGAAGCCTGGACTCGCAAGAATTTTCCATTGAATTTTTAGAAGACCAAAAGTTCTCTCTATTACATTTCTCGCACTAGCATGTTTCATATTAAAAAACTCTTGAGCCGTGCGAGGTTGACGTCCATCGGCCCAAGAACTCAAATGATAACGTTGCCCTCGAAAAGGTGCAAGAAATCCAGGGCAATTTGCATAGCCAGCATCGACCAAATAGTAAAAACCTAACATACAATTGAGTATATGTCATTAGCTAATGGTTTAGGGACCATTTCATTATTAATAATAAATTACAAAAGTAATGAGAGCACATTTTATTTACCATTTGGAACCTTTAATCCATTAGGTTTTGTAACCGCATCTCTAAGAACTCAACCATCATGAGCCGACCCCTCCCAACCGGATAAGACATATATGAATTGCATATCTTGGCTACAAACACCGAGTACATTAGTGGTGATTTCTGATTTTCTTGTTCTATATCTTGGTCGATCAGCTTTAGGCACATTTACTCTGATATGTGTTCCATCTAATGCTCCAAGGCAATTCTACGTTGGGAAAAAAAATTTTATTACTTGTGAACCATTGCTATGATTATTTCATTAAAAAAACATGTGGGTTTGAATTAATACCTTGAACCACTTCCACCAAAAATCAATTGAATCCTAGAGGACAGGTTCTGGTTTCTTTAATAACACGCTATGACAAAGAGTGATTGCCTTTAAAACGGCATGGAAATGCCGACTAACTGTTTCAGCAGATCGGACAAAATCAAACTTAATTACTCTATTCTTGACATGGTGTGCCACAATATTCAAAAACATTGCGATCATCTCCTCAACCAAAACATTTCTTGTACCACACAAACCACCGGTAATGGTTAGCAATTGACATAAACTATGGATACAATGGCGATCCATGCGTAGTTTATCAATACACTAAATGTCTCTTTCATATACCACACGGCGAAAGTATTCATACTGTTTGCGGCGCCTAACAGATGTCATCTCAATCTCGTGTTGGACCATACTATTTCGTATATTACTCCGTTTTATTGCATATGCGGCAATCATGACATTCAGTAGGAAAATATAACATATGGACATAATATAATATAGTCTGATTCCTTCCATATTGTCCATATAACCTGGGAGCATATATTTAAAAAAAAACCATAATAAGATTATGAGAAATGTATAAAGGCATGAAGCACACTCACTAGTAATGATGTGCAAATACATGAAACACACACAATACTGACTATCCTATCTTGACCATAGAGATGCAAAAAAAAAAAAAAAAGAAATAGACATGAAACACATTGATTCTGTTCCAATTACAATTCATGCAAAAAAAAGAAATAGCAGAACTCTGATCCAACTCTAAGGAATGGCTTACAGACTTGGGAAATAGACTGAATCAAACTCTAAAACAATGTTTAGTGGTTGAACTTGGTTTGAAGGGCGAAAAGGGTCAGGTTTACTTCAAAATCTTAATTGAATTCTGAATAATATATCCCCAATCAGCTTCTTGTTATCTAAAACATTTTATCATGCAAGGTTGATTTTCAAGTCATGTGTGTAGGTCACAGTTGAAACCTTAAGTCCAATCATGTTTAAACATCTCTTAACAAATCCTGCCACTAAATGGATTGATTGCCTAAGTGGGCTAGTTTCATACAAATAAATCTATACTCTATAGATTTGCGTGCATGTACTTTATTATAACATAACTGACCATCATCATACATCACTAAACAGTAACAAATAGTTCTAATGAAAAAGAAAAGTAGATTTCTATGATTTATTATAAACACATGATTCATTATTCAAGCTTGTATGAAGAAGCTAACAAACAAGTGGCCCGAATTGATGAATTTTCTTTTCAAAATGTTAGCTCATCCATTTATTTGGCCTTGAATTGGTGATGTTCATTTTAAGTTTAAGGAAAAAAAAACACTTTTAAAATTTTGAAAATTGCTTGTAAGAAATGTAGGAAACATACACTATTTATATAACAAAGAATAAATGGTACAACAACTACAATTGACTCCTCACCATTATTATTGACCAAAAATTTCTTCACCAACAACCTTAGAAATTTCGAGATCTCTTCATCGATGAAGTCACATATGAAACAGACCCGTGTAGACCAAGGCAGAAAAACAAGTAACAATATGCTAATATTCAAAATTAAACAATGAAAACCTCCTAATTGACTATCAACCAATCCTATTTTAAATAAACCAAAACAGTTTTGAATAGAAAACATGTTGGGTTTATTTGTTCAAGTTGAGGGATGACCCAATATTAAGAGGAATGTACTATAAACCTTTGAATTCTTGAAATGTAAATGAACTTTTAATGTAGGGGCTATCTAACCTCGAAATGAGTTATGAATATCATAAACCTACAGAAACAATGGAGAAAATGAGGTGACACCTTCAGAACCTTGGAAGATAAGTGTTTAGCATTAATTCAAACATGGAAGGTATGTTTAACAAGGCAAAAATGACTCAAGAATGACTAGAAAACAAGAAATCACAGATAAATGGAGTGAATGTTAGAAGAAAAAAAAAACTTTCATGAGCACTGAAAACTAAGCTTTCTAAAGTTCTAAAGAATTAAGAATGAAGCACTTCATTGAAAAGTCTTTGAGAATTAAAGCACATGTAATTGAACACAAGCCAAACTCTACCAAAAATTTCATAATATTAAAAATGGATAAAGAGCACATACCTAAACTTTTTCAACCTGATATGCTTCTTCTCCGGTGCCTTTTTTCTCCAATGACCGTTTGTTAGGTTGGCTTCAAAAAACAAGAACATGAATATTAAAAATAAAAAACAAGAAAAGGAAACAAAAATTAAAGAACAATAACTCAATAAGAAGCTCTGAAAATCACAAACCGAGCTCCTAGATAAAATTTCATTGTAGTTGGTGTACATATGCATAATAAGAAGCTTGTTTTAAAACTTAAAAAAAAATTAATTAAAATGGAAATTGTAAACGGTGGAGAGGAAGAAGAAAGATGAGATTTTTGGGAGAGAATGGATGGAAATCTAGTGAAGGCATTAGATGAGAGATCTTACCGTCCTTCTCACTGACCCGAAGACAAATCCAAACGGTGGTGAAGCTCAGATCCAAAAGGCTGCGGTTACCGGTGAAAGAGCTGCCATTGAAACGGTGAGGTCGAAGACGGAGAGGAGAGAACCGCTGCGATTGGAGAGAAGAGAAAAGATGGGCCCTTGGAGACGGTTGTTGGAGATGTCGAAGACGGAGAGGCAGACGAGGAGACCGAGTTGGTCGGGGATGGGGCCGCTGAGGAGATTGGAGTGGAGGTCGATGACGGTGAGGTCTCTTGCAATGGCTGAGTTGAGGATGAAGCCAAAGAGGAGATCAGGTGATAAAGCAAGGGCAAAATTGACCAATGGGGCCTCAATCCAAGCATTACCCCCAATTTTCAGGGTAATGCCAAAAGCTTCAACAAGGCCATGTGATGCCTTTCTCCTTGGGATTATCTTAACAGTAGAAGCTACCCAAACATGGGTTTGAATGGGTGGGGGTAATGAAGCCCATACCCAGGTCTTCATTACCCCCATCCAAACGGACTGTAAAAGGGATTGGAATATATTCACTATTCATATATGTATATATATAATGTGTGTTTATATTTAGCAGATTTAATTTAGTATATTTACATATAGGCCATAATATCATTATTTTTTGATCTATATTGTAATAGTTTCATGTATGAAAATAATATATATATATATATATATTATGGGATCAAAAGACTAGAAACTCCGGCCCTCCTAAATCTATTTTCCTAATTTTCCTCTATCATCACATAATTTGAGTCTAGTTGACTTTGATATCTCCTAACTCTTTCCCCCAAAGTCTCATTTGGATATCTCCTTTGATTTAATTTGTTGGCTTTGATCCTTTTAATTTTAACTTTTTATTTCTTTTGGCATCTTGAACATCATTTGGATCTCAAGTTGTAATATCTAGATGTTTATGAATCAAAAACTTGATTTCATTTGATTTACACTTCCAAAACTTCAGCCTTTCATGCATGTAAAACTTTTAGGTCTTAGACTTGTGAAACTCTTTGACTATTTGATGTCTTAAGACTTTATAGTTCATTTACTGATTCATTTGAAATTTTCAAACCTTGATTCTCCCATGTTCTTGATCCTTACACATTGCCAAGTTATGAACTCTCACATGATTGGGTCACTAACTTAACTACTTTAACTACTTTAACTTATTTGTTTTTGAAATAAATCTAAAGTTGTAACCATAAACTTAATCTTGTTTAGGTTTGGTGTTTGAAGACTTTGGTATTTTATTCTTGTGAAGCCTTCAAGACTTTGACTTGTGTAATTATTTGATTTTTTGACTTTGTGTCTCGGGACTTCAAAATTACATTTTTTTTTAGATCACCAGCCATGACCCTCTCAAACTGTTAAGTCATTAGCTTCACTTTCTTTGAGATGTCCAAGATCTATCATTTTATTAGCTTCTATATCATCTCTATTAACTAATAAGAGGCCATTACTTTCATGCGGGAACTCACATTATTAGTTCATGAACTAATACATGGGCTTCTCTGATAGGAATCCAGCATCAAAAAGGACATTCATATGCACTAAATACCCATGATGCTCATAACATTAGCAGATTCATGGAAATAAATATTTACAAATTCTGCAGCCATGGTGTTATAGATCTAGTAATCTTGAAGCATAATAAGCAATAGATGAAGGATGTTACCTCCCAATGTTGGAGGAATTGGAACCGTAGCCATTGAAGAGCAATGTCAACTCCAAAAATTTAGCAGCACCCTGCAAAATAAGAGCTAGGGCTTCACCTGTGAACCCGTCTCCCAATCTCACGAATAGGTTTTGTTACCACCACACCCATCTCCACTTCACAGCATGCCTTTTATATAACATGACAATGGAGGGCACTCAAGTCATATGGGTTGACTTGGGTGTGAGATAGGGAATGGATCCAATTTGGGCCCAAGTTTAGTTAGTAGCAGTCCATCCCATAAATGGCCCCAATCACATGCATAGTAAATGTCCGAAAATGTTATTATGTTAGTCCATGAAAATAACTCAACATTCTCCCACTTGGACTATCATAATCAAACCATGAATGCTTTCGCAGCAACATACATAGCCAAACCAATCATACATAACCAACGCACCGAGAGGATGCATGGGTCATACATAATCAGGCGCTACTAATATGAAAGCATGACATTAGCAATAATGTGAATTCATCATGTAGTCACTCATAAAAACACCAAAAATACAGAGTAACATTAACACATATTCATAATATGCAGTGATATATCTTCGTGGTATGCATGGAAAAAAAAAAACTCAAGCAATCCTTGCAAAATTTTCATAAAACAGAAAACTCCCACTAAAACTAAGAAACTTAGGCTCCTAATAAACCCATACAGAAGATGTGTTCTTGAAACACACAAATAGGTAAGCCTTTAGTTAGTGGGTCTGCTAGCATTTTGCTCGTAGGCGTGTGATCAATAGTAATTAGAGACTCTGTAACTTTCTCTTTGACAAAATAGTACTTAATGTCAATATGCTTGGAGCGAGAAGTGTTCCTAGTACTTCGAGAGAAAGCTACAGCTGCGGAGTTATCACAATACAATTTCAGCGGCCTCGTAATGGAGTCTACAACTCCTAATGCTGAAATAAAATTCCGCAGCCATATAGCATGACAAGTAGCCTCATAACACGCCATATATTCTGCCTCCATGGTTGAAGAAGCTGTAAGTGTTTGTTTAACACTTTTCCATGAAACAGCTCCTCCTGCCATTATAAAAATATACCCAGAAGTGGATTTCTTATCATCCACGCAGCCTGCATAATCAGAGTCACTGAAACCAGACACTTCAAGAGTGTCAGTACGCCGATATGTCAACATAAGATCCTTGGTACCTTGAAGATATCGCAAAACTTTCTTAGCCGCTTTCTAGTGGCTTTGACCAGGATCACTCAAGTACCTACCAAGCACACCAACCACAAAGGAAATATCAGGATGTGTGCATACTTGAGCATACATCAGGCTGCCAACAACAGAAGCATAAGGGACTGTCTTCATTTGATCTCTTTCAACATCATTCTGAGGACGTTGTGCTTTAGAGAACTTGTCACCCTTTACAATTGGAGTCTTTACTGAAGAACAAGACTGCATATTGAACCTTTTCAAAATTTGATCAATGTACGTTCTTTGAGACAATTTCAGAATGCCATTGGTCCTATCACGAATAATCTGTATGCCTAAAACATATGATGCTTCAGCAAGATCCTTCATGTCAAAATGGCCAAATAAAAAATGTATATCACCAACAGATCAGTGTCATTAGAGGCGAGTAAGATATCATCAACATATAAGACTAGAAATATGTACTTACTCTCACTGAATTTCATGTATATACATTGATCAACAACATTTTCTTTAAACCCGTTGGCAGTGACAATTTCATCAAATTTAAGATACCATTGCCTTGAAGCTTGTTTCAACCCATAAATTGACTTTTGGAGCTTACAAACCATGTGTTCTTTCCCAACTACCTCAAAACCAGTAGGTTGGGTCATGTAGATATCTTCACTCAAGTCACCATTCAAGAAAGCCGTTCTTACATCCATTTGATGAAGCTCTAGGTCAAAGTGAGCTACAATTGCCATAATAACTCGTAAAGAGTCCTTAGTGGAGACAGGAGAGAAAGTTTCCCTGTAATCTATGGCTTCCAGTTGGCTATAACCCTTAGCCACTAGCCTTGCCTTATACCTTTCTACTTGGCCTTTGGCATCACGCTTGACCTTGTAAACCCACTTGCATCCGATGGGCCTACTACCTTGTGGTAACTCTACCAAACTCCACACTTCATTCTGTGACATTGAGTTCAGCTCATCAGTCATAGCATTCGTCCAAAGAATAGATTGAGGATCAGCGATGGCTTCCTTATAGGTAGTTGGAACAGAAGTGTCACCAACATCATATTCATGTTCTTGTAAGTAGACAATGTAGTCATCAGAGATTGCAGGTCTGCGAACCCGTTCTGATCTTCTTAAAGATACATCTTCTGCAACTGCATCAGGAGCTTCATATGCTACTTGCTCAATAGGTTCATTCTGAATAACTGCTTGGTACTGATCAACCACAGGGCCTTCTGACGGAGCAGAAGCTATTGCCACAGGAATTATGATTGGGTGTTCTTGAAACACAATTTCTCTATGCCCTTGGTTTAGACTAATATCATCTTCAAAGTAAACAACCCGATCTGATTCAATAACTCTGGTGGTATGAGATGGACAGTAAAACCTAGACCCCCTTGATCCCATACAGTAACCGACAAAATAACCACTAATAGTCTTGGGATCAAGCTTCTTGGATTGTGGATTATATGGTCTCACTTCTGCTTTGCAGCCCCAAACACGGAAGTGGTGTAAAGTAGGTTTCTTCAGTGATCATAGCTCATAAGGAGTCTTGGGAACAGACTTATTGGGCACTTGGTTCAAAATATAGGCTGCTGTTTTTAAAGCCTCTCCCCATAAAAACTTAGGCAAGGAAGAATTCACCAACATACATCGCACCATATCAAGAAGTGTGCGATTTCTTCTTACTGCAATCCCATTTTGTTGAGGTATGCCAGGCATTGTGTATTGGGCATCAATGCCACATTCCTGCAAGTACCTCGCAAAAGGTCCAAGATTGCGCCCCATCTCATCATATCTTCCATAATACTCACCATCTCTGTCAGAATGCACCACCTTGATCTTTTTCCCTTGTTGGAGCTCAACTTTTGCTTTGAAGGCTTTAAAGGTCTAAAGAATCTGCCTTCTCACAAATTAGCTCAACAAAGCCATAACGAGAAAAATCATCAATGAAGGTAACGTAAAACTTGTAGCCACCCATAGCTGGAGGAGTGAAAGGTCCACAAATATCGGTATGGATTAATCCAAGTAGTTCTGCAGATCTGTCAACTTTGGCATTTCTGATTTTGGCAGTAAGCTTTCCTTTATACAATCAACACATGTGTCAAAGTCTGTAAAGTCAAGATCCTGTAAAATCCCATCCTTTATCAATCTTTCCATTCTTTGTCTAGATATATGACCCAAACGCCTGTGCCATAAAATGGAAGATTTCTCATTCAACCTTGGCCTCTTTGTAGCAACAATAGTGTTAAGAGAAGAAGAACAAGCAAGGAGAGACAAATCCATTAATTCTAGTTTATAAAGATTACCTAACAAAAATCCATTTCCAACCAAGATAGAGTCACAATACAAAGACACTTTTACATTTCCAAATAAGAAACTATAACCAGTTCTATCCAAAATAGATACAAAAATCAGATTTCTCCTGATTGAGGGTATGTAAGCAACTTCTCGTAACTCCAAAAATTTTCCAGTGGTAAGCTGCAATTTCACGGTCCCCAAAAAAGCCACTTTTGTCTTTGTACCGTCTCCCATATGAACATATTGTTCTATGCTAGTTGGTTTCTTTCTGCTTGTCATTTCCTGCAAGGAATTGGTAACATGAATGGTAGCACCAGTGTCTAACCACCAAGTATTAGAAGGTACATCAACAAGATTTGACGCTAAACAGACATACACTAAAAGTTTACCTTTCTCTGAGCTAACCTTCACTGAAGGATTACCCTTCTTTTCCATTCTAGCCTTGAGCTTCCTGCAATCTACCTTTTTGTGCCCAAACTTTTGGCAATAATTGCATTTTCCTTTAAAACCCTCATTCTTAGGGCCATAAGAAGTCAAAACTGTTCCTTGCCCATCTTGTTTGCTCCCTATATTTTGCTTCTTGACGGAGTTGTTATCATTGACATTCTTTGGTGGATACTTTCTTTTCTGACCACTGTTATTGTGGCTTGTAATCATTGCCACACTTCTTGCCCTTCCTTTCTTCATGTCATCTTCCTCTTTGGCAAGAATAGTAGTCATCTCCTCTATGGTCCATTGCTCCTTTTGAGCATTGTAACTTGATCTGATAGAGTCAAACTGTGATGGAAGACTCCCCATGATAAACCACACAATATAGTCCTCATCTAACTCCATACCAATGGCTTTAATCTTGTGATAACAGGCTACAATCTTGTCAATGTGCTCTCTAATCCCACTAACACCATCATAAACAGTGGAATGTAGAGTGCTCAAGAGTTCATTCTTTTCATTCTTGGAGAACTTCTTGTATTTGTTGTTGATAGCTTCAAGAAATTCCTTAGCATTTTCCATCTTAGGAATGCTATCACGAATAGAGTCGTCCATGTGATACCTCATAATCATCAAGCAACACCGGTTTGAATACTCCAATCATCATAAAGCCTTTTATCACTAGCAGAAGTTTCAGCAGTGGATTTTGGAGGACATTCTTCTCTCAAGGCCAAGTCCAGTTTCATGATTGCAAGATTCATCATAAGAGATTCCATCCATTGTTTGTGATTATTCCCATTTAACTTCAAAATGGCAGAAAATTGAGGATTGCCTAAAGTCGAAGAAAAATACAAGAGTAACATCAACATGCATATAAAACACAATCATGTTATCCACTCTTTCTTCAACTTTCTTAAATGATCCACAAAAGTGATCACAAAATGCTAGAGTCCAATGAGGATAAAAAAAAATTGGACTCATTCACAGGTAAGACCAATACATTGAACATCACAACCAATTGCATAAATCAACTATCGAAAGGATAGTAAAACTTGTGCCGGTTCATGGTGTTCAATGAATTCTCTTCACCAAACTAAGCATCCTACCAAACAATGAATTCATCGATAGGATAAGTTCATTGTCCGTATGGATCTTAGTAGAAAAATTTATTAAAACAAGGTATTCATAATATCAACAAAATACATCAAATGCTTGGACTTACGAGAGGCAAGTTCACAAGCTAAAAGATGGGCAAATAATGGGCTGATTTTTCCTGATCTACAGGAGGGTCATCCAACCCAACTCGGACCTGTAGACAGGATCTAGAAAAAACACACTCCAAGGAAAAGTCAGCACTAAAAGCTTCAAGAAAACACTTAGAAACCTGGCTCTGATGCCAATTGATAGGAATCCAGCATCAAAAAGGACATTCATATGCACTAAATACCCATGATGCTCATAACATTAGCAGATTCATGGAAATAAATATTAACAAATTCTGCAGCCATGGTGTTAGGCCATCTCCAACCCAAAACTCTATATTTGACGCTTCAGTACTCAAAAATACATCTTCTACAGTGAAATCTTCTCCAACCATCATCTCTATTTTTAACTCTAAAATAGAATATTCTAAAAATATTCTTCTCCAACCACCATCTTTATCAATAAATTTAATCATCTTTAATTTTATTTCATTTTTAACCATTAAATTTAAATATGATACTATTTAAAATATATTTTTAATTTTTTATTAAATATGATACCATTATATCGTTCATGTAATTTCGTTAATTTTAATAAATTTATATTTCACAAATTATTTTATTTAATTATATATTTTTTATTAATTAAAAAATATAAAGTTAAATTATAAATTACTAATTTAATTAAAATATAAAATATAAATATAAATTAAAAAAAGAATTAAAAAATTATTTAAAACAGAATTATTTAAAACAGAATTAAAATATAAAATATAAATATAAATTAAAAAATAGATTAAAAAAATAAAAAATCAAAACAGAATTATCAAAAACAGGAAAAAAAAAAAAAGCGTTGCTACAGTGGCGCGCAAGATGTTGCGCGCCACTGTAGCTAATCCTGGATTTGGCGCTGGATTTGGCGCAGGATTGGAGTTAATCCTGCGCCAAATCAGGTGTAAAACTCCATTTTTAAAGCATGGTTGGAGAAGCTCTTATAGATCTAGTAATCTTGAAGCATAATAAGCAATAGATGAAGGATGTTACCTCCCAATGTTGGAGGAATTAGAACCGTAGCCATTGAAGAGCAATGTCAACTCCAAAAATTTAGCAGCACCCTGCAAAATAAGAGCTAGGGCTTCACCTGTGAACCCGTCTCCCAATCTCACGAATAGGTTTTGTTACCACCACACCCATCTCCACTTCACAGCATGCCTTTTATATAACATGACAATGGAGGGCCCTCAAGTCATATGGGTTGACTTGGGTGTGAGATAGGGAATGGATCCAATTTAGGCCCAAGCTTAGTTAGTAGCAGTCCATCCCATAAATGGCCCCAATCACATGCATAGTAAATGTCCGAAAATGTTATTATGTTAGTCCATGAAAATAACTCAACATTCTCTTCTTAATGCTGAAAAAAGCATTCTATCCTGCCGTGCAGAAGGGTTTTCTTTCATTACATCATCACATAAAGCATCATTTTTTTTCTTCTTCACTCAAGAGACAATCACATTTTGCATTGTACCCTATTTTAGCTTAAAATCTACAAAGGAAAGTCTTCAATGACTCCCCCCTCCCCCTTTGTGAGCATAAAAAAAGCAAAGGTGAAGAACTCTTAAATCCACCTTGTATCCTCATCAAGAGATCAAGAAAGTGTGAAGCCTTCAACGACCTCCATGTGAGCATTAAAAGGTAATAGTGAGAAACTCTCAAAAAAAAGAGTTCACCTTGCATTGGATCTCATCAATATGTCATAAAGAAAGAAGTAGAGGTCTATAATGAATTCCTTGTGAACTCTAAGAGGCAAGACAAAGGGAGGAGTCTGCAATGATCTCGTTGTGAGCGTTAAGAGACAAGAAATAGAGAGGAGTCTCCAATTAACTCTTTGTGATTGTCAAGAGGCACAAGTGAGAAACTTTCAAAGAGAGAGTCTACCTTGCATTGAACCATAGTGGGTCATAAGATAAGTAGAAAAAGGAGTCTTCAACATCAAAAAGCAATGCTAAAAACCTGATAAGAGAGAATCTACATTGCATTGGACCTTCACAGTGCGTTAAAGAAAATACCTTTTCTTCTTTTTTTTTTTTTTTTTTTTTTTCTTTTCTTCTTTTAGCATTTTAACCCCACTCGTGACATTTGATTGCAGGTTAGACCTTAAATTTTTCTTTCCATAAATTTCATGATTTATGCAATTCGCCCCCCTAACTTTTCACCTTTCACATATTTTACCAAATTTGGCAAATAACCTTTAAACTATTTACTCTCAACACTTACATATTTTGTAGCTAAGCCGTCAATGGTCAATTTTATTTTATATTTTTTAATAAATATTTAAAAAAAAACCCAAGATGTTCCAGAATTTTTAACATTTTTTTTTTTGCAAAACTTTACATCTAAGCACCCTGAGTTTTCACATTTTCATTTTTTTTAAAAAAAATTTACTAGTAGACCCTCAAGCATATATTTTGCAAATAGGCCTAATTTTTTCAAAGTCAACATGGCTCTCACTTATGTTTTAAATATAATAATACATGCCAGAAAAAATTCAAGGTTTTTTTAAATATAAATTATTTTTTAATTACGTAAATGAGTAATTTAAAAAAATACCAATTTACACAAAACGGTGAAAAATTCACCGTTTTGCGTGCATTCACAGAAAAACAATAAAAAGATTTACGGTTTGCAGTGTTTTTTTAATTTATATATATATTTTTTTATAATTTTATATTTTAACCCTTTAAATGTTTTTAATTACAATAATGTATTTTTAGTTTTAAATATAAAATTTTTATGTTTTAACCGCGGAATAAAAAGTCACAATGGCCAAATCTGCACTTTTTAGAACTTGCACCTACCAGGACAGTCTAACCTACAACTTTCAGAAATTATGTGGCAAATGAATAAATAACTTATAAAGGTCAAAAGTATTATGATTAAAACTTCAAACAACAACAATCTATCTCATTAAAAAACCTAGAATACTTGAGATCCTTCCCTATATAACCCCAACTATTATATTTTGATTTTTACCCTACTCATTTTGTTTAAATTCAAACCACAGTTATATGAAATTATTACTGTCTAATGTGGAATACTAAAGTGGCAACAATCAAATCTGTAATGGTAAGAATTATGACAATCAATTTTGCATCTGCCATAAATTATGACAGTCAAGCCTGCAGCCTACAACAATCAATCAGATAAAATGAAGGTGAACCACGTAATAATAAAAAGTCATAACGGTCAAATTTGCACTTTTCAGAACTTGCACCTGCCAAGACAGTCAAACTTGTAACTTTCAGAAATTATGTGGCCTAAGAATAAAAACATATAAAGGTCAAAAGTATTATGATTAAAACATCAGCCTACAAGAATCTATCTCATTCAAAAACCTAAAATACTTGAGATCCTTCTCCTATATAACCCCAACTGTTATGTTTTGATTTTTACCTTACTCACTTTCTTCAAATTCAAACTCTGCAATATATTCCTCTTATATAAAAATGACAGAAAGATAACTTGTTCTAGTTTACTACAATGGTTCCATTACAACAAGTGAAGATAATGCCATATATTGTTTGACAATCAATCTTATTCTACGTGGAAAAAGATATCTCTTTAGGATTTTTAAAGAGAATCATTGAAGAAAACATAGAAGCAGTGAACGATGAAATGGTTACACATATCAAATACAGACTCCCTATTTCTTCTGGCAATGGAAGATTTGCTATCAATCATTTAAATTGCGCAACGATCATGATGTTCGACTGAAACCAAAGATTTCCTGAAATTCAAGTTCTTGAACTATACGTGGAGCTTAATGCTGCTACTTTCACCAGTAGTTTCTCTCAACGACACATCAATAGAGTTGAAAGGACGTCCACATACTGGATGGCATGGAATTATCAACCATGCAATATTTGGTTCACTCCCTCATAACCATCAAATGCACCAGCATACCCCTTGTCTGGAATACAAGCACATACGCAGTCAACTAACATACATCAAGATAGTGGAACTAGTTATTTTCATGATACCCATGGAAATGAAGCTGGTCACTATAGGAGCTCTAGTGGGGATAAGTTTGATAGTGAAAACTACATAGAGAATAACGAGGCAAGTACTAAAAATCTTCATTCATAAGATTGCAATTTGGAAGATATCTCAAGGCGAAGCGCAGATTTTACAATGCTACTATTTGAACCTCTAGCTCATATAAGGGCATTAGATCTATTCGAACCTCTAGCTCATATAAGGGCATTAGATTTGGAAGGAATGTTCACCCCAAAATTTCCAAACCATCCTTTTTTTAACGCTAACAAAAGTGGATGGGTAATAACAGATGAAGAAATACATATAAGCATGCAATTAAAAACCAAAGATGATGCCATCATTGAAATTAAGCATTATTTCTTGCAAAAGTGAGTGGATTACAGTGTGATCAAGTATGATCCAACTTCATTTTCAGGAAGATGCAACCTGTATGGTAACGGATGTCATTGGAGGGTTCCTGCGTCATTCAACAAGAAGAAGTAGATTTGACAGATTACAAAGTACAATGGCCCTCAAACTTGTGCGTCCACAATGATCTCCTAAGACCATTCTAAGCTTTATTCCAATATGATTTGTAGACACATACTGGCTTTGGTTAAAGAGAAGCCGAGCATCAATGTATTTATTTTAGTAGCAGAGATCATAAATCGATATGGGTATACTCCAACATATAGAAAGGTATAGATTGCTAAGTAGAAAGCAGTTGAAGCAACATTCGGTAATTGGGAGGAGTCATATAATGAATTACCAAGATGGTTATCGGCTTTGGAACAATTTGTCTCTGGGATAATAATTGATCTCCAAACTCAACCGGCATATAACAGGAGCCACATGGTACTTGATACATGTGTATTTCCTAAACTTTTTTGGAGTTTTCCTTCATGTGTGGAGGCTTTCAAATATTATAAGCCAGTGGTGCAGATAGATGGCACGCATCTATATGAAAAATATAAAGGAACCTTGATGATGGCAATCACTTAGGATGGCAATAAAAACATCCTTCCTATCACATTTGCTAATGTAGAAGGAGAGACTCTAGACACTTGAAAATTCTTCTTAGAGCATTTTTGAGCGAATGTGACGCCACAAGAATGAATATGTTTCATCTCTGATCAAGGCCATCAAAGGAGCATTCCGAGCAATTGGTCGATCAATGCACCCTCCACATACCTACCATGTTTATTGCATTAGACATATATCCACAAACTTCATGCGTCTTTACAAAAATGAAGAAATGCAACAGATAGTTGTAAATGCTGGTAAATTATAAACCCTACATTTTACTAGTTTTAACCATATATTGCTTTTATGTTTTCGTGTTGTCTTACTTTTTTATGGTGTTTAATTCAGCCTACTTAAGAAAACAACTCAAACTTTATATATATATATATATATATATAATTTACTTGTTGTGGTTCCATTTGATCGATTAACTTTCTATAGAACCTAACATTATGGTGGTTACTCCGTTTGTCATCATCTACTTGAATGTGTGTTCACCTAAAAGGAAGAATGAGTTAGATGATAGTCTAAGTAGTTTATTGGAAAATGAATAATTATTAAAAAAATCATTCTTTCCTGAGGGCTAGAGGAAATAACACATTGGATTGAGTTTGTGGAGATATGCTCGAAATTCCATACCATGGCCAAGATTGAAATAATATCATGGATCCACTAATATTCTTGATGTCTTTGTTGCATGCACGGTATAGGGAACTGTATAAGATAGCTAGGCATACTGATCCCCAACTATATCTTCCGGTATTTGTGAAATCCTGCAAAAGTGGTAACTACTCCAAATGAACCCTGTTTTGTGACATATCTGCCATTAGGACTAGGGATGACAAAATGGGTTGGCATGTCATGTTCATGTTGTGTTGACATATGATTCTAACATATTTGTCCATGACAAGAACACTACACAATTATTAAACGGGTCAATTTTTAGAACACGAACATGACACGACACGTTTATTTGTACCTATATCTTTGAAAATACATTTAATTATCTATTGGCGTCTAAAAGAAATATTTTAATTATTCACATACTGTACACACAACTAATATTTTTAATATAGAATTATCAAAAACACCTAAATATATCTTAACAACCTGACCAGAGTTGCTGCAAGGTTTTAGAAATGTTTTAATTTTATTAACTTGGTTTAATAGAAACATATATGAGTAATTTTGTGGATTTTTGAGAATATCATATAGATCATTAGGAAAAATAGTTATTTCAAAATTCAGTGCTCAATCCAAATATGAGATTTTAATAATAATAATAATAATAATAATAATCAGAATGAACCTAGAAAATGAATTCCAAAAAATCAAAATTTCCCACTAAGAAAACATTTTTCAAAGACTAAGATTCCCTAATGACTTGATTGAAACTTATAAGCTTTCCATGCAAAAACTCTATTTGATGACATAGCAGGCTCACAAGCTCCCTTCTCTTCAACATTTGAATAGAATCCAAGGCACTACCACTACCACAAAGAATCTAGTAATAGTTGTTTGGGTAATGGCAATCTTGAGGAGAATTTTACAAAATTCCTAAAGGACTAGAACATAATCTAAAAATCAAACAAATGCTATATTCTTGATATTGATTGGCCCTTAAATTTGTAGATATATAAGACATTCTACTAAGGGCTAGGATATCTATTCTCTCATGAACAGACAAGAAGAATAGTTTGTGATTTTAAGGAGATCTTCTCCATCAAATGGTGATCAAATCAATGGATACTAGAGAGGCATCCACTGTTTCTCAGTGACCTTTTTGGTTAAGCTCACAAAGGCAATTACAATACAGATGTTAGCCAATTGTCACATATATATGTGATTTAATAGGAGAGGATAAAAGAGAATCACTTTATTTGGAGATTATCATCAAAATAGCATGTCTGCAGGCTGGCAGTTGAGGAACCTTGTGAATGCCTAATGCTCTGATAAAGCTGAGAACCATGTAAAAAGTTATCACTTTACCACTTTGTTGATTGTTCCTGTTTCAATAAAAAGTATGTACTTCATTTAATAAAAAAAAAGAAAAGGTTAAAAAAATAAAGTGAAAACAAACACATTAGTTTAGCATAATATACCAACCTGGCAATCTCCCATTATTCAAAATCACCCAGCACAAATAGTTTGGCAACCATATTGTCTTCTACAACCTACTTCAACATTATCTTCAAACAAGGAACAAGTTACAAAGGATAAACAAGAGCAATGACAAGGATATGCAGATTTTCAAAAAAGTTGATGTCCATGAGCATAAACATACAATGAAATCAGAATTAGGTAATTAGCTCACATAACTCAAAATTAGCTATCTAAATAAAACACAAATCATGAAAAGATATAACCACACTGAAAGTTGAGCACCATGTATATTTTTAAACATTACAACTTAAACCAGTGCTTCATTTAAACACAAAAAATATAATACTTGCAGCTCAACATTGATAAGCCAATCATCAACTTGTTTCAACAATTCTTCTTTTGCTTTCTTCTTCTTCTTCTTCAATGCAAGCAATGCCTTGTCTTTTCTTTTCTCTCGAATAAGATCTTTCACCACTTGCTTCTCATCCTCAATCACAGTTTTAAGCTAAAAGCAAAATATGTTTAATAAATTGAAGCAGAATAACAAGGAAAACTACAAAACTATCTTCACAAAAATTCAAAATCACCAAAATCAATAACATCTAGTGTTAAAAGCATTCAGAATACATCAAGACCAAAAATTTCTCTCAATTGGATCACAAAATATATGGATTCTCACAAATAATCGAAGTAGAAGATGTGGACATCCTTCTCTGTCGTTGCCATTATTAAGCTCTATCATGGTTGCCAATTCTTCCACCTTATTTTGCAAAACACCTAGAATATATATATATATATATCAAAATTATATTGAAATAGCACAAAAGTAAATAGAACATACATAAAAATATAATACCTTTTAGTCCATATATCCAATATTGAGTACAAACCAATGCTTCAACCACATCAGGGTTCAGTGCACTTCTATATTGGTCAAGAATCCTTCCTCCAGTACTAAATGGGCTTTCAAAAGTAACGATCGTGATAGGAATCATAAGAATATCATAAGCCATAGATGCAACACTAGGATATCTAAATTAATTCCCTTTCCTATATGTCAACACATCAAGTTCAATCTTTCTATCCAATCTAAATTCATCTAAGTATAGCTCAAGCTCACATTTCTGCGGAGTAGCTTCATCACTAGTAGCAGCTTAAAAAATCTTACAAAAAAATTAAAAATAATTTAGATTTCAGACTCAAATAAAATATAGTACCAAAGAATATTAATAAATACCTTCATCAAATCTTTTGAAGTATTGTCCTAGAAAGTTTCTGATGCATTATGAATTGTTGAAGCTAAACTGGTTGATCTAGATGTCAATTGAGATACATCCATATAATTATCAAAAATAGACTTAAGATCCCACCGCAATTCTTCCACCATAGTTTTTCCCTTCTCTACACCATATATCATTTTATAGCTTCAACCCACAAAATGAAACTTATCTCGAGGATCCATAATTATAGCCATGACTAGTAACTTATTGAGATCTTCCCAATATTTCTTAAATTTTTCAAGCACCACAGTAACCATAGAACTCATGGACTCATCAAAGCCATTCACCTCATCTTTCATTTTTAATTAAGCGGTCACCACTAAAGAAAAATACATGTTTACAGTTGGATACTTTGAACCAGAAAATAGATTGGTAATGGCATAAAAGAGAACTAAAAATTTCTTAATTTTATCCACTTTCTCCCACTCATCTCTCGATGGACAACGCTTGAAGTTCGACTCACTCAATTCTAAATGCATGAATACACGATGATAATAAAGTGCACTTTCAAGGATGATGTAAGTTGAGTACCATCTAGTAGGAACATCTTGCCTTAATCCTTTTTTGCTATCAAGAGAACTATGAGCAACGCATTCAAGGAACTTTTGCTTCCTAACTTGAGAACCTTTCACATAATAAATACATTCACTAATTTTAGTAACACAAGAATCTATGCATTTCAATCCATCTTGAACCACTAAATTCAAAAGATGAGCCCAACAACGCATATGAAGATACTTTCCACCATATACAAGTCCATTTTTGTTAAGTAACTGAGTTTTCAATAAACTAGCATAAGTATCATCTGCAGAAGCATTGTCCAATCTCAATATGAAAACCCTTAAATCAATCACCCAATCATATAAAAAATTGTGAATTTTTTCAGATAACGAGATCCTACTATAAGGAGGTGGCATATAATAAATGTTCAAAATTTGTTTACGCAAAACCCAATCCTTATCAACAAAGTGAGCAGTCAAACATATGTAACCATCAGTAGTTAAAGATTATCAACAATCAAAAGTCAAGAAAATCATTCCAGGTGACACCTCTAGCGTACTTTTAATATTATGTTTTTCCCTTTTAAACATCTTAAGGCAATCAACCTTACAAGTATATCTAGTAATAATATGCAAATCAGGCTTCAAATATGTCAAAACAACTCTAATTCCTTCAAACTCCATAAACTGAATGGGCAAATCATGCATAATAAATGCACCAGTCAACAAATCTCTAAAGGTTTCAACATCAAACTTATTATGAGACAAAGACATAGATCCAGAGCTAATGAGTAACTGACCTACATCACATATATCTTTTTTAACACAAGTGGAGATGTACCACTTCATGTTTCCTGCCCCATATTTTGAGTTGGTGAGATAAGTTATTCCACAGTGTTTGCATTTGCACCTCCTCTTTTTATCAAGTTGCTCTAGTAGGATATCAAAATGGTTCCACACTATTGAAGTAAATTTTCTTTTATGAGCCACTCTTTTTTTGTTGTTGTTGTTTCTCCAGGAGGAGGCATTTCCTCCAAGTCGATTAAATCATCATTCTCCTTAATATTTATGGGGGAACCATCAATTTCACCAACATATGGACTTGAAGACATACTTGCTGCAAAATTAAAACAATTTAATGACAAAAATTATAAGCTATTCAAGAATAACAACAATCAAGGATATGAAAACAAGAATTATAAAACCGATCTAAAAAGAAAGGAGGAAAAAAAGACATAAGCACTCAACATTCATTCAAATCAAAGAAAAAACAATCTATAGATCTAACTGAAATGGCCTCACCCTTGCAGGGGGCCACTGAGGTCTAGTAGATGTTTTGATCCTAGGTGGTGTTGCAGTGCTTAGGGATTTGAAGGGCTTGATTGATGTCAATGTTGAAGTTCTTAAGGAGATCATGGTTGGTAAAGAGGAAGCAAAGGCAAGGGAGTTCATTCTTCACCACCTCCTTTAGCGGTCTGCAGCACGTCGCCAGTGGTGTGTTGGTGCTATTGAGGTATGCCGTATAGGGCACGAGCTTGGATATACATGATGGTGTCTAGCTCTACATAGTGGTCGACACAACCATTATCGCCATGAGGAGCGCTATCGCCAAGAAGCTCGCCAGTGGGATTGAGAGAAGAAAGCTTGTTGAAGGGAAAGGCAAAATAGCGGTGGAGAAAAGTTACGGTTTGGAGAAAAAAAGAAAGGTTGGAGACTTGGAGTGGATTATTGGATTCTCATGTGATTTGAATCAAAAGTGTAGATGATTTTGGAGAAGGATCATATGGTTGAAAGTAATCTAGCTCAAAAGTCAAAAGTTTATATTTGAAAGTAAATTAATAATATTTATTTAAATTAAATTATTTACAAAAATAAAATTAATATAAACATTAATATAGTCTAGGGCTGGCAAAACTCAATGAGTTATAATGATCATTGAGTTTGTTTGTATATTGAAAAATTATTATTTAATAATTAGTTAAAATAATTTTTTTATATAAATTTCATACATAAACGGAACCATGTAATTTTATTAGTTGATATGATATTTTAATTATATAAATCATATAAATATATTTAATACTATAACAATTGCATCATATGAGACATATGCTTACAAAAAATGGGTTAATCATGTCATAAATAGTATCATGTTGACACGCAACGCGTTTATCCATTTGTGTTAAGCGGGTTAATCGTATCATAAACGGGTGACACGTTTATGGCACAAATTCATTTAATTTTGGCGTGTCATAAATGTGTCGACCCGTTTATGACACGAATCCATTTAACCCAAACCCAAACCCTCCTAAGAACATGTCGTTTCATGTCATGTAAACATGTCGTGTCCAAAATTGGCACCCCTAATCAGGACATATCCAATGAGCCTTAGCATATATGCATGTGCACAACACTCAATCTGTTGTGCACTCGCATCATGCGGTAATACACCAAATGTTTCTTGGAGCCAAGTGAGGGTTATTGTTTGGCCTTTCCTTTGCTTTGGAGGCAGGACAACACCGAGCAACTCTTGACATAGATCAATCCAAAAGTCAGATGTTGGTCCAATGACTTCATTTCCATTAAGAGGTAACCCAACTAACAGTGCAACATCCTCTAATGTAATTGTTGGTTCACCACAAGTCAAGTGGAATGTGTGTGTTTCTGGCCGCCATGTCTCCACTAATGCACTAAAAAGACTATAATCAATCCGAAAATGATGAACTTGAGCTGCATGCTAAAACCCAGCTTCTCCTAAAATGCCCATGATTTGAGTAGGTGGCTCAGGAATAGAAATATGTTTACACCTTAGAACTAGATCAGGCTGTAAATTTTTTTTAATAATTATTTAAAAATAAATAAATAAATAAATAATAAAGAGGTCACATGAAATCTAAGTATTAAATTTAGTATGTTCAAACATTGAGTAAATAAAATTAGATGTATGAATATCATCTGCTAAGCATAAGCATTAAATTTTGCATGTTTAGAAATTTCAACAGAAAATGAATTAAACAATTCTATTAAATACTTGTCACTTAAAGTTACTTGTGTATAGGATCGCTCACATCAAATGGAGACCCCAGGAATTCCAAACTTTGCTTCATTGCACGACTAGCTCTTCCGCATCTTTGGCTTGGAGTTGTAATAACCCAGAAAAGAAATTGATGATTGATGTTAACTCACATCAGAAGCAACATTTTCATGTGCATGTGTGTGTGTATGTGTGTGTGTGTGTGTGTGTGTGTGTGTATTAATGATCATTGAAATAGTAATATACACAATTTTTTGGATATATTGAAACCAGCAATGTAAGTGTAGGCTTTCATGCTACATTGCTGGTTTCAATATATCCAAAAAATTGTGTATATTACTGTTTCAACGATCATTGATATATATATATGATATTTTCGTAAATTTTTTTTTTAGGGCAATTATATTGGAGCAAACTACTCCCTTCATCATAAATAACAAAACACCAGATGTTAGTATTGCTAAAGGTGTGATTGAAGATGATATACTTCCTGGTGACATGGAGAAGCATGGTTAGTGTAGCTGCGGTATGGGCGGAGGCCGGAGAGCATGGCGTTGGAGCAGCAGCTAAGAAGAATGGAGGATGGAACAGGACAAGCATGCTACTGTACCATATAAGATGGAGAAGCATGGGCATCTGAGGAGAAGAGTTAGTGGGATGTCAGTTAAGTCTGTTGGTTTTGAATAAGGGAAATGAATTAAATATTATTCATATCTCTTGGTTATGTAGCCAATAGTTAGGTTTTTTTGTGTTCGTTTGTCTACCTACTTTTGCTAAGACTATGTGCTGATTGGTTGGGTTTTTCATAAGAAAAGTCTTCTTTACGCAGTGGTTTATAAGGTTGAAGGCTTGTTTAGTCTGAGAATGCCCTAGCCAATAACGAGAACTCCAACTCATGTTTAGTCGAAGATTGCCCGGGGAATTAAAGAGGAAAAAACAAATCAAATTTTATTTCATTCAAAACTGAACTTTCATCGTCGTTAAGGCTTACATTAAATAGACTAAGAAGAAATCCAAATAAAGACACAAAAGGGAAAAAAATCAAAAATTTGCCAAAAATAGCAAATCCTCAATTGATAACAAGAAAATAAATTCAAATCAAAATAAAACTATTACCAAAAACAGCGAGCCAAATATGGATTAATATCCTAAGATATGGTCCAATCAATTATTACCAAAAACCGCAAATTTGAGAATTTTGAGGCCTAAATGATGGAATTTGGCCCAAATTACCAAATTGACCCTAGTTAGGTCACGTCCCATTTCTCCATGTAGGCGCAAGCTAGCTCCTCTTTGCGGCCCGCATCATTCCCCCAGGCTAAATAGAATTCACCCTCGAATTGTCATCATCTGAGGAATCACCATAATAAGGCACTGAGTGTTTGACATTGAACACATCAGCGGTTCGAACATGGCTTGGTAGCCTAAGTCGGTAGGCATTGGGGTTGATCTTTTCGATGATTTCCACAGGCCCAATCTTCTTAGTAGACAACTTGTTGTATTCTCCCACAGAGAACCTTTCTTTAGTAAGGAAAGCCCACACATAATCACCCACTTCGAATTCGAGATGCCGACGCCTTTTATCCGCATCCTCCTTGTACTTTCCCGTAGCCTGTTCTAAAATGGCCCAAACTATTTTGTGAACCTCTTGCAACCCGTCCACAAAGTCTTCCGCCTTCCCATGTAGTCTGGTCCTGCTTGGTACTGGAAGCAAGTCTGGAAAGGACTGAAACCCATGCTGCGGTTGATTGCATGATTGTCAGCAAATTCTGCTTGGCATAGTTTCTGGTCCTAACTCTTCACATGTTCCCCAACTAGACATCTCAATAGGTTTCCCAAGGATTTGTTGACAACTTTCGTCTGGCCATCCGTCTAAGGGTGATATGCACTGCTAAAATTTAATTTGGTGTTTACTATTTTCCACAAACTCCACTAGAAATGACTCAAGAATCTCGTGTCCCTGTCAGAAACAATGGACAAAGGATGGCCATGCAAACGATATATCTCGCGGAAGAATAGCTGAGCCACGTTCACAGCATCTATGGTCTTCATGCAAGGGATAAAATGAACCGTCTTAGAGAAACGGTCAACAACTACAAAGATGGAATCATTACCTCACTATGTTCGGGGTAAATCCATCACAAAGTCCATGCTAACATCAGACTATGGTTGACAAAGAATCGGAAGCGGCATGTACAACCCTGCATTGGTGGTTGCACCCTTTGACACTTGGCAGATTCGACATCTTTGTACAAATCGTTCTACCTCCCTTCGAATAGTTGGCCAAAAATAGGAGGCTTAAACCAATTGTAGGGTTCTATCTTGCCCGACATGATCATCGCCATGGAGCTCTTTAATGATTAGGGCTCGTAAACTACTATCAGGGATGCACAACTGATTTCCTTTGAATAAGAACCCGTCATTGAGCAAAAACTTGGTCTCCTCCCCACCTTTAACTCTAGCCAGAACACCAGAAAAATATGGGTCAGATGCAAGTAATTCACTAAATGAGTTAAATCCGGGTACCTCCACATGCATTCTTGTTAAGAGGGTCTTTCTTCGGCTCAATGCGTTGGCCACCTTATTTGTCACTCCGGATTTGTGTTTCACCATGAAAGTAAAATTCTCCAAATAAGCCACCCATGAAACATGCATTGCTGACACCTTATCTTGCCGATGTAGGTGCTTCAGCGCCTCATGATCTGTATACAATATAAACTCTCTGTGAAACAGATAGTGACGCTAATGCCTAACAGCCTGTACGACAGCATAGAATTCCACATCATGCGTACTGTACCACATCCGAGCACCTGATAGCTTCTCACTGAAATAGGTGATACCCTACCATGAAAACTTCGAACCTCTGTCAGGGTGGTGGGTCATGGCCACTGCTTGACTGCCTCTACCTTGGACTCATCTACTTGTAGTCCTTCCCTCGAAATCATGTAGCCAAGGAAGGATACCTTGGAAGCCATAAACACGCATTTCTTTGCAGCTGCAAAAAATCTCTCCCTGCGAAGTACTTCAAGAACCTCCCTTAGTTGCTCAAGATGCTCCTTGGGGTTAGCACTATAAATCAAAATATCATCAAAATACACAACAACGCACTTGCCAATAAATGGCCTCAAAACCTGGTTCATCACCCGCATGAAGGTGCTTGGTGTGTTGGATAACCCGAAAGGCATGACCAGCCACTCGTAGAGTCCTTTGTGCGTCTTGAACGCCGTCTTCCACTCATCACCAGGCCTAACTCGAATCTGGTGGTACCCGCTCTTCATATCCAGCTTTGTGAATATGGTTGCCCCACGGAGTTGATCAAGTAGATCATCAAGACGGGGAATAGGAAACCTGTACCTAACTGTGATTTTGTTGACGGCTCGGCTATCCATGCACATCCTTCATGAGCCATCCTTCTTTGGTGTTAGCAGGGCCGGGACAGCGCAAGGACTCAGACTCTCCCGAATATGCCCCTTCACTACCAACTCCTCCAGTTGCCAACGCAGCTCTTCATGTTTGCTTGGACTCATTCAGTAGTGGGGTCGGTTCAAGAGAGCGGTGCCATGCTATAAGTCAATTTGATGCTAGATATCCCGTAATCATGGCAACTCATTAGGAAGTTCTTCAGGAAATACATCTTTGAATTCATCAATGAATTTCTTAGCAATCTCCGGGATTACCTCTTTAGTAACAACTTCCCGCCCTATTAATGCAAATACCATCTTCGCCTCCTCTATCTCTTCCTCAAATTTGGCCAAGGTCAGTAGATTAGTACTGTCCCTGACAGGGCTTGATTGAGATATATCCCTCCTAGGTAGTAACACAATCTTGACCCCATCGTTGGTGAAGCTATATGTGTTGGTTCTTCCATGATGTACAATGCTCCGATCGTATTGCCAGGGTCGGTCCAATAGCAGGTGACATGCATCCATTGCGACCACATCACATCAGACAGCATCTTTGTGCTTTAACCCAATGGAAAAAGAGATCAAAGCGCGCCGAGACATGGTTACCTCGCCCCCTTTGTTGAGCCAATCAAGCTTGTAAGGCCTAGGATGCTCTTCAATCGTGAACCCCAATTTCTGAATTGCTGTTGCAGAGATAATGTTCTCACAGCTACCTGCTGCATCACAAAACGACATACCTTACCTAAGATGTTACATGTAGATTGGAAGATATTGTTCCGTAACCAATCTTCTTCAACCGCTCGTGGTGTTAGGTAAGACCTCCTAACCACCAATTCAGTACCCACATCTCCCCCAATAATCTCCTTAGCCTCCGGATTATCAGGTTGATCTTCCAAGGCCACTTCGTCTTTGTCTTCTCCTTCAAACTCTGCCGCATTAACAAGAAGGACCTTCTTCCCGGTTGCCTTTTTACATTCAGAAAGCCTATGTCCTGATTCTCCACACCCAAAGCACCAAAAGGTGCTGTTGTTACTGCTAGCCTTGCCGCTTTGGATTGTAGCCCTGCCATCACTTCCTTCAGCATGATTCACGCCACTAGAGGAATTGTTGTTGCTACCAATGCTACTATGCACCCAAGAGATGCTAGAAGTATGCCTTCCTTGCTTCTCCACCTGTAGAGCCCTCTGATGTGCTGCAGATACGGAAATAGGATCAAACATGTTAATAGTATCCTGAATCTACATCCTCAATTTTCCAATGTAATGCGCCACCAGCTGATCCTCCGTCTCCTGGATGTCTCTTCTAGCCATAAGTTGGTAAAACTTTGTGGTGTAATCATCCACCGACTTGGTACCTTGCCTCAAATTTTGTAGCCTTTGATACATCAACCTCTGAAAATTGTAGGGAAGGAATTGTGCATGTAGATTCTTCTTCATCTTCGTCCCAGGTACAAATTTTTGGCTTCCCCAACCAGCTACGTGTAAGATTCAATTGCTGCCACCATGCAGTGGCTCGGTTTCGAAGCCTGGTGGCTACTAAAGATACGCGCTTAAATTCCGGTATGCCTTTGAATTCCAAGATTTCCTCCACAATCACCAACCAATCGAGGAACTCCTCTGGTTGTAGGCCTCCATGGAATTCAGGAATCTCAGTGCGCATTCCCGTTTCCCATCTTCTCTGGTCATACTCTGCAGGACCTCTCTTGTATTGAGTCACCTCCTTTGTAGGACCAACATTAGTTTGAGAAACGTTTGGTACCTGATTACTCATCATTGCCGCCATCCTTTGGGTCAACACGTCTATCATGTTCTCAAATCGTTGATCTATTAGTTGTACCAGTTTTTGGTCCAACTGATTAAACTGGTCGCGCTCATAAAGAATGCCCAGGGAATTAGAGAGGAAAAAACAAATCAAATTTTATTTCATTCAAAACTGAACTTTCATCGCTGTTAAGGCTTACATTAAATAGACTAAGAAGAAATCCTAATAAAGACACAGAAGGGAAAGAAATTGAAAATTTGCCAAAAATAGCAAATCCTCAATTGGCAGCAGGAAAATAAATTCAAACCAAAATAAAACTATTGCCAAAAACGGAGAGCCAAATAGGGATTAATATCCTAAGATATGGCCCGATCAATTATTACCAAAAACGGCAAATTTGATGATTTCGAAGCCTAAATGATGGATTTTGGCCCAAATGACTAAATTGGTCCTAGTTAGGTCATGTCCCACTTCTCCATGTAGGCGCAAGCAAGCTTCTCTATGCGGTCCGCATCACTTCTTTGCTTTATCTAAACATTGACTGAGAAAAACCCAATACCCTTTCTCTTGGGCATTTCCTCAAACACCTACATTTATACCACGCATTTCATCAAACACTTTTGTTTTTTTCTCTCGTTTAAGTGAATCCAGCACCAACAAGTATACTATGGCTATAATTTATATTATGATGATGATAAAGATATGAGTCTTTATTATATGAAATGAATAGTTTCAATGACTATCATGAGAGTTTATAATAACACATGCATTATGATAAACAACTACAATTATGGAATTAGGTTGAGAGAGCATGAGATATTTATATATGTTTTAGTCATTAGAAGAAATGGGTAGATGTTGGTTGAAGAAGGAAAGAGCGAGAGGTCAAGAAGATGAAAGTGGGGTTTAGTATGATTGAATACAGCTTGATATCGGAGGTGTTTGTGGTGCTCAAGGTGTCATTAGCCAAAGCCAACCAAATACAGCTTATAATTCTAGAAATTGATAATATAAAAATTTTAAAAAAAGTATGGAGATAACACTTAATCTAAGAATCGATATTAAGATCGATATGGGTTAGTTTAGGAGGACTTCACGCCACCCATCGCTACTTATCTTTTTTTGTTAAAAAAACAAAAATAGTACTAAATCGAAGAGTTAATATCAGGATTGATATGGGTTAGTTTAGGAGGCTCTGGAACTCCACGGGTAATTTTTTGGGGAGGTCACCGTGTTTTGGCCAATTTCCACTTTGGTCACTATTTTTCAATTTGTATCAATGAGGTCATCGGAAATCAATTTTAATTCAACGGCAGGTCACTCTTGGTTTTCCGGCTAAATTCATCTGATGTGGCAACCGGAGTTGCCACGTCATATTAAATTAATTATTTCTAAGACCCAGTTGGACTGAACACCTCAGCTTTGGTCCAAGTCAGCCTAACTTATCCCAGTCAGCATGATTAGTCAATTGCCAAGTCATCATCATCTTCTTCTTCTTCTTCTTCCCCTCTTTAAACTTCCTGATTTTCGGCTGAGTTAGACCTAAGAGGATTCAGTGCTTTTCGACATGTACAGTCATCATCGTTTTTTTCCCCTCTTTTAACTTCCTGATTTCCAGCTGAGTTTGGTGAAGAGAATTCAGTGTTTTTCCACAGTTTAGCGCCGACGGGGTGGCAAAGCAAGCAAAGTGAGGGCATCGTCAGTCGGAGTTGGAAGCTAGGGCATGTTTAGAGGGAATTCACAGGGATTGACTGCATAATTTTTTTTTGAGTTTTTTTCCTGTCTGTATGACCCATCCAGCCTTGTGAGCAAGGTGAAGAGAATGGCCATTTGTGCAGTGATTATTTTATCTTTTTTTTTTTGTGCACGGGATTGAGCTATGTATACTGTATACTGTTAATGTTATTATGGAAATGGAAAAAAAATACCAAAGAACTATCATTGTTATAGGTTTATAGCTTTGTGAAATGTAATTGAACATAATGGTTTTACTCTGGATGTTTAAATGGTTGCTATCAAAAGGATGAGTTGCTGCAAATTCAGACTATTGAAATGAATTCAATTAAAAGACCTGATAACAAAGTCAAAGCTGGATGCATACAACTAGTTTCTGCAGTTTACAAAATTGGATGCACACAACTAGTTTCAATCCATTAGTAACATAACAAAATTGGATGTATACAGCTAGTTTCTGCAGTTTACAATGGTATTTTGACAAAGTCAACAAATCGAAACCTGGACAAGTTTTAAACAATTGAGAAAGGTAACAAAGAGAAGAGGACACAGCTTTTTCATAACCAAAGTTAAAGCTGTTTGGTCCCCACTGCAGTGGCCCATACACAATTTTAAATCAAAAAACATGTAGCACAATGCGGCATCAGAAATATTTAATAAAGTCATCTTTATCGATTCCCAGTTGAACTGCTCCCTGGTGGAAGCCAAAATTTCCTCTTTTTCCCTACTTCAGCTGGCTTGCTTCTGTCTTCTAAATTATTGAGCACAGGTGGTCTTGATGGGAAATGCTTCCTTGCCTGACTCTTGGATAGGGGTTGATTTGTCGATCCCATTGTGATTTGGTGAGTGTTTTGGTTCTGATGTACCTGTGTTTCATTGGAAAAAAAAAATGTATTACCAGCAGAAAATTTAAGTATGTCATCAAGAAAATAGTAAGCATCAATGACCTATTCCAATAGATACCTGTGCTACTTGTGCAGCTGCTTCACTCCCAGTTGCTGTAGGACTTTGTTGATCTTGTGCTGGGCTGTGGATGACCTGGGTAGGTGGTCTTACAGGTATATTCTTCCTTGCTTGGATTTTGGAGAGGAGTTGGTTTTTCCTTCCCATTGTCACAAGCTTTTCCAGCTTTGACCTTGCATCTGCAGTTGTTGTTGCGGGGGTGGTTTCAAGTATAATTTGATTCAGATCTGCCTGTATTTCATCAGGAAAAGTAAATGTTTCAGAATTAAAAAAATGCTATGCATCACTGAAGCAAGTAATCCAATAGCAGAACTTCTATTACTTGTGTTGCTGCATGACTCCCAGTTGATTTAGGAATCTGGCTATCATCTCCTGAAATGTGATGCATCTGATCTACATCTGTTCTGATTCTGACCTGAGGAGATGGTCTTGCAGGTATGTGCTTCTTTGCCTGTTTTTTGGAGATGAGTTGTTTTTTCCCAGCCATTGTCACAATTGTTTCCAGTTTTGATCTTCCATCACTAGCTGCTGTTCTGGGGAAGGTTTCATGACTGATTTGACTCCCCTATAGTTTTCAGACCATCAATTTACCTCAGAAATCAAGAAAGTAAGTATAATTTTAATGAAGAAAGATTTCATCAATTACCTGTGTCATTTGTTCAGTTGCTTGATTTCCACTTCCAGTAGGCATGTGGACATCATGTGCTGGATTGCGGATGTCCTGGGGAGATTTTTTTACATGTCAGTAGTAATTAAAAATAGCACACAAATTGCCTTAGGTAGGTGATTAGTAATAAACAAAAGCCCTATTAAAGAAAATACCTGTGGGTGTAAGGTGGGTGTCTGTTCTGCAGGTGTGTTTGTCTGAGCAGGTATGTCTCTCATCTGCAGCATGTCATTATAGTAAAAATGCAGGGATATATCATCGCCATATCAACATGTCATTATAATTTTAAGTTGAATACCTCTGCAGTTTGAATGAAATGATCCTGAAGTACTTCTGGATCAATTATATCCATGTGATCTATGTGATGTCCAGCTTCCTGTTCAAAACAAGACAATGCTCTTGACATATACTACCAACGAAAGTAAAAACATAAAGTTATAGGTGGTCAGAAGTATACTTCTTCATTTTGTTGCTCTTCGATTGTTCTATGCCTCACTTCTTCATTTTGTTGTGTTCCAGTTGTTGTGTGTCTCTGCCAAAAATAGGTGTCATGTAAGAAATTAAGAAATCATATCCAAACAATGCTCCTGAGTATATTAAGAAATTTTGTACCCACTTGCGAGCCATGAAATCTCTTGTTGTGCCCAATTGTCCCACAAACACTGCACTTCTTGTTGTGGCCTTTCCTACTAACCTTCCCCTTTGTGTATCCTTCTTGCTCGTCAAGTGGATCCTTCCTCCTCATGAAGGGTTTCCTGCCCCTATTTATGTTTGCTGGTAATGGGGGTATCATGGGACCTTGAGGACTTTTGGGCCAGCAATTGGAGTCTTGGGTGGGGTTCAGAATATGATTATAAGTTGACAAGAAATTGTGGACAGTGTAGCAGTCATCTATGTAATCTTCAAGGTTTTTCTTGTTGTAATAAAGTGCTGAAATTGCATGGGAACATGGTATACCTGTCAATTACCACTTCCTACAGCTGCAACACTTATCTTTAGTGTCCACAATAAACTGTCCATCGAGACAAACAACCTGGTACTTGTCACCACCTGACCAAGTTGTTCTGCAGCCCCAACTAAGCTGTTTGGCTTTCTCCAATTTTTAACAATCTTAGGACAATGTTGTGTGGTGCATTTTTTCATCGAGTCTCTTTTTTTTTGGATTCTAATCATGAGTTGTGTCCTAATGGCCTCATTAAGAGTAACTATGCCTTTGGTCCTAGCTTCCAAGATCATAGAGTTAAAACATTCACATAAATTATTAAGCAACATGTCACATTTAAATTTCGATTTGAAATGTGACCTGCTCCAATGCTCAGGGGCAATATTTTTCATGAAATTGTATGCCTCCTCAGATTTATCCTTAAGTGCTTCCATTGCCAGATTAAATGCAGGGATATAACTACTCCTAGCATAAGCCCACAACTGATCCTTTAGGCCCTTACCTCTAAACCTTCTTCTAAAATTGGTATGTATATGCCTTACGCAAAATCTATGTTCACTGTAAGGAAATACTTCCTCGATTGCATTTAGAAGGCCCTATGGGTAATTTATGTTTTCAAATAAGATCCCGTAACCAGCAAACAAACAGGAGAGGTAAAACATCAAGGATAAACAAGATAAGTTAATAAGCAGGATCAACAAGATAATAAGGAAAGCTGTCAAATGGAACAAAATACCATTGAAATTATACACTTACCTTCTGCCTGTCACTCATGAATGCCCAGTGATGAGAGTTACATATCTCCAAGTCCTCAGCCACAAGTTCTAGAAACCATACCCAGTTTTGGTAGTTCTCCCTGTCTACTACTGCCCATGCCACTGGATATATGCAGTCGTTCGCATCAATGCCAACAGCTGTGAGGAGCTGACCTCCATAATGGCCCTTCAAGAAGCAACCATCTACTGAAAGTACCTGTCTACATCCTGCCAGAAATCCTGCTCTGAGTGGGGATAAGCACACATACATTGTGGGGATAAGCACACATACATCCTACCTTCTTGTTGTTTTTCAGGAACTTCATGCTGTGAATGAACTTGTTCTGATTCATGATCAACTTCATCAGCATCTTCAGGATCTTCATCAGGCTCTTCATCTTCAAGATCTTCATCAGCATCTTCATCACAATCTTGAGCAGTATTTCCAATAACCTCATCTATACTTGCATTGTCTGCTGATTTCTTCTCACAAGTAGGACCACCTATCTTAGATACCTTCACATACATGCTTATATATCTGCTCGGACCCACATTTGAAGCCATTCTAAGGACATCTGAATCAGTTCTTATTTCTGTCACACCACTCCTATTTCCACAGACCCAAAAACTACATCCCTCTGTGTAAATGTTCAACTCTCTGGCCATATGATCAAGCTCCAATCTGGATAACAAATCAGCATCACAGAAATCTACAACACCTGCCGTCCTATATTCACTCCTATTTTCAATGTCACCCATCCCATAGAGCATGTCTATTGAGAAATATTCAACAAATGGTACTGGACAACATCAAAGCAAAATGTGTTAAAAAATTTCATCAGATAATAATAACCCTAAAATACAACCCATTCAGAACAATTGACAACCCATTCAGAATTAAGTAATCCAGATAATGGTACTGGACAATATCAACTATCAACTATCAAGTACCAAGTACCAATAAAATCTTACCCATTCAGAACAATTGGCAACCCATTCAGAATTAAGTAATTTCATACCCTATTCACAACAAACCTAGTCCTAAACATAAGCCTTAGCAACCTGAGTTAATAAATAAATAATTTCACATATGCTTGTTAGCAATTAACTAGAAAGACTTACCTATATTTAATTAAAAACACTGACTATATGAGCCACATGAGCCTTAGCAACCTGAGATAATAAATAAATAATTTCGCATATGCTTGTTATCAATTAACTAGAAAGACTTACCTATATTTACTTAAAAAGACTAACTATATGAGCCTTGGCAACCTGAGCATCACAGAATTTAATTAAAAAGACTAACTTATATGAGCATCACAAAACAAATCTAGAAAGACTTAATTATATATACCTCATTAGAAGTAAGGTGTTTTACCTACAAATTTAAATTACATACATTTTGTCCACTCTAAGCATCTCAAATCTCAAATTGTAAAGTGCTGATTCATCACTTACATTTCCAATTCACACCCATTCATAATTAGGTAAATTGTAAAGTTTAATTCATCACAAGAGAGGAAACCCCTCAAAAATCTACATCATGCGAAACTGGAATAAAAACAACTTTGGATGTAAATTACCCCATAGAATCCAATTTTAACATGTTCTTTCACAAACTTCTGCCAAAAATTTGGACACCTTCCACATATTTAATTACAGAAACACATTCCCACTGCCGCTTCATCATGCTCATATCAATGTAACAAAACAAGGACTAAAATGACTTACAGAATATTGGAGCTTCATCCTGCGCACGTCTTACCCGCCAACTGCTCGCCATGGTCTGGAACGATGGACGCTACCGCCTTGCCCTAACACCAATCTTCGAGGAATGCACAGCTTAGACTTCCTCCCTCCCTCTTCCTCTAACCGTTTCCCCGCAAATCACCGGTGATCACTTTAGATGAACGAACAGCTTCTCAGATAAACTGCTCTAATTTAGGGATTGTGGGGTCGGGCTTCTCACAATATAAGGGAAAAAAGATGATGACTTGGCAATTGACTAATCATGCTGACTGGGATAAGTTAGGTTGACTTGGACCAAAGCTGAGGTGTTCAGTCCAACTGGGTCTTAGAAATAATTAATTTAATATGACGTGGCAACTCCGGTTGCCACATCAGATGAATTTAGCCGGAAAACCAAGAGTGACCTGCCGTTGAATTAAAATTGATTTCCGATGACCTCATTAATACAAATTGAAAAATAATGACCAAAGTGGAAATTGGCCAAAACACGGTGACCTCCCCAAAAAATTACACGGAACTCCACATCACCGACCCATCACTACTTATTATTGCTTTTTAATTTTTGCTATAATATTAGTACACCTTTTTGCATTTTTAATTATATAAATTCCATAATATAATATTGTATTATTTAAAATTAATTAAAGACAATATAGGAGCCTATAATTTGTGATATTACCATTATAATGTTACAATATGCGTATCAATAAGTAACTTGTTACTAATAGCATAATATAAATATTAAGAGAAAACAATTTAATATTGGTTGCCATATACTTTTGATTTGTAATGCTATTAATGGGTTACTATATATTCATATTAATATGTTGACAAAATAGTTTATCATTTATAGTTTTCTAACCCAATTTTTTTTAAAAAATTATTATCAAAATGCAAAAAATCAATAAAATTTTCTTTTTAAAATGCCATGGGTGCCAACTGGGCATTGATGATTCTATGGCGATTTTGCCAATAATAAATAAAAGAGGGGCTAAATAAGAAAAAGCCAATAAGGAATAACATAATATAGATATTATGAGAAAATAATTTAATATTGGTTCCTATATGGTTTGAGTTGTAATGATATTAATTGGTTAGTATATTACTATTTATATGCTAACAAAATAGGTATCTGTCAGTGTCATAGGTAACCCATTAATACTATGTTGCTAAACTATAATACCATTAATATGTTAACAAAATAGGTTATCTATTAGTATTATAGGCATCCCACTAATACTATACAGGCAACATAGAGCTTTTTTCTCACTTAGCACCTTTTTATTTATTATTGTCAAAATGACCATAGACCCATCACATCAATGCCCAGCCACCACATGATTGGACTGCTGAATAGGCATTTTTAAAAAAAATTAACTGATTTTTTGCATTTTAATAATAATTTTTTTAAAAAAATTTGGGTTAAAAACTATTAAAAAAACAATTTAAATAATTATAAAAGAAACGAGAGGTTAAATTGCAAAAAAATCTGTAGTTTTTTTTTTAGAATGCCCAATCAACACATGGGTGCTTATTGGGCATTGATGCAATGGCCATATGGCCATTTTGACAATAATAAATAAACTTTCCCTATTTATTTTATAATTATTTAAATAGCTTATTTATGGTTTTTTTAATAATAATTTTAAAAAGTATTATTAAAATAGAAAATGTTATTTGAAATTAAAATTGTTAATATTAACATGAGATTTATTAAAAGAGAAATTATTTTAATTTTTTTTATTAATATTTTGATTATTATAGTGGCAATTAATGAAGTAGAAATTATTTTAAATTATTTTATTATTAGTAAAATATTAATATTATAATTGGAATTATTTTAAATTATTTTATCAAGGAAGTACCAAAAGTCCCCATCAAATTTCATTTATTCCTAGTAGTCCCTTCAAGTTTGCAGCTTCCCACAAGGTCCCTCCTTTTGAAAATATTATTTTTAAGTCCAAATCATGGTGAGGGGTTAACAGAGCAGTTATAATGCGTGTGAAATGACCCTAATGCCCTCATTGAATATGGCGATGATGACACGTGCGAAATGACGACGATACCCCTCCTTTTTCCTTGGAAGGCGCGTCGGTAGTTGGCGCGGTGAAGTGTTGGGATGCGCGCAGGAAACTCTGCCTAGCGGCCGCAACGTTTGGGTTAATTCTTATTGCGGTGAAGGCCGTTGCCGTTCTTCTTTTCTGCTTTCTTCTTCCTCGCGAGACATTTTGGTCAAGTTCTCCGGCGAGTTCCATCAAGGTATTGACTTCTCCGGCGAGTTTCACGGGCAAAAGGAGCATAGAGGTGAGAAAGAGTTCTTGTGTATTGTTTTGTGGTTTGTTGTGTATAATTTCTTCTTTTGACTGTGTGTTTGCATTGTTGACATAGAATAGAAGATGGCGACCACACTTGTAAACGCGCGTTGTTATCTTGGCCTTGTTGTTGAGACGATTTCGAAGTTGAAAAATCATATGAACAAGTGGCATTGGGATATCCTCCGCCAGACGCCGTTCGGGCATTTCATGGACGTCGCTCCCGTGCTACAAGAATGAGGGGTTCTAGACGCTGTACTGCAAGTGTACAATGAGAAGAAGCAAGGCTTTCAGATAGGGCAAAGCCTTCTCGTGTTCAGAACCGAAGATGTCGCTCTAATCCTAGGTCTCCGTTGCGATGGAGATATTGTATCCTTCAAGCACGAGAAGGATGAATCAAACTTTGAGAAGAAATATCTACACAAGATGCATAACCACCATCGCGACACCATTAAAGACAACCTACTCACATTTGTCCGGTGCAAGAAACACGAGGACGAGCAGAACTTCGTGAAGCTCCTGGTGGTCTACTTTATGACGACGATCATGTTTCCCAACAGTGTTTTGCATGCGCCCACGTTTGTAGTAAGGTACGCTGATGATCTAGCGTCACTCGGCGGTTATGCCTGGGCCCATGCTACACACAGGTGGTTAATGGACGATATCCCGACGACAGCCACTCGAGTCCAACTCCGTTGTAAAGGGAAGTCCACAACTGCAGGTTACTTGAAAGGTTGTTCTATTGCTCTCATCATCTGGTTCTACGAGGTGACAGGCAGCGTGAAGAAACAAAGAGTAGGAAAGACACCTCGTATAATGTGTTACGGGGAGTCTAGTTTCATCAAGACAGCGTCTATCGAGCCGCTATTGAAATCAATCAAAGGAAAACAAGTAAGTTATTTATATATTGATGTGTAAAATGTGGATGAAAATGGTTTTCTGTGTGTACTATGATGTTCCTGTGTATAATATGATGTTTATGTGTATCTAATCATGTTCTTGTGTATATTATTAGTTTCATTTGTATAAAATTAAATTCCTGTGTATAATATTGTGTTCTTGTGTATAACATTACGTTCCTGTGTACATTTCCATATTTCCTGTGTATAATATTGTGTTTATATGTTAACGTTGCAAAGTTTGGTTTTTACTTTTCAGTTTTCCGAGCTTCTGCTAGCCAACGATGAAGAGCGTTTCTTGGTTGGTAGTGTTAAGAGACCCCATAGGCAAGACCCCGCCAGTTCCTCGGAACTTGGCGGGTCTAAGAGGAAGTCGCGCCCAACAACAAGGGAACCTCCTGCTGGGAAAAAGGCAAAAAATGACCCCGCAAAGAAGCGAAGTCGGGATCAATCCTCTCCCAACCCACAAGAGATGCCGGAGGAGGTTCCCCGAGGGGATGTTGACATGCGCCATTTACTGCAACAGGTTTTAATGGAGTTCCGCGATCTATGAGCTCTTATAGATGAGCATGACCGGCAAGATGCAGACTAGAAGAAGTTTGACTCACATTCGGCGGCTCAGTCCCCCCTACACAGGCAATAGACATCAACCGTTCACATTCGGTGGCCCCATTCCCTACTCCTGGCCTTAGATTCAAAAGGTTAGCACGGAGATCTCCACACCGTCCTAATAAGATAGAGGCGGTGTCAACCACCGATGAGGAAATTCCCGCACAGCTTGATGACGCTGGTTGCGCGGATGTTAATCTTCCACCGACGGGCAGTGAAGGAACTCAGCCATCAGCTGCAACAAAGCTCCACGAAGCTGATAGGAGTGCGGCAAATGTTGAAATACCTGTCCCTGCCAAAGAAGTTGATGAAATTCCTTCTCCTTGTGATGTCACAGCTCCTGACGCTGCCAAGGATGAAATTCCATCAAAAGCAGCAGCTCCTAATACCCCGGTGGACGGCTAGCATCGGGCAACACCACAAGATACTCCCCCTAGGCGTGTTACGTGCCATACTGCTTTGCAAGAAACACAACAAACTAGCCCCCCTCCCCTCCCCCCGGACAAAAATTCCCCCAAAACGAGCCCAACTGAAGAAGACACCAGCAAAGCGGGCTCCGCCGAAAAATGCCCCACCAAGAAAGCCTCCAACAAAGAGAGCTCCTATGAAGAGGGCTCCACCAGCAAAGAAAGACAAGCCTTTCGAGAAGGCTACCAACTTTAGTAACTCATCTGGCGTGGATGATGAAGCATTACAAGCTGTAAACGCGCTAGTTGAATCCCTGTCCAAGATGCTGAAGGATAAATCGGCAGAGGAACCGCTTGCGGTGGTTCCGTATCAGACTAATCCAGATGGGAAGACCTACTATGAGGATAAAAAAAAAACCTGACTCAGGCTTCCTTCAACGGAAGAAAACCTACCCGGGTGTTGCAAAGCTCAACCAACAGGAACGCGCAGCCCTCGACCTTTTCGTCAACACACGTGTCGACAGGTATTATTTTTTTGTTTCGTATAACATATGTTTCATGTCTTCAACATGCTGAGTTCTGTGTTTATTTATGAAGTCGTGTGTATTATGTATGTTTAATGTGCACCATTTTCATTTCCTGTGTACATACTTCGTTATCTGTGTATAGTTTTTAGTGTCCTGTGTATAGAACTTATTTCCTATGTATTATACTTAGTTTCCTGTGTATAGTTTTATATTTCCTGTGTACAGCCCTATGTAGTTCTGTCATTTCGAGGGACACTAATGATAACGTCTACACAACCCGTGACCACCTCTACGTCCTCCTAGACGGTAGAGAAAATACACCGGACAATGTATTGGATGCCCTCGTGTTGATACTCGGCGCGGAATTGCTTACAAACCCATTAGAGTTAAAAAAACGTGGAGTTGTGACACGACCCTTAGCACTTGCAATGCAGAAATTGCAATTTGCAGCTTAACAAGCGTTGTACATGATGGAAGACGTAATACACTGGCACAAGACGGCGGAGCTAATACTTATGCCGATCGTCCTTCATGGGCTTTACTATTTGCTTGTTCTGGACACTCAAAAGAAGCACTACTTGCATTACTCCTCACTCCAATTAGCCACTTATGTTGAGGACGCTATGGACATCGTAAGCGACGTAAATTAAATAGGGCACTGCACTGCGACCATATTATCTCGTACGTAGTGACTAACAATTTCCGTTTAATTCCAGCGTGATATATTCAAGTTATGCATCGAAGTTAACACAGGCCGGAACCCGTTTATTGGCCTCCCCTGGAGCATGTGCGGAACTGCCCCCAGCAAACACCCGGTTCCGTCGATTGTCCGGTGTTTTGCATGCGTTACATAGAACAGCTACTGAACGGTGAAGAATTGTCCATACAACAATCGGAAGTCCTAATCCTCCGACTCCGTTATGTGACCTGGATACTTGTCGACGTGATGTGGAGAAAAGTTGAACCTGTCGTAAGTGCGATGAAGGCTGTCGAGGGAGACAAGGATGAGGACTCCGTCGAAACGATCCCTAGAGGTGAGACGGGCGGCATTGGGGAGAAGGATACCGTCGTCGACAAGGACGCCGAAGGTGATAAGGTAGCGGTAGACGAGATGGTCACTAGGGATGAGAAAAAATCCGTTGGGGATGAAAAAGAAATCTCTAGGGATGAGGACGAGGCCCGGGAGAAGGAGCCCACCCAGGTGAAGGCCGCCACTATGAATGACATTGGCAGCACTGGTAAAGATCATGTTGGGTCGCGAGAGGAGGTCGAAGGCAGTAATGATAACAATTAATTTGTCATACCTTGAGTATCATTAATTTCTCACCTCTTGTAATTATATGTCATATCTTTTTTTCTGACTGAAAACCTGGTTATGTAATTACTTATAACATCGATATTGATATGGATATCCACACAAACTCTGACTAATAGACACGAAAATATACACAGAAACGATAAAAAGTAAACATGATATTATACACAGAAACCAATATTATACACAGTAAACGTAATATTATACACAGAAAACTAATATTATACACAGGAAAATAAGTTTATACACAGGAAACCAATATTATACACAGGAAACAATACTATACGACAAGAAATAAAATTCATATTCAAAATGGTAGAAATCTATTCAAACAACAACACGCATAACACAATTAACAACTAGTAGAGTTCGTTGTTTTATTACAATGGGATCAACGGGCCTGAGTTTCCATCTGCAGAAACACGCACTTCCTCGATAATGATGTCGACGACGAGCTTGTTAAAGCTATGGTATATGTGACACATGCGTTGAAAATCCACTTCGGACTCAATGGGGCAAAGCGCCTTGTATGAGTCAGGTGTTACGAACTTCACTTTCACTTCAGAAGCATCTAGGGACCAATGGGCACATATCTCACCCATGACTGACTCCCATGAGCTTAATACGGTAAATTGTAGCACACGACCTTCTCCTTTGAATCTCGCCACGCGCGGCGGAGTAAGTTTCCATTGTACAACTACAACAACAATTAAAAAAAAAAACAACAAGGTCAATAGTAAAAATAAGAAGAACAATTACAAGAACAACAACAACAACAACAACAACAACAACAACAACAACAACAAAAACAAAAAAAGAAGAAGTTCAAGAACGAAAAGAAGAAGAACAATAACAATACGAACAAGAATAATAAGAAGAACAAGAACAACTAACTTACGTGTGCAGGAGTTTACTTCAAGCTTTGGCAATGGACCAAGATGAAGAACGGCAAACCCAACCCAAGATGAGAAGAAGAAGGAGAAGGAGTGAAATATACTCTCTTCCTGACAAAATATATTGCATAGCCTTACTCACAATAAATGGGATTTGACATGGACATGAAAGTTACTTTTTGCTTTATTATACATGGGCATTTGTGTAATTTCATCCCTCTTTAGCTGACGGAAGTAACGACAGGGACTCAATGGAATTTGTATTTAAAAAGGAGGGATCTAAAGGGAAACGAAAATGTTTTAGGGACTGTAGTGGAAGTTTGAAACTTCTCAGGGACTTTTAAGTAATTTTCCCTTATTTTATTGATGAAATCACATGCGGTTCATGACTTTGACCAAAGCAAGCTCTACTCTCGGGTGATGAATAATCGAGTGGCCGCGTCAATAGAGTTGCTATTTGTAGAAGAGTATTCCCAATTAATTTTTTTTTTTTCAATTATCATTAGTCTAAAACCTATATCATAATTGACTAAGCAAGCCTCTTGAGGCTAATTGGTCCAATAATTGATTGTCAATAATAAGCATTTATGAATAAAATTTCTTGTGTTTTTTTCATTCATTATCCTAGATAATCATCTACTTAGGCCTATACACAAAATTGCTCTCAAGAACCTTCCAAAAGCAATAATAATCTTCTTGTCTATAATTTTTTTTTTCTATTATGTAATGACTGGTCTGCTGACACGACATTTTAAAAAGAAAAAAATTACTGATTTTTTTTTCTATACACGATATTATAATTATATATTTAAATTACTTATATGGTTTTTAACCCAATTTTTTTTAAAAAAGTATTATTAAAAGCAAAAAAAAGTAATTTTTTTAAATGCCCAGTTAGCAGTGTAGTCAACATTTATGTGATTACTGGTCAATGATGTGGTAACCCTAGGGCCATTTTGACAATAATGAATAAAAAGCGGCTAAATAGGGAAAATACCCTAAATATTAATATGTTGCCTGTATAGTATTAATGGTTACCTATAATTCTAATAGGTTACATTTTGACAATAATGAATAAAAAGGGGGCTAAATAAGGAAAAGGCCCTGAATATTAATATGTTGCCTGTATAGTATTAATGGTTACCTATAATTCTAATAGATAACCTATTTTGTTAACATATTAATAGTAGTATACTATGGCGGGTTGCCTATAATACTAATAGATAACCAATTAATGGCATTACAATTCAAAACCATATAGGAACCAATATTAAATTATTTTCTGTTGATATCTATATTATGCTACTCGTAACAAATTACTTATTGGCTTTTTTCCTATTTACCCACTTTTATTTATTATTGTCAAAATGGCCCTAAACCAATCACATCAATGCCCAGCACCCATGTGCTGAGTGAGCATTTAAAAAAATTAATGGTTTTTTGCATTTAATAAACTATTTAAATAATTATAAAGGAGATGAGGGGTTAAAATACAAGAAATCAGTAATCTCTTTTTTTTCTTTAAATATCATTGATATGATGGGCCTATGACTATTTTGACAATAATAACTAAAATGGGGCTAATTAGGGAAAAAGCCCTTGACTTTTTCTCTATTTATTTTATAATTATTTAAATAGCTTATTTATGGTTTTTAAACCCAAATTATTTTAAAATTTTTTATTAAAATAGAAAAATTTATTTGAAATTAAAATTATTATTATTATTATTATTATTATTATTATTATTATTATTATTATAAACATGAGATATATTAAAATAGAAATTATTTTAAATTTTATATTAATATTAATATTAATATTATTATTAATATTAAAGTAGCTATTAATGAACTAGAAATTATTTATAATTATAATTATTATTATTATTATTATTATGGGAATTATTTTAAATTATATATTTTAATATAATATTTATGTAATTTCCATTATAATAATAATATTGTACTAATAATAAAAGAAATAATTTTAAATAATTTATACTTTATTAATTGCCTTTATAATAATAATCAAAATAATAAATAAAAAATTTAAATGGTTTCTCTTTTAATAAATCTCAGGTTAATAATAATAATTTTTATTTCAAATAAAGTTTTTATATTTTAATAACATTTTTTAAATAAATTGGGTTAAAAATCATAAATAAGATATTTAAATAATTATAAAAAATAAGCGGTTAAAATGCAAAAATACAGTATTTTTATTTTAAAATGCCTTATCAGCAACCCAGTCAGCACATGGATGCTAGGCATTGATATAACGAAGGATTATATGAAATGGTGACACCAAGTCAAATTATATCACGATTATAAATCACCACATTAGACTAAATAGGTTTTTTAAATGGCGTGGATGCCAACTTGAAAATTTTTAAATCCTGAAATATTTAAAATTATAAAATATTATAAAACCTTACCTAAAACACTAAAATCATAAATTAGCCCAAATACTATAAAAATTATACCCAAAATTCTAAAACATAAACCTTAAATTCTAAACTCTAAACCCTAAACATTTAACCCTAAATCCTAACTAAATCCTAACTAAATCCTAAGCCCAAATCCCTAAATAGTAAACCGTAAACCTCTAGAGGGTTTGCGGTTTACTATTTAGGCTTTCGGGATGGGCTTTCGGTTTATAGTTTACATGTTTAGATAATAAAAAAAATTTAATTCTTTTTTGAAAAAAAGAGAGAAAATTATGATGTGGCAACTTTTTATTTGTGGGGATAAAATCCTACATGGTGTCACCGTTTCATTGAATTCTATGGCCCTAAGGCCATTTTGACAAATAAAATGACCATAGGTCATTTTGACAATAATAAATAAAAGAGGGGCTAAATGGGGGGAAACCCCTAATATTTATCATTTTGTAACCTATTGATGAATATTAACCTTAATAGGGTGCAATATAGGTCACTTGTTACTGTAGCACAGTAATCTATATTACGTTAGCATATTGATATTGGGTATAAATATCAAAATGGTCCCTCAATTTTGCGTTTTTCGCCCTTTTAGTCTCTCTAATATAAAATCCGCCCTTTTGGTCATTGTATTTACATATTTTCGTCTTTCAGCTGTAAAATCCGCCCTTTTGGTCCTCCCTCATATTTGCAAATTTTTGTCCTTTTTAGTCCCTATAGTTCATTAGATAGAAAGACCAAAAGAGCAGATCCGTCAATTGAAGAGACCAAAGTGACAAAAATGTGCAAATACAAGGATCAAAAAGGTGGATTTTATATTCGAAGCATTAAAATGACAGAAAACGCAAAATAGAGGGACCATTTTGATATTTTGACCAATATGAAATAGGGTGAAAATAATGACTCCCATTGATGTGTGGGGGTATTTTTGTAATTTTTGTAGGAACTCTTGGAATATTTTACGAGCACCTCCTTGAAACTTATCTTGACATCTTAACACTTTTGGGGTTACAGAGAAATTTTTATAAAATTTTTTGAAATCTACCTTAAGTTCTTGACATTGTTGGGGATAGAGAGAAACTTTATAAATTTTCTTGAAACCGACCTTGAGGTCTTGACATTTTTGGGGGTTGAGAGAAAATTTTATAAAATTTCTTCAAACATACCTTGAGTTCTTGACACTCTTGGGGGCAGTGGCGGATGGAGGGAGGGTCAAGGGGGTGCTTGAGCACCCCCTTGGCCCCAACCAACCAATACTATATATATGTTTATATATATATTAGAGAGATTCAGGGAAGGGGTTGGACCTTGGAAGCACCCCCCCTCTCTCTCTCTCTCTCTCTCTCTCTCTCTCTCTCTCTATATATATATATATATATATATATATATATATATATATATATATATTTATTTATTTATTTATATATATATATATATTCTCTCTCTATATATTAATAATTTATTGGATCTTTATTTTTATTTTTTTAAAATATTAATTTTTTACATTGTCCCTGAGATCCGGCGCTTGTTGCCTTTCTCAAAAAAAAAAAAAATTAATACTGATAATTTTAAAAATAGTGTTTGGAACAAAATTAGTATTTTATTATTTAGATATTTTATAAATTGGTTTATATAATATAAAAGAATTTTTTTAAAAAATTATTGTTTAGCCTTCATTTATTACAAATTAGTTTATGTCAAATAAAAATTAGAAAAAAATACAAACATTTTATCAGTTAAACCTATGATTTTTATTAGTTAGGATATATATATACAAAATATTTATAAAAAATTATTGTTTGGCCCCTTAATTTTTTATTTTGTCTTTCATAAAAAAAAATTATAAATGTATTGTATTTTTTTTTGTAACAATTGGATGGCCAAACTATAATAAATATATCATTTAACTAGTCTAATTATATTTTTTTGAATTGAAAAAATTTGAAAAAAAAATTATAATTTTTTATACGAGCACCCCCTTCATTTTGCTTCTGATTCCGCCACTGCTTGGGGGTAGAGATAAAAAAAATCTTTGAACTTACTCTGAGGCCTTTTGACACTCATTGGAGTGAAAAGAAGAGTAAATGAAAAATTTTATAAAAATCTTTCTTTGAGCTTGCTTTGAGGTCTTTTGACACTCATTGGAGTGAAAGGAAGAGTAAATGAAAAATGTTGTAAAATTCTCTCTTTGAGCTCACTTTGAGGTTTTTTTTATACTCATTGGAGTGAAAGGAAGAGTAAATAAAAAAATTTTATGAAAATCTCTCTTTGGACTCACTTTGAGGTCTTGACACTCATTGGAGTGAAAGGAAGAGTAAATGGAAAAAAAAATTATGAAAATCTCTCTTTGGACTCACATTGAGGTATTTTAACACTCATTAGAGTAAAAGGAAGAGTAATTGAAACAATTTATGAAAATCTCTCTTTGGACTTACTTTGCGGCCTTTTGACACTCATTGGAGTAAAAGGAAGAGTAAATGAAAAAAATTTATGAAAATCTCTCTTTGAGCTCACTTTGAGGTTTTTTGCCACTCATTGGAGTGAAAGGAAGAGTAAATAAAAAAATTTATGAAAAATCTCTCTTTGAGCTCACTTTGAGGTATTTTGACACTCATTGGAGTGAAAGGAGGAGTAAATGAAAAAAATTTATGAAAATCTCTCTTTGAACTCAATTTGAGGTCTTTTGACACTCATTGGAGTGAAAAGAAGAGTAAATGAAAAAAATTTATGAAAATCTCTCTTCGAACTCACTTTGAAGTCTCTTGATACACATTGGGGTAGGGAAAAAAAGTGTTAACAGAAATTCTGTTGAAACCCATTGTGAGGTCTCATTCACAAGGATGAATTGAATAGCTCAATTGATGACTTATTTAACGGAAATTAAGTTTACAACTTGAGATCAATTTTAAAAGAAAGTCTAAATTGTCAAGTTAATGACCCAATCATGTTGAAGGCCACAACTTGAAGAAGATTTGATGGTCAAGGCTCAAAAGCATCAAATAGTCAAAATCTAAATATCTCATATAAAAGACAAATCAATTTTGAAGTCTTAAGACACAAAGATGTCAAAGACCTAAGGAGTTTTACAAGTCAGAGAACTAAAGATTTCACAAGCACAAAGCGCCAAAGTCCTCAACGATAAAAGAAACAAAGATGACCAAGTAGGCAACTCATAAATGTATAGTGGCCGCAGCTTGAGAGGTATGCGATGTGCCAAGATACAAACACATAAAAAAAAAAAATCGAAGAAGACAATCACCGAGCTTTTCAATATGCTTTTAGCAAAGGAGTCAAGAACGTTAGCAAGTCATGTAAAGAAAAAAAAAAAGAGTTCGAAAAGCATGATAAAAAATAGTTCTCTTAATACTTTTTTATAATCGCTCATGATTATGTACTCATATGCTCTTTGAAATCAATATAAAAAATTAATTTTGTTTTTTGCTCAGTAATTTTTCATTCACACTTGTTTCTTAATCGGAGGTTCCCACGACATTGTCTGAGGTAATTAATATTAGGGGCTTGCCCCTAATAGAAATCATGAACCTACAATCATCTTAAATATAAAAATGATTAAAATTTAATTTGTGATTCATGATTTTTAACCTATCAATCCTAATTAAAGGTCGGATAAGAATATAGGAGCCCACACTAATGCATTTTAATTGGTTTAAAACATATGTAGTTTGATTTTATTTAATATATGGGATGTGATTTTTTTAAAATTTCATTTCCTACTTATAACCAAAATTTTGTTTCAAATACACATAAATATTTTTAAATTAAATAAACTATTACTAATAACAACTATTATTTTATATATTGTAAAATAGATTAGTTCATTATTATTATGTAACAATTTTTTATTTTATTTATGATTTCTTTTATTTGAATAACTTGTTTGTAATTTGACAAAATTGCATTCATCCATATAGTTAAATTTTACTTTTTTTTTTTTTATAACTTTATAGTTTTCATGAGGTTTCTATTTGAAATGATGTTCAAATTATTTGGAGAGAAAAAGAATTCTTTTAATAACTTCATCCTAAGGCTTGTCAGATGGCAACAAGATCAAGTTCAATGCTAGCTTAAAATAAAGTAATATTTTAATCTTAAATTTTTTTTATAATAATTAACTATTTAACTAAGTCAAAAGTGGCATGCGTTGATATATATATTTTCTTTTTTCAAACTATTTTTGGAAACATCATTCTTTTAAACATAAACTCTAGCTTACTAGCAAACAAGACAAATCAATAATCAAAGGTATTTTTTTAGAAAAATGGTTATCAAGAAAAAATATTATTTGAGTTGACCATACTCTAATTTAATTAAGGTTGTTTAAAATTAAATATTTTCAATATTATAATTAAAATTTTCATTTATAATGTACTGACTAATTTTATTTTGTAAAATAATAATTAACAATAATTCAATTTTTATGAAATTAATATAATAAGGATATAATTATAAAACCATATATGTAACCAATTCCAATATATCATTCTTTTAATCTGGTCCACTTATTTTGGAAAAATAATCAACTGATTTTGGATCCATGGTAACTATTACGGAACCAAGACTTGACTTATTTTTAGCTATGGTTTATAAATTTTATTTTTTTTATTTATTATATGATATAAGGATAGATTAGTAATTATATTAATAGATTGCTACCTTTGTTCTAAAAGATATTGAGTTGAGGCAATCCAACTAGTGAGGATAAGCCACATCTTGGTTTCGTCATAACTACCATGAACAAGCTCCACACATTTGAAAATTAAAAATAATAAATGATACATAATTTACTTAGTGGTTGCTTATATCTAACAAATTGTTTAGGCCTAATAATTTTACACTACAAGTAAATTGTATTTTACAAACATCATTTTCCGTTTCTAATCCGTTGCTAACTCACTTTAGCAACGGATTAGAAACCGAATTTTTCTGTTTCTAAAAAGGGCATTACAACATAATAATTTCCATTCTAGAATGTAGAAATCGATTTGAAATGGATCTGGGGGATGTTTTAAATTTGTTTTTTCAATTAGAAAAAAAAATATTCTGTTGCAAATATATATATATATAACATATTAATTTGTTTCTAATCCGCTGCTAAAACCTTAATTAACAAAAAGAATAAAATATTTATTTATTTATATAATTGATATATACAATGCCTATTATAACAAATTAATTTTTTCAACTAATAAAGCTAACAAATAATGATCTCATTAATGCATATAGAAAACAAATACAAAAACAAAGTTTAGCAAAAGAAACACAATAACAAATAACTAATAAACTACAACTCATCTAGATGGTTAATATCATGATCCTTATTAACTGGTTGTGAGTCTAGAGTGAACTGTGAGTGCTAAAGGATTTTAGCCTCTAGCTCCATCATCATATCCTGCATCTAACTAATCATCTGTTCATGATTCTGATCTCTCTCCTCCCTCATAGACTCTAGTGAAGCCCCTTGTTATCATCCTTCATCTCATGTAGACTCTCCTGAAGCTCTTTGTTTTTATCCTGTAGCTGATCAAAAGTCTCATTCAGCTGTGTAATCTTAACTTGTAGCTCCTTGGATGATGTACCTGTAAATGAGAAGCTATTCAACAGTATAGCATGCTTGTCTAATATTAGCATGCAGGTCCATAGATGATGTACCTGTAGATGAGATTTGCAATAACTGTGGATAGAAAATAGATGCTTGGGAGCCACTCCATAAACCCGACGCTTCTTTTCCTCTCCCGTATCTTGAAGGAATATATTTGTTTGTCCACAAGGTTCAAATAACGATCCTTCCACAATAAATTTGAGAAGTCAAATTTTGTGATTAACATAATCGATTAAAAACTCATGAATTGTAAACAAGGTCTATAACTTAAATATATATACATAAAGTACTCATCCATAACTCACACCATAGCTTAAAGCATGACAAAGTTGATTGGTGGGCAGTATTCAAAGTAAAAGCTAGATCTATTGTAAAGCTTCCTAAACAAGTTCCTGGGACAACATCTATATCATGTGAAGCACATTTTCAACAAGATGAAATGGAAGCCCCTTCGATACACATCAATGTTTTTGATGCAAAAAGTCTCTAAATCATCCAAATGGAGCAAAAATTGAAATAGATGATGAAGAAGTAGAGAGTGAAGAGGAGCCTTTATTTGAATCATAAAGTAATGATGAAAGGGATGAAAATGATGAATTTGCAGAAATTGAAAGGGATAGTCAATGAATTAAGGTAAATCTATAAACAAAAGTTTATGGGTAGCAATCAAATTAAATAATGATAACAACAACAACAACAACAATAATAATAATAACAACATTAATTTGTACTTGTATTATATTTGTGTATATCTTGATGTTGCAGTGATTGTTCAGGCAAGATGAGAGGAGCTCGTAGAGGAGGTTCTACTTACAAAGGCATGCTAGATCAGTTTAGACATATCATTTCACCTGCAGATGAAGAGCCTACCTCTACGCACCATGACTGTGATGATGGTTCAGCTTCCAAGACATGGTAGATTCCAGCACATGTTACTTCTACTCTTTGTGCTAGTGGAGGTGCTACTCATGATGGTGGTTTTCCTATTACACATGCTATTGGAAATCTAACATCATCACTGGATGATTTGGACCATGCTATAAGTTTGGGGAGAATGCACATACAAGTAGTGAATGGAGTGTAAGTTTAAAAATTATTAGTAAGTGTAATTGTTTAATGCAAGTAATTTATTTTTTTTATTGTTTTTAACTTTTATATTTGGTTGTTATTGGTTTTTTTTTTTGTTTATAGTTTGCATCCTTCTGATGTTTGTGCTCGACCGATCACATCTATCTTTAAGGAAAGAATGGACGAGAATGGACATTGTTGGAAGAATATTTCTAAAGAGATGAAAGACTTCTACTGGAATGAATTTTAGGTTTTTAAATGACCACTATTTAAAATGAAAAATTAATGTTATTTATTTTTTGTTTGTTTTGGCATGTATACATTTTGTTTCTTTTGCTTTAATTAACTTAGAAATTATATGTGTTGTTTTCTTTATTTTTTTATTAGAGAAATCGATTGCTTAATCTCCTACCCTCTTGTCTTAATCAATTAGTGATTGGATTATCAAATGCATTCTTTAGGTCAAAACCTTCATTTATAAACAATAGCAAAGATAAGTTTCGTTTCTTAAAAAATTTTCTGACCATTTCATCAGCTTTATGTTTAAGTTTCTTTTCTCATCTATTTCCATTAATCTTGAGTTATAACTTTGACTAAGTATCTAATCAACTAATTACTTAAATGACTAATTACTTCATATATAAATATATTAAAGAAGATGCAGGATGAAGCTAATGAAAAGGACAACAAGCATGAACTTACATTTGTCATAATTTCATTTAATTTTCTTAATGTTTTGATACTTATCTACTGTTTGAATTGAAAAGTAGCATGGGTAGATGTATACATAGTTGATGTATTCATTTTCATGTTAAACTACAGAAACACTTCATCTGGGATGAGTCAATTTCATCTATTATCAAGATGGCATGGTAGTGCAAAGCTGCAGAACGTTATAGATCATTGATGTGTGTCTTTAGAAAAGGTAAAGAAAAAAATAGGCATGTGACTAACACTGCGTGGCAAATATGGAATGAAGCATGGAATTCCCTGGAGTTTAAAGCTCAAAGCTTGAAATTTTCTACAAACCGTCTTACTGAGGCTGAAAGACCCGAATCTGGTATATCCTTGAACTCATAAGGCTCCATTTTCCACATATGTCATGCAAAGAAATTGGTAATGCATTTTTATTTGTATAAATATAACTTTATTCTCCACATAATATTTCTAATGTGAATTTCAACTTAATATAAGTTATATTATTGTAGTGATCGAGCTTGGTCGTGAGCCTCTTCCATATGAGCTTCTCGAAGTGAGACATACAAAGAAAAGTACCTCTGACCTTATTGATGCAAGGGCTCACTTGTGTTGCTTGAATAGCAAGAACAAAGGATTCATATTTCTTGAAGAACTGCTTATGGTTGATGTCCACAAGTTTGTATTGCAAATGACATTTTGTTTCTGCATTTGGTGATTGATCAAAGCAATCACATTTAAACAAAATGGTTCTCTTGATTGATACCCCTGGGTACTCTGAGCATAGAACCTCCCTTAATTGGCTGTAGTAGTCATTTTCATCTGTAGTAGAGTTTGTACCCTTTATGCATACACCACTATTCATTATCGCGCTATTTGAATTGTGACTTGTTGAATGAAATTTATAGCCATTCACTATGCATCCACTGTAAGATTTATAGCTTCTCAGTGGTCCTTTTGGTAAGTATTTCAAGAATTGATTGGAAATATTTTTGGAGGGATCATGTGCAAAATTGTAGAACCACATTGCAAATCCATGTTCTAATTTCTCATCAATGTGTCTATCTTCAATCTGCGGGTACATTGAGCGTAACTCGTCGACATAGATACTTCACATATTAAAACAGAAAAAAATAGTATAAAATAAAAAGTAACCAAGTCTTGAATTTGAAAATAAATTGTCATACTTAATGAATGGTTGCACTTCTGGACAATTTAATAAAATATATATCTGTGCCGCCAAATATTCTTCTTCTGTAAGATACTTGATTCTTGATTTTCCTAATGTCTTTCTAGGATGTGTGAAAATTGATAAATTGCTAGGACATTCTATTATATTTTCTTCTATGTCAACATTACGTGGCACCTTTTGAAGCCTTGCCTTCAAGTGTGGTTCGAAATAATGTTCACAGAATAATAATGCTTCCTCGACTAAGTAGGCATTACATATGGAGCGTTCTACCTTAGCTTTATTTTTGACATTATTCTTTAATTTTCTCAGATACTTACAAAATTCCATTTATATGTGTCAAGTGATAAACATTATTTATGTTAAGAGGATAAACCAATAAATTATGTGCCTCACCTTTCAAATGGATACTTCCACCGATATTGTACCAGACCTACAATCCATGCTTTCATAAGCCAAGTGCACCGGAAGATGTTGATGGAATAAAAAAAAGCTTAGAGAAAATATATGCTTAAGCTTACAGAGGATTAAAGAAATTTCTTCATTAATTGAAAAAATTACTCAATTCTATTAATGACCGCCAAACACCAAATGGAAGTAGTTCCCTAAATGCTATTGGAAGTAACCTTTGCATAATGACATGACAATCATGGCTTTTCATACCAAAAAGCTTCAACTTTCTCATGTCAATACATCTACTCATGTTTGACGCATATCCATCTCAGAATTTAAGATTTCGAAGCCATTCACAAAGCACAATTTTTCACTGTTTATCTAAAGTATAACATGCTTTGAGATATTTCCCCGTAGCATCAATTCTTTCAAATCTTTTCTTGATTTAGCATTATATTTGGCCTTTTCTTCGACATTCATCACAGTATTAAATATGTTCTCGAACACATATTTCTCAATGTGAATAACATCGAGATTGTGACGGATTATATTTGTTCGCTAATAGGGTAAATCCCAAAAAATTCTACACTTTCTCCACCCAACAATCTTAGTAATGCGGCTATTGGTCTAATACACACCAATATCGATGACTCTTTTTATCTTCAGATCTTGTATTTCTTGAAGGATTTCTTCACTAGTTTGGATAGAAGGAGCCATTGACACACCCCTTGCGTGTGTGTACCGCAAATGCACGGGTTGTCGAAGTAATAAAGTACCCTGGTGATTGGGTAGTCGTATCTACAGGGAATAGTGTTCAGAAACAAGCGTTATCACTATTTTAGCTATAAAGGAATCGATGGTGATAGAAATTAATATGCATAGATATAAAAGAAAGTAAAATAATACAAGAAGAGCAATAGAGGTAGGAGAGGTAATCGATATAAAGATGGGGTACCCGGACGAAACTCCCCTAGGACTAATGCTTATAGTGCTAGACTAGTATTATACCCTCTAATTGATATCTAATAAGTCGTGGAAATCTTTAAGCACACGGTCCCAAACCTAAGGTCAACCGTGGCTAGTTCCAACATTATGCCCCGGCTTTAGGTTTCACTACGACCCTTAACTCTCGTTAACCTGTCAACTAAGCCCCAGGGGAGTCCATCATCCTAAGCCTCACACTACATGGAACTGCTTGGGGTTCTAGGGATTCCAAGTGAAAGGCCCTGTCCCTAAGTATAGTTCTAACCCTTTGGTCTAGGTGAAAGAAACCTAGTCATAGTTAATCCCCAGCACTAGATTCACTACAACCCTTCACTTTGTCAGGGGAGTCCATCTCCTAGAATTTCACTCTACTTCAATAGCAAAGAACTCTTGGAACACGGAGGTAGGGAAAATCACACCGAAGGGGAAAGGGGATGTTTCGCTACCTCTCGACTCACCCTCTCGACTCTCTCCAATCTCGGGTAGTTTAATCCTATAGAAGTTGTCACACCTTCAATGGATAACCTAGATGATTATCAACCCTAGTGTCATGGCTAAGGGAAAATCAATACAATTAACATGCAAGACTAGAACTCAATTAAAGCATCAATTAAGAAAGCATAATAAAAGTCATGGAAACAATATCATCCCAGGGTTTACAATTCCGAATACCCACTAGGGTTTAGCTCTCCATGGAGCAATACAAAGTCAATGAAGTGTTTAAGAACATATGCATAAAAACCATAAAGAAAACTCCCTTGTAATTCGTATCGATGGTCTTATGGAGCCGCCTTAGCTTCTTCAAAGAATCTCTTGTCAAGACTACGGCACACCTGGCCGGATCGATGCCAACAAAAGCTCCCCTAATAGCTATCTTCCAAAGGATGTCGATGCCGACATCGTAGAACCACCTACAAAGACCTCCAAGAACCTCTCCAAACCCTAGCCGCAAGCCCCCCAAAAGATAGACAAGAGATAAAAAGGGGGGGTCCCCAAATAGATATGAAATCGCGCTATTTATAGGCTGAAATCGGGCATGCACACGGCCGTGTGGATTTTCTGGAATTATGAATTCTAGCGCTCTATGAACAGTAACTTGCTACATTGTTCTAATGCAGTGCTGCTACAGTACTCACACATAAAATGTTCCTGATTTCATGTTCTTCATCAAGGCCGTTGAATTGGGCACACAATCAACGGTAGATCATGTCGATTGTTTCATTTCGCCTCATTGACGAAGTTCTCCTATGCTACACGAGTTAGACTTTTATGAGTGTCACTGCCTTTGTGCCCCTCCAATGGAGGTTGGCATACACTCACAAGTCTAGAGCTCGTGCCTTGTTCCTTGCTCAGTCCAAGAACTCCTTCACAACGGTGAACATGACCTAATTTTGCTCTTTTCTTCTCCAAATCTAGTCCACAACCCTACGTACACAAAAAAACACAAATGCACAACAATTAATGATAAAATCTGAGAAAAGTAATGCTCAATGTAAAACAATAATACTTTGTATTACTATAACACGAGCACTTATCAGCCATTTTTGTGACCATTCTATTTTTTTGAAAAACAGTTTTGTTCTTTCTAAATGGATAATTAGGAGGTAAGAACTTGCGGTAATTATCAAACCATGATTGCTTCCCCCCTCTGGTTAAAGTAAATGCATCTGAATCTTCCTTACAATACGGACAAGCTTTTCTACCTACAGTGCTCCATCTAGCCAACATCGAAAATGTTGGGAAATCACTTATAGTCCACGTGTAGCGAGCATTTGAAAATTATTCTTTCTTGATGCATCATAGGTTTTAGCTCCAATTTCCCACAATTACCTCAATTATGCAATGAGAGGCTGCAAATACACATCCAACATATCTTTCGGATTTCTTGGGCCTAGAACTATCACTGTTAGAAACATATATTCCTCTTTTATACACATTGAAGGAGGCAAATTGTGAGTGACAATTACTGACCAAGAGGAATACTACTGACATGACTGCCCAAAAGGTTGCAATCCATCAGTACACAACCCTAATCTCACATTCTGACTTTCTGCTGTGAATGAAGGGTATGTGTTATTAAAATGCTTCCACGCAAGGCAGTCAAAACAATGGCACATGACCCCTTCTTCAGACTCATGCTCGGTATGCCATCTCATTTCTTTTGTTGTTGTATTTAATGCATACTATCTTTATAGCCTTGCCGTTAAAGGAAATTAATACATTTTCTTGTATGGAATATTTTTTATATATATATATGAGCTACCTTGTCAGCACTTATACTTAGGATGCTCACAAATTTTACAACTCATTAGCTCGTTGTCTCCTCCCCAGTATATCATGCATCCATTAAGACAATATTGAATTTTCTCAACCAGTAGACCCAAGCCTTGAACTAACTTCTTTGTACTGTAAAAGTTACTTGGTATTGCATTATTGGTTGATAACATTTCTTTCAAAATTTGACAAAGTTCATTGAAACACCCTTCTGATAAATGATGTTTTACCTTCATATTTAACATTCTTGCAACCACTAATAGTTGTGAATGATTTTCACAGCTCGGACATGCCTCTTGGTTGGCAGCTCTTATCATATTAAACAATTTCTAAGCCACTGCATTTGGAAGTTCCTCCACAAAACTAGGTAAGAAATCAAGCCCTCCAGCATCTATGACCATCTGTTCATATATATTATATAATGATGGGCAAACACTTGTAAGCAGTTTAGCGATTACATCTTGTTCGCCATGAGCATCGATATGTGGCTTATTAGATTCTCCATGGAGAATCCATCGGTAATAGTACTTTATGATTCCATACTTCATTAGATGATATCTAACTGTATTTTCATCCAAAAAGCCACTATTTTGACATTTGATTATAGGGACACTTGATTTTGATTCCATCCATACACTCTGGCTGCCTCTTTGCAAACTCAATAAATTCATGGATTCCTTGTAAAAAATTAGGGTTCAGAAAGCCATCTTTAAGCCTACCATACATCCAACTCCTTTTTGAATTCATTTTATTAAGCACTATGTTATAAAAGGATGGAATCAGTGAACATTATTTATTGGACCTCTAACCATTAAAATATTGTGTTTAAAGAGAAATCTGTATGCATATCGAATTATTGGTCACATTCAACATTACAATTTCTAGTGATGGTTTAAAGCATCGGAATGATTAACTGTTGTATATCTAGTGCCATGAAATATCATGTACATGTGACCCTATCATAGTTCATAAACTCTATTTTGATTTTTAAATTCATATAAATAAAAAATGCATAGGACTTACCTTTGCAATGTGCATCACTTGAATAAATGCCAACTTGCCAATATTCCGGATAACACTAACCAAACACGTCAAGTGGCAGCAAAGAAAAGTCAACTAATCAATAGGCAGCAACAAAATGCGAAAGAATGAGATAAAATACTTTTAATATTAAATTTATAAAATTAGAATTTGCAACGAGAAATATTGATTAAAATCATAAAATTAGCTTCTAATTCTCCAAATAAAGGGATAAATTAAGGAAATATGTTCGTAACTAGTGACAAGACATATACGTGTCATAGATCAAATGTATCTCCTTTCATGCTAGTGTTTCCCTATCACGGTCCATCTCCTTCATGCTTATTTGACCATGTGAAAAACACACCTAAAAACTTGACCTTCGAAATTGACACTCTATCATGTGGCTATTGTCCTTCAATCAAAACAATGTCAAAATTTCATGTCTGTATTTGGCTTGGCTTATACATAAATTTTAATCATAAGCTATAAAATAACTCTACGTGAAACAAGCGCATGCACATGCATCCTCACATGCAAATGCACTTAAAATAAATGAATAAGTAAATAAATGCCCCTAACCGTAGACTTTATTAATAAAACCACTCATCTTTCCTCATAAGTCACAACCCAACAAAATTAGATTGATCAACAGTACTACCGAACATGACATGTTATTGTATGCACACAAGCCCATATCTAATAACACAAACATATGAATAGATGTTCATGGTTTCCATGCTGTGTGTAGCATGGATAAATGTTAGCATGCCTCATTAACCGTTGTTTATGATGTTTAACTATTTAACTATTTAATAATAGAATTTTAAAATCATTAATATTAAAAACATTTTATCATTGTTTATAAAAACAAATTTTTAATTTAAAATACTGAAAATATCACTATAAAATCATCCTTCAGATTGAATAATTGCAAAGTTTTTATTTACTTCGATGCTATAATTTACATGCAATCAACATCTCATCACCTTCACTAGTGTTATATATACATAGGCTAAACTCCTCTTAAATTATGATCACCTTCACTAGTGTTATATATACATAGGCTAAACTCCTCTTAAATTATGAAGGCTTCCATGTGTTCATGCATCATTATAGTGATAAATTAACATTGTTAAATTAGTTATAGTTTATATTTATGCATTAATTATGAACAGCATACTTAGTACAACTATCGATGACAAATAATTATTCAACTAATACTATCTATAGATGTTACATGAAATTAAATAAAAAAACATAACCAATTTCTGCATCACATACCACATATACTAAACCATGCAAAATTTTGAGAACATAAAAAAACTTATTATTATTTTTCTGCTGAAAGGAAAGCATGAGGCACCAATGCTCCACATTCATAATCACTCAAGACAAAATTGAGATTGGAACAAAACAAGGTGGGCAAACAATAAATTGTTAACAAAGTGTCATCATTCAACAGTATCAATATATGCAACAAATAATCATTAATTTCTCAAACACATGAAATCCACAAAAAGAAGTTGAAGGTAATCAATTTTTACCTTCTAGAAGGCTATCGGCTTGGTGAAGGTGAAATGATGGAGAAGGGTTCTCGGCCTAGCAATGCAACGCCGGAGTGATCGTCGAAGCGCTAGGTTCCGGGCTAGCAAGTGGGAGCTAGGGTTTCAGAGAGAGAAGAACCAAAAAGAAAATTCAGTCTTCTTCAAACTAATTAATATCTTAACGGATCTGAATCTGTTTGATAAACATATCCGATCCACTTCAATACAAACGGATCTCAGATCTGTTCGCAATTTAATATTTTAGAATTTTTATTTTTTAAATTCACTCAATCTAGAAATAATTAATATATTTATTAATTTTATATATTGCAATTTTATTGAGACCTATTAATATATTTAGGTTATGATTATATCCATCTTCATTTATGAATAAATTCAATTTTTAAATAAAATTATTATACATATATAATATATGTTAGTCATTTTAAAAAAATTCTAATAGTGTTAATATATAAATATATATATTTATAAAATCATAACCCATGCCACTAAATATAATTTTATGTTTTTAATGAATTTTGTAAGTATTTTTTACAAATATTTGGTTTAAGAAATTCATTTTATCAAAAAAGAGATAATATGTTGTAAAAATTGTATATATTTTTTAATTTATTATTATTAATTACAAATTAATATTTCATGACTACATTTAAGACTATTCAATGGATACATAAGGGTCACATAAGACAGACCTTGTAGACAAGTGTGCAGCATGCGGACTTGATGTCATCCCCACCTTCCTCCAGTATCTCACTGGCAGTCTCTCGTGACCGGAAGTGATAATAAAAGTAGGAATGCTGTCACTAGAACGGACCACACAAAAAGGGGTGATCTATGCATAGTCATTCCAGGTCCACGCATGTTGGAGATAGTTGTTATAAAATTGATAGAACCTAAAATGGATGAAACACCTGATAGATGAGGACTAGAAATTATGTATCGGCTTCACAAAAGAACTGGTTAGACTTGTTAGATGCGGCGTAGTTATGTTACAAATATACGATATTATTAAAGAAAGAAGTTCCAAGAAAGAAATGTGCGCAGTCTGAAGAATGCATTCATCACACTTATTCCTAAGGAGCAGAGGAGATCTTGGAGTTCAGGGCGATAACATTACTCAATGTCATCTTCAAGGCATTCTCAAAAGTTCTAGCAAACAGGATGAAGCCGCTGATGGTTGAATGAAGGAAGCAGGGGGAGGCAAGGAAGTAGTAGACATTAAGAAGAGGAGACAACCAGCTCTTGGACAATCTAAAATACGCGTCGCGTGCTCGATCTAGTGATCTTGGACTCTTTTTTTTTTAGAATGAACTGTCACTAAAAAAAGAAAGAAGAGAAAGAACTGGGAGTTGGCGCCTACATAACAGGTTGCTTGCTTACCAAGCCGTCCTGGCAAGGTCCTCCAGTTCTATTATTATTCTTGACTTGACTTATTATGAATAAAAGTACTCACTATCAAAATGAAAGACGGCGCACTGCTTTAAATACAAAGCTACATGCAACCACCCAGACCTCTTCCCTAACTTGTAGACTGACCGTGAAAAGAGGTAGGCGCCAATACAAAGCTCCTTTGACAGATCATCAGTGACCAAGAGAACCATCTTATTTAATTGCTTCTGATCCCGCTTCAGAGTCTGTGTCGGTTGATGCGCCTGAAACGGCTTAAATTTATAATTACTAAAATTTATTAGAAATATAATTTTTTTAAAAAAATATAAGAAAAAAATCAAAATATTTATCAAATATTTTACAAATGGATAAAGGGATCTGTTTCTAAAATTACAAATGGATGGGGAGATATGATTGTAAAATTACTAATAGACGATGGATCCATTTATAATTTTACAAATAGAAAATTACAAACGGCCGTTTCTAATTTTACAAGCATCCCGGTTTGTAAAATTAGAAACGGATCCTTGTATATGTTTGTAATTTTATTTTTTACTTATAAATATTTTATTTTTTAAAATTTATTTTATCTCGAAATAGTCAATATATTTAGAAAATTTAATTATTCTTTGAAGAAAATTATGGTGATCTTTATACATAAGATATTCAAAAAAGTTACAAAATAATTTTTATCCTAAAAAATTATACATACAAAAGGAATTAATAATGTAAAAAATTTATATTTTATAAGAGTTATTATATTTTTAAATGTTATATATTTTAAATATTAAATTAATAATTAGAAATTAATATTTCATGAGTACGGTTAAAAAATTTTATAATTAATTAAAATAATTCCAAGCAATTTAAAACAAAATAATCAGAATTTTAAAATCTTGAACTAATATTCATTAAATCCTAATCCTATCAATAAGATTCTTCATAATAATTTTTTTAAACAAATATTTTTAATTTATTATTATTAATTATAAATTAATATTTCATGCCTAGATTGAAAAAAATTTATAATTACCAAAATTTATTCAAAACAATACTTTTTCCAATAAAATATAATAAAAATATAAAAATATTTATCAAACATTTTACTAACGGATACAAGGAGACATTTGTAAAATTAAAAACGATCCATTTGTAATTTTACAAACAAATAAATATCCGTTTGAAAAATTACAAGTAGATCCCCGTCGTAATATTACACATAGAATTCCGTATCTGTTTCTAATTTTACAAACAAATAAATATCTGCTTAAAAAATTACAAACAGATCCTAGTCGTAATATTACAAACAGAATTCCGCATCTATTTATAATTTTACAAACAGATCTAAAAAAATAAAATAAAAAATAAAAGAGAAAGCACAAACACCTTCTCTCTCTCTCTCGTTTGTGTTTGTTCTCCTCCCGGCCACAGCTTCCCTCCCGGCCGCCGCTTCCGTCCCCCGCTCTCGGTTACCGCTATATCAAAGGTATGATTTATTTCATGTTTTGTAATGATTTTTTGGAGTTATTTAGGATTTTTGTTTGTTTTATGGTGGATTTATGGTGATGGAGGATAATTTCTTGGCAATGTATCTGGATTATAAACCAAAGATTTGTTTCATGTTTTCTAATGATTTTTTGGGGTTATTTAGGATTTTTGTTTTTTTTTTTATGGTGGATTATTTAGGATTATAAACCAAAGATTTCATAGAGTTATTTAGGCATTTTCTAGATTATTTTTGTTTGCTGGTAATGTATCTGAATTATTTTTGGAGCATTTAGGCATTATCTGGATTTTTTTAATGATTTTTTGAGTTATTTAGGATTATAAACCATTGTTTTGTTTCATTTTTTCTAAAGATTTGTCTAATTTGTGTTTAGACATATACTTAAAGCACCGTGAAGGGTTTGGCATCACAAAAAAAAAAAAAAGCACAAAATTAGGTGATGAAGGAAAATTGAAATATTACACGCTAGCATATGCAAGAGGTGGCAAATGAATATCTATTTCAAAAAACTCCTTCAACCCAAGACTATTCACCAAAGTAAATTGTCCGACAAAGATTAATGCCATTGTTGGCAATGATGGATGAGTTACTATTTCTAGTGTTAATTTGGAGCATAATCATGCATTTAGCCCACAAAATGCTCGTTTCCAAAAATGCAATAAAAAAATTGATGCATGTGTCAAAAGAAGGTTTGAATTAAATGACCAAGCAGGGATAAGCCTAAGCAAAAAATTTTCATTCCCTAGAGATTGAAAGTGGGGGTTATGAAAATTTAACATACAGTGAGAAAGATTGTAGGAATTATATTGCGAAAGCAAGGCAATTTAGGCTTGGCGTTGAAGATGCCATGGCACTTGGAAAATATTTTTCTTGCATGAAAGAAAGAAACACAAAATTTTTACATTTGATTGACATGGATGAGGAAGGCCGTTTGAGAAATGTCTTTTGGGCAGATGCGAGGTCTATAGTGGCTTATGGAGCTTTTGGTGATGTAATTTCCTTTGATACAATATACTTAACGAATAAGTATGACATGCCATTTGCTCTGTTTGTCAGTGTAAATCATTATGGGTAGGCGGTATTGTTTTGGTGTGGCTTATTGTCGAAGGAAGATACAGAAACATATGTTTGGCTCTTCAAAACTTGGCTAGAGTGTATGTCAGGCAAGGCTCCTAAAGCAATTATTACAAACTAGTGTATGGCAATTCAGGGTGCAGTTAGATTGGTTTTTCCAAATTCCCATAACCGCCTTTGCCTTTGGCATATCATGAAAAAGGTTCCTGAGAAGCTTGGAGGTTTAAATGAATACAAAGCAATCAAGAAGATTTTGAAACATATCATGTATGAACTAGTGTATACTCAAGAGTTTGAAGACACATAGTTGAAGATGTTGGCGAACTATAACATTGAGAAAAATGAATGGCTGAATTCTCTATTCAAAATTCGTGATCATTGGGATCCTGTATATGTTAAAGGCATATTTTGGGCTGGAATGTCTACCACTCAAAGAAGTGAAAGTGTAAATGCATTTTTTGATGGTTATGTTGGTCTGACGACTTCACTGAAGAAGTTTGTTGAGAAATATGATAATGCTTTGAAAAGCAAGATTGAGAAGGAGAACAAAGCTGATTTTGCTTCATTTAACTCGTGTTTTTCATTGATCACTGATTGCTATTTTGAGAAGCAACTACAAGAAGCATACACAAATGAAAATTTTAAATTGTTTGAAGATGAGTTGCTAGCAATGATATATTGCAATCTTACTCTCACTAGTTCACATGGGGCAGTCTGCTCATTTCAGGTGTCCGACGTTGTCAAAGGGAAAGAAGGTGCATTTAGAAAGCAAGTGGTATACAATGTTTATACTAACGAGGAAGAATTTGATATTCAATGCTCTTGCTTGTTATTTGAGTTCAAGGGGATTATTTGTAGGCACATTTGCAAGGTGCTTATTGAGAAGAATGTGAAAGACATTCCTTCTAGGTATATTTTACCACGATGGAGGAAGGACATCAAATGCATGCATACATATGTACAAAACTGTTATGATGACCCACAAACTAGTGAGGAGAAAGTATGGTACAATAAATTGTGCTCTCGTTTTACCAAAGGCGCAGAACTTGGACCATAGTCAAATGACAAATATATCTTCTTGATGAAATATGTGGATGGGGCAATTGAGAAGGTGATGGAAAACACAACTTGCAAGGAAAATTTTACACCTATGTTGTTGGAGGCGACTAATGTGCCACACCATAAATTTCTTAGTCCTTTGAAGCTGCAGAGTAAGGGTCGTCCACCATCAAAAAGGAAGAAGTAAAAAGTTGAAGAAATATTAATCAGAAACAAGAAAATGGTATTTTTATGTAGTATCATATTCATTACTTCTTTAGATTTTTTTTCGATGAACTTTTGTTTTTGAGTGTATAACATCCATGTTATTATTGGCAGAAGCCACAAACAAAGGGAGATTCATCAGCTAAAAAATTTACACAAGATGATCATTGCACACATGAGAGTGTGGTAATTCTCTTGTAATTGTCATTAATGTCAAAATTTCAATCATTTAATTCCAAATAATGATTTGTTGGACTATAGTCACTTTTCTTATGTGAATTCAAATTCTATATAGATCAATCTGGACATGCATCATAGTTCTTCTTTAGGTTTTACAAGCCAATGCAATGATCTATGATTAAGGTGAGTTGCAAGACGTATGTATTTATTTTTGTATTCAATACTGGGTGATTAAGATTGTTAGTGATTTGAAGTTGTGATGCATTATATATTTTAATTTTTCAGGGAATTGTATTGTGATACAAGTTGCTTATATAGCGCAAGATTTAATTTTTGTGTTCATATTTGTGTTCATGTTCGTGGAGGAAAAACAAAAATTTTGGGTTCATGTTTGTGTTATAAGTAAAGATTTTTGTGTTTGTGTTGCTTATGTTTGATGAAGAGATTAACCAGGGCGTATATGTTGTTTAATTTTTTAGTAAGGGAAGGTGGCCATGATGCTGTCTTTGTTTAGAAATGGTTTTCTGTTCTTTTTTATCTTTTTTTTTTTAATTATTTTACTCATAGTCTGAGTATGTTTTGCTCACAGGACATGAAATGCTCACAGTGATTTATTTTGCTCTTATACATGTTTGAGTATGTTTTGGATGAACTAAAGTGTTTCATATGAGTGTGATGATGATTCATGTAGGTGTTCATGGCTGATATGCATTATCTCAATAGGTTCTGTTAATTGTTATACTTGAACTTTTTGTCTGATAATATGTTTGCGTTCATTTTCTGATAATGTACGAGAAGTATGGAAATTTTCATTCAAGTGATATGAGTCATATGACATATACTGAAGTAAGGAAAATTTCCATTAGGTAAATATATTGACTACATTTTATTATTGGTCCATATGTTTCCTAATCCTAATATTAGTCTGTGTTAATTTTTCACCAACTTTCTCGTTGCCTATAATAGGCATTCCTGTGTTATTGACTACATTTCATTCAAGCGAGAGAGGGATGACATCCAGCAATATTTTTTCGATGGACTTTCTCATTGCCTTCACCACTCAGGATAACAGCTTGAACTGCAGCACCATATGCAACAACTTCATCTGGCCGTTGAACTGCAGCACCATATGCACCATATGCAATGTCATTTTGGACAGTCCTCCCTATCAGACATTTGGCATCTGAAAAGTAGAAAAAAAGAGACAAAAATGAACATCTAATTACAACATCTATTATTTTAAAAAAAAATATTGAGCATTACAAGTGTTAAATAAACAGCCATAACCTAAGAACTGGATCAAAAAAAGAAACACATCAAACCAAGAGAAAAAAAAAGAGGATAAAAAAATCTGACAAGCATTCAGATATTGATAGTTTGGAAATTGCTCATCAGTTTTGCTAGCATAGTGAGTTGAGTTTGGAAAGCTTCTGGACATGAGTCTGAATTTCTTTGGTGTCATGCTATCTTTCAGGGGTGTCAACACATCTGCATATTGTTTCTCCAATGTCTCTACCACTACCTTCTCAATATCCCCAATTGCCTTAAAAAAACAAAATCATTAGTAAATTAAATGATATAAATAGATTATAAGAAATGGTGCAAAAAAGGACTTCAGAGAATTTATGCATACATTTTCCAAAACAAAAGTGTACTCTGGCCAATGGCAGATGATACCTTCGTATTCGCTTAAGGTTTCTTTCAATCGATTATACATTTCATCAACAAATGGAGTCATTAGATGTTGTGTTCGCACGCCGGACCATTTCACCTACTTAAAAGATCATTATTAAACATATGAAAGAAGCAAAATGACACCATAATACTGGCAATAGATAATGTTGATAAACAAATTGGAAGGAACTCATGATGTCTAAACTAAAGTGAAATTGGTTATTGGTAGAAAAATAAAACTAGCCAAACCAAATAAGAATAGGAAAATTTAGAATTTAAGTTATTGTGCCAAGTTCCTTACACACACACACACACACATTTATAACAGGAAAATTCAGAATTGAAGTTATTGTACCAAATTCCTGCTTGAGAGGCAAGAGAGTACAAACAATTTTTGTGTTGCAAGATATAGTAGCACAACATATAATGACAGGCATATGGACTTTTGATAAACAAAGAAGTTCAACTCCTATTGAACTAAAAGGCATTCCCCATACAAAAACAATAGGTAATTGGATTTCAACTTTTGAGTGAAGTCTCTAGACTTTTCTTTTTACTGCAGTTATTAAAAACCATTTTGTCTTATGTCTCACAAGGTTTTCATCTTCTGATAAGCAGTAGAAAGAGTGACAACGTCCATCAAATTGCCTTCAGTATTGCTGCTAGCAACAAACTTATCAGTTCCAAATCATATAACAGCCAAGGGCATAAGCTAGAAAGTGCCTCCATTCCACCAAAAGTTTGAGCCTTGCAAAGAAGGAGACAATTATTAAAATCTCTATTACCAGTAAAATAACAACACTACTATTTCCAACATTTAGCTTGCCAATAAACCTAAAAATTCTAACAACTCTTAATTCTAGCCCTTGAATCAATTGCACAAAATCCAACAGAGAAACACATTAAATATCTTCTACATAAATAATTTCATGAATTAAAATGAAATTGCAAAGCACATCAAAGGGGGAAACCTGAAACCCTAGAAAACAGCTTTATTTCCTCCAATGCACAAACCTGAATTAAGGGATGTAACCAAATAGGGCTATATGCATAATTCACATTTCAGAAAAAAATTCAGAGAACGAATTCATGTTTCATCACAGGCTCAGATCTTGCCCCTCTATTCTTTTTCATGGATAAGCATGAATCAAGGGTTGCAACTAAAGTTGCAACGCCACCCAATCTCTATACTCTTTTACTCTTTTGTAGGGCAAATCATCATGGCCACAAGAACACCATTAAGAGTAATGCTATTTAGAGCGAACCAAATACACGAACCAGCCACATCGATAGATAGTAATACATGATGCAATAAAATGATTCATGCTGAATATATATAAAATATCAAGCAATAGAATAAAATAAAGAGGCTTAGATTCAATAGTAATGATTTTCTCCCACCCTTCCCCATCTCTCTAAAACAATAGGAGTAACGTTTGCCTACTAAGCCATCATTGTAGAGAGACGAGGGCATGAGAGAAATTTTTAAGGCATCATCATTGCCTCTGTACCTGATTTCAAGGCGAGCTGAGAGTCTAGGACAATGGCACCAGAAAGGGTAGTGGTAGTCGGGAGCAAAGGCACAAGATATAATAAAGCAGCGGCGGTCACGAGTTAGGATACGAGTGAGAAGCAACGGTATGAGAAAGGAGTGGGGAGCGGCGGGCAGGCTTTCATCCCCAAATTTCAGAGAATCTAGGGCACTAATGAGAGAAGGACCAGGCTTTTGTCTCTCTCTCTCTCTTTGTGCCCTAGCTTCTCACACACCACCGATCCGGCAACCGCTCCCCTCTCTTGTGCACCACCGACCTGTGCCCTAGCTTCTCTTCCAAGCCAAACGAGAGAGAAATGACCGGGAGCGGGGGATTGAAGCGGCTGTCTGGAGTGGTGGCCAGGAGGGAAATGGTATCCAAGAGGAGCACAGACACAAACAAAAGAGAGAGAGAGAGAGAGAGAGAGAGAGAGAGAGAGAGAGAGAAGGTGTCTATGCTTTCTCTTTTAATTGTTTTTAATTTTTATTATATAAAAAATTAAAGTCATTTGCCACATCACCAACCACATTAGTCGTGTGGCTGCTTCGTGTGGTTGCTTCGCTCTATATAGCATTACTCATACTATTAAATTATAATTATATTTTTATGTTATATACACTAATTTATAGAAATAAAGTTTCCAAACAATTAATTTTTTACAATTTTGTTTGTTACTATAAAAACCAATTTATAAAATGTCAATAGTAAAAATAATAAATTTGTAAATATGATTTTCTTGAACTATAAATTTTTTAGATTATATATACTAATTTGTAAAAAAAAAATCAACTGGCCAAATAATAGACTTTTGAAAAGAAAAAAAAAAGCTATATAAATCATTTTGTAAAATATCAAGTAATCAAACAATAAATTTTCACAAATACTTTTGCTACAAATATTATTCTTATTTATTATTTTTATTTTCATCAATAGGGAGGGGGTAGGGGAAGGAGATGTTTGGTCCGAGAGTTGAGTGTTGTGGTTTGTGGCATGCCATGACTGTAATTTTTATTATTTATTAAAGGTAATTTAGTATTCTAGTTGTGCTATACTACGATAGAATTTTTATACTAAGGTTTTGGTAGTACAAAAATTTTATCCACTTGTGTTGTATTTTGACATCCTGTTGTGCTATAGTCTCAAACTATTTACAAATAAAAACAAGGAACAAGATTACTTGTGATATGTTGTACCTCAAAATTTTGGGTATCAAGAGATCCTATATGTTGCTAACAATATATATAATACGCTAACATGTTCGTACAAATAAATATAGCATGTTGGTTTATTAAACACATATACATATTAACATTATAAACATCTCTTTGTTATTTGTGCAATGGATAGCGATCAATTTGCGCTTTTCTATAAAATGAATTATGATAATTCTTTATATATATATATATATATATATATATATATATATATATAATTTATTATTATTATAGTTATTATTATTATTGCTATTATTACTCAGGTTCATTTATGTAGTTACTTTATTTTTTTAATTTTATTTTTAATTCGATTTTATGATCATTATTATAGATAGGTATATGTTTTGAAGATTGCATTATTATAATACTGTGATAGATTGGTCTGCTTCAATGAGGATCAATTGGTGTGAGGTGTTCACTTTAAGTGAGGCAAAAGTCTCAGGTCACGGGTTCAACTCCGATGGAGTATAAAATAACCGACTAAGTAAAAACAATGCCCAGCTTATGATGAGTTATGTTCTGGGTCTCACTAAGGTGCCGCGATCTTTCACAGATACCGAGTAAGAGATAAAACTAATTTTGAAATATGAATTTTATCATTAAAAAATAATAATAAAGCTTAAGATCAGTCAATATTGTGTGATTTTTTTTAATGCAAGTGTTAAGTCTGGAAGGGTAGTAGTGTGATGATTTTTCACTCAACCTCTCATGAAATGCAATCACACACAATCAAACATACAAGAGAAAGGAGACACATGAATTTGTTACCCAGTTCGGCACAACCTGCCTATGTTTGGAGGGTCATGTCCGTAGAGAACAATCCACTAAAAGAGGGAAACAATGAAGAGTACAACACTCAATCTCACAAGTAAAGGTTAACCCTCTCTAGATTGACGGATGCCCACTCTTCTTAACCCTTACACTAGGGCCTCTCACTTGTGGCTCATTCTAAATCTCATAGCAGAGTATTTTATATAGACATCTCTACGTCCCAAAATAGCTTCCTCTTCTAGAATCTTCGCGGCTTCCTAACTTGGACACTTTCCAAAGTTAAACGTTGTAACTCCTGTTGCAACTGAGCTTATAACGTGGTCCTCTTGCTGATCCTGATTGAGTTCCAGCTCCTATTGCAACATGACCTACGATACCTCCAATCTTCCCGGTTGCTCCAGTTCACATTAATGTAGTCAACTCCTCCCTAGCTCTTTCTACCAGCAACTAGCCTCTTTCCTCATGTCATATCAATAGGTCCTTCTCTCGAGGGTCACACACACCAAGGTGTTAATCAATCTCACCAAAGATGGTCTTCAAAGATCTCCACAATATTCTTTCCAAACTTGATCTCCATTCATCCAAATTTGTTCTTCAACAATCATCAAACTTGATTTTCATTCATCAAAGTTTGGTCTTCAATATCTTGTTACTAAACTGGATCCCCTTTCATCCATATTTAGCTTTTCAAGACCTTCCAAGCATAATCTTCATTCATCGAAGCTTGGGTCATCAATATTCTTCCAAATCTATGCACTTGACAAAGATAGCTTGTGCCTTTGAATAGCTTGTGTTTTCAAATAACTCCGCCCATAATTAACTTTGGATCTTCTTCTTCAATGGGTTTACTAATTATGGTCTTTAAGATCTTCATAGCTTGGTGTTGCAAATAGTTTTGCCCATGCCTTTCTTGGTTTGTGTCTTTAATTAGCTTCACACCAAACTAAGTTCCGTTTGCCATCTTGGTCTCTAAATGAAGATCTTCATAATTTCAAACAATAAATTACTCCCTTCTTTAGGACATCTTCCACATGGTATTTAATAAATTCCTCATGAGAAAAGACTTACCAAAGATAGATTTTATCATCTTGGATTTTACCAAGGATAGATTAAATCATAACTTTGATTTTTCTCCTCATAGCTTGTGCTTTAAGAGAGATCTTTTCGCCTTGATGTTCCTTACCGACAATAGTCTCCCCAATGATAGTTGTGAAGATATTCTCAATATGATTTTTGCTTGCTCTTGAAGATAGATGTTCTTTACAAAGATAGCTTCATAAGATTTTAGCCTTCATGTCTCCATTGTCATCTCTTGCCATATCACCATGTGCCTATTCATTATGCCATGTCATCATTCTTTGCCTTGTCACCTTGCTTGCCATATTATTGCATTTGCCAAGGCAACTTCTATGAGTGTTAAATAATACTAATTATAGAGCTCTAGCTCTAACAGTAAGTATACGTAAACAAGTAATTTAATGATAAGAGAGTATCGTCCAAAGAGGATTGAATTTATTAACTACCAAAATTACTTTAACCCTAATTCTACTTGATTAATGGAATTGAAAAGGTTTAATTTTGAAAGATCTAATTCGAGGACTAGAGAGAGACAGTTAGACAAGGAGAAATCAATGCTTAGAGATTCTAGGATTTTTGAGTTCACTTAGACTAATTCCACCTAGATTGTCTAGTTCAATCAATCAATTTTTGTTTCTTATGTTGTCATCAAATTTTCCTATATTACATATTGACCTTTCTCAAGCATCGATAGCATAATCCATTAGATAAGCTAACTTCATATATGAGATAACTATGAATATGTGAAACTCATTAAGCTCTAGAAATTTATAATGACGAATGCAATCTCATAAATATCTCTATCTTATAATGATTGTGTGATATTTCAATCAACATCTAATTTAATTATCACCTCTAAGTCTTAAATCAAATTACTAATCATGCAATTGTTGATCAGGCAATCACAAGCATTAAGCATAGATTAAAATATCCAATATCATCTTGAAATAAGCATCAATTAAATTAAACAAAGATGAATCTAAGTTTTCATAGTCTGGCTACATCGTAGCCTGAAAATGGTATCTAGAACATGATAATTGCAAAGCTCAACATATTAATAAGGTTCATAATGAAATAAACAAAGAATAACTAAAACTAAAGCTTGGCAATGAATCTTGGTCGAATCTTAACTTTCGGCCTTTTGATCCCCAAAATTCTCTTTGTCTTTTCGTCTAAAACCTTAGTCTCTTTTATAACTTGAATATCGGGGTGGTGCCTAGGCGCTAAAGAGTGCAGTGCCGAGGTACTATACTTTCTGTTTTGAAACTCTTACTACTGTAATGCCTAGTCGTTACATGCTAGTGCCTAGGCATAAGATTTTCTATTTTGCTAGTTCACTCTTCATTGAAACTTGATCCTCTTTTCTCCAATTTTGCACTTTTGATGCATTACTCCTTTGAATCATTCTCTTTCTTTCCTACAATGGAATAATAATAAGATTAGGAGTAATTTTGGTTTACATTAATTCACATTTAATTCATCATGAGTTAAAGAAAGTCTACATAATACATTTTAATATTACTAACAATACTGTGTTGATGACCATGGTAAGTGGCTCTATGGTTGGATCAACAGTGTAAACAAAAATATTAACAACCAACATTCAACCATCACAAAGCAGTCATATGCTGATTCTAGCAAAGATGCCCCACATTCAGCATCACTATATTTGATTCTTTTGCAGATTTCTAAGCCTTCGACTAATGTACAACATGTCTCAGCAGCAAACAACCAACATTCAACCAACCACTACATGAAATATAAGTACATCTATGTTATTTTTAGCTACAACATCATTTTTGTAGCTAAAAAGAAATATTGCCTATGATTTCTTCATTTTGTCAAGGAAACTAAATGCTTTTAGGCATCAAACAATTGCTACTAATGGGCAAACAATGTCCTTTGAATAAATTTTGATAGCTATGATTTATTTTGTAACTAAAAAGGAGACTTTGTGTCTATTGAAAATATCATAGATAAAAGAGTACTAAACTTTTGCTATGAATTATAAAATATAGCAGAATATAAATATTTTTTGTGAGAACTGAAGCTCCATGTTGGCATCATTGGACTTGCATTCTTGATGACATGGCAAGGCATTGATGACAAGACAAGGTGATGTGATAATTTATGATGATGTGGCAAGAGATGACATGAAGATATGAAGCTATCTTTGGAGGAACTATTTCTGGTAAGACAATCAATTTAGAGGATCTCTCTTGAAAAGCAAGTAATAGCCATATGAAGGCACATCTATATTTGGCAAGTCAATCAAGCTTGGGAGATCAACTACTTGTAGGCCAAGAACTCATTGAAGTTAAGGTTGGTAGCAAAGCTATATGGAGGCATAAATCATGAAAGGAATATCTAATTAACCAACCTAGGATAATGCTAATTGAAGATTGAACCTATTTATGGGCGGAGCTATTTGAAGACACAACTATACATGGAGAAGATTGAAGAGCTAAGCTTGGATGAATAGAAGACCAAGCTTGGAAACATAGAAGATTGTGAAGAACAAACTTGGATGAATGAAGATCAAGTTTGGAAGATCATGAAATCTAAACTTTGATGATTTGGAAATCAAATTTAATGAAAGATTTGATCATTTGAAGATTCCTTGAAGACAATATTTGGTACAATGGAAACTGCCATGTGGGGTGCGACTCTTACAAGGGTACCGCTATTAAGGACGTAAGGAAGAGAGCTAGTTGTTCATAATTTTAGATTGAGAAGATTCAATTACATCGACTTAGACTTAGACACAATCAAGAGGATTGGAGGCTTCTATAAGTCACATTGTAAAGGAAGTTGTGATTTAGTCAAGGTAAACAAGTGGCTAGTGTTGCAAGTTCAGTTACAACCAGAGTTGTAACATCTAAGTTTGGAAGTTGTCCAAATTAAGAGCCGTAGAGATTCTAAAAGAGGGGGACGTAGAGACATCTATATAAGAGACCTTACCCTGAAATTTAGGGTGAGTCATCAAAGATACCCAAGTGCTTGGGTAAGAGTAAGTAAACATATGGCAATCTAAAGAGGGTTCTTATTTATCTTTGTAAGGATGAGCGTGAACGTTGTACTCGTGTTTGTTTCCCTATTTTAGTGGATTTTTATCACCAGGATTAGCTATTAGACGTAGGCAAGCGTTGTGCCAAATTGAGTTACGAATTTCATTTGCCTCCCTTTTTCTTTATGTTTGTGTGTGATTGTTTACACCCACCCGAACTAACAGTTATTTTGTGCCAAAAACATCTACCTAATGGTAAAACCATGGGTTATGAACATATTTTTGATAGCTACAATTTAGTTCATGAATAAAATAAGAGGATTTTCTCAATGAAAAATATCTTAGAGAAAATAGATTAAACGTTCTACGGATTGTAAAGCATAGTGAAAAGTCATTGTTTTAATCCAATTAAAAACATAGGAAGATAAACTAATTGAACATATTTCACCACAAATTTAATATGTAGAAAATTATACATAGAAATTGTATTTGGAAAATCAATCAACTTATTATTTTATATAAATTAATTTGTAACATATATTTTTTATGTGATTATATAATTTAAGATTAATTATTAAATAAAAAGTTTTAGAGATTAACTTTCACTAGTAAACATACTAAAAAGTAAATATTTGATTTTCTTTTTGGTGAATAAATATTTGTTTGTATTTATTTTTAAAAATAATTTAAATTTTGGGTTATAAGATATTCGATATTTCTATATTAGATAAAATCGATGTGTTATTAAAAGAGAAAGTCATTATATACATTAATGAAAATATAAGTAATTCATATAACAATGAAAAATTAATTTGTGGGAAAATTAAATTCACTAAATCAACTAACTCATTATTTTATATAAATCAATTTTTATATGATTATATAATTTAAGATAAATAATTGCTAAAATAATATTTTTACGGTTAAGATTAACAAATAATAATGACTTATCTCAAAATAATTTTATTAATAGAAAAGGACTTATTTAAAATTTACGTGTTACATTTTTTATTTGTTATTCATTCAAATATATTCTTTTTCTCACTTGGCTCTTTACCTCACCCTCTCTAATTACTAATCAATTGGAATGGCGGTGCAAACCCAAGCACTCGTGCCCCCAAAAAAGCTCTTCAAGACCTCGGTAGCCGCAGTCTCTTCTCTCTGATTTCTCAATGTGAGATCCATTTCGCACATGTTTCTTCTATTCCTTCCATTTTTTTAGTCTCCCAAATTATAAATTAATTACCAACTCCTTTAATTTCCAAGCTCCATAGCTGCATCTTGAAGTCACTTTCCTCCTTGAATCACAAAACACACAAACCCTACTAAACTTTGAGCCCTTATTTTCTTCATTTGATCTCTTTATCCATCTCCATTAATCTCCACTTAATTCTCCTACCAAACTCTAGACAAATGAACACACACCAACAACATACACCATTTTGGCTTAATGATTTTGAAACTATTAAAGACCCGATAACGTTAGGTTTTGGTGTAATTACTGTGTCTTTCTTCCTTCAATATACAATTAGAGTTGCTAATTATCATTTTATGGAATTTATTAAACTAATAAGAGTAGTGTGGCTAAGACCATGCTTGAGATCATTTTGGTGGAGCCACATTTTAACTTTTTTGTAAATTTAAATGCTACGAATGATTTGGTATTTGTTTAGAAGGAAATTAACAAATGTTTAGTACCTAAGTTTATTAATTATTATTATTATTTAATATTTGAATGGAAAAAATATAATGTTATGTTTTTTAATTAATTTCTTTCTTTGTGCATAATTATTGATGTCCCATATATTTTTCTTATTACTTAGAATAATGATAAACAATAGGATGCATGTCCACAATGAAAGGAAATTGGCTCACTTATATACACCTTAATTTCTATGGTAGTGACTTGATTAGATTACCCGGACAACCACCTTATATGCAGTACTATTGTGTGACTATATTATATACTTTTATGCTTTTTTTTCTCCCACTATCATCCTATATATTAACCATGATTTATGTTTCTTTTATTTTGATATGTAAACTAAGTATTTTTTATGTTCTTATTGGCAACAATTGAGATGTTTCAATGGCTTTTAGTTTAATTGCTCATTTTTTTTTGTTACCATGGTTTGATGTAACTTCATGTTAATTTTGTTGTTTCAGAGCATTAATGTGAGATGGTTTACAAGGGTAAAACTTGATGTAATTAGGTTGTTGGTGTAATGCTTACAAGGGTATGGCTTTTCTTTATCAAAGATGTCTTAAGTTGTTAACTAGTTTAACATAATTGTGTTTGTTTATTAGAATAGCTAATAAATTGGGTTTTATATTGCTTTGCATGATCACACAGACATGCCACTTTTGTGTTTGAAACATAAAATAGAGTAACAAGGACAATGAGTGAGATGGTGGATGAGGAAATCTCAAATATGAAAAAGCTTCAGGAGAGAAAGAAGAGGTTCTTGTGTTTGATCTGATCTCTATTTGGTATCTATTTGTTTTTTGATGTTAGATTTTATGTATGTGCATTGTTGTTGTTGTTGTTGTTGTTTTTTTTTTTTTTTTTTTTTTTTTTTTTTTTTTTTTTTTTGCCTTGGGACTGTTAATTAGAGAAAGAAGGATTTGAATATAGTGTTTTGAGAATTCATACCTAGGATTTGGCATTTGGGATTTTAGATGCGTAGGATTTTGCTTGTGTGGTTGAGAATTGCTTTGGTTATGATTATATTACATAAAAAGAAATCGGGAAAATTGGGTTTCTAGAGATTGGTCGATAGTATTATTGATTGTATCTTTTCTTATTGTCAGTCTTCTTTGTTGGTTGAATCTTAGGATAATAGTTTCTATATTTGGATGAACTAAATTAGTGGTGAATTGTCCATCATATTTATGTTTCTTAATTTAATTTTTTTTTTTTTTGCATTTGGTTTGAAGATTAAATTTCAATTTGTTTCACACAAAATAATTATGTAACTTTGGTGTTCATCTCTCGTCCTTAAGCTATATTCCTCAAAACAGGCATCAGCTAAGTTTCATAGTGGTAGAACATTGTTTTCAGATGATGAGAACATGATGGATTCTATCACAGCCTCCTAATCGATCCCTCGATCACACCGTGCGGTGCTTGACATGCACCAAGTGACAAGCCAACTTCTAGAAGGTTAGGGATGGAATACAACCCTAATACAATGCAGCACAAGCAAGCTATCAAGTAAACAAAGCAAGCAAGCATACATACAACACAAGAAGCCAAGCCTTAGGAAGAAAAATGAAACTCTATATTAGAATAAGAAGATTACATAGCCATGACCAAGACCTCAACCAAGAATCTGTTCATCCTCCCCTACAACAAGGATACAAGAGACCTTATATAAGCAATCTCATACAAAGGATGACCATCAATGGACTTGATCCTAGGGGCTAACAAGAAGTCAATAGTCTTGTTAAAATAAGCGCCACAGTTCTGCTATTGTTCTAACACTGTTTCAACCACTATCTCTAAGCTACAGTATCGCCATGTATTACTATTCACTTGCTTGATCAAGTGTCAGTAGCATCTAGCCGCCGCGCACTCAGCCTCAGTAGCGTACATGCTAACCCGACCACACAGAAGCCTCTCAGTAATAGCCTAGCTATCAGTAAGGTCTCTTGGTAATGGCCGAGTGCCCCTCTCAGTAACACATAATCAACCCTATCCATGGCAAAAATCGGCTAAGTGTTCAGCATCAGTCTCTGTCTGGATGTGCCCACCAGCTTATGTCTCGGTCATGCCTGCGTGCTTATGGCCATGCACACACTCCACTAGGTCTCGGCACATGGTTAAGTGGACTACCTCACCCACCCACAATCATAAGCCCTCGGCCACGCGTCCATGTGCGAAACCAGGTCTGTGCAGTTGTGGCCTGCACGCATTAGGTTGTCTCATCCCCACTAAATCAGGCCACACTAGCTCGCCGCGACATGCTCCCATGCTTAAGTGAAAAGGCCATTCTTGATCATATGAGCATGAAACTCGATCATGACCAAATGTAAGGAACCGATCCCTTATAGAAACTTATAAGTTTAAATTTTACTTTAGGTAATTTACATTCTTTTGGGCTATCTATGGTGATACAACTATGGTCTTAGCTGTTTTCTAGTAACCTGCCCTTTTTCTTTATTGATGCAGGCATTTATGGAAAAATTTAACCAAAGAGAAGAAATGGCCCTCTATATGTCTTAATCCTTTATGGTTTTCTATGTACAAGAGAGAGGTGACAAAGCAAAAGGTGCTCAAGTGGATCAAAACAAAGAATATACTTAAAAGGAAATATGTTTTCATTCCCATTATTTGTTAGTGAACTCTCTTTCATATAAAAATTCTTTTTTTTTCCTCTCCGTGTGGCTTAATTCATTTAATGTAGCTTTTTTATTATTTAAAAGGGACACCAGAGCCATCTTATCCTTTGCAACTTTGGTGAAAATAGGCAGCCAAACATTGAGTAGACTTTTATGCTATTACTAGATTCACTCCATCAAGCAGATCCAAAGGGGTTGGAGCCAGATATAGGGAGGCATGCACATGTTTTCACTTTCACTTTTCTTTTGAAACATGTGCATTCCTCTTTATATCTGGCTCCATCCCCTTTGGATCTGCTTGATGGAGTGGATCTAGTAATAATATAAAAGTCTTCTCAATGTTTGGTTGCCTATTTTCACCAAAGTTGCAAAGGATAAGATGGCTATAGTGTCCCTTTTAAATAATAAAAAAGCTACATTAAATGAATTAAGCCACACCAAGAAGAAATAAAAGAAATTTTATATGAAAGAGAGTTCATCAGCAAAACAATGGGAATGAAAACAAATTTCCTTTTAAGTATATTCTTTATTTTGATCCACTTGAGCACCTTTTGCTTTGTCACATTTCTCTTGTACATAGGAAACCATAAAGAATTAAGACATATAGAAGACCTCCTTTTCACTTTGGTTAAATGTTTTCATAAATGTCTGCATTAATGTAAAAAGGACATATTACTAGATAATAGTTAAGGCCATAGCTATATCTACATAGATAGCTCAAAAGAATGTAACTTACTTAAACTAAAATTTAAGTTATAAGTATCCATAGTGTTCTCATCATTTGAATACAATGTTTTACCACTCTGAAGCCTCTGCAGATGCCTCTTTTGAGGAATATACCTTAAGGATGAGAAATGAACATGAAAGTTGCATTATTATTTTTAATGAAACGAATTAAAATTTGATCTACAAACCCAATGAGAAAGATAAAATTTAACTAATAAACATAATCTGATTTTGTGTGTGAATGCTACAAATCCATGTTTTTTTTAAAAGCCAAGATAAAATGAACAAATATTAATAAAACAAAGCCATCAATCAAAGTTCAACATCCTATATATTTTTCTAATCAATTAAATGAATCATTTATATTCAACCACTAATTGAGTTCATCAAAATATGGAAACTTTTCTCCTAAGATTCAACTAACAAACAAGACTGACAATAAGAAAAGATGCAATCAATAATACTACTGACTAATCTCTAGAAACCCAAGTTTCTCGATGTCTTTTATGCAATATAACCATAACCAAAGCACTTCTCAACCACTCAAGAAAAAACCTAAGCATATAAAATCCCAAAATCCAAATCCCAGGCACGAATTCTCAGAACACTATATTCAAATCCTACTTTCTCTAATTAGCAGACCCAAGGTAAAAAACAACAACAAAAATGCATATACAAAAAATCTAACACCAAAAAACAAATACATACCAAATAGAGATCAAATCAAACACAAGAACCTCTTCTTGCACTCCTGAATGTTCTTCATATTTGAGGTTTCCTTATCCACCATCTCACTTATTGTCCTTGTTACTCTATTCCATGTTTCAAACACAGAAGTGGCATGTCTATGTGATCATGCAAAGAAATACAAAACCCAATTTACTAGCTATTCACATAAGCAAACACACTTATGCTAAACTAATTAATAACTTAAGTGATCTTTGATAAAGCAAAGTCACCTTGTAAGGATTACATCGGCCGGCAACCTATTTACATCAAGTTATACCCTTGTAAACCATCTGACAATAATGATCTGAAACAACAAAATTAACATGAAGTTACATAAAACCGTGGTAACAAAAAGAAAGGATAAGTAAACTAAAAATCTTTCAAACATCTCAATTGTTGCCAATAAGATCATAAAAAAAATCCTTAGTTTACATATCAAAATACAAAGAAACATAGATCATGATTAATATATAGGATGACAGTGGGAGAAAAAAGCATAAAGATATATAACATAGTCACACAGTAGTACTGCATATAAGGTGGTAGTCCTAGTAATCTAACCAAGTCACAACCACAAAAATTAAGTTGTATATAAGCGAGACAATTTCCTTGCATTGTGGGCATGCATCTAATGGTTTATCACTATTCTAAGTAATAATAAATAAATAAATAAATAAATATATATATATATATATATATATATATATATATATATATATATATATATATATATATATATATATATATATATATATAGGACATCAATAATTGTACACAAAGATAGAAATTAATTAAAAAAATAAAACATTCTATTTTTTCCATTCAAATCTTAAATAATAATATTTAATAAACCTAAATAATAAACATTTCTTGATTTCCTTCTAATCAAATAGCAAATCTTCCATAGCATTTAAATAAACAAAAAAGATAAAGTGTGGCTCCACCAACGTGAACTCAAGCATGGACTTGGCCACTGAGCTCTTATTAGTTTAATAAATTCCATTAAATGATAATTAGCAGCTTCAATTATATATTGAAATAAGAAAAACACACTAATCTCTCCAAAACCTAACCTTATTGGGTCCTTAATAGTTTCAAACTCATTAAGCCAAAATGGTGTGTGTTCATTTGTCTAGAGTTTGGTAGGAGAATGAAGTGGAGATTAATGGAGATGGATAAAGAGATCGAATGAAGAAAATAAGGGTTCAAAATTTAGCAGGGTTTGTGTTTTGTGATTGTAGTTCAAGGAGGAAAGTTACTTCAAAATGCAACTATGGAGCTTGGAAATTAAAGGAGTTGATAATTAATTTATAATTTGGGAGACTAAACAAACGGAAGGAATAGAAGGAACGGATGCGAAGCGGATCTCACCTTGAGAAATCAAAAAGAAGAGATTGCGGCTACCGGGATCTTGTAGAACTTTTGGGGGCACGAGTGCTAGGGTTTGGACCGCCGTTCAATTGATTAGGGATTAGAGAGGGTGAGGTAAAGAGCCGAGTAAGGAAAAGAATATATTTGAATGAATAACAAATAAAAATGTGACACGTAAATTTTAAATAAGTCCTTTTTTATTAATGAAATTATTTCTAAATAAGTCATTATTTGTTAATGCTAACCTTAAAAAATTTATTACAATAATTATTTATCTTAAATTATATAAACCCATAAAAATTGATTTTTATAAATAATGAGTTAGTTGATATAGTGAATTTAATTTTCTCTACAAATTAATTTTTTATTGTTATATGAATTACTTATAATTTCATTAATTTACATAGTAACTTTATCTTTTAGTAGCACACTTTTTTTTTATCTAATATATAAATATCAAATATATTATTATACAAAATTTAAAGTATTCTTAAAAATAGTTACAATTAAATAGTTATTCACCAAAAGAAAAATAAAATATTTATTTATTAGTAGGTTTACTAGTGAAAGTTGACCTCAATAAATTTTTATTTGATAATTTTTTATCTTAAATTATATAATTACATGAATATATATATATATATATGTGTGTGTGTGTTACAAATTAATTTATATATAATAATGAGCAGCTTGATTTTCCAATATACACTTTCCTATATATGCTTTTTTAATATATATACAATTTCGATATATAATTTTCTACATATTAAATTTGTGGTGAAATATGTTCAATTAGTTTATTTTCCTATGTTTTTTAGATGGATTAAAATGTTGTTTTTTGCTATATTTTACAATCCGTAGTGTGCCTAAACTATTTTCTCTGCAATATTTTTCATTGACAAAAATCTCCTCATTTTATTTATGAAATTAATCATAGCTATGAAAAAATGTATGTAAGCCATGGTCTTACCCCCAAAAATAAGTTTTAGCACCAAAAAACATTTATATTCTGCTATGTTTTATAATTCATAGTATAAGTTTAGACCTCTTTATCAATGATATTTTTGTAGACACAAAGTCCCCTTTTTAGCTACGAAAGAAATCATAGCTATCAAAATTTTTTCACAGGCCATTGTTTCACCCATTAATGGCAATTGTTTGATGCTTCCTCCACAAAATGAAGAAATCATAGACAATAATATGTTTTAGCTATGAAAATGATGTCGTAGTTAAAAATAATGTAAATAATACTCACATATTTTGTAGTGACCCTTCCAATAATCAAAAAGTGGTTGACAATGCTTTTTTGTTGTCTCAGAAATCCAAAGTCTCTGCCAAGTTTGAGTGATGCCAACATACAATTACTTCAACTTTGAACATAATATAATATGCTTAGCATCATCAAAGGAGGAAAATGATATCAACTTGTTGACTTTTTGATGCAATTTTCTTTCACGAATCCATAAATAACTCTCCATTGGGTTTAAGAGAAGTTCCAAGGAAATTAAACAATAATACATCCTACATAAGCAATATAGCATGTAATCATCCATCCAAGACATGAAGAATATATGAATTTATGAAAAACCATTCAACTTGAAAGTGATGATAGCAACTTGTACCTGGAAGTACAGAAATTCACATTCTACAACTGTCAAAACAAGAGCTTGTTTGCCTTTGCAATTATCCATGCAGTGTCAACACTAAAAACAAAATGGCTAAGAATGTACGTTGCAATGGCTGAGGATTGAAGCGAAAAGGGCAAGGGAGAGGAACGTAGGCTCAAGCTTAGTTAGAGTTCTTCAGATAGTTTTAAATGGGATGATTTGATAAACATTTAGATGAGTAGGAACATTTTTGTAATTAAAAAAGAGGACAAACCCCCACTCTAAAAGACCCAATTTGAAGAGTGGGTTCCAATGAAAGAAATCGTACTCCTCCAAACTCCCTACTAACGGGTAATTTTTTTGGGTGGTCACCTAACTTTATCTTGTATCAAATCTGTCACAAAATTTCAATTTGAATAAATTTGGTCACTTATCTTTAATTTTATTACACCGACAAGTCACTAGCTAATTTCACGAGCCCATTTGCTTAAATGGCAGACTGAGAACTTCAATCACCCTCTCACTGCCTCCACATCAGCAAGTCCATTCATATAGTCACTCAATTAATGCCACTTCATTTTAAATGTCTAGCCACATTAGCTCATCTTCTTCCCCATTTTGCCACACACCTTGAGAGACAACCATGGTGCACCCTAGGTAGGAGGAGAATTTGCACAGATGGTGAGGTTTTTCCAAGCAACCAATGTGAACTCACATTGAAGAAGGATCATGACCTACTTGAATGTGCTCACATTGTAAGAGGATCAGCTTATAGGGTAGATACTGCGAATTTTTTCTAGTTTGTAAATCCAAGACCTATCCATGTGTAAAGAAACTTTAGAAGGGATTGTTTATTAGTCTCATATGTTTTGGTAAAAGTATTAAATGATAATTGTTTCACTTTTTTTTTATCTATATCACTTCTGATGTCTTTGAAATTTTGATATTACCCTAATGAGTAAGATGATTTTTTTTTTCTATTTTGATAATACCTCTATGTATAAATGGAAATTGCTTCAATTCTAAATCTTACCATTCTCTTTATGTAAGATCAGATTAACTTGTTTGTTATGATGATTGAGAGAGGGCATAAACAAATTATGGAGTTGAATTTTCATTAGTTACATACTGCTGTTGATTTTGTTTGGTCCCTTATTACAAATTATTGTTTTGTTTGGATAAACATGTATGTTGGGTACCTTATTGCAAACTGTTGCTAATTTTGTGTAACTGAAAGGGATATGCCTATTTTGAAGAAATCATCACAGCAGCATAAACCTGGTCATTGATAAGGGAAAAAAAGAAAAATAAAATACTACACAATTATCAAAAGATTTTTAGTTTCATTGATAGACAAGAAATGCATGTTTTTACAAATTTGGTGAAACGAAACTAGTGAGAACTATTGATAAGTGTTCATTAAATTTTGACTTCACAACCATACATTATGGTACACTTGGGTAATAGAAGGTATTATTTCCCACTGTATGTGCCACTTCCTCCAGGTGGTACCCAAAATTTCCTTCTCATTGCACAATCTCACCATCTCATTCTATACGTCTTTCTTCAACATCCTTATATTTCCCTTAAGGCTTCAACACTGGAAATTTTGAAGTAGTAGGTGCATTTTTTTTTTTTTTTGCCAATATGCTATGGATTTACATTTGTGCTACCTTTGCCTCCCAAGACTTTCATTTTTGTCCTCCTTATGATTGTCTCATTTGCAAGTTGTGACCTAATGCCTCGACCTATCTTAGATGCATCAATCATCTACAGCCAATAAGGAAAACAAATCATTTTTCATGATTATCAAGGTGAAACTCTTGAGGCTTTTAAATCATTTTTAGTTGACCTGTGAGTTGGGGTCTTCAAATGCCTAAGTTGATTCATTTTGAGTGCTACTACTGCAAGTCTAATACTTTGAATTAAAACATGGCTAAAAAAAATAATTTTGTTTGGATCAAACTTCTGACAATCTGAATTTTATACTACCAGAAGGATGTTGACTAACTAAAAAATGACATTTCACAAGACATTATTCATATAAGAATACATAATTAAAGATTTTCATTACCTGTACATTTGGTAGAATTAAGTGATCATGGGTTTTCTTGCTCTCTGGTTGGGTGCTTCTTATGAAAGAATGAACCTTTGAATTTTACAGTGTCATAAGATTTTTAACTTGGGAAAAATTATCTGTATTTAAATAATAGGTAGAAGAATGTAAATATGTGAAATACATGTGGACTGTTTTATGCAAGTGCATTTGTTCTTATTATTTCATTTTGGTTCCCACTACTAAGGGCATCAACCTTACAGATTTTTTATTTCAAACATTAATAGTCAAAAATTATCTTGGCATCAACCTTTCAAAATGTGTGTGTGTGTGTGTGTGTGTGTGTGTGTAAGAGAGGTTACCATTGTGAAATGTTCATGTAGAACTTGTCTATCAATATCATCCATAGGGTTATCTTGGCATGCTTCACTAGTTTGTGCATGTTTTTTGTTCACTGCACTTGAATTTTTTCCTTGCCAACAGTAATAGAAATGATCATGGCAGGACACAACCAATTCATAATGAATTTCCATAACAATAGGACTCATGTCCCTTACCTGCACACCACCATGAAACCTCTTATTGTTCCTTGCAACTCTACAAGCGCTACACTTAATGGCCACACCTCTTTTGCTAACTCTGCCAGTGGTGAAGCCATTACTTTCTTTACCCAATTCTTTCCTCCTTAGCAATGTCTTTCTGCCTCTCCTTTTGATACTTGGTTGATGAGGGATCATGGGTTCTTGATCAGTCTTGTAACAATTGTGTAGGTAATTTTCTGCTCTATCATTGTTGTAGTATATCACTTGTTATGGCATGGGAGCATGGCACAACAATCAACTGCCATCTCCTACATGTTCACTACAAACTGCCATCTCCTACGTGGGAGCATGGCACAACAATCACTGTTATGGCATGGGAGCATGGCACAACAATCAACTGACCAACATGTTCAAAGACATGGTATTAATCTCATCCATACCAGGTTGTTGTATAAAGGAACCTTTGTTGCTTCAACTTCTCCAATTTTTTCATTATCCTAGGGAAATGCAAAGTTTTGTATTTATTTATTGAGTCCTTTCTTTTCTGAATTCTAATAATCAATTGAGTTCTAATCATCTCATTCGTTGTTACTATTCCTTTAATTATTACCTTTAGGATATGACTATTTCAACTTTGACATACGTTGTTTAACAGTATATCACATTTGAAATTTGACTAAAAATGTGAACTGTCAAATGCAGGAATACATGTTGCAATTGCAGATGCCCAAACTTGATCTTTCAATGCCTTTCCTCTAAATTTTTTCTAAAGTTTGTGTCGATGTGTCTAGCACAAAACCTATGCTTACTGTTTGGGAACAATTCTTGAATGGCAGGTAATAAACCCTAAGAATTGACATGTGAATGGCACACCATCAACCCATATAGACATAATAAAAATGAATATAGAAGAATCACAAATGGAAGCAAACAAAAAAAAGTAAGCAACTTTGAAGAAAAAAATCCATATATAAAAACAAACATTTAATTCAAGAACATATTATGTGCTAAAATAATTAACAGATCCATAAGATTCTTCATAATTAATTGTTGAAATCAACAAATAGATTATAACATACCTTCTACCCATCAGACATGAAGGCCCAGCTGTGGTTGTTATTGACCTACAAGTCCTCTACCAAGTGTTAGAGGTACCATGTCAAATTGTACTCGTTCTCCTTGCACACTATTGCTCATGTAATGGGGTAGATGCAATCATTTGCATCTATCCCCATTGCTGTTAAGAGCTTCCCACAATATAGACCCTTTCAAAAGCAGCCATCAAGGGAGATTAGTTGTCTACATCCTACCAGGAATACCTTTCTGAGTGGTGTTAGACAAATGTACATGGCCTGGAATACCCCTGCATCACACTTCAACTTTATTGTTGATCCAAGGTGACTTCTTAAGAGTTCTAACCTATAATCATAAAGTCTTGTCATCTATAAGTGCTCATCACCATCTATGAGCCTTGACACAAGTTGACAAACAGAACACAATAAATTAATTACAAACCTGCTTAGTCATATTACAAAAAAAAAAAAAAAAAAAAATTACTAACAAAATTAGGGTTTGGAACTCACCTTAGGGCAATGCACTTTGCCCTATAAGCCTTCAGTCTACTAATGTTAACCTCTTGGTTGATCTTCACAATTGGGATAATTCCAGCTACTTTCTAAGTAGTATCAACCCTAAATTGTTCCAAATATAAATTTGCTATCCACTCTGAATTGACATGTCTGCCGTTGTGATCTCTTGCACACTCATAATTCAAATGTCCAAATTTTATTTGTATTGTGTTGCTATCATTTACCATAGGGGAAGCCTACAAGTAGAAAGGATTTTTTTTTTTTTTTTTTTTTTTTTTGTAGAAGGCCTTTCATCTTTTCTGAGAATTAGGTTTGAAATTCAAGATATATCTATTTCTAACCCCATAAATTTTAACAGCTTCCTTGAATTGTTTGAAAGACCTAAACTTTATGCCTATTTTGAATTGTGGATTACTCATGTCACATTAATCATTTAATTCAGAGTACTTGGCCTCCTACTAATCAGTTCATCCTCATCTATAGAGGGGCAAGACTGGAATTCATCAGTTATTGCATAATCTGATTTAATATCTAGTTCATGTCGTGATCTTTGTGGTTCCCTAATAACAAGAACCATAGCCCTTTCTATTTGATTGGTCTCTACTTCATCTCCATGAGATTCATTGATAAAATTATATTCGGAATTATGGAATTCTAGGTCTTAATCATTTTTATTCCTTTTGCTGTCAGTACCAAGTATTAGCTCCTCCAAGCCACTTTTTGATGCACTCATTTCCTTTTCTCCCTCTATTTCCTCTCTTGGTACACTTTTTATTTGTATAGGGCAACTATTTGGAATTCTTACAAGCACATAAGTCTCCCTATATGAGTCAACACCATTTGTCATGGTTAGTGCATCCATGCCATCTCTAATTTCCCTCAAACAACTAGGTTCACTACTCACATCAAACCACCATATTTTGCAACCAGTGACATCTAATTTGAATTCCCTAGCCATGCTTACCAATTCAATTCTTGATATTTGGTCTGCATAACAAAAATATACAAACCCAGTTAACCTTTCTATAGTCCCAATTGCATAGTGCATGTTAATTGTGAACAACTCAACATCTGGCACTAGGAAAAAGACATTCTATAGTTACAAAAAAATAAAAATAAAAATACCAACTACTTCAAAGATTCCATGATACTATAAAAAAACTGTCCAAATAATGATCAGAACAGGGAAAAAAAACATACATGTAAGTTTGTTTCATTGATATGACATGGTTGCCAAAAAAAAAAAAACATACATGTAAGTTTATTCCAAATAATGATGTATGTAAGTTACAAAAGAAGTTAAAAACACCAACTACTTATAAAAGAACCATACATCACTGATATGGCATGGTTTATTTAATTTTTGGATGCCCTCATAATCACTTGCAAGTCCATTGTATGCATCATATAAAAAAAAAATAATTCATAACATATAACTTGAGAGCATAATCACTTACAAAACCATTATGTGCATAAAATAAAAAATAAAAAATCATTACTGCATAACATACAACATGATCGTGTTTTGAAAAAACAAAGAAACAAGCAAAAAGAATGCATCATAACATAAAACATGTAAGTAAAAGACTGGAAAAAATAATGGACCATCTAAATTTATTAGCATCACAATGGAGCACAGAAACTAATCATACAAAAATACTTCCAGAAAGACGAATTTTGTATTATTTCCCTCTATAGGGCAAACATAACCTTCCAACCCAAATGCATAATTCAGAGAATCAACCCTCCAACCCAAATGCATAAGTCAAAGAATCAAATTAGCATTCCTAATGAAGCAAAATTTAGCAATAATTAATGTCCCTCGTTATATTTATATTTATTTATTTTTCTTTGGTTGTGGGAAACAAAAACAAAGAAAACAACATCATTCAAAACAATTTCTTCACTCGACACCTTCACATGCAACAAAGAACACAAACATGAGGAGAACAATTATATCATCCTTAGCTTTATATGAAACTAACATCATGGATTAAAATTTCATAATTTGAAATCACAAAAACATGGCAACAACTATAGTTACCATGTAGATTAAAATTACTTAGCAAACTTCATTAATGTGAACATGATAATTTTTTTCCCGTGAAATGAGTTAGGGTTTCAACAAATTCTTCACATCCATCAAATTTTTTTCATTACAAGCCACATGATCAATTTTTTTCATTACACTCACATTATACAAACCATAAACCATAAACAACATACAAAACTATTTAAGTGAATGCAAATTCTATGAAAAAAGAAACCATAAACCACATAAAAAACTAGCAAAAACCAAGGAGCATAGGATAATAACTTAAGGAAAATAAATAATGCAATTATTTACCATGTTCACTGATGGAAAACATTAATGGAAAACAAATTAATGCAACTGCATATGTATGCATGTAACCATACCCATATTGTAATAACCATAATGCAATCATAGTAAAAAAAAATTCTACAAACAGCCTGAATTATCAATTGAACAATAGCTTGTTTTGAATTCAAGTACTATTACTTTTCTAAGTTTCAGTCACCAAATTGCAACTATCAACAAGGACAACAACAGATTAAATTAATACATTGTTACTTTTTGAAGTTTGTTCTATCAGGGACAACAAAAAAAAATAAAACACATTTCTTGTGAAATGTTCAAATCAGATAGTTCATTATTATTGGAAAGCTGAAGCATAAAATAAATTATCACCCCATGTCAACAACATTAATTCACAATGTTAAAACCCTCCTCATTCTCAGTGTGAAAACCCTAACCTCTAATGTAAACCTCAACTTCCTAACCTCTAATGTATACCTCAACTTCACATTACAATGCCAACGGAAAGAACCTCAACTTTTTTACAATGTCAGAGGAAAGAATGTCACAATGTCTAGTGTTAGGGTTTCAAGAAAAAAAAATTATAGTATTCCGTCTTCCCTTGCAATCGTTAATGGGTGCAATGCTTTGTTGCCTCGCTCATTCATGCACAGTCTCAAAACATTGGAGTTGAAGCCTGCCCAAAATGCTAATGAGATCATATCTAAACCCTTACATCTCAAGAGTGATGATGATGACATGGCGGTTCAAAATGAGGTTTCAAGGAGGTATGGGGTTTCATGAGACGTGGTAATCCAACATAACACCAACTGAGCGGTGCCTGTATGAATGGACTTGCTAACGTGAAGGTAGTGAGATGGTGATTAGAGTTCTCCAGCTGCCACATAAGCAAAGGGGCGTAGGAAATTAGCCAGTTACTTACAGGTGTAATGAAATTAAAGATAAATGTCTAAATTGATTCAAATTGACATTCAGTGATTGATTTGATAAAAGACTAAAAGTTAGGTGACCACAAAAAAATTCAAACCCCCACTAACACTCCAAATCCCCCCACTAAATAAGGGTTTATGAAAATTATATAGTAATATGTATATTAATAAATATATATCATAAATTTAGTATATTACTATTAAATGCATTATTGTATATGCTCTTAATAATATATAACTATATAAGATATTGATAAATTATTATAGTATAATCGCCTAATTATACAATATTAAAGGGCTGGGTACGAGTTATGTGACCCATAGATTAGCAATAGCCCAACGCAAAAAATATAGAATTTGTACTTAGAAAAATAATCCTAAGAACTAGGCTAGGCTCAAATACATAGGCCTAATTGAATTTCTGGTTGGGTATGAGTCATTCAAATTTTAGCCCGGTCTGACCCACGCGACCCAAATAACTAAAAAATTAAATTATATATATATATATATATATATATATATATATATATATATATACTTCGTTTTCACTTTGGTTTTATCTTTTTTTAATTTTATTTTAATTGTATTTATTTAGTTATGTGACAAAATATTAATGTCGTACGAATAGTTTTATTTATCTATTTGTATTATTGTAAAAAATAAAATTTTATTTTTTTTAGGCTGGGATGGGATGGATTGGGTATGGGTCTAATGAAATTTAGACATGGCCGGGTTTGGGCCAAAATAATTTGACCTAATTGTGGCCCAACCCAACTCAACCTGAGTACATGGGCTACTATTTTGAGTCTAGCCCAACCCAAACCAGCCCCAGTCTAACCAATGTCCAGCCCTACACCTCTCACCAAACATATCAATTTTAATATATATATATATATATATATATATATATATATATATATATATATATATATATATATATATATATATATAGAGAGAGAGAGAGAGAGAGAGAGAGAGAGAGAGAGAGAGAGAAAGGATCACTAAGGATGTTTTGCCATATATATATATATATATATATATATATATAGGACAAGTTATCTATGGACGTCCATTATTAAACGTTGGATCAAGATCCAACGGCTGACACTGATAAACAGTAGTTGTTACGGTAATATAAATAGTAATCACTGTTTGGAACAATAATCACTGTTCATCAATGTCAGCCATTGGATCACGATCCAACGGCTGATAAATGGACGTCCATAGATTTTTTATCTATGGACGTCCATCGAGAATGTATCGATCCAACGGCTAACAATGATGAACTGTAACTACTATGGATCATGATCAACTGTCCATTATCAAATGTTCATCAATGTCTGACGTTGGATCGTGATCCAATGACTGATAATTGGACATCCATAGATTTCTTATCTATGGATGTACATAGATGATGTTTTGCCATATATATATATATAATATGTTATATGCTCGCTAATAATAACATTTTTATTTTTGGTTTTAATTGTTTTTTATTGTTTTACTGTATATATAGATATACATATATAATTTTTTTTTGTTTGGTTGGTTTTCTGTTGTTAGTTTCTATTGTGTTTATTATTATTATTATTATATATATGATATTGTTTATTTTAATTTTTTTTTATTATTTCTATATTGTATCATTAGTATTGTTTTATAAAATTTATCTAATGCATTCATTTTATATATTATGTTTAAGAAAAGAAAAAAAATTAAAAGAAACAAAATCATAACTCTTATTAGTTTTAAATAAAAAATGATGTGTGTGTGTGTGTATATATATATAGAGAGAGAGAGAGAGAGATAAAATTAGATATAGATACATAATTAAATTTACCACACCAACATCACTAAAATTAAAAATTTCATAAAACCCTCATCTAATGCATTTTTTATTTTTGTTTATGCAATTTACATCATTAGATGAAACTGTAGTGTAGTGTAAGCATGTGCGTCCATGATAGTTTATTAGTAATATTATTATATAGTAATCACTCCAAGAGTGATAGTTATTAATTTCTATAATTCCAATACTGTATGATACAATTAAATATTAAATACTACCATATATATATTCTTAAATAATATAAACATTACTTGTTTACTATTAATATATACTATTATGGAGTCGTTTGGTTTACACTAATGGCATATGAGATTACCATGGCATTAAGGTCAATAATTTTACATATATGAGAATGTTGCAGTTATTTGATATAATTCTGTTTGGTTAAGAACTGATATTATTGGAAGTACTTAATTCCCGTATTTGGTTTATAATAGGAATCAACTTGGTAAAGTGCCAAACTTATCAAAATATATTTAACTTACAAAAAATCTATTAGTATAGAGCACAATATATATATATATATATATATATATATACAACAAAACTCTTCTAATATATTTTTAATTAAATAATCAGCCAAAATTTATGTTAATCAACCTTATCCCTACAGCTATAAAATATGGATGGGAGTTAATAGCATACCTATTAACTCAAACAAAAAATTCAATAATTTTTTTTTTATGCCTGTATAAACAGATACATTTGAAATGCACACAAAAATGGGTAAATAATACGTTTAATAAGAGCCAAGGAAGCAAGAATTATAACAATTTTACTTTGAACTCAAATTTAGATTGCAAGAAATATAGGAGCACATAATAGAACACGGGTATAACAGCTGATCTAGAAGAAGAGCAATGCCCTACAATCATTAAAAATTACGTTTTAAAAGGAACACCATATTTGTTGATAAAATATTTCTCACGTTTTGATTGTAATGTGTTTACCGGTTTTTTTATATAATATTTCATTATTAATAATTTTATATCACCATCAATATTCCAGTGCTACAGTTTAAATATGATAATCTTTCTAAATTACTATTCAACATGTGATAATATATTTATATGAGTCTAGCCTATTAATATACTATAAATTAATAATAATTTAGTAATAACTATTAACAACATATACAATTAAATCAACATAGTTAAATGTATTTTGGGGTTTTTGTGTGTTGGGGGTGGGCAATTGTCCATCCTTTATTGGTTAGATGTTTACTTTTTTTTATTTTTTTTTAATTCTCCCCTAAGAAGATCCTCTTTTGGGGAGACATTTGTCCATCCCCTTTTAGTTGTCCGTTTGATTGTGCTTGTTTTTATTTATTTATTTTTCTTTCACTAAATAATTGTTGTTTGTTTTTGTTTGTTTCTTCTTATTGATTTTTTAGGTTTAAATATCTAAGTTATTCCTTAAGAATTCTTGCTCTTTTAGTCCCTTTATTATAATTTCAGCCATGTTGTCCTCTTATTTTATCATTTTGGATAATTTTAGTCCACTATTCAGCAACTGCCATATTTACCGTTTCATTTATCTAACTTGGCTTTTCCTATATTAAAATAAAGAGAAAAATGAGAAATAAATATTAGAATATTTCATGATTGTATCCTAATCCATGAAATTAATCAATGTCACTTCTCCTCACACAATGAAGCTTCCCGTGAGAAATCCTTAAATACTAGGCCCCTTCCACCCCTTTTCTGGACACCGGTTGTGGGATTGAAAATACCTGGCCTGGCGTCATGTCAATGAAGAGACAATGGATAATATATCAAATGATAAATATTATATATTTTATTTATTTATTTTTTGGACTCTTCCATTCCTAATAGAGATAAGCCTCTATTATTAATTACCCCAGATTAAAACCTTGGGAACCTCTTATTAAAAGCTCGAGTACAAGTAAAGACAAGAAATTTGTGAATTATAAATTTCGTTATATATATATATATATATATATATATATATATATATATATATATATATATATATCGCTGGCACACGCTTTTGTTGCCCTCTTGAGATACATATCCCATTATCTCCTTAAAAAAATTTATCGCTACCTCGAGATGAGCATTCTTGTCGTTGCTTCAGAATAAGTACCTTTATCATTGCTTCGGAATTGGTATTTTTGTCATTGACTAAAATTTTCAACATCATAGATCACACAAGTTTTGCTGAAGAGTTTCACATATAGGAAATTGAAACATATACTGATTAGAAATCAGGATTCCACATAGACATCATTAGTAACTTTCACAGAACATCATCACTATTGTTCGCAGAGACATCATTGGTTGCTTTAGGCTTTTCTACCTCACAATCAAGGTCCTTCATGCCATCCTTTGCTGGTTTAGAGCCTTATTTTTCTTTATGATTTGAGTTGACATTCTTTCAACCATTTTATTATTATTATTATTATTTTATTTTATTTTAAGAAATTAGACACACGCTTCACTATAAATATTGATGAGAGAAAATAAGTTATCCTCCACACAAAAGTCTCAATCTTAGCATTATAACATAAGAAAACAAAACATTAACTTATTTTATACCATTACAAAGCTTTTTATTGATGCTAGCTAAGCAACATTAGAAGTGAAAGATAGCTTCGATAGTCTTTTAATCACTTATGCCCGTCCCAAGTGGCTCTTTCTCAGTAGAATTTTTTTCCTTTTGGAAGAAGGACATAATCAAGTTAAAGCCTTTACATCCTTATTAACAACTTTGACTAAATTAACTTGTTCCTAAATAGCCTGCACCAGGGTAGCTGTCATGTTTACAGCACATAAGATGCGACATTACTTAATTTCATTGGTCTAGTGCTTGGACATTTTATTAAAAGCCTTTGTATATGTCTTCATCATCATTTTTGCAAGTTGCTTTGCAGTAACTTTATTGTTGGGATTTCCCACATTGAAGATCTGGCCATCAGCTCGAGTAGGATTTTCAAACATCAAGAGAACTTCTTCAATGGCATCCTTAGTATACACAAGAAAGGTCCTTTGGGACTGCCCACAATTAACAAGCTGTAGGAGCTTACCACAAAGAAGATTATTACTAAACCATGCAAGAACCCTAGGGACGCCTTCACTAGGTCCATCAATTCTTGGAATAAAATCAATCCTTGGTCCAATCCAATTAAAAAGTATTACAATGGTGAACTTAAGACCATTCTCCGCACCTTCAGCAAAGATTAGTCTTTCAATTATTTATTTTGCACAAGCATAGGATCATCTTAGTTTCTCAATAAGGCAAAAAATTCAAGGTGAGACATCTTCTTTAAGGATATAGAATTCTGGCCTGTCTAAGGGTGATCTTTAGGAAGGAAGCTTCTGATGGTCTTGCCATACACCTCACAAATGAAGAAGTAGATAAGAACCTTGCCATTCTCCAAGCAATACTTGACCATAGGAATGGCGTCAACGAAATTGTTATAAATGATCTGTAGAGGACAGGTGTTATAGTCTGCAGGGGTGCAAATTTTCACCAGGTTGATCATTAGATAAGACATCTTGATCAAGCCTTCAAGCCTAGAGTCATGCTTGATGTTGAGGCGGTGGAAGTGGATCCAGCCGGCCCAATGGTGGTGGCTATGCTCCTCATCCTCGAGACCAAGAAGGTGCTTGATCTTGTCATTTTAGACATGCACAACCAGCATAATGTGAGGTGTCTTGGCCATCAATTTCTCGCAAAGATGAGACCCGATGAAGCCCCCAGCTCCTATCATGAATATTGTCATCGTCTTTATCAGTTTTCCATCTAAATCCAACCTCAACATAGCCATCTATCTCTCAATTGATGTTACTTAGACCTCCTTCTCTTTTTCTTTTGATGACAACACACCAATGAATACCAACAACTAATTAAGTGGAGTCTACGACAATAGCCATCCCCGGAAATGTGTCCAAGCAAAGCTTCTCTCGAGATACTTGTTTAGTAGATTATGGCATGCACGATTTTGAACACAGCAATGTTAATGATAGTTATCATCCGACGAACAAGGATATATGGGCTTTCTCGAGGATGACAATGACTATGATTATACCACCACATAGTATTCGAGCAAAGCCGTCCTCGACAGAGGACGTAAAGGCTGACGTCAATGACAAACGACAGCAGCGACAACAATGACAAAGCGCCAGTGAGCAGCTTCAGTATTTTCTCTGGCGAGAGTGACATTCTTTGGTAAAGATGACTAGCGGAGGGCAACAACGGCAACAACAAAGGCGAATGCGGCAGTGACCATTTAATTGTTTATGTATAGCAAAGAAAAGGAAAAAATAGGGCCTTCTCTTTTCCTTTCTTCATTAAATCTTCTTTTTCTTTGGTCCTTTACTTTTTTCCTTTCTTCATCAAATCTCATATGTTTAGTACCTAAGTTTATTAATTATTATTATTATTTAAGATTGGAATGGAAAAAATATAATGTTATGTTTTTTAATTAATTTCTTTCTTTGTGCATAATTATAAATGTCCCATACATTTTTCTTATTACTTAGAATAGTGATAAAAAATAGGATGCATGTCCACAATGCAAGGAAATTGGCTCACTTATATACATCTTAATTTCTATGGTAGTGACTTGATTAGATTACGGAGACAACCACCTTATATGAAGTACTATTGTGTGACTATATTATATATTTTTATGCTTTTTTCTCCCACTATCATCCTATATATTAACCATGATTTATGCTTCTTTTATTTTGATATGTAAACTAAGGATTTTTTATGTTCTTATTGGCAACAATTGAGATGTTTCAATGGCTTTTAGTTTAATTGCCCCTTTTTTTTTGTTACCATGGTTTGATGTAACTTCATGTTAATTTTGTTGTTTCAGAGCATTATTGTGAGATGGTTTACAAGGGTAAAACTTGATGTAATTAGGTTGTTGGTGTAATGCTTACAAGGGTATGGCTTTTCTTTATCAAAGATGTCTTAAGTTGTTAACTAGTTTAACATAAATGTGTTTGTTTATCAGAATAGCTAATAAATTGGGTTTTATATTACTTTGCATGATCACACAGACATGCCACTTTTGTGTTTGAAACATAAAATAGAGTAACAAGGACAATGAGTGAGATGGTGGATGAGGAAATCTCAAATATGAAAAAGCTTCACGAGAGAAAGAAGAGGTTCTTGTGTTTGATCTGATCTCTATTTGGTATCTATTTGTTTTTTGATGTTAGATTTTATGTATGTGCATTTTTGTTGTTTTTTTTTATCTTGGGACTGTTAATTAGAGAAAGCAGGATTTGAATATAGTGTTTTGAGAATTCATGCCTAGGATTTGGCATTTGGGATTTTAGATGCTTAGGATTTTGCTTGAGCAGTTGAGAATTGCTTTGGTTATGGTTATATTACATAAAAGAAATCAAGAAAATTGGGTTTCTAGAGATTGGTTGGTAGTATTATTGATTGTATCTTTTCTTATTGTCAGTCTTCTATGTTTGTTGAATCTTTGGAGAATAGTTTCCACATTTGGATGAAATAAATTAGTGGTGAATTGGTCATCATATTTATCTCTAAATGATTCATTTAATTGATTAGGAAAAAAAAAGCAACAATATAAAATGATGAGCTCCGATTAGTGGCTTTCTTTTGTTAATTTTTTACCTTGGCTTTACAAAAACACATGGATCTATAGCATTTACAAACAAAATCAGATTATATTTCTTAATTTAATTTCTTTTAGCATTTGGTTTGAAGATTAAATTTCAATTTGTTTCACAAAAAATAATTATGTAACTTTGGTGTTCATCTCTCATCAGTTTTCTACTGTTCTCAAATGTCTTTGTACCGATAATGCTTTAGAATTTGTATCTTCTACTGTAAATTCTTTATGTGCGTCCTTTGGGATTATTCATCGAACCACCTATCCACACACCTCTCAACAGAATGGCGTTGCTGAAAGAAAGCATCGTCCAATTTTCGATGTTGCACACACTCTCTTGGTAGAGAGTAACGTTCCTATATATTTGTGGCTTGATGCTATCTTAACTACAGTTTATCTTATTAATCATATGCCTTCTACACCCTTAGGGGGGAGAGATTCCTCTACGTCGTCTTCTACCTGATACTGAGTTGTTTTGCTTGTCCCCTCGTGTTTTTGGTTGTGTTGGTTTTATTCAGGATTTAACTCCTGGTTTGGACAAGTTGCGTCCGCCTGAGCTTAAATTTGTATTTGTTGGATATTCCAGCACCCAACGTGGATACCATTTGTTTCATCCAACTAGCCAGAAGTATTATGTGTCTATGGATGTCATGTTTTTTGAGGCTCAATCATTTTTTTTGACTCGGTTTCTCATGATATGTTTACTACGCCATCTGATATTATACTCCCCATCCCTATTTCGGTCTCTCCGCATGTGCTTATGCCTAGTGTGACGCCTATTCTAATGGATACATATGATGGCTGTTTTGGACAGGTTTATCATCGCCGCCAATGTCTACCATCGTCAGCTCCGCCTCCTCCGATCCTCTCTTCGGACGATGCAGATCCGTCTCTTGATCTACCCATTGCCTTTCCCAAAGGTTTTCAATCTTGTACTAAACATCCCATCTCACTTTGTGTTTCTTATGATAATCTTCACCCGTCCTTCCACGCCTTTACTCTTTTCCTGTCTGCTGAGTCAATTCCCAAGAACTACCAGGATGTGTGTTTGCTTCCACAATGGCGGATAGTAATGGATGAGGAAATGGAAGCCTTGAGATCTCATGGTACATGAGAGCTTGTGCCTCGCCCTGCTGATGCCAGCGTCTTCAGTTACCGATGGGTCTTCTCTGTCAAGCACAAAGCGGATGGTACAGTTGATCACTACGAATTCCTGTTGGTGGCCCTTGGTTTTACTCATACTTATGGTGTTGATTATGTTGAGACTTTTTCACTGGTTGCTCGTCTGAATTCCATTTGCATTCTACTGTCGTTAGCTATAAATTAATCATGGCTCCTCTATCAACTCGATGTGAAGAATGCCTTTCTCTATGGAGATTTAGTTGAGACTATGTTTATGGAGCAACCTCCGGGGTATGTTGCTCAAGGGAGAATCTAGTCTGCCAGCTCAAGAAAGCGATCTATGGTCTTAAACAAAGTCCTCGTGCATGGTTTGACAAGTTTAGTGTAATTGCAGTTGCAGATGGTTTTCGCAGGTGCAATATGGATGTGTTGTAATTGCGGTATATGTCGATGGCATCTTGTTGACGGGTAGCAATCGACAAAGCATTCAGAGAACTAAGGAGCATTTGATGAAGCATTTCGGCACACGAGACATGGGACGACCCAGATACTTCCTTGGTATTGAGTTTGCATATGCCAAAGGAAAAAATGACACTCTTACAGCGGAAGTATGTGTTGGACTTACTTGAGGAGGCTGATTTATTGGGTTGTAAACTAGAGAGTACACCTATTGAGCAGTCACCACCTTTCTGGGAGATATCTTCCCCATTTCTCAAAGATCAGGGTCAATACAGGCGTCTGACTGGCAAGCTCATTTATCTGATAGTTATTCGTCCTGATATATGTTACGCAGTTAGACTCTTGAGTCAGTTTATGCACAAGCCATGAGAAGTTCACTAGCAGGGTGCTCTGAGGGTTCTTGCATATGTTAAAGGAGCTCCTGTTAAAGATCTTCTCTACAAGAATTATGGTCACCTGGACATTGCAGCCTATTTTGATTAGGATTATGCTAGCGATAGAGGAGACAGAAAGTCTACGTCACGCTTCTATACGTATGTTGGTGGAAACTTAGTTACTTGTCGAAGCAAGAAATAGAATGTGGTTCTGAGCTTAAGTGCAGAAGCAGAGTACAAATCGATGGCACATACAGCTTGTGAGATTGTTTGGGTGCAGTCTGTTCTATTTGAGTTGGGATTCTCCATCACAATACCTATGCATATGTTCTGTGATAACCAGGACGCCATCTTCATTGCAAATAATCCAACATTCCATGAAAGTAGAAAGCATGTGGAGGTTGATTGTCACTATGTAAGGATATGGTACTGAAGGGAGTCATCTTTGCGCCATATACCTAGTCATCTAAGTAACTAGAGGATATCTTCACCAAGGGTTTAAATGTTAAAGTCTTTAGTAATTTATGTAACAAGCTGGACATGCTCGATATATATGCTCCAGCTTGAGGGGGAGTGTTAGAGTTATGTTATGGTTTATATTTAGTTAATGGGCCATATTGGGCCCATACCACAAAACCCTAATATTTCTCTATATATATCCATGTACTCATTTACTAATGAGATATACAAATTAGTTTTCCTATCTTCACAAATTATAAATATTTTAATTTTAAATTTATTTTATCTCGAAATACTCAATATATTTAGAAAAATTTAAATATACAAGTTTTTTTAAATACTTATTATAATTGTTTCTACATTTAAGTTATTATATCTATTTTAATCATATATATATATATATATATATATATATATATATATATATATATATATATAGCCATTTAAAAAATTTTCCAAAATAATTTTTATCCTAAAAAGATATGCATATAAAAGGAGTTAATAATCTAAAAAAACTATATCTTAAAAGGGTTATTATATTTTTAAAATTTATATATTTTAAATGTTGAATTAATAATTAGAAATTAATATTTCATTAGTACAGTTAAGAAAATTTATAATTAATTAAATTAATTCCAAGCAATTATTTGAAAAAAATAATCAAAATTTTAAAATGTTGAACTAATATTCATTGAATCCTAATCCTATAAATAAGTATCTCCATAATAATTTTTTTAAATAAATATTTTTAAATTTAGCAAACGGAAGTTTTGTTTCCATTTCTGATTTACAACATGAATTATGTTTCTTTGGTAATATTAGAAATAGATTTTTAATCTGTTACTAACTTGCAAACGGATTACATATCTGTTGGTAATTTACAAATAGAGTTATGGGCCCTTGCTAAAATAGAAACGGATAACCTGAGGATGACATTTATGTTTCAAATGTTGAAACGGATGTAAATTATATTTGTAAAATTGAAACGGATTGCTAATTCATTACTAATCGGTTATGAATTTGTAACAAAACAAGTCTGTTGCCAAATCATGGTTTCTAATTCAACATCTTTTTGTAGTGTTATAAAAACAAACTCAAATGTTGCTAATATAATATGTTTTATGAATTATTTTATTTTGTATTATTAATATCTTTATGCTCTTCTATATAAATATAGTTGAAAGTCAATTAATCTAATGGCCACTTTACAAGCCCCTCCCCAAACGCTACCTTTTTCCCACACTAGTCTTCAATGCCAGGGCCCTTTCCCTCCTCTTCTATGCCCGCCTCTTGCTGCTAAGCCCCTCTCATCCTCTTTCCTCATTCTACCCCTCCTTCATGCTACCTTTCTTCCTCATTACCATGTTGCTTCTAGACTCCAATAGTAGGATCACTTTATGTTGTGTTTGGTTGGTGGGATATTGTATCCCATGGATGGGGGATATCCATGGATGAAATATCTATAAACGGGGGATATCCATGGAAAGTGCTTGGTTGGTGGGATTTAAAAGTAAGGGATAAAGATTGTTTGGTGATTGGTTAGAGGGATAAAGGTATGTAAAGTTTTGGATATCCACTTTTGAGTATTTGGTTGGATGAATATGGGTGTGGTATGGTAACCCTATCCATGAGGAGAAGGTGAAAGTACCCTTTTATTTAATTATTATTTTTTTAAAATATATTCAAATTGTTTAATTTAATTTAACTAATGGATGGTTTCTTTAATTTATTTAAATTTAAATATTTTAGGAAAGTATTTGACTAATAACAGATAATTAATAGATATATTTTTATTTATTTAGTTTAAAATGTTTTAATGGATTATTAATGAATAATATATATATATTTATTATTTAACTTGATATTTTGAGTTGAATTTAATTAGTTTAAAATATTGAGATAAACATGTAACTTTACTAATGAATAATTTTTTTTTAGTTAACTTTAAATAGTTTGTGAGGGTATTTTAACTTAATTGATATATAATTAAAGCATACTTTTTTTTTTACTTATTTAGCTTCATTAGCCTTATTGAATAAGGCAATTAAAACATTAGCATTATAACAATTCGATAAGTCTCAAAATAGAGCCTCAATGTGATAGTATTACACACTAACAACAATTTCAAAAATATATGAGAAGTCCATCACCATAAGTGAAGCAAAGTTTACAACCAAGTAAAAAAAAGCACTACAGTCATAGTGTGGTAGTTCAAAACTAAAAAACACAAGTGTTAAACACTCGAGCAAAACACATGCCACGTTTACATTCCCAAACTAAGAAATCTGCCATGGCGGTCCTACAAGTTCATCTGTCATGTACTAGCGGAGAATATCTAGTGCGCCAAAGAACTTGAATGTTCTAGTCTCACTGTCTATATAATATGAATAAACTTTGGCCATGTCACGTGTTGAATAACCAACCTCAGTAAGCTTCATGCATGCTTCACTTACTTTGGTTCTAAGAGTGACTGGGTTATGCTCCTCAATTGCAAGTACAAGTCTATCCATTTTTGAACCTATGGTTTGTGCCAAGGCAGAATCAGCACTAGCATCCCTTGTTTTTCTGGTTTGTGCTTCTTAAGAGGTACATGCTTGTGAGCTATTTGTTGTCGGTGATGGTGTCGCAAACCCATAGTGATCGTCAAAGGGTCCATGTCCAAGATCCTTTGGTGTGGATCTAATATTGAAATTATCTTACGAAAAATTTGCTACACCATTATTAATGGGAGATGGCTCAATAGTATCAAGGTCAAAATGCCCTGTGGCATGATGGTTGCCACAAACAAATTTTAGAAGATCATAGTCTTCAATGGGTATATTTATATATGGTTCTTCATTTGGATGGCTCTGTCAACAAAACAATAAAAATTATCATTAAAGTTAGAGAAATGTAATTAAAGTGTAATGGGTGACTACGAAATTATGAAAACAAAGATCATACCATAAGATACAGCAAGCATTCCTCTTCACCCATAACTATTTTCTTGTTTTCTTCGTCCCAACCCACACCACTCATCTCTCAAAGTCTTTTAATTATAGCCCATTTGCGCTTTAACATTCAGAGATGGTTATGTATGTTAGACTCGGTACAATCTTTACCAAAATTCTTTCTCAAACCATTTTCAACCTGTGTTGCCATAAATTATAAGAAAAACTTGCTTTCACTCGGTCTCCAGCGCATATTACCTGCATTCTTTTGACTGCTTGATGATTGACTTCCAGCTTCGATTTTTTCTGTTAGATTGCAAACACACATTCATATACAACACAGGAATAATAATGAAAATATAGAATACATGGTCTTAAGACTTGTAGGTGATAAGCATAACATAAAATCAAACTAAAATGTTTGGTAAATAAAAAATAAAGATAAACTAAAAAAAAAAAAGCATAATTAAACTTCATAAGTAAGCTTTTCTATTGTTCCACATATCATGCATTATCTAATCCCTTTTGTCCAACCACTCTAGAAGATCTTCACGTTGTCCTCTCCTCAAAGTATGAACTCTTACCTCTTATTCCTAGTCCTCCTCAGAGGCTATCAATCTATCACCACCTTATCCAATAATAAAATTGTGAAGAATATAGCATGCAATCACTAGATCAACTTGGGTACTATATGGAAAAAAGACCTAGATGCGAGAATCTTAAACTAACTTTTCAAATAACCAAATGCATGCTCAACTGAAGTTCGAGCTGACGAATGCCTATGGTTAAACAATTCCTTAGGGTATTTAGGAATACATGGCCCGAATTCCTTCAAGTGATATCTAACACCTATAAAAGGTGCTATAAATCCATGTTTGTTGTATATCCTCCGTCGATTAGAAAATATTTTCCTAAACAACAAAAACAAAATAGGATTATGCTATATACTATAATAACAATTTATGTTTTGTCTATTAGATAGAACATAAATTGAAACATATACCTTGTGGCACTTTAAGACCATTGGATCTTTTTAAAGCTTCATATAAGACCATTGAGTCATGCATTGAACCTTTCTAACCAACAAGCACATAAGTGAAGTTAAGATCAAAGTCTACTATGGCAAGTACATTTTGTGTTGGAAAACTTTTCCTACCATTAAAAGATACAACCATGTCTACTAGAAGACTCACTTGTATTTGTGTGCTGTCAAGGGCTCCAATACCATAATAGGAACACATAAGTTTGTTGGGTCATTCTTAAAATATGATTGTTTTATATTTTTGGTTAACATGTAGATACAATTATGTAACTTAAAGTATGGAAAGAATCTTAGGCATTGTGCAATGTAGGTTGATAAAATACTTGATGGAGGTCTGATAAATTCTTTTTGTAACTCTCCGATGGCATGTAGGACAAGTTTGAAATATCTACTAACAGTTTCATCCGACCTAAGAAAATTGTGTCCGATGACCCTATTTCATTGGTTGTAACCAACAATATGCAAGGACATCAATAGTTTTTCTTCCATGTTGACATTAATTGAATCTTTGAGCAGACCACGAGATCATAGTAATGAGCACATGCTAAAGAAAGTGAATTTATTTGTTCTAACCATGTCAATACATGTTGTGTCATCACCATTTATCAAGTGGTCATGATAATTATTTCTATCTAAGCTTCTACAGGAATTGGGTGCACGACATACTTTACCCTTAATTATATGTGTCACTATAATTCCCATAATTGTAGCTGCAATTGCAGCGGCCTCTAGTAATTTCTGTAAGGTTTTTCTTTTATTCCTCTCCATAAAAATCACCTACTTGATACAAAAGTTAATCAATAATTGAATTGGATGGAACTACCAGCAATTAAGATATGGAATTAGGAGAGGAAACAACATTAGATTGCGTTTAATAATAAAATCAATATGATTGTATTGTATAGCATGTAGTTACTATCATAAATAAGTTAATTTTTTTTTGTGCTCTTCCAATCTTCTTGGAATGGGATGCATGATTTCTGTTCAAAGTACAATGTTTTGGAAAGTTGGGGGGATTTATCATGAGGTCAGAGATCAACCACACGAAAGTCTCACTCCAATTATATAAGCTTTAAAAAAAATGACTATTATATGGGAAGGATATTCTTCTGAGAACTTCTTTTATAATCACTATATGATGTCATGATGATGGAAGGATGTGATAGTAAAAAAGGTGATGCCAGAAAGTGGAAAAATAAATTAAAGAGAAAATATTAGTAACTAAAATTTGAATAATGTTGGAAGAGATGATAACGATGATGATGATTTACATGAATTCGAAGATGAGATGCATGAATCTGTGACAGTAGTGTCTTATTAGGAGAGTGAGCATTTAAGTCTCATTCCTTCTTGTTTGGGAGAATAAGCTAACATTTCTGAAAATAGTTTTGATTGTTTGCTTCTTGAAAATGGAAATTAACTTCTTTCTTCTCTATCCAAATGGAAATAAAATGATCTCTTTTTTTCATTCTCTATCCAAGCACTCACTGAAATAACTATAACTCAAATTCAAACTAAAACAGAAATAAAAATTTAAATAAAAAAAACTCAAGGAGAAAAACTAAAATAGAAAAACAAAATCAAAATCAAAAGGCAATGATAAATAGCTCATAAAAACATTAGTCTCCCTTGAAGAAACACAATTAATAGGACATCTAGCATACCAACTAGGCACACATAAAGACAGCTTGATAAACTGCAAAAAAAATAATCATGACTCAAATATACTAGGAAATATCAAACCATTGGTGTCACTAATCAAGAATTCATCACATTAATCATCTCATTATCAAATTCCAACTACCTAAACATCAATCTAAATTTCTAGACCAAAAGAAAACATTAGCCATATATATATATATATACACACACAATGTTTCAATATTCTGTTTAACAAATTCAATCATCAAAGCACAAACCCTTTCATCAATTTCATGGCTTGTTAGGTTTCAAGAGAAATCCCTATAAGCCTTCCCTAGGGTTAGCTTGTATTTGCACTAAATTCCAACCATGATATCTAGCATAAATAATCCACCGTCGGGGTTAAAGTTAACCCAATGAAAATTTCCATCCTACAATGTAGTTCATTAAAAACAACAAATACTCCAAATAATTTTTAAAATGTAACACAGATAGCTGGCATAGCAGACCACCATCATATTTATCTTGTGTTGTGAACCTCTGGGTACTAAATTGTAACCCTAACAACTTCCAATCAAAGTTTGCCATCAGTGTTACTAACCCTTTGTCAAGATTACGAATTTGCAACCATGGTTACAGATTTCCTACTGAAAATTTGTTAATCCCTCCTTGTCATCCAATAAAAAAAAATTTGCACCTAAATAAGTTTTTAAAATGTAACTCGGATATATGACATAATAGCCCTTTCTTGAGGTTAGCTTGTGTTTGGTACTAAATTCTAACCGGTTAGCTAGTATAAATAAGCCACCATCGTAGTCTATTGAAAACAACATATGCTCTGAATAATTTTTTAAAATATACCCTGGATATTTGGCGTAATAGGCCGCCATCGTGATTCGCTTGTGCTGTTAACATCTTGGTACTAAATTCCAACCCCGATTGCTTCCAAACAAAGATTTCCATCTTAGTTACCAATCCGCCATCGTGGTTACTAATCCGCCATTTAGGTTAAGAATCTGTTATCAAGGTAACAGTTTGCCTAGTGAAAATTTACCATCCTACCTTGTTGTCTAATAAAAATAATATACACACCAAAATAAGTTTTTAAAATGTAACCAGGATATCTAACATAATTCCCCTCAATTGAGGTTAGGTTGTGTTGCCATTAAAGTCCATCCATGATAGCTAGCATAAATAGGTCGCTGTCGGGATTAAGGTTAACCCAATGAAAATTTATATCCCTCCTTGTCATATATTAAAAACAACATATACACTAAATAAATTTTTAAAATAAAACCTGGATACCTTGCATAACAAATTGCCAATGTTGTTAGCTTATATCTGAACCTCTCAGTACCAAACCCTGACCACATACTCGTATGCTCGATGGCAGATTGGTAACCCTGATGGCGGACGTTGTTTGGAAGCTATCAAGGTAAAAAATTTTCAAGCCCAATCCTTAACATAAATAGGCTGCCATTAGGTTTAAGGTTAATCTAATGAACATTTATAGCTTGCCTCATCCATTAAAAACAACAAATGCACTGAATAAGTTTGTAAAATATAACATGGATATCTGGTGTAACAGGCAGCCATGTTGTTAGCTTATGTTTTGAACCTCTCACCACAAAAATTTCAACCCCGATAGCTTCTAAACAAAGGCCGCCATTAGAGATACCAATCCACCATCAGGGTTACTAACCAGTTATCAGGGTTACAGTTTGCCTAGTGAAAATTTGCCATCCCACCTTGTTGTCCAATAAAAAGAAAAACATATGCAACGAAATAAGTTTTTAAAATGTAACCTAGATATTTGACACAATAACCCTCCCTCATGGTTAGCTTGTGTTGGCACTAAATTGCGTCCCTAATAGCTAATATAAATAGGCAGCGATCGGGGTTAAGGTTACTCTAGTGAAAATTTACATTCCGCCTTATCGTCCATTAAAAACTACATATGCACTGAATAAGTTTTTAAAATGTAACCTAGATATCTGGCCTAACAACTGGCCATCCTAGTTAGCTTGTGTTGTGAATCTCTGGGTACTAAATTCCAACCCTAATAGCCTCCAAACAAAGGTTGCCATTAAGGTTATGAATCTACCATCGAGGATACAGTTTACGTAGTGAAACTTTGTCATCCCATCTTTTTGTCTAATAAAAAAAACATATGCACCGAAATAAGTTTTTAAAATGTAACCTAGATACTTAACATAATAGCCTTCCCTTGTGATTGGCTTGTGTTGGTACTAAATTCCATTCTTGATAGCTAGCATAAGTAAGCCTCCATTGGGGTTAAGGCTACCCAAGTGCAAATTTACATCTTAATTAATAGTCTATTAAAAACCAAAAAAATGCATTGAATAAGTTTTTGAAATATAAGCCAGATATTTAGCATAACAACCCGCAATTGTGGTTATCTTGCATTGTGAACCACTAATTACTAAATTCCAAACCCTATATCTTCCACAAGAAGAACACCATAAGGGTTACCATTCCACCATCAGGGTTACAATTTACTCAGTAAATATTTTCCATCCCACTGTCTTTCAACAAAAAAATATATGCACTGAACTAAAGTTTTAAAATGTAACCCAAATATCTAACATAATAGCCCTCCCTCAAGATTAGCTGGTGTTGGCAATAAATTCCACCACCCGTAGCTAACATAAATAGGCCCCCATTGGGTAATCCAATGGAGGACGATGTGCATTAAATTCCCAAAGAATTACATTTTTACTCATTTATTTTTTAAAATAATGAATTCTTAAAAATGCACTGCATTAAATGATTTAGATAATGCATTGTTCATCTTCTTCCCTAGAGGGGGAATTTCCTTTAATTAGTAAAGCTATACTCTAATAAGAAAATATGCACAAATTACAATGAAAGATTCTTCATGGCAGTAATTAACATTGTCAATGTCATTGTGTTCATTAACGTAGATAGTTGGTTATATAAGACAATTAACATTGTTAGAAAGTACTCATCCCCTTGTACATATAGGCAGTCCAACCCATCAGAAATAATGTGACAAGCGTAGTGCAACCTCCACATGGGCTATCATCAACATTAGTTACTGTCTCTTTGTCCATGAGAAATTGTTCCATATATAGCTTGATGGGCTAGGGTGCGGTTGAAAATGCTTGGATGATCTCTTGGAAGAGGGCATGAAGATGTATTTATACTATAGGGTAAAAGCTCTGACCTGCTGAGGATGATGAGCACTATCTAGACTCCACTTCATGCAAATGAGATAAGGGGAACCTGTAGAGTAAAGTGTGGATGGAGAGAAAGAGAGAATACCTTGTTATGATGGATAATATCTTTTACCTCATGCAATTATAAAGGAAAAGATCTCATGAAGCAAGTATTTGGAATTGTTGGAGATCGATTAGGAGTGATAGCGAGCCCCGTCAGGCACTACCAAATTCTTACCAACGAACTTATTGAAGAAGAAAAAACTCAATACTTATCATGAAATGAGTAATACAATCTCCAAAGAGGTAGTTGTAGCCTAGCTTGGAGAATGCGAAAAGCTTAGAGAATATGAAACTAAATACCAATAGTCATAAATGATGAAGGGAACATACTTTGATGTTACTTAAATATAAGGGAACATACTTTGTTGAACTATTAGGTAGAGCTTTGGATACCTGTTGAAAATTTTGTTCAGGGTATTATCGCAATTGCAGTGAGACTATCCTGTAGAGCAGTTCTATCGAAAAACCCAAGTGGAAACCATAAGGATCTAAATGTGAGAATTTATAGAAGATTTTGGGTTCACAAGTAAGTAAGAGGATTTGATCTGAAGTGTTTCAGGAGACGAAAGACTGAGAGTTAGGTTGGCAGGGACCTTTTGGAAATATTATTTTATGATGCAGGGACCATTGGTGACTTTTTAAGGACCTCTTTGTAAGAATTTTTATTATCAAGTACAGAAAGAGAATTTTAGCAGGAATTAAAGTAAAGAGAAAAGAAGAGATGATTGGTTCAACTGAAGGGTTTCTCCTCCATTAATGGCCTTCCAAACCAAGGGAAAAAAGAAGGAAAATGGGAGGCTTGAGGAGATATGTTTGGAGATGGCCGGAGTGAGTTTTCCGGAGATTTCATGGCTTGCTAAGAGTCTTCTTAGTTTGGATGATACATTATATTTGGTTAAAAGCTTGGACAAACATGCTAGAAATTAAGCATGTTTTTGTGAGATTTGATTTGGATTGGAGTAGCAAAAATATGGCTTATTGTTGTAGATGATGAGTTTTGTGAGATTTGATTTGGATTGGAGTAGCAAAAATATGGCTTATTGTTATAGATGATGAGTGCTCCAATTTTTCTTTGAAAATACTTGTATTTTTGGAGTTGAATCTTTCTTGAATGGAGAAGAAATTCTCGGGTTTACTGTACTGTACTGTAGCAACCGAAATTATGGTTAGTATTGGTTAATTAAGTTAGACGATTATGATGATGATGGCTGAATTTGGAATTGCGTTTGGCTAACCAAGTTGAAGTAGGTCGGATTCAATTGGGTTTGAATGAAGTTAAAGAATTGGTTTGAGGATTGATTTGATTTGGACGCAATGTGAATTTGAGTTGGGTTGATTTCAGGTTGGTTCAGTCCAGATGGACCAAGAGGGTTCAATTAGGGTTGGTTTGATTCAAGTTAAATTAGTTCAATTAAACCTGGTTCAGTGAAATTAAGGTTGATTCAGGTGTGTTCAAGAGGGTTTAATCCAAATTGAATTGGTTTAAGTGCAAGTTGGAGGCCAGTTTGATTATGAAAGGTTGGGTTTAAACCATTGGGAATGAGTGGACCCAATTAGAATGTCCGTTTTGTTTCTTGTATTTTCCTTTGAGCTCAGTTCTGTCATTAGTCTATTTTATTTATTTTATTGTGTTATCTTGTTATGTGTAGTTCAGTCTTGGGAGGGAGTTCTAGTTCTAGCGAGAAATCCAAAGGATCAAGTGAGTTGGTAGTGGCTACTATTTTGAAATAATTGCTTAATGGCTACTATTTGTAAATAATTGTTTGATTATTTCATATTATTATGTTTAATAATTTATATTATTAAAGGATACTTATATTTATTAGTAGTTCACTATGCCGAAGAAATCGTATTAAAACATCCAGTTTTGTATAATTATACATAGTTTCAATTGTGGCAAATACCTGTATATATGATTTAATTACTCATTTAAGGTGTTTATTTTAATGTTTAGGTATATCTTGACTTTCAAATGATTTGTGAAACCATATGTGCATATTGATATGCTTTTACCATCACTACTTGTGGAATAGATTTTCATTCCTGGTATAGGAATGGTGTCCTAAATCTGGACTTTACGGTTATTATGCATGTAATGTACTATTGAGCTTGCACAAGTTAAATGGTGACCCGGCGAAGCCCTGTCCTACTACAGTAGGAGGTCTTCACGAGCAACCTATTGAGGTAGCGTGAAGATCCTAGTTTATTGTCCAGTTTAGGTGATGTGTAGAATCCTAAATGGATACGTATCAAGAATCCAGAGTCACCATAAGGGCTCTTGGTAGACCAACAACAAGGTTATGAAGACCTTGATAACTCTTAACTTAGTCGCGAAGACCGCTAAGTTGGAGAATGGTTTTAGGTCATTGCCCATTTCTTTTAGATGAAATCTCTGAAATTGAGAAAACTATTTTTTTTTTTTATTGCGAAAGATATCTTCGAGAGGTGATCTCTTGTATACTCTTTGGAAAATTTTATTTGATGAGGAGTTTATGTCTTGATGCTTCAAAACTAGTATTATGTTAAACTTGGTATTTGTGAATTAGAAACTTTATTTGAGCAAATTATCTTTATATATTTTATATTGTTTTTATTTGAAATTATTGAGCCACTATCAACAAACTAAAATGTGTTACAGTTGTAGGAGCAGGACCCTATAAGATCGTATGTGCGAGTATAGAGCCAGTCAGGGTTAAGTCCAGGGTTGTAGTGGGTCCCTTCATTTCAATTTGTTTTTGTTGTGATCTTATAGCGGTTGTACCCGCATATTTGAGTATTTAGGTTTCTTCTATGCATGCATTTGAACTTGTAGTTTGTGCAAAAGTTGTCATTCATATTTTGTAAGTTTGGTTTTGTTTTGTAGCACTGTTTAATTCCAGTTAAAATAGGTTTTTAACTGATAAGTGGCACATTTATCTCGATAAGAGGGATGAGTGTGACAATAAGCCTTGAGAGGATAGACTTAGCCGAACTACGTAGATAGAGCATTATAACCTGTAATAGTCTTGAAAGAGCACAACTTACCAAACTTTTAAGCAAAGCACTGTAAGTAATGTCTCAAAAGAACAAGCTTCGTTGAACTATTATACAACACATTACAAGCTGTAACTGTCTAAAGAGAACACCTTCTGCTTAACTGCTAGCAAAGCACAAGCATAACTAAGAGACTTGAGTCTAGTCTTCGCTGTTAAACTGTTAAGAATACAACTCTCAAATATGACTATTATTTGCAATGGTGTTTTCATCAATAGTTAATGCATAGTGTATGGGGTAATAAAATGCATCCATTAATATAAAAAGTTGGTTACATAAGCAATGTTTATTTATATTGTTATTTATTTGTTCCCTTGTAATTCACTCTATGTTAGACCATCACTGATGATGTTGCACACATAACTCGACCTCTATGCTAGGACGTCATCAATGTGCGTTACCAGTTCTTCTCCAATAAAAATTTTTTCCTTGAACTTCATGATGAAGGTTGTGTTGTTATTTGTCCCAAGGCATTCGTTAGTCACATTGGGTATGTCTTGAAGAACCATTCATTTGTCATCTGTAAGCATGTTATTGCCCTAAAAAGTCATGTATAATGGGTTCACCAATGTTTGGACCATATGAGGTGCAATGCGGGAACCCAATGAGGTATGTATTAATTTCCTCTTATTCCCTGTCAATGTTGTTTGGAAATTTTTGCCAAGAAAACATTGGCAGACCCCATTATATATGGCCTAAACGAGACTTTAATTTCATTCTAAGTGGCACAATAGATTCTGAACCTCTAACTGGCTAGCCCAATCGGTGTACGACTTTGTCTTTGTGTACCATAGGAAGTCATACAATAGCCGACATCCATAATCATAATCATTTGCCAATAGCTGTCACATACGAAACTAATAGTAACATTGTCACAATGGCTCATTGTGAACTGTTCAACCTCGTGGATGCCAATTGCACTAGTTGGCGAAGTAGGAAACCCACAAATTTCCTACAATTTGGTAATGTGGTGACTATGTCATTGTGATAGTTTCACAACCAGACAATGGAGCCCTTATCAGACTAGTGAACCTGCAAATGCACCCATAGTTATCATTATAAAGTGTGAGCACTCGACCAAATATTTGTGAGATCACCTTTTGCAACTTGAAATCCCGATAGCCCTTCTCGAATGTTAGTGCTATTCTTGAAGGGATGCAAATCAATTGGATCATTAAAAAATGATGCTTGACTGTAATGGGATTTGTATCCCAAAAAAATTTTGAAAGGTGTCTCTTATCTTCCTTTGTAAGTCAGTTTTCCCTGAACCATACTCAACTTCTCAAGTGAAGGACAGTCTCATCCGCTAAATTTCTAGAAATCACAACTAGAGAAATGTTGTCAAATTAGAATGATGACTTCCTTTTCCATGCCTAGTACTACGTGTCTTCCCTCGTCAAAACCCTAGTAGAGATCCAATTGAATATAACAACATGCCACTAGGACCTTCTTTAATGAACGTCATTCACCTACTACGTAGATGTTACGTCCTGAGCCTGGTAGATGGACAATTGGTCACATACTATGGGTTAAAAACCCAGTAGGTATGCAAGGCCTCAGATTCTATCTTAATACATACTATCCTAAATAATAAAACCAAAATAACATACTAAAATAAAAAAAATAACTGGGCTTGAAATTAGAAGTTATTCAAAAAATAGAATGAAATTCAAGGTCTACAACTAGAACAAAAGACAACAGCCTTACTCCTAATCTAAGAAGGAAAAATAAGAATCCCAACACTTGACATCCATCGTTGAGCTGCCCTTCAAACAACCTTACTCCTGATCTAAGAGGGAAAAATAATTTAATCAGCTTGACAACCCAATAAGTAAATTATTAAAATTAAATGTGATCATACAAGCTAGGTTCCAGGATTATGGATTTCAATAATAATAATAATAATAATAATAATAATAATAATAATAATAATAATATATAGAGAGAGAGAGAATTTCAACAGTTATTTTTTTTATCCTTGGTGAACTGAGCCAGATTATCAAAGGTCGTTATTGTTTTACTCAATGACTGGAGTTTTTAATTTTTTTATACAAAGGTGTATGCTAGCATGGTTCAGTGTTTGAACCCCAATAGCAAGGTTATTGCATAGTTTCTTTGGGGACTATAGATAATTATATCAAAATATTTACATTTCCAGAACATCAATGAAAAACAGAAGTCAGATCTATCATAAGTTGCATATATATATATATATATATATATATATATATATATATATATATATATATATATATATATATATATCAAAAATTTCCAAATCTTCATCGACTGGAAATTAGAAAAGCCTGCAATGATCCCATTTTTCAATAGAAATATTCGAATTATATTCAAATTAAATATCTTAATAAATAGATTGTAAAATAATAAAAAATTAAAAAATTCTAGATCCCACACAAGTCAAGCTCGTTCGGCCCTACGGTGCCTGCCCATCGAGGTAGCCGTTTATTTTTTTAAATTATTATTTTATTATTAAATTAAAATATAAATGAGTGATTGCAATGGAATTCGAACTTGACCATCCTAGAAACCAACCTAACACCTTACTACTATTATTTTATTATTAAATTATTATTTTACTAACTACTCTACACATTAATTATGTTAGGGCTTGTTTTAGACTAACCTTTTTTTTTTTTATTTATTTAATTTTTTTTTTTTTACAAAGACGACATCGTCAAATAAACGAGCGGGCACATGGGAGAGAAGCTACCGCTTGAAAACCCCACAATACCCTCATCTGTGCGAGCTAGAGATCGAACTCGGGGAGCCACCGCTAGTAACCCAAGACGAAACCCCTATGTAGGGTCCTGAATACCAATAGACCCGAGGGTCGTTGGTGTTTTAGACTAATTTTGTTTTAGAAAAAATAATTTTAAAAATAATAAAATAATAAAAATAATTTTCAATAAATTAAAAGAATTTAAGGCAACTCAAAATAATTTAAAATAACTTAAAAAAATGAATTGAAGGGCTTGCATTTAATTTGATTCTACATCAAATTAAGTTGCCTACTTATTTTTTTTTAGTGTAAGAGAAATTAAAACTCATGTAGTTTCTTAATTTAAATTAGAGTTGCCACTCACTTATGTACTTGTCACAACTACGGTCTACTCTAGCTTCGACTTTGATCTCAATCTCTAAGGGGCTATTGTTGTTGTACCCATAATGTTGTTAGTGAAAAGAACAAATCACTAACTTTACAGATCTTTGTTTTTTATTGTTAGACTTAAACATGCTCCTAATCATTCATAAAACTTGCATTTAAATATTTAGCGGTGACAATTGGGAAATTGTTGTGTCCATTATGTTTTCATTTACATTAACTGTCTACTCACAATCTTTTGTACACATAGGACACATAAAAATACTTTTTTGTAATTAATAGAAAAATGTGATACAGGTTTTATTACCTTCCCGCAATTCAAGCACGTTGAGGTTTATATTCATGTTGATGTCCTCAGTGAATAGAAAACTATTGTTTTAGTAAAGCTGACATTCAGCTATTATGTATATACATATATATTTCCAATTATATAGTAACAAGAGATGTAGCCTAGTTGGTAATTGGGCTTGCTTTCATTCTCTTAAAATGAGATCATGGGATCAATTCCCATGAGATAGATCTTCTTAAAAAAATTTAAAACTAAATGGTAAATCCTCCGGGCCATGGGTTGGGATTTCCCAACCCCTAACCGGGTCCACTGTAGTTTGGGCCCGGCCAAATGTCAGCTTGTTCCCCCCTCTACTTGAGAATAGATACTCATTAATCCTGATTTTATGTACTTCACTAGCTTAAGGGTACAATTATCAATCATCACTTAACCATAAGACCTTTTCACAATTTTCATATTTTACATGAAGTCCTGATGCTTCTGTAACCATAAATATATCAAGATTAATGATGCTCCAATATGGCTAACTTTATCCATCCAAGATACAGAATTATACCATTTTAAATATTATAAAAGTAGAGATCAGGATAATGACCATCTAAAAGTTCAGATTATATATATATAAAGGTCTATTAGACAAGAAAATTGAAGCATTTCGTTTCATACAAAATAGAAACTTCGGATAGGTCATACGCCTTTGCTTTGGTTGTTATTAAGCCCAAATTTAATTCATTTCTCAATAGAAAAGCCATTGGATACAAAGTTGTTTTGGAACGATAAGTCATATATTGATATACATCACACAACAGATGAATTATAAAAAGATAATATAGCTATTTAGATTAAAGTAGTTGCATTAAGTAGACTACTGCATGCAATGAACGTACAACTTAATCAACCATGTTTTAGCTCAGTAAACTTCCAAGGTAAATGATTCTCAAACCACATGGACATCAGTCACCACTTTGAGACACTGTATTAAACAGCAAGCATATTCCTAAACAGAAATCTATTTCAAACAAAAAATGGGAAGAAGATAACATAACTTTTTACAATAATTGCTAAGCCCCAACATATGAATGTACAATCAGGCATCAAGAATTCAATCCTACTCTTATAGACTCATGGAGGAATTTCTACAAGCAGATTGAGAGCATCACAATAAGATAGGGCCACACAATCAACAAGGCATTTAATATTTACATATTTACTGCATTAATATAAAACCAAGGGTGCATTTCAGATCTTATAATCTTACAATATGAAGATCAATGAGACAAGGAATCTTCTATCATAGAGAGCTAAGAAGCATGGACACGGACATGATATGACACAAACACGGTGACACGGTAATTTTTAAAAATTAAGGACACTAGTACGTCAGGACACCACTATAAAAAAATATTATATATTTATATAAAATATTTATTATAAATATAAATCTATATAGTTTTCATGTAGCATATGCCATATATTTACTTATAGATTAATTTGGTGATCTTTTGTATTGGGAAGTAATTAGAAAATATACATGAGTAATTTAAAAAAATCATTTACAAAGCATATAAGTATCTATAGGTGTCCACGGTGTATTCGGGTATTCGTGTGTCCAACACGGGTATGACATGGGTACACCAAGCTTTCCGGAGTGTCTGTACTTCATCGATAGAGAGCCTTAATAACATGCATTAAAAGAAAACACACTAATGAAAGCCACATATCAGTAAATGGTAAGATTAGAAGGTCAATCACAGATTCTCATATGAAATTGAGTAATAGTTATATAAGCACAGTGGAAATAAATATTAGATATCAATAAAGCAATCCCTAGCTAAAGCATAGGGTGGCACATCAACAAGTATCTTAACATTATACTACAAAACTAACATCAAGCCAAATTTCATTAAATCCATGCCTATGGAACAGTTAAGAGCCATCGACCTTCAATTCCTTGCAGTCGAGCTCTTGGCAACCTCGAACCTCCCTATACTAAGCCTTGCCAAGCAAATGAAAAGGATAAAGAAAGACTCAAACCTCCGCATCCTATATGACCACAATCAGAAAATCAAGTATGGTGGGTAACAGCGATCAAGGACTTACCACCGTACGGGATAAGACTATATCATTGATAGTTATTAGGGAGAGTGTTTGGTGCCATGGATATCCTCCCATCCCTATCCTGGGATATCCATGGCACCAAACACTCTATAAGAGGGTTTATAGTTACTTGGGGATGCCGCTCATCCCTGAAAACGGGATGAGTGGCGTCCCTCCAAATCGGTGGGACGCCGCTCATCCCGTGATTTACGTCATCAATATCCTGTCTTCTGATCCCTCTACATCCCTCTCCTATCGCGTTAAACTAATCGACCTGTCAAAGCTACAAAATCTTGAGTGGCGGCGGAAACGAACGACGTTCCTTCTCTCAGGATCCAGCGTTGCCTCTCTGGTCCTAACCATCTCGGGCGGCGGCAACGACCAGGCCTCCTTCTCTCAGGATCCGGCAGCAAACAGGTAATCTCCTTCTTATTTTTTTCATTCATAAAAATAAAAATAAAATAATAAAATCTCATACGGTTTATTTTTAATTTGAAAACATTTTATCTTTTTAAGTTATGTGGGTGCCCATTCAACAAACTTTTGTTAAAATTGAATCTAATCCTGATCTCTTATCCATTGCTTGTATTCAAATTTTGGTTGTTGAGAAATTTATTTTAATTCTTTTTAGTCTTGGTTTAATGTCAACATGTCCGATTTGGCTTTGCATTCAAATTTTGCTTGTTGTTGATGAGATTTCCTCTTCTAGATTCTTAACATATAACGTGCATGCCATCCTTATCATTAGAACGATAAGTCATTAATTGACTGAATCTTTATTTTAAACATTAAGATAACAAAAGGATAACAAAGATCATCATATTACAATTAAAATAGTATCAAACCTTAATTAATTATAGCTGAGAGTATTTAGAGTAATAGGCCACCATTACTTTCAATATATCACTATGATCAGTGATAATTATGTTAATTATTTCAATTAATTAAGACTGTAATAATGTTTTTTTCTTAACAAGTAGCAAATGCACCAGAAATAATTTTTACATGAATAATATGAAAGCATGTATCTAAATCCAACACCTAGCAGGGCCTCAGAGGTTATAAGAAAATATACCTCTTCAAAGCTCATTGGCGTTTGCCGAGATTTTCCCAATATTAGACTACTTTTGTCCAACTGCAAGTGAAATGAATGAAATTGATTATGCTTCATTAATAAAACAATAGTAAGAACATTTAGCTGATGATTACATGTAAACAATTAGCAATGCAATCAAAAGACCATTAAGAATTTGTTTATTAATGAATTGCGCAATTATAACATGTGGCCCTTATGGCTACTATTTTGATTTGCAAAAATATAAAAAACATAGAGAATAATTGCTTTCTCCTCTCTTCTTTCATTAGTAAGCCAATGGCCAAAAAACATGCAAAATATATGCATTTGGATTTAGAACATGCCATCTTTGTACCTTTAACTACAACTACTGCAGAAAGCAAGTCAGTTGTACAGGTAATGCAACTTTTAAGATATAAAAACCATAATTACATCTCTCTTGGAATATATTATAATAGAAGAAAATTATGTGTACATCTTAGTAGATGACATCAGCAGAAGCACCATAACCTTAAAATCAGCAGAAACAAGCAATTGAGGCAAGCAAATTCAAGAAAATTAATTAAGACTATGACAATGTTTTTTCCTTAAAAGGTTGTTGTTTCATAGTTGTTGTGATGCTAGTCCACTTACTACCCTCTTGCTGATATTTCCAAGTATGAAGACATCAAGTTTATCACAAACCTACTTCCAAATGCAAAGAAGTTGATTGACAATTCAAAAGTTAATTAGAGTGAGTTGTGTGTGGTCCTTCCTATAAATTAGGAATTACTTGTGAATAGAGGTAAACACATGATAATTTGCTTGTGATGAGTGGAAAAATATGTAGCCTATTTAAAATGTCAAATATAGTGATAATAAACTTTCATGTCCTTGTTTCGACTAATCAAACCCAACCAATCAATAATTATATATATAATTATATTAGGTTTCTTGGAATGATGTTTTATTGCTAGAATGTAATGACTATTGAAGGAATAGGCATCAATAAGTGTGATTCATGAACATGTATTTTCTTTCCATGTAAACTATTGATTATTGTTTTTTATCAATTAGGTGATTTTTCATGGAAAGAAATAAAAGAAAAACCTCACTGAAATTACGAGAGGTCATAGCAATTGCAGCCACAATTATCGGAATTATAGTGACATATATAAGTAAACGTAGAATATGCCGTGCACCCAATTCCTATAGAGGCTTGGATAGAGAGAATTATCTTGACCTCTTGTTAAATGGTGATGACACGACATGTATTAACATGGTTAGAATGAATAAATTCACTTTCTTTATCTTGTGCTCGTTACTACAATCTCGTGGATTACTCAAAGACTCAATAAATGTCAATGTGGAAGAACAATTGCTGATGTTCTTGCATATTGTTGGTCACAACCAACGAAATCGAGTCATTCGACACAATTTTCTTAGGTCTGGTGAAACTATTAGCAGATATTTTAATCTTGTCTTACATGCCATTACAGAATTACAAAAAGAGTATATCGGACCTCCATCAAGTACTTTGTCAACTTACATTGCACAACGGTCAAGATTCATTCCATACTTTAAGGTATATAACTGTATCTACATGCTTACCAAAAATATAGAACAATCATATTTTAAGAATAATATAACAAACTTACGTGTTCTTAGGATTGTATTGGGGCCCTTGATGGCACACATATACATGCAAGTGTTCCAGTAGACATGGTTGCATCTTTTCGTAGTAGAAAAGGTTCTCCAACACAAAATGTGCTCGCCGTAGTAGACTTTGATCTTAACTTCACTTATGTACTTGCTGGTCGGGAAGGGTCTGCACATGACTCGATGGTCTTGCATGATGCTTTAGAAAGACCCAATGGTCTTAAAGTGCCACAAGGTATATGTTGCTATTTATTTATTGATTAATATACAAAACATAAATTGTTATTATAGTATATAGCATAATCCTATATCCTCTTGTTATTCAGGAAAATATTTCCTTGTCGACACAGGATATGCTACAAGACCTGGATTTATAGCACCTTTTAGAGGTGTTAGATATCACTTGAAAGAATTCGGGTCACGTATTCCTGAAAACCCTAAGGATTTGTTTAACCATAGGCATTCATCAGCGAGGACTTCAATTGAGCGTGCATTTGGGTCTTTGAAAAGTCGGTTTAAGATTCTCACATCTAGGCCCTTCTTTCCATATATAGTACCCAAGTTGACCTAGTGATTGCATGTTGTATTCTTCACAATATTATTATTAGACAGGGTGGTGGTGATAGATTGATACCCTCTGAGGAGGAATGGGAACAAGAGATAAGAGTTCATACTTATCCCTATAACCTCTTTCATATCCATCTAACCAAACATTCAAAAATGGATATCCGAAACTTTACATATCCTTATCCCTCTAACCAAACACCAAACAATCTTTATCCCTATCATTAAATCCCTCTAACCAAACACTTACATATGGATATTCCCATCCATGGATATCTCCATCCATGAGAATATAATATCCCACCATCCAAACGCAACCTTAGTTCATGCAGTGATATTTAACAAAGGCCTACATCCGTGAGATACTAAGGACTCTTCTTTTGTTTGTCTTATATATATTTTTTTTTGTGTTCTCTGTAGTGTTTTATTTGGCCTGTAGAATACACAATTGTAGAATAGTCATTTCTACATGTTTCTGCAGAATAGAGGGCCAGAAAACTCTATAGGTGTGTACATGGGCGTGTATCTGCCCCTGTAAGTCTCTGGAAACTCAGAAGAAAGTACTCTAGCACTAACACTTTAGCAATAGTGTTGTAGTATGTTATTGTAGCAACAGTGTAAGTCTTTGAAAACTCAAAACATGGCCAGAGAAGTACATGAGTGTCTACATGGGCGTATACTTGCCAGGTTATATCTCTCTTGAAATCTGTAGTAGTAATACTGCAGTAGTTCTTTAGCATGATACTGTAGCAAGTACATGGGGTGATACACGACTGTGTAGATGTGATACAAGTTGGTGTAGATGTGATTCATGCCCATGTAAGGTTTTTCCAGGCCACAAGACAAGGGTATTATGGTCATTTATCAAACCTTAACCGTTTCTTAATTCCCTTTGCTTTGCCTTTCATCCTTTCACCTTCATTTTTCCTTGGATGAGAATGCCAAATCCTTGATCTCCTCCATTACTCATGTTTAATAGCTGATTCTTCATCTCATATACTCTGAAGAGTAAACAAGGTACACAATCTTTCTTCTTCTTGTTTCTCCATGCTTCTTACTTCTTCAATACTAGATCTAGGGTTTGTGATTGCCAAGCTTGATAAGTTTGGTGTATACCATTTTCTTTTATGGTAGTGGATAGGAGCATAAGTGGAAGTTGTACACTTTCTTTCCCTTCAACATTGTTGTAACCATGGAACCCCCTTGTGCTGAAATTATGGTTACTATAGCTCAATCACTGTAGTACCAAGAAATTCATGTCACCTCTGTTGTTTTCTTAGCCTTGAATGGAGATCCCTCCCAAGCCAAAATTCATAGGGATCATTTGGGCTCGAGATTGAGCCCTACGCAAGCCTCAATTGGATTGGCATTACAGCTTAGGGTTATAATTGCATCCTTTTGCTTGATCTTATTTTCAATCATTCTTTTGTTGAGTTCTTTACATTGTGTTGGTGTGGCCTTAGGTGGTGAACCTTTAGCTAGAGGCAAGCAGCCAGCAGAGGAGTAGCCCCATCGCAACCCTAAACTTCCTAAGTTTGTGAGTATTACATTGTATTACATATCTCCAATAGTTCCTGAATGAATTTAATTGTTGTATTATCATGCTTATGTTTCTGTATTACTTTTGTTTATTTCAAATCAATATTTGTGATGGTCTTACTTGTGTTATCACCCTATCAATAAGTGTATTTGACATGGTTGATTATATGTCTAAAAATATACATATACCTATATGTGTGTGTGTATTGTTGGATGCATATAGTTTACAAATCCATCATGGTTGAACACTTTTGAATTAAACTTTTATGATCAAAGAATGGTTTCTTTATGAAACTTGAGTTTCTCAATTTTTATGTTGTAAAATATGGAGAAATGGAACTCCATACTATTATTGTGACAATTGATGATGGTAACATTTTATTGTTATGATATGGGCTCTAGCCTTGTTCTATGGCTATGTTTTGATAGTATGGTGTTCAAACTCGTCTATTGCAGCAGATGCTCCTCACGATTTAGCCTTTAGAGGTTGTGTGGTTCAGGTTTCCATTTGGAGGTGTCGAGAATGTCTCGAATGTGTGTTATTGTATTGAGATACGGGGTCACCATATGACTCTTAGTGGTCCAACGCCAAGGTGATGATGGCCTTGGCGGCTCTAGACCCAGTTGTGGCCACAACTAGGGTCGGAGGATTTTTAGGCTATTACCAATCAATATGAGCATTTTCCTCCTTTTCAGTATTTAAAAAAACATATTTTTGAGATACGGTTAAATTTCTGAAGTGTTTGAAAAACTTATGCTTTTCCTTTGAGAGCCCTATGCGGTGATCTCTAGGTTCTCGGTGTATTACCCCCTCTAGACATCTATGCGCAGGGTACCAAATATGATCCAGGTCCATCATGCCGCCTCAACAGCCCGAGTCTTGAGGATTTACTACTGTAGTAGGGAGTAAAAGAACCTCATCACCATCAAAGCTAGACCCTGTTGAAACATCAAGACCATAGCCCAACACTTTTGTGTATATATTCAAGATCGGTGGGTGTTTGAATAATACAATTTAAGTTCAAACATATCATAATGTACACATCTAGGACAAACATCCGTATTTTCGGAATGAAAAGCATTTTCATTTCCATTTATTCGAAAAGCATAGTTATCCATGCAAAGGAATTTTTCATAAACCGTTCCCCTCCATAAATACAAGTAAAAATCATAAACATTTCCATAAACAATTTAATCAAGCTAGTAAACGTATTTCAAGATCTTATTAGAGTCATGCATTTCAACATAACCCACTCACAAACTTAGGAGACTCAATTGCCCTTTGTCGAAGCCTTTCTGCCTAAGACCAAACCCCACAAAGCAAAGAAATCAACAAAAGCATGATTGAAGACAAAAGGAAATGCACAAATGTATTCTAACCATAAAAATGAAATGAAGTGAATTCATCACTGTTACAATAATTCTACATTAATGCATGAAGGTTATTCAAGATTTCAACGAGATTGGAGAGAAACAAAATGATATTACTTCATCAACATTATTCACATCATACAAGAAGACAATGCAACAATGAAGGCTCAATAAACATCATCCACTATAAGCCCCCTGGATCCATCATATAGGAGAAAACATGGATAACCAAAGAGAAGGGGAAACCATACCTTGATAACCAAAAAGAAGAAGTGAATGATTGACCTTCAACCCACAAGCAAAGAAGGTGGAGATGATGGAGAGAACTCTCACCCAGGAAAAATAAATGAGAAATGGGAAAGAAAGATTAAAAGGGGAAGAAAAATGGGTAAAAAGACCATAATATCGTCGCCTTAATGTCCTGGAAAAGATCTCACACAGGCATGTGCAACATCCACATGGGTGTGTGACATTTTTACATGGACATGTGTTGTCACACGTGCCTTTTTACCGACTATTATAGTACCGTGCTACAATACTGCTACATGCCAAGAAGACACAAGGCCACCCATACGGGTGTGTGCAACATCCACACATGCACCTTTCTCACTATATTATTATTATTAGCTTCCTATTTTTGATTTCATGTGAGGACTCTTTCGGTACTATTCCATTCCACTCACCAAGTGACTTTGTTATGCACCTTTCTCACTATATTATTGGCTTTATTGCTTAGTGGTGGTGTGACAAGACGCTGTGTATGTTTATTTGGTGTGTTCATGGTTGCATATATAAGGATCTTGGATCCACTAGTGAATTTGGTGTACTTATTGTTGATCTTCTTATTATCTTATATTACTTTGAAAACCCTTTATATCTTTGTTAAACTTTTTATCTTATTGTATGGAAACTTGTTCATGATGTATTATCTCTAAATCTCATGTTACAATGTTGAAATATACTTCCATATTCCTATTATTTATGTTTAAGATTTAGTAAGCCTTGAGGCGATTCTAGGGCTGGATGGTGTGTATACTTCCTTATGATTGTCATGGCCATTATCACATGCTGATCCTGCAGGGACAGGTTGTGACAAAAAGCTTATCTTCTAAGCTTGCATATTTGTAAACTAAAAATTAACTCCTTAGCAGCTTCGATATTTTCCGTAATATTGCAGCCTTTGATAAAAGCGAGTAGGGAGTCATCAATTAACTTGTTTAGAACTTGACTCAGTTATGATCCTAGGACCTTAGAGATTATCTTAATGAATGAATTTATAAGGATGATGGGGAGAAATTCTGAACAACTTTCTAAAGAGTCAGTTTTAGCAATAAGAGCTATACTAGTCTAGTTGAGCTATTCTAGAAGTTTGGTTTAAGTTAAAAGTGTGGGATTTAGGACTCCTTTTAAATATTAGGTTGGAACTAAATTTTTATTGGACCAAAATTAAATGTTGGGATGTCAACTAACCATCCCACTATTGTTCTATAGAGATGCATTTTCAAATTCCCATGCTTTTTTTAGTTTCTCAAGAAGGGCATTTTGGAGTTTTTTTACCTGTATTTATTACCAAGTCAAGGTGTGAACGAGCTGAGGCGAGCCAAGCTCTGCCATGTTCAAGCTTGGTTCACCACTATTTTAAGTGAGTCAAGCTCGAGCTTCATGAAATTTTAAGGCCCATGCTCAACTTGTTAGTGCGAAAAAGATCGATCATTTTTCATAAATAATACATTATTATTATTATTATTATTATTATTATTATTATTATTATTATTTTAAATCTGTTTATAATAAAAATTATATATTAATCTTATATTTTGTTTAAAGTTATATACTAAAAGACATAATATTTTTGTAACATATTATTATTAATGATCCAATAAGTGATCGTGTTAATATTACTATAAATGATTCTCGAAATGCTTTATATATATGAGCTCACTAATGATACTATAAACAATTATATTAATGATTTGTATAAATAATTCTTATAAATGAACTTGTTAATGATACTATAAATGAGTCTTTGATGATACTATAAATTAGTTGTTCACTAGCCTTAATGGGCCGAGCTTGATTGTGCTCAACCTTGGCTCATTTATAGTACTAGCTTAGACATTGAGCTTCAGAATTGCTTATTTATCTTAATAAAGAAGTCAAGACGAGCCCTTAATGAATCGAGCCTATGTATGTATTATGTGTATATATTTATAATTATTAATGCTAATATATTTTTAATAATACGTTTTATAACTTTTTAATATCGATTTGGTATACAAAATTTTTATAACAATATTAGTATATATTGTTATTGATAATGTATGTTAACTGTTACATTTTAATAAATTTAAAATGGAAGAGTCTCTTTTTAAGGGCAAGCAAATGATTATTATTAACATTCTCAATGTTATTAGGGCATTGATATTTTTAACATGCTTAACATGTTAATATATATTTTAAGAGTGAGTAGATTATGTAACTTTCATTTTTAAAACTCGTCTCAAATTTATAAAAATTAGTTTATGTAGATTATATAGTTTTTATATTAAAAAAAAACAATAACTCATAATGAATATTAGTAATAAATTGTTTTTTAATACGTGAATCCATTCATATTTAGGAAAAAACACACATTTAGCAAGGCCATAAGTATGTGCATTATCAAGTTTGTTTAACATATTCGTTAGCAGGGTCATGAACATGCTCTTTAGTAGGTTTGTGAGCAAGCTTGCGAGTCTTAATGAGCTAAGCAATATATGGCTCAAGCTCGACTCAATTAATTATTCAGCTTATTTATTTAATGAATGAGCTTTTTTTTAATCTAGCTTTTAGTAGCTCAAGCTTGACTCAATTAACTTGCAACTGTATCTAGTCTAGTCTCTTCTTAAGAGAAAATATTTTAAGGGTGCATAGAAAGCTAGATGCCTTAGTATTTAACTGAGATATTTAAGCTTTAACCTTTTTGACTTATAAATAATTTTTAAATTATAAATTAATTTAAAAATAAGCACTTTAAAGAGTCGTTTGGTACGTGGTAATGACATATTACCAAGTAACGAGATTACCATGGTAATATGGATGGAAATGTTATATGGTTTGGAATATTGTGATAATTTGATATAACTATATTTGGTTAGGAACTCTTATTACCGGGAATAGTTCATTATCGTGTTATGAGATTACAACATATTTGGTAATCCAAGATAGATACCAAATTTGGTGGTAATAAGATTACCAACTTTCTTGGTAATATTCTCATGTTGATAATGTGATATTATCATCCAAATTATCACCAGTCCAATGCCAAACGTGTTAATATTTTCATATTACCATATAACATATGGTAATATTTCTACATTACCGCAAACCAAACGGCTGCTAAGTGCTCGATAGACCTACTTAAGAAGTGCGCCTCACTAATGTAAATGAGATGTTTTGACAAATAATGGGAATAGAATAATCTTTTACTTCATCAAAACCAAGCTACATTAATTAACTAACCATCAAAAGTTTTTTTTTAAAATTTCTGACATGTACTTTATTACAACTCATACTATTTAAAAAAATTACCAAAAGTAATTCTATAAATTTAAAAATTTATTTTTATAAATTAACCCAACTAATAAATTTTAGGGAAAATTACTTAAAAGTCTCTGAGAAGTTTCAAACTTCCCGTTTAGTCTTTCTGACTTTTCCATTTTCCATTAGTCCTCTTTTTTTAGTCAAATACTTTTTAGTTCTTGGTGTTAATTTCATTAGTTAAATGAATGGAAAATATCACAAATGCCTATGTGAGATTAAACGCAAAAGTTGGAGTTTTTTTCCTTCCAAGTCATGTCACATTAAATGTGATGTATGGCCATATCCTCCAATGTAACTTCTTTGTCAAATAACTTTTGTTTTTTTCCTCCTTCTCATTCTTTTTCAACTTCTTGTTTTTCATCTTGCTTGGGTTGCCGACGCTTTAGCTTCTTGCTTTTCATCTTATTACCGGTTGAAAATATCAACACGTAAGTTCTTTTTCTTCTTCTTCTTCTTCTTCTTCTTCTTCTTCTTCTTCTTCTTCTTCTTCTTATTTTTCATACCTTTGTGCTTGTGGAATCTTACAAGCTTCTTGTTAATTTTTATGTTTTTTTTTTTTTGCTATGTAATCTAACAGACATTTTGATTTCATGTAGGTGTCATCAATAATGAAAACTTTCTGCGTTGTGGCGTGATAAAAAAGAGAAGGACATGTGCTTCAATTCACCATCTTAAGCTCCTGGGAGACAGTTATGGGTGAGATATCCGTACGTTGGGCCCTGGATGTTTCTGAAGTGAAAGTGAAGTTCGTGATGCCTGACTTATACAAAACGCTTTACCTAATTGAGTCTGACACAGACTTTCAATGCATGTGCCATATATACCATACTTTCAACAAATTTGTCATGGACATCGTCATCTAGGAAGTGAGTGTGTCTGCAGATGGAAACTCAGGCTCCCCTATCCCATCGTAATACAACAATGACTGTTCTTAGTGCTTACTTTTGGTTTATGTGTTCCTGTGTATTAGACATCATTCCTATATATTATAATGATTTCATATGCATTATTATCTTTTCCTGTATATTCTACTTATTAAGTGTGTAGTATTATTGTTTCCTGTATATTAAATATGTTTCATGTGTATTATTAGGGATACCTGTGTAATAATTAACATTCCTATTTATTTTGTCTGATTTCTGTTTATTGCCATGCAGGGAATCCTTCTCAGACCGCACAAACCCCAATGGCGTCAGCGTTCTCTCCCAACATCTTCCCTTTGAGGCACTCAATATTGCGAGGTGTTCCCAAACACATGTTGGTTGACATTAAAAGTAGGGTAAAGGTTTGAGAATATAGACCACTTCAATTTGAGGGACCATGGTATCCATCTACCATACAAGCATGCTTGGATAGGGAAAGAGGTTGCTAGGTCGGCCATTCATGGTATGCAGATAAAGTGACTGAGACGAATCCTAGTAGTATTATCACCATTGATAATGATGGCGAGCTATTTAAGCATGTTTTTTTTCCTTTGGGGGTTATTTGTTCGGGTTCAAACATGGGTGTAGGCCATTAATTTTTATGGAAAGAATTCATTTGTTTGGCAAGTATGGTGAGCTATATATGAGGGTTTGTTTCATATAGCCTTCGCTATCATCGACAATGACACTAATGAGAACTAGACTTAGTTTTTTGCGACACTTGGGAAGGCCTTGTATGGTCAAGATGACTATGATAAGATTATAACGTTTATCTCAAATCGATCCAAGGGTCTAGTCAACACCATCTCATGAGTGTTCCCCTCATCACCGCATGGTTATTGCCTACGACACTTAGAGGTGAACTTCATGAAGACCAACGCTTTACTCTGGAAAGCTTTGAGAGAGCAATGTTGGGTAGTAATTATAAAAATTGCGTAGGCGTATATTTCAAAAGAGTTCGATATTGTAGTTTTTGAATTTGCATTTATATCGGGCGACGGACACGCTTGGTTGCTACAAAAGTCCGGCGTTGATCATTGATAGAACTTTTTATTTAAAAGAATGCTATGGAGTGAGATGTACTCCAATGTGGCAAAATCTTTCAATGGCTGGATTAAAATGGCGTGCCATCTACCAGTAACAAGCATGGTTGACTAAATAAGGTTAGGCTCCCTATATACCTAAAATATTTCTCTTGTATTTGTCGTTTATTGTTGTGTATTAACATGTGTTACTGTGTATTATTTGTACATTGTGTAAAATATATTATTATTGTGTACTGAATAAGGTGTGTTCATCCATAGGTTTAAACTTATGAATATGTTGGCAAATAGACGCGAACAATCAAATAGGTGGGATACGCACCTCTGCCCTGAGATACATAAGTAGGTTGAACAAATTATCAATGACAGTCATTTCTTAAAGATGGGTTGATCCACTGAAGACACATACAAAGTCATTGATGACCACAACAGTGCAATCAACCTCCAGATTAGGGGTTGCTCCTACAAAAGATGGGAAGTACATGGCCTACCATGCAAGAATTCATATGCCACGATCATGCAAACAAACACGAATATTCACTCCTACGTAGATGATTACTTCACAATTGAATGGTATCGTCGCTCGTATAGCAACCCAATATCCCCATTCTTGGCAATGACAAGCCATCTGATGATAATTGTGGTCTCCGAATTTGGCCGCCAATATAAAAGAAGCGGCCTTGTCGTCCAAGAAGGAAGAGAATAGAGTCACAGGTCTTCAATGTCCGTGATTTACATTGTAGCCGGTGTCATCAAGCTGGACATAATCATAGATCTAGTAATGCATTCATAGCGGCCTTACCATGCTATCCATAATCGTATGTGACTTTCATTTTCTTTGTAATAAAAGCATGACCTTTGTATGTTTTGTTGTTATCGTGTAGTTTCCTATTTAACTGTGTACTAATTTCATTTCCTGTGTATTGTTTACATTTTCCATGTATTTATTTTACTTCCTGTGTAATTGTTGTATGTCCTGTGTACAATTTCGGTTTACTATGTAGTCAATATGTTTCCTATGTATTTTATTTGTTTCGTGTGTAGTATTTCCTTTTCCTGTGTACATTCAAAGTTTAAGATTGATTTTGTAATTAATTGCATACAAAATGTTTCCATTGACAAACAAAAAAATAAAATAAAATAAACAAGTACATATATGGATAATGGAGTTATTGAAAAGTTAACGTCTTCATTCACAAACAACATTATGTTTTTCCCGGTTGATTCCTCGTCAGCGGCTTCCTCGTTTGCTATAGCTTCTTTGTTTGAGGCTTCCTCATTTGTGGCAGCTTTGTTGTCAGCAACATCAGATCCAAGCACAATTATATCAAGGTAGACGTTCAAGTAAACGATGGTCCTTTCATTTGCCTCGGCTGTGGTCTCCTCACTAGTGGCATCCTTTCTTCCTTCTTAATCATTGCCAATGGTGGTAGTCTCTTGACTGGCCTTATCCTTTTTCCCATCTGCCTCCTCGTATGTGATAGCCTTCTTCACATGCTGGGTATAATTTTTTTCTGTATATCGTCGATGAGTATTCGGGTAACATAACATAGGCTGAGGTATAAGCGTCCGACTGTGGTATGTCCACCTTTTCCCCATTCAGAATTTGTTCTATATAGCGCACGTAAAATATCAGACAATCAATGCTCTCGGGTGCTTGCTAGGGGCAATTTCACACATGCTCTAGTGGAAGGTCTTGAAATTTGTTATGCCCTGTGTTCATCTTGATGCATAATTCAAAAAAATCCCTCTAAATTGTTAAATGAAACTTATTAGTTAATAGGTAAAAGAGAATTCAAGGTTTGAAATTATTTTTTAGTCAGTTACCATGTCATGGCGTCAGAGTTGTAAATGTCCGACCTAAGTGACGAGTAATGGAAGTACTTTTGCTTTCGAATGTTCAAAACAAGCAAATGGTAATGATCATGAATGACGATTGCCATAAGTAAAACTTCAGTGGTCTTGGGCCCATAGATGACATCTTCAATCATGTACAATGCCTGTTGAGTAGCGAATTGCAGCTTCTGCATATCAAGCACCAGGGGTCATGTGGCAACAGCACGTTTCTTGAAAACCAGTGGATTTGTCAGCAATTCTTCACGGATCATAAGGATAATGGCATCCACAATATTATCGATGATATTTTCTTTTCCATTGAGGAGCATGAAGAGGTTGTCACCGGTGGTATACCCATACTCATTCTGATCCCTCTAAATGATAGAACTGCATAAACAATTTAAACAGAAATCCATTAGAATACACATAAAAGAAATATACTACATAGGAAATAGATTTATTACATAGGAAGGTTATATTTTACACAGGAAAATGTAATATTACACAGAAAATAGTTATGGTTACACATGAAAACGTAAGAGTTACACAAAAATCGTTAAACATACACATGAAAGCATATTATTACACATATTTTAATAATGACAGCATAATATAGAAAATCAATACGATACAAACAAAACAATACCTGTCAAACCGTGTGTTCAGGTAGAGGGTGAGGGTTTGTTGGTCGAGATTGTTCAGCCTTCTGAAACATGGATAATTGTTCTTGTGTGGCAAGAAGCTTGTTTTGGCCTTCTTCTGCTCCTCATGGTACATCTACCCCTATGTAGGTTCGTGGTATGGGACCAGGGTAAGTGACTCCTCTGTAGGTTTATCCTTTCCCAAACCAGTGAGTGTCTCAAGTAATATGTCAATAGCGCGCAGCGCAGCCTCTTCCAATTCTAACACGTTAGAACCATGGGATTCTATTTCATCAAGATATTTCTTCTGTGGAGGGACCCTTTTTCTTCGAGCTCTCTTAGATGCAGCTTTCTTTCATGGGGCTCTCTTCAGCGGTGATCTCTTTGGTGGTGTCTTCTTGACTGAGGCATATTTTGGTGGATTTCTCTTTGGAGAAAGTTCTGTCGAACTATGTTAAAGTGTTTCTACGGCAGCCATGCATTGCATAACACATCTGGGGGAGTCTCTTTAGCTATTAAAGGAATATTTGTGGCCACTGGGGCCTCGGGAAGGAAGACAGTAGAAGGAATTTCATCACGGAGGGCCTCCGGAACCGGATTGTCATTTACTGTGACTAAATTGTCATCGGTGAGGACCTTTGTTGTAGCTTCTGGCTCGATTTGGTGACATGCTTTTCAGGGAACCTGAACATCTTCACAAGAAGAAGGCTCATGATATGCATGAAATTTTGTTATTTGCAATCATCTTATCATCATGCTAGCCAAATTTGCCTCTCCAAGACCACGCTACTCATTTGAAACTCGTACCAGAAGTAAGAGACTATGCTGCAGCTTCTAGCTCCATTTGGTGACATGCTTTCCAGGGAACCTGAACATCATCACAAGAAGAAGGCTCATGATATGCATGAAATCTCGTTATTGGCAGTGACTGACCTATGAAGGAGGATGACCGATATCTGTTGGTGTTACACGAGTGGTTGAATCCAAAGACGACAACTATGAGTTGCCCTTCTTTTGCTTTGCATCCTCTCTGTCACGCTTATATATACGAGCTCGAAGATCACAAAACATAATTAAAACTTGTTGTAATAATCGCCACATGTCATTATCACTTAGCGGAACCTCATCCGGCTTCTCCCAAGCTCGTTTCTTTCCTCCCTCGATGCTTGGCTTATTCCCAGTATCGGGTGGGGAGTTATTTTTTGTTTTTTTTTAAGGCCTTTTTGGCCTGGTTGGTTATCGGGACCTTTTTTATTCGCTTGGATCAGACAATCTATCAGAGGTTGTTTGCGGTTCTAATTGGCATTACCAACTAAGATATTCTCTTTGTCATTCGCTGGCACAAGCTCGAAGAACGACAAAGAAAACACGCAACAAATACAATGTCATCCGCATATCATACGCAGTTAATATAAAATATACACATGAAAGTCGAGATCATACACAATAACTATTATTTTTACTTAGGAAAATGTAATACTACACAAGAAACTAATATATTACACAGAAACAAGATAGTTTACATAGGTCCTAGGAACAAGATATGTTACACAGTATTTTAGTATAATACACAATAAATGATTATAATACACATGAAATAGCTTAATACACCAAAGAAGCAAACATTTTATAAAGCAAGAGGAATAACTTGTTTTCCTTTGAGTGATTTCAATAGCGGGCCGATTATAAAATTTGATTCCCCGTAACACACTATATGGTGTGTCCATCCCATTCGCAGTTTCTTCACGTTGCTCGTCACCTCATAGAACCAGATAAGCAATGTAATGGAGCACCCTTTCATGTAGCATGTAGTGGTGTATTTTCCTATACACCGAATTTAGACACGAGTGGCTATTGTAGCAGCATCGGTCATCAGCCAGTTGTGAGTAGCATGAGCTCAAGTGCAACAGCCAAGAAAGGCCAGATCGTTAGTGTACCTTGCTGCGAATGGTGGGTCATTCAGAGAAGTACTGGGGAACAAGATCGTAGTCATGATGTATACCACGAGGAGCTTCAGAAAGTTCTCCTCATCATCATCTTTTGCTATGTAAAAGCCTAAATAGGTTTTTTTTAATTGCATCGCGGTGACAATTATGCATTTTATGTAGAAAAGTTTTCTCAAAATCGGATTGGACCCTCTCGTGCTTGAAGGATACGGTATTTGCATCACAATGGAGGCCTAGAATGAGTGCGACGTCTTTTTCTCTAAATGAGAGCATGCTTTCTCCAATATTAAAGCGCTGGCTCCGGTTATCGTACACTTGTAACAGCGCATCAAGAACCCCTTTCTCTTGCAACATGGGTGCAATGTCCATCAAAAGGCCAAATGGTGTCCTGTAGAGGATCTCCCAATGCCATCTCTTCATTTGTTTTTCCAACTCCGAAATCATTTCAACAACAGGGGCCAGATAACACCAAGCATTCACAAGTGTTGTTCCATCTTCTGTTCTATGTAACAAAATGCACATACCGACTCAATGACTGAAAGATGAACATAATATTATACACATCAAAGCACAAATTTCACACAGAAACTACACAAACAAAGCGACAAACATTACCATCTACACACTGTAAAATGTCGACATTTACACGGGAAGTAAATAATATTACACAGAGAATAAATAATGCCAATCAGATAGTCATCCTTCAATGGTCGCCCGTCTATGTCTTCTCACCTCTGTGCTGGATTTTTCCTTGAAGGAAGTCACCAATCTTTAGTTTACCGAAGCCCTTGCAAGAGATCTTCATGAACAATTCAAAACCAAGGATGGAACTCTCTAGAGAACTCAAAGGTGAAGTTTTGAAAGAAAGGCGACTGCAGGCAAACGGGGCTTTCAACGGAGTTTACCACATTAAGAAATAGGCGAAAGGACGCGGCATCGGCGAAGATAGGGTTTCCAGCGTGAATCCCAATGATTCGCACGCCAACCGTCGACAAGCCCACTTGCAAGCAATCCCAAGGAATTTGCAAGGCTATTTTTGTCATTTCAGCAGGTTGACAAGACGGGATAAGCCACGGTTTCAACCGATTGAGATTAGGGGTAATATTGTAACTTTCTATACCAGTTAATGTCTCCATTGCCTCTGTTAGATGAAAATGGGCTGAAAAATAAATAAAACAAAAAGGAGAGACTTATAAGGAAACCCAATATTTGCAGGGATTTATTGGGATTATGCAAACTATGGAGGAATTTTTGGGTACTTTCCTGTACATTTTAAAACTATCCCATTTATTATATGTATACATAGATTTGCACCCTATATATATACACATTAAATCATCAGTCATACTAAGTTAATGGCATTACCACTTACATATTCGATATATTTGTTCACAAATTCAACCAAAGTTGTTTTGTTTTGATTTTTTTATATAAAAAACTATGTTTTATATTATGCTTACTAATATTATTAACAATAATACTACATATTGTATTTTCATTATATAAGTTATAGAGCATGCATGATGATTAGCTAGTCAGCTACTTTCTAGTTCACATTCATAGTTGTCCTAGTCTCGAGGATAGTTACTCTTTTTATAGCTTTTCTGTTATACATGATGTACTCCACTCTATCTCTCAATAATATAAGAGACCATAGATCTAGTTGGATTGAGTGTGTTAGAATACAAAAATTTCTTTAATGGTATCAGAGCTTTGCTATCAAATGGCCATAGAAACCAACTTCAGTTCCTCCAATGTCTCAAGCCTCATCTCATCTTCTTCCCAAGATACTGGCCTCCTACCCACATCCTTATTTAATCACCTTATTAATGTGAAACTCAACATGGATAATTATCTCCAGTGGAAGGCACTGCTCTTGCCTTATATGTGCTGTCAGGGACAGCTTGGCTACGTCGATGGATCCAAGCCCTCTCTAGACAAGTTTGTTACCTAGACAAGCAGTGATGGTGCAACACAAGTGTTAAATACTGAGTACATCACTTGGTACCAGCAGGACCAATTTGTTCTCAGTGTTTTGCTCTCATCTCTTTCAGAGGAAGTACTTTCCCTTGTCATCCTCCTGTCAACTTCATAAGAGGTATGAACCTCTTTAGAGAAGATGTTTTCTTCCACCTCACAAGCTTTAACCAAAATTATAGTAGAGCATAAAGTAGCCTGTTAGTAATGTAGACAACTATTTTCAAGCACTTTAACCAAAATTATAGTAGGACATTTTTAGCATATAATATGCTTCTGCATGTCTCTGCTTATTGGAGATTCTTTTTTCACAACTCCATTTTGTTGTGTAGTATTTAGTCAGGTTAACTATCACTGTATTTAGCACTTTTGAAAATTCTATGTGAACTCCTTTAAAGCATATTCCCTTCTTTTGTTAGCTCGTAGACATCAAATTATGTATCTTATCCTTCTCGATCTTCTCTTGAGACTCCTTGAACTTTGATAAAGCTTATGATTTCTCCTTCATAAAGTCTATTCATAAGTTCCTTAAAAATCATCGATAAATATGATCATATATCAGATTTTGCTGATTGCAAACAACTTCGCTAGTCCAAAAACTTTTTAATGCACTAACTCTAATAGTGTCTCTACTCTGTATCTTTATTCCTTATATAGAAATTTATAAGCTTTGTCATATTGACAATCTACACAGATAATGTTGTCTAATATATCAAAAATCGATAGATCTTATTTAACAAAGATTTCTTTATAATCACCCTCAATTGATTATTGCTTACATGTTGAGCCTTACATGCTATAAATCTGTTGTCTCATTCTTTGTTGTGTTGGCTACATATGTCATCTATGCTAACATTACATAGATAGACTCAAGTTATCCTCCTTACATAAGTGGTGGACTTGTGGGCTTCAAATTCTGATAGAACTCTACACCTTTAGGCCCAAGCATTCCACTACTCGAAGATGTTAGTTGTGAATCTAATAATAAATTCTTTTTTATCTTAGTCACTTGACAGGCAATGCCTACCTAAACTTGATATGTAGGGACTGTAGTGGAGAATTAAAACAATCTTAGAAGTAAATGAAATTGATATTTTGGAGTTGTTTGTTGTCACCACAACTCATCTGCAAACAAATTAAGTCCTAATGAGTAACATCTCTTTGTTCCCTTTCATATGATTGGATCAATCAAAATCAACAATCTAATCATTATTTACATTAATTGGCTTATGCTTACTAATATTATCACAGATTCTTCAGTTGGCTTTTCCATGCATGAAGCGGTGATTTTCACATCGTCATTCCACTGGGGTTATCTTTCACAATCTAGTTATTTACTAGGACAAGACTCTTCTACAGCAAATGATATTTGAAAATCTCATTCCTTATCCATTAATTCTATTTGGTTTGAATGTAGCAACATTACTTTCCACTTTTTAAACACAGTCTTCTTGAGCTAAAGTGGAGTTTTTTTGCCATACATGTATTATTAATCATCATCTTGATGATATTTCTTTTCTCTCGTATCTCTATATCCGTGTTGTCTAGTTTCCTCTCACTATAAACCTTTCTCACATGTGTGCTTTTGCCAGCTTTGTTGTCTTCTCCTTGAGCTTTAACCACATTGTTGAAGCTTCCATATATCTTATTTTCTTTAGCCACTCTTGTTGCAAAAAAAAAAAAGACATTATTCTCTTCATTTATCGAATATTTACATATTTAGTTGTCTAAAGCTTCTTGGTTAGCTAAGATACTTTCTAGCTGTATTAATATTGGTTCAATGCCCCAGTCTCAAGTAGCTATAATTATCCCATAATATTTGGTATTTAATTCATGAATTATTATTTGTTTTTGTGTGTCGCTAATTGCGCTTTCCAAATCCTAGTTTGTAATTTCATTTCCATATCTGAGTTTGCAATTTCATTGAGAGTTGTTTTTGTTTTAAGAAAAAATTAGCATACTGTCATGTCTTATTTTTTCAACAGACATGAGTTCATTCTTTTATAGCTATAACTTACCATCATTCTTCTTTGTAAATAATGTTATTGGAGTTTCCCAAGACTTATTTGGTGTTATTGTGTTCTTAATCAGCTGTAGGAACTCGTCCTCCACTATAATGGACAACACATTTATAGCCTTTCTAGATTTAACCTTTTACTTCTTTCTTTCTGCCTCATTAGTTGCTAGGATCATTTTTGCACCATCAATAACACCCCACAAATCTTGCTCAATGAAATAATACCTAATAGGGTACCCCACACATTCTAGTTGATGTTATTGAGCTTTTCAATGAAATTAGTAAAGGATGTGAGATCCGTTATTGTAACTGATTAGTGCCCAACACTCAACTAATTCAGCTTGGCCCCAGACCAGTGATTGTCACAATCCTTGACTATGTCTTAGTAGAATTTTCCTTTATCTCAGTCCATGACCGTTTGCTTAGATATCAATTACAGAAAAAAAAAGTGGCTAGAGAAGAGGTTTTAAATTTAGTAGAAATTCTACTTTATTAACTTAGTTTTAATTACAATGCAAGGAAGCTTTTTATAGGTATAAAAGAGGTTATACTAATTACAATACAAGGAAGCTTTTTATAGGTATAAAAGAGGTTATACTATGATGTTATACTATAGCTCTATATACACATTCTACATGCTTCTTGAGAAAATTATGGTGGCAAGATTTTCAAAAAAAATTGTTTCAAAACAAACCAACATGAATGCTTCTTTGATGTGAATGTGGTCGCTTCAATACTTCTTCAAGATGTTTCTTCACATATGCTCTCTAGAATAATCATTGGTACTTGTACTCCTATTATGATCTTTCTTTCTTGATAGGATACAAGCCCCTCTGTATAGCTAATGATTCTACTATCAAATATATATATTTAATGATTTGATGTTATAAAGAAGATCTTTGAAACTTAAAATTTAGCCATACTAACATGTATTATTTAATCATGTCAGTACATTACTAGTCATATGAGATGTGCTACTAGAATCAAGAAATTAGTTAACATCAATTAGTGCTTGCGAAGCAAATATTACCAAATTGTTTAGCAACTTTTACAATGTTGATATTTTAAAAATTTGCCATTATTTTATAGAATAACCATATAACTCATCATTTGTTACTGCTACTTAATTAAATGTATTGTTTGATCTCATTAAGCTCGAAGGAATACAAGACTTATTGCAAAGAAAACCCATATTAAAGCAAGTCAGTGGGCCTCCTTAATAACTGAATTTTTAGACTTTCCAACACAAAATGAATATAACAACTACTACATCTGAAGGAAATGATTAATTGTGCAACAAGTATAGTGCTTACATTTTTTGTACACAGATCTCCATAACATTGTTGGTTTAGAAGATTATGTCCATATTAGTAGCGCTTCTATTTTTTTGTATGCGAAATTAAAATATCTTTGTTAATTATATGGTTACGCTTTTGCACATTGTTGCCTTGTTTAATGTGTCCAACATATATGAAGAACAAATTGTATCAAATGTCAACTTTAATATTGATCAATGAAGCTACAAGTGTTGAATTAATAGAAGTGTATGAATTCACTATTGCCTTTATTCATGTCTTTACATGCACAGTTATTGAGCTTAAATGTACAATGTTCAACATAAATATCAAATCAGAAGGCAACATGCAGGCCAAATTTCTCATTAACACAAATATCAAAATACATATAATCATTGTTGTGCAAAATAGATCAACAAAAATGTACATTCTTTACCATTCATAGCCACCCAGTTATTAATGACAATTCTTAACAATGTACAATTGACCATAGTTAAAGGTAGCATTTGGTTGGATATAATTCTCAATGTAGTGTATTTCTAAGTACAGTATAACTAGAAGTACCTGATTTTTAAAATTCAATAAAGTCAAATCTAGTGTTTGGTTGGTTGTAACTAGAAATACTGTATTATAAAGTTTTATGTTTGTTTGAAAGGGTTTGTAAATTTTGAAGTGGAAAACACATGCTTAGTTTGATGTATTTTGTGAATTTGGTAACTCAATGTAAGGTTACCCCATGCTTTATTATATATTCATTTATTATAATATTCTAATTACTATATATTTATTAATTATTAACTTTATTATTTATTATTATGAACTTATTATTGTATTTATTAACTTAGTCTAAGGACAACATTTTTATAATTGTCATTTATTATTAACTATATTAACTATTTAATAATTAATTTTTTTATATTTATTATTTTTTATAATAATTTATTCGAATATAGTAACAACAAAAAAAAAAGTTGGAACATTTTTATTGTCATTTATTAATTAAAACGTTTTTCTTTTTTCCTTTTTTAATGGAAGACCTACAAAGGAAAAAAAATGCTCTTTTTGTCTAATTAATTGCTACTTGTTGTTATAACCTTTTTCCTGTTGTTGTTGTTTTTTTTTTTTCTTTATTTAGGAGCTAATATCGAAATAAAAAAGAAGAAGGAAAAAAAAGGCAACCTATAAAGCAAAATTAAAACTTTACCATTTAACCAACAAGGAAACACAACATACACAGTTAGTAGTAAAAAAAAAAAGATTTTTGCACCTACATAAACTAAGCAAGCACTATATTACAGGGATCTCAAACCATACTTTTTAACCAACTATAAAACACACCCTATAAAGTTAATATTGAAGAAAAAAATGTAAGTCGTAAGATTCAAGCATGATCCATGTTAGGAGGATGTCAAATTGAACTTGATAGTTCAAACAAGTAAAGGACCATAAATAAATATATCATCACACAAGACTATAAGCAAAATCAAGTTAAAAAAATACTAGAAAACATCCAAAATCACAAGAGTGCACAAACACAAAAAGATTGTAGACCTACTACACATAAATAATACATTCAAAAGGTTCATGTTCAATCTTATGAAATTCTAAATATGAAAGTTTACAATTGCATACTACGTTCATAGGCCACCATTCAAAACTCAAAAAGACCAGCGCATATGGAGAAATTCATTTTTTTAGTATCATGAGCTAATTAATGACAAAAGTTTATATACAATGACAAGAATATTAAGATAGGTACCCTTACCATTCTTCTTGGTTCCATGAATAACTTTTTAGGATGTCCTAACAGTCCACAACACGATATGAAAAAAAACAAACAAAAGAATACTGTAAGATAAAGTAGTTACATAGCAATGTCATAATGTGCAAACAAGAAATAATAATAATAATAATAATAATAATAATAATAATAATAATAATAATAATAATAATAATAATAAATAAATAAATAAATAAATAAATAAACCTAAGTGGCCCTTAGGAAAATTCTCCTTGATTGTGAAGTAATTCAAAGAAGTCCTTGGCTCAATATTTCCTTAGCTCTTCATTCTTTGCTAAGAAAGTCATGGCTCTACTTCGTCGGTGATTAACCAATCATAGACCTTATTGATCTCATGGCCAGAGTAACCATTTAATTTCAATTTCATGTACTCACTAATCAGTTCCTTTACAAATTCTAATTCTCGAGTAGACTTCATTACTGCCAATGCCCCCTTAAAGGTTTTATTCATTTCTTATATTGCTTCAACTTTTGAGGGAATTTTCCATTTTCCTTTCATTTTTTTTTTATTGTGTGGAAGATGCCTCCTTGGTTTTGTACTTTCTAATTGGTTGTGGATGGGCAATGGAGGATATTAACATGGTAATCTGTCTCCCCAAAAAATACTGGATCACGACCATCAGTTTGAGATGGATGGCAGGGGTCGATGTTATCATCCATATACATGCCAATTTCATTTCCAAATGGAAATGCATGTTTTCCTATTGCCTGATCATAACTACAAATGATCTTGAGCAAGTTATGATCCTCAACTGGTTTGTTTAAGTATGGCTTATCCCTTGAATGTATCTAATACATAGTAGCAAATCAATTGAAAGTTAAAAATTAACAGTATTTCAAAGAGAGTTAAAGAACCTAAGGAATTAATAGATTATGCCATATCAATGTCAAAGATCTTACTGATGTGGAGCTATATAATCAGAATTGATAATCTATTCCATTTGTAAGGAAGCACATTACTAAATTAAACTAATTAATGGAAATGCCACTTGCACATAACTATCAAAATAATTGGCAATATGGCTTGTACATAAACTATCAAAATAACTAATATGAAGATCAACATGCACAATAATTATTATTTCAAAATTAAGTAGTGAACTTTGATTCTCCCATAATTATCATCTTCAATCTATTATCCCACCCCATTTCCCTTAACTCTTTCAGTTTTTTTATGTTTGCCCATTACTTGTGAATTGTTCTCAAGTGGTTAGTCACATTTGCTTCGGTGACTATAATTCAAACTCGTTCTTCATTGCAATAATTGTAGCATAGAATGTTTGGGCTTTGAAGCCCTTATTGACTTTGAAGCCTTGCTCCACTTGAGAAGCCAAGAATCTTATAAAAAAATCGACTTTCTGAAGTGGTTCATCTTTTATTGCCACGGTTTTTTTAGTGGGGGTCTCATTGTTGACATTTGGCTATATTTTGACATCTAGTGTTGTCCATTCTATAATTATCGCATAGATAAGTAATTTTTTAAATAAAAATATGATTTTTTCAAATTAAGTACTATATGTAATAGTAGAAAGTTTTAGAATAGGCATATGATAAATGATGGCAATCATAAAATTTGTTCATACATAAAATTTGTTCATAGAAACACAAAAATTAATTATCTTTTACAAGTTCTAAAAATGACAAAAAATCAACTAAAAAGAAATAATCTAGTCACTACCTGGAAGGAAGCACATTTTTCATACAAATAAGAAGTAATTATTTACTTATTTGTCTGAATATCACATGCTTCATACAAATAAGAAGTAATTATTTACTTATTCTTGGAGCTCATCTTTTTGCTCTCACAAGTTACTATCTGAAGGCGGGGGTTGTGGTGTCCACTCTTCATCAGAGGGCATTAACACATCTTTACCACCACTTATGACATAATTATGTAAAATACATGTAGCCAAAACTAACCCAGCTTGAGTTTTGAATGGAAAGAATTTTATTTTTATGATAACACTTTGAAGCATCCCTAAAGAGAACCAAAAGGCTGTTTAATGGTGGTATGAGCTGATGAGTGATGAAGGTTAAAAAGTTCTATATGGTTTGCTGATGTCCATGAGCAAAACTCTTTAAGATGGTATCTAACACTCTTATAAGGGGATATCAACCATGTAATATTTCTCGAGGAAAAAGCAAAGCCGGTAGTTCACAAAATTAAATTTTTTAAGTTGTTAATTGTATACTAACCTATCAATCAATAAACTAACAAATAGATACCTTTAGGGACTAATAAGGCATTCAGTCTCTCAAGTCCATCACGTAAAACTAGAGCATTATGGTTGAACCTTCCAATCAAGCAAGGATATATGTAAATGTAAGTCAAAGTCAACATCAGCAAGCAAGTTTTGTTGGGTATGGTTTTTTCCCACAAAATGATGATGCAACTTTGGATGCTAAAATAGAAGCATGGATATGGGTCCCATCTAATGCTCCAATACAATCCTACCATTAACACATTATAATTAAGAACTAGTTCTAGGATAATAGATTTATTTAAAAAAATATAGGGATATAGTGTGGATCTTGAGGATATATATATATATATATGCTGGAGTTTGTGTATGAGGTGGAAGCACATATTCATCATGCAATTAATCGATTGAAATTATACGTGATCACAAGATTGTGTTGGTTATGAACTATGGTGTGTAGGAACATCAACAGTTGCTCTTCGATATTGATGTGCATGTGTCTCTCATAAGACTCTTTGATCTCATTATCATGCAAATATTGAAAAAAGGTTGATTTGTTCATACAAACCATGTTGATACTATTAGGTAATATAGCAAAATTAAATAACATCATCAAAGGCATGCGGAAGCAACAATAAATTTGCGATATATTCTTATTGTTTTAATGAACACCGTAATTTAATTAAAAGGCCTAGAAGATTTTCTCTTAATGTTTGAAAGCCTTTCCTTTGATGTGCTGAATTTGTCTCTCGGATTTCCATAGATCTTCTAGAGCCGAACGAAAGTCCCACCCCTCTAGATCATACACCGGAATTAAGAAACAATCTCCTATTCTTCTCTAAATAGCAACTAGGATTAGAGAGGAAGAGAAAACTTGGGGATTTTTCTTACTCAAGAATTAGTTGATTGATTTTAGGGTTAGAGAGGAGTCATATTTATAGAGACTTCATAAAACATGATAAACATTATTCAATTATGAAGTCCTATTCAAATATGAACCTTCATAATATGATAATGTGAGAAACATTATCATAGAAATTCAATTAGAAATATAAGTCCTAATGTAAATAAAATCACTTTTGTCTTTGAGTCCTTATAATTTTGATTATCTATTCAACTAAATCGAATTTACATCAAAATATAAACTTAAGACAAAACACCCTAAACCAATTTACAATTTCACCCATCTCATGAAGTAAAATTGTAAATTAATAATTTTACCCTTGCATTAAAAAACAAGACTGATATTTTAACCTTTTAAGTGTGACTCCCTAGGTTCATTCCGATTGGCAATGGAAGGACACAAAAGGATGTGGGTGACACTAGCCTGCCTCATGGCCCCACGTCGTAATCCAATTGAACACGAATGAGTAGATTATTATGAACCTTTTCAATTATGATTACCATATGTGTATAAACCTTTCGTTCTTGTATCCCAACCAAGTGAGAGCCATGGTAATTGTCAAAATCACTAAACTCGATCATATGCAAATAACTATAGTGGGGTGAGATTACCAAACTACCTTTCTTGTCCCACACAATTAGTTTGACTGCCATGGCCAAGGTCTTCTAATGTCACATGCTTATCATTGCATAGGATACTTACTCGTTTACTTCCGAGAGAACAAATTCCTTCTTAGTAATCACTCACAACTGCTACTTCTCTAACATAGTCGCACTTTGAGGTCGGCCCTACCAAAAGGTAAATTAAGCCTAAAGACTCTAATAACAGACTAGTAATCACAAATACATTGTGATCATGATACCTCAAGTCTAAGGTTCACTCATATAATCATAACCAACAGTTCCAATCATTGATTGTCAAAGAGTAAAACACATGTGATTGTTTTGTTGCGAGTCATATTTGAATACACCAATCCCAATGCTGTATTTATGACATATGTTCTCACAATTCCGTAGTGTTCAACTAGCACTTTTTGTCAAAGTATATGTCATACAAATTCTTACGAACATTTAACACTCAATTAAAGGTTCTCCGATTTGTGAACTATTTAAGTGTATAATGATAAGTGCTCGTGTTATAGTAATGCGAAGTGTTATTATCTTGCAATGAGCATTGATTTAATCAGATTTTATCACTAAAAAGTGTGCATTTGTTTACTTTTGTGCATTGTAGGGTTGTGGAGCCAATTTGGAGAAGAATGAAGCAAGAATAGGTTATGTTCGCCATTGTTGACGAGTTCTTGGACCAAGCAAGGAACAAGGAACGAGTTTAGACTTGTGGGTGTGTGCCAACCTCCATTGGAGGGGCACAAGGGCAGTCACATTCACAAAAGTCTAACTCGTGTAGCATTGGAGAATTTCGTCAAAGAAGAGAAATGAAGTAATCGACATAATCTACCATTGATTGTGTGCCCAATTCAATGGCCTCGATGAAGAACGATGGATTCGGGAGTATTTCGGAGAAGTACTGTAGCAAAATACTGTAGATAAATACTGTAGCATCTACTGTTCACATTCTGCCGAAATTCAGAATTCCAGAGAGTTCACACGGGCGTGTGGAAATTCCACACGGCCGTGTGAATTAATTTTCCAGCAAGCCAGAAAGTTCACACGGGCGTGTGGAAATTCCACACGGCCGTGTCCTGTAGCAGAAATACTGTAGCAAAACCACTGTTCACAGGTGCCGAGAAATCACGATTCCAGAATTTCCACACGGCCGTGTGGAATTAACACACGGGCGTGTGGAATTTCTGGATTTTCACAGAAGTCCGATTTCAGCCCAAATTCAGCCCGATTTCAGCCTATAAATAACCCGTTTTCATATCTATTTAGGGACCCTTCTCTTCTATCACTTGGATATCTTTTGGGGGGCTTTCGGCTAGGGTTTGGAGAGGTTCTTGGAGGTCTTTGGAGGCGATTAAACGGCATCGACATCGACATCCTTTGGAAGAAAGCTATTGGGGAAGCTCTCATCGGCATTGATTCGGCGAGGTGTGCCCTAGGCTTGACAAGGGATTCGTTGGAGAAGACACGCGACTATACAAGACCATCGATACGATCTACAAGGGGGTTTTTCTTTATGGTTTTCATGCATATGTTCTTAAATTCTTTATTGATTTTGTATTGCTCCATGGAGAGCTAAACCCTAGTGGGTATTCGGACTTGTAAACCCTAGGATGATATTGTTTCTATGACTTTTATTATGCTTTCTTAATTTGATGTTCTTTTATTGAGTTTCAATCTTAATTCCATCTTGTTATTGTTTTCCCTTAGATGTGACACTAGGGTTGAGAGCAATTTAGGTTACCCTTTGGAGGTGTGACAACTCCTATAGGGTTAGACTACTTAAGATTGAAGAGGGTTGAGAGGGAGAGTTGTGAGGTAGCGATGTACCCCTTTCCCTTCCGGTGTGATTTCTCCCTACCTCCGATTCCTTGATTTATTAGCGGTCGAAATAGAGTGAAGTGTTAGGTAGATAAACTCCCCCAAGGCTTTGGGGTGACGTGAATCCTATGCACTGGGGCTTAATTTAGACTAGGGTTCTTCCACCTGGACCAAAGGGTTAGAACTACTACAGATAGGAACAGGTTTTATCACTAGGAATCCCTAGAGCTTACAGCAATTCCACGTAGTGTTAGGCTTAGGTAGATATACTCCTCTAGGGCATAGTTGACAGGTCAACGAGAGTCAAGAGTCGTAGTGAATCCTAATGCCGGGGCATAGTGTTGGGGTTAGTCACGGTTGACCTTAGGTTTGGGACCGTGTGTTTAAGGATATCCTCGACTTAATTAGACATCAATTAGAGTGTATAATACTAGTCTTACACTAGAAGCATTAGTCTTAGGGGGAGCTTTGTCCGGGTACCCCATCTTTATATCGATTACCTTTCCTACCCTCATTATTCTTGTTGCATTATTTTATTTTCTTTTACATTTATATAAATATATACCTCTCTCATCATCGATTCCATTTATAGCTAAGATAGTGATAACGCTTGTTTCTAAACACTATTCCCTGTGGATACGACTACCCACTCACCAGGGTATTTTATTACTTCGACAACCCGTGCACTTGCGGGGTACACACGCAAGGGGTGTGTCATATAAGCAACAAAACCTTCTAGTGCTCTCCTCTTTATCCCACAAAGAGTAGAAAGTTTAACTTAATACACATGGACTATGATATTCAAAACTAATTATAATGCCATCACAAGATTTTTATGAACATTGAAATAAATGCCTATAATAATAAGAATATATAATATAAATGAAATGCCCTAATATAAGTATCCTCGTTGGCATTCGAGGGTATAATCCTAAATGATACTAGTAGTGTTATTTCCATCAACTAGTCTTGATAAACATTGTTCTCTAATTTCTGATCAGGCAAGAGAAGGTTCTCTAAAAATTCTAAGTCGTTTACTATACAAAGTAATGTGACAGCAAAAGCCACAACAAGGATTGTAAAGCGTACAACATTAAAATTATTCTCTATGTCATGCCCATCCATCTACAAATTATAAAAATACAAAAAAAATTGTTCAAGATATTAGAAATTCTACAAACTTCACCTAATAGACATGCATAAAACAAAATTACATAGATAAACAATCCAATATCCATTATGTTTGATAAAAGCAAACTTCAATAAATTATAAAAAAGTTCAATAAACAAAATAAGATGGATACATTTTAGTAGTTCAATAAATTATAAATGAATTAAACTTCTATTATGTTTGATGGAATTTGAGAACAAAAAATTAAGGTGCATTCAAATTAAATTAATTGAATTTTGGAAGGGCATGAGATGCGAAAACAATTCATTAATGTCTTTTCTTTCAGTGGCAGACAACATAGAGTCTCAATCTCATGCTCTTTTCTTTATTAGTCTCTGACAATTAGGGATCAAATCTAAACACCAAGTGTGAATTTGTTACCAAACGTTCCTTTCATAAATCATCATCATTTTTGCAATACATAGAACTAGACTAATGCTCCCTAATTAATATTAAGATATTATTCATGTCTTAAAGTTGGTCTAAGGATATTCATCATCATCTTTGAAATATATAACACTAGACTAATGTTCCCTAATAAATATAAGATAATAATTATATCTCAATCTTAATAGTAAGATTTTAATCATGTCTTTGAGTGTGAATTTGCATGAACGTTTTAACTTTCATCTCTAATTTTTTATTGGTAAAATAAAATTAAAGTTTCATAACTATTCTGCAAATAGTTCATGATGTAAGTTTAAGATTTATTGAAATTATTTACCATTTAAATCATATATACATATGCTATTTATTTCTAAATCAATTAGGTCTATATAGTCACAAGTCCCAATAAAAGTCATTATAAAATATACTTTAATAAATATAAAAACAAAAAAGAAGAAAAAGATGTCATCATTACTTAAACTAACAAAAAATCTCATGAGGTTGAGATCATCTCATCCTAAGGCTTTGATTGAAGAAACCCACCAATCTACTAAAATCTTTTTTATTTCTTTCTTGCAGGATCAATAAAGATATCATCATATGCTCTTCTTGCATGTATAATTCTTTCTTTCTTCTGTTGTTTGATCTCTCCTATTGTGTTTTGACTAGAATTTTGGCTCTTTTTACTTTGCTTCTTTGATTTGAGAAGCATGAAAACAAATATTTGGTTTGGTTCTTGGTGATTGTTATTTTGTGATTTTACGACTTTGGTTTGGGAAGTAGAAAAACATGTAGGAAATGGTTGCTTTCTTGGGAAATATGTTTGATGGCTATAATTAAAGAAAAACGAAAAAAAATGGAATCTAAAAATGTTTATGAGGTGATAAGTATGCAGTCTTATTGGTTTGGATTCTATATGTTTCTATGCATTTGAAAGTGTTAATTGTTTGAATAAAAGTAGAATTTGAAAATTTTATGTTCTCCATACATATGTAAAATTGAGAAAAAGCACCTATCAGAGGTGGAGGAGAGCAAAAGATGGTGTCTATTCTAGGGCTAAAGCTTGGAGAGGGAAAGATGATGATGTTGATGGTGATGGGGTCCAAGCTTAGAGAGGTAAAAATGGTGATGGTGACAGGGCCGAGGTTGGAGCTCAGAGAAGGAATGATGGTGACAAAGTTGGGCTGGAGCTGGAGTTGAAATGGAACTTTGAGTAAATCTTAAAACATGGTAAGATTTGCTCACCTTCGCAGAAGAACTCGTAAATCCCACATGTGTTCATCACGTGAGATATTTCATCTTCATTGAAGTTATTGGATTTTGTTTTACAGTCATTCACTCATCATGGGATTTAAAAAGCATTTGGAAGAGGAAATATTTTAAAACAAACATTGGATTTTAAAAAGATAAGGATTTCGAGTTACATAGAAGTCCAAATCCCTGAACACAAACACACCCAGAAGCTTAATGAAAAACACTGACTAAATCATACAAAAATTAAGGTTATCAACAAAATTGTAGATTATGTCTTATGTTTCCAGATTACGTTATTAATCACACATGGAAGCCTTTAGCAGTGCTGCAACAATAAATCCCGAGAGGGTGTGGTGGGGGCATGGAGAGCGGTGGTGGAGATCAAGGGTCAGTGGGGGGAGCTTCACCGGCATCAGGTAAGGGATCATGGAGGAAGCTTTACTAGCATCGGGAATTAGAGGGAAGGGAGAACTTCACTTTGTTTATATAAAAATTTTAATTAATTAATTAATTAATTAATATAAATAAAAGATATACAAATATCAAATACTTGTCCTAATTTAAATAAAAATCATAATTTTAAAATATGCTTATCGTAATCACATGCAACCTAATCATAATGGAATTAAAGTAATATATGGTTAAGATAAACAAATTTGATAACATTTGGTTATTGTTTATATCAAAATTTTAATTAATAAAAGATATACATATATCAAATACATGTCATAATTTAAATAAAAGTCAATTTTAAAATATGCTTATCTTAATCACATGCGGCCAAATCATAATGGAATTCAAATAATATATGGTTAAGATAAACAAATTTGATAATAATTAGCTATATTCCAAGACTGCTTAAGAGTACAGATCTCAAAGCAATTTATAAACTTAAGATCAGCCAAGAGCACAGATCTCGAGACGATTTAAAATGCACAAACCTCAGGATCAGCCAAGAGCACAGATCTCGAGGCAATCTAAAATACACAAATCTCATAATCAACTAATAGCACAACTCTTGAGGCGATAAACAATATTAAAATATCAAGATCAACTAAGAGCATAGACCTCAAGATGATCTAAAATAAATAGATCTTAAGATTAACCAAGAGCATAGATATCGAGATAATCTAAAATACGCAAATCTCAAAATCAATGAAGAGCACATATCTCAAAGCGATTTAAATATTAAAATCTCAAAATCAGCCAAGAGCATAGAAAAAATTATCAAATAAAAATTTATAGAGGTTAACTTTCACTAGTAAACTACTTAAAAATAAATATTTTATTTTTCTTTTAGTGAATAAATATTTAATTGTAACTATTTTGAAGAATACTCTAAATGTTGGATAATATTATATTTGATATTTATATATTAAATAAAAAAAGTGTGTTACTAAAAGATAAAGTTATAAACTAATAAAATTATAAGTAATTCTTATAACAATAAAAATTAATTTGTAGAGAAAATTAAATTCACTATATCAACTAACTCATTATTTTATAAAAATCATTTTTTATGGGATTATATAATTTAAGATAAATAATTACTGTAATAATTTTTTCAAGGATAGCATTAACAAATAATGACTTATTTAGAAATAATTTCATTAATAGAAACGGACTTATTTAAAATTTACGTGTCACATTTTTATTTGTTATTCATTCAAATATATATTCTTTTCCTTACTCGGCTCTTTACCTCACCCTCTCGAATCCCTAATCAATTGAACGGCAGTCCAAACCCTAGCACTCGTGCCCCCAAAAGTTCTTCAAGATCCCGGTAGCCGCAATCTCTTCTTTATGATTTCTCAAGGTGAGATCCGCTTTGCACCTGTTCCTTCTATTCCTTCCGTTTGTTTAGTCTCCCAAATTATAAATTAATTATCAACTCCCTTATTTTCCAAGCTCCATAGTTGCATCTTGAAGTCACTTTCCTCCTTGAACTACAATCACAAAACACAAACCCTACTAAATTTTGAACCCTTATTTTCTTCATTCGATCTCTTTATCCATCTCTATTAACCACCATTTCATTCTCCTACCAAACTCTAGACAAATGAACACACACCATTTTGGCTTAACGAGTTTAAAACTATTAAGGACCCGATAAGGTTAGGTTTTGGTGCGGTTAGTGTGTCTTTCTTATTTCAATATATAATTGAAGCTGCTAATTATAATTTAATGGAATTTATTTAACTAATAAGAGCTCTTTGGCCAAGTCCATGCTTGAGATCATGTTGGTGGAGCCACACTTTATTTTTTTTGTTTATTTAAATGCTATGTACGATTTGCTATTTGATTAGAAGGAAATCAACAAATGTTTAGTATTTAGGTTTATTAACTATTATTATTTAAGCTTTGAATGGAAAAAATATAATGTTTTATTTTTTTAATTAATTTCTTTCTTTGTGTACAATTATTGATGTCCTATATATATATATATATATATATATATATATATATATATATATATATATATATATATATATATATATATATATATATATATATATTTATTTATTTATTTATTATTACGTATAATAGTGATAAACCATTAGATGCATGCCCACAATGCAAGGAAATTGGCTCACTTATATACAACTTAATTTTTGTGGTAATGAATTGGTCAAAATATGAGGACTGCCAATATGCAGTACTATTATGCGACTATGTTATATATCTTTATGCTTTTTAATCCCGCAGTCATCTTATATATTAACCATGATCTATGTTTCTTTGTATTTTGATGTCTAAAATAATGATTTTTTATGTTCTTATTGGCAACAATTAAGATGTTTCAATGATTTTTAGTTTAATTATCCTTTTTTTTTTTTTTGTTACCATGGTTTGATGTAACTTCATGTTAATTTTGTTGTTTCGGATCATTATTGTGAGATGGTTTACAAGGGTATAACTTGATGTAAATAGGTTGCTGGCCGATGTAATCCTTACAAGGTGACTTTGCTTTATCAAAGATCACTTAAGCTATTAACTAGCTTAGCATAAGTCTATTTGCTTATGTGAATAGCTAATAAATTGGGTTTTATATTTCTTTGCATGATCACATAGACATGCCACTTCTGTGTTTGAAACATGGAATAGAGTAACAAGGACAATGAGTGAGATGGTGGGTAAGGAAACCTCAAATATGAAGAACATTCAGGAGTGCAAGAAGAGGTTCTTGTGTTTGATCTGATCTCTATTTGGTATGTATTTGTTTTTTGGTGTTAGATTTTATGTATATGCATTTTTGTTGTTGTTTTTTACCTTGGGCCTGTTAATTAGAGAAAGTAGGATTTAAATATAGTGTTTTGAGAATTCGTGCCTGGGGTTTGGGTTTTGGGATTTTATATGCTTAGGTTTTTTCTCGAGTGGTTGAGAAGTGCTTTGGTTATGATTATATTGCATAAAAGAAATCGAGAAACTTGGGTTTCTAGAGATTAGTCAGTAGTATTATTGATTGCATATTTTCTTATTGTCAGTCGTGTTTGTTGGTTGAGTCTTAGGAGAAAAGTTTCCATATTTTGATGAACTCAATTAGTGGTTGAATATAAATGATTCGTTTAATTGATTAGAAAAAGATATAACATGTTGAACTTTGATTGATGGCTTTGTTATGTTAATATTTGTTCATTTTATCTTGGCTTTAAAAAAAACATGGATTTGTAGCATTCACAAACAAAATCAGATTCTGTTTCTTAATTAAATTTATCTTTCTAATTGGGTTTGTAGATCAAATTTTAATTCATTTCATTAAAAAAAAATAATGCAACTTTCATGTTCATTTCTCATCCTTAAGGTATGTTCCTCAAACGAGGCATCTGCAGAGGCTTCAGAGTGGTAGAACATTGTATTCAAATGATGAGAACACGATGGATACTTATAACTTAAATTTTACTTTGAGTAAGTTACATTCTTTTGAGCTATCTATGTAGATATAGCCATGGCCTTAACTATTATCTAGTAATATGTCCTTTTTTCATTGATGCAAGCATTTATGAAAAATTTAACCAGAGTAAAGAGGAGGTCTTCTATGTGTCTTAATTCTTTATGGTTTCCCATGTACAAGAGAAAGGTGACAAAGCAAAAGGTGCTCAAGTGGATCAAAACAAAGAATATACTTAAAAGGAAATATGTTTTCATTCCCATTGTTTGTTGGTGAACTCTCTTTCATATAAAAATTCTTTTTTTCCCTCTCAGTGTGGCTTAATTCATTTAATGTGGCTTTTTTATCATTTAAAAGGGACACCATAGCAATCTTACCCTTTGCAACTTTGGAGAAAATAGGCAGCCAAACATTAAGAAGACTTTTATGTTATTACTAGATCCATTCCATCAAGCAGATCCAAAGGGGCTGGAGCCAGATATAAGGAGGCATGCACATGTTTTCACTATGCATGCCTCCTTATATCTGGCTCCAGTCCCTTTGGATCTGCTTGATGGAGTGGATCTAGTAATAACATAAAAGTCTTCTTAATGTTTGGCTGCCTATTTTCACCAAAGTTGCAAAGGGTAAGATGGCTATGGTGTCCCTTTTAAATAATAAAAAAGCCACATTAAATGAATTAAGCCATACCGAGAGGGAAAAAAAGAATTTTTATATGAAAGAGAGTTCACCAACAAACAATGGGAATGAAAACATATTTCCTTTTAAGTATATTCTTTGTTTTTATCCACTTGAGCACCTTTTGCTTTGTCACCTTACTCTTGTACATGGAAAACCATAAAGGATTAAGACATACAGAGGACCACTTCTTCTCTTTGGTTAAATTTTTCCATAACTGCCTACATCAATAAAGAAAAAGGACAGGTTACTAGACAACAGCTAAGACCATAGTTGTATCACCATAGATAGCTAAAAAGAATATAACTTACCTAAGGTAAAATTTAAACTTATAAGTTTCTATAAGGGTTCGGTTCCTTACATTTAGTCATGATCGAGTTTCCATGACCGAGACACACGCTGGTGGGCACGTCCGAATAGAGGCTGATCCTGAGCACTTAGCCAATTTTTGCCATGGATGGGGATGATTGTGTTGCCGAGAGGGGCACTCGGCCATTACCGAGAGACCTTGCCGATAGCCAGGCTATTACTGAGAGGCTTTGGTGTGGCCAGGTTGGCATGCATGCTATTTAGGCAAGTGAATAGTAATACATGACGATATTGTACCTTAAAGATAGTGGTTGAAACAGTTTTAGAACTATAGCGGAACTGTGGTGCTAATTTTGACAAGACCGTTGACTTCTTGCTAGCCCTAGGATCAAGTCCATGGATGGTCATCCTTTGTATCAAGTCCATTAATTTTTTAGTTATTTGAGCAGCGTATGTATTTGAGCCTAGCCTAGTTCTTAGGATTATTTTTCTAAGCACACATTCTATATTTTTTGCGCTAGGTTATTGCCAATCTACAGGTCACATGACCCATACCCAGCCCTAGCAAGGAGAGGTGGCATGCGACCTACTTCAAGCCAAAAAAAAAAGAGCAAGTGCATGTCAACTAGTAAAGGATTGAGTAAAATTAATAGTGTGTGTATATATATTAATATTGTATAATTAGGCGATTACACTATAATAATTTATCAATATGTTATATAGTTATATATTATTAAGAGCATATACAATAATGTATTTAATGGTAATATACTAAATTTATGATATATATTTATTAATATACATATTACTATATAATTTTCATAAATCCCTTATTTAGTGGGGGGATTTGGAGTGTTAGCGGGGGGTTTGAATTTTTTTTGTGGTCACCTAACTATTAGTCTTTTATCAAATCAATCACTAAATGTCAATTTGAATCAATTTAGACACTTATCTTTAATTTCGTTACACCTGTAAGTAACTGGCTAATTTCCTACGCCCCTTTGCTTATGTGACAGCTGGAGAACTCCAATCACCATCTCACTACCTTCACGTTAGCAAGTCCATTCATACATGCACTGCTCAGTTGGTGTTATGTTGGATTGCCACGTCTCATGAAACCCCATACCTCCTTGCCACCTCATTTTGAACCGCCATGTCATCATCATCACTCTTAAAATGTAAGGGTTCAGATATGATCTCATTAGCATTTTGGGCAAGCTTCAACTCCAATGTTTTGAGACTGTGCGTGAGTGAGCGAGGCAACTAAGCATTGCACCCACTAACCAAAGTGATCGGATGGACTTGCAGATCAACAACGATTGCGGTGAATTTGGAGAGACGGCCACTAAGGGAAGAAGCATTGAAATACTGTAATTTTTTTTCTTGAAACCGTAACACTAGAAATTGTGACATTCTTTCCTCTAACATTGTAAAAAGTTGAGGTTCTTTCCTCTGACATTGTAATGTGAAGTTGAGGTATACATTAGAGGTTAGGAGGTTGAGGTTTACATTAGAGGTTAGGGTTTTCACACTGACAATGAGGAGGGTTTTAACATTGTGAATTAATGGTGTTAACATGGGGTGATAATTTATTTTATGCTTCAGCTTTCCAATAATAATGAATTTCCTGATTTGAACATTTCACAAGAAATGTGTTTTATTTTTTTTGTTGTCCCTGACAGGACAAACTTCGAAAAGTAACAATGTGTTAATTTAATCTGTTGTTGTCCTTGTTGATAGTTGCAATTTGGTGACTGAAACTTAGAAAAGTAATAGTACTTGAATTAAAAACAAGCTGTTGTTCAATTGATAATTCAGGTTGTTTGTAGAATTTTTTTTTTTTACTATGATTGCATTATGGTTATTACAATATGGGTATGGTTACATGTATACATATACAGTTGCATTAATTTGTTTTTCATTAATGTTTTCCATCAGTGAACATGGTAAATAATTGCACTATTTATTTTCCTTAAGTTATTATCCTATGGTTCTTGGTTTTTGCTAGTTTTTTATGTGGTTTATGGTTTATGGTTTGTATAATGTGAGTGTAATGAAAAAAATTGATCATGTGGCTTGTAATGAAAAAAATTTATGGATGTGAAGAATTTGTTGAAACCCTAACTAATTTCATGGTGGAAAAAATTATCATGTTCACATTAATGAATTTTGCTAAGTAATTTTAATCTACATGGTAACTATAGTTTTTGCCATATTTTTGTGATTTCAAATTATGAAATTTTAATCCATGATGTTAGTTTCATATAAAGCTAAGGATGAAATAATTGTTCTCCTCATGTTTGTGTTCTTTGTTGCATGTGAAGGTGTCGAGTGAAGAAATTGTTTTGAATGATGCTGTGTTCTTTGTTTTTATTTCCCACAACCAAAGGAAAAAAATAAAAATAAATATAACTAGGGACATTAATTATTGCTAAATTTTGCTTCATTAGGGATGCTAATTTGATTCTTTGACTTATGCATTTGGGTTGGAGGGTTGATTCTCTGAATTATGCATTTGGGTTGGAGGGTTATGTTTGCCCTATAGAGGGAAATAATACAAAATTCATCTTTGTGGAAATATTTTTGTATGATTAGTTTCTGTGCTCCATTGTGATGCTAATGAATTTTAGATGGTCCATTATTTTTTCTAGTCTTTTACTTACATGTTTTATGTTATGATGCATTCTTTTTGCTTGTTTCTTTGTTTTTTCAAAACATTATCATGTTGTATGTTATAACATTATCATGTTGTATGTTATGCAGTAATGATTTTTTATTTTTTATTTTATGCACATAATAGTTTTGTAAGTGATTATGCTCTCAAGTTATATGTTATGCATTAATTTTTTTTATATGATACATACAATGGACTTGCAAGTGATTATGAGGGCATCCTAAACTTAAATAAACCATGCCATATCAATGATGTATGGTTCTTTTATAAGCAGTTGGTGTTTTTAACTTCTTTTGTAACTTACATGTATGTTTTTTTTTTTCCATATCAATGAAATAAACTTACATGTATGCTTTTTTTCCCCCTGTTCTGATCATTATTTGGATAGTTTTTTTATAGTATCATGGAATCTTGGAATTAGTTGGTATTTTTATTTATTTATTTTTTGTAACTGTAGAATGTCTTTTTCCTAGTGCCAGATGCTGAGTTGTTCACAATTAACAGGCACTATGCAATTAGGACTATTAAAAGGTTAAATGGGTTTGTAGATTTCTGTTATGCAGACCAAATATCAAGAATTGAATTGGTAAGCATGGCTAGGGGATTCAAATTAGATGTCACTGATTGCAAAATATGGTGGTTTGATTTGAGCAGTGAACCTAGTTGTTTGAGGGAAATTAGAGATGACATGGATGCACTAACAATGGCAAATGGTGTTGGCTCATATAAAAAGACTTATGTGCTTGTAAGAATTCCAAATAGTTGTCCTATACAAATAAAAAGTGTACCAATAGAGGAAATAGAGTAAGAAGAGGAAATGAGTGCATCAAACACTGACTTGGAATAGCTAATACCTGGTACTGACAACAAAAGGAATAGAAATGATTAAGATCTAGAATTCCATAATTCCAAATATAATTTTATCAATGAATCTCATGGAGATGAAGTAGAGACCAATCAAATAGAAAGGGCCGTGGTTCTTGTTATTAGGGAACCACCAAGATCATGACATGAACTAGATATTTAATCAGATTATGCAACAACTGATGAATTCCAGTCTTGCCCCTCTATAGATGAGGATGAACTAATTAGCAAGAGCCCAAGTACTCAGAATTAAATGATCAATGTGACAAGAGTAATCCACAATTCAAAATAGGCATAAAGTTTAGGTCTTTCAAACAATTCAAGGAAGCTGTTAAATTTTATGGGATTAGAAATAGATATGTCTTGAATTTCAAACCTAATTCTCAGAAAAGATGAAAGGCCTTCTACAATATATATATCCTTTCTACTTCTGGGCTTCCCTTATGGTAAATGATAGCAACACAATACAAATAAAATCTGGACATTTGAATTATAAGTGTGCAGGAGATCACAATGGCAGACATGTCAGTTCAGAGTGGATAGCTGATGCACTCCCCGCAAGTGTACGGGTCGCAAGAAAGTAATAAAGTGGTACTCCGTGAGGAGTAGGGTTGTCGAACCACAGGGAACTGTACTTAAAGTACTTGATTATCGTCTAATGTCTAGTGAAACAAGTAGAAAATGGATTGAATCATAAAAGCATAAATGAATGATAGATTTGGTGGTAATGGAGGAAATTAGAACCAAGTATTCGACAATACAAGAGTAATCCCTCAGGGTGCTCCTAATGACTTATGCAAGCTATCTCACCCTAATTGACTACCAGGTACATTCCACAGATATAAGTGTGTGCTCAATAGCAATATTGCATCTATGTGTTCGCGGATACACCGAGTTTTTCTAAGATAACTGCACATTGCTCCGAACGAGCTACGCACCGAGTTTTACGCTAACAACTGTGCACTTCCAACACATCGAGTTATGCAATACAAGATTTAACACAAATATCAAAAAGAACTCCACAATCAATTAGAATAAGTGTATAAGCATTACAGTTTGACAAGAGTTCACAACCCTGGGCACTGCGGCCAGTTAGCCCCTCGTGGGCAGGTACACAAGAAAAGGAGAAAGAAAGAACACAAGAAAGAGGAAGAGACTCCCTTCTATACTCTAGATGACCTTCCTTGCAGTGTCCTTGCGCTAACCCCACCCCTTGTGATGCCTCTTACTTGTCCTTGATCTCCTTAGGCGAGTTGGTGAAGCTTGATCTTCGACCTCATCAACGTCCTCCTGGTGGAGAGAAGAATCCCCGAACAAAGATGAAATAGAAACCCTAAGTTCTGGAGTTAAAAAGGCTATTTCGGGGCCTGACACGGTCTGGACACGGTCGTGTCAGACCGTGTACTTTCCTGGGATTTGCAGCACTTCAAACATAGGCGTGCGACCCCCGTGTCACCTAGCACACGATCGTGTACTAGGCACCGTACCCGTGTCGTTCTTGAGAGAATTTCTCCTGGTATTTGCAACACTTCGAGTACGGTTGTGTGCTGACCGTATTCTGCCTGGGACACTCCCGTGTTAGGATTTTAGCTATTCCGCACTCCAGGCTGGGATTTGCAGTAGGTCAGGCACGACCATGTCTTGCCCATGTCAACTAGTTTTGATCCCTTGGTCAATGCACACGCAGGAAACGCACTCGATTTCACTCCGAATTGACTCGGGCCCCAGAATCTTGCACATGGAACATAATACCCTGAGTAGCACCAATTCTACTCAATAATTATGCTAAAGGACAACGAAAAGAATGGAATAGAGGACATGAAACATGATATAAAATGCACTCATCAATAGCAAATGTATATTTGGAACAATTTAGGACTGATCCTACTTAGAAAGTAGCTGGAATTATCCCAATTGTGAAGATCAACCAAGAGGTTAACATTAGCAGACTGAAGGCTTATAGGGCAAAGTGCATTGCCCTAAGGTGAGTTCCAACCCCAAATTTTGTTAGTATTTTTTTTTTTTTTTTTTGTAATATGACTAGCAGGTTTGTAATTAATTTATTGTGTTCTGTTTGTCAACTTGCGTCAAGGCTCATAGATGGTGATGAGCACTTATAGATGACAAGACTTTATGATTACATGTTAGAACTCTTAAGAAGTCACCCTGGATCAACAATAAAGTTCGAGTGTGATGCAGGGGTATTCCAGGCCATGCACATTTGTCTAGCACCACTCAAAAAGGGCTTCTTGGTAGGATGTAGACAACTAATCTCCCTTGATGGCTGCTTTTTAAAGGGTATGTATTGTGGGAAGCTCTTAACAACAATGGGGATAGATGCAAATGACTGCATCTACCCCATTCCATGAGCAACAGTGGGCAAGAAGAACAAGGACAATTGGACATGATATCTCTAACACCTAGTAGAGGACTTGTAGATCAATAACAACCACAGCTCGGCCTTCATGTATGATAGGTAGAAGGTATGTTATAATCTATTTGTTGATTTCAACAATTAATTATGAACAATCTTATGGATCTGTTAATTATTTTAGCACTGAATATGTTCTTTAATTAAATGTTTGTTTTTATATCTGGATTTTTTTTTCTTCAAAGTTGCTTCCTTTTTTTTTTGTTTGTTTCTATCTGTAATTCTGCTATATGCATTTTTATTATGTCTATAGGGGTTGATGATGTGCCATTCACATGTCAATTCTTACGGTTTAATACCTGCCATTAAGGAATTGTTCCCAAACAGTAAGCATAGGTTTTGTGCTAGACACATTGACACAAACTTTAGAAAAAATTTTAGTGGAAAGGCATTGAAAGATCAAGTTTGGGCATGTGCAATTGCAACATGTATTCCTACATTTGAAAAGCTATGGCCACTTTGAAAGACATGCCCCCAGGTGCATATGAATACATGAAGAAGATAAATCCTAGATATTGGATAAGGTCACATTTTTAGTCAAAATACAAATGTGATATATTGTTAAACAACGTATGTGAAAGTTGAAATAGTCATATGACTCATATCCTAAAGGTAAGAATTAAAGGAATAGTAACAATGAATGAGATGATTAGAACTCAATTGATGATTAGAATTCAGAAAAGAATGGACTCAATAAATAAATACACAACTTTGCATTGCCCTAGAATAATGAAAAAATTGGAGAAGTTGAAGCAACAAAGTTTCCTTTATACAACAACCTGGTATGGAGGAGATTAATACCATGTCTTTGAACATGTTGGTCAGTTTGTAGTGGACAAGGTTAGGGCTACTTCATGTAGGAGATGGCAGTTGATTGTTGTGCCATAACAGTGATATACTACAACAATGATAGAGTAGAGAATTACCTGCACAATTGTTACAAGACTGATCAAGGACCTATGATCCCTTATCAACCAAGTATCAAAAGGAGAGGCAAAAAGACATTGCTAAGGAGGAAGGAATTGGGTGAAGAAAATAAAGGCTTCACCAATGGCAGAGTCAGCAAAAGAGGTGTGGCCATTAAGTGTAGCACTTGTGGAGTTGCAGGGCACAATAAGAGGTTTCATGGTGGTGTGCAGGTAAGGGATATGAGTTTTATTGTTATGGAAATTCATTATGAATTGGTAGTGTCCTACCATGATCATTTCTATTTCTGTTGGCAAGGAAAAAATTCAAGTGCAGTGAATAAACAACATGCACAAACTAGTGAAACATGCTAGGATAACCCTATGGATGATATTGATAGCCAAGTTCTACATGAACATTTCACAATGGTAACCTCTCTTACACACACGCGCGCGCGCACACACACACACATATTTTGAAAGGTTGATGCCAAAATAATTTCTAACTATTAATGTTTGAAATAAAAAAATCTGTAAGGTTGATGCCCTTAGTAGTGGGAACCAAAATGAAATAATGAGAACAAATGCACCTGCATAAAACAGTCCACATGTATTTCACATATTTACATTCTTCTATCTATTATTTAAACGCAGATAATTTTTCCCAAGTTAAAAATCTTTTGACACTGTAAAATTCAAAGGTTCATTCTTTCATAAGAAGCACCCAACAAGAGAGTAGGACAACCCATGATCACTTAATTCTACCAAATGTACAGGTAATGAAAATCTTTAATTATGTATTCTTATATGAATAATGGCCTGTGAAATGTCATTTTTTAGGTAATCAACATCCTTTTGGTAGTATAAAATTCAGATTGTCAGAAGTTTGATCCAAACAAAATTATTTTTTTTTAGCCATGTTTTAATTCAAAGTATTAGACTTGCAGTAGTAGCACTCAAAATTAATCAACTTAGGCATTTGAAGACCCCAACTCACAGGTCAATTAGAAATGATTTAAAAGCCGCAAGAGTTTCACCTTGATAATCATGAAAAATGTTTTGTTTTCCTTATTGGCTGTAGATGATTGATGCATCTAAGATAGGTCGGGATATTAGGTCACAACTTGCAAATGAGACAATCATAAGGAGGCAATAAATGAAAGTCTTAGGAGGCAAAGGTAGCACAAATGCAAATCCGCAGCATACTGGCAAAAAAAAATGCACCTACTACTTCAAAATTTCCAGTGTTGAAGCCTTAAGCGAAATATAAGGATGTTGAAGAAAGACGTATAGAATGAGATGGTGCAATGAGAAAGAAATTTTGGGTACCACCTGGAGGAAGTGCCACATACAGTGGGAAGTAATACCTTCTATTACCCAAGTGTATCATAATGTATGGTTGTGAAGTCAAAATTTAATGAACACTTATCAATAGTTCTTACTAGTTTTGTTTCACCAATTTTGTAAAAACATGCATTTCTTGTCTATCAATGAAACTAAAAATTTTTTGATAATTGTGTAGTCTTTTATTTTTCTTTTTTTCCCTTATCAATGACCAGGTTTATGCTGCTGTGATGATTTCTTCAAAATAGGCATATCCCTTTCAGTTTCACAAAATTAGCAACAGTTTGCAATAAGGTACCCAACATACATGTTCATCCAAACAAAATACCATTCATCCAAACAAAACAATAATTTGTAATAAGGGACCAAACAAAATCAACAGCAGTATGTAACTAATGAAAAATTCAACTCCATAATTTGTTTATGTCTCCTCTCAATCATCATAACAAATAAGTTAACCTGATCTTACATAGAGAGAATGGTAATATTAGAGAATTGAAACAATTTCCATTTATACATAGAGGTATTATCAAAATAGAAAAAAAATCCATCTTACTCATTAGGGTAATATCAAAATTTCAAAGACATCAGAAGTGATATAGAGAAAAAAAAAAAGTGAAACAATTATCATTTAATACTTTTACCAAAATACATGAGACTAATAAACAATCCCTTCTAAAGTTTCTTTACACATGGATAGGTCTTGGATTTACAAACTAGAAAAAATTCGCAATATCTACCCTATAAGCTGATCCTCTTCCAATGTGAGCACATTCAAGTAGGTCATGATCCTTCTTCAATGTGAGTTCACATTGGTTGCTTGGAAAAAAACCTCACCATCTGTGCAAATTCTCCTCCTGCCTAGGGTGCACCATGGTTGTCTCTCAAGGTGTGTGGCAAAATGGGGAAGAAGACGAGTTGATGTGGCTGGACATTTAAAATGAGGTGGCATTAATTGAGTGACTATATGAATGGACTTGTTGTCGTGGATGCAGTGAGAGGGTGATTGAAGTTCTCCGGGTGCCATATAAGCAAAAGGGCTCGTGAAATTAGCTAGTGACTTGTCGGTGTAACAAAATTAAAGATAAGTGACCAAATTTATTCAAATTGAAATTTGGTGACTGATTTGATACAAGACTAAAGTTAGGTGGCCACCCAAACAAAATTACCCATTAGTAGGGAGTTTGGAGGAGTACGACGTCTTTCATTGGAACCCACTTGGGTAAAAATTTTAGGAGATCACTGTATTATAACCATTTTTCATTATGCTCACTGAATTTCAATTCGTTTCTTTTCAGTCACTCTACAATAATTTTTTTTCACCGGGAGGTCACCTATAAGAATCTGGTCAAAATAGCTGAGCTGGCCACCGGAATTGGATGAGTTGGCTTGAACACGTCATCAAGCCAACTCAGCTTTCCAGTGCCCAGCTCAGTTTTTTGACCTGAATTTTTATGGGTGATCTACCGGTAAAAGAAAATCAGTGTGGAATGACTAAAAAGAAACAAATTGAAATTCAATAAGCAAAATGAAAAATGGTCACCCTCCGGTGATCCTCCTAAAATTTTTACTCATAAAAGAACCAGCAGTATAAAAAAATTTAAATAAAAAACATAAAAACAAATTTTGAAGAAAAAGTCTCAAAATAGTGAGTAGGTGAATAATAAATAATTAAAAAAGGTGGGCCAGGAAAAGGGAAAAGCAAAATGATTAGCTACTGATAGATTGTTTTTTACTGCAAGGTTTTTTCTCTCAAGCATCAATGGTTGTAGTGATGATGATGATGATGATGATGATGATGGTGAGAGGTACAAAACCCAAGCCAAAGCCAAAGCCAAAGTTAAAGCCAAGCCTATGCCAAGCCATGGCTCTCATCCCTCTCTCTGTGGCTCCCACCAACCTCTCCCCCTCTCTCTCCCTCCCCATTCCTCCCTTTGTCGCCATTCCCTTCTCATTCCGCTGACCTTTCTACCTGTCGTCATCCCCTGACGCTCCACCTTTCCATTCCCTTTGATCCTTCTCCGAATCCGCTTCTGTGGATCACCCCTTTTCCTCCTCTTTTCCCTCTTTCTGGAAACCCTAGTCTTGTTTATCTCTCTGCACGGGCGATCCGGCACCTGGCGCGTTTTCCGCTGGTGCCGGTGGCGGATGATAATGGCGGATGGTGAATTAGGGTTTTGTGAGCTGTTGCTTCGCTGGAGATCGTGAGAAGTTGTGCCGGACGTTCTTGAGGTTTGATTTGTTTCTGATTTTATTTGGTTGAGATTTGGGAATTGGATCTGGAATGCTTAACCCTAGTTGGAATTAGGTTTTTTTTTTTTTAGAGGGGATGATTGTGAGTTTGATTAGGGTTTTAATTCTGATTGGCCTGTGTGGATGCATCTTTTTGAATGGATAATGAATTCTTGTAGGTAAACTAGCATGTGGTTTTCTTATTGAGTGTGTATAAATGGGATCGAAGGTCCATCTCTGATGAGCTTTGATGATATGAGTCAAGAACATGGAGATAATTCTCCAACAAAAGCTTATAGTGTTTTAGTAAAAATCAGGGCATTTTAAATGAGGTCAAAATTATCCAGTGTCTGTTGATGTTATACCCCAATTCTTTCATTTTGAGCTGGTTATAATATCAGTGAGATTTAATCGAATTTAGCATCATGGAACTTTAATCCAGGTTTAAGTGAAAGCTAATTTTGTGTGCCTTGCTCTTTGTGGGGTTTGTTTTACCAAAAAGAGGTTCTGAGCTGAATGAATTTGGATAAGTTGACTCTAAAGCAATGAGTAGTTGAGTTGATTCTGCATTTCTGGGATGATTGAAATAGTAATTAGATTGTTTTTAAAACTTGGTACTTCTAGTTTCAAGTCAAAGTCTCTTATACATATTTCTTGTTCAAGTGTCATGTGCAAACTTTTAGAGAAAGAGATAAAATAAGATTTGTATAAAAGAAAGAAAAGAAAAAAAAATGGTATCTACTTGTTTTGTGTGCATCTGCTTAGAGAACGACCAACTTTGATCTGAACTGGGGCAATAAATGTTGACTTTGTTGACAGTTTGAGTAAACAGAGACTGAATTGCAGGACCTTTCTGTTGGGTTCTAGATTGCGAAATTTTAAGTTATACTTTGCTGGCCAAAGATGAAAGCAGCCCTAGCTTCACTTTATTGATGTCGGCATGGCCCTTTGAGGCCTTCTGATTGTTTGCGTGGCCATAGCAGTAAATTTTCACACTATAACCACATTTGCAGAATTCTCTGAAAGCAGCCATTCAATGGTTATACTTATTTGTTTGTCCTTATAGGTTATCATTTTCTGTTCAATGACTCATATGGTTCTCATTTTTCATGTCTAGATATATCAGCTGCTTAGAAAGGATGGCTGAGAGTTTCGATGCAAGTTTTTATCCTGGAAGCACGTCTGATGATAGCTACCATGAAAAAACACATTTTGAGCCCATTTATGAGTCTTTTCTGTGCCCCCTTACAAAGCAGATTATGCATGATCCCGTAACCATAGAGAGTGGACGGACTTTTGAGCGAGAAGCAATTGAGAAGTGGTTCAAGGAATGTACAGACAGTGGAAGAAAGCCCATGTGTCCATTGACTCTGCGAGTATTGAATAATACTGACCTCAACCCTAGTATCGCTATTCGAAACACAATTGAGGAATGGAACAAGAGAAATGATGCTGCTTGGCTTGATAATTGCTGTAGATCTCTTACTCCTGGAAGCTCAGAAAATGCTATTTTGCAAGGTCTAGACCATATTATTGCCTTTTGCATGAAAAGCAGGTCAAACAAGGAAGTTGTGCGAAACTTAGAGCTGATACCACAAATTGCTGAAATGTTAAAGAATAGCAACACTAAAGTAAGGTGTAAAGCACTAGAAACTCTTCGTATTGTTGCAGAAGAAGATATTGAGAATAAGGTTGTGAACGTGGTTTATCTTTTGTTGAAATGAGTGGTCTAACATCCATGATTTATGATTGTCTAATCAACTATTTTCTATTCCAGGAAGCTATGGCTGCTGGGGATACCATAAGGACCATTGTAAAATTCTTGTCACATGATCATTCACAGGAGAGGGAGGAGGCTGTTTCTTTGTTGTGTGAGCTTTCAAAGTCTGAATCTTTGTGTGAGAAGATTGGTGGAGTTAATGGTGCTATCCTTATCTTGGTTGGGATGTCAAGTAGCAAATCTGAAAATATTATAGCTGTTGAGAAAGCTGAACACACTCTGGAGAATTTGGAGAGGTGCGAGAAAAATGTGAAGCAAATGGCTGATAATGGTCGTTTGCAGCCTCTTCTAAAACTACTCCTTGAAGGTATTTCCCATCTCTTGTCCAAAGCTGTCGCTTGTCAATGTGTTTTCTCTGTTATCTTCATTAAATCATGCTATTAGAGTTATTATGAGCAGATAAACCGAAAACCATCCATGTGATTTTCACATGTTTTCCTCACTTTTTGAATTTTCTAGCTTTAGACACTAAGGTTGCTCTCCCTCTTCTCTTTGTTTACTATCATAGGAAGATATGTTCTATGTTGTGGATAATTTGAAAAAAAAAAAAAAAAAAATATATATATATATATAATCAAAAAATTAAACTCATGTTTTAATTTCGTAATATCTCATTTTTTTCAATCAAAACCCTAAAGTCGAATTACTTACTCCATCGGTCTATTAGAGAAATATCTCTGATAAGAATTCCATATGTATGGATCAGTGTTGTTAAGGCGCGCGCCTAGGCCCCAAGGCGCAGCGCTAAACCTCCTTAGCGCCTCTAAGGGTCTAAGGCAAGGCGCTTTTAATCAGGCGAGGGCTTTTTGGGCTTTTTTGCTCCTTTTTTTGAAGCCCAAAGCGCAAAAAAGGCGCGCCTTATTGAAAAAACTGTTGGTCTTCTATTGTTTAAAAGAACCACGGTTTTCTAGGCATTGGTATTTGAAAAGTCTCTAAGTCTATTAAAAAAAATAGAATATAATAACTAAGCAATAAATATATTAAAATTAGAAGTCTAGTAGTCTTCTTGGTTTGAAGAGGGAGAGCAACTAAACAACTGACACTATACTTAAAAGATCAATAAAGTGCAGCATTGCAGCACTTTTGAACAAGGAAAAGAAGATGAAAACATGAATTTAGAGTTTGACATTAATGATGATGATTATTAGTTGCTTATGTCTTATGATTTTAGGAATAGAATTTTGACTTTAAGATAAGACAAGTTTGTTAATATTAGAGTTTAAGCCTTTAAGTTTTCTATTTGTCTATCATATAGCATATATATATATATATTCTTTATGTGTGCGCGCCTTACTTCAATTAGGCGCGCGCTTTTTTTGCACCTTGCGCCTCGGGCGATATAAGGGTCCTAGCGCCTCGGGTGCGCCTTGCGCTCTTAACAACATTGGTATGGATTGAAGAAAAAAAAATTTTTAACCAATTTCTTGACACTGGAGTTGATCCTAATGATATACCACTTCCTCATGAATTTTTCTTGAATCGGGATCTTTTGGTTCAACTTTATTCCAGTTTATATATATATATGATCATGCTCTCTATATGCAATTTTGGAGAGCATCACTGAGCAGATAGTTAATTTGGATAGACTTTGGAAGAACCAGTCTTTATTTCAATGTTGAGTATTCTGCATGTTGGTGGACTCTTTCTTTAGGTTGTTTTTACAATGGGGGAAATAGACCAAATGAATGAAAATTTATTAAAAGAGAAGAAAGGAAAGGGGAAAAAAAACAACTGTACTTTGCTTATCTATCTTATTTTCTTCATCGAATCAGACACAAGAAAATAATTTTCTCTTTATTTTCCCACAAATTGACTTTCCATTAATTGTGTAGTTTAGTATGACCTTCAAACACTTGATTATTGAGAGTAATATATAGACAAGAGGCTAATATCATAAAAATAGTACAAATATAGGGGAAACTTTTGTCATTCATAGCTTTTTTTGCCGTTATTGTAACTCATTCATCTCATAAATGACAATGTCTATTGATTCAGGTTCATCTGAGACAAGGCTATCAATGGCTGCATTTCTTGGGGACATTGTACTGAGCAATGATGTGAAAGTCTTTGTTGCCCAAACTGCTGGGTCATCCCTGATTGATATTCTGAGAAGTGGAAACATGCAGGCCCGAGACGCTGCTCTCAAAGCACTGAACCAGATCTCATCGCATGATATGAGTGCTAAGTTATTAATTGAAGCAGGAATTCTCCCTCCGCTCGTCAAAGACCTTTTCACTGTTGGTGCAAATCATCTTCCCATGAAGCTTAAAGAGGTCTCTGCAACAATTCTTGCTAATATTGTTGCCTCAGGTGCTGATTTTGAATCCATTTCAGTCGGTCAGAATGACCAGACTATGGTTTCCGAAGACATTGTCCACAACCTTCTCCACCTCATTAGCAACACTGGTCCTGCAATTGAGTGCAAGCTTCTTCAAATCCTTGCTGGCCTCACTAACTCTTCGGCAACAGTAGTAAGTATTGTTTCGGCCATTAAGAGCTCTGGTGCTACTGTTAGTCTGATTCAGTTCATTGAGGCTCCTCAGAGAGAAATACGTGTTGCTTCCCTAAAGCTTCTATACAATATATCACCATTCATGGGTCAAGAGCTTGCTGACGCCCTATGTGCTACAGCTGGACAGCTTGGCAGCCTGATTAAGGTGATATCAGAGAACAATGGAATCTCGGAAGAACAGGCATCCGCTGTTGGTCTGTTGGCTTCTCTTCCTGAGAGGGACTCAGGCCTTACCCGACGACTCTTGGATGAGGGTGCATTTGATGTTGTCATTTCTAGGGTGATGAGAATACGACAAGGGATAACTCGGGGAAACCGGTTTTACACTCCTTTCCTTGAAGGACTCATTGGAGTTCTTTCAAGGCTCACATATGTCTTACAAGATGAGCCTGAGATCATGAACATTGTTCGTGAACACAAGCTCGCCGAACTCTTTGTAGATATGCTTCAGATGAACGGGCCTGATAAGGTACAAATATCTTCTGCATTGGCGTTGGAGAATCTCTCTGAGCAAACCAAAGTCCTTACACGAATGCCTGAAGTTGCAGAACCGGGAATATGTTGCTCAATCTTTCCCTGTTTAGGCAAGCCACCTGAAGTAATTGGATTGTGCCAGGTGCACCATGGCTTCTGTTCACTGAAGGAGAGTTTCTGCCTCTTGGATGGTAAAGCAGTTGAACGGTTGGTTGCATGTTTGGAACACGCAAATGAGAAGGTGGTCGAGGCTGCCCTGGCTGCGCTTTGCACTCTGTTGGCTGATGGGGTGGACATCGAAAAAGGAGTGGCGGTATTGGTCGAGGCAGAGGGGATCCAACCGATACTAGATGTTCTTGTTGAAAACCGAACAGAGGTCCTCCGGTATCGAGCAGTTTGGGCGGTCGAGAGGATTCTTAGGACGGAGGAAATAGCCTATCAGGTTTCGGCTGATCAAAGAGTGGGAACGGCTCTTGTAGAGGCTTTTCGGCATGGGGATTACCGGACAAAGCAAACTGCAGAGCGCGCGCTGAAGCACATTGACAGATTGCCGAACTTTTCAGGTATATTTCCAAAGATGGGCTGATGATGCAGTGCCGAATTGTGGGAACCCTGGCAAGAGTGTATATTTTATTTTCCTTTTTAATTGGATTTATTTTGCTTCACGAAGTGGTGTAGGTTTTGTATCTATAGAATGCTGTTCATTTGTTCATGGAATTGTATCATGAGTTCTTGTGCAAATATTTTGTTTTGTTGTGCATGCTGTCATTAAATGTTATAAAGGTGTGTTAGGAGAAATTCGGGAATTATTTGACATTGTAATTCTCAGAGAGTGGTGATATTTGACACTCTAATGTGTTTTTCTCACAGGTAAATAATGTAATAACTTGGTATCATCCTAATTACTTAGAATTTAAAATTTACAACGTGAAATGGAAATATGATTCAAATTTCATTGTTTTCAAAAAAATTATTTTGACTTTTAAAAATAAACCTTAAATAATAATAAAAGTTTTCATTTTAAATTTTGATTATAAATGTATTATTAGCCATTACCTAAAAAACATAATTAAACTAAAAAAATCATAACTTTTTAATATAATTGGTGATATTTCTAACTATGTTCTTTAATAAAACCAGACAAAAAAATATATTAAAAAATCACTTGCATTAATTGGAATAATCACACAATATAATCAATCCAATTCACACCACCCCTAAGAATTGATAAGAATAATAGAAAAGCACTCACCAAAACTAAATAAATGTATAATTGGTTTAGTCGAACAAAACAAACCAAGAAATTACTATTAATAAACACTCTCGGCAGTAGATGCATTGGTGGAATTCATTCCTAGAAAAAATTGATTTCATGTTTCCTGTTTTTATTAACTTTCGGCAGAAGTAGAAGGGAAGAAGTTATCATTAACATCCTTGCAAATTGATTCTAGAAGTACATCTACAAGTATTTTGCTGAACAAATTGGATCAAAATCCCTGCCAATGGGGATACATGTGGAACAGCAATATTCACAAAAGGAAAAATACAAACAATTTCGCACATTTACAGGGGTGTAAGTGCCAAACCCCTGTCATTAATGAGTAACAATGTTCTATTGCTAAAATAAATGTGAACCTATAGAGATACGCAGCACTATGAACTTCAGTAATTGATCTTCATTCGTGTGAAATCACAAATAATTCTCATACCTTCACAAAAGTCATCCTGCTCCAAAGTCATGTATGATTTTCGCTGCCAAGATGTCAACCCATGTATCAGGCACGCCGGGAAGGCACCAATGCATGCAGTCCTGACCCCATATCGCCACTGCATCCTTCTTCCCCAACCAGATAGCTGGATGTGCGTCGGCTCTGAACTCACTCATATGTGTCAAGTTGAGCAACCGAATGTCCGTTCCATCAATTGCTTCTTTGATCAGAAAATTCACTTCTCGTGCTTCCTTGTTTACTCCCTTGTTTCTAGGATCAAACCATGAATCAAGCTGTCCAGACATCAATCTAAGTTTGATTCTATTGATCAGTTGTAGTAATAATAGACATTGTGTCAATAAGATGTTCGGTGTACCTCTCCTGCACTAAGGGGTTTCGTAAACAAGCAGCTGCCGTTGTGATCCCATTCACCACCGTGGAAATGTCTGGGGGATTGAGAACGCCAGTATTTGAGGGTCCTTTTAGGAACTTCCTTCTTGATGTAAGAGATCATACTCTTTAGTACCACTTCGAGACCATCGACCATACCAAGTGCAGGTACAATAGGCTTTCCATCCTTGAAAAATACAAGGGGAGTTTCTTTCGGAAATTTATCAGAGCCCCACCTGTTTTTGGTAGACGTGGCATCAGTTTGTTTTCTATCGAGTTTGATCTCATAAGAAATACACAAGGATTATACAAATAGAAAGAAGTAATAAAAGTAACGCTAATAAATACTGACAGCAAATAAAACAAAAAAAATTTACAAAATAGAAATTAATTTATCTTCCTAGATAGGAAGCTCTGTAGCTACTTGATATCATGCATATCATCCAATATCTTATCACATGGTACCAGCACATTCTGTGGTACCAGAGACGGTTAGGCGCATGACATTTTCCTAATGTGATACACTGAAAAAAAATATAGTTGTCTGATTAAAAATCAGAGTTTAGATTTTCATCTAAAATGGTCATAACTTGGAATTTTTGACACATCATGGCATTCATCAATTTCATTTTCTTAAACATCAGTATGTGCAACCTTACTAACTTGCATGAGATAAGCATTTTAGATAGCCTCCTAAACCACGAACTGAATGAATAAATTGTACATCTTGTATAACTGAGGTAGAAGTATCATCAAACAGTATGCTTGCTGATAAAAATGGTCAAATGGGGGGAATAAGAAGAACTATACTTTCACTTCTCCAAATTAACTACTTGAAAAATCATGCCACATTTGGTTCAAGCTTTATATAAAGAAAATTAATGATGTTCACATCGTATAAATTTATGCCTTCCAATGACGTAGAGACATAAAAATGCCCAAACAAACAAAGCCACTAAACACAATATCCCTTACAAATTTTTTTGACATAGAGGAAGGCTCTATTCCCTACTAATAGGCATTGTGAGAATAGTAAAAATAAAACCAGTAGTACTAATATAATAATGGTAGCAAAAACAACAAAAGCAACAACAATAAGAAGGTCCCTGATGAAAAATGAGGTTCACGTCAGTTAAAACCAAGTGAAGTTTTGGCGTCACTTATTTATTTATTAATTTATTATTCATTTACTTATTTATTTATTTATTTAACTCAATACACCACAACTTCACCAAAACATAGGGCTCCATCCCTTGTTTTGGTGAATTTTTCAAGCTCCATGTATCACCAAACAATATTGTTTTGCTGCACTACGGAAGTTATACATCTCATCATTTTTTCAATGATGAAAAAACCTGATCTTATAAGAATTCATGAAGAACAGTTCTCTTAGCTAAACCAAATTCAATTAACAAAATGGATACATATATCACCATACCTAAGCTTAACTAAGTTTGCAAACTAGTCTCTCACCTCCTAAACCTGATTTAATTAACAAGATGGTAGCAGCGATATTGGACGTAACATAAACAAGCAAACTGGGAAAATAGCAAGACTTTTACATGCAGATCTTCAAATTAATCTCAGACAACATGAAGTTCAAACTTTTAAAATTTCGATAATATACATAGCCAGAAATCCATGCCTTCCAACAAGAACAAGGTGAATGTTCATATTGCAACTATGATGATTGTAATTACAACAAAAAAATGATTGCATGTTTTTCTATCAATATCATGTCTAAGAACATAACTAATAATGAAATTCAATAAATTGACAAAGAGATCAAAGCATTACCAGTGCCCAGTGTTGAACACTAGCACATCATAGAAATTGGTGACATTAACCCAATCATCAGCAGGAACATCGACATCCACTCTATAAATCCCCTTCAATCCATCCACACGAAAAGAAGCAGAAGAATTATCCAAAGGCTGCCACCTTAACAATGATTAGTTGCCAAGAGCAGTAAGCAAACACATAGGAGCGCATAAATTCAAGGAAAGTTACAGAAAAGAAAAGAAATCACCATAAATAAAAGCTAAAAACAAATTATCAGCTGCCAAGAGTAGCAAGCAATCACTTAAGAGAGCATGAATTCAAAGAATATTGCAGAAAAGAAAAGAAAACATCATTAATGAATGCTCTTCAATCAGACAAATTCATAATCAAACAAATGATTATCTGCCAAGTGTATGAGCCAACAATTAAGAGAACATAAATTTAAGGAAACATCATAACAACCAAATTAATAGAGAAAAACAATTTGTCTCTTTGTTTCCTTTTATTTCCCTCCAATTTCAATAAATCCAAAGACAAAACGTAAGAGTTTTCCAAACACCACAAAGCAATCAATGCATACCTATATCGCGCGAGCAACACAGCACGGTGATAAGCAACGGTGACATCGAACCTGGGGAAATAACCACCACGCCAAGCGCCTTTCTTCTTCCACTTCCTCGCGCCGGGATCGGCGGAATGGAGAGCGCAGAGGAAGGCAACCAAGAAGTTCTCATTCAACGAATCACCAACAAAACCTATCCTACGCCCCCTCATCGAGCTGAGAAACGCGGCCGGGTCGATCCGGGGGAGAGGTGAGCCTCCGCAGCCGTTGGGGAGCCAAGAGAAGGCGTTGATGGAGGCCATACCGTCCCTGCCATTGCGGTAGCAGTTCCAGGCGTTGCGGTGAAAGGGGCAGGTAGCGTCGTAGAGGGCGGGGCGAGGAAAGGTGATCCATTGGCCGGAGAAGAGGTCGCAGGCGGCGTTGGAGAGGGGAGAGGGGGTGGAGGGGGAGGGGGGGAGGAGGAGGGTGGTGGAGTAGAGGAGAGCGAAGCTTGAGAGGAGGATGGCGATAATGGCGGAGAAGCAAAGGGAGGGTTTGAGAGAGCGAGATGGATCTCTTGGTTTCATTTGTTCGCGTGTTTGGAGATCCCATCGGGGGAACGAAGACGAACGAGGTGAAGGTTTAAACGGGTCGGACTTGTGTTCAGGAAGATCCGGATCCGATTTAGATAAGTTAAAAACAGAAATCAGCATATATATACAGTGGCTATGTCTTGCAATCTAGGAAGGTTCCCGCAATTGTAGTTACTTTTGCATCTAACTGTTACTATTCATTAATGTATAATATTAAATAATAATTAACGGCACTCAACACTCTCTGTTAGTGTCGAAGCACAATAACTAAAACCGGGGTATTCATTTTTCAGGGAAGTGGCGAGGAGTAGAGAAAAATAGTATGATTTTCTCTTATTTATGATTTTTTTAAGTAGATTTTAAACCAAACTTATTTTGATAATTTTTTTACTAAAATGAGGGAAATAAACCACCTATAAATAATAACTTATATCCATTTTTAAAGTCTTTTTTGAACTCATGAAACTCCATCTAATGCTTGAACTCTCGGGTCATATTCTTACTTTTTGACAAATGAATACCAGAAATACTGGAAGTGACATTACTTCTCCCACTTTAGAGAAGTAGCGCTCCTTCTATTTTCCCACTTCTCCCAAAATGAACGCCCATTAACTCTCTACACCATTCTATAAATAGCAAATATTAGATCATGATCTAACAATTGCCAACAAACATCCCTAGATTTTAAAAAACTAATGACATCATAAAAACTAGACACTATAAACTATATATATGGGACCAGTCTACGAGAGATGTCCATAGTTAACAATTCTATTGACGTCCCTCTATTAGTCGTTGGATGAATCCAAAGGCTTCAACTCATTTATTCCTGTAAACAGTGATTTTAACAATAGCAAGTCAACAATGTAGTAAATAGTACTACAAACAATGCAGAGTGAGATGTACAATGTTAGGAATAGTTGTCACAATAAAAATGGGATGCATTGTGCAGTTATCTCAACTATCCGAATCATCCAATCATGATCGTAACAATGACACAATGGATCATAGCCGTTCAACTTCATTTGCACCATCTCTCTCCCAAATATAAAAACCAAACAATACCCACCCTTCCGTGCAGAAATAGAGAAAAAAAAATACATACATTGAATATGGATCCAATGGTTGAGATAGACACGTCCCTAGAGTTCATAATTAGGGATGCAATACATTAGGGACGTAGGATCATAATTAGTTGTGGTATATTATATAGTCCATCTATTACGTATTAGATGGACCATCAATACAGTAGGGACGTAGGATCATAATTAGTTGTGGTATATATTACGTAATACAGTAGGGACATAGGATCATAATTAGTTGTGGTATATATTACGTAATACAGTAGGGACGTAGGATCATAATATATTTCATTAATTACTATTAATGCACCACCATCAACGGTCCATCTAATACGTATTTATCAACATAACTATTTATCAATGGTCCATCTATTACGTATTAGATGGACCACAGGATCATAATTAGTAGTGGTATATCAATGGTCCATCTAATACGTAACTAACTATAACACAAGCAGTATAATACAATACAGTAGAAGTAGTTGTGGTACAACATAACTATTTATATTGTATCATGTTCGACATTTTATGGACAACACAAATTTTTTGTGTTGTTCCTTGTTTGATTTCTTTAAGTATTAGACAAAATATTATAAAATTACTATGATACCCTTTTTGTAATGTTCTTCGTTTGTTTTACAAAGGTGGGTCCCGTCCATAATTTTATGTAATCCAGGATCGGATTCAAGCTACAAGGAATTTCTTGAAAAGGCCGACAATGCGGGACTGCGTGATTGGACGTACAAGAACGCATATTTTGAATTCATTATTAACCCGCTATACCAAACATCGGAGTCCGAGGTCGACACCCACAGATTGAATTCTACTACGAGAACGAAGTACAGATTCTACTTCTACAAATTAATTAGTACTGATGGATTACAGAACCGGGATTGATATAATTGAGGCACAGACAAACCGAGGTGTATTTTTCTGGGAATTATCGGATCCGTTGTTTTTTCGTATAAAGGATCATATAAACAGGCCATTCTTTCAGGCAATAAACAATACAAGAATATTAACGATGACCTTCCTATATATTGTACACACTTACACCAATATGGAGGGTTCTTGAGCTTTGCGCTATAGTAGAAGTGTGTAATCCCATTTATTATAGAATTGCCATTTCTTTTTTTTTCCAAAAATGCCGATTCATCCAAGGCCCTTTAGATTAAATGCTAGGAATTATTTTCTGACATATGCCAGGTGTTCGTTGACCAAAGAGGAGGCCTTATGTCAGTTGTTGGAGGTGTCTCTTGCCAGTAACAAGAATTATGTACGTGTTACAAGGGAATTGCATGAAGATGGTACTCCGCACCTACATGTATTAATACAGCTAGAAGGACGGGCTCAGGTAACTAACAATAGACTGTTTGATCTCCGTTCTACCGCATCTTTTATACCATTTCACGCAAATATTCAGTCTGTTAAATCAAGTTCCGACGTTAAGAAATACATCGAAAAGGGTGGGGATTATATGGACTGGGGAGAGTTCCAGGTGAATGCAAGATCGACCAGGAGTGGAAGGCATGATATGGCGAGCATATATGCCGATGCATTGAATTCTGAATCTTCCGACAATGCTTTACAAATTATTAGAGAAAAGGATCCGAGATCATTTTGTTTACAATATCACAATATCAAAGCCAATTTTGACAGGATTTTTACACCACCGATTGATAAATACACTTCTATTTGGGATAACTCAGTACATTTATAATAACTCCACGTATGCAAGTTTGGCTTGATAATAATTTTCAATTTGACGGATGGCCTTCAAATTACAAGAAGATTGTCCGGTTAATCGGCCACATAAGGCCATCTAAACGTAGTCATTTCGGTCATCCAACGTTAATCATTGTAAGTTAACAGCAACTTGAACATGTATACATTCTATGCAACGTTAATCATCTAAACGTAGTCAAATTACAAGAAGAATAATTTTCCTATATATTCTTATATTGTACAAACTTATAAGCTAACTCTGATAATCAGGATTTTAATTTTTGGCTTTATATCTGGAATGTCAAATTTTAAGAACAAGCAACTGAAATTACAGTTATCAGCAACTTGAACATGTATACACATATAAGAATTCACCAAGTTAACATTGTAAGTTAACAAAAATCCATGTTTCTCCTAATTCAATTAGCATCAGCATCAGCATCAGCATTTGATGAACCAGTTCTCTGCAAACAAATAAATAAATAAAAATTATTAGTTACAATTGTAAAAAGTAGTGATAACTCCGATTATGTTCAAAATCAAACAATGGAATGCTACTAGCATGCATATTTGTTAAAAAGATTGATATAGTAACAAAACAAGGACACCAATCATAGATGAAACATTTGTCTGACTTACCATTCGTTTGCTTAAGTAAGGTTGAATTATGAAAGATGGGTCTGATTGCTGATCCTTTTCAGATAATTCGCGCTTTTCCTTCTCAAACTCTTTCCTGGATTCCTTGCGTGTGCCTGCTTGCCAAACTCTTCCAAAATTAGGTAGCCAATTAGCATCATGTGGCTTTTGAGTTATTTTTCCTTGCTTCTCCAGCTCAAGTTCAAGCCTTCTTTTCTCAGCCCATGCTGCTCCCACCCGTTTAGGGTTCAACTTTTTTGACCTCCCATTCTGAGCTGCTGTACTGGATCCAATACTATCTAGTAGACATCTTTTGCTAGCCAGATTCACATCATTTTCTTCACTAGAGAGTAACCAGGGTGGAGCACCAGCAGTATGAAAATTTTCTATATTAACATTTGAACATAAAGGTATCCGACTGAGCTTCTGTGTGACTGGAAGGTGAAAAATCAAGACATGTGTCAGGCCAATTGTACAAAAAACAATGTTGTTCACATGATGTTTAATAAAAATAAAGAGGAAAAGTAAGGAAGATCATTTGCCAGCATTATGAAGATCTAAAGTACCATTGTTACTGTTATCTCTAAAGAATTTTCTTTGGTCCTGTAGCACAGAATCAATACACTCATCAGTGTAAGGGGTTGTTTGGATAGGCTTCTAAGAAGTGCTTTTTTATAAGTTAAGCACTTCTGGGTTTTAAAAAACATGTTTGTTTGGGCTTTTGGATAAAAGCAGAAGCTGTGAAAAAAGCTGAAATTCAGCTTTTTTCATAAACTAGCCAACAGGTGCTTCTCAGAAAAGCACTTCTGAGAAGCTGTTTTGGGGTGTGTGAAATTATTAACTTACCCATGCCAAATAATTAAATCAATAATTGTAATTAGAATTATAATTAAAATACAATAGTTTATTATTATAATTACATAGATAATTCTAATTATAATTATAATACAATAGTTTATTATTTTTATTATTATTATTATTATTATTAATATTATAATTGCAATTAGAAATGTAATCATCAATAATTCTTATCATTATTATGATTGTCATTATCATTATCAAATCAATAACTGTAATTAGAATTAGAATTATAATACAATAGTTTATTATTATAATTACATAGATAATTATAATTATAATTATAATAGAATAGTTTATTATTATTATAATTATAATTAATATTATAATTGCAATTAGACATGTAATCATCAATAATTATTATGATTATTACGATTGTCATTATCATTATCAAATCAATAATTGTAATTAGAATTATAATTATAATACAATAGTTTATTATTATAATTACATAGATAATTATAATTATAATTATAATACAATAGTTTATTATTATTATTATTATTATAATTAATATTATAATTGCAATTAGAAATGTAATCATCAATAATTATTATGATTATTACAATTGTGATTGTCATTATCAAATCAATACATAATAGTAATTTAAGAAAAACTCAAAGAATGCCCATTTTGGTAATTTGTCATCTCCAAAAGTGCTTTTACAATTCCACATCCAAACAACTTCACATATATAAAAGTGCTTCTGAATTAACTTATCCAAATATAAAATACAGAAAAGCACTTAACTTACTTTGAAAAGCACTTTTTTTTAAAAGTGCTTCCATAGAACTTAAAAAAAGCACTTCTGTTACAAGCCAATCCAAACAAGGCCTAAAAGAGCAACAAATAAAGCTGGTTATAAGGCAGATGTAAAAATACAATATAAGATGCTGCTAGATTTTGGATAACTTTGCAAATCATGCTTCTAAAAACAAAGTTATGTTATTTCATTTTTAGTTGCAAATGCACTTTTGACTAGAGAAGAAGGTTCAAGGCAACAGATTGAATGGGCATTCAGAGCAATGAATGGTTCCAACTGCCAATCTCATGACACCGCGTGCACAGAAGATTCATGTCTCCCATGGCCTCCACTGTCCAAGATGGTCAGGACAGTTAAAACTGGGAAGATATGCATATCAAGTCATTTTGATTCAAAAGATGATTGAACATAATAGTCACATAATGTACCAGAGATCAAAGGCATAAGGATGTTTGAGGCAGATGTATAAGAAAACTATAAATGACGATATACACAATGCAATATAATAGGGGAAAACAGAGATTTTTAAAATTGAAGAAACCAGAATTAGAGTTTCAGAATTCAGTATATCAGCAATATTGGTTACAATCTGACAAAATTGTATACACGTGGCTTCAATAGAAAATCATTAATTATGATAAGGAGCATGAGATAAGACAAAAAACCATTGTCCTGATATAATCATCATAAAGTATATGCAAATCCTCCATGGGTAACTAGTGACTGTGCTGATGTTTCATGATCAGCAAAGATATTGGCAATGCAACACCTCAATTTTCCATAATATACATGCGCTCTGTACAAAAGGACAGGCATGCAACATTAGTATTCAGACTATAAAAACAATGTAGCCTTTTCTATTCTAATATATCAAAACAATAATAGCTTCCAACTTTGGATTTGAGGAAAACAAATTTCCCATTTTGGACAACTCAAACCCAAAATCTACCATGACAGTCACCTAAAAGAAAATTGATACAGCCTTTATAACATTGGTGTGGAAATTCTAAATACATCCACAACTGACTGTTATTTTTAATTAAAAATTAAAGGAGACTTTTAACATTCAAAATATATCATGAAAGAATTAGCTCATATAGCATTGTAGAAATCTTCCTTATTAGTTGGAAAGAATGATTAGATAATAGAAAAATAAGGTCCACAGAAATATTTTCACAATAAGATGGACTACTAACAGAAAACGTGTAAACAACAAAACATTAAAACTAATCAAACATTAGCAGTAAATTCATGCTTTCTTTGCTTGAAAAATCTTTTAGCTGTAAAAGTCTGTCTGGAAAGTAGTTCATAACATGATAGATGACTTCATTATACTAAACAGAATAAGCAACAAAATAGAAAAATAAGGCTCACAATCGTATTTTTGTACTAACAAAACAGCTTTTAGGTAAACCTCAAAATAAAAGGAAGCATAAAACGTTGCCGTCAACATAGAGTATCACCACCACCAAAAATTACTAATACATTTTTTTCAGACAACCCAATAGCTAACATAAGAAAATGAAACAATTCACACTTATATGACAGATACATTACATAATGTCAAATAAAAATTAGCATGTTTTCAATAGAAAGTATTCTTGGGATAAGGAAAAATAAAGGGTGGGCAAAAGTTCAACTTTAATAATAATAATAATAATAATAATAATAATAATAATAATAATAATAATAATAATAATAAAGGAAACAGAATGAGCTAGTACTCTGGTTATAAAGAAAACAAAATGAGCTAGTACAAACCAGAGTCATCCAAGGAGGCTCCTTGCAAGCGAGTGCTCGGAAGGCTCACACTTCCCAAAACACAAAGGGATGGAGAACAAGCAGACATAGGAGCTGCATAAGCTGTGGTAGCTTCACTAACTTCTGGAAAACATTTCCAATATTCTTGATAGGTGTGACTTTGTAAAGGCATAACATTATGAGAAGTGCTAGAATTAAAAAATATTAATGAATTATTGTCAAAACTATCTGTATGGCCAAATTCATGTTCAAATTGGATATCTTTAGAAGGCCCGGGAACTGGTCCAATAGGCTGTTTGCTGGCTGACAATGGAGCACACTTCGACAGCTCACACTCCTTTTTCCACTGCAAATTGAATGTTAATCAATCACCACAATAACATACTATCAATAATCAACAACAAACCAATCATTTATTGACAATAAGTTCATATGAATTAGCATTATATCATCAGCAAGTGTTACAACATAAAGTGGATAAAGAAGTTTAAGCAATTCACAAAAACAAATCAATAGAGAGAAAAAAAGAAACTTGGTTTACATCACAAATAGTTTGATCTAAAATCACAAAAAGATGAGGAAAGCCAAATATCCAATAGCCCAAAACCAAAACAACAATTGCTCAGAAATCCAACCAAAAACCAAAAAATTATAAACTTCAAACAGAAGAAATCTAGCAAAGTTTTTGATGCAAGCTCTTCCCGGCCAGTTACTGTTAACCTACAATTGACTGTTAGAAGACACTCACACAGATCACAGAAGCTCAATTAATAACCGAAAATTCACTCAAAAAACTCAGTACACAACCAAATACCTCAAGTACTTAATAACTAATACAAGCAATACATAAATAGAGACCAGAAGCTGTGAAAAGCTTGGAGATCTCTCTAATCTTCAGCCAAGCAAGGAAGAAGATGAACATGATCCGGAATAGCATAGATACTCTCAATAATGCCCCCCTTCTCGAGGCCTGATGGAATTCATTCAATCCCAGAACAGCTGGGCCCAATTGCTAGCAACCCACAATGACTGATTTGAAACATTCACAATGATCTCCCCCAAAGACACAAATGCCCTTGCTTCCTCGGTGTACCCATATTAACTGTTCAGGGGTACTTAATGACTTTTCACTCTTTCATTCCATCTCGTCATTTCAAACACAGTAAAATGACAATGATGCTCTTCCTCCTTCACTCAACCAATAGTAACGGTCAGGGCTAACTTATGACATTTCGCATAATTCAAATAGGGTGTAATTACCATGTTACCCTTAGCTATGTTTCTACCCACTTTAACTGTCGGGGTACCAGGTGTCATTTGGCTCTTCCCTCCCTCTTTCTCTTCTTCTCAGCAGCTATTTCTTCTCTTCTCCTTGATTAATTCCTCCACAGCTAATCTACTAATGGACCTGTAACAACTTTTCCCCCCTTCTGCCAATTCTTGTCCTCAAGGATTTGCTAAACAAAATTATGGGAACTGCCTCTGCAACACATCATAGAATTCCCAGGTCGACTCTTCGATAGATGAATTGGACCATTGCACAAGTACCTTGGCACTAGCTTTATTGAATCTCTTCACCAACTGTCGGTCTATGATGGCCACTGGAACCCTCTGCGCTTCTGGAGCTTCATTCAGAAATGCAGGCCACTCTGTTGTTGCAATCCCCTCACCAACCTTTTTCTTTAATTGAGATATATGGAAAACATTATGAATTATTGCTTCTGCGGGTAGTTGCAACGTGTAAGCGACTGCCCCGATCTTCTCCACTATCACATATGGACCAAAATATCTGGGAGACAATTTGTGGTTTCTCCTTTGAGCTACTGATATTTGTCTGTATGGCTTGAGCTTAACATAAGCCAAATCTCTCACATTGAATTCCCGATCACTCCTCTTCTTATCGGCCAACTGTTTCATCCTATTTCGGGCCTTATACAGGTTTTCCTTGAGGGTCTTCAACATGTTCTCCCTTGATAGCAAGCTTCTATCAAGTAGATCCAAATTTGATGTAGCATTCTTGTACGATAGATGTATTGGTGGAGGTTTCCCATATACCACTTCATAAGGGGATGCCTTAATGGATGTGTGGTAGATGCAATTGTACCACCACTCAGCTAGTGGAACCCATTTAGTCCACTCTTTGGGCTTTTCTCCCGTCATACATCGAGGTATTGTTATAGGCAGCAGTTCACCACTTCAGTCTGCTTGTCAGATTGTGGATGGTAAGCAGTAGAGTAATTGAGCTTGATTCCCTACAACTTGAATAGCTTCTTCCAAAATTGACTCAAAAAATGGGGTCTCTATCGCTGACAATTGATTTTGGAAGCCCATGTAGTCTGTAGAATTGGTCTAGGAAGAGTTGAGCAACTGTTATGGCAGTGTAAGGATGCGCAAGAGCAATGAAGTGAGCATATTTACTCAGCCTGTCTACTATCACCAATATGGCTTCCTTTCCCTGTGAATTTGGGAGACCCGTGATGAAGTCCATGCTAATGTCTTCCCAGATGCCTTCTAGTATGGGTAAAAGTTGCAGAAGTACAGCTGGAGGAGAATTCTCTGGTTTTTTTCTTTGGCAGGTCACACAGTTCTGTACATATCTTCTGATGTCTCCCTCCATTCCCCTCCAATAGAATTGCCTTCCAATCCTCTTCATAGTTACTTCAGCCCCCGAGTGTCCCCCAGTAGCACTATCATGAAAATTCTTGTAGAATTGTTTGTTTGATAGCTTCATCCTTGCCCACAACCAATTTCCCTTTTCTTGTAAGTTGATCTCTTGCCCACACATAATTTCGGCTGCTCTGATTATCTTGTTGTAGCTGCTGTATTAGTTGGACTAATTCAAGATCTTTTGCCCACTGTTTCTGGATTCTTTCCCACAAGTCTGAATTGACAGTTGACAATGTAGTGAGCCTTGCTTCAGTAACTGGTAAGGCCTCATCAGTTGGTCTTCTGGATAGGGCATCAACTGCCACATTCTCCTTCCCTTTCTTATAGATGATTTCATAATCATACCCCATGAGCTTAACCAACCATTTTTGCTGCATTGGTGTTGAGATTCTTTGCTGGATGAGGAATTTGAGGCTTTGATGGTCAGTTTTAATTTTGAAATGTCTGCCCAACAGATAGGGTCTCCATCTTTGTAGAGCCAAGACAATAGCCAACATCTCTTTTTCATAAATAGATAGTGCCTTGTGTCTTTTCTGCCAGTGCTTTACTCATGTAAGAAATTGGTTTGCCTTGTTGCATCAAAACAGCCCCCACACCCTCTTCACAGGTATTAGTCTCTACCACAAATTCTTCTTCAAAGTTTGGGAGAGCAAGTAAAGGTTTGGTCACCATTCTGCTTCTAAGTCTGTGGAAGGCTTCTATGCTCTTCTCATTCCAAGAGAATTTGTTCTTCTTCAATAATTCAATTAATGGTTTGGATAGGATGCCATAACCTTGAATGAATCTCCTGTAGTATCCTGTCAAGCCCAAGAACCCCATCAACTCCTTGATGTTCTTTGGAAGAGGCCAGCTGTTAATGGCTTCAATTTTGATAGGGTCCATCTCTACTCCTTGTTTACTGATCGCATGCCCCAAGTAATCAATTTTTGTTGCTGCAAAGACACACTTACTCTTCTTGGCATATAACTGGTTCCCCTGAGAACTTCTAATACTGTCTTTAGATGCTGCAAGTGAGTTCCTCAACTACCACTATACACTAAGATATCATCAAAGAAGACTAGTACAAATTCCCTCAAGAATTGTCTGAATACCTGGTTCATAAGGCCCTGAAAAGTAGATGGGGCATTAGTGAGCCCAAATGGCATCACTAGAAATTCATAATGGCCCTCATGTGTGTGAAATGCAGTCTTACTGATGTCTTGTTCATCCATTCTGATTTGGTGGTACCCTGACCTTAAATCAAGCTTGGAGAAGTATTCTGCACCATGTAATTCATCCAAGAGTACTTCAATGAGGGGAATTGGAAACTTGTCCTTGACAGTCTTCTCATTGATGGCTCTATAATCAATACATAGTCTCCATGTATGATCTTTTTTTTTTCTTACCAATACAATGGGTGAAGAAAAGGGACTTGAACTGGGTCTAATAACTCCCCTTTCAAGCATTTCCTTGACCATCCCCTCAATGACATTTTTCTAGTAGGCTGGGTATTTGTAAGGTCTTACATTAATGGGACCAGTTCTCTCCTTCAAAACTATTTTGTGATCATGGGACCCTACTGGGGGTAGCTGCTGAGTTTCCTGAAAAATATCTGCATACAAACTGAGTAGCTGTTCTAACTGAGAGTTCATGCCTGCAGTCAATTGTTTTTGCTTCTGTTCATTCTCTTCACCTTCCTCTTGAGATTCTGGTACCATCACCAATGAACATAGATTGACCTTGCATAATTCAGTAGGGAGTTGTAGTGATTTGGTTAATGACTTACAACGCATCATCTGTAATCTTGGCTGAGGTGAGCCCTCAGAACAACTCTTTTTCTGTTGACCTTGAACTCCATTCTAAGCTCCTTAAAATTCCACAGGATGGATCCGAGCAGAATGAGCCACTGGATCCCCAAGACCATTTGGCAACCCTCTAATGGTAACACCATCAGGTCTTCTGTAAACTCCAATCCCTACATTTTCATTTCAATTCAGGACATAACTGATTACATTTGATTCTTTCCCCATTAGCTACCACCACAGTCATGGGGAAATGGTCCTTCATTTCACACCCCAGCTGCTTGGCAGTGAACACATCAATAAAATTATGTGTGTTTCCTGAGTCTATCAAGATGTGAATCTTATGTCCATTAACTGACCCATTCACCCTCATGGTGTTGTAATCAGCCAGTGTTTGTATACCTAATAAAGCCTTCATGGATATCATAGCTGTAGCTTCTCCACTAGGTTTTGCCTCCCTTTCTGGTTCATAGAATTGGATTTCCTCATCCTCCTTACCGTCTCATCACCTCCCACCAACTCCAAGCTATAAAATTTCTTCAGTTTGCAGTTATGCCCCATACTATACTTCTCATCACACCAATAGCACAATCCCTTCTTTCTCTTCTCTTCAAGCTCCCCACTTGACAATTCCTTGAATGGCTTCATTCCTAAACTTCTGTAGTTCTGTTGATTCTTATCTGCAGAATTTGGCTCCATTCTTCTAGGATTTGACAGTGATGGTGTATTCCCCATTCTGGTTGCTGATTTACCTCTCCTGAGTGCATTATCTATGGTTGTTTCCTGAATTTTTGTCAAGCTGATAGCTTCTTGCAAATTGGTAAGTCTTAGCAACCTGATAGTATCTTTAATCTCCTCTTTCAACCTACTCATAAAGAAGCTCAAGATATGGTCATCCGAGAGGTCCACTCTATTGAGAAGTTCCTCAAATTTAATTAAGTAGTTGTGGACAGATCCTGTCTGCTTTAGCTCCTTTAATTCTGCCATGGGGTCATAGTGGAGCTTATTACCAAACCTAATGTTTAATTGAGCCAACTATTCCTCCCAACTAGGGGAATTATCTCCCATTTTGCTCTTCATGTAACTCTGGTGCCACTGAAGTGATGCTCCCTCTAAATGCAGTGAAACTATCTTCACTTTGATGCCATCTGGTGTCTCATCAAATTCAAAGAATTGTTTGCACTTGAACAACCAATCATGCAGGTGATCACCATCAAATTTGGGAAACTCCAATTTGGTTAGCTTGGGCTTGATAGACTTGAGATAAGATAGTTCTTTCTTAGTCCTAGTAGAGGTTACCACTGCATTCCCAGATTGGGTCTTCTCAGCAGGTTGCAGGTTCAACAGTAAGTTCTCAACCCATTGATCTCCCTGTCTTGTTTCTCCTTCAACTCTTGCATCTCCTTATCATGCTTCTCAGAATGCTTCTCAACCATCTCCTTCAGGAAACCCTTCAAGCTCTCCTCCAATTTCTTAAGCTCTTGGTTCCTGGTTTCCATGGAATCTTGTACAGCTATTCACCCCTTCAGCACTTCACCCACACCTTCAGTGATCTAACCTCTTCTCTGATACCAGTTGATGCAAGCTCTCTCCCGGCCAGCTGTTGTTAACCTGCAATTGACTGCTAGAAGACACTCATACAGATCACAGAAGCTCAATTAATAACTGAGAATTCACTCAAAAAACTCAGTACACAACCAAACACCTCAAGTACTTAATAACTAATACAAGCAATACATAAATAGAGACCAGAAGCTGTGAAAAGCTTGGAGATCTCTCTAATCTTCAGCCAAGCAAGGAAGAAGATGAACAGGATCCGAAATAGCATAGATACTCTCAATAATGCTCCCCTTCCCGAGGCCTGATGGAATTTATTCAATCCCAGAACAACTGGGCCCAATTGCTGGCAACCCACAATGACTGATTTGAAACATTCACAATGATCTCCCCCAAAGACACAAATGCCCTTGCTTCCTCGGTGTACCCATATTAACTGTTCAGGGGTACTTAATGACTTTTCACTCTTTCATTCCCTCTCGTCGTTTTAAACACAGTAAAATGACAATGATGCTCTTCCTCCTTCACTCAACCAATAGTAACGGTCAGGGCTAACTTATGACATTTCGCATAATTCAAACAGGGTGTAATTACCATGTTACCCTTAGCTATGTTTCTACCCACTTTAACTGTCGGGGTACCAGGTGTCATTTGGCTCTTCCCTCCCTCTTTCTCTTCTTCTCAGCAGCTATTTCTTCTCTTCTCCTTGATTAATTCCTCCACAGCTAATCTACTAATGGGCCTGTAACAGTTTTAAAATCCAATCAGGCAAAGAAAACTAATGGTTACAGGAAATAACCCGAACCTTAGAGAGATTGGACTCGGAAACCCTAAACAAATCAACACGATCCATCCGTCCCCCGTTTTTCCACAAGAAATTCTTCAAATTCTTCTGATGCTCCTCACTCGCCATGTGTTCGATCTCATTCTCACTTTAAAAACACAAACCAATCCAAAACAAACAGATTGAAAAACCCTAAAAATCAACCAAAAAAACCCTAAAACCATTAAGAACAGGAGAGAAAGGGCTACCATGCAAAGTGGCTATCAAGCTCCTGGATGTCAAGACGATAGAAGACGCATCAGATGTGGTTGAGGGCGGAGTGCTTGGGGCGCAGAGGGACGGGGTTTTTAAGGAAGAAGCGGAGGTCGGACAGCTTGGACTGGAAGCGGGAAAAGAGAGAAGAGAGAGAGTGGAGATGGGAAGGGAGGTACTTGTGGTGACGGCTATGGTCGTGGTTGAGGTTGCAAACATCACAGAACTCGAAGGGATCTCTGCCGATGCCCTTCATCTGCACCGTCTTCTTCTTCGCCAGAGGTTTCTCCTGCTCCGGGACAATTAAAAGAGGGAGCTCAAGATCGATGCGGAGATGCAGTGGGATATTAATTTCTTATTTTTAAGCTGAATTTTGTAAATTTTGATTTAATTAATTAATTATTTAAAAAAAGTATTAGCACTAAGAAGAAAAATTGGGAATTTTTCCCCAAAAAAGTTATTATATATTTTTAAGTAAGTAAATAAATAAAGAGTTTGTTTGGTAATAAATATAAGCCATCCCGAAAAATACCGAAATTACTTGCCACTTTTTTTTAAAATAATTTATTAATATTAATAATTTTAAAAAATAAATTTAATCTTGTGAGATGACCGGATAACTTACTCGTGGATGTATGCATTTAAAAAAGCCAAAAACACTATTTATGAAACATATTAATATCTTTATAATATAATATTTTTACAAATATTAATAAGTTATTTGTTAAGAATAATCATATTGAAAATTGAGTATATAATATTTGTTTCATCTGTTCACGTGAGTTAAGATTTAAATTCGTCTTATTAACTAGATGAACGTTTTATCCATAAGCCTCATGGCAATAAATAGAACATTGGTGTGTATATATATATATATATATATATATATATATATATATATACATATATTAAATTTTAATTTTTTATGAGGGTAATCTATAAATTTTTCATATAATTTAATTTTTTATTTTATAAGTATTTATATTCATATATTAAACATCAAAATCATCCTTATTCCAGCAGTGAGGGAGAAGAGAGTATGTAAGCACTGTTGGATGGTGATTCAAGGCCGTTGAAAATGTCCACATATTTGAAATTTACGGATGCCCCATATATATAGGTATATATTTATAGGTACTTATAAGTAATTATAACTTTAACAGGGTTGTGTGTGCAAAATGAAGTATCCAATATGCATAAAAGGTTTTGAAGCGCCTTCGCGGAAAAACTCTTAAGCCCTAGATCGATCTTCTCGGCCGTCTCAATCCTTGAGGAGATTATCATAGATTCCGGTGAGCGATCTTGTTTTTCTTCTCATTTAGTAGTTGATTTTCTTCTCTAATGGCTTCCTTTCTTGTTTTTCGTTTGATTTAATTGCTTTTTTTATTTCTAGCTTGATATCTTCTTTGATGGTTTCCTTTCTGCTTTTCTTGGAAGATAAAAAAAATATAGTTATATGCTAATTTTTTTTTGTGTTTTTTTTTAATCTTTTTGGAAGTAAATTTGTTCTAAAGGTTTCAAATTTTTGAGGAAATCTATCTTAACTGCCTGTTTATTCATCAGATAAAGAATTTTGATTTTGTTTTTCCTTCCTTTCACCACTCACGTCAACAAAACCCTAATTTTTTTAGGCCATCCCGAAACCCTAACCCTAACCCTAACCCTAACCGTAAATCGAAGAGAGGAAGAGATCGAACTAGTATGGCCGAAGTTTCTGTGAAGGAGAAGGACTCGCCAAAGCTCCCAATCCCCGGGCGCCGCAACATCCTGATCACCAGCGCGCTCCCCTACGTCAACAACGTTCCCCATCTCGGGAACATCATCGGATGTGATTCTCATCGAATTTTCCTTTTTTGTTGATTTTTTGTAGTGATTTGTGGTTTTTATTAAATCTGATTCTGTGTGGATTGTGGTTTTGAAGGTGTTCTTAGTGCGGATGTGTTTGCCCGTTACTGCCGATTGAGGGGATACAATGTGATATACATCTGTGGGACGGATGAGTATGGAACTGCAACGGAGACGAAGGCCATGGAGGAGAACTGTAGCCCTAAGGAGATTTGTGATAAGTTAGTGATCTGAATATTTTTTGTCTCTATTTCTTTGAGTTGTCATGTATATGTTTTATTGGTGTTTGCTGAATTAGGTGTTAGAAATTTAGTATCTTTTTGTTTTGATTGATCTCAGAACTTTGATTGGGTTATTGATTTTGAAGGCCTTCATTACTGGAATTCAATTACTTGGAGTTTGAAATTTTATTTGTTTCTATGAAACTTAGATAGGAGTCATCCGGGTGATATATAATCTGTTGATGTTTGGTGAATTAGATGTTTAAAATTTAGTACTTTTGTTTAGATTGATGCCAGCACTTTAATTTGGGTATTGATTTCTGAGGCTTTCATTATTGGAATTCAATGACTTGGAGTTTGAAATTTTATTGGCCATGGGACTCTAATGTGCTTCTTGTTCAATCTATATAATATTTTTTTTTGAAACTTTGCCTGATAACTAGAATTAATTCATGCTCCTTGTTGTGCATACAAGATATGGACTGCATCACTTGTTTGGGTTGTAACATTCTCATTGGATTATATCTCCTGGTTTCTAGTTGAATTTGTTTTGCATTATATATCCTGATTTCTGGTTGAATTTGTTTTATTTTGGTTTTTGATTGAAAAACAGAAATTGTTTCTTTATTGTGTAATTTTTTTTGAACTAGACTTACAACTGCATCATTATTTGCATGGATAGATACCATGCAATTCACAAGGAAGTGTACAAATGGTTTGGCATAAGCTTTGATGAGTTTGGCCGCACATCCTCTCCGCAGCAGACAGAAGTTTGCCAACAAATTTTCCACACGCTGATGGAAAATGGATGGCTTTCTGAAAATACAATGCAGCAGGTATGTGGTCAGCATTGGTTTTAGTTATAGATTCTAGTTTGGGATAATGCTGTTTGCTGCGCAGTTTGTGGTTGGTGCACCTACATATTTGTATATCCATGTGTTGTTTATTTCATTCGGTTTATCTACATAATGTCTATATTAAAATTGTGATGCAGCTTTATTGTGATACATGCAAACGATTCTTGGCTGATCGGCTTGTTGAGGGGACATGCCCTACATTGAATTGCAATTATGAATCTGCACGGGGTGACCAATGTGAAAAATGTGGAAAATTGTTGAACCCGACTGAACTGCTAGATCCCAAGTGCAAGGTAAGTCTTATTTAAAGCTTGGATCCCTCTAATCCACTTGCAAGAATGACACTAGAATGCGTTTCAGTTGATTGAAATTGTATTACTTTGTTTAACTTTTTTTTGGCAACTTGACTCTTAGGTTTGCAAAAATACTCCTCGAATTCGAGATACGGACCACTTGTTTCTAGAGCTCCCTTTGCTGAGGGAGAAGTTGGAGAGTTATATCAACAGTATGTCAGTGGCTGGATCTTGGAGTCAAAATGCTATCCAAGCTACAAAAGCATGGTTAAAGGAAGGATTGAAACCTCGATGTATAACAAGGGATCTTAAATGGGGAGTTCCTGTCCCCCATGAGAAGTATAAAGATAAGGTAGTAAATTCAGATTCTGAAGTTATAGAATTAGACTGCAACCTAGAAAGTATTGGCACAAGTTATTCCATAAATTTGTTGGTATATGAAAATCAATCTTAACCAATGGTATTTTCTATGAAGGTATTTTATGTTTGGTTTGATGCCCCAATTGGTTATGTCTCGATCACTGCTTGTTACACTGCTGATTGGGAAAGGTGGTGGAAGGATCCCGAAAATGTGGAGCTGTATCAATTTATGGGCAAGGATAATGTTCCCTTCCATACTGTAAGATTGGTTTCCTGTGCTCTGTTTGTAACTGCTTTTGCCATAACTAACTAATTCTATTTCTAGGCTTTCTTTTATGACCTCGCGAAAGTAACAAATTTTGTTTGTTAAGTGCCTCGGAACCTGTTAGTGCTGTGATATTTATGTTCCTTCTGAGCTTAAAAAAATTATTTTTGACTCTATAATACTCTCTAGTTGATATCCTCTTGTGCTCATTCTATTCTCTGTTTACTAGTATGCTTTTTTTTCACAAGGGATATATTATGTTCATTGTTATTGGCATGTTTTAACGCTTAGATTCTTAATATTACATTCAGGTTATGTTTCCTTCTACTCTTCTTGGAACTGGTGAAAATTGGACAATGATGAAGACTATAAGTGTAACTGAGTATTTAAACTATGAATCAGGTATGACAAACCATAGCCATATGTTTCTCTTGTTATTGGTTTTCTTGACAGTATTGCACCGTATATTCTTGATTATTACACCGTGCTTGGTTTAATTATCTGTTAGGTAAAGAGAAAATAATTCTATTAATAATGATAATAAAATTCCTATTGCCAAACAAGCCTGAAACTTTGTAATGTACTTATCAGCATTTTCTATGCCTAGTTGATTTCTGTTTATCATGTTGTGCCTGACCGGAATTATGAAGTGTGACTGTAATTATTCGAAAATATTTTACCACCTGGCTTGTATATCTTGGCTATTTGGGAATATGTTTTTCATAAGTATTGCAATTTCTATGCCAAGATAGGGAGCTTTTTGAAAATGGCCGGGTAATCCTTCACCATGAGAGTGCTGGCAAACATCATAGAATGAGTGCAACATGCGTTAATGTGTCTTACTTTAGGCCACTTCACTATTTGGTTTACGCCATGCATCATTGCGAATCTATCTCCATAAATGCTTAAAAAGATTGGAAACTATTCATAGTTTTCGGGCCTCCTTGAAATTTCGATGGAGATGTAATTTCCAAAAAAACTGCCTTTATCCCATTTACATATATTGGAAATTTTTAATGGTGTAATATTTGCGATTATTGCTCCAGTACTATTGTTATTTAAATATTCAAGGGGATTCTCTGAATCTCTCCTGTGAGTCACAATTGATCATTCTTGAAGTGGTTCTCTTATCAAAGTTTAGTTCTATACTTCTTTAGTCTTTAAATTTGATTTTTCTCTCCTTGTCCAAGGAAAGTTGGAATGAAAGGACTTTATGCTAGAGATAAATGCCACTTCACCATGTAAGGGTATCTGGGGATTAATTTTTGGGTATCCAACCCAAGGCTGACCACATAAAGTACGGTGAATTGGCTATTGGCTTGTTTAATTGTTGAATAATGGCAAAGCTATTATAGACCTGAACTCAAGCTTTTAATGTGGACGTAAGTTTGACCACTGTAGGTATCAGTGATGTTTGTGAGTCAAACTCTTTGTATTGCAGTGGCGCACCTGTTGACAATGCTGAAAAAACCTCTGTTGTTTGTGCGTTATAGTTTATTTTAGAAATCTACTTTTCATGCATCATATAACCTAAAGAAAATAACTTGTCAAATTTTTGGCAATGGCCACTAGTTATTCTTCAATCATTATCTTGAATTATACTTCTTCCATCTGTCCTTTCGGCATTTTCTTAAATTGCATGATTGAGGTTGATATTTGACTTGACTATAGTATATGATCCTGATTGTGGAGTGCTAATGTGACATTTTGGCTAAGATTTTTCTGTTGTATTGTTTCTTAAAACAGAGTGTTTGTGTCAAGGAATAAGAATTTGAGTTTGTATTGTTGGCTAAGATTTCTCTTTCTATATGGGGAAAAAATTCAGGAAAATTTTCTAAAAGCAAAGGCATTGGAGTTTTTGGTAATGACGCGAAGGATACAAATATTCCTGCTGAAGTTTGGCGGTACTATTTGTTGACCAATAGACCTGAGGTGAGTCTTATAGCAAACAACGGGTGTACTTGAAACAACCATTCCTATGTCTTTCTTTTCTCCCAATGGTACGCCTAATTTTGTGAATCTTATCTAATCCAGGTATCAGATACATTATTCACTTGGGCAGATTTGCAAGCTAAGCTAAATAGCGAGCTACTTAATAATTTAGGGAATTTTATCAATCGTGTATTGAGCTTCATTGCCAAACCATCAGGTTAGATGGAAAATCTGTTTTATATTTTATATCTGCAATAAACTGGTGACAGCGTAATGGAAATTGATCCAAATGAATGCCATTTAATTTAATTTATTTTTATGTTTTTTTTTTCTTTTGAGTATTTCTGCAGGATTAGGATATGACTCTACCATTCCTGAAGTGCTTGATGCTGACTCTCATCTTCTAACAAAAACTTTAGCAGAGAAAGTTAGCAAACATATTGAACAGTACCTTGATTCCATGGAAAAGGTAATTCTTGCATTTGGTTTACAGTAATTTTTCACTTGTGTGTTTGAACTTTTGACTATTAATGGCATTCTGTCATCACCATTTTCTAGGTGTAGTCTCAAATGTATAATTTGTATCTTATGCCAGGTCAAACTGAAAGAAGGTCTGAAAACTGCTATGAGCATTTCTGGAGAGGGAAATGCATATCTACAGGTGAGGTCTTATATAAAATTATCTTCTGCTTCAATGCTTGGTTATGTCCCCGCTTAATACTTCTATTTAAAATGTGTACTGTAGGAAAGCCAATTTTGGAAACTTTACAAGGAAGATCCGACTGCATGTGCTATTGTGATGAAGACATCTGTTGGGCTAGTTTTTCTTCTTGCGTCTTTATTGGAACCTTTTATGCCCTCCTTCTCTGTTGAAGTGAGTCATATTAGCAAATTTGTTCCCTTCTATCTTCCCTTCTCTTCTTCTATATGTCATTTGAAGTTCTAACCTTTTCTTTGCATGCTATATAAGGTACTAAAGCAGCTTAATATATTGCCTGAAGAGAAGTTGACATTCTGTGATGAGAAAGGAGAAACAGATAAGGCAAAAAGACCATGGGACTTAATACCTTCTGGCCATGTAATTGGAAAACCGGAGCCACTATTCAAGGAACTTGTAAGCGTACATTTCATGTTGTCATTTGTCAGGTTTTGTTGTGTCTTAAGAGACTTTACATAGTTTCTATATTTGTGTTGCATTTGAGATCTTCATTTGCTAATCTAACCAATGGTCTTGCAGAAAGATGATGAAGTGGAACTTTTCAGGCAGAGATTTTCTGGAAGTCAAGCTGACCGAAAAGAGAAAGCAGAAGCTGATGCAAAAAAGATTGCTGGACAGCTGAAGGCCACAAAACTATCAGGTTTAGTATAATTACTCTGCTAAATGAATCAGAGCGCTTTGTATGACTTCATTAAGAATAAGAAGTACGTATTCAGAGAAATTTATAATAGTATTCTTAGACTTGAAATTAAATTCTAGCTTGATTAACATTGGACTTAGATTATATAAGAACATAATATATTGTAGGGAGTTGATTGTCAGAGGCTAAGGATAAAATTAGAAATAAGTTAAAGAACTTGCCAAAGCACTAGCAATTTGATGAGGCTTAAATAAAAAGACAAGGCTGTAAACAGATTCTAAAAGCTTCTCCCACAATGGCAAAACTTAGATACTACTTCAATGATGAATAGTTTTATTTAAGGTGGCATGTCCTTGGTTGTTACTTCTTTGCTATTTATTCTTGGTTCTATTTATGCCAGCTGTATGATACCGAGTATTTCACTGTCCTGTGCTTTCAGAGGGAAATACAAAGAAAAAATCATCTACAACTGATACCAAAGCAAAGGCCACTGTTGCAGATATTTCTGTTTCCCGGCTTGACATTCGTGTTGGTGTTATTAAGAAAGTTCAGAAACATCCAGACGCAGATTCTCTTTACGTGGAAGAGATTGATGTGGGAGAAGAATCTACGAGAACAGTAGTTAGCGGGCTGGTCAAATACATTCCTCTTGAGGAAATGCAGGTTATTCATCCATTCTTGGTTCTTCTATCTGTTAATATTATCATATCCCTTGTTCTTATGAGCATTGTTCCGCCAGGATCGGAAAGTCTGTGTTCTTTGCAATCTAAAACCAGCCAGCATGAGGGGTATCAAGTCTCATGCAATGGTATTAGCTGCATCCAAGGGAGACCACACAAAAGTAAGCCTCCTGTTGCTTCAAGTCACCTCTCTATTCTAATGTTAATCAATGAATGTCTCCTGTTGTTTCTGTATTGCATTGGCTTTTGAATGAATGCATCCTGTTGTTGTTTCTGTGTTGGGTTGCTTTTGTCCATTACTAGATGGCAACTGCACAACATGCGTGAATTGCTTGTACAATGTATGAACTTAAACCTGTGCTCAGACACTGATGTATCAAATGAACTTTCTGATTTTAGGTGGAACTAGTGGAGCCACCGGCATCTGCTGTGGTTGGTGAACGGGTGACCTTCGCTGGATATACCGGTGAGCCTGATGGTGTGTTAAACCCAAAGCACAAGGTGTGGGAGACTGTCCAACCGGACTTGCACACGGATGCGGAGTTGGTGGCATGTTACAAAGATGTGCCCTTCACGACATCGGCGGGCATTTGCAAAGTCTCATCCATTGCTAGTGGAGCCATAAGGTAGGCCATGTTCTTCCCAGATCTTGTGTTGTAGCTTTAGAGCTTTTGTTTTTTTGGAGCTTTGAACCGTCAATGCTATTATCTCAATTATTTTTAATTTCTCAATTATTTTTAATTTCATACATCGATATTTGCTCAAGAAACCATGTATTGTGTAATCTCTATTTATCACAGCTTGGTTTTGCTATTGAAAATAAAACCTTTATATTTCTGTTTCTCATCTTTTGTGATGCTGTGCTATCAGTGTAATGTTCTATTAACTTTGGGGTTGTTTGTAAGTTGAAATTACAATATAAGTGAAGATATTGTATTTCAACTTACATCGTTGTTGTGATTTGTTATTATTAGAAATGCTACATTTATTTTTTGTTTTTTTTTGGTTTGAGATAAGTTTAAAGATATAGGTGAGATGATAAGATTTTGAAATACATCTGAAGAATGTCTTACAACCATGACATTAAAACTTATTTATTTGTAGATAAAAATATATCATGATACAAATAAACCGGTTAACCAAGTTAGCATGCAAGACATACATACTCCGATCGATATTTAGCAGCTTGAGCAATTTAAGATTTTATTCGCCAAACTTGCATATTCAAACTCAAAATCATTAAAGTTATCAAGCAAGTTAGACACTCAGATCTGTATTTACAAACTATAACAATTTATGATTATTCCACCCGAACTTACATATTCAAACCCAAAATCACTGATTTAACCAACCAATTTGGGACTTGCATTAGATTCTATACAAGAACCCATTCTGGATAACAGTCAAATTAATCAAATGCATAAGCATATCTTTAGTTTTACTCCTAACATTTATCATGTCTCCAGATGTTCAAAAGTGCTAGCAGTTTCTATTCAACTTAGTTTATCTGTTTTGAGAATGTAGTAATGTGTGTTGAATGTGTGTTTTGCACCATCTATGGAACAACCTCTCCAAAGTTACAAGCCATGATTTGCACAAGAGTACTGCTCTGCAATAGTGAACTCTTCAAGCATCAGTTACCTTTATCTCATACTTCTAAAAATCTGCCTAGCTTACTTTATCAATAAAAAGCTTTGCAAGGATTTTCTAATGTCAATGTGACAGTGGTGAAAGCTCAAATGATTATTCTGCATGACATGAAGTTTGAATAGCAACTGTTATATAAATTGAACTTCTCAGACATCAAACACTAACTATATAACTCAGTGTAAATAAGCAATATATCATACCACATTTACTGTATTCTGCTAATGAATTGAATTTACAGGCCTTTTTCTCCAAATCATCCAGCATTATTTTGTAGTTCTCAGAAAATATTTCCAGTTTTCATTGTCCTCTGGAAATCAACTTTTTTTTCTGATTAAATTATCCTTGCTAAGCACAACCGAGCTTTTGATTGCGCTTTCATTTCTCAAGAACAATAATATGCATACCATTTTTACCAGCGGTAGCGCAGACGTAGACAGAAGAGGCAGTTTCTACAATAAAATGCATGGCAACCCTGCAAATGAAAAAAAAAAATCTTAGATCAAATATGAAACTAGCAGAGAAAACCTACTTTGATATGAATTTCAGGAGCAATCCTCAGAAGAAGAGCATACCAAGTACCATAGCAATGTGTATCTATTTGCCCACTCCTACCCTAGAAAAGTGCAATATTAGAATCTCACATGTATAGTAACTCTTTGTTCAAGCATTCACCTCCAATCTTTTTGGTAGTTTAGGTACTACTCAGACAACTCTTGAAACAAACCTTCCTCCATCAAGTGCCTCTTGCCTGACAAATGAAGCCCATCAAAAAGTTCGGTTAACAAAACCTTCCCGGGGACCATCCATCTCTCCAGCATTTCCTTCAACACTTCGGCCGCACCTTTGAAGTCCTTATTCTTAACAAAAGTAGATATCAACAGATTGAAGGTCTCTGCATTAGGACGACATCCGCTCATCTTCATCACCTTGTAAATCTCCAACACTCGCTCCGAGTTCTGCTTCTTGCACTGCCCGGTTATAAGAGCAAAATACGTTGATGCATTCGGGACTAAGTTCCCTCTATCAAGCTCTCTAACCAAATGCACAGCTTTCCTCATCTTCCCTTCATTGCAAAGTCCCAAGATCAACGAATTATAAGTCAAGATATCAACCTCCATCCCATTCTTCACCATCTCCTCATAAACCCTAAACCCCATCTCCCCATTGTTTTCCCGGCAATAACCAGCAATCAAAGTATTGAAAGTAATCGGGCTCACCTTGGCGACCTTCATCTCATGAAAAATTTGATTAGCTTCATGCATCTTCCTTTCCATGCAAAACTGATGAATTAGGGTATTGAAAGTGATCACATTTGGCTCTAAACCTTTGCCAAGCATCCCATTCTTGAGCTTCAAAGCAGAGCTCAAAAGCCCCCTTCTTGCAATACCCGGCGATCATCGTATTGAAAGAAGCTACATTGGGGCTAATCCCCATGATCTCCATCTTCTCAAGCTCATCCATGGCTTTCTCCAACCTCCCCAATCCACACAGAGCACAGAGAACCATATTCAAAGTGAAGACATTGGGAGAAATCCGGCACCTTTTCATCTCCCTGTAGAACGAGACCACAATGTCATTCCGGCCATGATTGAGAAGGGAGCTGAGAAAAGCATTGCAAGATCGGACAGTGGGGAGGAAGCCGTGATCCCTCATCCTGTGGAACGTCTCGGTGGCGTTGCGGAACTTCTTCAGGTGCGCGTAGGTCTTGAAGAGTGAGTCGAAGACGTTGGGGGTGGAGTCGCAGAGGCGATAGGAGTGGAGGATGGCGTCGAAGAGATCGGAGCTGGAGGTTAGGGTTTGGGGGATTAGGGTTTTGCGCAGGAGGGATTCGGCGGAGATGAATTTGCGGGATTTGGTGAGGATGTGGAGGATGATGGCGTGGGTGTCCAGGGATTGTGAGCTAGGGTTTTGGATAAGAATCCGATTGTAGAGCTCGACGGAGAGGATGGGATCGCGGTGGACCTTGAGGAGGAGGTGGTTGGCGCGGAGAGGGGTGAGAGCGGAGGTGAGGGCGGTGAGGCGAGGCCGGTCGGAGTGGAGGAGGTGGCTGTGGGCGATGGCGACGAAGTCGAGGTCCTGAGGGCGGAGATCGGGGAGAGAGGAGTTGGGGATGGGGATCGTCGCCGGAGAAGGGATGGAGCTTCTGGTTTTGGCCGTGGAGGTAGAAGAGGAGAAGAGACGATGAAGGAGACGACGGTTCATCTCGGTTTGGTTTTTTTTTTTTTTTGGTTAGTTTTTTCGGTTCAGTGGTTTAATAGATTTTCTAAGTTGTTTTAAGGGTAATGATATATTGAACGAAACAATTGCACGAACCAGCCACACGACTGATGTGGCTGGTGACGTGGCAATTGTTTTTTTTTTAATAAAAAATTTTAAAAACAAAATTAAAATAAAGTTAGGGTTTTGGTCTCTCTCTCGTGTGCCTCTCTCCCGGTCGTAGCCGCCGTTTCCCACCGCCGCTCTCGGCCGCCAACCTCCCGACCCCCCTTGCTCCTAGCCCCGTTCCGGCTGCCGCTCCCCTCCCCCTCTCCCGGTCCCAGTTTCGGCCCTCGCTCACGGCCCCAGTTCCGGCTGCCCTTTCCCGTTCTCGGTTCCGGCCCTCGCTCAAGGCCCCCGTTCCGGCCGCCAGCCTCCCTTCCCCTCTCCCAGTCCCGGTTGTGTTAATGGATGAGTTAACACAAATTATTTTGGTGAATGATTGTTGGTACTTAACAAGTTGGAGACAAATTAATGGATAAGGGATCTCAATAATGTGACTCCAGTGCATTCTTAGCTTATGGATTTTGTTATAGAATTTGAGAGCTGACTTCTCAAAAGGCAAATCAATATAAAAGAGAATCAGATTCTTTCACTTCTTATCAAAAGTTTCTAATTTTTTTTTTTTTCTGATACTCAAGAAAACAAATACATTAATTTCATTGTCTCAATGTTCCCATTTTTCTGCACAATAAACACTAAGCCAACATAAATGGAGAGCAAAAGAACATATAAAACTTTTCCTGCTCTATATACATACATCTATAAGAGTTCAGAAACATAGCAACAAATGAAGTGAAAATTAACATGTCAATCTAGTATAATTATCTCTGAACTTCACTTGCGAACCAAAGCCGTCTTTCTCGATCGATGCAGCGTGCTCGCACGAAGGGCACAACGTCAGCGTAGCGGCCGGAACAGGGCCAGGAGCGAGGGAGGGAGGCTAGCGGCCGGAACGGGGGCCGTGAGCGAGGGCCGGAATCGAGACCGAGGGCCGGAACTGGGACCGGGAGAGGGGGAGGGGAGCGACAACCGGAACGGGGCTAGGAGCGAGGGTCGGGAGGTTGGCGGCCAAGAGCGGTGGTGGGAAACGGCGGCTACGACCGGGAGAGAGGCACGAGAGAGAGAGAGAGAGAGAGAGAGGGGGGACCAAAACCCTAACTTTATTTTAATTTTGTTTTTAAAATTTTTTATTAAAAAAAAAAACAATTGCCACGTCACCAGCCACATCAGTCGTGTGGCTGGTTCGTGCAATTGTTTCGTTCAATATATCATTACCCTTGTTTTAAATATGAATATTTGTAGGGGTGTATGTATAAATATTTTTTGAACATTTTTACAAACTTATTTATTAAAAAAAAATTATTAAAAAAAATCTATTTATATAATGAATTTATTAAAAAAAATCTATTTATATAATGAATTTATTAACCGAGCTGTGGTACTTGGCCCATCTTGAAAATCAAGAATCAAACATTAGGGTGCGTTTGGTGCTTTACTAAGAGAATGTTTTGATGAAATTTGATTGATGGGAAAGTAATTGATGGCATAATGACAGAAATGCTAATTTTGCTTATTCACTACCTTTTAATTAATTTTTAAGCATAATGACAGAAATGCCCTTATGGAATTTTGCTTTTTGGGAATCTTGGGAAAGGAATATTTCTATGCATTGGAAAGAAAATATTTGTTTAAAAAATCTTCATAATTTAAAATCTTTATAATTTGCAAATCTCAACTACATACAAGAATTTGAATTATTTTTGCACATAAACACACACACATATATAGAGTAAGCAAAGATATTAAAAGAACAGCAACAATGCACTCAACCATCATCACCATCAACATGTATTTGCCAATTTTACAACTTTCATTTCCTATTGTACACATCAAATGCACATATCAAACACACAATTCAATTTTCAACATAATACATAATTCAATTTAAACACTCCATGCACATTATAGCAATCATCCAAAATAACTTACATTTTATCATAATAGCAATATCTAAAATAAAAACCAATGGTCCGATAATGTGCTGGCCACTTACAAACACAAATGTTCACATACTTGTCTATAACAAGTCAAAACACAGCAAATTTAAATTGTTCCTGCAAGAAGACAACGGATATAAATAGCTTTTAACTCATCCGGAATGCTAATCAATTTTTCCACTATCAAGGGAGATAATGGATCCAGCTTTAATGACCTCTTCAGCAGTCAATCCATCAATGGCAAATATGGTTGCATGCAACTGAGCTTTCATATTAGTTACCTTCTTAGCATCTTTAGCTTTCCGTACAGCATCACTAGCCAGGGCCTCCAAGCAAGTAACCATTCTACCAAATTCAGTTGATGTACTCTCATACATTTTACTCATTTGTTGCATGTTATTGATAAAGACATCATCAACATTACCACTAGTAGAGGCAACACTACCTTTCTTGGTCTTAGCTTTTTTCCTATGAGTAGATGACTCAGTATTAGTGTCTTGATTCCTTCTAGTAGTGCTAGTGAATGACTCACTTGAAACCCTTTGACTGGTTGCAACATTTTGAGTGGCTGACATTGTTTCTTGGATGCGATCCAGATGAAATTCAGTGTTAGAAAACCCATACTCATCCTCACCAAAGTCTAACCCATTGAATTCTGCATAAGCAGTTGGAGCCTCCTCTGCTTGCATATTTTCTATTGCTTCAGCTGGTCCTTCTACAGCAGCTCCAGTTGCTCTATCTTTTCCAAACAGGCGACCCAATTGGTCCAAGTAAGGAAATGGCTTGTTTCTAAGTCCCGCAGCACCTGGGTGAGACTGCAATAGACATTAACAATAATGTGTTTCAATATTAAATACTAAACCAAAATATAAAATATCATCACTACAATAACAAAATAATAATAATAATAATAATAATAATAATAATAATAATAATAATAATAATAATAATAATTTACCTTAACCCATCCATTCCATACTTCAATATCGCAAGTCACACACTTGTTCATATCATCCCATCCGAACCCAGAAGCAGCATTACCTAACATCTTTGATATTTCCCTATACTGGCTCTTCAAAGTCTTCAATCTTGATTGAATATGTGGAGTTCCCTTGATTTGACAATTTGGTATCTTCTCTGCCATTGCCTTCTCAAGGTGCACCAAATAACCAGGTCTAAATGTGCCATTGTCTCCATTCCATCCACCTTTGTCTTTCAAATCTAAGCAGCATTGTATAAGGATACCATCTTCATGAGCATTCCATTGATGAGTGCTTCTCTTACCACTTTTTGTAGAAGCATCCATCTACACACACAACCAAGAGAAGTGAAAAATACACTAAAGAATGAAGACATATAAAATGTATGTATTTATATACAATCATTTAGTACGAACATCATATGAAATTGCTTAACATAATATCACAAAAAATTACAAATAATCAAACCCCACATTCAAAATATTTAATACAATATTGCAGTTTTGATAATAAAGGATGTGAATATATACAAATAAACCTAATTGTTTCTTGTCCTCAACCACTCAGTCCACATTTATTGGGCCAAATTATCTCTCCAAGTAGTCCACGCATCTGAGGTCTCAATGTATTGGATAATTTCGGCATCTTCAAGTGCATCAGAGTCCATAAACCCCTCACTCAACTCAGCTTCTAGAGGGTCAAGTGTCATTTCTTTTCGAATGTGATTATGCAACAAAGCACAAGCTAAAATGACCCTACATTTGGTTTTCACTGGGTACCAAGATCTTTCCCTAAGTATACCCCATCTCATTTTAAGAAATCCAAAGCATCTTTCAATTGCATTCCTAGCAGAAGAGTGTTTGTAATTGAAAAATTCTTCTTTGTTTTGAGGTGTGTGATTTTGCCTCCATTCATTCAAATGGTATCGTTGACCTCTATATGGAGTTAGAAATCCTTCCCCATTTGTATATCCAGCATCACATAAGTAGAAAAATCCTACATTTAGAGAATTCATTTTTAGATAAACTTGACAATTGTTATATATGTGATTCAACTAGGATTTTGCATATTATATGTTTATTTACCTTTAGGCACTTTCAATCCATGTCTTCTAGAAATTGCATCTCGCAGAACCCTAGAGTCAGCTGCAGAACCTTCCCATCCTGGTAGGATATAAATGAACTGCATATCTTGTGAACAAACCCCTGAGACATTTGTGGCAATGTCTCCCTTTCTATTTCGGTATCTAGGCTTGTCATTATCTAATGCATTGACTTTGATGTAAGTCCCATCCAAAGCTCCCAAACAATTCTATCATTCCAATTGAATTGTCAAACAAAAGACACAAATTTAGTTTTATTTGAAAGATAACTTAGTACATAAATAAATGTATGTAATAAACTAATTTTTACCTTAAACCATTTCCATCTTACATCATTTGAATCGGCAGGTACAGGCTCTGGTTTCTTTAATAGTATTCCATGTAATTTGAGGATAGACTGCAATACAGTCCCAAATTGCCTACTCACAGTTTCACCACTTCTCACAAATTCCCTTTTAAGAACTCTATTCTTTGCATGGTGAGAAATAGCATACAAAAATATTCCTACCATTTCTTCAATATCCATGTTCTTTGTTGGTGATAGTCCACCAATACTTTGAAGCATGTTACATAGCTTATAAAAAGCATTCCTATCCATCCTAGTGTTCTCGATGCATCTCAAGTCCGAATCAAATATCATCCTCCGAAAATTTAATTGCCTAATAACATGCCTGTCGTGATAAGAATATGACACTCTCTTTCGTTTTTTGGACATTATTTTAAGCCTATAGTACCATACCATCAAGGAATAAATCGCAATTAACAAATTAAGGAACTCTAGACTCATTGCACATGTAACCATCATCAGCGTCAACTCTTCATCATTGCAAGCGTCCATTTTTTCCCTAACCAATAAATTAAAACATAATTAATTAACAATATAATAAAGTACTAAACAAGTAAACTACATAACATAATAACCATATTTAATTAAAGTGATATCTAACCAACAAATGTTAATTGACCATCTTTATTTGACCATGTCTTACCTTTGACCTTCGGTCCAAATGTTGTTGCTAGAAACATCCAAATGTTATTCTAAATGCTGTGCATGTGATATTATCTCAAGTTACAACATCAACTTGGTATTTAGACTTTTTATATTGTTTTGGTGATTAATGTGCACTTGCCACCAACAAGAAATTATAAAAAAAATAAATAGATATAGTGATGCATTGATTACAACTCTTAAAAATTTATTATGAAAAATTAATTAATAATAATAATAATAATGATATATTAAAATGATTTTTCATCTTTTATGCAGTGTAGCAAATGGTGCAATTGGTCAGCCAATATATAAAAAACAACAATAAATAAAAAAAATAAACAATTGTTTGTCTACCCATTTAGTCCACTCTCACAAAAAAGGACCATTACAGAATCTTAACCACATATTTATGATGAGAATTTATGCTCCACTCTGCTCAAAGATGTGCTGTGGTGAATTCAATTTAATTATTCCCTAAAAACATACATGCTAGACTTTTATTAGTTTATTTATTCACAGCATGATTCTTTATTAACAAAAGCAGAAAAAAAACAAAGGCATACTGCAAACCATTCTTTCTTGGCAATAGCACAGTTGACAAACCAATAGGGAAAATTCTTCAAAAAGAAGCCAAAAGGAATAATGTGAATATGAGACTGGCTTTAAACTTTTTTCTGAGAGAATATGATGAAGATGATAACTATGGCAGTAAAAATGGCTACTCTTCAAAGTTTCCATCACTCAACATCTCAGACTGTGTGAGCTGCTGAGAGACAGGCCAAATTCCACAACATCTTTTCTTGAGTTTTTGAAAAGAGTTTTAGAAGCCATTTCTTATGTCATCAAGCTTTGCCATCACAAGCAATGACAACACAGGAAACTATAATGGCAGAATCACACTCTTTGTGGTTCTCTCTTGCATTGTTGCTTCATCTGGTGGATTTCTTTTTGGCTATGACATTGGAGTATGAGCTTAACGTTTCTGTTATAATAATCAACTAGAAAGTTTTATTTTAAATGTTAATTATTATTTATAGATCTTGATCCACAATTCATGCCGATTTCCTCTTTTAATTAATCATCCAAAACAATCTCTAAAATCAAGAACTTATAAACAATATCAGGAAAACATAGAAAATTCAATTCTGATTGAGATTCAACAGTACTAATTATAACATTTTCTCATAATCTCAATGCATCCAATCTTAAGCAAGGACAAATAGAACACTCAAACAAAGTCACTTAAATTCTAGTGACTAAATCACAAGAGATCATACTTAATGCATCCAAACAAAGATTTGTTCTTTAGTGACTCAATCACTTCCACTGTTTTGTATCACAAGGAGAGCACAATTCTTGAGCAATCTCAGTTATCTGAGAGCCAGAATCATAAACGGATCCAATTTTCCAGTCAACCGGCAAGACTTTGTCAGTGCTGATCAAAGCGAGGTAGATTCTGTTTTGGCTAGTATGATTGTTTTGGTCACAATTGTTTAAAAAAATAAACTGATCCAATTTTCCAGTCAACCAACATTCAATACCATGAACCATAAATCTTGGTAACTAACAAAATCACAACCAACATTGAATGCCATGAACCATATATCACAACAACAAAATTTGTTAATCAAATCTTGGTAACAAAATCACAACCACCACCAATTAAATAAAAAAACAAGATCTATACAACCATAAAACAAGATCTAGGCACATACAATGTTTGTAGAGACATCGAAGACGGAGATCCGCGCCAGCCAATGGATCGGAGAGAGCTGCGCAGCCGACAGCCAAGGGATCGGAGGAGAAGAGAAACAGCTGCACAGCCGCCAGAGCCAGGGTTTAGACAAATGAAGAAGTTTCTCAACAAGCTATAGTCAAGGATATTATTGTCATTGCACAAAACAATCAAATTCCTTTGCCATGGCAAGCTAACTTTCCATCCAGCACTTGTGGGAATTACTTTCCATTACTTTGAGGGAATGAGTTTCCCATGACAATCTAATTTTCCAATGAAAATGACCAACCAAACATTGGAAAGTCTTTCCCTTGATAAAAATTCCCAGGAAAGTAACCACTTTCCAACCTACCAAACACACCCTTAGTTTAAAACTGAATGGAAGTAATGGTACTAATGGGTGACCGGTAAGGTTTTAAAAATCAGACCGGAGTGATTAATTCAACTGGTTCAATTGGGAACCGGCCTCCAGTCCCGTTTACTCATATACTTGAACTTGGTCCTGATCAAACAGGTCCGAGAACCTCGCAAGTAGCTTCGATTTCCCCATGGCCGAGTCCCCGATCAGCACCACCTTGAAGACATAGTCCATCCTTTAGTTCAGCTTTGAATATAAGCTCGTCATCTTCCCTTATTCTCACCGCGGAGCACCCTAAACTAAGCACTCCCTCCGCTCCTTTCCATTCACCTTGTCCTTTCTTCTCTCCTTATTTCTCTCTGGTAATCAAGCAAACAAATTATTCCCATAAACCAAATCACGAGACATGCTACTTTCAATATTTCTTTTAGCATATATCCCCCTTCAGAACCTCATAATTACATTCATAAGAAATTTTATTAATTTAAAAAAATTTAAAAAACGGAAATTATTGAACCAACAGGCCAAACTAGTTGGACCGATTGAATTGCGAACTGGTTGGCCAACCGGTTATTAAACCCTTGGTAACCCGTTGTGAATACATGTTCGTAGTCCAAAACCCTCATTTTTGCCCAAGCGCCTTGATACACGGCTTAACCATATAATATAATGTATATAAAAAAAATTACTAAATCAGCATTTTGAAAAGATACAGCAGTTTAAAATTTTTTGGCTTAATTTATAAAAAAGTTAAAATATTGGACCTTACAGTTATTGTTACAGTGTATGGAAGATTACATATTTTATTATTTAGATAATTTTTTAAAATTAAACTTGTATAAATGGTTATGATTATTAAGATAATAATTTACATAAATTTTTTTGGTATGTAATTTTTTTTATTTATTATTACATAAATGTCAAATTTGATAATTAGTAGACTATTGAATGGAACCGGTATGTGTATGTTTATTCAATAAAATGGTTTGTAAACATGTGCTTTCATGAATTATTTATAATTTGTATTTTTAAAAAGTATTTATATTAGGTTTTCTATTTAAATATTTAATGTTAGTTAATATTAATTAAGTCCAAATTTTATTAGTTCATGAATTATTTATAATTTGTATTTTTAAAAAGTATTTATATTAGGTTTTCTATTTAAATATTTAATGTTAGTTAATATAAATTAAGTCCAAATTTTATTAGTTCGAAAACAAAATTTCTCTTTAACTTAATATTTAATTAGGATTTTAAGATTTTAATAAAACTAATGAAACATGTGCAATATTGATTATAAATAAGAGCAATTTGACTCTTTCCCATATGGATGATAAAGGTTAGAAAACCATGTTATGGTGTGTGACATTGTTTTTGCTGATTCAAATCTGAGAGTGACATCAAATTGGAATGAAATCTTAGTTGCGTGAAAAATTATTTTTAATTCTCATTATTTTTTAATTGATTAAAGAAAAATTATTACCCAACAATCAAAGAATAAAATAATTAATTTTTGTCAAAAGACTAATTCATTGCCAAGTAAATTCCAATATCAACAATTTGGTTGAAATAATAATGATCTATTTGGATGTAATTTAGCATTCGAAATTAAAATGAATTTTGGGATATATATATATAGTGATATAGTCTTGTCATTAAGACTTATCTAGTGGTTAGGCAAATGCCATTGTCCATAAGTTTTGTATCTTTAAGACTTATATCTTTGTAATTAGTCTAAGGCCTTGTCCTTATTAGGTAAAGGTCTTGTCAAGTCTTATTATTGTCTAGTAGTTAGGTAAACCTAACAATGGTTAGTTTGTTAACTATAGTTATGATTACTTAAGGGCCAAGTCTTGGAGCCTATATAAGGCCCTTTAGTGTTTCTAAGAAGATATCCTTGGTTGAATATAAGAAAACCATCTTCTTATCAATATCTCATCCTTTGTTCTAAACCATCTCCTTACCAATATCTCATCCCTTGTTTAATATTAGAAAACCTCATAGTGTCAAAAGACATATCTCTCTCTCTTGTTCTTCTTCTCTATGCCCTGAGCCCCAAGGGAGACTCTAAGCCTAGAGGATAAGGCTTCTGCCAACCTTTACCTCACCCCTGTGGCCCGTAGCCTTGGAGTAGGTTGAAAGGCACACACAGATAGTTACTGTGGTACCAGAGCCAAGGTTTCCTTCCTTAAGGTAATTTCTAACTATGCAGGGGTAAACCCTTAACAGGGTCCCCAGCATGTAGATAGTAAGTTTTATCTTAGTTTTATAACGTTATGTTGATTCATAAACTCTGAAACAAAAAACAACTAAAAATTTGAAAAAATCATGAGCACTTAAACATAATCCAAAATATTTGAATTGAGAAGATCCAACTGGTATAAGGAGTTAGCAAAGATGAACTGGAGAGCACCAACTAATACCCAAAGAGGCGAGGGAGAGCCGTTAGAAAGGGTCTGACAGAGTATGGAGGTAAGTCTTGAACAACTCCTTAAGTTGGAAGGATTAACTTTCAATATGGAGGATATAATCATGATTCTTGATTATGGGCGTCTCTATCATATCAAGAAAAGTGAACATGAGATAATTAAAAAAGAAAAGAAAAAAAAATCAAAAACCAAAAAACCAAAAAACATGAAACTTTATTTTCAATTAAATATGGATCAATATAAGTCATTTGACTAAGTTTAACTTCTATCATATATTACATGTTGGTGATCTTGTTTGAGCATAAGATTTCTCTCTTAATTTTCTTTGTGAAAATTTTAATTTCAGCACTTTACTTTTCAGCAATTTTACTTTCAGTAATTTTATTTTCTGCAACTTTTATTTCAGCAAGTTACTTTCAGCAAACTTTATTTCAGTTTTGCACAGTTTATTTCAGTACTTTCATTTCAGTAATTTACATCCAGTAACTATCTGTGTGTGCCTTTCAACCTACTCCAGGCCTACGGGCCACATGGGTGAGGTAAAGGTTGGCGGAAGCCTTCTCCTCTAGGCTTAGAGCCTCCCTTGGGGCTCAGGGCATAGAGAAGGAGAACAAGAGAGAGAGAGATATGTCTTTTGACACTATGAGGTTTTCTAATATTAAACAAGGGATGAGATATTGGTAAGGAGATGGTTTAGAACAAAGGATGAGATATTGATAAGAAGATGGTTTTCTTATATTCAACCAAGGATATCTTCTTACAAACACTAAGGGGCTTTATATAGGATCCAAGACTTGGCCCTTAAGTAACCATAACTATGGTTAACAAGCTAACCATTGTTAGGTTTACCTAACTACTAGACAATAATAAGACTTGACAAACAAGGACAAGGCCTTAGACTAATTACAAAGAGATAAGTCTTAAAGATACAAGACTTATGGACAATGACATTTGTCTAACCACTAGATAAGTCTTAATGACAAGACTAGATCACTGTATCTACAGTGAATCTACTATTACAAAATATATTTCTTATTTTACACAATAAAAAAAAACAAACACCGCCTATTTTACATACTAAAAAAACAAACACTGCTTCAGTCCTCCACAGGATGAGTGAAAGTCATTTCGTCTGTCTAAAGAGACTGATCTGAGTCATATCCACGTGGGAAGCCCAAAGGAAGTTCATCTTCTTCTTCAAAAATAGGTAGGTATCAAGTAGAGTAGTCTCCCATATGAGAAAGTGAGATAATAACATTGACATCTTTGAAATGTTGAACAACTGAAGGATTGTTGAATCTTAGATTGGAAAAGGGGATGTCAATGGGGAGTACCTCTTTTATTGCATAGACCTTCATCGTGGCATCTTCAAGTGCTAACGGATGGTAGTAAGATTGCCCACTATTGAGGAAAGTAAATGCTCGCCTCAATAGTGGGCAATCTTACTACCATCCGTTAGCACTTGAAGATGCCACGATGAAGGTCTATGCAAGAAAAGAGGTACTCCCCATTGACATCCCCTTTCCGAATCTAAGATTCAACAATCCTTCAGTTGTTCAACATTTCAAAGATGTCAATGCTATTATCTCACTTTCTCATATGGGAGACTACTTTACTTGATACCTACCTATTATTGAAGAAGAAGATGAACTTCCTTTGGGCTTCCCACGTGGATATGACTCAAATCAGTCTCTTCAGACAGACGAAATGACTCTCACTCATCCTGTGGAGGACTGAAGCAGTGTTTGTTTTTTTAGTATGTAAAATAGGCGGTGTTTGTTTTTTTTATTGTGTAAAATAAGAAATATATTTTGTAATAGTAGATTCACTGTAGATACAGTGATCTAGTCTTGTCATTAAGACTTATCTAGTGGTTAGACAAATGTCATTGTCCATAAGTCTTGTATCTTTAAGACTTATCTCTTTGTAATTAGTCTAAGGCCTTGTCCTTGTTAGGTAAATGTTTTGTCAAGTCTTATTATTGTCTAGTAGTTAGGTAAACCTAACAATGGTTGGCTTGTTAACCATAATTATGGTTACTTAAGGGCCAAGTCTTGGAGCCTATATAAGGCCCCTTAGTGTTTGTAAGAAGATATCCTTGGTTGAATATAAGAAAATCATCTTCTTATCAATATCTCATCCTTTGTTCTAAACCATCTCCTTACCAATATCTCATCCCTTGTTTAATATTAGAAAACCTCCTAGTGTCAAAAGACATATCTCTCTCTCTTGTTCTCCTTCTCTATGCCCTGAGCCCCAAGGGAGGCTCTAAGCCTAGAGGAGAAGGCTTCCGCCAACCTTTACCTCACCCCTGTGGCCCGTAGCCCTGGAGTAGGTTGAAAGGCACACACAGATAGTTACTGGATGTAAATTACTGAAATGAAAGTACTGAAATAAAAGTTTGCTGAAAGTAACTTGCTGAAATAAAAGTTGCAGAAAATAAATTTGCTGAAAGTAAAATTGCTGAAAAGTAAAGTGCTGAAATTAAAATTTTCACAAAGAAAATTAAGAGAGAAATCTTATGCTCAAACAAGATCACCAACATGTAATATATGATAGAAGTTAAACTTAGTCAAATAACTTATATTGATCCATATTTAATTGAAAATAAAGTTTCATGTTTTTTGGTTTTTTGGTTTTTTGATTTTTTTCTTTTCTTTTTTAATTATCTCATGTTCACTTTTCTTGATATGATAGAGACGCCCATAATCAAGAATCATGATTATATCCTCCATATTGAGAGTTAATCCTTCCAACTTAAAGAGTTGTTCAAGACTTACCTCCACACTCTGTCAGACCATTTCTAACGGCTCTCCCTCGCCTCTTTGGGTACTAGTTGGTGCTCTCCAATTCATCTTTACTAACTCCTTATACCAGTTGGATCTTCTCAATTCAAATATTTTGGATTATGTTTAAGTGCTCATGATTTTTTCAAATTTTTAGTTGTTTTTTGTTTTAGAGTTTATGGATCAACATAACGTTATAAAACTGAGATAAAACTTACTATCTACATGCTGGGGACCCTGTTAAGGGTTTACTCCTGTATAGTTAGAAATTACCTTAAGAAAAGAAACCTTGGCTCTGGTACCACAATAACTATCTCTGTGTGCCTTTCAACCTACTCCAGGGCTACGTGCCACAGGGGTGAGGTAAAGGTTGGCGGAAGCCTTCTCCTCTAAGCTTAGAGCCTCCCTGGGGGCTCAGGGCATAGAGAAGGAGAACAAGAGAGAGAGATATATATATCTTTTGACACTAGGAAAGTCCTCCACACTCTTCCGCCAACCTTTACCTCACCCCTGTGGCCCGTAGCCCTGGAGTAGGTTGAAAGGCACACACAGATAGTTACTGTGTGTGCCTTTCAACCTACTCCAGGTCATTGCCAAGTAAATTCCAATATCAACAATTTGGTTGAAATAATAATGATCTATTGGGATGTAATTCAGCATTCGAAATTAAAATGAATTTTGGGATATATATATATATATATATATATATATATATATATACACTTTCATTGTTATAGGGTTTTTACTTTTTAGCCAAGCATTAATGGCTTCATTTGGTAAGACTTATAGCCGGTAAGAATTTCATTGTTAAGTTTGAGACACTCCAAATATACTGATGTCAAAAGGTTGTTAGTATCGGGAGTGGGCTTGCAACCTAATCTCTGTACTATTAGATAAGGCATATGAATGGGCAATCGATTTCTGGCATTTGTTAAAAAAAATACATTTTTTTTTAATAACGTAACAAGAGTAATAGTCGGGTATTTTATGACACCTTATGCATGAGGGACCTCCACTAATAGTGCACCGCGAATCTTTGTTGATCATGTGTTTAATAGAATTTAAACATTTTAATACAATATCTATTGGGCTAACTCGTTGTTGGAAAATATTAAAAAAAAAAATTCTTTAATAATATGCTTGCTAAAAGAGTTTGGGCCAATAAATTTACATAAAAATTTTATATCTAAAAAATAATTTTAAATTTAATATTTTAATATTGAAGAAATATCCTGAGACTCATCTCTCAGTAAAAAAGTAATTTAGAATAAATAATTATTATAAATTAGTTTATTAAGTACGAATCGATCTATATTAAATATAAATAAAATTAAAATGAGAAAACATGCCCGTTAATAGCTTTTCAGAACCCAAAAATAAAAGAAAAAAAAGCAAAAAATAATTTACCCGACATAATAATAATGTTACATGAAACCAGAAATAATTAAAGTTAAAAACTCATCCAAATAACTCATTAAAAAAAATGGGTAATATTACAACGGCTACTATCCATGTTAATCGAGTCTCATGTACCATCAACGGTGGATTAACGGTCCATATCGAATGAGATTCAAAAGCAAACGTGTTCCTACGGAATGATAATCACTAGGTAGATAGAGGATCAAACAGCGAACAACATTCTATTTGTTACAAGAGCTTGAAACTCATCCTACAACTCAGGAAAATTCATACAAAATGTTAAGAACTCAACAAAGCAGGAAAAAACAGAAAAAAAAAAAACATACATCTATCTCTTAAAACCCACACAAGTTATACATGTTACACAGAAACTATGGTACCCAAAATGATATGGACTAGCTTAGTCATATAACACGTGTCTTCACTTAGCCGATTCAACCGCTTTAGCTCCATTTGCCTCGAACTAATCTTCATCACTCAGATTATCTCATCTCAACTGTTGATCTTGCTGCTTCAACTCCACTGCTTCATCTGCCTAGAACTTAACCAAAGTCTCTGGATGATCACATCCCAGCCATCCAATCTTCAAACATTGGTTTTATTAGCCTTCCCTCCTCACAACCAACGACTCTAACTGTAATTTAAAAACATTTCCGAAAAACTCTGGATGCCCAGGTAGCCAACACAAAAACAAAACACAGCATCCATTCTCAATCTCATTCTGCACTTCAATCACCTTAACAGCTCTCCCTTGATTGAAGACTGCACACTCCAAGAGCCTCTCTGAATAGAACTTGCTTCTTGGTATCCAAGCACTTTGTAAAAATATCTGCCAATTGATCCCCTGATCTACAAAATTCAAGTTGAATTGTCTTGTTTGCAATTAGATCTCTGATGAAGTGATATTTCACATCAATGTGCTTGGTTCTGCCATGCATCACAAGATTTTTCGCTATTGCAATACAAGACCTGTTATCACAATAAATAGGAATAGCATCTTCATGAATCACACCACAATCTTGCAACAATCTTTTAATCCACAGTCCTTGACAGCATGCTAAACTCAGGGCTATATATTCAGCTTCAGTTGATGAGAGTGCTACAACCTCTTGCTTTTTAGACAACCATGATACAACTCCTGAACCATATGAAAAAATTACTCCAGAAGTGTTTTTCCTGTCTTCAATGCTTCTACCCCAATCACTATTTGAGAAAGCCAAGTAAAGAACAATCATTATGTCTTTTGAATAAAATACCATGAGTAACTGTTCCTGAAAGATATTTGAAGATGTGTTTTGCAGCTCCAAAAGCCAATTTGGTTGGTTTGTGCATAAATCTGCTGAGAAAGTTCATTGAAAAAGCAATGTCAGGCCTAGTGTGAGTCACATACATCAACTTACCTATTAACCTTCTGTAACTGATAATGTCACTCAATAAATCACCATCACTTCTAATTAATTTAAAATCTGAACCAAGAGGTGTAGGTACAGATTTACAGTGCTGCAGATTATAGACCTTCAATAAATATTCTATATATTTTCTCTGACAGATATGTATACCATTCTGATTTTGGACTACTTCCAGTCCTAGAAAATATGGCATCTATCCCAAATCATTCATTTCAAACACCTTTAGCATGTTTTTCTTGAATTCGTTTATCATAGCTTCTAAAGACCCCATGCAAATCAAGTCATCCACATAAATACAAACAATTAATAACTGACCTCCAGTTTCAATCTTTTTATATAGATTATGCTCAGCTTCACTTCTCTGAAATCCTTGCTCAAGAAAATAAGAATAAATTCTTCCATACCAGGCTCTAGGTGCTTGTTTTAACCCATACAAAGCTTTGTGTAATCTGTACACCAAATGTTCTTTACCAACAACTTCAAATCCTTTTGGTTGTTCAACAAACACCTCCTCATTCAACTTTCCATTTAAAAAAGCTGATTTCACATCCAATTGATATACCAACCAATGTTGTTGCACAGCCAAAGCCAATAACAACCTGATTGTTTCCATTCTTGCCACTGGTGCAAAAATTTCATCATAATCAATCCCATATTCTTGCACATAACCCTTTGCAACTAATCTGGCTTTGTACTTTTGTATTTCTCCATCAGGCTTGTACTTGGTTCTATACACCCACTTCACTCTAATTGCTTTTCTTTCAGCAAGTAACTCACATAAAGACCAAGTCTGATTTTTTTTCTATTGCTCTTAATTCCTCTTCCATTGCTTGTCTCCAATTCACTGACTTCACTACTTCTTCATAAGTTCCTGGGTCTGTAACAGCTAATGCAAACGTGCAACCTTCATAGATGTCTTTCAATGTTCTGACCTTCTGTATAGGTGATTCATCCACACTTGCTCCACTAGAATGCTCAGATTGTTCAATTGGGGAACTGTCATTGCCATTAGAATTACTGCCATTTCTACTACTTTTTGCTGCTGCATTTCCTAAATGTTCAAGTTCAGATCTAGACCTTGCTGTAGATTGCAATGAAATTTTAAAACCAGGTAACACAACTGCCTTCTCACTTGATTTATTTTCATTCCACTGCCAAAATTTTGTTTCAGAAAATTTCACATCTCTACTAACAATAAGCTTCCCAGATTCAGGAATATAAATTCTGTACCCTTTAGTGTTAGAACAATACCCAACAAAAATACCTTTGAAAGCTCTTTTATCCAACTTCTGAAGATGTTGAGTAGGCAAATGAGTATATACTATGCACCCAAACACTTTCAAATAATTCACCTTTGGCTTTACATTGAACCAAGCTTCATATGGAGTCATATCCAATACTGCTTGTGTAGGAGAAATGTTAGAAAGATGAACTGCAGTGACTATAGCTTCTGCCCAAAATTCATTTGGCAGATTAATTGTATTCAACATGCTCCTAGCTTTCTCCATAAGAGTTATGTTTTTTCTCTCAGCAACTCCATTTTACTGAGGGGTATAAGGAACAGTTAGCTCATGTTTAATTCCATGATTCAAACAAAAACTGTCAAACTCTTTAGAAACAAACTCTCCATCAGTTCTCAGAATTTTCAATTTCTGACCTGATTGTCTCTCCACAAAAACTAGGAATTGTTTAAGCAAGAAAACACTTCATGCTTGTACTTGAGTGGATACACCCAACTCATTCTAGTAAAATCATCGACAAACAACAAAAAATACTTACTGCCACCATGAGATTCTGTCTACATTGGTCCACAGACATCTACATGCACAAGATGTAATTTTTGCTTTGCTCGCCATGATTTCCCTGATGAAAATGGTAATCTGGATTGCTTCCCATATGCACAATCTTCACAACAAGATATAGGCTTTATCTTTGGCAAACCCACTACAAACTCCTGTTGATTCAAACATTTCAAACCTTTAAAATGTAAATGTCCATACCTTCTATGGCATAATAAAGACACATCTGCTGCTTGACTAACCAAATTCACCTGCTCCACACTTGAAGAAAAATATATAGGATATAGATTATTACTATTCCTCTTAACAATCAATAATAAATCACCTGAAGCACTAACAATTTTGCACAGATTTTTATGAAACAGCACATCATATCCACATTCAGTTAACTGCCTAAGACTCAGTAAATTATGAGCTAATTGTGGAACATATTTCACATTATGAATTAACTTCTGGACTCCCTCTTGCAATTTAATTAGCACTGAGCCTCTACCAAGCACTTCAACTTCTTTATCATTACCCAACTTTACAGTATGCTTCACAGACTCATCCAGCCTGTAAAATAAATCCTTCATCCCTGTCATATGCTTTGAACACCCACTATCTAATAGCCAAATAGAAGAAACACCATCCTTATCACCTCCTTCATGCACAATAAACATAGTACCATATTCACCAGAAGTCCCTTCATCTTGAGAATTAGAGCTCGATCCCCTTTCAAAGCTTTTATTCTGTGACCAACAATGAGATTGAGTATGCCCATATCTTTTACAATTAAAACACTGTATGTTCTGCAGACCACCTCCTCTATTAAATCTCTGTCCACTAAATTGCCTTTGCCCTCTTGTGAACCTACCAAATGGTCTTGAACCAAACCTTCCTCTCTGCCATGTATTGCTTTCAATAACACCTTGCTGCCTCTGACCACCTTGTCTTTGATCGTAACCACCACTTCTCCAACTGCCATCAGCTCTGCCTCTACCTCTAAAACCTCTCAGCCTTCCTCTTTGCACATTTCTACCTCCTCTTGTATCACTTTGAACTACAAAAGTTTTATCATCATGTCTCTCAGAATATTGGTTATATCTAGCTTCATGAGTGTATAAAGCACTACTCAACTCATCTAAGGTCACTTTAGCCATGTCCCTTGCCTCTTCAATTGAGGTTACAGCATGCACAAACCTTGAAGATAAACTCCTCATGACCTTGAACACAACATCTGTTTCTTTTAATTCAGTTCCCATTCCTCTAATCTGATTCACCACTGCCAAAACACGAGTAAAATACTGTTGCACTGACTCATCTTCTTTCATCTGCAACAAATCGAATTTTTGCCTCAAAGTCTGTTGCCTCACTGATACCATACGACTAGTACCTTGATTCTCATTCTTTATATGATCCCATGCTTCTTTTGCTGTATCATATCTCACTATTCTGTGAAGAGTAGTTTCATCTACAACTTGTTGTAACCAAAACAATGCCTTTGCATCATTCTCCAAATCTTTTTCTTTTGCTTCATCTTTCTTTATACCCTCTTCTATCACCTTCCATAAACTCTGTGATCTGAAGAATGTCTTCATACGGTAGCTCCAATGCTCATAGCCTTCCCCTTTAAAGATGGGCAACAAAGAAGGACTTATATCTTGTGTAGAAGAAGTAGAAGAACTTGAAGCCATCTTTGTCTTAATATCAGCCAAACTTCACACACCACAACAAAAAACACCTTCACAAAACCCTCATAAACACACTAGAATTCCACAGCCTCTGCTCCACCTCACCTTCATATACTGCATCAAAAACAAGTCATAAACATAAACAACAACCATGAGAAGAACTCACTGCCAACTGCCATCAACCACAGCTCTGATACCACTGATAATCACTAGATAGATAGAGGATCAAACAAGGAACAACATTCTATTTGTCACAAGAGCTTGAAACTCATCCTACAACTCCGGAAAATTCATACAAAATGTTAAGAACTCAACAAAGCAGGAAAAAACAGAAAAAAAAAAAAAAATACATACATCTATCTCTCAAAACACACAAGTTATACATATTACACAGAAACTATGGTATCCAAAATGATATGGACTAGCTTAGTCATATAACATGTGTCTTCACTTAGCCGGTTCAACCACTTTAGCTCCACTTGCCTCGAACTAATCTTCATCACTCAGATTATCTCATCTCAACCGTTGATCTTGCTCCTTCAACTCCACTGCTTCACCTGCCTAAAACTTAACCAAAGTCTCTGGATGATCACATCCCAGCCATCCAATCTCCAAACACTGATTTTATCAGCCTTCCCTCCTCACAACCAACGACTCTAACTGTAATTTAAAAACATTTTTGAAAAACTCTGAATGCCCAGGCAGCCAACACAAAAACAGGACACAGCATCCATTCTCAATCTCATTCTGCACTTCAATCACCTTAACACGGAACACCACACCGCTCTCCAAATTCAAATCCCAAACACCGCCAAAGAGCCCTTCTATTTCACTTCGTCTCCATCTCTGCGTTCTTCTCCAAACCCTAGAAATCCCTTCTCGTCGTCCTCGAATTCGCGAGTTTCTCGCTAGGAATCCCTCCGGTAATGGCGTCTCGCTGCTCTTCCCGCCGCTCTGACCCCTCCCCCTCCTCCTCCAAGGCTCGCCATGGCTCCTCTGACCTCGCAGTCGTCGCCAAGACCAATAACTCTGCTCACCTTGGCACCATGCTCAAGAAGCTTATTGACAGCAAGAAGTCCAATTCCAAGCAGGGATATTCAGATCGAATGGCTCTCCCTATCACTCTGGATCCCATCGCCGGAGATCTCAAGAAGGTGGGCTGGTCCAAGGGCTCTAGCTTCACTGCGCTTCACCGGAAGCTGTTTCAGAAGGGTGGATCTGCTGATCGGAAGGTGTTGACTGAAGTTATGGCGAATGCGAGGACGCTAGCCATGGTGTTAAGGAGTGAGAGAGAGCTCATGGACCGGAACCAGGAGTTTGAAGCTGAGGTTTCAGAGCTTCAATCGTTGCTGGAAGAGAAGGATCGTGAAGTAAATTTTTATTCTTTTCTCGATCTTCAATTTAGTTTATTTCTATAATTGGATTTGTGTGTGATTTGCTTGTGGACTTTGTTTTTGGTGGGTGGAGAAGTTGAGAGATTTATGTCTGAAGCAACGAAAGGAGATTAAAGTGTTAAAAGATGCGATTTTGTTCCCTGATGAGATGAACTCACAGCTTCAGGTGATGCTTGATGACCAGGGTTCTGAACTGAAGCATGCCAAGAAACTCATCCCTAGTCTTCAGAAGCAAGTTTCTTCACTTACTGGACAGCTACAATGCCTAGCTGAGGACCTTGCTGAGGTACTTGTTTGGGCTGCAAGACTTTTTTGATTTCCATATAATGTAGTAGTGGTTAAATTGTTCTGTTCCTGTGGTTAATCTTATCATGCATGAATTTATTTATAGTTGGTGTTTCTCTTCACCTATCTGTTTTTCTTAAAATAGAGTTTTTTCTCTTAAGAAATGCAAATATTAGGATTTGAAGATATCAAAATTTGCATTTTTTTTCTTCTATCCTAAAGCTTGGTATGTTCAATTTATTTCCTGCATGCTTGATTTTCTGAAATTGAAATGTGGTATTAATTTAAAGCAATTGGGAACAATTCGGATTGTAAAAGATTTAGAAACGCGCATAGCTTAATAGTGCTTATCATATGTAGTTCATCTTATTTTTTTCCCAGTCTCCAGGACCACTTCACGTTAAGAATGATATATGGCCCATTTGGATGAAGTTCTTCCTATCATCTTCATATCACCAAGTAATTTATTTCGAACACCATTATTCATGCTCAAATTATTTGTTCAATTGTTCATCGTTCCGGCATTAAATGACTTTGTGACTGTTTTGCCTCTATGTGCATGCTATTGTACATGTGTAAGAAGTCATCTGCTCATTTGAAATTTTAAATGGTCGATCAAATTATAACTGTAACTTAAGATGCATACACAGTTATATCAATATCTGAAATTCAATATAAGATTGGGGGGTTGCCATTTGTTTTGCTGATACATTACCTTATGGCCAGTTCAAGGCAGATAAATATGCTGTTAGCTCATGTTTTGATGGACGGTCCAGCTCTCCAAGAACACCCATATTGTTTAAAGAGGCTGCAAATTCTTTGGTAAGTTTTTCAAATTTAAACTAGAAGAGAATCTCATCTCTCATCCAAGATACAGACCACAAGAATTGTATTTGATTGCTAAATGAAATGGCCTGAATTAGAAAGCGGTGGGAATCCAAAGATAAAACAAATGCCCACGTAGATATATCAAACATTCATGGTCATCTTTAGATTGCCATATCACAACAGTCAACTGTGTTACGCCACACATGATGTACTGTATCTCATGCCAACAACTGGATCCACCTGGGATTTACCTGATTCTAAAGGAGAACAATTTTCACATTTTACGTTGTGCCAAACCTTTATGCTATCCCACAATTTTATTTTTTAGACTTTGAATTATACACAAACAGGAATACAGTTCTGGAGAACCATTGACATGACCCCGTGGATGACTTCTTATTTGAAGATCTGAATCCTTGTTTGACACCAAGCTTTTCAAGGACAAAATCAAAGGTATGCTATATAGTTTATTAAATGCATTCTGCCATTTCTTTTTTAGTCCATGTCCTTCATTTTGTGTGCTTGGATTGATTCTTATTATTTTTATATAATATCAAAGAAATTTAACTGTTTTCCACCATTGGTTTAACCACACAATTTGTGCATTAGGAAATGAGTATTAGTGTTAAACCTTTTATTGAAGTCCAGTTTTTTAATGTGGTAGGTTAGTTTTGATTCCGCAAAAGAGGACGGTTCATTTCTGAGCACCACAACACTAAGTCCAGATACATCTTTTAATTCATCTAGCGGAATATTGTCAAAAAGTTCAGAATATCGACGGAGGGCAAAATTGTTCAGCGCCACACACAGGATTCACAGATAAGATGAAACAAAGTTGTCTGCTGTTAAAGCTAAGAACCACAAAATTTTCTTAGTATAGTGTTCCTGCAAGGCTTTTTCTTTCAATTGTTTTTGCTTTCTTGTGAATGTTTGCAGCTTTGGTTGTACCTGTTGTTGTTCTCTTGGCAACTTCTAGTGTTTGCATGTATTGCTATAGGCTGTCTGGTTACTGCATTGTTTCCATGTCTTCTGGAATACATTGCATAATCCCGCTTGTATTAGTTAATGTATAACTTGAACGCAGTATCCCTCTTTCCTACTTGAAATCGAGTTGCGTTCTTCCTTGTTTATGAACTCTGTATTAATGACTACAAATGATCCATTGTCAGAGGTCATTTACATTTTGTTTACAGAAAGTTATTTGAATATCTGACTTGCATGGACCTCAAACATATTCCTATTCAGTCAAATGATTTCCTCAATCAAACTGAGTAAACTCTAGTGTAATTTTAAATGTAGTAAATCTGAACACTGGTAAAAGATGATGTGGATGTAGTTGCCATTTCCTCACTAGTTGCATTTTGATAACTTAGTTTAGTTGATTTTGACCTTGTTCTATGGTAATTCAGTTTAAATTGGACTAATTCAACAGGATTTCATTGACTAATCTTTGGATACAGAAGAGTTGCTATCTTACTCCACAATGTCCACATTTACATTTATTTCAGTGATATATTGACCACTAGTCTAAATCTCGTTTGCCCTACTTTCTAGACATAAAAGACTTTGAATTTTTCAAGTTTACATTAATTTCCAGTGATATGTTGTGGGCATTTGGAAATAACTAGTTGATTTTGAGTTCAAATTGGGCCAATTCTACAGGCTTTCATTGTCTATTGACTTTAGTCTCTGAACATTAAAGAGCTTGCAACCTTACTTAAATGTGTACATTGATTCCAGTGATACATTAAGCACTAATTGTTTGTCCTAATCTTTTAACAAATTGGACACTTGAAATTACTTGTTGATTTTGCTTTCAAATTGGGCCAATTCTATAGGATTTCATTGTCTAATGACTCTTGGTCTCTAAACATTAAAGAGCTTGCAACCTTGCTTAATTGTGTACATTGATTTCAGTGATATATTAGCAACTTATTGTTTGTCCTAATCTTTGAACATAAAATAAAAGACTTTGAATTCTTCAAGTTTACATTGATTTGCAGTGATATATTTGGCACTTGTAATAACTTGTGGATTTTGCATTCAAACTAGGCCAATTCAACAAGCTTTCAGTCTAATGACTTGGAGTATTTTTATTGATAGGAGTCATCCGGTTGATATATAATCTGTTGATGTTTGGTGAATTAGGTGTTTAAAATTTAGTATTTTTGTTTAGATTGATGCCAGAACTTTAATTTGGGTATTGATTTATGAGGATTTCATTATTAGAATTTCAATGACTTGGAGATTGAAATTTTATTTGCCATGGGACTTTAATGTGCTTCTTGTTCAATCTATATAATATTTTTCTTGAAACTTTGACTGATTACTAGAATTAATTCATGCTCCTTATTGTGCATACAAGATATGGAGTGCATCACTTATTTTTGTTGCAACATTCTCGTTGTATTATATCTCCTGATTTCTAGTTGAATTTGTTTTGCATAATATATCCTGATTTCTGGTTGAATTTGTTTTATTTTGGTTTTTGATTGAAAACAAAAATTGTTTCTTTATTGTGTTAACTTTTTTGAACTAGACTTACACCTGCATCATTATTTGCATGGATAGATACCATGCAATTCACAAGGAAGTGTACAAATGGTTTGGCATAAGCTTTGATGAGTTTGGTCGCACATCCTCTCCGTAACAGACAGAAGTTTGCCAACAAATTTTCCACACGCTGATGGAAAATGGATGGCTTTCTGAAAATACAATGCAGTAGGTATGTGGTCAGCATTGGTTTTAGTTATAGATTCTAGTTTGGGATAATGCTGTTTGCTGCGTAGTTTGTGGTTGGTGCACCTACACATTTGTATATCCATGTGTTGTTTATTTTATTCGGTTTATCTACATAATGTCTATATTAAAATTGCGATGCAGCTTTATTGTGATACATGCAAACGATTCTTGGCTGATCGGCTCGTTGAGGGGACATGCCCTAAATTGAATTGAAATTATGAATCTGCGCGGGGTGACCAATGCGAAAAATGTGGAAAATTGTTGAACCCGACTGAAATGATAGATCCTAAGTGCAAGGTAAGCCTTATTTAAAGCTTTGGATCCCTCTAATCTACTTGCGGGAATGACACTAGAATGTGTTTCAGTTGATTGAAATTGTATTATTTTGTTTTACTTTTTTTTGGCACCTTCACACTGAGGTTTGCAAAAATACTTCACGAATTCAAGATACAGACCACTTGTTTCTAGAGCTCCTTTTGTTGAGGGAGAAATTGGAGAGTTATATCAACAGTATGTCAGTGACTGGATCTTGGAGTCAAAATGCTATCAAAGCTACAAAAGCATGGTTAAAGGAAGGATTGAAACCTCGATGTATAACAAGGGATCTTAAATGGGGAGTTCCTGTCCCCCATGAGAAGTATAAAGATAAGGTAGTAAATTCAAATTCTGAAGTTATAGAATTAGACTGCAAGTCTGCAATCTAGAAAGTATTGTCACAAGTTATTCCATAAATTTGTTGGTATATAAAAATCAATCTTAACCAATGATATTTTCTATGAAGGTACATTAATTTCAGTGATATATTAGCAACTTATTGTTTGTCCTAATCTTTGAACATAAAATTAAAGACTATGAATTCTTTAAGTTTACATTGATTTGCAGTGATCTAAGAAGCATGGACACGGATACGTTGACACGATACGACACGACACGGACACCGCGACACGGTAATTTCTAAAAATTAAGGACACGGGTACGGCAGGACACGGCTACAAAAAAAATTATATATTTATATAAAATATTTATTATAAATACAAATCTATATAGTTTTCATGTAACATATGTCATATATTTACTTATAGATTAATTTGGTGATCTTGTGTATTGGGAAGTAATTAGAAAATATACACGATTAATTTAAAAAAATCATTTACAAAGCATATGAGTATTTGGAGGTGTCCATGGTGTGTCCGGGTATCCGTGTGTCCGACACGGGTACGCCAAGTTTCCCGGAGTGTCCGTGCTTCATAGGCAGTGATATATTTGGCACTTGTAATAACTTGTTGATTTTGCATTCAAACTGGGCCAATTCAACAAGCTTTCAGTCTAATGACTTTAGTCTCTGAACATTAAAGAGCTTCAAACCTTACTTAAATGTGTACATTGATTTCAGTGATATATAGAGAACTTGTCAAAAATTTTGTTCCTCACTTTACTGTCATGCTGAAAACTTAGGTAGTGAACGTTGACCTTGTACAATATTTAGGTTTAATAATTAAACATTATATCGTTACCTAATTGTCTGAAATATAAAAGCTTGAAATCAAACTTTACATTCACATCGACTCCAGTGATATATTGAGTCTATTGTCTCTATTGGCTATATTGTCCTCCCTGTTATTGAAATTGGAATTCAATCTTTCTTTTGTTTTTAAATTACCTGCTTTAATTCATTTATGAATTTGTGAAATTTCTTTTAAAAAATTGTGACTTGACATTTTAATTTAGCACTCATTCTGTCATTATTTTATATGAGGTTACGTCATTTATGAAGGTATGTAGTTATCTACGAACATCATGCTGAACCGTTAGATTGCAATCCAATAAATTTTAGAATTCAACTTCTCGTTTCAAAACTAAGTAGTATTATAAAAGTGAAATGTTCAGTATTTTAATATGAATTATCATATTAACAGAAACTCAATCAATCTTAATTGACCAACACGCGTTATAAAAAATCGAACAACACTCAATTACTTGCTTAAAAACTCAGTACAAGCTTTTGATACTGTTAATATACCCATTTTTTTCAATCTCTCTATCATTATCTTTTTCCCAATCGCTAACGTTTATGGAGTGGATGTATTCACATTTTATTTAATTATAAACTTATTCTTAACAACCTTGGACTTGCTTTTCTATCTTTTGTTTTATTTAATATATATTTTGAATAGATTGTTTGTTCTTGCACTTTCATAGGGCAGCAGCAGCCCCAACATGCCAATCAAACCAAAATCCAACAAAATGAATGGCGACCAGATAAAACAACACTATTATATTCTCCCAATCATTACCCAATACTTAAAAAAAAATTTAGAAAAAAAAAAGAAAGTGTATCAAGCATTAGTTTATAAATAATCAAATATCCTACTGTCCTAAAAATCTTGAAATATTTAACTATAATATTTTTTTTTTGAAAAGGATTTAACTATAATTCTCTCTATAAGTTAATTTTCTCATCCAACCAAAATAAAAAATAAAAAATAAAAACTTATTTTATTAATATTCTCCATAAAATTTAGACGTGGTCCATGGAGGAGATTGGAAGAGGTGACCCCTAAAGTTTCCCAAAGGGTTCTAAGGTTTCTACTTGGGAAAGAGTGAAGTAGCATAGCATCTCTTTCAGCAGCATAAGGCAAATATTCCTTTCACCACTCACGTCAACAAAACCCTAATTTTTTGAGGCCTATATAAACCCCAACATGGCCATCAAATACGTGGCTTACTTGTAGGCCTAACCTTTCTTTCGTTTTTTTTTTTTTAAAGTAAAACATCTTCAAATTGTTTTCATATTTCAAGGTTGAAGATTGATATGCTCAAAATATTCAAATTTGAATTTCATCAATATCATTGTCTCACGCAATGTGTTTGCTTTTATATATGGTGAGTTAGGACTCTACTCAAACACCAAAAAAAAATAAATAAATAAACCATTGTTTTTTTTTTAATCACAAAATTTAATTATTTAAATAAATATATTTAATTTTTAGATAGTGTTCATATTATATAAAAAAATAATTATAAATAACAATATTAAGATATTAACTCCGCCTTCAAAGCACACCAGAATTATTCATTTTAAAATAATAATAATGATAAATATAATATTTTTATTATGCCATAATGTAACTCCACGTAAAAAAGTAAAAACCCAATTTTCTTTATTTCATTCAGAAAACTTCAATTCTCTGGAGAAAATCACCCATTCTCTACTACTCATACATCCATAAATCATATAAATATATATATATATATATATATATATATATATATATATATATATATATATATATATATATATATATATATATATATTATAGGGAAAATTTCAAAAAAAAAACCATGTGGTTTCCCACTTTTTCGATTCAGAGACAGAGAAATTTTTTTTTTGTTTCACTACTTTGTGGTTTCCCCAGATAGCAAAAAAAGGAAATTCCGTCAACACCGTTAACAGCTGCTTGTGTGGCAAGGATATAATAGTCAAATCCCATAAAACATGATTGATGTGGTAAAAGAAAACTATTTTTTCTCCTATGTTCATCTTCTCCAATTGAATGGTACTTTTTTTTTTCTCTTGCCTTTCCTCTCTTAATCTTTACAATGTTGTTTTCCGAATCTAAACCTCAAATTCTATCCCAAGAAGAGCTAACAAGAAGAGATGGCCTTAACAACAAGAGTTGAACCCTTTTACCAAGTACTTGATTTTCTTTTGATATGCTCACTGGTAAGCAAAACAAGAATCGAATGGGGTTTATTTATTTATTTGTGTTCCATAACTGGTGATTTCTTCCACTTTTGTGAATGCATGTGGTACAAGACATTTGGTGGATGGGGCAAATATTTGCCATTCTTGTGACAACCATAATACCAAAGAATGAAAGGTTGTAATTATGGCAAATTGTAATTGTAAACTATATTTTCTTTAGGTTCAACTTGTAGTGTTGTATGATATGAACTGTAATGACATTGAATATTGAAGAAAATGGTGTGTGAATTTTTTGCTTGAAAGGTGTTTGTGAAAATGTCTTTTGTTCATCAGGGTATATTTCTCTGAATCTCTATTTTAAAGAGCATAAACAATTTAAATAAGCATACACCACCTAAAAGATTATAAGCAATTTAAAATCATATGAAAGATCATATAAAATTAAAAAAGTAAATCCCAAATAATTTGCTCATCTGTGTACAAAAACAACAAAAGAAATGACACAAGATCTTGCTCAATTAAAAAAAAAAAAGATCAAAAACTAATTAAAAGAGCATCAACATTGCTCTAAATTACATTAAATCCCAAATATTTTACTCAACTGTGTACAAAAGATCATGGCCATTTAAAAAAAAAAATCAAAAACTTTGTAAAAGAGCATCAACATTGCTTATCTTTGTCCAAACAATTTGTCCATCAGTGTACAAGAGCAAAAACAATAGGACATACACAATCCACCAAAGCCAAAAAAAAAAAAAAAAAAAAGCCATCAACATTGCTCTATTTACTGACAACTTATAGTATTACATTTCAAAAACAAAACCACATTTGACAATCATCTAAAAAAAAGTCTTAAAATTCATCTCAAAATACACTGATCTACATTACATCCCAAGATATCATACAAAACATATAAATGAACTAGGTTGTCTTTCTCTTGTGCATATGTTTATCTCCATGTTGAACTGCAAAATCTTGGAGTTGTCTAGGCCTTTTAAAATCTTGGAGAGGAAAGGCAAGAGAAAAAAAAAAGAAAAGAAAAAGATACCATTCAATTGGAGAAGATGAACATAGGAGAAAAAATAATTTTTTTTGCCACATCAGCATTCTTTATGGGATTTGACTTTTATGCCCTTGTCACGTAAGCAGCTGTTAACGACGTTGACGGATTTTCTTTTTTTTGCTATCTGGGGAAACCACAAGGTATTAAAACAAAAAAAAAAATTTCTTTGTCCCTAAATCGAAAAAGTGGGAAACCACATGGTTTTTTTTTTGAAATTTTCCCTAAATTATAATATAAATAACATACCTATATATATAAATTATAATATAAATAACATACTTAAATGACATAATCTGAGCAAGAACTATGGTCCATACTAATTCCGGGCATCTCCTCCATCTTCGCATTCCCTCCGACCACCCTCACCGGATTCCCCACCACCGTCGCCCTCTCCGGCACCTCCTTTAACACCACCGATCCCGCCCCTATCTTCGCCCCATTCCCAATCCTCACATTCCCCAGTATTTTCGTCCCACCCCAACCAAAACCCCATCCCTAATCTTCGGATGCAGATCCCCTCCCACCTTCCTCGTTCCCCCTAATGTCACGTTGTGCAAGATCGACACGGTCTCTCCCACCACCGCCGTCTCTCCGATCACTACCCCCGTCGAGTGATCCAACAGCACTCCCTCCCCGATCCTCGCCGCCGGATGTATGTCCACCGCGAACACCTCCGAAACCCTACTCTGGATGAACAACGCCATTGCCACCCTCCCTTCATCCACAACCGATGCGCGATCCGGTGAGCCTGGCATGCCTGAAACCCTTTGTAGTATAACAAGCATCTCGCCATGCTCTTGCACGTCGGATCTCGATCTTTCGCAGCCTTTAGATTCGCCCTCACCGCTCTCCCTACCTCCGGCGCCGACTCCAGCATCTCCCTGAACACCTTCTCCATCACATCGTTCCCGATCTAGCTCCCTAACTTCGTCGCTAGATGCCTCGCCAGCGCTGATTCCAGCGATCCATGAGATAAGATCAAATCCTCGTAGTATTTCCTCAGAATCGGCTCCATCTCTGCGTCTTCTCTCGCCTCCTCTCGGATCTTCCCCCAGGTTTCGTCACCGGCGGGGGATGCCGGAGGGAAGAAGACGAGTTCCTACAAGCCAGGGCGAGAGAGGCCAACGTACCTATAGAGTGAGTCTTCGATCTTGGATCGGGTTGGATTCATGCATAGATGGTTCATCGTCGGTTTTGGCTAAGGGTTGTCGACGCAGGTGGCCATGATGGATGTTAGGTGGGTCGCCGGCGAGCGGTGAACTTGGCGAAGGATGGGAAAGGAGAGAAAGGAGGCGGACTATTGCAAAGTAACTAGACTTTGAATAAATAAAGGAGAAGGAGAGGAGAATTCGATGAATAAGGAGGAAGTTAACTGAAGAAGGGAGCTGAATAGAGAAAATACACCCGGTATCCCTGACAGTTAAAGTGGGTAGATTCAGACAGAAGGGTATTACTGTAATTTCATGGCATTTGAATTTGGGTGAAATTACATAAGTTAACCCTGGGTCGTTATTGTTGTTAGACTGAAGAAAAAAGGGCAGCTTTGTCTTTTCAGTCTGTTTAAAATAGAGCTGCTAACCGGGTATGAGAAAAGACATAAATTACCCCTGAACAGTTATGGTTGGTACATGGGGGGTTCAAGGGCATTTCCTACTTTTGGTGTTCAATTAGAAGATTCTCCATTGTTTCACTGCGAGACCAGAAACCAGGGCCCAGCTGACAGCAAGGTTGCATGAAGACAGCTCACTCTCGGGAATGGGGGCATTATTGAGGAATCTCTTCCATCTTGATCACTGTTCATCTTCTACCTTGGGGTGACTGAGGTTTTGAGAGATCTCCAAGCTTTCTACTTCTGGTCTCTTAGTTATGTTATTACTTGTATTAAAATTATGTGTTTTGGATGTGTATGAATGTTATGTGGAATTCTGTGAAATTCCAGCTATTAATTGAAGCTCTGTGATCTGTGTGAGTGTGTTCTAGTGATTGATTGCAGGTTTACAGCCGTATCTTGTGGGAGACTTGCATCAGTTTGGTATCAGAGAGGTTAGATCCCTACAGAGAGGGTGAAGGTCTGAGAAGGAGATTAGTGGTGGCAAGAATAGATGGAAACCAGGAATCAGGAACTCAATAAATTAGAAGAGAGTCTAAAGAGCCTACTGAGGAAGACTGTGGAGAAGCAATCAGAAAAACATGACAAAGAAATACAAGAAATGAAGGAGAAGCAGGATAGGGACATTAAAGGCTTGCGGGCTTTGCTACTAAATTTACAACCTGCTGATAATGTTCCCACCTCTAGTGCTATGGTGAATCCTGTGAGAGCTGAGAAGGAATTGTCCTATCTCAAACCTATTCGGCCGAAATTGACCAAATTGGAATTTCCTAAGTTCAATGCTGATCACTTATATGATTGGCTCTTTAAATGCAAGCAGTTTTTTGAGTTTGATGAGACACCAGGAGGTATAAAGGTAAAAATAGCCTCATTACATTTGGAAGGTGCATCTCTGCAGTGGTATCAACATTACATGAGGAATAAAGGGGAAGAAAATTCACCTAACTGGGAAGAGTATGTTACTCAGTTAGATACAAGATTTGGCAGTGAATTGCATTATGATCCCATGGCTGAATTGAAGGATTTGAGACAAACTGGGTCTGTTCACAACTATCTGATTAAATTTGAAGAGCTTCTCAATAAGATTGATCTCTCAGATGACCACATTTTGAGTTTCTTTATGTGTGGGTTGAAAGAGGAAATCAAGGACACTATCAGGCTGTTCAGACCTGCCAATCTGCAAGAAGCTATCAGTTTAGCAAGGATACAAGAAGCAGCAATTGATAATGCTATCAGGAGAGGAAAATCTGCAACCAAGATGGGAAGTACACCTCTATTGCCAACTTCCAAGAAGGTGGAGTATAATTCAACAGATAAGAACATTCAGAATTACAGAAATGTGGGACCCAAACCATTCAGAAAGTTATCAAGTGGAGAACTGGAAGAGAAAAAGAAAAAAGGCCTATGTTACTATTGTGATGAAAAATATACTGCAGGCCATACTTGAAAATTGAAGAAATTATATAGCCTGGAACTGGTGGGGAATGATGAAGATGATGGAGAGGAAGAGATTAGCATCAATGATCCAGAATTAGATGCAGAACCCAGTGAAGAAGCCTCAGCTGTAATTTCTATGAAGGCAATCTCAGGTATACAAACACTAGCAGACTATAACACCATGAGGGTGAGTGGATCAGTCAATGGACACAAGGTGCACATCTTAATTGATTCTGGGAGCACCCACAACTTTATTGATGCATTCACAGCCAAGCACTTGGATGTGATATGAAAGATCACCCACCCATGACTGTGGTAGTGGCAAACGGGGAGAGGATCAGATGTGATAGAATGTGTCCTGATCTGAAGTGAAGAATGCAAGGGGTGGAATTCAAGGCTGATCTCATGGTGCTGCCATTGGAGGGCTGCCAAATAGTACTGGGAATTCAATGGTTAATTCTATTGGGTTCTATATTGTGGAATTTCAGTGAGCTGAGAATGGAATTTAAGGTGAATAGCAAGAATACCCTTGTTATTTAAGGCTAAAGTAAGGGTATTTTAGACCTTTCTGGTGCTGATGTGGGTCTGTGTATTCCTTCTAGATTAATCAAAAAGATTATCTAGATCTTCGTCGTTTTCTCCGACTGGGATGTCTTCTTCCATTATGTCCTCATTTTCATATACTGCTCCTGGTAAGAAAGGCCATAATTTGAGATATCTGTCTTTTATTCCCGTCACTATCCATCCTTTGGAAGTTTTTGTTTCTCCAAGTAGCTCCCATGAAGTATTAGGTCCATGATTTATAATTTTATAATAAATGAAAACATCTGGATCTTTAGTTTCCATGGCATAAGGAGTACTGTAATGAACCCAGTGTGGTTCATTCCTACAGAGAAACAAGTTATGTGTTGCGGGTCTATATTCTGAAGCTGTAAACTGTGGAATATCACTTATGATATGAATATAAGTAATTCCGTTGTGATATCTTTTGATCAGTTCAGTAACCATAGGACCAAAAATCTCGGGAACTTCTTCCTTTACTATCAGTAGTAATATCATGCCATTGTCAAATAGTTCACTTACCATGCTGTTAAGGAAATATTCGTCATATATGACTTTGGCAAGTATGATAGGAGGATGTTCCATAGTGTTTTGCTATTCAGGTCCACAGTATTGTACTGCTTTAAAACCCTTGCAGTTCCTTTGGTTGTAGATAAATTGTTGCAGTCGAAAAAGATTTGAATAACAGCAAAATTTTGCTCTATTCAAAATGTTCTGCATAATTGGTTTTGGGAGACCATTTAACCATTTTTTCCTAAATGATCTCTTTAATTCCATCAGAGTGGAGAATCTGTTGAAGGAATTAGGTCCTTCCGAGCTTCTCGAACCCAAAGTAATCTGTGCAGGAGAAGATTTCTCCTTCCTCTTTTCTGCAAGAAAGGCAAGTGTTACTGTAGGGGGTCCACTAAAGACTAGTGGTCTTTTCCCTCTGGTATCCTGACTGTTAGAGCTTTATGTGTGCTTTTTCTCTTTTTCTGAGAGAAGTGTTTTTACTGTTAGGCCATGTTCTTGGAATTCTGCAAAAGATCTTTCTGCAGTTTCCTTGGAATAGAACCCTTTCCATCCTTGTGGAGTATTTCTCTTTCCTACTGCTTTAAGGAGAGAACCCCAGCTGGTGTAAACTCCTCTTTTACTGCCATCATATAAAACATAGTAAGAGAAATCTTCATTCTATTGTTCTTTAAAATAGAAACATAAAGCATTTAATGCTTTAGTTTTTGTTGTTGGAGTTGAAGCTCTCCATAACGCATTTATGAGAATTTTCTGTTGAGTATTTAACTCTAGACCATAAGGAAGTCTGAAGTTTCCTTTGGCATTCTCTGTGTACTGTGGCAGCTCTTTGCCTTTACTCATCTGTATGGTGAGGTAGCTATTAGCTGAGAGAGTCTGTCTGTAGCTAGATTATCTGCTCCTTTGATGTGTTCAAAGATAACTTTGACTCCTGTGCTATTAACCTGTTCCACAAAATTAACCCATCTATTTATAGATAATCTTTTGTGGTTCAACTTATTATAGAAGTTAACTATAACTATACAGTCTGTTCTAATGGTGTATTCTTTCTTTCCATAAAGAAATATTTTGAATTTCTCTATAGAATAGAGACACGCTATTATTTCTGCATCTATTGCAGATATACTTGTTCTGTAGGTACCACTACAATACCTTGCTACTTGCTCTGCAACTCTACTTGCCTGTTTAGAGTCTTTCCATTTCAAGACTCCTCCTCATCCTTCTAAACATCCATCTATTTCAATAACCAAATAACTATTTTTGGGTGGAAGTTTTAAAGGTGGTAGATTTCTAATAATTTTCTTAATTTCTGAAATCTGTTTCCAATCATGTTTGTTGAACTTGCGTTCACCTTTCAAAGAAAGCTTATTATAAAATGGCCTTACTAAGCTTCCTAGGCTAGGTATGTAATTTCTAGCATAATTTAATATTCCTAGAAATTGCTGTAACCCTTTTAGGGTTTCTAATTCACTGTCAGGAAAGTCAATAACCTTCTTAATAATATGAGGTTGTAGTTTAATATTTCCTTCTCCTATCTCAAGACCTAAGAATTCTATATGATTTACTCCTATTTTCATCTTAGTCTTTGATAAGATCAAACCTTGTTGTTGTACTTCATTGAAGAAAATCTTCAAATGTCGTACATGGTCTTTGATGTTCTCTGAAAAAATCAGAATATCATCGATATAGACACAAATAAAATCTGTGTATTTCAGAAAAATGTCATCCATTTTCCTTTGAAATACTGACGGTGCATTCTTTAATCCGAAAGGCATCACTAACCATTCATAGTGGCCTAAAGGACAAATGAACGCCGTCCATTTCAATGCTGTCTTGATCCATCAGGATTTGATGAAATCCTGATTTCAAGTCAAATTTGCTGTAGATCTTTTTATCTTTGATCTTTAGAAGCAGCAGATCAATACTTGGGAGAGTATACTGGTCTTTATACGTATTGTCATTCAGTCTTTTGTAATTATAAACCATTCTGCTTTTCCCCCGAACTTGCTCAGAATGTTTGTTGACAATAAAGGCTGTAGTGCGATGTCTGCTTCTGGAAGGACAAATAACTCCAAGCTTTAGCAATTCTTCAATATGCATTTTATAATCTTGCATCAGATGTGGAGCTAGTATAATTGGCTTATCCTGTATTGTTAAATCAGGGTTAATAATCTCAAGTTTGCATCAAACCTGATTTTTCTTCCAATGTTTAACAGGATCTGTTCCAATAAATTGAAGTTCTTCCAGCTTCTTGAGAAGAGGAGTTATTTCCTTTTCATAATCTGTTAATATTCCTATATTATAAGAAAGAAGATTATTTACTTCAAGAGTATCATGTTCAATTTCTGTTTGGAAGAGTTTTTCTTCCACAAACATTAGATCTGTTCTTTCTACCGCAGCTCCAATAATAACTATTGGAGTTGTTTGTATAATATCTAGTTTTCTGTAGAAGGTAATAACACCTTGGTAGATGTCTACACCTCCTTTGAATGAATTAATAAAATTCATCCCAAGTATAAATTCAATGTTATCTGTAATAGGAGGAATAACATATGTTAAAGGTAAAGGGTATCTTTCTCTATTAAGAATAATAGTTGCTGGTTTTACCCTTTTATTGGCTAATTCCTCACTATTTAACCCTATTAATGATACTGGGTTTTCCATTTTCTCTAAACACTGTTGAGGCAAAACCCCTGATACTACACTACATTTTGTAGCACATGTATCTAAAATAGTTCTGAGAGGAAATTGTTTTCCCTCGATCTCAAGGATCACAATAAAATTCAGTAAATTGTTTACGACTGAAGCTCTCTGTGAATTAACCATTTCTGGTAATTCTGCTACCATTACTCTATCAGAGATATGGAGATTATCTATCTATGTGGCTAACGCCTTAGCTTCTAAAGAGCTAATTCTAGTCTGTAGATATTTGTTTTCAACTTCAATATCTACAATGTGTTGTGCCTGCTCATGAATTAAGGTTCTGTAGTTTGTTAGAGTTCTTGGTAGAGGTTCTGGACCTAATGGAACTTCTACCCCTAACTTTATTTTAGCACAAACAGAACATAATAATAATGAGCATAGTGTGCACCTGGTGCTATTGCTCTTCGCCGGCTTTATGCGATAGAAATAGCAATTGTTGAGATTATATGCAATCTCTACATAATGCTCCCAGGCATGGGTACAGTTTTCTTGTGCTGGTAAGAGCTTTTTTATGGCTCTTTCAAGATTCCATTCATAGAATTTTGTTGATTTCATCATAAAAATGAAATCTGACCTATCTCGCTGATCTTGCTCATCATCTGAAAAAGAACAGATATCTGAGTCATCTGGGCTTTCATTGTCTTCCAAGCTAACAACGTCCCATTGATCATCTAGGTCTAGATCTTCATAGATCATTAGTCTATCCTTGTTGACCTTGCTATCTCTACATTCTTTTGCAAAATGGCCTTCTTCACCACACATATAGCACTTGCATTTTGATGGTCTATTCATCTTCTTATCAAAGCGAAATTTTCTGACCTGGTTTGGCTTTGCATTCTTCCCATAATATCTCCTTGACTTATGAAGTTGCTTCTTTGGCTTTCTACTTCTTGAGAATTGTCCAGGAACTTCAATGTTTTTACAGAAGGAGAAATCCTTCGCTTGCCTTGCCATTTCATTGGCTCTACATAGGTCCTGTAAGACTTTGTAAGTAAAGTCTATTCGGGGTGCTATTTCTATTTGGAAATTAGGGTATTTTGCATCCCATAATTCCTATAACTTAGTGTTAAATGGAGGAGGTAACTTCCTGAAATACTTTGCACTAAGTTCTGCATTCTGCATTTAAAAATGCTTCTCCTGTTTTTCCAGCCAAAGCTAGAAAAGTATTGGAGTAATTTTCAATGTCTGCCATATTGGAGATTGTTAACCTCTCAATATTTTCTCTGGCCTTATTTTGCATTTCAGTTTGGCCACGATATTCATCATATCCTAAAATAATGTCTAATTTGGGTAGTGATGTTGACCGTATCATCAGCACTGTTAATTAACTGTTGAAAACTGTCAGGAAAGGCTTGTCGCCAGTTTTGGAAATATAATTTAGCAGTTTCTCCTAGAAGGTTTTCTACATACATAACCTTCTCAATATTATCTACAAATTGTTTGGTGGACATATGGGTAATAGTGTTACTTTCCCACCTTCATATAGTATCTTCCCATGACGCTATATTTGAGATAACTAACATAGAACCACTGTTGACATTTGCAGAAGGCAATGTCAGAATTCTATCAGGTAAATAAAGTCTAGCACTTGTACTTGATCTAGTAGGCATAATATCTATAGGAGGTTGTTGCCTAACTGTCTGTACTTGCATTAGTGCTGGACTAAATGAAGGAACCCATGTAACTCTAGTTGGAGGAAAGGATGAAGAACTTGGTTCATTACTAGATTGGGCTTCGTTCATTAATAACCTTTCTAATAAAAGCTGTTGATATTCTAATTCAAGATCATTAAAAATGTTTCCGTCTATTATTTGTTCAATAATAGGACAGAAGTCATTTTTTGTATTAATACTGTTGAGATCAAAGATCTCATATTCTTCTCCCTCTATTTCATCAAATATAGAAAGAGAATTTATAAGAGGATCAAGTTCTGTTGACTCACCTGTAATAGCAATTATATCTTCAACAAAACAAGAACTTTCTGTTTCATCTATGCAGGAATAGAAGTCATCTTCATCATCATTAGCTGAAATTTGGATTTGTTGGTGGGTAGTTTCCACCACGCTTCGTTTGCATTCTGATGTTGAATATGCTTCTGGACAATAATATCTGTTAGGATCAAAGATTCGGAGAAGACGATCTTCCTCAGAAGTATAAAAATCTGGTTCTGCTCGTTCAATGTTTAATGGTTTTTCAACCGAGCAGACATATTCCCATTCAAGATCAAAAATCTCTTCTTAGGTCCATCGAGAATATTCATCTAGTATAGTGAATACTGTGTCTCTAACGTCCTGTTCAAACTCCTCTTCTAATTCATCTGGATTTCTTGTTTTAACCGAGCAGCCATATTCCCATTTCATAAGCTTATTTTGGGTATGTTTTAATTTTCTTTTTCTAGATGTTCAAGGGAGATTTTATTTGTGGTTTTCGTTAGTTAGTAGCTAAGGGGTAATCTACGGAGAGATCCCTGGTTACAAAACTAATGTAATTAGAAAGAAGCTGCAATAGTAGCAGTTATTCTTTCAGTTTTCCGTTTGATTTCGACAGTTGTTGTTTCTGAGGAAAGCTACGGTGAGTCCTCTAAAACAAAAACTCGGTTTTCATAAGATCTGCTTAAAGAACATTCATTTCTTTATAAGTCCTGAGACTGAGTAATTATACAAAGAGGAACATCTCAAGAATTGAAAAGCATCCTCTGGGTTATAGAAGAAGTACGCGGAGCGGAAAATTTGCGCCCAAAAGGTTAGTAAGTGCGTAAGGCGGTAATTCTGAAGATTCAGATGAGAAATGTCCCTAGTGAAAAATCTCAAGAAATATGACTAAATGAACTCTTTTAAAAGGATTTTATGGTATATTGTCTTTTACTTCTTAGCAGCAATATATTATATTTTTGCTTGTTTGCATAATACTATAATAGATATAACGGATTTTTCGTATAAAGTTTTTAAAAACCTTCGAACTTGGTTAAACAAGTTGAAGAGAGTTTTGGATGAAGGCTTATAGTTTCAAAAACGCCCCTTTGAGTGGCACTATTTTGTGGTCCTAGACCGGGAAAACACGAGCCTAATCAGATAAGTATGTCAAAACCCCTTGAATATTTAGATCTAGAATTAAAGCATGTTCAAGATAAACTTACCTTAGATAATTATCATTACTATTGCTTTGCAGAAGGTGAAGGTCATAAACATAGATTTCATACTGAAAATCAACAACTTAATTTGCTCTGTGACAGTAGTTACTGCATACTGAATAATATACATGCTTGTAGACAATTTGCTTATAGTATTACTGATAAGTTTCTTAATTTAAGTATTAAGAAAAACAAAAAATTAGTTGAAATAGACGAAAAGCTTGAATATATCAAGCAACAGAGAGACCTCAGGCATATTAAACAGTTGCCAACAAGAAAAGACATTAAAAATCTTCTCACAGTAATTAATCAAGAACCTAAGAAAGTAGAACAGGAAATTGTTCTTCTTATTAGAAATCTTGAAGACAAAGTTCAAAGGCTGGAGACTACGGTTTCTAAGCTCACTGAATTAGTCAACAGATTGTTATGAGTAAGGACGACCCAGAGTTATTAAAAGTCCAACAGATTATTGATAACTCCTTGTATTCACCTTTTGTTGGGTTTTCAGGAAATTCATATCAGGCTTTAGGAGCCAAACAGAATAACACTATTATCGAGCTTTTGTTATCATTACACAAAAAGCTAGATATATTTCTCACAAGAGAAAAACAGAATAAGCTTGAAAGTACTATAGACGATCTTAGTAATAAGATCAAGAACCTCAATTTAGGGGTAAGTACTGAAGAAAAGCCTATTGTTAAGGCTAGTTCTAAAGGGATCTACGTCTGGAAAGACCCCAAAGAACAATTAGAAGAGTATAAAAGATCTTTACATAGCAGAAAATCAATAGTTTCACTCCAAAATTACCATCTAAGGATATTATTAGAAATTATAAAGGAAACCCGTTTAGAAGGTTTCACAAAAACCAGACAAAAATAAAGTTGTTATAGAAAGATTGATAAATCCTCTAGAACAACTAGAGCTGAGTAGGAACAAAAAGGCTGACTTAGTTCCAGCAGAAATTCTTTATCAGCATGGCTTTTAGGAAAGAACTCCTAAAGTATATCAACACAGGAGTGAAGAGATTATCTCTTGCTGTTCCAACAACCAACAGATTAAACTCAACTTCCTTTCAGGAGAATCTCAAAAAGCTCTTGACAAACAGTAATACCCAATAATCCATATAGGATTAGTAATGATTGGAATACATTCATTACACAGACTCAGTTATGGTTCCAAAGTTTTGATAGCTTTAGCTGATTCTTCGGATTCAGTTCCAGAAAAAGCTATCATAGGAACAATAGAAGTAGACTTAACTAAGGGCATGAACTCTGTTATTTGGCACCTAATATGTCTATGACCATACAGGATTTTTGCAAATATTTCCAATTGTTTATTAAAACAAAGGGATATGACACTATGGTGTCAAACAGGAAAAATTTATTAATTTCCAAAGCCCTTGTAGGCAGGCTAGGAAATTCATCCTCAACTGCGTACAAAATGTCTATTGATAATGTTTTAGTTCATCTTGAAACGAAAGGCATTAAGGCGCTTGAAGGAAAAGCTTTTTCATCTGACCAATTTGATGGTGAAGAATGGAGCATTGATCTAACTCCACAAATAAGAGCTCCAAAATAAATTACATATTGGCCAGCTGCTAATAAGCACACAACTTCATTCAGGTTCTCAAATTACAAAGCCTCATCTTCAAGAAATCCAGATGAATTTGAAGAAGAGTCTGAACAGGACATTAGAGACATAGTATTCACTATACTAGATGAATATTCTCTATGGACCCAAGAAGAGATTTTATTATCTTGAATAGGGAATATGGCTGCTCGGTTGAAAAGCCATTAAACATTGAACGAGCAGAACCAGATTTTTATACTTCTAAGGAAGATCGTCTTCTCCGAATCTTTGATCCTCACAGATATTATTGTCCAGAAGCATATTCAACATCAGAATGCGAACGAAGCGTGGTGGAAACTACCCACCAACAAATCCAAATTTCAGCTAATGATGATGAAGATGACTTCTATTCCTGCATAGATAAAACAGAAAGTTCTTGTTTTGTTGAAGATATAATTGCTATTACAGGTGAGTCAACAGAACCTGATCCTCTTATAAATTCTCTTCCTATATTTGATGAAATAGAGGGAGAAGAATATGAGATCCTTGATCTCAACAGTATTAATACAAAAAATGAGTTCTGTCCTATTATTGAACAAATAATAGACGGAAACATTTTTAATGATCTTGAATTAGAAGATCAACAGCTTTTATCAGAAAGGTTATTAATGAACGAAGCCCAATCTAGTAATGAGCCAAGTTCTTCATCCTTTCCTCCTACTAGAGTTACAGGGGTTCCTTCATTTAGTCCCAGCACCAATGCAAGTACAGACAGTTAGGCAAGAACCTCCTATAGATATTATGCCTAATAGATCAAGTACAAGTTCTAGACTTTATTTACCTGATAGAATTCCGACATTGCCTTCTGCAAATGCCAACAGTGGTTCTATGTTAGTTATCCCAAATATAGCGTCATGGAAAGATACTATACGAAGGTGGGAAAGTAACACTATTACCCATATGTCCACCAAACAGTTTGTAGATAATACTGAGAAGGTTATGTATGTAGAAAACCTTCTAGGAGAAACTGCTAAATTATATTTTCAAAACTGACGACAAGCCTTTCCTGACAGCTTTCCAACAGTTAATTAATAGTGCCGATGATACGGTCAACATCACTACCCAAATTAGACAAATTATTTTAGAATATGATGAATATCGTGGCCAAACTGGAATGCAAAATAAGGCCAGAGAAAATATTGAGAGGTTAACAATCTCCAATATGGCAGACATTGAAAATTACTCCAATACTTTTCTAGCTTTGGCTGGAAAAATAGGAAAAACATTTTTAAATGCAGAACTTAGTGCAAAGTATTTCAGGAAGTTACCTACTCTATTTAACACTAAGTTACAGGAATTATGGGATGCAAAATACCCTAATTTCCAAATAGGAATAGCACCCCGAATAGACTTTACTTACAAAGTCTTACAGGACCTATACAGAGCCAATGAAATGGCAAGGCAAGCGAAGGATTTCTCCTTCTGTAAAAACATTGAAGATATTGTGCCCGTCCATGACGTGAATTATCCATATTTGTTAAAAAAATTAACAGATAAAAATTAAAACTAAATTGTTTGTAGATATTTTGATAGAAAGCAAGGAGAAGTTCATTATTATATAATTATGAAGTTCTGTAAGGGTATGCATGTAAAAACAAGAAAAAGGGGAAAAAAAACATAATAATTAACTATTTTTCATCCGTGTATAAAGGAATGCGAATTATGCTATCTTCATGATATCTTTATAATACTTCAATAATTGTACCCATATAATTCACTAATTTCGTCACTAATCCACTGATTAAACAACATAATTAGTACGCGAGCATTTGCCACTTTGCATCTATGAACAATTATCGATACTTAATAAAAAGTTCGACAAAAATCAACAAACCTAACTTCTTCATATACTCTTTCTATGCTTTGCTTGGATGATGTTTTTATTGAGATACAATTATCGATACAAAGATACAATAAACTCATTAGTTATAATCATAACAACATCCAAACACAGCATTATATCCAGCTAAACAAGATCAAAGTGTGAAGAAACTCTGTATTGTTTGAAATGCCAAGGTTTTTCGTAAGTCGAAAATGAGATGATAAAGATTAAAGAAGCACAGATATTTTCATGGACCATGCCTCTATATATATATAACATTTATATTATTTGTCCACTACACTGGATGATACTATAAATGCACAAAATACGACGATGATTTATATTAACGGAATAAAAATGCCGGTCTTTTTTCTGAGTGAGGTCTTTTAACATGCCAAAGCTAGTGTCAGCTACTGACAGAATACAAGGAAAGTGACATAGCAAAAACAGGTGGAAAAAATACAAGTAAAGATTTAACTGGTTAGAGCTTAACCTCCACATCGACTCCGGCTGGGAGGTCGAGTTGCATTAGCGAGTCGATTGTCTGGGCTGTTGGATGCAAAATATCAATCAAGCGCTGATGTGTTCGGATTTCAAAGTGGAACCGCGCATCCTTGTGGACGTGAGGTGACTTGAGGACGCAGTATACCCTCCTCTTGGTTGGCAATGGCACAGGGCCCATGGTTTTGGCGTTGGTGGTCCGAGCAGCATCCATGATCTGTTTGCATGAGTCCTCGATCAGGGGTACCCAGTACAACCTCAGCTTTATCCTAATCTTTTGCTTCGGGGCCAGCTGGTAAGATGACACCATAATCAATTGTTGAACTAGAGAATAAATAAAAGACAACTTGTATCGTAAAGGATTATCTTATTCTCTCAAGTACTGTGGCAAACGGAAAATGCATTCCTGACCAAAACAACTATAAACATTTTTTATGTTGATTGGTTCTCGTTGGTGCAGCTAATATCTAGTAGCAGATGCATAAAGTCCGAACTGGGACAGGGAAAGGATCAGGTAACTGTTGTTCTAATTTGTTCTGAACTTGCCTTCTCAGTACTGATTGACTACTCAATTGTGAATCCAAAGATAAAGAACAAGTAAAGGCAGATTCTTGAAACGGATAATCATGTATGTAAACAAGCAATGAATAATGACTTCATAAATCAGGCAGGTGAATATGCAGTATTAAGTGTTTATCACTGAAATCTGGCAGATAAATAGCACAATGCTCTTTATTTGGAGTTCCTTTCATACAAATACATACAAGCTCATTATAAACTCCACATAATGCATGTTGTTCTTACACAGGCATGTTACACAAAAGGCAATTGAAATAACAATATAAATAGCTGGTTCCAACTGTAGCATGTCTGTGATTAATGTAAATCAAGCCTTTCACAGGGAAAAAGATTTCACACAAAGAAACTGCCACTGAAATAAAATGCATGGCAAATTCACAATTAAGTAGTGAAGAAGAAATTGCATGTGACACTTATATAGGCATGAAAGTGCAATTAACATCAAGCATGGAGAAAATTCATATTTTGATTCAAGGTGGAATAAGTTTCATTGGAAGCACGACATCATTGAGATTAAAGCTGGAGAGGCAATTATAGGTAAACGGAGAGTACATGGAGATTGTTGTGGTAGATGCAAAAGCTTCTGTTTACAGCCTTTAGCTACTCTCTTAATATTTAAAACAGGATCACATATGAGTGTTGTTTACATAAGCAGAGATCCAAACAAATGGTCCACATTCAATTGTTTCCATTTTAATGAGCAAAACAGAAGTTTAATTAGAGGTGTTGAGACATGGTCATGAGTGTTGTCCAAGGGATAGAGATCTTAAATACAGGGAATACTGCTCCCAAAATAACAGGGAACAAAGTCAACAAACCCTTGGTTCTATTAGACATGCTCAGCATAAAGGAACCTCTGATTTATTGAACATGGACATTAGCTTAAGAGCTCCCTGAAATAACATTACTCATACCATTTATACAGTAATAAACAGTGGAAGGTGCATTATACATAAGCAACTGACAGTGAGAATATACATAGAGAAGTGCAAGATGCACATTATGCTATTAAGACCACAAATATCAAGAATGTGTTCCATTCCAAAGGATTCTGAATTATAGCAGAATACTGTTACTAAGGGATGGAATAATTCTAGTAGTATACTGTTAATAAGGAGTGGAATTTCACTTGTAATATTCTTTAGCAGCACAATAGGAAGCATATAGTCAAGTGATCAAATATACTTAGATTCAGCACCAACATATTTATCTACATACATATTTAAGCAAGTCTTATTGTCAAATGGTGAACAAAACCTGCTCCTTCAATATGGTCCCAACTTATAGAATGCCAATTAAAATTTGTGCAACCTTTCAAGCTAGTATTTCTCAAGTTTACATGTACACCATCAAAATGAGTACATTTGCAGTTTCTAAAATATTATTCAATGATAATGGGTAGACAGGGGAAGGTCGGGTGTTGTTCACAGTGGGTTCAGATTGAGTGAAATGAGTATTCTAGACGATATTAGTTAGTCACAGAGAATTTGCTTTCAAAATTATAATCATCCTCATTTATATCACAAATCAGTAGTACTATTTACACGCAGGAGCTTTCAATGACTCAGTGCTGGCTAGACATGAAATGACAGAAATTGTGGATGTAAATATGACCAACGTGCTACAGTCCCAGGAGTACTCGGACATGAAGCTAATTCAAGAGTGAGAAAATGAATGATTACAGACTTGACATGACAAAATTCAGGGGCAGTTGATAATACTTAACATAATCATGGTAAATTAGGGCAAGAGGAGGATGATAGGATATAAGTGCCTTTACTCGTTAGCTTTTTATGAAACTTGTTCCCCACAATCAATTATGACAATACTGGTGTAAAAGAAGGGAACAAAGGGCCATCACTTCAAACCACATGTAATTATAAAAATTACACATTAAGTTGTTCGAGAAACAATATAAACCACGAGTAGACTAGTATTAAAATAAAAGACAATAAGAATCCCAAATAATCACTAGTTGAAAAAAAAAAACCCCGTTGGTGCTTTGAAGCCTTTGCTATCAATTAACATGGATAAAGCACTCTCCTATTGAGAAATAGCGCCCTAGAATGAAACTAAGCAGCATCATTAACAAAGCCAATTTAGTAACTAAAAATAAGCATTCAATTTCAAGATCAAAGGAATTCTTTTGGAAAATGGGAAACGAGATCCAAGCTGAAAGGCAACTCCTTCCATGTGGTTGCTAAAAAGTCGTTGAAGTTCAAACAGACATCTAAAATAAACCACAGCCAGAAAACATGTTTCAGAGAAGAAAAAGTGGCATACCTTAGTAAAAGCCTGAAACTAAAGCAAAACCAACAAAAAAGGGCAATCTTGATCCACAACAGAAGCTAAAGTATGCATGACATTCTCCATACAAACTGAATTCGGCCGCAAGGCAAGGCTAATATAAAGAAGTGGTATAATGCTATAGTAAAACACCGCAAAAATACTCACAAGCTCAAATTTACAGATAAATAGAAGAAAAGAAACATCAGACTACTACTTACAGAGATTTTTCCTAAATGTGATAAAGAACATACAACTACTTTAGCAGAGCTGAAGTTGCAAATGGCATTTGGTAAAAGAAAAAAAAAGGGAAAATTGCAACAAAAATTCACTAAATTACTTAAATAAACACAGTGAATCAACATTAATAAACTAGAAAGAGCACAAAAACAGAAAATGGAATTTTGAAAAAGTAGAATCACGCATCGTTCTCAAAGTAACAAGCAATTAGGACAAAAATTCATCCTGAAACAAAGTAATAATCTTTGGCATTCTTCTAAACTCTGCCGGTTGTCCGAGAAGGTGAGAATGTCTTCTTTTCCCTCACTTTGATCATCCTTGAAGAGAGAGTAACAATTCATATTTATATGCAGATTTATTATGGAGAGTTTTTGTGGAATTGCAAGATACAACGGGGAGGGACGAGTGCTAGTGTTCACGGCACAAACTTCTTGGGATTCAATCTTAGCGGAGATATGTGAGCACTGGGGGCTTGATGTTTCCCGTGTGCGGGTGAAGTTTATCACACCAGATGGCCATAAAACGATTTGTCCAATAGAAAATGAGGTTGACTTCCAGTGCATGTGTCATGTGTATTCCCTCTTCAAATGTGCTGTAGTCAATTTCGTGGTTGAGACAGATTATGTGACATTGTCGCATCATAGTCAAAACAAATTCTTGTTATTGTAAAGTTCTTATCTTTTAGCTTGACCCTTATAATCATATATTTTTGTTTAATTATTATAGTTTACGGTTAAGTATTATAGTATTCGTTTAATTATTATCGTTTTGGCATAAGTTTTCTATTTTCCATTTAAACATATAAGTTCCCGTTTAAAAGAAAAGAAGTTTTGCTTTGTTATCGTTCCCACCCTGTATTCCGTTTAAAAATGTATGTTTCCGCTTAATTATTTTTGTTTCCTCTTAACGTAATGGGTTTCTGTTTAACATATTCTATTGACGTTTAAATGTATATGTTTTCGTGTAATAATTTTTTTTTTCTAATTAACTAACTGATTTCTCTCTCGTAAACTGAAGTGTTGGCAGGAATTCTGATTCTGCCAGCGCACCTGTGCCATCTCATGTCGACACAGACGCTGCGGCAACCTTTCTGTCCTCTTCAGGTCAATCCGAAGGGTTGTTGTTGGATATCGGACAACGTTTTGTAGACGTTGAACATTTCAGAGACATACTTCAGAATTTTACAATCAAGCGGAACTTTGACTTCAAATTCATAAAGAATGAAAAACACAGGGAGACTGTACATTGCTCGGCCGGTGGTTATGAGTGGCGCCTTCATACAGCAAAGGAATATAATAAAAGTACTTTCAGAATCAAGACAATGCACACGTCACACACTTGCGGTGGTGGAATTGGCTCGGTGTCACATCCGAAAACGTCTAAAAAATGGGTAAGCGCACGAGTCATTTAGAAGCTTAAAGATCAGTCGTTGTACAGGCCCATCGACATTCAGAAGGACATATTACGGGAACATGGTGTCAACATTCCATACAAGCAAGCTTGGTTGGGTAAAGAGTGCGCCCGGGTGACCCTCGACGGCAATGACGTCTCCAGCTACGATTTGTTGCTCTGGTACGTGGATAAGGTGGCTGAGACAAATCCCGGCAGCATTGCGATTGTCGAAAGAGACGGTAAGCGTTTTAAACGTGCATTCTTTTCGTTTCGTGCGTGTATCATGGGATTCAAGCGGGGTTGCAGCCCGCTACTATTTTTCGATGACACCCACCTTCTTGGAAAATATCGCGGTACGCTACTGGGCGCCACATGTAAAGATGGAAACAATGGTTTTTTCCACGTGGCCTTCGGTATTGTCGACAACGAGACAGATACGAATTGGACGTGGTTCATTTCTAAGTTAGGTGATGCGTTATACGATTACGGAGATTATCAAGAGATCATTACATTTGTCTCGGATAGGTCTAAGGGGCATTGTGAACGCCATTGCAAGGGTCTTCCCTTCTTCCCCGCAAGCATACTGCCTTCGACACTTAGAGGCTAATTTTATGAAAGCCAATGCCAAACTTGGGAAGACATTGAAGGAGGACTGCTGGTCCATATGCTTTCGTATTACGTGGGCATCAACGTCTAAAGAATTTGATGATACGGTCAGTGAACTGCAGGCCACATCACAAGAAGCGTATCGCTGGTTGTTTGAGAAGTCAGATATGTCACATTGGTGTAATTATTTGTTCCAAGGTGAACGTTGGGGCGAGATGTATTCAAACGTCGCAGAGTCCTTCAATGCGTGGATCAAAGAAGCTTGCCATTTACCGGTGACGAAAATGGTCGACTCCATACGTTATTTGAATATTCGATTTTGCTTTATGTTGAAGTATACTTGTTTCACTTTAGAAATTACTTTTCCCATTTAACTATACATGTTTCCGTTTAACTTTTATTGTTTCTCTTTAACTATATCTTTTTTCGTTTAACTATATCTATTTATGTTTAATTATCATGTTCTTCGTTTAATATAGTTTGTTACTGTGTAACTATCTTTGTTTATGTTTAAATATCTTGTTTCGCCTAGTTTGACAAGCAGTTATAATGTGTAATTATACAGCTTCAAATTAATGGGCAATGTTATGCACCTGTCGCGAGTAAGCAAACAAATGGGAGACCTATTTATGCCCCGATATACATAAGAAGGTAGAGGAGCTTGTTTCAGGAAGCCGAAATCTTTATGTTGGTCATTGTGTCGATGATCGTTATAAAGTCATTGACCACTGCAGCAACTCCGTATATCTATCGGTTAGAACATGCTTATGTCGCATTTGGCAAATTTATGGTATCCCGTGCACACACGCTTCCGCTGCAATAATGCAGACAGACACCAACGTTCATCAATTTATTAGCGGCTACTTCACCGTCGATACGTACAAATTAGCGTATAGGGAAGCTATTTTCCCCATACCAGAAGATGACAAGCCTACAGACGACAATCGAGAACTCCAGTTGTGTCCGCCTGTAACGAGAAAGCAACCCGAGTGTCCGAGACGAAAGAGGATCAAGTTGCAAGCGTCCGAGGTCTGCGAATTACGGTGCAGTCGCTGCCACGCGTCTGGTCATAATCGTAGGTCTTGAAATGAAACTGTCGCCGACTAGCCATTGTAAATAAACACCTACTTTAACAAAAACAAACTTATTTACGTTTCCATGTTTTATATTTAAACACAAACGGTTATATGTAAACATAAACATCTTTATGTAAAGAGTACAAATATATATTACACGGAAACTTGTATGTTCAAAGGGAAACATTTATGTTTAAAGGATAACATAAAGTGTTAAACAGAAACAGCGCAATAGTTAAATTGACAGGAACTCATCTGTTTAGAGACATTTAAAACATAAACGCTATTTATTAAGTGGAACCCAAAATATTTCAACAAAAAGCGCAACGCGTAATTGGAAACATCATTGATTAAACGACAATCCTATTAATTACACCTAATTATAACCCTAACCGAGAAATATTAATCGAAAGTCATACATTGATATTTCGAAAGCCTAGTTGTCTGTTCAAAATTGATCGACCCTTCAAATTCTCATTCAAAGACAATTAATGTATATCCAGAATTGAAGAAGGCAAGCCAATTCGAGTCGGTTCAAATTTGATCGACCCTTCAGATTCCTGACTATTTATCTGCATACCATTCCTTGAGAGAAACTGAAATCCATAACCTTAAAAAAACTCATTCCTTCCAGCGTGAAATAGAAGTGCTCCTCAAATTCCTTGCAAGGTTTGAGGAGCACTTCGATTGGAATCATTTCAAGCTTGAAGTATGGCTCGGAGTGTTTAGGCTAGAGAGTTACGGTTGAGTGGACATCTGATCTCCCAGGGGATCCGTCTTGGATGCATCCATTCCCAGTGTAATAGTTAGAACCTTGGAAGTCAGAGGCATCGCTGGAGGTTGTTCAACTTGTAAAACATGAATTTATTTTCGAAGATGAGCAATCCCATGCTATGACTCTGATTTCCAAGATTCCAACGTTTACACTGCAAATGGATGCATCTAAGACGGATCCCCTGGGCAATCAGATGTCCCATCAATTATTTTGGATGTCCTGAGAGATCAGATGGATCCCTTGGGCGATCAGCTGCCCTATCAAGAACCCTTCAACAGTCCAAGATGAAGCTATTTGAAGACGAAGATGAAGCTGCGTAATACTGTGACCTTGTAGAAGATGGAGTACAAGGCTGCAAAGGCCTTCACCGCAAATCGAACATCCGAGGTCCACCCGTTAGGGTGTAAATGTTGCCGAGTTGGTATTGTAAATACACACTTATTTAACCAAATGTAAACCTGTTTACGTTTCGTTGGTTGATATGTAATCAGTTATTCTTGTATTTACAATAACCATGTTAATTTCAAGGGTAAAACTGCTTCTTCATTGGAGACTTTGTATTTTAAAATGAAACAGTTAAACTTAATCAGAAACTGTTACGGTTAAAGGACAACATAGATTGTTAAACAGAAACAATGGCTTTTACGTGTAAGTGGCTGCTTGTTACACAGAGGCATTAAACTACGAAAGTTGTGTATTAACCATGAAAGTTATTTACGCATGGGCATTCACTGTGACAGATAACCTATGAAAGTTAAACAGAGACTTCGTTATTTAACAAGGACGACTACTTTTTAAAATGAAACGTTATCGTTTACAGGAAAAACCTTAAACGTAAATAGAAACTATATGTATTAAACGGAAACATGATTGTTTATACGAAGACATTAATAATTAAACGAAAAATGTATTTATTAGATGGAGACGACATTGCTTACATAGAAAATGAAATTGATTAAACAGAAAACTCAAATTAAGGGGGAAGCATACATCATAAACAGCCAAGCATCATAAACACTATCACATAAACATCATAAACAATATCACATGTGATCATGTATTTCCAATCCCATTTAATGTATTTCCAAAGCTGAGTTCTCCACTTCTCCGTTGAAAATTGCTCGACCTTTCAAATTCTCATTCAAAGACAATTAATGTATATCCAGAATTCAAGAAGGTAAGCCAATTCGAATCGGTGCAAATTTGATCGACCCTTCAGATCCCCGACTAAGTCGATCGACCCTTTAAATTAGCTTAGAGTGTTTAGGTTATAGAGTGACTGTAACAAATGATCGGACATCTAATTGCCCAGGGGATCCATCTTGGCTACTTCGATTGGCAGTGTAATTATGGGAACCTTGGAAATCAGAAGCATACCTGGTGGTTGTTCAACTTGTAAACCATGAATTTGGTTTGCAGGTTGAACAACCACCAGCGATTGCTCTGATTTCCAAGATTCCGACGATTACACTGCTGGTCGAAGTAGCCAAGACGAATCCCCTGGGTGATCTGCTGCCCCATCAAAAACCCTTCAACACTCGAACATGTAGCTATTTAAAGGCGAAGATGAAGCTGTGCAATACTGTGACCTTGTAGAAGGTGGAGTACAAGGCTGTGAAGGCCTTCACCGCAAATCGAACGTCCGAGGTCCTCCCGTTAGGGTGCAAATGTTGCCGAGTTGGTATTGTAATACACACTTGTTTAACTAAATGTAAACCTGTTTACGTTTCGTTGGTTGATATGTAATCAGTTATTCTCGTATTTACAATAAACATGTTAATTTCAAGGGTAAAACTGCTTCTTAATTGGAGACTTTGTATTTTAAAATGAAACAATTAAACTTAAACAGAAATTGTTAATGTTAAAGGACAACATAGATTGTTAAACAGAAACATAGACTGTTAAACATAGGCATTACACTACGAAAGTTCTGTAATAACCCTGATGCATTCATTTCGAACGGAGATAATAAATTGTATAAAGATATTAAACGAAGACAAGTCAATCCTTATTTACTTACCACGGGATTTCATTAAACAGAGACTTCGTATTTAAACAGGAACACTGATTGTTAAAACAAAACAATAAAGTTTAAACGAAAACACTTAAACTTAACGTCAAAAAGGAACAGTTAAATAGTAACTGCGTTCTTTAAACAGAAACCACATTATTTCAATAGAGACGTCAATAATTAAACAGGAAATGTATTTATCAAACGGGGACGACATTTATTACATAACAACTAATTTGAGTAAATGGAAAACTCAAAATAAAGGGGAAACATACATCATAAACACTCGAACATCAAAAACACTATCAGTCATACATCATAAACACTATCATATGCGATCATGTATTTCCAAAGCCTAGTTCTCCACTTCTCCATAATTCAATAATCCAAGCCAACTTGATTGATCCTTCGAATTCTCATCCATGCTTGTGAACCCTTTAAATTGGCTTCGAAGGTGGCCATGCCCCTTCAGTATTTTGGCAGAGTATTTGCAAAGTGATTAGATTATAAAGTTACCAAAACACTTGAAGGGGCATCTGATTGCGCTGGACATCAATGGGATACATCCATCCCCAGTATAATTGTTGGACCTTCGAAATCAGAGGTATCGCACGTGGTTGTTCAACTTGTAAAACATGAATTTGGTTTGCAAGTTGAACAACCACTAGCGATACCTCTGTTTTTGCGGATTCCAACGATTATACTGGGGATGAATGTATCACATGGATGTCCTGGATGATCAAATGTCTCATCAAATGGTTTGGTAACTTTACGTTGAAGAGGTTTGAATACGAAGATGAAGCGGCGAAAATACTATGACCTTGTACAAGGTGGAGTACAAGGCTGCCAAGGCATTTAAGAAATCGAACGTCGCAGTCGACACTTCCTGGCAGAAGCGTATATCTTCTAATGAAACTGTCACCGAGTAGGCATTGTAAATACTCACCTGTTAAACAAAAACAAACTTGTGTACGTCCCCATGTTTGAAATGTAATCATAAACCATCGTGTTCCTCAATAAACATGTTACTTTCAACAGTAAAACAGATTGTTAAATTGAGACTTTACAATGTAAATGAAAATAGTTAATGTTAAACATATACGTTTGTATTTAAACATACACACTGATAGGTAATGATCAACATCCATAGTTAAACGGGGACATCGTTATTTAAACAGACACAGTTATTATTAAAGATATACGTTGCAAATTAAACAATAACAAGTATTATTACTTCATAACATCGAGAGTTAAACGTAGACATTTCAAAACATAAACTCAAGTCAGTTTCCCACCCCCAGTAGAAGACTCGCCTTTCTCTATGATGCCAGATCGACGCCCTTCAATAAGTATGCGGGCAACATACTTTAATCTTAAATAAGGGACATCTTTTTGCGGTACCCATAGCTTTTCACCTTCAAGTATTTGCTCGATAAACCACATGACGTAGACGGCGCAGTCGACACTTCCTCGTCTCGATCGTGGGATTTTACTGTCGTGAATTAGAGGGTACAGTAGAGTCATTGCCTTGGCCAACTCCATATCCACACAATAGTCAAACAGTTTCCTCTGTTGCGATATAGAAGTTCATGTTAGTTAGCCGGTTAATAAAGTACTAGTTATCGAACTGTTTTTATTAAGGAACTGACTATTTCAAACGCGTCTGTGTTGTGCTCGTCACTCTGGCACAAAGAATAATGCCCGTATTCTTTTTATTCATTGTCAAGGACCACCACATGGAAGTGTCCATTCATAATTATCGCTATGTCAACTTTTTTCAGGTTACGCACGGCATCTCCGATCATAGCGATCGTCGTTTCACACGCGTCAGGCTGTTTCGACATAAACAGTGCCAGTGGCCGTGTTATGGAGGCGCGCTTCTTAAACGGATATGGTACTCTCTACAAGGACTTTTGAATTATGCATACGAACGCGTCCATCACATCGTCTGCCACCAATTCTTTTTCTTCAACCAGAGTGAATAGACTTCTTCGTGTGGTGCTCATACAGGCATTCCTCCAGACGACAGTACTGCGGTTAAACGATAACTGATAAACTTAAACAACACCAAACCAACTTAAATGGTCACAAAATAATTTAAATATTAAATTACACAATTAACGGATTAGAATAGTTTCTAAACGGAGACTACAATATGTAAATGGTAAAATACATATTTAAACATGAACTCAAATACTTCATACATACTTATCAATATGGCAGTTGAGGAAGATTGTTATCAACTCTTACTCGAGTATGTCGAGCCGCGAATGTCCGGGGTATTTTTTTTCTTCGGAATGAACTCATGCCATACTTCTTCGTATTGATCGTTGCCGCTATTGCCTATCGTCGATACTGCTATTGTCTCTTCGGAAGACTGCGGAGATAGACTCTTTCTTGTTTTCGTCCTTTTCACACGTCTCTTCAAACGTGACATTCTTCGAATGGCGACACCAATGACCTCGTCGTCATCAAACTCCGAGCTCATCCCACTGACGGCATCGGCAATCGCCGGGGCAACCTTCGGTGCATCTGGGCTTTTACTAGTAATGTCCACGGCGGGTACTTCATTTGTTTGTTTAGACGGAACATTCGATTCTGATCGTCCTTCCATTGTCTCAACCCGACCAACAAGCCGAGGAAACTCGGTTGCCAATATCTGGCACGCATGCAACAAACGTGCAGTGACATTGTCGCTTTGTGTCGTTGGGGCGGCTGCCGCAGTCGAGGGATCTTTTGAAGTCAAGGGGGGAGTTGGTGTCTTGCTGTTTAGGGGGGACTCCTCTGCCGCGGAGGAATGTGTGCGCGCGTTGGAGTGGTATTAGGGGAATGACATCCAGCGCGCTCGGAAAAGATTGAACTCTCATCTTGCATTCGCCGGCGGCCGGCACCAACAAAAATATCTTCATCCGCATTCTCGGTGACCAGCGCATGAAACTAACATACGTAAGTACGACAATATCAGCGAAATGACACAATTGAACAATAACATATGCTGGTAAACATATAACTAATTTAATTAATTGGTACAGAACATATGTAACTGGTAAAGGCTATAGTTAAACATAGATCTATATCATTAATTAACTGTAACGACAAAAGTTAAGTAGAATCTCGTAGATTTAAAGGATAATGACTATTATTCAAGACATTATCATGATTTGTTACCTCCTTTCCTTCGAGAGATGACAAGATGGTTTCTATCGACGCTTGCTTCCGGTATCTACTTTTCACCGTAACATAGCATCCTTGGTGTCTTGCCAAAACTCACTTTGTTTCCGCAACCAGTAAGCTCTTAAAACCAAATGTTCAGCGCGACCGAGCAATCCTTAATGAACCCCTTCTGGATCTTTTTCCCGTCACATCTTGCTTGAACTCGTGCTGCAACTTGTGGGACGTCATCCATAAGCCACTTGTGCGTTGCCTGCGCCCAAGTGTATCAGCCAATGCCAGGTTCGTTGACATAGTCAATGATCCAATTTGGAACCGAGCATGACGTGTTTGGGAAGAGGACTGTACCCATGAGATACACCATCAGGAGTTTGATAAAATTTTCTTCTTCTCCCCTCTGCCGGACAAGTTGTTCAAGAGTTCTTTTGATGGAGTCTCTGTGTCTCTCGTACGTTTTCGAAAAATACCTCTCTTCGAAAGATGTGCGCGATTTGTTCTTCTGAAAGACGACTGCGTCACCATCGCAACGCAGACCAAGGACGACGATGACATCTTTAGGCCTGAAACTCAGCAGGCTTGTCCCGATCCTGAATTTATTGTTGCCAGCATCGTACCTTTACGATAGGAAATCAAGAAGAGCCCTCTCTTGGAATATCGCTTTCAACTCAGTTAATGCTGTGAACGGTGTCGTTCGTATAAGTTCCCAGTGTCGTCCACTCATGTGAACTTTCAATTCAGCCATCGTCTCCACTACCGGTGTCAAGTGGCATCATCCATTAACTAGGTTTAACGTCATTACTTCTCCTTGGAGACAATGATTTTTGCAGTGAGAAATGAAAAATTCAAAAACGGAGAGATAATTGCCTCTTCGAAAGACCCTGATCTAAACCCTGAGTTCCTCCCAAAACGGAGCAATTATTACAGTCGTTGTTATGATAAAACCACGTCGCACTGCCACGACTTCCCATGCATAATCGTTACCAACTACCGAAGTTATTGCAAATAAATTTAGATTTCAAAAATTAAAACTTTTTTACTTCTCAATCGCTGCTTGTGACACAAAGACTTAGTTAATTAAACAAAGACATTGATATTTAAACATAAACGCATAAAATTAAACAGGAACGTTTTTAACTAAGGGGAAACACAGAGAGTTAAATGGATTAAATTGACATTTAAATGGTAACAATAAATTTTAAACAGACAGTGTGAAAGTTAAACATAAAGATTAAAATTGAAACATTAACAATACATGTCAAACGGAAAGAATGAAAGTTAAACAGAGACAATGCTGTTTACGAAGCGACTGATAAGTATACAGATAGCCGATCTTTATACTATGGAAACAATGATAATTACATGAACAAATTTCATAAGTTATTGCAAAACCATGTATGTTACAAAGTTGACATTATTATTAACGAAGAAACTATACAACATCGTCTGTCGTACTCGGGGCGCCTTTATCACTGACGGTTGCGCTCCCATCCAAAAGTATGCGTGCGGCGTACTTGAGTCGTAAGTACGGGACGTCATATTGCGGTACCCGTAGCTTTTCATCATCAAGGAGTTGCTTAATGAACCGCATCACATAGACGGAGTAGTCGTAACTTCCTCGTTTTTGCCTTGGAACGTCTCTGTCGTGAATGAAGGGGTACAAGGACGTCGCCCACTCGCCAAGTTCCATCTCGACGCAATTATTAAATAGTTTTCGGTGTAAACAAATAAAATTTCAAGTTAAGATGGACGATATTTCCTCTATAGTTAACAAGGAAACTTACCATATCGAGGGTGTCCTTGTCGTATTGGTCGCTCTGGCAGGAAGAGTAATGCATGTACTCTTGTTTTATATTGTCAAGAACGACGAAATGGAAATGGCCATTCAAAATTATCGGCATGATGACGATCTCGAGTTTATGGATATTCCACGCAGCATCGTCGACCATGCTGAGAGTATCTTCGGCTGTCTCGTTTTGTTTGGACAGGCACAGTGCAAGTAGACAGGTAATTGAAGTGCGCTTCTTAAAAGGATACGGCACTTGCTTCAGCATCTTCTGAATGATGCAGACGAAGACGTCGACGACATCGTCTGTCACCATGTCCTTATCGTCCAACAATGTGAACACATTGGCTCATGTCATCTGCAATGCATCAGTCCTCCGTACGATAGTCCTGATGTTAAATAGTAACATACTTAGTTAAACAATAACTTTCATAGTTAAGCGGAAATGGAGATGCTTAAACGCTAACTAAGGTATTTAAACGGAAAATTAAAAACATTTACATGATGACATGAATATTTAAACTGTAACTATAAATATTTACGTGATAACATAATTACTTCATACTTACGAGTCCATATTACAGTTGAGGAAGATTCTCAAGATCTCCTATTCGAATTGGTCGAGACGTGACATTCTAGCATATCTTTTCTTCTTCGGAACAAAACTCTTGTGTGCGTCTTCGACCTGTTGATTCGCAAGGAGTGTCTTCTCAAGTTGAGTGAGCGTTTTTTGGTGGCTAATGTCTACTTGGCCTTCAACAGCAGCCTCTTTATTTCTAGTAGCTGCTGCAACGTCTTTATTTAACTCCGGTAGTGCCACGGAGTCTTTATTCGGTGACAGTGCTCGTAAGCCCACAGCGTCTTTATTCGATTTCGGTGCCAATGTCGGCTCATTCGACTCCGGTAATGCCACAGAGTCTTTTATTCACTTCCGGTGCGAATGTGGGTTGGATTGTGTCTTCCTTCGACGTGCAACTGTCGTATGCCGGTGCCAGTGGCTCTAACACGGGGAGCTTACTGACAAGGGATTCAATTTTCCTGTCAACATCGCCAGCGACATCATTGCAGCCGGCGGAACCACTACTTGTGCTTTTTACAATGGCGCACTCGGAGCTAAAGTTGGCTAAACCTCTGCTATTGTTGGTTCGACAGCAGTTGGTGCTTTTATTGCCTCGACATGAGCCGACGAAGGGAGAGACATTGTTGAGTTCCTCCACGCAAGCCTCTTCCTGCTCGGGACTTTTTCGAATGCTCTCGCAAGAACGTCCTCCTTGGCAAATGCCGGGGCTTCGTCCGTAGCATCGGGGCTGCAAGAGATAGTATTGTAGTCAGTAGGCAAAGGGAGCGACGTCGTCTTGGCGTGCGAACGTGGCTCAAGAGCCTCCACGGGAGTAACAAGCCGAGGAAAATCTTACGTCATTATGTCGCACGCCACCAATAGACGTACAGTCAGGTCCTTGCCTATTGCTGTCGAGGGGGAGTGAAGGGGGGCTTGCCCGTCGGCGAGCAGTCCGTGCGTGGGAAGGGCTCCGAGAAAGTGATCGGCGTCGGATGCGCTTTGACGATATTGGCCGATCATCTCTCTTTCTCGCAAGGCGGAGCGGGATCAATATCACCTCCGTGGCCGGTGGCAGCTCCGCGACGGGTGAACCCAACAAATATTTCTTCATCCGGGTTCACGGCGACCAGTTCGGGAAACTAATAATAGTAAACAACCAATATTTTTAAACAATAAGCATATGTTTTTAAACGTTAACCAAATTATTTAAACACTAGCCAAACTGTTTAAACACGACATGCTTCATCAACTTTAACATATATACTTAAATGGTAAATACAAAACTTAAACCGGAATTACAAATGTTAAATGTTAAAGCCCTGTTTTAAACACAAAACCATATTGTTAAACGACAAAACTTAAACTTAAAGAGATTTATTACCTTTTTCCCATCCAGTGATGAAAATAAGGTTCCTGCCGACACTTGCTTCCGGTAGCTATTTTCACCGTAGCACAGGATCCTTGGGGTCTTGCCAAAATGCAACTTCTTGCCGATGCCGCTGAGCTCATAGCACCAGGTGGTCAACGCAACCGAGCAACCTTTGACGTACCCCGTGTTAGTCTTGTTCCCGGCGCATCTCGCTTGCACTCGAGCGGCCGCTTGTGGAACGTCCTCTATCAGCCACTTGTGGGTCGCTTACGCCCATACATATCGTCCCATGGCCGATAGGTCATCGACGTAGTCAACGATCCAAATAGGAACAGAGCAGGAAGTGTTTGGGAAGAGGATAGTACCCATGAGGTACACCATGAGGAGCTTTACAAAATTCTCCTTTTCCCCAATCTGGCGAACTATCTGCTCAAGTGTTATCTTAATGGAGTCTCTATTTCTCTCGTAAGATCTTGAAAAATACCTCAGCTCGAACGCCGAGTGTGTTTTCTTCTTCTTGAATACGACTGCATCTCCATCACAGCGTAAATTGAGGATGAGACCCACATCTTGAGGCCCGAAACTCACGAGGCTGGCCCCCGATCCTGAATTTGTTGCTGCGGTCATCGAACCTCTGTAGCAGAGAATCAATGAGGGGTCTCTCTTGGAGGACGACTACAATCTCGGTCAAAGCCGCGAACGGTGTCCTTCTGATGATCTCCTAGTGTCATCCAATCATGTGAACTTTCAATTTATTCAAAGTCTCGACAATCAGTGTCAAGTAGCATCGGTCGTTAACTAGGTTCACTGCCATGAACAAAAACCTACAAGAAGAACAATACATCCGTTTAGAGTCATTTATTAAACAGAAACATTATGTGTTAAATAGAAACCTAATTTGTTAACCAGAAACCACATTGGTTAAACAAGAACCTCAGTACTTAAATGGAAACCAAGATTCTTAAACGAAAACGACATTTATCAAACATAACAACCAATCTTTAAACTGATACTTTCAAACACAACTTAAAGCCATATCAAATTAAAGGGGAAACATGCATTATAAACATTACAAAACAAAATGAGTTTGCATAACCATCGAAAAATCTCCTTCACCACAACACTCTCGCTTTTGATCCTGAACACAGACAAACAAAACACCAGCAGGAAAATCTCGCTGCAAACTACAATATCATCCAATAATGAAACCATGAAAACGTACGGCCAAAAACAACATAGACAATACTTTACAAACGAAATGCCGAAAAACAACAGCCACAATGTACAAACAAAAGAAAAACCGCAATAAATTGCTGAACAGGCGATGATAGCAAGATGCCCAGGCGATGAATAGACGATGATAGGAAATAACCGGCCCCAATAATGGTGTTCCCTGGGAATTAAACAAAGAAAAAAAACCGGCTTTCTCTAAAAGCGGAAACATCATTGCCACAACTTCCCACGTAAGGGCAATTTTGTCATATAAATTGGAAGTTAACTTCGTCAATCACCGTTACAGCCCTGGGGGGTTTAAAATTCTTTCAATTCAAAAGGAGAGGGTTTTTAGGATATGCAAATTAAGGGGGGTTTTTTGTGCATATTGCAAACTTTGGGGTTTTTTTTTTATAATTTCCAGTAACAATTATTATTATTATTATTATTATTATTATTATTATTATTATTATTATTATTATTATTATTATATAAATTGCCATATTTGATTAAATAAAAAAATGATATTTAAGATTTTTTTTTTACCAATATATATTTAAAAAAATTATAAAATTTTACTTATTCCCGTTTATAGTTTTACATTTGGTATAGGTATACAAATATTAAATTTCAGGGTTTAGAGTTTTGGATATCAAATTGACATCATATTATTCGATAAAACTATTAAATAAACATAGCATTACTTATTTTTATAAATTATAATTATTTATAAAATCTATTTAATTACAACCCAACCTTTAATATAACTAAGTTTAAAATAAAAAAAATATTTAAGATACTTAATCCAAGGAATATTCTTTATAAAATAATTTAATGATTTTCAGAGAATAAAATTAAATTATATAAATGTGTATATATATATATATATATATATATATATATATATATATATATATGACAAATATGAAGTTTTTTTTTTAAATAATCAGTACCACGATATCATTAGCTTTGCATCAGTAACACAATTCGCTAAGCGCCTGATATAATTACAGTTTATGTTATTCAGCTGTGCTAACAAAAAAACAACAATCATCAACTATTAGGCCTAAATCAGAACACAGATACGCACGTCTGTTAATAGCCATGACCAGAGCTTCAGCATCCAACTCTATAATGATATTACTGTAACTGGATTTTTTCAGCCAAGATAGAGCCTCTCGGTTGGATTGCCATGGCCTCGGCCATCATGACATTTGCCCCACACTAAATTGGTATTCTTTTGACCACTACCACCGTTTGATTAGATCCACGTAGGACCTAGGCCAAACTAGCTTGGTTCCTGCCTTGCTTCACAAATATGAAGTTAGGAACTTGTATGGTTACGGAGGTAATGCCTCGACACACTTGCTCTCATCTTTGCGTGAGCTTTAGATTCAATCTAGGGTCCTTAAATATCCTACTAAGGGATCCCAGTGTAACAAACCAAGATGTTGTTAGCTCACTCACTCTCTCACACTCTCTCTCTCTCTCTCTCTCTCTCTATATATATATATAGCCCGGATCATCTACGCATGTACTTAGATTCAAAATCTAAGTATGCTTGTTCTAGACCGTTGGATGGAGATCCAACACTCATGATCATCTTTTTCTTGTTTACTCCTATACTTATAAACAGTAGTACAGTAAAAAAAAAATGAAAATGCATAGTATTTTGATCTGAACCATTCAATCAAATAAACACAATATTACTAGAGCTACATGTTTTTTTTTTTTTTTTTGCTGAAAAGAGTTACATAGTAGCTGCTTTACTGAAAGGAAATAAAAAGGAGAACAAAAGAATCAGTTACAAAAAACTAAAATACTGCAGATGCCAGCAACTGAAAGGAAACTAAAAGATAAATACTTAGAATCTAAAGCCTGCATCGATGACTGTAAGCATTAACCACCTAGGAAGATCAAGACCTAGATAGAAAAGAGAAGGACAATGAGAACATCTTCCTTTGGACGCCAAACGATCGGCAAGACTATTCCAAGTCCGAGGGATTGTGACGAAGAAAGAGTTGTCAATGTTGAAAGGCTCTACCAGTATTAGGTAACCAGACCCAAAGATTTTGAAAATCAGAGTTCACTCGAACATTCAAATTGATAGGAGAGTTGAGATTAGAACCAAAAATGTCATGAAGAGAGTTAAGGTTCCAATTACCATCAATTAAAAGGTATGAGATTTGGAGGTTAAAGTCTGTATAATCCATATTGAGAAAGGTAGGTTTAAATTTAATTGGAATCTCGAAGCACCAAGGATGATTAAGAACTGAAGTGCAACCGGGATCAAAGGATTTAAGCCAAATTTGGGATTTAACATTAATCATGTTATTACAGAGGAACCTAAAAAACCAAGAACATTTGGGGGGATGTTAATACTCCAAGGATGAACAAAGCCATATTTAAGTTTCAAAATATCTATCCAAAGAGCATTATCACAATTAAGGAATCACAGAACATTTTTTGCCATAAAAGCAGCTCACACACGTTTAAGGTCCCGAACAGCCAAGCCCCCCCCCCCCCCCCCCCTTCAGATTTATCAATAGTAATTCTGTTCCAAGCAACAAGTGGAATGCTACTACAATTACTATCCTTAGCCCAAAAGAAATTTATGGCTGCCTTGTTAATGGATGGGCATACTGGACAACAAGAATATAGGAAGGAATATACATTAAAACAAAATTAATGAGAATGACCCTACTCGCCATGGAGATATGCTGTCGTTTCCGGAAGAGGTGGTTTTTAAAGCTTTGGCAACCAAATGATTGAAGTTGTGAGCGTAGAGTTACTAGAGCTATATGTTAGCTTATATAAACAAATAAGAACACCCCGCCCACTCATTCTTCAGTAGCACGTGGTATTTGTTACTGTTCATGCTATTGTTACACATCCATTTATTTTTATCTCTCATCTAGTTTCTGGCACTTACTTTTTAAATAGTGGGGACTTTTATAAAACGTCTCCTGAATACATTTTCTTATATATATATATATATATATATATATATATATAAAAGTTATGGTTCTTTTTTTTAACTCCAATAAAAAATTTTCTATTAAATTGTTCTAATGGAAAAATGAGTGATACATGAGAATCTAGATAAATTATTTATTTGTTAATGAAAATTCAAATTACCACTTCTATGCAAAAAAGGCACTTCAAAAACTACATATTTTCATTAAATCCCTCAAAAATCCACAAAAACAAAACCACCATTTTTATCATCATCATCTTCTTCTTCTTCTTCAGAGACTGCTCCGGCGATGTGGACAGTGCGGTGCCCCTACTGCCCCGGTGGCCACGGCCGCTGCGCCACTGCGGCCTCCGGCCGGAGCATCACCGAGTGCTGCTCCTGCGGCCGCGTCGTCGAGGAACGCCAGTCCTACTCCCACCCTCTCTTCCACCTTCGCGCCACCGACTCCCCTCTCCCTCTCGTCCTCCCCGACCTTCCCGTTCTCCATGAATCCATCCATGGCGGCGATGATGATGCCGACGATGACCCTTTCCACCCGACTGGATTCATCACCGCTTTCTCCGCTTTCTCCCTTGAGCCCCATCCGGTCAATGCCCGCTCCGCCTCCTCCTTCTCCGGCGCTCTCGCCGAGCTCGAACGAGCTCTTGCTGCTGAACCCACTGATCCCTCTCCTGATCCCCTTGTTTCTCTTGATCACCTCCGCGCGTACCTCCAGATCGTCGACGTTTCGTCCATTCTCGCCCTCGATCGCGATATTGCCGACCACGCCTTCCAGCTCTTCCGCGACTGCTCGTCCGCTACTTGTTTGAGGAATCGCAGCGTCGAGGCTCTCGCCACCGCCGCCCTCGTCCAGGCCATTCGCGAGGCGCAGGAGCCCCGCACCTTGCAGGTACTGCCGAATTTGGCTTTTTTTCCATCCAAATTAGGAATTGAAATCTTTAGTTTGATGTGTGGATTGAGATTTATTTTCCAGATATGAAGGATTTGATTCTTGTGCCCTTTCTTCACTGTCAAATTTAGCTTCTTTTAGCTTCTTTTCTCATAAAAATGAGAGATTGAAATATACCTTCTGGTTGGTATTTAGTCTTGAACCCTTTTTTCGCACCAGAATGGGCTTCTTTCTTCTTCATTGAATGAGAAATTGAAATCTATCTTTTGGTTAGTGATTAGTTTAGATGTTCCATTGATGCAAGGTTTTGATTCTTGTGCCCTTTCTTCACTGTCAAATGTAGCTCCTTTTTCATCCAAATGAGAGATTGAAATATATCTTCTGGTTGGTATTTAGTTTAAATGTTCCATTGCTGTGTGGGATTGGATTCTTATCAGATATACTGTAGAGAGCACTCTATTGTGGTTTATCACAAATTCACAATGCTGATACTTCATCCAAGGAATTCTGGTCTGTTCACAAAAGGGAGCATTTATTTGAGACTGAATTTGATTTCTGTTGGTAACTAGAGTGTTTTCCACTATGTGGACAGTTGGAAGGCATTTAACCTTTGGTTTAAAGATAAAAATTATCCTTGTCATCAATCTCAGACAAAGAAGATATATCTAAAACCTGTTTTTTTTTTTTTTCTTTTTTTGGAATAAGAACTAGGAATAACCTTGATTTTTCCAACTTTGGTGTTCATGAGTGAGAGATAATGTGCTACTGGGGATTAGAGGCAGGCAAAACATGAATGTGTGTTTTATCAAATTACATGATTACATCAATTATTGATTTTCTTGAATTATTTATTTTTTCCAATTATGTGGGATGCAATATGAAACTGTGGATTCAATGGAAACCATTACTGTGTTTTGGCAGATTACCTCTGTTGCTGATGTTCTTGAATTGTTTTTATGTTTTCTTAATTATGTGGAATATAATGTGATACTGTGGATTGGGGGTCATTGATGTTCTAGAATTGTGTTTGTTTTTGTTTTTTTTTGTTTGAATTATGTTGGGTAGAATGTTATACTGGGGACTGGAGGAAAATAATTAGTGTGTTTTGGCAGATTACCTCTACCGCTGATGTTCTTGAATCTTTCTTTTCTTTTCTTTTGTTATTTTTTTATGACTTGTTATGTTTGAATTAGTTGGAATTTCTAGATGTTCATGGGATTGTGGGATTGAATACCATGTATTGTTCATACCATTTTGTTCGCTGGGCTGTTAGTGGCCTACTTTAGCGGAGGGAAATTCACTTAATCTGGATTGGCATAGAACTAAATATTGATTGACCGATAAAGATATTAATATAAAGTTTATTGTGGTTGTGAAGCACACTGGTGGTTGGTGTTTTTGGTTATTGAACTTAATGTCGTCATGATTTCACAAATTTCATTCAGTGAGAACTTTCTCTAATAAACTAGTGGATTGAAATATTTTCTGAAATACAAATGTCCAAAAATATTGTCTGGCAGGACAGATAGAAACCTGAGAAACTGTTTTCCTGTTTTTATTTCTGAATTTCTTATACTTACATGCTACCAAAACATAGTTTGTATTAGGAATTCTCTTTAACCCTCCATCCCGGCCCTAAGAATAATGATGCACATGGTCTGTTGTCTGTCTTAAATTTTGATTAACAAGATCCTTCAAGTTTAGAATATGTCCCCCCGATGCCTTTAATATGCCCTGTTCATTCCCTTGCAGGAAATTTCTGCTGCAAGCAACCTCCCACAGAAGGAAATTGGGAAGTATATTAAAATCTTGGGTGAAGCTTTAAAACTAAGCCAGCCGATCAACAGCAATTCTATAGCAGTTCACATGCCACGGTTTTGCACTCTCCTTCAGCTTAACAAATCCGCTCAGGTATCACTCACTCTTGTGACCCCCATGAAGGTCATGAGCGAGCTTCTCTCACTATTTATGTAATTGTCACAGGAACTTGCAGCGCATATTGGAGAAGTTGTCGTCAATAAATGTTTCTGCACTCGCAGGAACCCAATCAGCATATCTGCTGCTGCTATATACCTAGCATGCCAACTAGAAGATAAGCGCAAAACACAAGCTGAGATTTGTAAGGTTACTGGTCTCACAGAGGTCACCCTTCGCAAGGTCTACAAGGAACTGTTAGAGAACTGGGATGATCTGCTGCCCCCTAATTACACTCCTGCTGTTCCTCCTGAGAAGGCTTTTCCGATGACTGCCATCAGCTCAGGTCGATCCACCTCTAAATCAGATATTGTTGAGATACCTCACCCGAATCCACATCAAGAAAAAGACAAGCAACCGGAAATGCCGAAATCAAGTAAAGCTCAAGATGCTATGGAGAGTGATCATCAGGTGAAAGTCAAAGAGGAAATGGAGAACCAAAGTAACCTTCATGGACGCCTGCCTTCATCATCGAGGGACTTGAATCAGGTAGCATTCTGGCAGACACAACCTCCATTTACTGCACAGAAGAATGGAGGTGAGAACAAGTCAATGTTATCTGAATGTGATCAGAAGATTGATAGAGATTTGAAGACTGGTAGCAATTCTAGAACAATATCCCAGAGCGCGGCTCTTTCATCTTCAAAGAGATTCATCCATCCATGGCAATTCAATGTGCAGAATGTCCCACCTGGATCTTCTGTTCGGTTTGGGGAACAACAAGTAAGCCCTGATGTTGTATCTAGTGTTCCAGGAATCAAGAGTCAGAGAGGATGTACTGATGCTGATCGTGCAACCGATAAACATCAACATTAGAGCTCTATTTTATTCCAAACAGGTGGTTCAAGCAATGAGAAGTAGATGAAAAATGCTCAAGGTTAGAAGAGTCCCTCATTCCTTTGTGATTGTAACTGCTGCATTGGTCCTGGTCCTCCAGGAAGAACAGAGAGCCTTATATGTTGAGGAAAGTAATATATTATATATATGGCCATTCGTCATCTACGGATGTAGAGTGTCAGCTAACCAATCTGAATAGGAGGGGGTTGTAAATAAGGGTAGAGAGATGGGGATTTTTTTTACTGTTGTAATGAAAATTGGATGGTTGTGATAAAAATATCGTTCATTTTTATTTTTACTGTGTTACTGTTTATCTAATTTGATATTGTTGACAGCACTGTTTAAAAAAAACACGGTCATAGAATGAATGAGGTCAATTATTGGAAGGGATGTTCATAGATAATTTATTAACGTCCTTAAAATATAGGTCCTTTTTAGATATGTATATATATATATATATATACTTGAGTTCTTTTGAAAAGATCTCTGAATTTTGAATAATGGATTATTCCATCAGGAACAGTAAATATTTTACCATTGCACGCTCACATAAAATTTACTATTTTACCTTATATGCCGAGGTAAAAAGTGTTTTTTGGGTTTTTTTTATGTCTTTAATGCTGATATATACATTTTGATGAGAATTATTTGAAAAAGAGGGAAGGGCAAAAGAACATGTATAATTTGTTCAGAATGAAACTCACCAAGGACTCAAAAGAACTTTAACCTTCTATATTTGACTATCGCTGAGTTCTTTGGATTAATTATAACTTAATAGACTGATCAATATGAACTTTTTCTACAGTTTGATTGGCTTACTATTTTTATCAAAGTGAAAGAGAACATTAACATTTATCATTCTTGGTCTCAAATAGCCTTATACACAAAACTGTGTACATCTTTGATCTGGTAGTATGCTGAATAACATCAGTAGAACTATCATAAAATTGATAATTTCGTGTGAGTAATTCAGTATTTGTAAGTAACAGTCATAAAATGAAAAAGAAACATAAGTTGCCTTCATCTTTGATCTCGAGTTTAATGAAAGGGTGAGCCGACAAATGAACCCCATTGCTCCTTTCCGATCCGTGTGATCACCGTATTCTTTATCGGGCAAAGTATCGTATCATCTATATCAAGTACCTAATAAACAGAGAGAGGAATGCATTGCATTATATTCATTCTCTAATGATCAATGGAATTTTGTATTTATACTACTGCTTACCATAATTCTGATGTTTCTTTGAAAAATCATAAATGGCCTTCAAAATGGCACCATATTTCATGGTTTTCAATGAACCCATATGTCTGCAAAACAGAAAGCACCACAATCACACTAGGTTACCAGAATTGAGCCATACCGAAAAAGAGCAAGATAGACACTCTTTTGTCTGTAGATAACCCAGAAAAATATATATAGAGGACCAATCCTCTATAGGCGTCCATAGATTTTTACCTATGGACGTCCACTATCAACCGTTGGATCTCTATAGGCGTCCATAGATTTTTACCTATGGACGTCCACTATCAACTGTTGGATCTCGATCCAACGGCCATCATTGATGAACAGGAATTACTACAGTAATATCCAACGGTAATCACTGTTCATCAAACATCGGATGAACATCCCCCGTTGGATCATGATCCAACGAATGATAATAGGACGTCCATAGATAACATATTGTCATACATATAAGGGGTAAATTACTGATTAGTCTAAATATTTTCATTGTGACTGAGTAATCTATGCTTGCCAAATGGTTCCACTTTCTAGGTCGAGCTACCGTTTAGTTCTCATTAGTCCCAGCAACCCTTTTTTTGCTTAAAATCCCACCAGCAATCTTGTCTTTTATGACGATTGGTTGCCAAAGCAGCGGCAAAGCTGGATCATAACAGACGTTTTGTGGATTTGGAGGAAGTGTAGAGCTCATCTTCAGAAACTGAAAATATTCAGGGAGATGAACTTGCTTTCCTCAATACAAAAAGAAAAACATGGCCCAGGGCACTGCCTATGGATGGAAGTTTATTGGGTCGAGTTCCTTACCAAGATTTTTTCCAAGTGAATTTATTATTAGTTTGGAAAGCACGGCCTCCATGAGATGACACCACATAACCGTAGCTTCTATTGGTGAAGGATTTATCCTATGCTATGTAAAAGTCTCATGTATTAGAAAAGTGAACTAGTCCTCGGGAACAGATATAAGAAAAGATTAATGATGTCATCCTAAAATACTCACATAATCTCAGTATATCGCATTCTCCATGCAGGAAATCCTAAGTGGCATCTAGCAGGTCCATAAACAAGAAGAAGATCAGGTTCTGGTCCTCCACAACCTAAAATATGGAGTATATTAGTTCAAGAAATCATGTCACGAAAAGTGAAAAATCAGTTAGGTTAGAATAAGTACATACCCACCGTCATTAAAGCATCATCCATGTCAGCTTCGGTGAAAACTGGCTCAACCCTATCTGAAACTGCAGGATTGCTTTTCAAGTGTTTAGAGCACAGGAAACTGGCCGCTTTAGCAACACCTTCTTTATTATCAGAAAAAGAAAGCAATTCTATCGCCATTCCTTCCTAATCAAGAAGTAAAATTAAAACCATTAATTTAAAGTGATGCTTGATTTCCAAATGAGAAATATTATTCTAGAATTACAGAAAACAATATCATAAAATTCAATGCCCCCAGTTTTAACATGGACAGAAAAGGTAAAACAAAAATTCAAGGTCAAAGACTCACAAAATATATATGCTTTGAATCACTGGAACTCTGATCAGATCCAATTGAATTCTTCAGCACACCTAAACAGGAATACATATCAAGATCACATAAGAATAGCCAACCTATCTTCCATTAAAACAAAGTATATCATTCAGTTTATATGAATGGCATAATAAGAAAAGTGCTGACATATAATAATGAACAAGAAGTGTCTGATATGTATCTGTTACATAAAACCAATTCTATATTAACTTCATCATCATAATCACTGACAATGCTTGTATCAACTAGGAAATTAATTAAGATGTTCAATGACAGCACAAGCTCTTTATTGCTAGGTCCACACAAAACAAATAAGCAATTGATGAATATTACTACTTTTAGGAACACTTTATCTAGAATGAGCTGCCTCCAGCTGAGGCCATATAGAACGTTCAAGTTAAATATCCAACCCTGCCTCTTGATTCCTTAATCTTGGGAACTCAATTAACTGCAGCTTCTCTCCCACTAGCCAATAAGGAGCTAACAGGGGAGCAACTGATGAACATTTTAGAGTTCACAACTATAAATCTATGACCAAATCAAAGGAAAGCTACCAAGCATACTTTGTGCTTGTAAACTAAATGCTTTTATTAGGGAGTAAATGCCTGCCAATTTACTGGTAAGACCAATTAATTCATAACCTAAGAGGCCTGAGATTAATTTTGCTTTATGCTGAGAGCCATGTAATATGCGACTACCCATCTCATGACAGATATTACCCAGGATGCTAGAGATTTCACAACCATGAACATTAAAAATTTGGCCTTAGCCATAATGATTCAAATATTTGCTAATAATTCAGTCATAATTTCAATCAAAATTTGTCAAACAGATAAATTAGCTATTATTACTTCATGTAAAATTTTAATAATCAAACAACCATGGCTTAAACTCAGCATCATGCTCACCTTCCATGTCATACAGGATGACATTCTTCACTCCAATACTTGACAACCAGTGCAAAAGCCGCTTAATTTTCACAGTATTCTTCGCTTGTTCACTATCCACAACAATGCCAAGGTATTTAAGATTACTCAAGTCCAGATTCCAGTACTTCCCCAGCAAACCACTCGAGATGCTATAACAAACTAGTACATGAATCAGAGACGACCTAGCATGCACAAGAGCAACGAATAGATGGAGCAAACACCAGCACAATCCAAGTGTGAATCTCCAAATAATTGATGTTTGGAATCCCTGCTAGCAAGAAAATCAGAGATACATCAACTCAAATCAATTCAACTTTGACCTAAATTATCCCAAAGTCTATCACAAGATGGAGAGAGGGAAATGAGGTTTTCCGAGGTTTTCTCCTTCTTCTTTTTTGCCCTGTCCGAAAGTACAGATTCAATCTTGAATCACCAACTCATTCAAAATCAAACAAAGAAAAGATCTTTCCAAAGCCTCAGACGCCAAACTCGAATCACCAACTCGTTCAAAATCAAACAAAGAAAGGATCTTTCCAAAAACTCAGACGCCAATCTCGAATCACCAACACATTCAAAATATATAAAAAAAAAAACCATCAAATCCACACAAAACCACTCAAAACACATCACAATCATCAAAATCAGAATCAGCAATGATAAAATCGATTAAATGAGAAACAAAGAACAAACCCGAAGATTAGGGGAGTAAATCCAGAAGAAATCATCCCCAGGTTCACGGTAGCGAGGGCCATGCGAGAGGAGGGGAAGCTGGGCAAGGTGGTAGAAGAGCGGAGGAGAAGGAGAGGAGAAGGATGGAGATGGAGGCGAGGAGCGAAGCAAAGAGCGGGTCTTTCTCATGGGGAATGCTGCAAGCGTGAGAGCACGCATGCTCTTGTTGTGCTTCTTCCCTAGTCTACCAGACGAAGACAAGAGACCTTGGATTCGGTCCGGTTTGCACAGCGGCCAACCGAACCGGATTTGAACCAACTCCGGTTCAAACCGGCTCGGAATTTAAAGAACAATGTTAGTGTGTCATTTTTCTTTCTCATCATTTTTTAAAATTTAATTTTTATTATTTAGTATTTAGAATTTGAGTTTTTTTAAATTTTTGGTTTTAAGATTTGTGGGCTCCTTTCTTTCCACCCGGCCTTTAATCGGGATTGACCAGGGTAAAAAGCATGGATCATAAATCAAATTTTAATTATTTTTATATTTCAGATGATTGCAGGTTCATAACTTCTATTAGGGGCAAACCCCTAATATTAATTACCCCAGACAATGTCATGGGAACCTCCGATTAAGAAACAAGTGTGAATGAGAAATAAATGAACAAACATAAAATTGATTTTTTTTTTATTAATTTCAAAGAGCATATGAGTACATAATCATGAGCGATAATGCAAAAATATTTGGAGAGCTATTTTTTTTTTTGTCATGTTCTACAATTTTTTTTTTTTTTGACTTGGTTGATGCTCTTGACTTCTTTGCTAAAGCATATCAGAAGACCCTCTAGCTTGGTGACTGTGACCTTCTTCAAATTCTTTTTATGCGTGCTTGTATCTTAACACATCGCATAACTCTCTAGCTATGGCTACTCTGCATTTATGAGCTGTCTACTTGATCGTCTTTGCTTCTTTTATCATTGAAAATTTTGGCTCTTTGTGCTTGTAAAATCTTCAGCTCTTTGACTTGTGTAACTCCTCAGGTGTTTGGCGTCCTTGTGTCTTAAACTCCAGAGTTGTATTTGTCATTTAGGTCTTGACCCTTTAATGCTTGTAAGTCTTGACCTTTAAATTTTCAAGTTGTGGACTTCAACATGATTAAGTCATTAACTTGGCAATTTTGATTTTTTTTTTTTTTAAATGGATCTCAAGCTATAATCATGAGCTTTGATTTCCGTTAGCTCACAATGAGCTTCAAGAAAAATGTTGTCAACACTTTTACTCCAATGAGTGTTGAAGAGAAGACTTTTATCATTTTTCCTTTCCTTTCCAAAATTTTCATTTTACTCTTCCTTTTACTTCAAATTTTTTGTTTCAAGAAGAAAGATTTTTTTACCCATCCCTTCATTTCAAGAGGATAGATTTTTTTTTCTTTAGTGAACTTTTCATTTACTCTTCCTTTCATTTCAAGAAGAGAGTTTTTTTTTATTATTTTTTTTGTGGAATTTTTATTTTTTTCACTTTTCCTTTCACTTCAAGAATTTTTTTTTTATTTCAAGAAGAGAGATTTCTTTTGTGGAATTTTCATTTTTTCCACTTTTCCTTTCACTTCAAGAATTTTTTTTTTCATTTCAAGAAGAGAGATTTTTTTTGTGGAATTTTCATTTTTTCACTTTTCCTTTCACTTCAAGAATTTTTTTTTCTTCACTTCAAGAAGAGAGATTTTTTTATAATTTTTTTTGTAAGAATTTCTCTTTACCCCAAGAATGTCAAGATCTCAAGGTGGAGTTAGAGAAATTTCATAGAAATTTTCTCCTTACCCCAAGAATGTCAAGACCTCAAGGTGGAGTCAGAGAAATTTTATGAAAATTTTCTCCTTACCCCAAGAGTGTCAAGACTTCAAGATGGAGTCAGAGAAATTTCTTGAAAATTTTCTCCTTACCCCAACAATATCAAGACCTCAAGGTGGAGTAAGAGGAATTTTATGAGAATTTTCTCCTTACCCCAAGAGTATGTCAAGACCTCAAGGTGGAGTTAGAGGAATTTCGTGAAAATTTCTCCTTACCCCAAGAGTGTGTCAAGACCTCAAGGTGGAGTTAGAGGAATTTCGTGAAAAATTTCTCCTTACCCCAAGAGTGTCAAGACCTCAAGGTGGAGTCAGAGAAATTTCATAGAAATTTTCTCCTTACCCCAAAAGTATGTCAAGATCTCAAGGTGGAGTTAGAAGAATTTTCCAAAGAGAAGTCCTACAAAAAGAGAAGAAAATTATGGGAAAAAAAACCCACACACCAATAAACTCATCCTTCATTATTTTTTCTCATCCCTCATTCTTCTCATTTTTATTCATTTTTCACTCTCTTCATTTTTTTCTCATCCCTTCATTTTTTCTCTCTTTTTCCTCTCTTCTCTTTTCTCACTCATCCTTCGTCATTTTTTCTCTCTCTTTTTCCCCCCCTTTTTTTTTTTTTACAAAAATACCCCTCTCATGACAATTTTGCACATTAGCCCACAAATTCTTTTCTTTTTCACAAATTTAAGGATCTATGCAACTTCACCCTCTAATTTTCACATTTTTCACATTTTATCAAAATTTGCAAATAAATCCCAAACTTTCACATTTCTATATTTTTATAACTTCTGCAATTAAACCCTCTAGCTTTCATATTTTCACACATTCTCACAATTTTGCAACTAAACCCCCTAGATTTCTCCTTTTCACATCTACGCTCAAACTTTTGCAAATAACTCTCTTTTTTTTTTATTTTCCTAGGGGTTTTTTTTAATAAAAAGGTGCACGACCTCCTATATTCCCCCCCTCCCCCCTTTTTTTTTTTTTTGAAATTTTGCAGATTAGTCCTCAAATTTATATTTTTGGCATTTTCCCCCAAACTTCATCAATAAGCTTTGGAAATTTTACACGCTACATTTTCCATAATTCTTGTGAATATTTCATTTTCCGTAATTCTATGACAATGTATACATCTAAGATGACAGAAACAATGTTTGGTAGTAATGGTTGAACTTATGAGTGACATACACATTTCACATGCATGATAATACAAGTGGTGCAAATTTTGTTTGGAAAGTATATTCTTGCAATAAAGTAATGGCATGGCTTGAAGCAGAGATGATCATCAGGGTTAAAAATGATGTTTCTTTATATTTTAATGACACAATGACAAAGGAGAGGATGGAGTGTGAAGTGAGGAAATATGAACATGAATGGGATGGGATTGCAGAGAGAATGAGCAAAAGACTTGTGAATGTCTACATGCTGAACATACTATAGAAAGCAATCTCTCATTGCATAAGACAAGGCATCATCTTAAGAATATAAACATGTGTCCATCTCAACATGTCAAGACTTTCTAAGCATGCAAGCTACAAATTATATATGCATATACATCATGCTATGAACTTAACATTGAGAGAATCATAACCTTTTAATTGTCTAACTCCTTCTGTTCTTTTTTCTTCTGTTCCTTTTCCCGTAAGACAAATGAGCGTCCCGTCTCCTTCTTTCTCTTCTTCTCTTAAAACTCTATGTTTCTCTCTCCAATAAAAGCAAGGATCTCTTCTTCTTCCTCCCCTCCTCTCTCTGTTCTCTCTTCGTCTCCCTTCTCAAAAACTCTCTTTTATTTTTTTCAAAAATTCTCTCTTTGGTTTTGTTTTTTTTCTTCTCAAATCTTCTCCATTTTTTTTTTGTTCCCCAAAAATCCTCAACTCCCCATGACGGAGATTTTCTTTTCAACAAATCACCAACTCCCATGATACGATACGGGAGATTTTTATTATATATTTTTTTAAAATTTCAATTTTTTAAATCCTATCTTATCCCTTTCTCTTCTTTATCATCTTTTTTCTAACTCAAAATTCCTTCTTGATTTTTTTTAAAAGAATTTTAATTTCAATTTTTTTTATCCTTAGCGTGACACTTTGTTTTATTTTTTTCATTTTGGTCCTCCGATATATTTTTTTATTCAATTTTTATTTATTTATTTATTTATTTATTTTATATTCAAAGTCCATATAAACAAGATTCTAAAGTTTTTAGATTTAATGATTTATAGTATTTTATTTTAAAAAAAAAGTTTAAAGGTTTATGATGACATGTTGACATTTATGTCATTCAAAATTATTATATATATATATAAAAGTAGTTTGCACGTATGTATTTTCAAATTTATTCACCCAATATAAAATGGATAAGTATTTTTTTTTAATTTTAATTAAATTTGTATTATTATTATTATTAGACCGATTTATGCCAGCATGTTGGCTCCATAGGCCGGGCCAATGGCCGGCCTGCCATTGGCCAATCATAGAAGGCAATACAACCATATATAGATTCAAAAAATTTAATCAATTATGTATTATGTTAAAATTATTCATAATATTTTTGGAAAACATGCATTATAAATAAATGTCAATGATTAAGCCAAAATATATATTATGAGCGGGTGATGAATGATTGATTCCTTTGATAGAAGCAACACCAATGATGTGGATATTTTATTACATTAAATAAAGAACCCATTCACTCAATCATTACCCTCATGTTTGTTTTTATATGTCTGCTTTTTATTATTTTAATTATTATTAATATAAATGTGATACATAAGCCTAAGGCATATAAATAACCTGGAACGGAATGAAGGAGGGGCTAGTGGGGGTTTCAACCCCCGGCTCCAGTGATCTTTTTATCTGGCCGGCGGAACTAGTCTCTTCTTAATAAAAAGTCACAGGCCCGCAACCAGCAGCCCCCCAGTCCCCAAATAGGCAGGGACAACACCAACCCCTCTTTTGGCGTTGCCATTGACGACAAGGTCGAGTTCGGAGTCAGAGGAGACCATGAAATTGTTGTTATTGATCTTTGAACTTGGAAGAGAATAGAGATGAACAGTAATATAACACTAAAAAAACTTTTAGAAAAAAACAACTCAAGTTTTACTTTTTGAATTCATTCAACACTCAAAATAGTTAAAACAGTTACATATGTATTCATACAAGAGGCTTCTAGATTCATCCAGGGGCTCAGACTCATTTTAATACATATTGGCTCAACCCAACCATCTTACACTGTCTTGAACTTAAACACAAGCTGAGATGATGAAATCTTATCCATCCATCTCAAACTTCAAACTTCCCTCAAATCTTCAACTACATTAATTAACTGGACATAACTTTGAATACTTGAGCTTCAATAGCATACCAGCAAAACTTCAGCAGCTTTAAACACCAATAGCAACATCAGCTTCATATTTTGTGTATTGGTTGGAGATAATAGTGAGTATTTTATTTTATTTTATTTTTCCTTTTATCATTATTGCTTCTTAATTCAAATGAGAATGAATGTATAAATTTTATGGGTGAAAAAACACAACATGAATGGTAAATTTCATTCTTTTGATATGCCTAAAACGTGTTTAATTAAATGCCTCAATCAATTCAAATGAATTGAAATGATGTTAACACCTAGTATTTAATATTTTGTATATTATTATTTATAGTCTATAATTAAAATTTTTTTTTACTTACTTATTTGTAGATCATGGATAAATTTTTAATTAAACGATCAAAGAGTGAAGAGTCATCCAATGCTCCTAAAGTACAATTGGACTCTAAATCAAACGAGAACAACATTAATAAAAAATTTAAGTTGATTGACATTGTTAGTGACCCCGGGCTTTGAAAACCAATTGAAGACTTCAATGTTGGGATTAGAGATCAAATTAGAAGAGAATATTTGACTAAAGGCCGATGTCAACCAATTGGCCACAATTTTTCACGGAAAGATTATGACAAACAAAAAAGAAGTTTTCAAGATGTTTGGTTTAAATAACATCCATTGTTGGAGTATATTATGACAAAGATTCGTTGCTTTATATTTTGTGTTATCTTTTCAAGCCAAGTAGAGGAATCCGAATAGGAGAAGATGCATTCACCAAAATAGGGTTCAATAATTGGGAAAAAAGCATTAGAAAAATTCGTTGAATATGTTGGTCCCATAAATATTGCGCATAATGATGTGAGAGTACAATTTCAAAGCTTCCAAAATCAAAGGTAAAGTGTGTCACATCAACTGGCTACACAGTCACATGAGATAGAGATTGCATATCGTATTCGTTTGACGGCTGTTTTGGATGTGTCTCGCTTTCTATTGAAGCAAGGTTTACATTTCTGTGGAAATGATGAGTCCCCAGACTCATTAAACAAAGGAATTTTTTTTAAATTGCGTGAGTGGTATAGTCAATGAAATGAAGAGATTGGGAAAACAATCAATCAAAATGCCCCAGGAAACAATCAAATGACTTCTCTAAAAATTCAAATTGAGTTGGCAAATGTTTGTGCATTAGAGATAACACGTGTTATTGTTGATGATATTGGAGATAATTATTTTTCCTTTATGATTAATGAAGCCCAAGATGCCTCAGTGAAGCAACAAATAGGAGTTGTTTTGTGATATGTGATTAAAAATGGACATGTGATAGAGATATTCCTTGCTATGGTTCATGTGCTTGATACCTTTGTTGTTTCTTTAAAGAATGTCATTGATTGTTTATTTGCTAAACACGAGCTATCTCTTTCAAGGTTAAGAGGGCAAGGATATGATGGGGCTTCAAATATGCGGGGTGAATTCAATGGTTTGAAGGCACTTATTTTAAGAGAAAATCCATATGGAAGATATGTCCATTGCTTGCTCACCAACTACAATTAGTGATTGTTGCCACTGTTAAAGACAATCGAATTGTGAGTATTTTTTTTTTCCAATATGTTAATATGGTTGTTAATGCCACAGGAGCATCATGTAAAAGGAAAGACCAACTTCGAAAATATCATCATGATAAATTGATTGAACAATTGGAGAAAGGAGAGATACTTAGTGGCAAAAGAAAAAATCAAGAGTCTGGCTTAGCATGACCAAGGGATACACGTTGGAGATTCATTACACTACCATTATCCGACTAATTTCTATGTGAAACTCAGTTTTATAGGTACTTCAAAATGTGCATGATGATGGGAATTCTAATGATAGTAAAGGCATAGTGGCAAGCTTGATTGACAAAATGGAAAATTATCAATTTATAATTGTGATGTACTTTATGAGACGTTTATTGGAAATGAAAAATGAGTTGTCACTTGCTTTACAACAAAATAATGAAAATATTATTCAAGCCATGCGATTGATTGAAGCAGTGAAAGCTCGGTTTCAACACTTTAGGGATACATGATGGGAGGAATTTTTAAGGGAGATTACATATTTTTGTAAGAGAAACTCAATCCCTGTACCTAATATTGAGGATAATATGCGAATTCACGGTCGTTCTAGGCAAAAAAGATAATTCATTACTCATTTTCATCATTATCATGTAGAGATTTTCTGTGAGGTAATTATTTTTTTATATTTATTATGCTTTTATAAATCTAATTAATTTATTCTTTTATTAATATTTTTTTATTTTATCATTATTTCAATGTTAGGTTATTGATTTGATTCTCAAGAAATGCATAACAGCTTTCCCGAAACTTGCACGGATTTACATTTTTTTGCTTCATACCTTGATCCACGGGACTTATTCTCTAAATTAAACATCTATAAGCTACTCCATTATGCAGAGATGTATCATGAAGACTTCTCGATGACTGAACGTATGATGCTTAAGGATCAACTTGCCAATTTCATTTATGATGTGCGGCATGATGATGATTTTACAAATGTCGGGGACTTGAGAGGTTTTGCTATGAAGATAGTTGAGACAGACAAACATACTATTTTTCCACTCATTTATCACCTTATTGAGTTGGCATTGGTTTTATAGGTCGCTATAGCTAGTGTTGAGAGGGTATTTTCAACGATGAATATTGTGAAATCAGTGACAATTTGGATTTTTCGAGATTTTGATTTCTTGGTTGACTATTTTTTTTTTCATGAAGACTATGTTAAAGACATTGTTATAACATAAAAAATAATTTCATATGAGAATTTAGATTGTTTAGGATTTTGTTTTCGAGAAATTGACTATTATTTTTTGGTTTTTTCATAGAGACTATGCTAAGTATATTATTATAACATAAAAATAACTTCATATTTATTGGGGAAAACATGGAATTAAGTTTAAATATTCAAATCTTTTCATGATATCGTCCTTCATGTTGCCTTCTTTCAAATGCTACTATGTTTTTAAATTATAGCTAAACTAACTATAATACAAAGATTATGGGGACTAAATTTTTTGGGCAGGCACTCAACTTTGACTTATTTTCAAATCGGTCATCAAACTTCAATTTGAATCATTTCAGTCACTTATCTTTAATTTTGTAACACCGGTTGGTCACCATGAAATTTTCCATGCCCATTTGCTTAGCTGGCTGCCGGAAAAATGAGTCAGACTATTCTCTTGGCTTAGTTGGCATCCTGTAAGTTTGGTGGACGCCACGTCACGTTAAAACAACCACGTCACGTTCTCCACTATCGAGAGGGATGGTAGGAAATTCGGACAGGATATCTCCATCTTCTCAGAGCTTTGGGATTATCTCCATCTTCACAGAAGTTAGGGTATTGTGAAGGAGACGGTCACCGACCAAGCATCAACCACCTACCATTGTGAATTCGAGAAGTTTGGAGAGTAGCAATGTCAGTGAATTGGGAAAGACGACCATCCAGTGAAGGAGCACCAGAATATTCTAAGCTTTTACTTTTGAAACCCTAAAGTAATGAAATTGATTTCTTGTCTTCCTTTCCTCTTAAGAAGTTAGGGTTTTTAGGGTTTTGCCATCAGGGGTTGTTTTGTTGGTGGTTTTTAGGTTTAGACCAAATAGATGGTAGTCATTTCATTGTGAAATGTGTATATTAAGAAGGTAGGGTTGTCCATGTTCTTTGTTTTGAACTTTATTCTTGCAGTATTTGTGTAATGTGTCATTCTTGCGTATAATAAGAAGATAAGATGTAGTCATTGATTGAGGGTGTTTGTTGCGTCAATGGTGTTTGTAGGTGGTAAATCATAATTTAATTTTATAATCTTGTGATGTTTACTTATGTTTTCTTATCTACTTATACTACCTTATCCATTGTGGTCCCCCTGAAAAAGTTAGCAATTACTTTGTCTATATTGGTAGTTGGGAACTAGTTAGCCCTTTTGTACTTTGGTTGTTGTCTTATATAAAGAGGCAATGTGTCCTCAATGTCATTATTAAAAAGCCTAATTTTTTATGTACACAACTAAAAAAAATTAGAAACTTAATTCACAAGAACGAAATAATATATTGGTATATAATTAGCTCCAAATGTTAGGTATTTGGTGTTTATGAAAGCCAGTTGGTGTAATTGCTTAGGTAGGTAATTGACTGCAATAGTGGCCATTTAGGTAATTGCTAAGGTAGGTAATAGTGAGCCTTCGGTAATTGACTACAATAGTGAGCCATTTAGTAATTGCTAAGGTAGGTAATTTACATTTAATCCTATGTGATACAGTAATGAAATAATTTATTTTCCTTTGTCTCTTACTTTTTAATATGAAAACAAGTTGTGGTATGCATGTGTGTTTTCTTACACATGGTTTAGTTTAGGTCTATTTTAGGTCTAAGCAATGCATGCTTGTTTTTGTTTTATTTTATTTTTTGATAATGGTATTTATTAAATGTCATTGTTACAAGTATAAGAGTGCATGTTTTGCACTTGGTAGTTGAATGCAATAGTTAGCCATTTCTGTTTAATTTTTTTTTTTTATATCTTGTTGGATGTTTGTATGCCTATATGACAAGCAACTTAGAAATAAAGGGGTACCTCTAGGTTTGTTATTGCTCCTATGTGATGCAGGAATGGAATAAATTTTTTGGTTACTATGCCTCTTTCTTTTTTAATATGAGATACAATTATGTTATTGAGGTCTATTTTTTTACATTTGGTTTACTATAGGTCTTTTTATGTGTAAATTAGTGCATGTTTTGTTTTTATTATTTATTATTTATTTTGATATTGGTATTTAAGTAGATGTCTTGGTTACTTTAGGCCTAAGTTGGGCATGTTGTACACTTGGTAAAACACTGCAATAGTTAGCCATTTCTTTTTCTTATGATGCAAAATTGTCAGCCAAACCACAAGTAACTTAAGTGCATCTTTTCATTTCAGTGCCCTATGCTGAATTGTTCACAGTGAAGCTACATTATTCTACTGGTTGTACAGAAGGTCTAGCAGGGTATGTTGACTTTTGCTGTGCAGATCAAATGTCAAGGTTAGAGTTGTTAAGCATGGCAAGAGAGTTCAATTTAGATGTTAATGGTTGTAGTTTATGGTGGAAAGATGGGAGTGGTGGCTTAAGGGAGATAAAAGATGATTTAGATGCTCTAACTATGGCAAATAGTGTTGGTTCTAGCAAGGAGATGTATGTGTGTGTGAGGATTGCAAATGGTGGGGTTGCACAAAAAACAGGAATTGATGGTGCTAGAGTACATAGGGGTCATGAAACACATAATATACATGAAGTAGATGATGATGTGGAGGAGATAAATGACTGTGATAGTGACTTGGAGAGTAGATTACTTGGGATTAATGCTGGAGGCAAAAACGATGAGGAAGACTGTAAATTTCATGATTCTAACTACAACTTCACTAGTGAATCAGAAAGGGAAGACATGGAAACAACTCAGATGACAAGGGCTGTGGTAGTTGTGGTTGGTGAATCTACATTTCCTGGGAATGAACCTGAAATTGAGTCAAACTATGCAGGTTCTGAAGAATTAGACTCATGTTCCTCCACAGATAAGGAAGAACTGGTAAGTAACAAGCCCAAATATGTAGAGTTTAATGAGAAGTGTGACATGAAAAACCCTAAATTTAGGATTGGAATGAAGTTTAGGTCCTTTGAACAATTCAAGAAAGCTGTGAGGAATTATGGGATACGTAATAGATATGTTATGACTTTCAAGCCCAACTCACAAAAAAGGTGCAAGGCAATATGCAAGAAAGGTTGCCCTTTCTATATATGGGCATCACCAATGGTTAAAGATAGTAGCACAATACAAATTAAGTCTGGCCATTTGCCACATGAATGTGCACGAGAGCATAACAATAGACACGTCAATGCCGAATGGATAGCAAGGGAATATTTGGAGCAGTTTAGGGCAGACCCTGCATGGAAAGTTGCTAGGATAATTTAAGCAGTGAGAACCAATCAAGAGGTGGACATAAGCAAGCTCAAAGGATACAGGGCAAAATGCATTGCCATAAGGTTAGTTCATCACTTTTTGTTTGTGCCTTCATTTACTTGAAGATAAATTCATATCAATCAATTGGTAAAGAATATACAATTACTATCAATTAATTGATAAATTTATGGTTGTTTTCATACTGTGTGTGCAAGGCTCATTGATGGTGATGAGCACACACTGATGGCAAGACTCTATGACTACAGGTTGGAGCTGATGAAGGCACATCCAAACTCAACCATAAAATTCAAATGTGATGTGGGAGTGTTCCAAGCAATGTACATTTGCTTAGCACCACTGAAGGAGGGCTTTTTGGCTGGTTGCATACAGGTAATTTCAATTGACGGTTGTTTTTTGAAGGGCCTATATGGAGGGCAACTGTTGATAGCAGTGGGCATCGATGCAAATGATTGCGTCTACACCATTGCATGGGCAACTGTGAGGAAGGAGAACAAAGAATATTGGAAATGGTTCCTTGAGCACCTGACAGAAGATTTGAGGATATGCAATAGCAACCAGTGGGCCTTCATGAGTGATAGGCAAAAGGTATATCCAATTCATATTTTGGGTGATCATTGTACATAACATGGCTGAATTTTGACTGCTGCTTTTAATTCCATCATGACATAATAAATTGTTGTTGTATTATTAATATCATATTGCTGTCTCAGATCCAATTCCCTGATGGCTATCCAAATTTAGTTCACATTCATATTTTTTTTTCATTAGGACATGTTATGAATATCATTAATATCATGTTGCCGTCTCCATTCCTGTATTATTATATAACTCATATATACATCTTGATGATTTATCTTGACCAAAATGAGTTAAATTTTATAATCTCACAATTTATTTTATTTTCTATGTTATTTTTCTTTGGTTGGCAATTAAATTGTGTGTGGGGTATTATTGTGTGTCATGTTATTATGCAACTCATTAGGCCAACGCAAACCATGTTGTTTTGAAGCCTCAAGGTGATGGTGTAAACAAAAGGAGGAGGATTTGGGTTCCCATAGGTGGCAAGGCTTCTTGAACTTTTCATGAAGCCTTATGTATGCAGCATGTTGATTTTAAAGATTTTTGTGTAGAATTTGTAATGCTATATCTATACTTGTACTGCATATTATCATGCTGAATGTGAACTGAATTTTTGTCGTGTAATGCTATACTTATAGCTGTTGTTCAACTTTTAATGTGAGATCATAACTGCTACCATCCATTGAGAATTTCCCAATTATTTATGGATTCCATTATTATTGTCCAATTTGTGTTCTTTTGTCCCTTTTAATGAATTGCATTTTATCCTATTGCAATGTTGCCTCAATTTTAAAATTATGTCAGTGGTTTGTTACTGCTCAATTTGCTTCAAATGTTGAGTTATGTTATTTATTCTTTGATGCAGTTAAAACGCAAGTTATTTGATAAAACTTTATTAAGCATAGTCTTGTTTGATTTGAAACTAACATAAAAATAAACATGGATTTAATTATATACGTGATGGAAATGACTTCATTATGGGCTCAATGGTTTGAAATTTCCAAAAAAATACAGGTTATATTGAATCTCTTGGTTAGAAATGCCTTCTTTTTCATCGCATAATGAAAAAGGAGATGGGTTTTTATTAAAAATTGCAAACTTAATTATGCATAGTTCCAATAAATGGCTTCCTTTCCTTTCCACACATCTAGGCCATTTACCAAAAAAAAAAAAAAAAAAACAAACAAATCTCTTTACTTGAAAGAACAGAGAAAATGTCTTTCGTCATGCTTGCACACAACTACTCAAATTTAAAACAAAAATAAAATAAAATAAATAATCACTCGCATAACAAGCTTGCCAAATTAGGGCATATCTTGGTTGCTTATCCATGAGGATTTGTCCTTCAAAAAACCCCAAAGTGATTTGTTGGCTGAGGATTCATAGTTCTTTCAAGCTTTTGAAAGGTGGATCAACACCACAGCCAACTGACGGTTGTTTCCTCACCCACCAATCCTCTGGTTCTCACAAGCTCTCGCAACAAAGAAAAGGAGAAGAAGAAGGACGTGGTTGTTTTAACATGACGTGGCACTCTAATTAAACTTCCACGATGCCAACTAAGCCAAGAGAATAGTCTGACTCATTTTTTTTTCGGCTGCCAGCTAAGCAAATGGGCCTGGAAAATTCCATGGTGACCAACCGGTGTTACAAAAATTAAAGATAAGTGACTGAAATGATTCAAATTGAAGTTTGATGACCGATTTCAAAATAAGTCAAAGTTGAGTGACTACCCAAAAAATTTACTCGACTATGGGTGATAATATTCTATTCTATTAATACATGTTAATTACTCATGTACAATTTTTGTTTAGTGCTTCAATAAGAAGCTCAATTAGAGGTTTTGCTTTCAATTATGTTTTATAAAATTCATAGTCTTTGCAATGGTCTATTTGAAAACATATTTATATAATATAATAATTATTAAATATAGTATTAGAGTATTTATTGTATATGATTTTCGCTTCTTAATTTATGAAATATTCATTAATTACTGGCTTCAACAGTAATTGTTATGTTATACAAGTAAAGAGGAAACTCAAGCATTTAATATGTCGATCTCTCACCCTCTCAATTGCTCTCCAACAAGCTTTGGGTTCATTATAAATAGGTGAGAATTTCGCTATTTAGTGTTTTGTATTCGGTTATGATAAATTAAAACTAAAAAATACTTTTAAAACAAATATAATGATCAATTCTTATGTTGGTTTTATATGTTAACTATGATGAATGAATTTTAATTAAAACATCATTGCCTATGTTGTTGGCTTTGCATGTTAAACTATCATGAATGAATTTTAAATATAATTATCATTGCATATGTTGCTTTTCATTATCATTAAAGTGAATGCCATCATTGTTCATTCACTTATGTGGTAAAAGGTGCCCCAAAGCTCATATGTTAAACACTATTTGCCAGACAAATGATGACAATAACCAAAGTCTTATACCAAAATCCCTTTAGTTTAGTAAGTGTCTTATTGAGACTTTCATGGCTTATGATTTAAAACACGTCAAACACTATAATACAAAAACAAATACTCATTATGGGAGCAATCTTTAAATTTTCATCCTACTAAAGAGACATGATGTGAGTATAGATAGGTTGAAGATTTAATCTAACAAGTCCCTACTGTGACTACATTCATAAAAGAAAAAAAAACTGATTCTTGTCCACATTGTCTAGACATTCTGACAAAAGAAATAAGGGGGCGTTTGGTTCGCGGTAATGTGAAAACATTACCGCCTGTTACGTGGTAATCTGAAAAGATTACCACGTTTGGATGGATGGTGGTGGTAATATTGATGGTAATGTGTGATTACCAACTTTGGAAGATTACCAAGAAAGTTGGTAATCCCATTTCCACCAAAATAGGTGGCTATGTTGGATTACCAAGTTGGTGGTAATCTTAAATATTTTTTGGACAAATATACCCTTTGTTTAAAAATAATAATTTTCATATTTTATTTGTTGGATAAATAATTAAATTTAAATAACATTAATTTGGGAATATGTTTTAGCTTTGAAATTTTAATTTTTTATCAAAAATTTTATTTTACTTTAATAAATTTAAATTTGCATAAAACGGTAAACATAAGGGTATTTTGGGAAATTTAGAACATTACCAAGTTGATTACCATTTAATATGAGTTTCCAACCAAACATGGTTATCATAAATTACCACAACATTTCTAGGCATATAACATTCTCGATCTTATTACCACGGTAATCTCATTACGTGGTAATATATCATTAACATGAACCAAACGGCCCCTAAGAGAGTTCAAAGACTACGAATCTAAAACAACTTTAATGACATTGTTTCATGCGCTCATTAGAAGAGCTGAAGAGGTTGTTAACCATTAAGCACTTGTGGGCACCAAACGTTTAATTGGTGGACCCCATTTTTTAATTATTTTTTTTTTTAAAAATGAAATGTAATGAAACCCACTACTTGAATAAAGATTTAAAAAAAATTCAAAAGTTAACCGTTGCATCGGTTAGATTTTTTTTTTTTAATTTTAAAACATTTTATCTAAAGATATACACCCACATTCTCAAACAAAACCTACATGCTTTTTCATTCCCTTATCTTTGAATTTTCTACTCTATTATGAATAAAAATACTCATCCATCTTCCCAAGTTACAAATTTTCCAAATAATTTTCAAATTTTTTCATATTATTTCTTTCCACCAAATATGTAGATTTTCAAAATTATCCTAACTCATAAAATTTTTTCCACTTTTATTTAAATGTCCAAAACCAACGCAGAAACAAATGGTTTTCAAATTCCTTCAAACAACCTCGAAAATTTGAATAAAAGTTCTCCTACCAATCAATAAAATACAACTGAAACAGATTCATTTCCTATCTCTCAATTTCCCCCATATTTTATTAAATAAATATGCTTTAATAAAAATATATAAATATAAATAGTTAAAAAGATGAATAAAATGATTGTGGATCCCATATTATAGTATAATTATTATAGAATATAATTTAATGAGTTAATGAGATGATATGAGCATCAAAATCTAGAATAGTATAACGATTAAAGTTGCCCTAAGCAGAAATATAATTATCTAGAATTCTCTAGACATATCAACTTCATGAATGTCATGCCATTCATTATCACGCCATTGGTTCTTAATGAGATGCCAATCCGGTTGTAGAGGCCTCCTGATTCAATAAGGGTAATGAGGCTAACAGGAATAGGTTAACCGTCTCATTTTCAAGAAGCCCACAGAACACATGGCATGTCTGGGCCTATTTTTTTTTTTTTTTTTTAACAAAGGAGCAAAAATCTAAGAGAAAAAAAAAAGCAAAAGAAACTAAAAGGAAGAGTTGAATCTGCAGCAGAGTTTAATAAGCCATCAGTCTATTCCTTGGAAGAAAAACGAAAGTTGAGGGTTTAATCTACATCGCTTAGCAAGAGCATCAGCCATTTGGTTGTTATCTCGATCAATCATCTCCAAAATGATATTAGGATAAGAATGAAGCTTCTGATTAAGGATCTCAATATCAGATTTGAATCACCATGCTACACAAGTATCAAAGCTTGTTAACATTTGAGCAATGCACGGGCAATCACACCAAATTTTGGCTGGGATCCAGTTTCTAGAAAGGCAAAATTCGAGAGCTTGATTGATGGCCTTGATCTTAGCTAAGAGTGGAGAGTCCATTATGGTGCCCAAAAAGCCTGTGATCAAGAGAAGCCCAGCATTAATAATAGCAAAAACCCCACCATTGACTTCAGATGGATTAGTTCAAGAAGCATCAGTATAAAGGATAATAGAATTCAAAGGGGGTATGGGGTTTAGAGTACTCCCTGATGTTTTTGCTAATAGAATTATAGAAATTTGAACATTACGACCAAGCTCTGGTTATAATAGTGTGAATCCTAGGGGTCCAACTTCTGAAGATATAGTTGCAGCGCTCCTTCAAAAAATCCAAGTAACAGAGGCAATGAGAGATTTAACAAAATCATCCAGAATCCTGGCCTTAAATTTGAAAGTAATCCACTCCCCAATTCCGAGTATATTAACATGATTTAAGTCTAGCCCAACAAAGAGAGAAGAGAGGCCCAGAGGGGAGTGATTTTACTGCAATTCCAAATCAAATGCCTGCCTATTTCAGCCTCCAAACCATAGAATTTACAAAGTGAAAAGCCCAATATTTAGGTCATTAAGATAGGCACCAATAGGGAGTTTACCATGAGCTAATTTCCAAATAATAATTTTGATACGAGGCACAACACAAAGCTTTCAAATTTTTTGCCAACCAGGCCAAGGATTAATATGATGAATGTTAAGCTGCTTATAAACAGTAGGGGAAATAGAAGGCTTGAAAGTGTGACGCCCCCAGACCTAATAATTCTGGAAATCAAAATCAATCTTAATATTGTTGATCCAATTCCAGTCCAGATTCAAGCAAAAGATGATATTCAAAAACTTAACAGTAAAACTATTATAGGAAAGAATATCTGAGAAATTCAAGTTTTCAAAATCAATAGACATGGTAAGAAATGTGGGCTTTTTCATAATTGGAATATCCATAAAGCAAGGATCATTCCACACATCTAAATTGCAAGGGTTTGCAGGTAGAATTCTAAGATTTGAATTCAAGCAATTAGCCAATCTACAAATATATTTGAAGAACCAAGTAGAATGCAAGGGCCTCTCCATGTTCTAGAATTTCCAACTATGATACTTATAATTAAAAATATCAATCCAAATTTTGTTAGAAGAATTTAGAATAACATAGATATTTTTGGCCATGAGAAAATGCATGACATATCTAAGATTTCTAAGATCCCCCCACCCCCTAGGCTTTTGAAGTGTAGTAACTGCCCAACCGATTGACCGAAAGCCATATAGCAATTGTTGCCTCTACTATACTCTACTATAAAGAAAGTTTCAAGCAAGCTTGGTGATATTGTCAAGAATTAAATCAGGAAAATTCATGACAAAGAGAAGGTAATTGGGAGGGAAAAATAGAGCAATTCAGAAAAATAACTCTACCAACAGTGAGATCAAAGAGTGATTCCAAGCATGTATGGAAGTTTGGACCTTGTTAGTTAGAGAGGACAATTGATTAATCAAGAGCCTCTTGGGGGATATGGGTATACCAAGATAGATAAAAGGAAAGGATCCAAAAGGAATACCCAATATTTTGAAGATAGCATTTGAAAGTTTTTTGTTGCACCAAAAAGGAAGATAAATGGCTGATTTATTAAGATTAGGCTTCTAGACCATGAGGAAATGGTAAATTAAGACAGATAAGACAGTTATGCGTAGTTTTATAGGAGGCTTTAGTAACAAGAATGAGGTTATCTGCAAACATAAGATGGTTGAAGTCCTGAGGAAGGTAAGGGCTGAAACCCAGAACCAAACTTAAAGAAAGAGCTTTGTTAAGAATGGTGAGAGATTTTGGGTGACCAGGAGAAAAAGCAGAGAGGATATGGGATCACCTTGTTTGATTCCTCTACTACTGGTAATCCAAGAAGTACTAAGACCATTAATAAGAAAGGAAAAAGAGGCAGAAGACAGACAAGATTTGATCCAAGAAATCCAAAGCTCGGGAAAAAGCATTATACGAAGGGTAGAAAGTATAGCATTCCACTCAACTAAATCAAAGTCTTTATCAATATCAATTTTGATAAGCATCCTAGGAAGGGTTGGGAAATTAGTCTCGAGGGAGTGGACAATTTCCTGGGCTTCGATAACATTATCAGAAGAGCCACAACCGAATAGACATCTTGTTTGCTCAAGCTCAATAAGGCTATAGATCAGCCTTTTCAAACGATTGACCAAAATTTTTAAAATAACTTTATAACACATGTTACATAGCGAAATATGGCGAAAATCAGAAGCAAAAACAAGGTTGTCATTTTTGGGAATTAAAGTGACAAAGGTTTTGCCGCAAGAGTGGGGAATACTACAAGTGTTGAAAAAAAATGGGAAATGCATTGAAAAAATGATTAACAATAATTTTCCCAAAAAAAAAAAATAGAAATCACTACAACAAAAAACACTTATTGTGACATTTTTGGCAAATGTCACTGGAAACCATTAAAATGACTATTAAGTGATAGTTGTAATAAATGTTAGTATACTTTTATTTATTCCTATATTTGTAATGACATTTCTACTTATAGTCACAAAAGATTTTTATTTGCGATATTTTTGAAGATTTTAGCGACATTGAAAGAAATGGCAGTACAATATTATTTGTTAAGACGCTTGTTATGACCTATGTAACAAATGTCATAATTCAATATGACCTTAATTGGGTCAATTTGTTATGATATATTTGAAAACACCATTTTCAGCTAGGATATTTATATATATCTATTAAAAAAATATGACGATAATTTAAAATTGAAAAAAAATGGTATTTAAGGATAAATAAAATTGGAATATTTTAATTTTCAAGAGTGCCAAAATTTAGGCGCCAAATTTTTTTTTTTTATGAGCTCGAAAACCTACGCGGCTTACAGATTCATGATCTATATATAAGACAAGAAAAACTCTAATAGTGCAAAATACCAAAAATAAAATTCTTGTTAGGAGATAAAGTAAGTATCTCGATTTTTCTTTATTTCATAATATTTTGTAGCATTATTTTCTTGTAATATTATTTAAATATTTAGGGCCTGTTGGATAGCACCATATTATGCCATAATCCATACATTATGGCATAATATAACATTGTGATAAAATTATGGCATAATGAATGTTTGGGTAGCTATTTTACAATAGAAATTTATGCCATAAAGTGGGGAATATGGAATACAAAAATATTCCAGTCAGACTGGAATATTTTTGTATGCCAAAAATCGGGCAAGCTTGCGTTTCTTTGATTCTCTTTCTCTCTCGGTCTCCTCTTCTTCAAGTCATCTATCCAGCCTCTCCGCTACCTTTCCACAGCCATCATCCTCTCCCCGACCATCTTCTGCGGCCTCGGCTCCGATCCTGCCTTTTCCTCCGCCTGAACAGCATCGTCGGTGTCTGGATTGGAGAGATTTCCCAACCAGTTCCGCCACCCTCTTCCTCATCCTTTTCTAGCGTCCATCACTGGAGAAGCATCGTCGGCGTTTGTATTGAAGAAGCTGGTGTTTAGGTTCAACGGAAAAAGAGGAGAAGGTGGTGTTGAGGTTCAACGGAAAGAGGGGATCGGAGAAATAGGTATTTTTCTTCTGTTTTTTTTTTTTTTGAAAGCTTTCATAATTATTACTGGAGATATTTATATCAGTCTCTGGTTGATTTTCTTTGTTTTTTATTATGTTCTTTGGTTTTTGTTCAATTTGTTTGGAGCTACCGGAAATGGCAAGATTTGTATGAATATATATTGCATAAAGTTTGTTATTGAATCCTAACTGTTTTGGTAAATCCTGAATTGCTGATATGGGAATAAAAATTGGATCTAGATTGAAATTTTTATAGATCTTTAGAGATCTTAGTAAATCCTGACTGTTTTTTTTGTTTTGAATTGCTGATATGGGAATAAAATGAAGTTTCCCTTGAAATTTTTATAGATCTTTAAAGATCTTAGTAAACGCTTGTTTCTGGCAAAGTGACATTTAGTTTTATTGGATATAATTTATTCTGATCTATTCTCAAACTTGGATTCATCATATGCAAGCATTTGCTTACTAAAGCAATTCTTTTCTCCATTTTCAGCGTGAGAAGTTAACTCAGGATTTCCTAGTTAGTTTTGTCCATTGTGAATTATTTTCCAGGAATTGAATTTGTGATGTAAACATGTTTGATTCTAGGTTGAATTGAATATTTTTGAATTATGACGAGTTTATATATATATATATAGGTTGATAATGCTTTCTAATAATGAAGATGATGATTATGATATGGACGAGCTTCATGATGTCCAAGTTTTTTTGTGAGTCTGCAATATATATATATATATATATATCTGTGTGTGTGTGTGTGTGTGTGTGTGTGTGTTTGTGTTGATAATGCTTCCTAATAACCTTCATTAAGTTCAAGAGCTGACACTAATTCATCCTAACCGTCCCCTAAGAACAAAGTTAGCCTTTCTGATACTTAATGAAGTTAAAACACACATAATTGGAAGTCTAATTCTGCAAAATGTTCTTAACTTGTTTATAATTTCTAATAATAGCATGACATTATGGATTATCAGAATAACAAGATAGCAAATAAACACTTTCACACTGCTATTTAGAAAACATATAAATATATATGTATATATATAACAACAAAAAAACACAAGCAAATTAAGCAATCTCTAACTTGAGATCTGAGAACATAAGCTTAGTTACTATTCTTAAAAAATCCAAGAAGAACTAAGAACACACACACAATATATATATATATATATATATATATATATATATGGGTTGATAATGCTTTCTAATAATAAGGATGATGATTATGATATGGAGGAGCTTCATGATGTCCAGGTTTTTCTGAGTATGCATAACTTGTGTGTTACTCTCAAAGTCATCTCATCTTCTGCAATTATTCTACAATCTTCTGTAGTTATTTGTGCTTAAAAAATGCATGCTGCATCATAATGTTGGTGAATTTACTCTAGCAGCCTTGGAAGCATGCTGCATCATAATGTTGGTGAATTTATTAATTCCAATTTCCATTTGAGAGGAACATTTATTTTTTTATTTTATAATTGTAATTTTCTTTTGTTTTAGTTATTCTCAATTAACCCATAGTTCATCCCTATAGTTCATGTCTATTATTGGTAACCATTATTGCTTTTTATTATATTTTACAGTCTTTGATCTGTTATGGCAAGTGAAGCTAGACATGAAAATAGGGCAAAGTGGACTGAAATTCACAAGGCTCACCTAGTAAGGTTATTAGGTGAGTATAATGCTGCTGCATACCGTTCACAAAATGGATGGACCAAAGAAGCATGGAATAAGATGGTACGCGAGATGATAACAAAGTTTTCCAATCCAAGCATCACCACAGGCCAAATCAAAGCATTAGAGCAAGAGTTGAAAAAAACCTACAAGCTTCTAAAAGGGTTTTCTGAATTAAGTGGCTTTGGATGGGACTATGAAAGACACATTGTATCAGCTCCTGATAATGTTTGGGCACAACTACTAGAGGTATGTACATAAATAATGAATGATTTCATTAATTACAACCATCTAATTTGGAGCAAATCAAATAGAGGAATAAAGATGCAAGGAAGTGGCACACTAGACCGTTTCCATATTTTATGGCATTGTAAGAGGTTTATGAGGGTAAGCAAATATTTGCTAATATTTATTTTTATAAAGTTTTATTTTACTAACATATTATATATTTGTTATGTAGGGAGATATGCTGAAGGTAAACGATCTTGTGGTATAGAAGACTATGAAGATATTTCTTAATCACCAGTGCACACCCCAAGTCCAAGTGTCTTTACTCCAAACGATTCAAGACAACCATCACCTACACACGAGATGGAGGATGATGATATCATGCAAGTGGAACCTCCTTGTTCTTAACCACAGAATCCTCAAACTCAAAGTTCAAGCAATGAAATTCTTCGGGGAATAAGAGATCAAGATGGACAGAGAAGAAAAAGGGACCGAAAAGGGAAAAAGACCCAAGATTCATCATTCAACATGGATAAGTACATTGCATTTCAAGAGCGCGAGAATAAAGAATATCTCGATGTTCTCAAGAGCACTCAAGTAGTGGAAAAGCATACAATAGAAGATTGTATGAAGGTCTTCAACCAAATGAGTGGCATTTTCACAGAAGAAGAAATGTTCAAAGCTACCCAAATTTTCATTAAAGATAAGAGCTACCATGAACTCTTCTTATGTCTTCAGGAAGACCATAGAGTGCCATGGCTTAGAATGATGTTCAACAAAATTGAGTAAAAGATGATCAGTGTGACATTGTTATGGGTTATCTTCAATGTTTTGATGATCAACTTGTTATCTTGAACTTGGTATTTTTCTATTTGTTTTGGGAATGTTTTGATTATAGGTGTATTTTTTCCTAGTTGTTATGAGAATGTTTTGATTTATAGGTGTATTTTTTCCTAGTTGTTATGAGAATGTTTTGACTTTAGGTTTTTTTTTAGCATGAATTTGTTAATAAGTACCCTTATGGCTTGTAATATACTCTATAATGTTATTCAGAAACTTGCAAATTTTCCAAACTTTCAGATTCTTTTCTAACATTAAATCAACATAGAGAATGGCTTTTTAACAATACCCAATATTTTTCATCCAAAACACCTTAATAAACAATTTCATGGTTGCCACATGATTATGGTCTAGCTCGGCGATAGCTACAATAATCATTCCACATTTGCATTACTATTTCATCTCTCTTACGAGCACCTGCATTTCACTCAGAGTTCATGGTGTCGACATCCTCTCCATATGACTCATCTCCATTAGGAACAATAGTTTCTTCGACTTCACCATCAAAATCATCAACAACATCTGCACCGTTATGTATATGGATGAAGTTATGCAACATACAAGTAGCAACTACTATATTAGTTTGAGAGTCGATTGGGTGAAAAGTTGCTACTTTAAGTATCGGAAATCTCAAGAATTTTTTGTATATATGCAGCACCTGTAAAAATAGATGTGTGATGTTCTGCACCTGTGGAAGTCGCTGGGCATTGTCTCGACCAATAACTGAGCATTAATATATCATCTTCCTCATTTTTTTTCCTCCAAAGATTTAAGAAATCCATAATGAAACAATGGTTAGAATTATGAAGTTTTTCAACAAAAAAAAAGTATGCGTATAATGCAAAGAAATCATCTTGTGTATAAATAGGGGAAAATGACAATGGCTATAATTATAATGGTTATATTTACAACGGCTATTTTTCAAATTTTAATTTCCAACGGTTATAAACCAACGGTTATTTTTATTATTTAATAATTATTTATTATGCAAAACAAACACTCATTCTGTAAGAAAAAAATATGTAATAATTTTTTATTTTGTTACCCAAACACCCATTCTGTAGGAATAAAATATGCCATAATTTCTGTAATAAACAGTTGCACTTCTTACATAATAAAATTATGCTATTTTTTTTTTATATTTTACATCCAAACAGGCCCTTAACTTTTATTCATTTATGTAGATGATTGATAGTTGATTAATTTTTTAATTAGTTTTTGTTGTAAAATCAATTATAAGAATTTAATTAATCTAATCCCTGGGTTTGAGAATATTTTTTAAAAGAAAAAAAAAGAAGAAGATTGAATTTATTTGGGATGAGATCTCCAAAACATCCTTTTTTTTTAAATTAAAATATGTTTTGGTTTTTCTCTTTGCTGGTAGTGATGATGGGTGGTCATGGTATAGGTGCATTGCTTCAATCCTTTAAATTGTCTTTTAGTATTTTTTTTTTAATTTAATCATAGTTTTGTTAAACTTTTACAATTTGTCCTTTTTTTATTTTTTATAGGGTTTTTGTTATACTTAAGGGGACACACATAGTTTTGGTGAAGTTTTACAATTTGCCCCTTATATTATTTTTATTTCCTATAATGTTCTTGTTACAATTATTGCTCAGACATAGCTTTGTTGAAGTTTTATATTTCATCCTTTTATTCTAAGTTAAATTATTTAAGGGTTCTTATTATAGTTATGACACACACATATATAAACAGAGACAAATTATATATTCTCCTTCAATATAAAAATAGCTCATTTGTATTCTTTTTATGCAAATTATATACGCTACACTTAGGGGGTTTTTTTTTTCTATTTCAAATTAGTATCATTGATTATAATATATCATATATGTTTACATTTAATTTAATTTAAATTTTATTGTTATACTACTTTTATTTTATTAAATATAAAAAATTTTGTAGGAGGAAGATGCTACAAGTAGTCCTTGTTCTCAATTAGCCACTAGTCCTTAATTTTATTTAGCAATAATGATCTAGTACGATTTTTATAATATCATCATTACATTTTTAAATTATAAAATTATAAATTGTATTATTTATTTATCTCATTTTCTTTATTAATGCCAATTCTACGAATTGAAACCTTAGCTTTATTATAATATTTGCAAGTTATTTTTTAAAGATTTGTAGATCACGTTGACATTGTTTTAATTATTTTTAAAATTTTAAAATTATAAATTGTATTATTTATTTATCTATTTTTCTTTATTAATTGATTTAGATAGACACTGATGTATTTGTATATTTTATTTTGCATAAGAGATCATCATAACAAATTTAAAGACAATTATAAGGATTGAAGCCTTAGCTTTATTATAATGTTTGAAAGTTATTTTTTAAATATTTGTAGATCATATTGACACTATTTTAATTAGTGTTTTTAGTGCTACATGGGATTTTTAAATTTATGATGAATAATTTTTATTAATATTTTGTTAAATTATGCAAATTAACTTTATAGAATTTAAATTATATCTCATATTTTGTTTAATTAAATCATATATAAATATTGTTTAAATTAGTATTGTGAAAAATTATACAATTTTTTCCAACATTTGTGAATGTTACAATTTATCACAAATCCTATATAGTTAAAACAATATTTATGAAATGTCGATATAAGACTTTTAAGAGACACTTACCAAATGTTATCAAATAATTCTTATACCAACATTTATAAATGACGTTTAATTTTAAAATTAGATAAGATGAATAAATTTTACCAACATTTACAAATATCGACTTAAATTGGTATTCATATATAATTGCTATTTTATTAAACCAATGTTTACGAAAGGTCGATACAAGTAATTTAAGAGGCTTTTAACAAATGTTACTATATAACCTCTATAACAACAATTATAAATATTGCAATATTTCAAAATTAATGTGATAAAAACTTGTGGCAACATCTACAAATGTTGTACAAAATAAAAAAAAAAAGTGTTGCTCAAAACATATACAAATGTTGGAATAAAATCCATATTGAGACTATTTACAAATGTTGGGACAATATCACAATAAATGTTGGAATATATAGGTGCCGAAGTTTCTTGGAAACGTCACAACGAAAGTATACCGACTGTGGCAATTGCGACATATAATTGATATTTGTTACAAAAGTCGGTATAGAGTTATTCCAATTATTTTTTTTTATTTTACAATATATGTCAAACGTCACAAAAATCCTATTTGTTGTAGTGAATCCACATTAAGCCCATCTGGACCCGGGCTTTTGCCACGAGGCATGGACTTGAGGGTTTGATAGACTTCTTGTTTAGAGATAGGTTTGATCAGATCCTCTCTATCCATTTCATTCAAAATAGAAAATCATCATGCGTGATATTAAAAAGAGAATCAATATCAAGATTAGAAGAAGAAAAAGGAGCCCAAAGATTTTTATAAAAGTTAAGAAAATAATTTTCAATATCAGAATGAGCAACAAAGGTATTACCTGAGGAATCCTTAATCGACGTTAGTTTTTTTTTAATTTTTTTTATTTTAACCGAAGTAAGGAAAAAGCTTGTATTTAGATCAGACTTAGACATCCACTGCATTTTAGCTCACTGCCCCCAGTAGATAGAATTTTGGCGCACGAGGGCATTGTGTCGGTTGTATAATGCTCTAAGCCAAGTTTGATTCCAAGGATTGTCTGAGGATGCATCTGCTTGCTTCATGGTTTTGGTCTCAACTTCAATGTTTTTGAGCTCTTTTTCAATATGATGAATATCCGAGACCCTACAACTGAGAATATGATACTTAGTAGAAATGGAATGAGAAAAGTAGTGCATAGAAGAAGCAAAGGAATGGGAGTTCCAAGCTTTAATCACACTATCATGAAAACCTTCATAATCCAATTAAAAATTTTCAAATCGAGAAAGTTTATTTTTATTGAGAAAACGAGAAGAATTAAAAATAGAGATGAAAATAGGAGAATGGTCAGAGTTAGTGCGAGGAAGATTGATGTATTCTCCACAAGTGCACGAATCGTTACAAGTAATAAAGTGGTACCCCACAAGGGGGTAGGGTTGTCGAACCTCAGGGACTGGACTTCTAGTACTAGTTGATCCTCTAATGTCTAGTCAACTGAAATGGTGATGAAGGTATTACCTACTACTAAAATAAGAACAAAGGATGGAAGAACTTAGTAGACTAGGATTGAGTGTCGATAGCAGGAGAACAATGCCCCAGGATGATCCCTAAGTGCCTAAGATACTAACTTGAGTCTAATGCCTACCAAGGTACATTCTAAGATCCTTTTGAGTGCTCAAGAGCAATGTTTCATCTACGGCTATCAAATACGCCAGGTTCTACAAGTATAACTATGAGCTTCATACATGCCAAGTTTTGCAACTACGGTAATCCACACACACCAAGTTTTACACAAGCATCTACACAAATCAAGCATGCCAAGTTATGCAAACACATAAATAACACAAGAAAACAATAGAACTCCATAAGCATTAGAACTCAAGTAGTCAAAGTATCAAAACAACATAGTTCACAATCCCGGGGTACCGTGGAATGGTTAGCCTCTCATGAATTCATACAAATGAGAGAGAATAACAAACATAACTAAGAGATACATCTAGGCTTCCCCCTCTTTAAAAAATCTCCTCAAATGTACTTTAAAAGCTCTATGGAATGGGCAACTCCACTCCTCCGGTGTCTCTAACTCACCCTTGGCCTCCTTAGCTCGAGTGGTGGTGGCTGATCATCATTCCTTCGAAGGTTCCTGCGCTGGAGAAGATAACTCCCGAACAAGAGATGTTGAGAAACCCTAAGTCTAGGCATTAAAAGGTACTTTTCTGGCTCAACATGATTTAATCAAGGTCGTGCTTAGACCATGCTCTTCTTGAAGTTTCTGAGTGAAGAGGGTAAGTGCCATCTCGAGGGAATCACGGGGAGAGCACGATCGTGCTCCACTCGTGCTTAGCTTGAGCACGCCCATGAATAGAGCATGCAAACCATGCTTCCCCTAAAGTATAGGATCATCTTTTCTCAAAGTAACCATGGGGAGAAAGCACCCCCGTGCTTCGCCCGTGATCTCGCTGACAACCAGGGAAAACCCAGACAAAGGAAACCATCGGGACATGACACGCTGTGCTCTGCCCGTGCTCGCATTGGACACTTAGAAGAATTGTCTTCATTGGTTGGTATTGTCCCTGTGGACTCTTTTTTTTTTACCCGGACTTTAATTAGGATTAGACTGGTTAAAAAATAATGGATCACAAGTCAAAATTTAATTTTTTATGACTTTAAGAGATTATGGGTTGGGCAAGCCCTTTGATAAGTGCTCGTGTATAAGTAATACGAAGTATTCTTTTCTTACAATGAGCATTATTTTTATCAGGTTTTATCATTAATTCTTGTGTATTTGTATTCTTTTGAGCATATAGGGTTGTGGAGATGAGTTGGAGAAAAAGGAGTAAAAATATATTATGGCCACAATTGTTGAGGAGACTCTTGGACCAAGAAAGGATCAAGGCACAAGTTGTAGACTTATGAGTGTGTGCCAACCTCCATTGTGTTCAAATAATTATACAAATTCGAGGGGCACAAAGGCAGTCACACTTATGTAATTCAACTTGTGTAACATCGAAGAGCTTCATCAATGCATTGAATGCAAGAGGCGATGTGATCTACTGCGTAGTTGTGTGCCCAACTTGGCGGCCTCGATGAAGAAAATGAAGTCGAGAGCAACTTTGGCGCGACTGTAGCAAAACATTGTAGCAATTTATTCTAATAGTTACTATTTATAGCGCGCCGAAAATCAAAATTTCAGAGAATCCACACGGTCGTGTGAAAATTCCACACGGTCATATGGATGCCCGATACAAGCCCTTTAAATACCGCGATTTGAGATTCTTTTGGGGACTTCTTGCCTATCTTTCGCCCATCTTTTGGGAGAGCTTGCAGCTAGGGTTTGGATAGGTTTTTGCGAGGCTTTAGGAGCGGTTCTATGGCATTGATATCGACATCCTTTGGAGGAAAGCTATTGGGGGAGTTTTCATCGGCATCAATTCGGCAAGGTGTGCCCTAGGCTTGAAGGAGGAGTCCTTGGAGAAGACGAGGCGGCTCTTGAAGACCATCGACACGGATGACAAGGAGGTTTTCTTTATGGTTTCTATGCTTATGATTTCGATTCTATTGTTGACATTGTATTGCTCTATGGAGAACTAAACCCCTAGAGGGTGCTTGGGCTTGTAAACCCTAGGATGATTTTGTTTCATTGACTTTTATTATGCTTCTTTAATTGATGATTTTAGTTGAGTTCCAAACTTAAATGTTAATTGTCTTGATTTTCCCTTAGATGTGACACTAGGGTTGAGAATCCATCTAGGCAATCCATTGAAGGTGTGACAACTTCATTATGGTTAGACTAAACAAGATTGGAGAGGGTCGAGAGATAACGGAACGTCCCATTTCCTTTCCGACATGATTTATCCTACCTCCACATTCCAAGAGTTCTTTATGGTCATGATAGAATGAAGTGCTAAGAGATGAACTCCACTTGGGCTTAGTTGCGCAAGCAACAGAGTGAAGTGTTGTAGTAAATCTTAGTGTTGGGACTTAATTGTGACTAGGGTTCTTTTGCCTGGACCAAAGGGTTAGAACTATATTAGGGAATAGGGTTTATCACTTGGAGTCCCCTAATGTTAATTACCCTAGACATTGTCGTAGGAACCTCAGATTAAGAAATAACTATGAACAAGAGAACAAGTTGTGGTAATAAATTTCATTAATTTCATTAATTTCAATAAATATGAATTTATATACTTCATTGAAAGTACAAGGAATCTGAAATCAACTTGACTCTACTTAGATTTATGGGCCTGAGTAAACAATGATTGTAGCACTTTATCTCCTTTCGACTATTTTGTCAAAAAGCGTGCTTTACTTCTGTTGACATTTGGTCCTTGTCAAATTTTGTCAAAAATCATCTTATGTACTTGTGCCTTGTCACTATGTTGCATGTCTTGTTACCGTCTTGAGGTATATATCTCATTACCGCCTTGCAACAAATTTAGCCGCTACCTTGAGATTAGCATTTTTTTTTTGCTTCGGATGAGTGCTTTAACTCTACATAAGAATATTTCTTCCTCTTCATATAATGGGTTTTTTTTATTTACCACTACAAAACTAGTAGTATTCTTGTCCAATTCTCATATAATATATATATATATATATATATATATATATATATATAAATTTATCTTCAACGACCTTCATTGCACCAATGAAGCTCCGTTAATGGTAGTGGTGGTACGTACATGCATGCATGTAATGCTTTTTTTTATTTACCACTACCAAATTAGAGGTATTCCTCTACTTAGGGGGCGTTCATTTGCACGTATGTGGGGGGAAGTGGGCTGACTTCCCCCACTTTCGATGTTCTTTTGCACTGAAGTGGGTTTTAGTTTAAAACCCACTTCAGGATTTTTGATGTGGAAGTGGGGGAAGTGAGCCCCATATAAAAGGCCACTTCACCTCACTTCATTACCCTTTCGAAAGTGGGAGCCCTAGTTTGCAGTCTTTTCCTAAAGCTGAGATCTATCATTTTCTCCTCTCATGGCCTCTTTTTCCCATCGCAGCATTCACCTGGAACCGCCTCCATCCGGTCATCTCCTCCGTCCGTCGGTCCTCCGATCATCTCCTCCGTTGAAGTCATCCAACAAATCGTAGAAGTAGTATCTTTATTCCTCCTTGTGTTGTGTCTCCCATTTTCATTAGTTTTATTATACTAATTAATGAAGATAGACATGTATATACAGACATAAATCTTTCCTCTTCCCCTCTTCTTCTTACTAGTACTCTTCTTCATTCTTCTCTGATCCATTGGTTTTGTTTTCATTTGCCGTTGTGTTGCTTGTGTTTATAGTAATGTGTCTTTTTTTTCTGAAAAATTGGAAGCTTGTGTTTTGATGCATGATTCAAGTGTATGATTGTTTGAAATCATGATTTATTTGCGAAAAATGTGATATTTTTTTGTCTATGTTTTGTTTGAATGAGATCTGGTAGATTGCCAGCACTAATGTGTTGACAGAGAGATCATCTGTACATTTCTCTTATGGGAATTTTGTTTTGGGTCTCAATCCTGCATAGTTCTCAGGTTTTGATTTCTAAATTTTTGGATTTATTCATGAGATCAATTGAATGTTTTGATTAGGTTTACAATTAAGCTTTTCAAATTCATACTAATTAGATGGAGTCAGAAGGTCAGATTCCACTTTTACTAAATGTCTTAATTAGGTGGTCTTTGAATGTGCTTCAGTATTAGTATAGCTAAGAAGGTCTGTAATCAGAGTATCAGTTGTGCATCCACTTTGCTTCATTGATCTATATCTTTCTTGCTGATTTGTGGATCTAGTACTGAATTTCTTAATTAGGTGATCTTTGGATGTATTTCAGTGTTAGTATAGCGAAGAAGGTTTTGTGATCAAAGAATCAGTCATGTTATTTTTTCCGTATTGATTTATTTTCCTTAAAAAGTAGATTTCCTGCCATGTACAATGTGGGTTTTTGGCACAAGCTTGGTAGAGCTTGATGATTTTGGTAGCAAGATATCCTATGGGATGATTTATTAGAATTACATTTTGTACAATATCACTTCTATCTCGATCAATCTTAGTCGGCAATTCCCAAGCTATTCAATGAAGAGTTGTAAGGTATATAACTAGTCCCATTGCCAAGAATTTATCTCAACATTTCAACTTACAAATATTACCACATATCAAGAGTAATCCTTTCATATTCTAAAGGTGGTGACATATGTTAAATTTCTTGAATTAGTTTAAACAAATCACAAGCCATTGCATGTGTTGACAAAGTTGATGAGATTGTATTTCATGTGCCAAACTATATTTCATCCAATCTAACAATATTTACTCTCCATTATAGTAGTTATTTTAACTATTAGTCAATCATGCATGCTTATGAAGTCATTTATAGACATAAATCTTTTTCCAAGGGTGTATATATGTGTGTGTGTGATTATCACCTTCTTTAAACCTCTTTATCTAAAAAACCAAGTGTTTTTTTAACATATATTTCCTTGTGGGGTGCATTAATTATATCCTTGTAATGGTGGCATTACTGTAATGTTCTATGTTTAGTTGGGGTAGAAGTAAATTAATGAAAGATTTATATGCACATAAATTTTTTTTCTAAGGGTGTATAGATATGGCCTATTATTAAATTTTTATTAGCCCCAAGTCCAATATAACCAACCCAAAAATAATACTTTGTTGTTGTTATTATTAAATGTATTGTTTTAGATTATAGGTTATGAGCTTTATAGGATATATACAGTAGAGGCCACATACATCTCTTCTTCATGCTCATACCCTTCTTTTTTTTTATATCTTTTTTTTTCTCAACTTGGTGTTTGTATATTCCTTAAATGTGTACCTATATATATGAAGAATACTACAAAATTGTATATAATGAATTAATAGTTATGGTTATTTGTCTCATTTCAATATAGCTATGGTGGTCATTTTAGCAATGATGTCAAGGGAACAAAGACAAAATGCTTTACCCCGTGAACCTACTTTAGTTAAGGATATTCATCGAAGTGCACATATGACTCGGATATTAGATGGTGGTGTCCATAATTGTGTTGAATACATACAGATGTTTAAGGACACCTTCCTCAAACTTTGAGCTATTCTAAGGGAAAGTGGTCATTTGAGAGATACCATCAATGTCGCCATTGAGGAACAAGTCACATTGTTCTTGCACATTATAGGACACCATGCAAAGAATAGGGCAATGAAAATTGATTTTATTAGATCAGGGGCAACGGTGAGCAGATATTTTAATGATGTGCTTTGAGTAATTTGTAGCATTAGAGATTTATTTGTCAAACAACCGGGCACATCAATACATCCTGATATAGAATTAAACCCAAATTTATATCCTTTTTTTAAGGTGAGGTGTACTTCTTTCGATTCTCATTTGGCTTAAATTCTCACGTACACAATATAATTGGCTTTTATTTCACAGGATTGCATCGGGTTTATTGATGGGTCTCATATAGATGCGAGGGTCAGTGCAAATCTAATTAGCAAATTTTGGGGCCGCAAGGGCATTACACAGAATGTCCTTACAGCATGTGACTTGGATTTAAAATTTACATATGTTCTTGCCTGTTGGGAAAGAATGGAGAATGATTATCTCATATTAAAGGATGCATTATCACAACCCCCACCATATGTGTTGCATATTCCTTCAGGTCTATTATTATAACAAACTTCACAATTTGTCATAATTCTTATATTTCAATATAAAATATATTTAAATTACTTTTTATTTAATGCTAGGAAAATACTGCTTTGTTGATGCCGGATACACAACAACATAAGGTTTCATATCTCCTTATCAGAAAGTTAAATATCATTTAAGAGAACAAGTAGGCCGAAGACCCCAAAATGCAAAGGAGCTTTTCAATCTTCGTCATTCTCAACTTAGATGAAGAATAGAAAGAGCTTTTGGGATTTTAAAGAGTCGGTTTCGGATTTTGGACTCAAGGCCATTTTATCCTTTCACTACCCAAGGGGATCTTGTTCTTGGATGTTGTGTGTTGCATAATTTTGTGAGGGAAATTGATCCAAATGATATAATGGTGCATAAAGATGAAATACCTACAAATGATAGGCCTAACACGTTAGGTGAACGACGTGAGGCTCATAGTCGGTGGAGAGAACCACGTGAGAACATAAAAGATGAAATGTGGCATGACTATGTTTCACATGGGTGCACTTCACAAGTGCCACTGTAATGTTACAAATGAGTTTGATTTTGTATTTGGTGTTTAATGTCCTGCACTATCAATTTTGAGCAAAGATCTATCTTAAGTATGCTCTTAATGTATATGCCATATTTTGAAGTTCATATTGCTATTGCTATGAATGGAATGTATTTGGTGTTTGATGTTTTATTTTATTCTTTTTTTTCTTTGCCAATGTACTTTAAAGATGTCAACCTCACATGCTAATGCCGAGGTTGTTCAAAATGATAAGCATAATGGAATGCCAAATAAAAGATGGACAAAGGAAATGGATAATGTATTGATACCATTGCTTGCAGACATATCAAGAAGTGGGCTGAAGGTGGATAAATCTTTCAAACGTCAGGCATTCGTAGAGGCAACAAATGTTGTAAATGCTAGATTCCCTGCCGCTTGCATGGATGCAGAAAATGTGGAGAATCACATGCACACTTTGAAGCAAAAATATCAAAATATCAAGATATCAAAAAGCTTATGAATCTCAGTGGTGTTGGTTGGAACGACGAGTCAAAAATGTTAGTGCTTGAAGATGAGACTTATCGGACATTCGTGGAGGTATATGACTTTTATTTTTTTATTTATTTTTTGTTATTTACTTCAATATGTCTAACACTATAATTTATCAAATGCATAAATGTTTCATGTGATATTTTTCACAGGGACAACTAAAAGCCAAAGAATATTTAAATAAACTTATACCTTTTTTTGATGAGTTGTGGTTAGTTGTTGAAGATGACCATGCCACTGGTGATTATACACGGACCAATTACCACCAATTTGGTGCTATGACGCTAGAGGATGAGAGTGCATCCCCACCTAATACGCCAGTGGATTGTGAACCCATGGATACAAGTAACCAAAGAAATGAAGCACTAAGATCATGCGCAAGCAAGAGCACTTCTAGGGCTAGCCGTGGACCAAGGAACAATGGGGACAATGGTGCATCAAAAATTATTGGAGATAAACTAGGTGAACTCGCTGCATCAATAAGGCATCTAGAAAGAAGACGTGGAAAGCAAAACTCTCCGATGCTCTGTGGGAAATGGAGCGTTATGATGACAATGAGATGGAAATGGTATTTGAGAAGTTAATCAAGGACAAAAAACAAGCTGAGAATTTTTACTTAAGAAAGCTATCTCTTCGCAAAAGATGGCTAGATAATTTTATTACTTATATGAGAAATGCTAGTCCATGAGGGGGTCATCACATTAGGTATGTGATTTTAATTTGTATCAAAATACTTAATGTTCATTTGTTAGTGTCTTTGCCCTGTCCTTATTGTAAGTTTTTTTTTCATGAATTAGGTTGTTCTTTGGTTGGATGGTGGACGCTAATCTTTTATGTTGGTATGAATGTTGTTTAGTTTTGTGGATGGTTATTGTGTTATGAACCAAGAGTTTATGTGGATGGTTAAATACCATTGTTATTTTCTTATGTCATGACTATGTATTTGCAAGAGTTTGTATGGATGTTGTTTTGTTATGTGGATGGTTATTGTGTTATGAACCAAGAGTTTGTGTGTATGGTTAGAGACTATTGTTATTTTCTTATGTCATGACTATGTATTTGCAAGAGTTTGTATGGATGTTGTTTTGTTGTGTGTTGTCATGAAGTAGGAGACATTTATTGTCTTTATAAAATTTTTATGTCGAAGAATTTAATTTTTTTTGTCATACAATTCCATAATGAAGTGACACCATTTCATGCTAAATAAAACACAAAAAGTGAGAAAGTGAGCACTTCATGGAAGTGACACTTCTTTCAAAATGAACACAAAAAGTGAGAAAGTGAGCACTTCATGGAAGTGACACTTCTTTCAAAATGAACATCAGAAATGAAAGAAGTCATATGACTTTCCCCACTTCAAAGAAGTGGCACTTCCTTCCACTTCCCCACTTACATGCAAGTCAACACCCTTAACCACTTCAAAAAAAAAAAAAAAAAAAAAAAAAAAAAAAAAAAATATATATATATATATATATATATATATATATTTTAATTTTGTTTTTGTTTTTGTTTTTTTGTACTATTTGAAACAGTAATTACTGGACTTGTTACTACTATAGTAACTACTGTTCATTAAATCCAACGGCTGATAATGGACATCCATAGATAAGTGGTCCTCTCTCTCTCTCTCTCTCTCTCTATATATATATATATATATATATATATATATATATATATATATATATATATATATATAATATTGTTTATTTTAATTTTTTTTTTGTTTTTTATTATTTATATATTCTATCATTATTATTTTTTATAAAATTTATCTAATGCATTTATTTTATATATTATGTTTAAGAAAAGAAAAAATTTAAAAGAAACAAAATCATAGCTCTTATTAGTTTTAAATTATATATATATAATTAGATATAAATACATAATTAGATTTACTACACCAACAACATTAAAATTAAATATTTCAAAAAACCCTCATTTTTTTGCTTTTTATTGTTTGTATATTATATTATTAGTTATTGTTTTATCAAATTTATCTAATAATATTAGTATTTGGTTAGGTTTTGACCTTTTGTTTTTTTAAGTGATTTTTTAAATTTTTATTTAAGCAATTTACATCATTAGATGAAACTGTAGTGTAAGCATGGGCGCCCATGCTAGTTAATTAGTAATATTATTACATAGTAATCACTTCATGATTGATAGCTATTAATTACTATACTTCTAATACTATATGATACAATTAAATATTAAATACTACCATATATTCTTAAATAATATAAACATTACTTGTATACTATAAATATATATACTATTATGGAGTCATTGGGTTTACAGTAATGGCATATGAGATTACCATGGTAATAAGGTCAATAATGTTACATATATATGAGAATGTTGCAGTTATTTGATATAATTATGTTTGGTTAGGAACCGATATTATTGAAAATACTTAATTACCGTATTTGGTTGGTAATAGGAATCAACTTGGTAAAGTGCCAAACTTATCAAAATATCCTTCAACTTACAAAAAAATCTATTAGTATAGAGCACATTATATATATGTATGGATGTATGTATGTATACATTAAAACTGATAAAACAAAACTCTTCTAATATATTTGTAATTAAATAACCAGCCAAAATTTATGATAATCAACCTTATGCCTACAGCTATAAAATTTGGATGGGAGTTAATAACATACCGATTAACTCAAACAAAAAATTCAGTAAGTTCTTTTTTTACGCATGTATATACAGATACATTTGAAATGCACACAAAAATGGGTAAATTATACGTTTAATAAGAACCAAGGAAGCAAGAACTATAATAATTTTACTTTGAACTCAAATTTAGATTGCAAGAAATATAGGAGCACAAAATGGTTAAGCAAACTACACTGTCTCAAATATATATACAATTGTTTTAAAGAATAATAGCTTAATAGAACATGGCTATAATAGCTGATCTAGAAGAAGAGCAATACCCTGCAATCATTAAAAATTACATTTTAAAAGGAATGTCATATTTGCCGATAAAATATTTCTCATGTTTTGATGGTAATGTGATTACCAAGTTTTTTTATAATATTTCATTATTAGTAATTTTATATCACTATCAATAGTACCAGTGCTACAATTTCAAATATGATAATCTTTCCAAAATACCATTTAACATGTGGTAATATTTTCACATTATCTCAAACCAAATGAGCTCTAAGAGTATATATTTATATGGGGGAATTTGTCCATCCTTTATAAGTTAGATTTTCTTTTTTTTTTAAATTCTTCCCTAAGAAGATCCTCTTTTGCGGAGACATTTGTCCATCCCTTTTTAGTTGTCTGTTTGCTTGTGCTTGGTTTTATTTATTTATTTTTTTCTATCACTACATATTTGTTGTTTGTTTTAGTTTGGTTCTTCTTAATGATTTTTTAGGTTTAAATATCTAAGTTATGCCTTAATAATTCCTACTCTTTTAGTCCCCTTATTATAATTTTAGCCATTTCGGTCCTCTTATTTTATCATTTTTGACAATCTTAGTCCACCATTCAACAGCCGCCACATTTACCATTTCACTTATCTAACTTGGCTTTTCCTATATTAAAATAAAGAGAAAAATGAGAAAGAAATATTAGAATATTTCATGATTGTATCCTAATCCATGAAGTTAATCAATGCCACTTACCTTCACACAGGGAAGGTTCCCATGAGAAATCCTTAAATACTAGGCTCTTTCCACTCCTTTCCTAAACACCGGTGTGTGGGACTAAAAATACCCGCCCTGGCGTCGTGTCAGTGAAGAGACAGCGAGCAATATATTGAATCACAAATATTATTTATTTATTATTATTTTTTTTGGCTTTTCCATTCTTAATAGAGGCAAGCCGCTGTTATTAATTACCCCAAATTAAAACCTTGGGAACCTCTGATTAAGATCTCGAGTACCAATAAAGACAAGAAAATTGTGAATAATAAATTTCATTATATATATATATATTATCACTGGCACACACCTCGTTGCCTTCTTGAGATATATATCTCATTATCGCCTTAAAATGTGTATATTTTATGTTAAAAAAATTATTATTGACTAAAATTTACAACATCATATATCACACAAGTCTTGATGAAGAGTTTCACATATAGGAAATTAAAACATACACTGATTAGAAATCAGGATTCCACATAGACATCATCTGTAACTTTCACAGAACATCATCACTATTGTTCACAGAGACATAATTGGTTGCTTTAGGCTCTACTACCTCACAATAAAGGTCCTTCATATCATCCTGGTTTGGACCTTTATGTTTCTTTATGATTTGAGTTGACGTTCTTTCAACCATTTTTTTATTATTTTTATTGTATTTTATTTTAAGAAATTAGACACAAGCTTCACAGTAAATATTGATGAGAGAAAATAAGTTATCCTTACAAAAGTCTCAATCTTAGCATTATAACATAAGAAAACAAAACATTAACTTATTTTATACCATTACAAAGCTTTTTATTGATGCTGGCTAAGGAACATTAGAAGTGAAAGGTAGCTTCTATAGTCTTTTAATCACTTATGCCTGTCCCAAGTTGCTCTTTCTCAGTAGCAAGTTTTGCCTTTTGGAAGAAGGATATGATCAAGTCAAAGCCTTTACATCCTTATAAAAAACTTTGACTGAATTAACTTGTTCCTGAATAGCCTGCCCTAGGAATAGTGCTTGGACTTTTTATCAAAAGCCTTTGTATATGTCTCTATCATCATTTCTACAAGTTGCTTCACAGTAGCTTCATTGTTGGGATTTCTCACATTGAAGATTTGGCCATCAGCTAGAGCAGGATTTTCAATCATCAAGAGAACTACTTCAATGGCATCCTTAATATACACAAGAAAGGTCGTTTGGGACTGGCCATAATTGACAAGCTTTAGGAGCTCACCACGAAGAGAATTATTGCTGAACCATGCAAGAACCCTAGGGACACCTTCACTAGGTCCATCAATTCCTGGAATAAAATCCATCCTTGGTCCAATCAAATTAAAAAGTCTTACAATGGTGAACTCAAGACAATTCTCCGCACCTTCAGCAGAAATCAATCTTTCAATTAGTTGTTTAACACACGCATAGGATCATCTCAGTTTCTCAATAGGGCCAAAAATGCAATGTGAGACATCTTAATTATTTAAGGATATAAAATTTTGGCTCATGTCTAAGGGGGTTATCTTTAGGAAGGAAGCTTCTGATGGTCTTGCCATATACCTCGCAAATGGAGAAGTGGATAAGATGCTTGCCATTCTTCGAGCAATACTTGACCACAGGAATGATGTCAATGAAATTGTTGTAGATGGTCTCTAGAGGACGTGGGTTATAGTCTGCAGGGGTGCAGATTTTCACCAGGTTGATCGTCAGATGAGACATCTTGATCAAGCCTTTGAGTCTAGAGTCATGCTTGATGTTGAGGCGGTGGAAGTGGATTTAGTTGGCCCAATGGTGATCGCTATGCTCATCATCCTAGGAACCGAGCAGGTGCTTGATCTTGTCATTGTAGACATCCATAGCCAGCACAGTGTGAGGTATCTCGGCTATCAATTTCTCACAAAGATGAGACACGATGAAGCCCGGCTCCTATCATGCATATTATCATCACCTTTATCGTTTTCCCATCCAGATCTAACCTCAACTTAGCCGTCTACCTCTCCATTGATGCTGCTCAGATCTCCTTCTCTTTCTCTTTTGATGACAACACACCGATGAATACCAACAACTAGGTGGACTCCGTGAGAATAACCATCCTCGAAAATGTGTCCAAATAAAGCTTCTCTCAAGTTACTTTAGTATATTATGGCATGCATGAGGTTGAACACAGCAATGTTGATGATAGTTATCACACTACATAAAAAAAAATCTTTTTGAGGCGGTTTTCAAGACCTATAGAGGCGGTTATAACCGTCTCTATAGGTTTTTAATAGCATTCATTGCCCTCAATAGTTTTAGAGGCGGTTATAACTGCCTCTATAGCTATTAAGGTTTCATTACCTTGAATAGTTTAATTTTAGAGGTGGCTATAACCGCCTCTATAGCTACTAAATTTTCATTACTCTCAATAGTTTTAGAGGTGGTTATAACAACCTCTATAGCTACTAAATTTTCATTACTCTCAATAGTTTTAGAGGTGGTTATAATCGCCTCTAAAAATTATAAGTGCTAGAGGCGGTTATAACCACCTCTAAATTTGTTCATTAATTTTAATTTATTTTCCTACTAATAATAAATAAATTTGTTTAACATGTAAATCAAAAACATAAATATTTAAATATATTCAATCCTAAATTCAATTTCATTGACTTTTATTGACAAGTTATGAGCTAAAGTGCAATGTACTTTGATTAATAACAAAATGTAAAGAATTTTACACTATTTATGTACTTTCATTACAAAATATTTTTTGGGTTAATTACACAAAGTAAAAAGCTTCATGTATCCTCTTCATCTTCAACCCTCTCGATCTTTAACCATGAATTCTCCTGCATAAGTAACAGACATTATCAAATAAAAAGCTAATGCATAATTGCAATGGTAAACAATTCAACGTGAGTTGACAATTAAGCATAGGCAATGAGCATGGGAGGGCTTCCATCTGTTTTTATGAATAAAAACTACTAGCATTTATGTAAACTAGAACTGTTACAAAAAAAGAAATTAGAATGTTACCTCCATATCTTTGACAAGAGCATCATTTGCCAGAATTGCTGCTTCATCTTGTGGAGTCATATCTAATGAATCACCATTTGATAATTTGCCGACCTGTGAGGGAAAGGAAATTTATAATATGCAAAAGTATAATTTAATTCGTATGCAACAAAAACAAGGTTCAATTCATTACCATTAACTTCAATTATTTAGTTATGATATATGGAGATACTGAGACATTTTGGCATACAAAACTATTAGTCACATGTGATAGTTACCTTCAAGTTGAGTTCTTTAATCAGGTTTGGAGTAAAGCAGGTTCGTCTTGTCAAAAACCTGCATTGGCAGAGGTAGAAGGTTTAACCAACGGTGGACTTTCAACTTGGACAATAATCATTCTGCCAATACGCTTCATATCCATTCTCTGTGTCTCACCCATATAGAAATGTGAATAGATGCGTAAGTTGATGACATTATTATCAGTTTACAAGATGCCCAACAATGTAGCCAAGAGGCGTGAAGCCACCCTTTTTTCTTTAATCAACTTGATCTACTTTAAAATGGGTCCAATCAATATAAAGCCCATGTCATCCACAACTAGCAGCAAGTCTAAACTGCACCCTACTGTGTATGCTACCATAACTATAGTCCCAATGAAGAAAGACTTACAGGTATTGGGATTCTTCTATCATGAAAAGCAACATCGGATGCCAAGTAGATGTCTCCAACACATGCTCCTTTTGCATGTATTATCCATGAATATATTTGTTTGTCCTATTACAAAAGATGGCTAAAGGGAAAGGATAATCCACAGACAAAAATCATTATAAGAAAACATCAGGGTCAATATATGCAGGTTGATGGGATATCATTGTAATTGGACAAAAATTTTAAACATACACTGAAACCACCAGCAGTTCTAGCATTAATGATAAGGTCAGGCTTCAAAGATTGAATAGAAGCATATGTTATAAGAGATGTTGAAACAGTCCCTATACTGTCAACTGCTGAAAGATGGCTGAATTATTTAAAGAGAATGCAGAAGAAATTTAATTTTTGGCATCATGAAATGCAACCATTTTGTATTTGGAGATTTATCTTCAAAACAATCCCCTCTACCAACAGACAAGCCTTAGTTACAACATAGAATAGCTTATTTAGTTTATATTACTATAGTATCAAAGCCAATTCAAGTTTGCAATGAAATTTATTAGTGAGAGCATTATTATGAACTCAACATTTCAAAAGCTAGCTTAAGTTTCGACAAATGAAACACTTACCAAAGGCAAGATCCTTCCTTGGCCAAATTAAATTTATATGCAAATCTTTATATGTGCCATAATATCTAATCCATGGGACCCTTTAGGGAACCTAGAAAAAAAGAAGAAAGATTAGACGGGAGAAGCTTTAAGGGAAAATTTCTCAATAACTTATGTTGTGAGGCATTCATATTCACTCCACTTAGTCATTTCAGGCATAGCTGCTATAGAAAGTATCTGAAGACTTTTACATGCTAAGTCCAAAAAATACAGCATCTTCACAGATTTTAGAAACTAAAAATTGTAGTTGTGAGCTTAAAAAAATTTAAGGTTTCCACTAGTGATAGTTAAATGGGGCCCTGCTTAGTAGAGACAAGGTCACACAACTCTATGTTTACTGTTCTATCTTTGTTGTCAATTGCTTCCATACTTGAATTCCACTCTTCCTAAGTGATTTGTTTTAAAACTGGTTTTTTTAGAAGTCAGCAAACAAACAGGTGTTTCTTGGGGAAAAAAACCCTTCCAAGAAAGAAAGTTTTATTGAGAGGCCATTAATTTTGACAAAAAGAAGTAATTAAATATAACCTTTTCATTTTTGTTTCATCCTTTTTAAATCTCATCTATTCTTAAAATTAAAATATGTAATTATAAAATATTTGCATTATTTTTAAAGCATTTTTTGAAAAAGAAACACTAAAAGCACGGCCTAAGAAAAACAGTTTTCCAAAACCTATCTAAATTAGATCTTGGTCAAGATTTAGCAACTAAGTCAAAGAAGAGTTAAAGAATCATGTTAAATGCATGTACAATAAAAGCAATGCCAATTTTGAAATAATAATCAGGATTTACAAATTTCTATAACTTGTCCAGTCCTCATCTAAAACATTAGCTTTTTAATAAGACAAAGATGAACCTTTACATGAAACAGTCAATGATAAAATATAGAATAACATAAGAGTAGAACTTACTCTCAATCATTGGATTACAGAAGAGAGGAAAGTCTTCTTCTAATCCTACTACAAAAGCCTTTTGATTTATGCAATAATCAAGAATTAGTTCTTTCCATAACTACACTTGCTTCTCACATGTTTCCCTCACTGGCTGCAGGCTAAAAGAAAAACATGGCCCATACTAAATTAGATTGTGTGTCAAAAGCATTTAATTGCAGGTAAAGCAAAAACATTATCAATATAAGACAGTACAGAGAATTAGTAAATAATAAGCACAGGTCCAAGATGTTAATCCACTGATCTAGCAAGCATTTAGGGAAAAAGATTGGATTGGAATTATCTTATTGCTTAACAAATGAAAGCTAAATAATAGAATTCCAACTCTTTTTGTGAACTAAATAGCACTCCAAAACTGTAGTCCTCTAAACCCACATAGGCAATTCAAGCAAAACACTAAATTCTATAGCATAATTCATGCGATGTATCTCTACCATCTCTACCTACACATTGCAATAACATCAATTGATCAATTGAATTTTGTGAACAAAATATAATTCCATAAATATTAAAAAAAACTAAAGGCCTGTTTGGAAGCATAGTAAATTTTTCTGTAGGAATTTTATTCCATAGGATTCAGAAATGATTTCTATGGAATTTACTACAGAAAAATTCCTACATAATCAGTGTTTGGATGTGCGCAGGAATTTTTCCATATGAATTTTTTATTTTGAAAATGAAAGTAGCCGTTAGAGTTTTTAAAAAAACTAGCCGTTGGAGTTTTTGAAAAATTAGCCGTTGAAGTTTTTAAAACTAGCCGTTAACAATTTCTTTCTATTTAAAGCCGACACTCTTATGCAATTTGTAAACTTATCTCTCTTCAGTTCAAATTTTTTCATCTCAAGGTCTTTTGTTTCAAAATGGATCTGAATCAATGGAGAAAGATTAATGAAGATGATGATGAATTCATATTCACCATTTTATCAAGTTTATTTCCTCTAAGTTCTGAAACTAGGCCTTGTCATACATCAATATTAATAGGTGCTGCATATATACAAGAAATTCTTCAAGGTCATGAGGCACACTATAAGCGTGAATTTTGTATGGAGCCTCGTATATTTGAAGCACTTGCTAATTGTTTAAGGGAGATCTCTTCTTCGCAACTCGAAAAGAATTACAATCGAGGAACAACTAGTAATGTTTGTTTACATTCTTGCACACAACACTAGTAACCGTGACGTGCAAGAGCGCTTTCAACATTCGATAGAAACGGTTAGCCGTTATTTTGGTAAAGTGCTTCAAGCTATTACTACTCTTGCTAGTATATATATAGAATTGCCACCAACAATAACCTCACACGTTATCCAGAACAGTAAACTTTTTTTCCCATGTTTCAAGGTTAGATATCTTCATACTATCTTTTTTATTTATTATTTATGTTTTTTTTATTTTTATTCTTACCCGATGTTATGGATTTATTGTTTTAGGATTGTATTGGTGCTATTGATGGAACACATATTCCAATAACTATTTCTCTAGCCTTGCAAGATTTTTATAGAAATAGGACACAAACATTGTCCCAAAACGTTATGGTCGCTTGCGATTTTAACCTACATTTTGTATATGTTCGAGCTGGTTGGGAAGGTTCTGCTTCTGATGCTAGAGTACTTCAGCATTCAATCGACCAAGGCTTCCATGTCCCGCCCAATAAATATTACCTAGTGGATGCAGGATATGCAAATACTCCAAATTTTATTGCTCCATACCAGAGTGTGTGTTATCTATCACTTACAAGAGCAAGGACGGGCAGGATGTAGACCAAGCAATTACGAAGAACTATTTAATTTGAGACATGCTTCATTGAGGAATCATATTGAACGCATTATTGGTGTCTTGAAAATGAGATTTCCTATACTTAAAGTTGCAACTTTTCATCCAATAGATTCTCAAACTGATATAGTAGTTGCCGCATGTGTCTTGCATAATTTCATACGGATACACAATGGCACGGATGAAATTAAGGAAATCAATAATGGAGCTGACGAAGTTAACGTCCCAAATGGAAATGACACATATGAAAACGATGTCAATACAATGAACTCTGAACGTATTACAGGTGCTCGTAAACGAGATGAAATAGCAATGCAAATGTAAAATGATTACTGTAACTATCGTAGAAATGTAATATAACTGATGTGTAAGAATATCAATGTTGCTTTGCTTTCTTGTTAAGTAATAGAATGTTGCCCTGTCTTAAGATTATCAATGTTGCCTTGTTTTTTTGTTATTTAGTAATAGACTATCTGCAAATAATTCAAAAACCATTCCCACAAATAAACAAGTCCATCTAAAATTGATAAGTAGATCTCATAAACATAACATCTGATACAAAAGAGTCTAGTAATAGTGACAATAATAACATCCTCAAACATAAATTGCATGTAAGTAAATATAAAAAGCATATAACATAACATTGTTTTTAATTAATCATTTGTCGAAGCCACAACACTTTCCGATCTTCCTTGAGACTCAAGAAGATTTCACGATTATCCTTGTCTTTAAATAATGTTGTAGCTTTAACAAAATCACCATCTGAAAATTGATCAAGCACCATATTAAATGCTATTATGCATTCTCCTATGGTGTACTTCTCATCTACCTTGTTCATTTTCATAGCATCAATATATCTATCATTCTCAGCTCGACGCATATCCATATATTTTTCTAAAAATGCTTTTGAATATTTTTTTGCTTTCAGTCCTTTTTCCTTCTTGGCATATCATCACATACGCTTTGTCGTCTTGCACTACATGAATTTTGTGATTGTGAAATATATGGTTGACTACATGGAGGTTCCGCTTGTGTAAAATCACGATCCTCTGTCTCTATTTCAGGTGTAGACAATGATTCAATGGGATCATTTGGAGCCGGAATGCTTGGAGATGGAGTGTCCATCGGCACATTTGAATAGTAATCCACATCACGAGAGCGTCTTCCTTCTGCATATCTCCCTGTGTAATAAATGTACAAATGATTAGCAAAATTATTAGAAATCCTTAAATCAAACATTAGTAAACAACACTTTTCTACCCTCATAAATCTCCTGCAATGCTGTGAAATACGGAAAGGGTTTTTGATGCCATCTTCTTGCTTCTTTATTTCTCTGCATAATTTCATGAAAATGATTAAAATAAACTATTGCATAAAGTTTGTAAATTATGTAAGAAAAATATATACCTCAAGTAGTGGTGCCAAAACTTCTTCTGTGGCTTCTACCATATTTTTTTCATTATCCCATCCAAAGCCACTCAGTTCGGTAAACCCCTTCAGAAGCTTGTAAACTTTTTTTTAAATCTTGCTCCAATGCTTTAACTTGTACAACAGTGCATTTTAAATTAGGGAATCTCGTTACCATGTCACGCAATAATCTATTCCATGCCTCTTTAGTCCATCCATTTTGTAAGCGATACACGGGAATATTATAATCACCTAATAATTTCACTAGATGCGCCCTATGATTTTCATTCCATTTGGCCCTTGTGTCGGTCTTTTCTTGATTTTCCATCTATACAAAGAAATAAATAGGATAAGAATTTGGTGAGCAAAGTCAAATAAAATATCTTGAAAAAATAAAACAAAATAAAAATAAAAATAAAAATAAAACTATCCATATGTTGTTGTTACATGGGAAAGTGGGTGACAATGTAGATGAGAATTGCCAAATGGAATCATCCACAGGCCCTTAGTTTTTATGTTGTGGTTTAATCAAATCAAATCAATTCCTATTGATCCATCTTTATGTCATGCTGCAGTGCATTGATAATTAATGACTCTTGTTGGTGGACCACATGTGATTCACACACACACACACACACACACACACATATATATATATATATATATATATATATATATATATATATATATATATATATCATCTAATGAAACAACGTGGAACTGGTATTTGATGGTTGTTATAATGACATTGTCTAGTTGGGTTCAACTAATATTGTTGAAAAGTGCTGAAGTGTTACTGCAACATGGCTATTTGGCTTGATCTCCAAATGACCAAAAAGACTAGTGTTACTGCAAGTGGGAGGACTAAGAGAGTGCTTTCTATTCGATTCGATGAACAAAACTCAAGCATGATTCAAAGTAAAAATACAAATGATTTTACGAAGCTTAATTCCAATGCATCAATTCAGAAAAAAAAAACATTGGACTAACATATTGATCGAAACAAAAAAGGTAAAAATTTCCACTCAAAACAGATGCAGCAAAACATTTATTTGCAACAATTGCATGGAGTAACATATTGTTAAATTTATTTGTGACCAGGTGAACAACAACAACATCCAAAGACAAAACACCCATCAATATATATATATATAATGCATAAGCATCATAGATGCACAGGTAACACTAAGATTACACTCTCTTGCATGCGGCATCTTTAGCCATGGTCACTCACATTTGAAAACGAACTTATCAACTTATGTGAGAAGTAATACACCTATGAAAAATAGCTTCATAGAGTGTCATAGAATGATGAATTTAATTTATCAATAGGCTTTTAAGAAATGAAAAAAATTTCTACCTTGACTTACTGACTGCTCGTCATATATATATAAGACAGTTGAAAATGACATGAAAGTATAAATCAATTGAAAAATAGCTTGTGATCATGAGATTAAATAGATAAGATAGAAAATTCAAAATATCAATCACAAGGTTACTAATATGACAATGTTATACATAAGATAACTTACTTCATCTAGTAGTACCAAGGACTTGTTAGATGATTGCGAACGAATAGCCTAGTAAAATAGATGCTAAAATGAGATGCTTCATATATTTTAAGGAAAAGTTGAAGTTTCAAAAGGTGTTCAAAAATAGTGTGTTGTGATCTACATACATATTATATAAAAAAAGAACAAATGATGGCTTTCCAATCTGGTGCTACATTGCCAAAAGACAAACAGTTTCTCATCTCTTACCAGCAAATACGAAAGTTCATGTTAACTATGATATAAAAAAAAAACTTAGGTCATAAATCAATTTTGGCCCAGACACTACTTGTGGTTAGAAGATCATGGTGAAGCATCATCTATGTCCTCACAAAGCAATAAAGCTTCTCATATGCATATATAATATATCTATTGTGGTGGATAAGGCCAAGACTATAGAGGGAGCATTACCACAAATTGATGATCCAAACCATTCTACTTAATCAGCATTATCTCAAATGTCATGCAAACCAATGGTTACTGTAAAAATTCTTTGAAGAGCATGAAAAGAGAAGTATACCTGAAATGAAGAGAGAGATTAGAAATTGTATTCAATTAGCCTCAAGATCGATCACTCTGTCAAGGCGAGTTTGACCGGAAGTACTTGCTCAAAGTGAGAAGGAGCTTTGTAAGACTGATGAAAGGCCTTCTTGAAACCCTTCTTCTTCAGCGGCCTCCTTCTCCAACGGCCACTGTACGTCCTCGTCGGGATCCAAACAGGGGAGAAGAAAGGAGAGGGAGAGATGGAAGCGAAGGCGATGGTGTTGTCACCGGAGGTGTCGTGACCAGAATGGAGGTGTGGTCGCCGAACCGGAGGTGTGCCGTCAAGCCCAAACGGCCTCCCCTTTTCCTTTCTCCAACCCCCAAGCTCAAGATGGCAGCCCCAACACCCAGCCCAAAAAATAAAAGAACAAAATATTTTGGTTCTCACCCCTTCAAAAAATTACTATGGAATCCTATGTTTCCATAGTAATTTTACCCTATGAAAACAATGTCCAAACACCCAAATTTATAATTTTCTATGTAATACTGGATTCCATAGGAATAAACACTATTTCTATGGAATTTAGGGCCATCCAAACAGGCCCTAAAATTTCTGATAAATAATCAGTTCAAGGGGGGAAACACGAGCTTACATGAAACATGGGCTTACTTGGTATAATAAATTTGATAAATAATCAGATTTATTATACCAAGGCTTATAACCATTCTACATTGTGATTATTCAATTTTTGAGAATCTAACATTTATACAATCCACTTGTGCTATTAATTAACATATAAAATTATTTTCAAACATCTTTCAATTCTTTCCATATAAACAGAAAATACCTTAACATTTCACCACATAAAAAAACATTAATTTGTTAACAAGGATTTAACAAACATAATGCTACAAAAATCATTGGTGGTTCATTCCATAAAAACACACATAAAACAAAAAACATTACTTGCAAGCATGGTTCGACTGAGACATTTAAAGTAAATATTTAAGTGATTCTTTCAAGTTGTTGCTAATCACACTACATGAAAGAGAAGTCATGAAAGTCAATATGGTGAAGATAAAAAACCGATCAATATATCAAGAATAGTTACAAAGCACCATGGCAATGTATAATATGATCACAAGGGAACTAAGAGCATTATCCTAATGTAAGGGAACAATCTGTCCTTTTGATGATTAAGTATGAAACATCTGCCATTCCTTAATAGAATTGAAAGGTTATTCCCAAACTCAATATGAGAGAAAAAAAACTGGCCCACTTCTGGAAAATGACAACCATAGTGGAATTGAAGCCCAAGGAAACAAGATTAAAAAAAAAGAATTACTAACATAAAACACATACACAAAAACACAATTTCTAACAACTTGTTCAGACAAAATACATCCAGGTTGTGGTTAAGACTAAATGGAAGTTGCACATGCATTGCAGTAGACAGCAAAGATTGTGTTGTCCTGCGGGCAATGGCATGATCTAAATCTCTCCAGAGAACTTCACAAATTAGCACCAAAGAATTGTTTAGTGTATACACGCACCTTGATATGTCAGCTTCATTCAGTTCACTACCTCTTTTAGTAATGAACTCAATAACAGCTTGAATGGCACCATCAGCTGAATGTTTGACCTTATCGCAGAGTGCAGCTTTGCATGAGTATAAGGATATAACCAGCTGTTCAAAAAAGATTTCAATATAGAAAGTAAGAAAAGAATGGTGAAGGGTTAAAGTGACACAAAAATGTGGAGGGAAAAAAAAACGTCATCCTTTGATAGTAAAATACAGACATATGAGATGACCCTATTGAAAACCTCCAACTGATCAATGGATGCATCCTGCAAAAATTGCTAAGATTAAGTCACCAGCCAGAATAAGTTAAAATAATATAAGAAGAAAAGGCACTAACTAGGCTCACCCTTCGCAATATGGATATCACATCTTCAAGAGACGACAGGGCACTATATGATACTTCTAAGTCAACATCATTACTGAATGCAACCGATTTTGGAAGTGATAAGGATATGTTAAAAAATAGAGCTATGATTTGCTTAATTGAAAATACATATAAGATTGACTGACCGCAAAGATGAAGATATTAATGGCTAAAGTAAAATATCACAAGCAATTTATTGATTTTCTTTAAATGTGAAGATGTACTGACCTGAATTGTAACTTTCCTAATGTCAGAATTAGTATCAGCACAGCGTGGAATATAAGCAATGATCCTTTCTCCCAAGCTAAAAGAATCCCTGCTCGGCAATACAAATGCAACAGGAAATAAAACCAAGGTATATCACATTAATATCAAAACAGATGCACTTGCAAATGAAACTTAAAATCAAAGAACTTATTACGTGGTAAATTTGAGATGTTTCTTTGCATCGATCTATCAATTTGCTTGTCATGAGGGCAATTTGAATGGCAACCAAGTCCATAATAACCACCAGAACAAAGCATGCAAAATTTTAGTAGCATCTTATATACAGCAACACAGCCTCTTCTCCTTTGGTGCTCCACAGGAGGAAAAACATATATGTCAACCTGTCTAAGAATATGTAGGAGCTGTTCTGCTTTGCTCTGACCATCTTCACCACTGAAACATGAATTCGTGTGAGATAGTACACACCATCATTAGGGCTCATAAATAAAAGTTGCACTAGCCTAAAGTATCATCAATAAGTTGGGCTTATTTTATAAACAACAACAACAACAAAGAACAGAAATAAAAGCATTATTTTTGGCAGACAATGACAAACATTAACCACATCTATAAAATACTATCGAGATTTTGACATTTAGGTGAAAACAGAACTTACACACATCACAATAACATGTTTTTGAAGTGCGAAGCTAAATCGTAAAAAAGTTCACTTCATTTCACATGCTCAAATATTCATTGAAGACTCGAAGCATATGAATGATGAAAACTATAGTGATGCACATTTAAACATCTTTGATCTTTGTTGCTATTTTTACAAAAGGTAAATATAATTAAGAAAGAAGCTAAACAGTACTGTAGCACCACAGAAGTTGCACAGGACATTGGTTGAAAGTGGGTACCTGGATTTTTAGTGGGTGCACTTACCCACCAGACAACAATATGCTACCAGAAACATACTTTAAAACTCTTACTTTCATTTGTTTTTATAACTATCCTTCACCATACATATATAGTATTCTTACAAAAATTGGTTAAAATCACAAAACACTTTCAGCAAAGCATGCTGTAGGGCCATTCAAAGTGCAGAGAAATATAGCCACAATAGTGGTCTCATCACTCGCATTACAAGGATGTAACTGAGGGTTCAATACATGCACCATTTCATCCAATACCAAATTCTGAACTTTGGTGATAGAGGTTCTTATCAATCACAATGATTGAAAATGTTCACATGAGCCTCAACAGTCTAACATGATCAACTGTCCTTATTTCTCTAAATGCAAACGCATTATTGATCTAGGATAGAACATTCACACAAAAGTTTTAGTTCAACAAAAAGCCTATAACCAACTGTCCTTGTATTATTAGACAGAAAACCCTAGATTGATGAGAAGCAAAGAAAATTGGCTCTATAGAATAAGAAACCAGAAATTAGATACCTCGATTCGGGGAAGCAGATTAGGGCACCGAATGAGGGATTGAATCAGTAATAGTAGGTTTGAAAGGTTAAAGAACACCAATTTGAATGGAACTTTCTACACCAATTTGATTGGGGAGAAGATCAGCCACCGGAGAACTATGGGAGGATCTCTGACGGCGGTGCGGCGAAGATCAGCAACCCACGGCCTATAGGCGATCGGAGAGGAGATCCAACGCTCTGGATTCCGACGGGAAGAGAGGCTATCGGAGAGGCGACCTAGAGGTGATCGGAGAGAGAAAGAGAATGAGAGAAAGAGAGAGAGAGAGAGATTTTAAGAGTGCATGAGGGCTGGCGAGAGAGTGCGTGTGGGAGAGTGATTTTTTTTTTTAATTTGAGAGTAGAAGGGTTTCGTTAAACCGGCTGTATAGATTATTATAAAAAAAAATTACATGGTTAACGAGGCGGTTTTTTAAAAACCCCTCAATAAATCCACTGCTAAAAATAAATAATGGTGTAGTGTCACTTGACAAACCGAGGATATGTGGCCTTGCTCGAGGGTGACAATGACTATGATCATACCACCATGGACCATTTGAGCAGAGTTGATCTTGACGGAGGACGTCAAGGATGACGCCAATGACAAACGACAATAGCGACAATAATGACAAAGCAACTGTAAGTGGCTTAAGTATTTTCTCTCCCCAATTTGACTCTCCAAGCCTCTGCCTTTTAAAACCTTTCAAACCTCTTCTTCAAGTCATGGTTGATCGTGGGGCGACCACATCAAACACGTCCCCACGTTTTTAATAATAATAATAATAATAATAATAATAATAATAATAATAATAATAATAATATTATTATTATTATTATTATTATTATTATTATTATTATATTTCCCTCGTGATTTGTATTCACAAGTAATCTTGAGATTTGGGACATTCAAATAACCTTGAGATATGTGCTTTTTGGATAATCATGAAATTTATATATTTTAGAATGCCTCGAGATCTGTGCTCTTGGCTGATCCTGAGATTTGAATATTTTAAATTGCCTTGAGATATGTGCTCTTGGCTAATTTTGAGATTTGCGTATTTTAGATCATCTCGAGATCAGTGCTTTTAGCTAATCTTGATATTTATGTATTTTATATCACCTTGAGATCTATGATCTTAGTTGATCATGATATTTGAATATTTTTTATCGCCTCAAGATCTGTGCTCTTGGTTGATTCCGAGATTTGTGTATTTCAGATTGGCAAGAAATTTGTTCTCTCGACTAATCTTGAGATTTGAATATTTCAGATTGCTTCAAGATTTGTGCTCTTGGCTGATCCTGAGATTTGTGCATTATAGATTGCTTTGAGATCTATGCTCTTAGCTGATGTTCATTTTATAAATTGCTTCGAGATCTGTACTCTTAGACCATCTTGGAATATAGCCAAATATTATCAAATTTGTTTAACTTGACCATATATTATTTTAATTCCATTATGATTTGGTTGCATGTGAATATGTGATTAAGATAAGCATATTTTAAAATTTTTATTTTTATTTGAATGAGGACATGTATTTGATATATGTATATATATCTTTTATTGTAATAATTAATTAAAATTTTTATATAAACAATAGCCAAATATTATCAAATTTGTTTATCTTAACCATATATTATTTTAATTCCATTATGATTTGTTGCGTGTGATTAAGATAAGCATATTTTAAAATTTTGATTTTTTATTTAAATTAGGACTGATATATGTATATCTTTTATTTATAATAATTAATTAATTAATTAATTAATTAATTAAAAATTTTATACAAACAAAGTGAAGCTCTCCCCTTCCCCCAATTCCCGATGTTGGTGAAGCTTCCTCCATGATCCCTTACTTGATGCCAGTGAAGCTCCCCCCACTAACCCCCGATCCCCACCACCGTGCTCCATGCCCCAAACAAAACCCTCGGGATTTATTGTTGCAGCACTGTTAAGGGCTTCCATGTGTGATTAATAACATAATCTGGAAACATAAGACATAATTTGCAGTTTTGTTGATAACCTTAATTTTTATATGATTTAGTCAGTTTTCTTTCGTTAAGCTTCTAGGTGTGTTTGTGTCAAGGGATTTGGACTTCCATTTAACTCCAAATCCTTATCTTTTTAAAATCTAGTGTTTGTTTTAAAATATTTCCTCTTCCAAATGCTTTTTAAATCCTATGAATGAGGGAATGACTGTAAAACAAAATCCCATAACTTGAATGAAGATGAAATCCCTAGATTCAGGAGTTCTTCTATGAAGATGAGCAAATCTTACCATGTTTTTAGATTTACTCAAAGTTCCATCTCAACTCCAGCGCCAGCCTAGCCCCGTCACCATCGTTCCTTCTCTGAGCTCCAGCCTCGGCACTGTCACCATCACCATTTTTCCCTCTCTGAGCTTGGAACCCATCACCGCCACCATCATCATTTTTCTCTCTGCAAGCTTCAGCCCTAGAACAGACACCATTTTTTGCTCTCCTTCACCTCTGATAGGTGCTTCTTGTTAATTTGACATATGTATGGAGAACATAAAATTTTCAAATTCTACTTTTATTCAAATAATTAACACTTCCAAATGCATAGAAATATATAGAAACCAAACCAATACGACTGCATACTTATCACATCATAAACATTTTTAGATTCTTTTGTCTTTCTTTTCTCTTCAATTATAGCCATCAAACATATTTCCCAATAAAGCAACAATTTCCTACTTGTTTTTCTACTTCCTAAACCAAAGTAGCAAAATAAAAAAATCACAATCACCAAGAACCAAACCAAATATTTGTTTTCATGCTTCCCAAATCAAAGAAGCAAAGTAAAAAGAGCCAAAATTCTAGGCAAAACTCAATAGGAGAGATCAAACAACATAAAAAAGAAAGAATTATACACGCAAGAAGAGCATAAGATGAGATCTTTATCAATCCTACAAGAAAGAAATAAAAAAGATCTTTAGTATATTGGTGGGTTTCTTTAGTCAAAGCCTTAGGATGAGATGATCTTAACCTCATGAGATTGAGATTTTTTTTTTTTTAGTTTAAGTAATGGCTTAATAAATTTTTGTATTTATTCAAGTATATTTTATAATGACTTTTATTGAGACTTGTGACTATATAGACCTAATTGATTTAGAAATAAATTGCATATGTATATATGATTTTAAATAGTAAATAATTTCAATAAATGTTAAACTTACATCTAGAACTATTTGCAGAATAGTTATGAAACTTTGATTTTATTTTACCAATAAAAAATTATACATGAAAGTTAAAATGTTCATGCAAATTCACACTCAAAGGCATGATTAAAATCTTAATATTAAGATTGAGATATAATTATCATCTAATATTTATTAGGGAACATTAGTCTGGTGTTATATATTCCAAAGATGATGATGAATATCCTTAGTCCAACTTTAAGACATGAATAATATCTTCATATTTATTAGGGAGCATTAGTTAGGTTCTATGTATTGCAAAGATGATGATGATTTATGAAAGGAATGCTTGGTAACAAAGTTACACTTGGTGTTTAGATTTGAGTCCTAATTATCAGAGACTAATAGAGAAAAGAGCATGAAGATTGAGACTTTGTGTTGTCTGCCACTAAAAGAAAAGACATTAATGAATTGTTTTAGCATCTCATGTCCTTCCAAAATTCAATTAATTTAATTCAAATCTACCTTAATTTTTTATTCTCAAATTCCATCAAACATAATAGAAGTTGAATTGCCATTTATAATTTATTGAACTACTTATATGTATCGATCTTATTTTGTTTATTGAATTTTTTTATAATTTATTGAATTTTTCTTTTATCAAACATAATGGATATTGGATTGTTTATCTATGTAATTTTGTTTTATGTATGTCTATTAGGTGAAGTTTGTAGAATTTTTAATATCTTGAACAATTTTCTTTTTTGTATTTTTATAATTTGTAGATGGATAGGCATGGCATAGAGAATAATTTTAATATCGTACGCATTACAATCCTTGTTGTGGCTTTTGATGTCACATTACTTTTGTATTGTAAATGACTTATAATTTTTATGGCATAGAGAACCTTCTCTTGCTCAATCAGAATTTAGAGAACAATGTTTATCAAGCCTAGATTGAAATAACACTACTAGTATCAACATGATTTGTATGAACAAATCAACCTTTTTCAATCTTTGCTTGATAAATGAGATCAAAAGGTCATATGAGAGACACATGCATATCACTATCGAAGAGCAACTGTTAATGTTCCTACAAACCATAGTTCATAACAAACACAATCTTCTCATCACGTATAATTTCCTCAAATCTAGTGAGATTGTTAGCAAGTACTTCAATCATGTCCTATACACAATCGTTTAATTGCATGATGAATATGTGCATCCACCTCATGCACAAACTCCAGCATATATATATATACTCGAGATCCACACTATATTTTTATTTCAAAGCATTTAATATTTATTTTCAAATAAATCTATTATCCTATAACCGGTTCTTAATTAAAATGTGTTAATGGTAGGATTGTATTGGAGCTTTAGATGGGACCCATATCCATGCTTTTGTTTCAACATTTGAAGTTGCAGCATTATGTGTGAAAAAACCCATACCCAACAAAACGCGCTTGCTGCTGTTGACTTTGACTTACATTTATGTATATCCTTGCATGATGGGAAGGTTCAACCATAATGATCTAGTTTTACATGATGCACTCGAGAGACTAAATGTCCTATCAATCCCTAAAGGTATCTATTTGTTAGTTTATTGATTTATAGGTTAGTATACAATGAACAACTTAAACATTTTAATTTTGTTAACTATCGACTTTGCTTTTTCCTAGAGAAATATTACCAGGTTGATATCCCCTTATAGGGGTGTTAGATACCATCTTAAAGAGTTTGGCTCATGGACATTAGAAAACCATAAAGAACTTTTTAACCTTTATCACTCATCAGCTCATACCACCACTGAGCAGGCTTTTGGTTCTCTTTAGGGATGCTTCAAAGTTTTCTCATAAAAAAAAAAATTCTTTCCATTCAAAACTTAAGCTGGGTTAGTTTTGGTTACATGTATTTTGCATAATTATGTTATAAGTGGTGGTAAAGATGTGTTAATGCCCTCTGATGAAAAGTGGACACCACAACCCCCGCCTTCAGATAGTAAGCTGTGAGAGCAAAGAGATAAGGCCCAAGAATGGGGGCCACGTCGAGAACAAATTGCATGTGATATTTGGACAAATAAGTAAATAATTACTTCTTATTTGTATGAAAAATGTGCTTCTGTCCAGACCGTGACTTGTATTATTTCTTTTTAGTTGTTTTTTGTCATTTTTAGAACTTGAAAAAGATAATTAATTTTTGTGTTTCTATGAACAAATTTTATGTATGAAAAAATTCTATGTTTATCATCATTTATCATATGCCTATTCTAAAACTTTCATCTGTTACATGTAGTATTTAATTTGAAAAAAATCTTATTGTTATTTAAAAAATTACTTATATATCTGGTAATTATAGAATGGACAACACTGGATGTCAAAAGATAGCCAAATGTTAACAATGAGAACCCCCACTAAAACAATGGTGGCAATGAAAGATGAGCCACTGCAGAAAGTTAATTTTTTTACAAGATTCATAGCTTCCCGAGTGGAGCAAGGCTTCAAAGTCAATAAGGGCTTCAAACCCCAAGCATTCTATGATGCAAGTATTGCAATGAAGAACGAGTTTAGAATTATAGTCACCGAAGAAAAATGTGACTAACCACTTGAGAACAATTCGCAAGCGATGGGCAAAAATAAAAAAACTGAAAGAGTTAAGTGAAACAAGGTGGGATAATGTATTGAAGATGATAATTATGGGAGAATCAAAGTTCAAGAACTATGCGAAGGTACATTCCTTAATTTATTTCCACTTAATTTTGAAATAATAATTATTGTGCATGTTGATATTCATGTTAGTTATTTTGATAGTTTATGTACAAGCCACATTGCCAATTATTTTTATAGTAATGTGCAAGTGACATTGCCATTAATTAGCTTAATTTAACAAAGCACTTTATCATCATGTTTCAGCTGATTAAATATAAAATAAGCTTTATATAGTTTGATTGAAATCATTGTCCTTGACTGTAGTAATGTGCTTCCTTACAAATGGAATAGATCATCAATTTTGATTATATAGCTCCACATCAGTAATATCTTTGACATCGATATTGCATAATCTATTAATTCCTTAGGTTCTTTACCTCTCTTTGAAATAATGTTAACTTTTAACTGTCAATTGATTTGTTACTATGTGTTAGATGCATCCAAGGGATGAGCCATACTTAAACAAACCAATTGAGGATCATGACTTGCTTGAGATCATTTGCGGTAATGATTAAGCAACAGGAAAACATGCATTTCCATTTAGAAATGAAATTGGCACGTATATGGATGATAACATTGACCCTTGACATCCATCTCAAATTAATGGTCTTGATGCAGTATTTTTTGGGGAGACTGATTGCAATGTTAATATGCTCCATTGCCCATCCACAACCAATCAGAGAGTACATAATTGATAAGTGCTCATGTATAAATAATACGAAGTATTCTTTTCTTACATTGAGCATTAATTTTCTCAAATTTTATCATTAATTCGTGTGTATTTGTGTTCTTTTGTGCATATAGGGTTGTGGAGAAGAGTTGGAGAAAAAAGAGCAAAAATAGATCATGTCCACGATTGTTGAGGAGACTCTTGAACCAAACAAGGATCAAGACATGAGTTGTAGACTTGTGGGTGTGTGCCAACCTCCAATGTGCTCAAGAGATTATACAAATTAGAGGGGCACAAAGGCAGTCATACTCATGTAGTCCACCTTGTGTAACATTGAAAAGCTTCATCAATACGTGGAAAGGAAGAAGCGACGTAATCTACCATATGGTTGTGTGCCCAACTTAGCGGCCTCGATGAAACAAATGAAGTCAGGAGCAACTTTGTCGCAAGTACTGTAATAGTTTACTGTAGCAAAACATTGTAGTAATTTACTGTAGTAAATACTGTTCACAGAGTGCTGAAAATTAGAATTCCAGAGAATCCACACGGGTATGTGGAAATTCCACACGGCCGTGTGGCCCGATTTCAACCCTTTAAATACCGCGATTTGAGAATTATTTGGGGACTTCTTTCCTATCTTTCGCCTATCTTTTGGAGAGCTCGCAACTAGGGTTTGGAGAGATTTTTGCGAGGCTTTGGGAGCGGTTCTACGGCATCAACATTGACATCCTTTGGAAGATAGTTATTGGGGGAGCTTTCGTCGGCATCGATTCGGCGAGGTGTGCCCTAGGCTTGACAATGGTTTCTTTGGAGAAGCTAAGGCGACTCTTGAAGACCATCGACACGGACTACAAAGGGGTTTTCTTTATTGTTCCTATGCATATGATTTCAAACTCTTTGTTGATTTTGTATTGCTTCATAGAGAGCTAAACCCCTAGTGGGTGCTTGGACTTGTAAACCCTAGGATGATTTTATTTCATTGACTTTTATTATGCTTTTTTAATTGATGATTTTAATTGAGTTTCAATCTTGAATGTTAATTGCATTGATTTTTCCTTAGACGTGACACTAGGCTTGAGAATCATCTAGGTAATCCTTTGAAGGTGTGACAACTTCATTAGGGTTAGACTAAGCAAGGTAGAAGAGGGTTGAGAGGGTGAGTCGAGAGGTAGCGGAACGTCCCCTTTCTCTTCCGGCGTGATTTATCCTACCTCCACGTTCCAAGAGTTCTTTGCTGTTGCAATAGAGTAAAGTGCTAAGAGATGAATTCCACTGGGGCTTAGTTACGCGAGCAACAAGGTGAAGTGTTGTAGTGAATCTTAGTGTTAGGGCTTAATTGTGACTAGAGTTCTTTCACCTGGACCAAAGGGTTAGAGCTATACTAGGGAATAGGCTTTATCACTTGGAATCCCCAGAACCCCAAGCAGTCCCATATAGTGTGAGGTCTTGAGAGCATCATTTTCACTGGGGGATAGTGTAGAGGACTAGTCACAGTTGACTTTAGGTTTGGGACCGTGTGTCTTTGGATTTCCACAACTCATTAAACATTAATTATGAGGTATAATATTAGTCTTGCACTTGAAACAATAGTCCTAAGGTGAACATTGTCCGAGTGCCCCACTTTACCATTGATTGTTCTCTCCTTTACTCTTGCTTGCTTGCTTTCTTCTCTTCTTTTACTTTTTTTTTGCACTCTCACATATTGATTTCACTCACCATCAATTTTCATTCTAGCTAAATAGCGATTTATCTTGTCTCTTGACAACTATTCCCTGTGGATACGACTACCCACTCACCAGGGTATATTATTACTGCGACAACCCGTGCACTTGCGGAGCACTCTCGTAAGGAGTGCGTCAAGAACCAAAGGGCATCTTCCACTCAATCAAAAATAAAGAAAGGAAAATGGAAAATGCCCTAAAAGTTGAAGCAATATAAGAAATGAATAAAACCTTTAAGGAAGCATTGGCAATAAAGACGTCTATTTGAGATTTAGAATTTGCAAATGAACTGATTAGAGATGCATGAAATTGAAATCAATGGTTACTCTGGACGTGAGATCAATAAGGCCTATGATTGGTTAATCACCTACGACAGTAGAGCCATGACTTTCTTAGCAAAGAATGAAGAGCTAAGGAAATATTGAGCAGAGCACTTCTTTGAATTATTTCACAATCAAGGAGAATTTTTCGGAAGGACCACTTAGGTTTATTTATTTATTTATTATTACTATTATTATTGTTGTTGTTGTTGTTGTTGTCGTTCTTGTTGTTGTTGCATGTTTTTGCATTATTACATTGCTATGTAACTACTTTATCTTACAGTATTCTTTTGTTTTTTTTTCATATGGTGCTGTGGATGTTAGGACATCCTAAAAAATTAGCCATGGAACCAAGAATAATGGTACAGGTAACTATCTTAATATTCTTGTCATTGTATATATACTTTTGTCATTAATTAGCTCATGATACTAAAAAATGAATTTCTCCCTATGTGCAGTTCTTTTTTATTTTTGAAGGGTGGCCTATGAACTTAGTATGCAATTGTAAAATTTGGTCTTTAGAATTTCATAAGATTGACCATGAACCTTTTGAATGTATTTTTTATGTGTAGGTCTACAGTCTTTTTGTGCTTGTGCACTCTTGTGATTTTGGATGTTTTCCAGTATGAAATTTGAACTCAATTTTGCTTATAGTCTTGCATGATGATATATTTATTTATGGTCCTTTACTTGTTTGAACTATCAAGTTCAATTTGACATCCTCCTAATATGGATCATGCTTGAATCTTATGAACTTACATTTTGTTTTTCTTCAATATTAAATGTATAGGGTGTGTTTTATTGTTGGTTAAAAAGTATGGTTTGAGATCCATGTAATATAGTGCTTGCTTAGTTTATGTATGTGCAAAAATCTTTTTTTTTTTTTTTAATATTAACTATGTATGTTGTGTTTCCTTGTTGGTTAAATGGTAAGGTTTTCATTTTGCTTTATAGGTTGCCCTTTTCCCCCTTCTTCTTTTTAATTTTGATATTAGCTCCTAAACAAATAAAAAAAGAGAAAAAAAACAACAAAAAAAGTCGTAACAACAAGTAGCAATTAATTAGAAAAAAAAAAGGAGCATTTTTTGCTTAGTATGTCTTCCATTAAAAAAAAAAAAAAAAGGAAAAACGAAAAAACGTTTTAATTAATAAATGACAATTAAAACATTCCAACTTTTAGGTTGTTACTATATTCGAATAAATTATTAGAGAAAAAAATAAATATAATAATTATTTAATTATTAAAAAGTTAATATAGTTAATAACAAATGACAATTATAAAAATGTTGTCCTTAGAATAAGTTAATAAATATAATGATAAGTTCATAATAATAAATAATAAAGTTAATAATTAATAAATATATAGTAATTAGAATATTATATAAATTGATATATAATAAAGCATGGGGTAACCTTACCTTGAGCTACCATATTCTCAAAATACATCAAACTAAGCATGTGTTTTCCAATTCCAAATTTACAAACTGTTTCCAACAAACATAAAATCTTATAATACAGTATTTTCAGTTATAACCAACCAAACACTCGATTTGACTTCATTGAATTTTAAAAATCAGGTACTTCCAGTTACACTTTAATTAGAAATACACTACATTGAGAATTACATCTAGCCAAACGCTACATTTAACTATGGTCTGTTGTACATTGTTAAGAATTATCATCAATAATTGGGTAGCTATGAATGGTAAAGAACGTATATTTTTGTTGAGCTATTTTGCACAACAATGATTATATGTATTTTGATATTTGTGTTAATGAGAAATTGGCCTGAATGTTGCCTCCTAGTTTGATATTTATGTTGAATATTGGACATTTAAGCTAAATAACTGTACATGTAAACACATGAATAAAGGCAATAATGAATCCAAACACTTCTGTTAATTCAACACTTGTAGCTTCATTGATCAATATTAAAGTTGCACATTTGATACAATTTGTTCTTTATATATGTTGGACACATTAAACAAGGCAACAATGCACAAAAGCATAACCAAATAATTAACAAAGATATTTTAATTTCGCATACAAAAAAATGCAAGCCCTACTAACATAGACATAATATGCTAAGCCAACAATGTTAAGGAGATCTGTGTACAAGAAATGTAAGCACTATAATTCATTGCTGCACAATTAATCATTTCCTTCAAATGTAGCAGTTGTTATACTCTTTTGTGTTGGAAAGTCTAAAAATTCAGTTATTAAAGAGGTCCACTGACTTGCTCTAATATGAGTTTTCTCCGCAACAAGTCTTGTATTCCTTCAAGCTAAATGAGATCAGACAATACATTTAATTAAGTAGCAGTAACAAATGATGAAGTATATGGCACCTCCCTCCCAATGATAATTCCTCTAGTATGATGACACTACAACAATTAAGAAATATCTCATTTCATTGACTCACACACACAATTGATCAAAACAAATCAACTCTTGAGAATTAAAATTTCATCACATTACTTGCTCTGAAAATAGTGGTTGAACCATTTTTACTAGCAACAATACTCTTTTATTACCTCTTTGACGCAATAACTACATTTTCTCTTCTAGTTGACTTACTTCCTTCATGTTTTTCCCCCTCACACACACAATTGATCAAAACTCATCAAGTCTTTAGAATTATTACTTTGTTAGCTTAGGATTATGATAAGCATTACTTATTCCCAGAATGTTGTTTGAACCTTGGCTGACAGCAACTCTCTTCTCTTTCCCTTTTGATATAACAATTACCTTTTTCCCTTTGACTTCCTTGTTAATTTTCCTGACCCCCTGAATAAATATTATTATTAGTGACCTTCATAGATAATAAAGTTCTCGTTAGGTCCACTAAATTAACATAGAAGTAAAGAACAAATAAAATATTTGAGTTGTAATAAAGACTTACAATATTAGCTTTTTGTAGACAGCACCACTTGTTGTGGCCTTCAAGATGGCGAATTCCACACTTAAGGACCCTACCTTCTCAAGAAATTTTTGTGGTGCCTTGATTTTTTTCCTTTCCAATGGTTCTTTCATCTATTTCTTTAATGATCATTGAAGCATCCTCTAAGCTATAGGTGGTAGTAGTTAACCTTCCTCATTTATTAGCCAAACCCTTCTCCCTTTCACTAGGGTAATAGTGAATTAGTATGCTTTACAGTATGCAACTTTTTTAAACTATTCGGAAATATAACTATATGGATTTTCTCTATGAAATGCAATGGTAGCAATCGCATGCTTGCAATGTATGCTAGTTTTGTCCTACTTCTGAGAAGAGCAATTCATACTTTACAACTATCATAATAAAAATTTTATATTTTCTTCCATGCTACTGTTTATTTTGTTATACAAATTTGAATTTAAATTAATTAAATTGCTTGAAATATGACATATTTATTTATAGCATCTGTCTTCATTGGGAGAAAATATGCGGAAAATATAAAATAAATAAATAAATGGAACTGAATAGTTACAACTTACAACCATCCATGGCTATTTCCAGCTCCACATTTACGAAATTTTGGATTTCATTATTTATTGGTTAAGAAATGTGTCTAATTTATTTATTTTCTATGTTGATATTGCCAGAAAAAAATAATATAAAAAAGCTTAAATAAAGAGGTTTGTCTTTATATACTACTATTATAAATTCATTTCTTTTGTTAGTTTTTAATAATGAAAGATAAACAATAATATATAATTAAACTTTTTCATAAATAAATACATAAATAAATAAATAGGTTTAATATTTCTATAATGCTTACATAATTAAAATGAAAAATAATACCAAAAAAAAAATCATAAAGCCTGCAACATTAATGCAAGCACACATGATAGATTTGTATTAAAATGATACTGATCTTTTTTTATTATGTTCTTTTCAAATAATTTGTTAATTTTCTACCCGCAAGAGGTTATTCTATAAAATAATGGTAATTTTTTTAAAAAAAAATAAACATTGTAAAAGTTACTAAACAATTTGGTAATATTGCTTCACAAGCACTAATTGATGTTAAGTAATTTCTTGATTCTAGCAACACATCTCATATGACTAGTAATGTACTGACATGATTAAATGATACATGCTAGTATGGCCAAACTTTAAGCTTCAAAGATCTTCTTTATAATATCAAATCATTATTTATATATGTAGATTAAAATATTTGATAGTAAAATCATTAGCTATACAGAGGGGCGCGTATCCTATCAAGAAAGAAAGATCATAATAAGGGTCCAAGTACCAATGATTATTCTAGAGAGCATATGTGTAGAAACATCTTGAAGAAGTATTGAAGCAGCCACATTCACATCAAAGAAGCATTCATGTTGGTTTTGTTATGAAGCAATTGTTTTGAAAATCTTGCTACCATAATTTTCTCAAGAAGCATGTAGAATGTGTACACATTTCTATACTATTCAGACATAGTATAACCTCTTTTATAACTATAAAAGGCTTCCTTGCATTATAATTAAAACTAGGTTAATAAATTAGAATTTCTACTAAATTTAAAACCTCTTCCCAAGCCACCTCTTTTCTATAATTGATATCTGAACAAACGGTCATGGACTGAGACAAACTACTAAGACAGTCAGGGATTGTGACAATCACTGGTTTAGGGCCAAGCTGAATTAGTTGAGTGTTGAGCACTAATTAGTTACAATGGCGGATCTCACATCCTTAACTAATTTGGTTCAAAAGCTCAATAACAACAACTAGAATACGTGGGGTACCCATATAAGGTATTATTTCCTTGAGCAAGACTTGTGGGGTGTTATTGATGGTGCAAAAATTATCCTAGCAACTGATAAGGAGGAAAGAACAAAGTAAAAGATTAAATCTATAAAGGCTATATATATGTTGTCCATTATAGTGGAGGATGAGTTCCTACAGCTGATTAAGAACACAATAACACCAAATAAGACTTGGGAGACTCCGATAACATTATTTTAAAAAAAATGATGGTAAGTTATAGCTGTAAAAGAATAAAATCATGTCTGTTGAAAACAGAAGACATGAGAGTAAGCTAATATTTTATTAAAAAAAAATAATTTGCAATGAAATTGCAAACTTGGATATGGAAATGAAATTACAAACTAGGATTTGGAAAGCGCAATTACCAACACACAAAAACAAAGAATAATTCATGAATTAAATACCAAATATTATGGGATAATTACTACTACTTGAGACTGGGGCATTGAACCAATTTTCATAAAGCTAGAAAGTATTTCAGCTAACCAAGAAGCTTTAGACAACTAAATATGTGAATATTCGATAAATGAAGAGAATGATGAAGAGCAGCACCGCCTTTTTGAAACTTCATGAAATTTCCCACCACCATTGAATCTTCTTGAAGCTTCTCACCGACTTGAGCTAATCATCACTGTTAATTTAAATTAATAACCCTAGAAACTTCTGTTCACCGCCTCACACCATTATAAATAAGCTTGATTCATTGAGACATGAGTGTGAAAAGAGTTGGGCAAGCATCTTAGAGTGAGAGTGATTGCTAAGTAGTAAGAGTGAGTGAGTGCATAGTGAGAGAAAAATTAGAGTGTGAGAAAGAAAGTGTTTTGCAAAATATTTCAAGTGATTAATAAAATAATTCCATATATTCTCTCTCCACTCAACAATTCTGGTATCAGAGCCGGGTTGTCAGGGTTGGTTCTACTGGAATTACAGACCAGTGTCTGAGCATAGTATCAGGAGTTCACCAGTGTTGAAGCTCGCCAGTCGGAGTAAGTGGAGTACCGGTATTCTGCCAAGGAGGCTTGCTGTACGTCAGGTGATCCAGACATAGCTATGGAGCTAGCAGGTACGACTGGTAGCTTGAAAAAGTTAAACAATCATAATTACATAAATTGGAAGGCCTGCATAGAGTTCTATCTACAAGGACACAGTACCTATGGGAGGTTGTAGGTGGGTCCGAGACGACTCCACCAGATGTCGCTGTTGAAGAAGCGGCGCCATCAGATGTTGCTGGTGACATCAAATCCAAGGAGAAGAAGGCTCTAGCGGTGGAAAGATCAAAAGATGAGGCCCTGCGGAAGTGGCGCATCAAGGCGGGTAAGGCAATGTTTGTTCTTAGAACAGCTGTAGAAAATGAGCTGTTAGAGTATATTAGAGATGTTGGTACTCCAAAAATTTCATGGGATACTCTCGCTACACTATTCTCCAAGAATAATGATGCTCACCTTCAATTACTTGAAAGTGAGCTCATGACAACCTTACAAGGAAGTATAACAATCAGTCAATACTTCACCAAAGTAAAATCACTATGCAGCGAGATTGCTCAACTTGTCCCTGAAGAAAAAATTAGTGAGCAGCGAATGAGGAGGATAATTATTAATGGCCTTAAACCTGAATATAGCAGGTTTATGGCTGCCATTCGAGGTTGGCCGATTCAACCAACCTTGTTGGAGTTAGAAAATATGCTCGCTAATCAGGAGGCTTTAGCAAAGCAGATGGCTGGTGCCTCGCTAAAGCAAGAAGAAGAGGCATTGTTCAGCAATCGGAGAAAAAGCCAGAAGCCCGCACCAGAGAACAAGCCCAATCAACAGAGAAGATTGAAGGAGAAGACTAACTATTCAGGGGGAGCTCGCAACAACAACCGTCTGACCAAGGAAGGTGACAGTCGAGATGATTGTTCCTATAACTGTGGAAAGAAAGGACATTATGCACAAGATTGTTGGCATAAGAAGAAAGGCCAAGGAAATGCAGCAACCTCAAAAAGCTTCCAAGGAACCAGTCATTCAAGGTATGATAGTGAAGAAGAGTGGGATGTTGAAGCAGCATTTGCAATAGTAACCACCAAAGTGGAAGAACAAGAAGAGAAAAAGGAGGTAGCTCTAACAGCAATAACGAAGCAGAAGAAGATCAATTATGAGAATGACTGGATCATCTACTCTGGCTGCTCTAATCACATGACAGGTGATATCAAGAAATTAGAGGGCCTTGAGAAGTACAAGGGGAAGCAAGTGATTGTGACAGCTAACAACTCTAAGCTGCCCATCACCCACATCGGTAAGACACTTATCTCTCCACACTTCAATTCAGATCAAATTAAGTTGCAGGATGTCTATCACATTCCTGGGATGAAGAAGAACCTGTTGTCAGTCTCACAACTGACAGCACAAGGAAACTATGTGGTATTTGGGCCACAAGAAGTTAAGGTGTACCGCAATCTACAGGCATTAGGCACACCAGTAATGGAGGGCCGCAAACTGGAGTCTATCTATGTGATGTCTGCAAAATTAGCCTATGTGGACAAGACCAGGAAGAACGAGACGTCCGATATCTGGCATGCAAGACTAGGGCATGTGAGCTACCAAAAGTTGAAGATGATGGTCGAGAAGTCTATGGTCAAAGGTTTGTCCGACATTAAAGTACGGACTGATACAATATGCGCTGGGTGTCAATTCGGTAAGGCTCATCAACTTCCCTTCCAGCAATCTAAATTTAGAGCTAAGGAGCCTTTGGAGTTAGTACACTCTGACGTATTTTGGCCCAGTCAAACAAGCATCTATAAGTGGTGCCAAATACATGGTGACCTTTATTAATGACTTCTCAAGGTACGTATGGATATTTTTTATGAAAGAAAAATCTGAAGTATTCTCCAAGTTCAAGGAGTTCAAGGAGAAGGTGGAGAGTGAGCTCAACAAGAAGGTGCAATGTCTTCGTACCAACAATGGAAGAGAATATCTATCTCAGGAGCTTAATGCATATCTAAAGGAGCAGAAGGTTTGAAGACAACTGACTTGTCCCAACACTCAAGAACAAAATGGTGTAGCTGAGAGAAAGAATTGGCATATTGCAGAAATATGCCGAAGCATGCTACATGCCAAGAATGTGCCACGAAGATTTTGGGCTAAATGCATGAGAACGGCAGCTCACATCATCAACCAGCTTCCAAAGGAGAAGATGGGCTTTCTCTCTCCATTCCAAAGACTATGGAAGATCAAACACACAGTAAGTCACTTCAAAGTCTTTGGATGTGTGTGTTATGTTTTTGTGCCAGATCATCTTCGTACCAAGTTCGACAAGAAAGCGGTACGATGTATCTTTGTTGGCTACGATGATGAGAGAAAAGGATGGAGATGCTGTGATCTGACATCTGGGCGCATCTACACATCCAGGAATGTGGTCTTTGATGAAGCTTCAGCTTGGTGGCCTTCAAAAGACTCAGTTCAACCAAATGTAAGGGAGACTGAGCCAACAGTAGAGGAACAGTTACAAGACCAAGCTCAAGAAGTTCCAACAATAAATGAAGAAGACACAAGTCCAAGGTCATCAAAGACCAAGAGGCCCTGGCAGACTGGATTCATGAAGAAGCTAAAAGGACTCTGCATTTCTGCCAGAAGAAATGCCTACACCTTTAAGGAGATCATCTAGAGTAAGGCCTCCCAATCCCAAGTATGCAAATGCTGCACTAGTTATGGAAGTTGAGGAACCAACAACTTTTGAAGAAGTAATAAAGGACAACAAATGGAGGAAGGCAATGGAGGAAGAAATAACAGCTCTCAAGCAAAACTAGACATGGGATTGGGTACCCAAACCAGTGGGAGTTCAACCAATCTCATGCAAATGGGTCTACAAGGTAAAAACTAGAGCAGATGGATCAGTCGAGAGATACAAAGCTCGACTCGTGGCACGAGGGTTCTCACAGCGATATGGCCTGGACTATGATGAAGCATTCAGTCTAGTAGCAAAGCTAACAACAGTGCGAGTACTACTTGCACTAGCAGCAAGTAAAGGATGGAAGCTCTGGCAGATGGATGTGAAGAATGCCTTCCTACATGGAGAGCTTGATAGAGACATCTACATGGATCAACCATAAGGATTTGAGAGCAAGACTCATCCAGAGTATGTATGCAAACTCAAGAAGGCATTATATGGCTTGAAGCAGGCTCCAAGATCGTGGTATGGGAAAATTGCAGAATTTCTTGTACAAAGTGGCTACAGGCTGACAACATCAGATTCAAGCCTATTCGTCAAACACACAGGAGGCAAGATGGCAATAGTCCTGGTGTATCTTAACTGGAGACCTTATTGAAGAAATCCAGCAAACGAAGGATAATCTTTCAGTCCGGTTCCAGATGAAGGAGCTTGGTGAATTGAAGCACTTCTTAGGGCTCAAAGTCGAGAAGACAAAGGAAGGTATGTTCTTCTATCAACAAAAATATGCAAAGAATCTATTGGAGACATACGGGATGCTAGAGTGTAAGCCACTATCTATAGCAATGGAGCCAAACATCAAGCTTCGTGCTGGAGAAGGAAAAGACCTGGAAGATCCACGGATGTATCGACAACTGGTAGGTAGTCTTATCTATCTAACTCTTACTTGACCTGACTTGGCATATGCAGTTGGAGTTGCAAGCTGATACATGCAAAATCCCAAGAAGCCACACTTGGAAGCAATACAGCGGATACTTCGATACTTGAAAGGAACTATAGATTACCATATTTTATACCGTAAAGGTGAAGGATGCCAAGTAACTGGATATTGTGACGCTGACTACGCTGGAGATTGTGACACGAGGCGATCGACTACAGGTTACATCTTCAGTCTGGGATCAGGACCAGTGTCATGGTGTAGTAAGAGGCAACCTACCGTATCCCTCTCCACCACAGAAGCTGAGTATAGAGCAGCAGCTATGGCAGCACAAGAAAGTACATGGTTGATGGAATTACTGAGAGATCTTCACCAACCAATTGAACAGGTAACACTTCATTGTGATAACAGGTCAGCAGTATGTTTAGCAGAGAATCCTATGTTTCATGCAAGGACCAAGCACATTGAGGTACAATACCATTTCTTAAGAGAGAAAGTCTTATAAGGTGAAATCCATATGAAGCTGACGCCAACAGAAGACCAAATTGCTGACATCTTTACAAAGGGGCTTGGCACAAAGAGGTTTGAAGATATACGAGCACAACTCGGAGTATACTGCAAATCAGCAATCCAAAGTAAGTCGGTACTGAGGGGGAGTGATGAAGAGCAGCACCGCCTTTTTGAAACTTCATGAAATTTCCCACCGCCATTGAATCTTCTTGAAGCTTCTCACCGACTTGAGCTAATCATCACTGTTAATTTAAATTAATAACCCTAGAAACTTCTGTCCACCGCCTCACACCATTATAAATAAGCGTGATTCATTGAGACATGAGTGTGAAAAGAGTTGGGCAAGCATCTTAGAGTGAGAGTGAGTGCTAAGTAGTAAGAGTGAGTGAGTGCATAGTGAGAGAAAAATTAGAGAGTGAGAAAGAAAGTGTTTTGCAAAATATTTCAAGTGATTAATAAAATAATTCCATATATTATCTCTCCACTCAACAGAGAATAATATTTTTTTTTTCTTTTGCAACAAGAGTCGCTAAAGAAAATAAGATATCTGGAAGCTTTAATAATGTGGTTGAAGCTCAAGGAGAAGACAACAAAGTTAGCAAAGACACACATGTGAGAAAGGTTTACGGTGAGAGGAAACTAGACAACCTCAATATAGAGATAAGAAAGAAAAGAAATATCATCAAGATGATGATTAATGCTACATATATGGCAAAAAAACTCCACTTTGCTCAAGAAGACTGAGTTGAAAAAGTAGAAAGTAATGTTGCTACATTCAAACCAAATAGAATTGATGAGAAATGATATTTTCAAATATCATTTGTTGTAGAAGATTCTTGTTCTAGTAAATAACTAGATTGTGAAATATAACCCCCAGTGGAATGATGATGTGAAAATCACCGCTTCATGCATGGAAAAGCCAACTGAAGAATCTGTGCTAATAATAGTAAGCATAAGCCAATTAATGTAAATGATGATTAGATTGTTGTTTTTGATTGATCCAATCACATGAAAGTAAACAAAAAATAAGTTACTCAGTAGGACTGAATTTGTGTGCAGATGAGTTGTGGTGACAGCAAACAACTACAAAATATCAATTTCTTATACTTCTAAGATTGTTCAAACTCTCCACTACAGTCCCTACATATCAAGTTTAGGTATGCATTGTCTGTCATGTGACTAAGATAAAAAGGAATTTATTATTAGATTCACAACTAACATCTTCGAGTAGCTATGGAATGTTGGGGCCTAAAGGTGTAGAGGTCTATCAGAATTTGAAGCCCACAAGTCCACCACTTATGTAAGGAAGACAACTTGAGTCTATCTATGTAACGTTAGCATAGATGACATATGTAGCCAACACAACAAAGAATGAGACAATAGATTTATAGCATGTAAGGCTCGACATGTAAGCAATAATCTATTGAGGGTGATTATAAAGAAATCTTTGTTAAAAAAGGTCTATCGATTTTTTATATATTAGACAACATTATCTTTGTAGATTGTCAATATGGCAAAGCTTATAAATTTCTATATAATGAATAAAGATACAGAGTAGAGACACTATTAGAGTTAGTGTATTAAAATGTTTTTGGACTAGCGAAGTTGTTTGTAATCAACAAAATCTGATATATGATCATATTTATCGATGATTTTTAAGGCACTTATGAATAGACTTTATGAAGGAGAAATCATAAGCTTTATCAAAGTTCAAGAAGTTTCAGGAGAAGATCGAGAAGGATTTAAGATACAGAATTTGATGTCTACGAGCTAATCAAAGAGGGGAATATGCTTTAAAGGAGTCCACATAGTATTTTTGAAAGTGCTAAATACAGCGATAGTTAACCTTACTAAATACTCCACAACAAAATGGAGTTGCAAAAAAAGAATCTCCATTAAGCAGAGACATGCAGAAGCATATTATATGCTAAAAATGTTCTATAATTTTTGTTAAAGTGCTTGAAATTAGTTGTCTACATTACTAACAGGTTACTTTATGCTCTACTATAATTTTGGTTAAAGCTCTTGAGGTGGAAGAAAACATCTTCTCTAGAGGGGTCCATACCTCTTATGAAGTTGATAGGAGGATGACATGGGAAAGGACTTCCTCTGAAAAAGATGAGAGCAAAACACTGAAAACAAATTGGTCCTGCTGGTACCAAGTGATGTACTCAGTATTTAACAATTGTGTTGCATCATCACTGCTTGTCTAGGCAGCAAACTTGGCTGGAAAAGGCTTAAATCCATCGACGTAGCCAAGCTGTCCCTAACTGCACATATAAGGCAAGAGTAGTGCCTTCCACAGGAAATAATTATCCATGTTGAGTTTCACATTGATAAGGTGATTAAATGAGGGTGTGGGTATGAGCCCAGTATCTTGGGAAGAAGATGAGATGAGGCTTGAGACATTGGAGGAAATGAAGTTGGTTTCTGTGGCCCTATGATAGCAAAGCTCTGATACCATTAAAGAATTATTTGTATTCTAACACAGTTAGTCCAACTAGATCTATGGTCTCTTATATTATTGAGAGATAGAGTGGAGTACATCATGTATAACAGAAAAGCTATAAAAAGGGTAACTATCCGTGAGACTAGGCCAATTATAAATGTAAGTTATAAAGTAGTTGACTAGCTAACCATCATGCATGCACTATAACGTATATAATGAAAATACAATATGCAGTATTATTGTTAATAAAACCCTCTGTTGTAATTTTTTTCTTTTTTTAATTTCTACCAACTATATATTTTTTATTATCTTCTGTTTTAATTTATAAATCCCTCCAATCGAGAAGCTAATTCTTCAAATAAATGTTTTTCCAATGATTTCAATCATTAGTATGGCAGTATCGATTAAATACTAGTTCATCATGCACCATACTAGTATCCAACCAAACAAAGCCCTCAATCACTCGTAGATTTTTTTATTATTTTAGTCCATCTACTTTTTCAAATTTATCATTTTAGTCCCTCTACTTTAAATTATAACATTTTAAGGGTTTGCGCGTAGGTACAACACAAGGAGTACAATACAGTATAAATACCTAAGTACAACACAAATGCTTGTATTGTTCTTTATTTGATATTCAGTAGACATCACAAAAAATTTTGTACGGTTTTCTATTTGATTTACATAAGTATTGCACTAAATATTGTAAAATTACTATAATACCCTTTGTATAATATTTTGTTGTTTTGGAAAAAAAAAATTAACAGGACAAAAACTTTTGAAATTTCTATTCATTTTTAATAGTAATCACTTTATTTTTTGTAATTTGTAAAATTATTAGTGTATAATTATATATTTTTTTAATTTCTAAAATATAATTATTAGAGTGTAATTATATTTTGTTAATTTCTAAAAATAAAATAATTAATAATTTTTTACCAAATATAATTTTTTATTGGGTTGAGGTCGGTGTTGTAATTTTTAATTTTAACTAAGGGCAAAATTGTCTTTTGATTGTATTGTACCACACTTAAAATGTTGTACCGTGGTTTTGGTGGGACAAAATTTTTAACAACTTACGTTGTACTCAACCAACTTCTTGTGTTGTACTCCAAACCTATTTACAAAACAAACAAAGGACAAAAGAGTTTGTGTTGTCATGTCCCTCATTTTTTCTGTGCATCAAATGCTTCCTAAGTCTTTTTACTATTTTAATCTCACCATGTCGGTCCTCCTAAATCTTAAACCTTAACTCTAAACCCTGATGACTAAAAAATTACAGTCTAAAGTAATAGACTATAATAAGAATAAGTTTAAAAAAGTAGATGTGTTATTTAGAAAATTATACATTATAAATATAAACGAACATATGGGAAAGATAATCCAGACTTCCACCATAGTAAGAACGCGAATGGACCTGCTGGTTTTTGCAGCCACAGTCTCACTATACGGATGGACAAGTCTTTTGTCTAAACATGTTTGCTTTCTTGTATAATTCTGCTCAACTGATCTGCAATGATATTATCTTTTCCTTTGATATGTTCTATAACTACATGAAAGCCATTTCCCACTATATAATCTATAAATGTCAACCATCTATTTGTTGATAATTTATTTTCTGACTTTTTATAATAAAAAGACACTATTGCTTGACAGTCAGTTCTTAACAAAAATTCTTTGCTTTCTATGACAAATAATTTAAATTTTTCCATTGCTTTTATACAAGCTAAAATTTCTGCATCTGTGCTTGTCACTTTGGTATTGTATGTACCACTATCATATCTACTGATTTTTTCTTCATTTTTAAAGGATTCTTTTTTGGGTCTAAATTTCAAAACAGCTCCCCATCCACCTATTCGACCATCTGTTTCAATTATTAAATAATAATTTGGTGGTGGCAACTCTAAAGGTTGTATGTTGCTTACAATTTGTTTTATTTTCTGGACTAATTTAATGTCTTCACTATTGAATTTTCTTTCTCCATTTTGTTTTGTCTTGTTGTATAATGGTCCAGCTAATTTGCTTAAATTTGGTATGAAATTTCTTGCATAATTCAATTTTCCTAGAAATGATTGGATCTGTTTTAATCCTTCTAATTTGTCTGGCATTTCTAAGATACTGCTTGCTATATGTTTTTGTAATTCTATTTCCCCTTTCCCTATGATGACTCCTAGGAATTCTATTTTTCTACATCCTATTTTCATCTTTTTCTCAGATAAAACAAGACCATGTTTTTTGCATTTTTGAAAAAAGATTTGTAAATGATTTACATGCTCTTTTAAATGATTACTGAATATTAAAATATCATCAATGTATGTTACAATAAAAGAATCATTTCTGAATATGTTATCCATTTTTCTTTGAAATATTTGAGGGGCATTTTTTAAACCAAAAGGCATAACTCTCCATTCATAATGTCCGTTATGTGTTACAAATGCTGTCCACTTTCTACTTTCTTTTTCTAATTTAACTTGCCAAAAACCACTTTTCAAATCAAATTTACTGTATATATTTGTTCCTTTTATTTTCTTTAATAATGCTTCTTTGTTTGGCAATGGATATCTATCATCTTCTGTATTATCATTAAGCCTTTTATAATTAAATACCATTCTGCTTTTTCCTCTTACTATTTCACTGTGTTTGTTTACTATGAAAGCTCTAGTTCTGTGAGGACTTTTTGTTGGTTCTATTATTCCTAAATCAAGAAGTTCTTTGATGTGTTTATTAAATTCTTCTTGCTCATATGGAGTTGATTTTATTACTGGGCAGGTTATTTTTATTTCTGAATTTATTATTTCTAATTTGCATTCTTCACTTGTTCTATTTATGTTTTTTATAGGATTTTCCCCTATTGTTCCATCTATTCTTAAATCTTCTAAAATGGGTTCTATTTTGTCTTTTAATGGAGTTATTTGATTTAATTCTATATAGTTTATGATTTCCATTTCTTCATCTATTGGGATACTTAATTCTGATAAATATTCTAACGATTGCACTTTTGTTGTTGTTTCTAAATGATTTGCTTTGTTAAATATCATTACTTTTTCTCCTTGGATAAATATTCCTCCTGCTTGATTTTTTATAAAATTCATTCCTAACAAAAATTGTATTGAGTTTTCATTTGTGATTGGTTTTATCCATGTATATGGTAAATAATATTTTTGATTGTTTAATATTATTGAACAGTCTATTAATTTTTCATTTAAGGTTAATTGATTTCCAAATGCATCTTTTACTATTGCTTTTTGAGATGTTTTTTCTTTATATTTTGCTGGGACTAGATTTTCTGTTATATATGTTTTACTTGCTCCTGTATCTATTATTCCTTTTCCTGATATTTTAAATTTATCTTTAAATTCTAAAATAAAGTCTATGTTTAATAAATTGTTGTCTTTATAATATATTGTCATTATGCTTTCTTCATTTTCATCTATTATATTATTCGTATTTTCTTTTTTATCTTGATTTTCTTGTTCATCATCTTCTATTATTATTGGATTATTTTTATTATTTCCTTGTATATTATTTAATTCTTCTTTTATTTTTATTTTTTCTCTTTGTATTCTTTCCTTTATCTTTTTGTTTTCAGATTCTTTTCTTAAATTTTCTAATTCTTTTTTAAGTTCTATATTTTCTAGATTTAATTTTTCATTTTCTTCTTCTAGATTTTTTATTCTTTTTAATAATTGTTCGATTATGTTATTATGAGTTATATTTATGTTGTTTTCTTCTTTTTCAATTTTTTGTTCTTTAAAACTAAATTGATATAATTCTAAGACACATTTTCTACATAAAGATAATTCACATTTTTGGCATGTTGCTCTATGTTTTTTGATATGAAATCTATAACATTTATCACATTTTTGTTTATAATTTATTTTATATGGCTCAAATTCATGATTACAATTTTCAAAATTTTCTACTTGGTTATATTTTTCTAATAAATATTTTGGATTATTATCTAAACTGTATGTTTGTTTTTTCATTTTAATATTTTAGTCTTCAGAATAAAAATTTGGTCCTTCATTTCCATCAAATATGCTACATACATCACTATCATTGCTGTCTATACTTACAATATCTATTTCATCATGGATTTCTAGATTTTGATACATATTTAATCTTTCTTTTTTAACTTGTGAGTTTTTACATTCTCTTGCATAATGTCCTTCTATACCACATAGATAACATTTGCATTTTCCTGGTGGTTTATGTGTTTTAAATTTTTTAACATGGTTTGGTTTTGGTCTTCCTTTTTTAAAATATTGACTTCTTTTTAATCCTTTTGTCTTTTTCCATTCGTTATTTAATGCTGGTACATAGATTTTACTACAATAATTATAATTTGAAATTTGTCTATTTGCTTCTGCTTCTAAACATTTTTCTTTTAGATAATTAAATGTGAACATTATTGCTGGCCCTATTCCAGTTAAATTTTCATGTCCTTTTTCTATCCAATTTCTTAAAATTATGTCTCCTAAAGGTTTTGGGAGTTTGTTAAACCATTTTTTAGTTAATTCATTATTTGTAAATGCTCTTCCTGTTTTGGCTGCTAATGTGATGTATGCTTGGCTAAATTGAACTATTTCACCAAAATTGTTGATTTGAATTCTTTCTAAATCTCTGGCTGCCATATCTTGTAATAATGTATCTCCCCTAGATGGATTTGTTCCTAGAATGATTTGTCTAATTTGTCCTGTTACATTGTAGGGGTTATCTGCCATTTGTACCATGTGTTGATATTCTTCTGAATAATTTATTTTCCAACTGTTTAACAAGTCTCTTGCAGTTGTTCCTAAAAGATTTTCGATAAAATTTGTTGTTCCTATTGAATCTAATGTATGAGGTATTCTTTCCAATGCATTTATGGCATCTGATTCCCATCTGTCTATTAATTCTGGCCATTTTTGTGGATGGATTGTACTTAATATTAACATACTTCCTTCATTATTTTGTTTTGGCATTGTTTTTATAACTTCTAAGGGATCTGGTTTTCCTTTGCTTATTTTATAATTTTGTTCATAATAGTTATTATTAAAATTATGTTGGGATGGAAATTGTAAAGGTTGGGTTGTTCTACTTGTTCTTTCAATTATAGTTGGTGTTATTATTGGTCTAGTATTAGAACTTTCTGCTCTTTGATTATTTGGATTATGACTTGCTCCTGATTCTACATTCATCATTATTTCTTCGATGTTAATTTCTTCTAGTTGTCTAATCATTTCATTATATTCTTCATCTTCATTTTTGTTGTTTATTTCTTCCATTATGTTTGTTTCTTCTTTGTTTTCAATAGTATTTAATTCTTCAATTATATAGGTTTCTTCTATTTTATTTTTTATAGGATAGTCATATTTATCATATTTGCATTCAATTAGAAATATTATATCTTCTATTTCTTCTGGTAATTCTTCAAAGTCTATTGTCCAGTTATATCCTGGATATATATTTTCAATTTTTTCTTCCATTTTTATATTTTTTAGTGATTCCATTTTGATAATTTAGTAATATATTTTTGATTCATTTGATTTTTGATATTTGTATTTAAATTTGTTTTTAACTTGATTGATTTTAGATGTACTACCCATAGTAGTAATTTAGTTTGTTTTTGATTTGTTTTTATATATTGTTTTTACTCTTTTTAATTTTTGATTTTTTAGTTTCTTTTCTGATTTATATAAAATTGCTGAAATAAAAGTACTGAAAGTAAAGTACTGAAAATAAAAATAAACTGTGCAGAACTTAAATTAAAGTTGCTGAAATTTAAAGACTGAAAGTAAACTGCAGAAAATAAACTGCTGAAATTAAAATTACTGAAAGTAAAATTTTCACAAAGAAAATTATGAGAGAAATCTTATGTTCAAACAAGATCACCAACATATAATATGATAGAAGTTAAACTTAGTCAAATAACTTATATTGATCCATAATTATTGAAAGTAAATTGCATATGATTTTTGTTTTTCTAGTTTTTCAATTTTTTCTTTGCTTTTAGTTGGCTCATATTCATTTTTCTTGATATAACCAAGAATCATGACTTTATCCTTCATATTATGAGTTAACCCTTCTTTTTTAATTATCTTTTGTTCACTCTTCTTAATATGATACAGACGCCCATAAGTAAGAATCATGATTATATCCTGATATTGGGAGCTTAATCTTGCCAGTTTAAAGAATAGTTTAAGACTTACCTCCACACTCTTTTTCCCCTAAACGGCTCTCCTGGCCTCTGGCGGGTACTTCTTGGTGCTCTCTAGTTTGTCTTAACTTCTTCTTTTTACCAGTTAGATTATCTCTAGCCAGATACTTTGGATTATGTTTGAGTGCTAAAAGATAGATTATCTCATAAATATTTAGGATGTGATATTCATTAGTTGCCATTAATTTTTTCAAATTTTTAGTTGTTTTTTGTTTTTATGGTATATGGATCAACATAAAGCCTATAAGACTAAGATAAAACTTACTATCTACATGTTGGGGACCCTGTTAAGGGTTTTACCCCTGCATGGTTAGAGATTACCTTTTAGAGGAAGGTAACCTGGGCTCTGATACCACTGTAGATGTGTGGATGCCTTTCAACCTACTCTAGGGTCACCTGACTCCGGGGTGAGGTAAAGGTTAGGGCGGAAGCCTTCTTCTCTAGGCTGAGAGCCTCCCTTAGGGCTCAATGCATAGAGAAGGAGAACTTAAAGAGAGAAGAGAATAGTCTTTTTACACTAGGAGGGTTTTCACAAGGATGAAGACAAGAGATAATGGTAAGAAGATTGTTTTCTTATTTCTTATAAGTGGAGTTTCTTACAATGGATCAAGGATATCTTCTTACAAACACTAAGGGGCCTTATAGAGGCTCCAAAACTTAACCATTAAGTAACCATAACTCTGGTTAACATGCTAACCAAGTCTTGTCATAGTTACTTAAGGGACAAGGCTTGGAGCCTATATAAGGCCCCTTAGTGTTTGTAAGAAGATCATTCTTGGAACCCTTGGTTGAATACAATAAAACTATCTTCTTGCTATCTTCTTGTTCTTTGTCCAAAAACCATCTTCTCACTAATATTCTCACATATCTCTTATACTTGTTCTCCTTCTCTATGCCCTGAGCCCTAAGGGAGGCTCTCAGCCTAGGGAAGAAGGCTTCCGCCCTAACCTTTACCTCACACCGGAGTCAGGTGACCCTGGAGTAGGTTGAAAGGCATCCACACATCTACAGTGGTATCAGAGCCCAGGTTACCTTCCTCTAAAAGGTAATCTCTAACCATGCAGGGGTAAAACCCTTAACAGGGTCCCCAACATGTAGATAGTAAGTTTTATCTTAGTCTTATAGGCTTTATGTTGATCCATATACCATAAAAACAAAAAACAACTAAAAATTTGAAAAAATTAATGGCAACTAATGAATATCACATCCTAAATATTTATGAGATAATATATCTTTTAGCACTCAAACATAATCCAAAGTATTTGGCTAGAGATAATCTAACTGGTAAAAAGAAGAAGTTAAGACAAACTGGAGAGCACCAAGAAGTACCCGCCAGAGGCCAGGAGAGCCGTTTAGGGGAAAAAGAGTGTGGAGGTATGTCTTAAACTATTCTTTAAACTGGCAAGATTAAGCTCCCAATATCAGGATACAATCATGATTCTTACTTATGGGCGTCTGTATCATATTAAGAAGAGTGAACAAAAGATAATTAAAAAAGAAGGGTTAACTCATAATATGAAGGATAAAGTCATGATTCTTGGTTATATCAAGAAAAATGAATATGAGCCAACTAAAAGCAAAGAAAAAATTGAAAAACTAGAAAAACAAAAATCATATGCAATTTACTTTCAATAATTATGGATCAATATAAGTTATTTGACTAAGTTTAACTTCTATCATATTATATGTTGGTGATCTTGTTTGAACATAAGATTTCTCTCATAATTTTCTTTGTGAAAATTTTACTTTCAGTAATTTTAATTCAGCAGTTTCTTTTCTGCAATTTACTTTCAGTCTTTAAATATTAGCACCTTTTATTTTTGCACAGTTTATTTCAGTACTTTTATTTCAGCAATTTTACTTTTCAAGAAAAGCAACTAAAAAATAAAAAACTAAAAAGAAACTAAAAAATCAGAAATCAGAAAAGCAAAAACATTAAAATTAAAAATCAAATCAACAATGATAAATGGAGAAATTATAGAAATATTATTAATACAAATAATATTTATAATCACAGCCATGATAATAAACATAATAATAAATTCAAAAGGTTACGACATGATCCCAAATGTAGCAAATATATGTATAACAAAATCTTTTACAGGACAATTAACAAACAGCTGTAGGATAAAATACATTCTAACCCCAAGAACAATAAAATCTTTTTTAGAAAATCAAGGTTTAAAAGGAATAAAAGGAAAATATTATTCATCAGAAAACTTAGAAGAAATTGAATGGAATATACAACCAATAGAAATTGAAACAACAAAAAGACCTAGTAATGCAGAATTTTATGAAAACACAGATGGCAGTACTAGTGTAAGAATGTTAGACTATAAAAATAAAGGAATAGTAATAGAAGAACTTCAAGAATAAAAAAGAAAATGGATTTAATAAAAGCAAAAGATCCAGAAATAATTGAAAACGAATTAAAACCTTTAAGGAAATATTTAAATAAAATAAACATAAAAATAAATGATCAAATAAAATATAGAAAAGCAATTTGGTTAATATGTGTGAGAGATTATATAACAATAAAAAACATATATCAACAACAATCAGAAACAATAATTGAAGTAAATTCAGTAGAATATGATAATCAAGGAAATTGGAAATGGAAAACAAAAAATATATTAAGAAAAGAATTACATCCTTTAGAACATCAACATAGGCAAAATATACTAAGAAAATGGAAAAAATCATTAATAAAACATTTTGAATCAATAGAAAGCTGTTATACATGAAAAATCTAATAGACACATCAGATCTAAAAATAATAGACAGTATGATACAAAATTCAATAAAATATACAATAAAAGAAAATAAAACTTTAAAAGAAAAAATAAAAGCTAGGAAATGTATATGGCTAAGAGAAGTTAAAAGTTACATAATTCAAAGAGATCAAATAAACTATGAAGCAGAAAAATTAATAGAAGTAAAAACAAAAACAAAAGAAAAAGATGAAAAAGGAAAATCAATATGGAAACCAACAAAAATAAAATATAAATACTTTCATCAAAGTGAATATCTTAGAAACCAAAATAGACTAAGTTTTATGAAACAAAGATTAATAAATGAATATGATGAAATAGAAATAAGCTATGAATAAAATGAATAAACAAACATACAATCTGGATAACAATCCAAAATATCTATTAGAACAATATAATCAAGTAGAAAATTTTGAAAATTGTAATCATGAATTTGAGCCATATAAAATAAATCATAAACAAAAATGTGATAAATGTTATAGATATCATATTACAAAACGTAGGGCAACATGTGAAAAATGTGACTTATCTTTATGTAGAAAATGTGTCCTAGAATTATATCAATTTAGTTTTGAAGAACAGAAACTAGAAAAATCAAAAAATAAAACAAATATAATAGATAGAGATATAATAGAACAACTGTTGAAAAGAATAAAAAATTTAGAAGAAGAAAATGAGAAATTAAATAAAGATTTAGAAGATGCAAAAATTAAAGAAAATATAATAGAAAGAAGAAATAAATAGTTTAAGAAAAATTATTAAAGGGAAAAATATACTTGAATATAATATGCAAGAAGACAGACAAATAAAAACAAAAGGTATAGTAATTAAAGAAAATATTCAGGAAAGTACTAGTCAAGAAGAAGAAAATAATGGTTAAAAAGAAAAAGAAACAAAGTCAAAAAGAAAATCCAATAGAATTAGAAAACATAATAAAAGACCTAAAAGAATGTAAAGAAAAAATAATTTTAAAATATCATCTTTCACGTTCTAGAAGTAAAGCTGTAGAGTCATTACAGAATTCTATAGACTTAATCACAAAAAGAAAAAATAGAATTAATGGAGAAATAATTGGAATGAATGAAAAGAAATTAACAATGAAACAAAAAATAAATGAAATAAGAAATATTCAAGAAAAATTAAAACAATTTGAAACTGAAAATCAGATTTCGATAGGATGTTCCTCTTCTTTAGGAATACAAGATCCAAAATACTTTTCAAACTCTATTCTTAATTTAGGAATGGAATATTTACAATTATCTTTAAATTTAGAAAATACTCAACAAAAGGAATTTCCCTTTATCTTTCCTTTGTGGGAAACATAAAAAGAAATGAGAAAGAAAAAGAAGAAAAAAAAGATAAAAATAAAAGAAAGGTTTTAAATATCCTTATGATTTTATGAGGAAAAAAGATTTAAAAATAGCCCATAGTTTGTCCATTTGCATTAGAGGAAACTGTGACTGCCAAACCAGCAGGTTCATAAGCGTTTTCTTTAATTGTGGGAACTATGTAACTAAAATCCCAAAAGACAAAAGACTTGTTCATCTGAATAGTGAGACTGTGGCTGCAAAAAAAAGCAGGTCCATTTGCGTTCTTACTATGGTGAAAGTCTGGATCATCTTTCCCATAACACTTGCGAAAGCAAGAAATATTATCACTGACAAGTTTCTTTGCAGGTTAATGCTTGCTTCTGATAGCAAGAAATTTTTATGCTAACAAGTTTTTGTTTTGCAGGTAAATGCTTGCTATGCAAGAAAAATTATTAAAGTAGGTTTTTATTATTTTGCAGAAAATGGCAGGAAAAAACTTCTACAACCAATCATCTTCCTTCGATCCTCAACTGAATCTGCCAATATTCCCCTCAACCTTATCCTTGAAATTTCGTACACAAGCTAACCTTAACCTACCACAACAAATTCTTCTTGATAACCTTTGGGCCAATAAACACGACCCAAAAAACCTCATCCCACTTTTCCGCTCTCTTGCAAAATATTTTCATCAATCCAATGAAAAAATCCAAAATCCACCACAAAATTGTCATCTACCATTACCAACAAACTCCAATATAAAATTTTCTTTGAAACCCCAAACCCTTGATTACATGGTTGATCAAGAAAAAAGAATCAAAAGCCTAGAAATAGAAATAATTCAAAAATCAGAAGAAATCAAAAAGATGCAACAACAGCTCCAAGAGATTTCTACTGAAGCTGAAAAAATGAATGATATATTAATTGAAGATAGAAGGCAAAGAATCGAAAAGCTTGAACTATTTCCTGAGCATATTGATGAAGTAAAACAACTGGTGTTCAAGAAGCTGATGGCAACACAATACAATCAGTTTATCTCTGAGCAAGAAGTTTTTAGACAACTGGCAAAAGGAGAAGTATTCCCTGCTGGATTTGCATTAGCAGGAAATGTGTTCAGAGAATTGGCGCACAAGGATACAGGATGCCAATGTGAAGAAGGATTTTCTGTTCTTAAATGTTCACTTGATATGTCCCAGTGGAAAGATCAAGAAATCAATGGCGTCCAGATCAAGGCATTAGACCTTTTCAGGCATGGCTACCTATCAAGGATTATGCTGACAAGTCCTGAGCAAGCAAGTTTCCTGAACAACTATTGGCAACTGACACATCTGTTACACAAATTCTTCAAAGCTTTTGGACCACAAATTGATGGGTATGTGAATTTAGAATTAAATTCAATTCCACCTTGTTATGATGAAGGGTACCCAGATGAAGCAAGACACCATATCAAGCTTACTCTTCTTCGACATCATAAGCCTGATCAAGCAAGGATAACTCCTGTTCAATTAGAAGATGTGATCATTACAGGAGACATCAAGAAACAAATGAAGTTATGGCGTGCGTGTGCAATTTCAACTGATTGGAAAAGGACTTGCCCGACAATAGTTGATAATCAAAAATGTTAGATGGTGCTGGAAACAAAAGTGATGAAGGTGTACGTCGACCAGTACATGTTTCCCATGTACTGCCCATTCCCGAATCTCATTTCACAAATGCCAGCTACTGAGTTTCACATGAAAAAGATCTACGCCTGGGCAAGAGAATACAGGTTTGGAGATTATACAAGACTCAGTATTCCTTCTGCAGTCTTAATGCTACCAAGTCCAGATTCAGAACAAGGATCTCCACAAGGTCTCGACGACATTGCTGAATTCAACATTGACAACATGATGGAACCATAGAAGATCAACTTGAAGAACTGCAGCAGTGTTTGTTTTTTTTAGTATGTAAAATAAGCGGTGTTTGTTTTTTTTATTGTGTAAAATAAGAAGTAAGCTTGTAATAGTGTTTTCACTGTAGACACAGTGAATTTAGGTAAGTGTCATTATCTCTAAGTCCTTAAAGTCTTAGGGATAAGTTCAAGGACATGTCCTTGTTAGGTTTGGGTCTTGTCAAGTCTTATCTTGTCAAGCCTTATCTCCTTGTAATTATTATTGTTAGGTTTAAGTCTTGTCATAGTTACTTAAGGGACAAGGCTTGGAGCCTATATAAGGCCCCTTAGTGTTTGTAAGAAGATCATTCTTGGAACCCTTGGTTGAATACAATAAAACTATCTTCTTGCTATCTTCTTGTTCTTTGTCCAAAAACCATCTTCTCACTAATATTCTCACATATCTCTTATACTTGTTCTCCTTCTCTATGCCCTGAGCCCTAAGGGAGGCTCTCAGCCTAGGGAAGAAGGCTTCCGCCCTAACCTTTACCTCACCCCGGAGTCAGGTGACCCTGGAGTAGGTTGAAAGGCATCCCGTTATCTACAGTGGTATCAGAGCCCAGGTTACCTTCCTCTAAAAGGTAATCTCTAACCATGCAGGGGTAAAACCCTTAACAGGGTCCCCAACATGTAGATAGTAAGTTTTATCTTAGTCTTATAGGCTTTATGTTGATCCATATACCATAAAAACAAAAAACAACTAAAAATTTGAAAAAGTAATGGCAACTAATGAATATCACATCCTAAATATTTATGAGATAATCTATCTTTTAGCACTCAAACATAATCCAAAGTATCTGGCTAGAGATAATCTAACTGGTAAAAAGAAGAAGTTAAGACAAACTGGAGAGCACCAAGAAGTACCCGCCAGAGGCCAGGAGAGCCGTTTAGGGGAAAAAGAGTGTGGAGGTAAGTCTTAAACTATTCTTTAAACTGGAAAGATTAAGCTCCCAATATCATGATACAATCATGATTCTTACTTATGGGCGTCTGTATCATATTAAGAAGAGTGAACAAAAGATAATTAAAAAAGAAGGGTTAACTCATAATATGAAGGATAAAGTCATGATTCTTGGTTATATCAAGAAAAATGAATATGAGCCAACTAAAAGCAAAGAAAAAATTGAAAAACTAGAAAAACAAAAATCATATGCAATTTACTTTCAATAATTATGGATCAATATAAGTTATTTGACTAAGTTTAACTTCTATCATATTATATGTTGGTGATCTTGTTTGAACATAAGATTTCTCTCATAATTTTCTTTGTGAAAATTTTACTTTCAGTAATTTTAATTCAGCAGTTTCTTTTCTGCAATTTACTTTCAGTCTTTAAATATTAGCACCTTTTATTTTTGCACAGTTTATTTCAGCAATTTTACTTTTCAAGAAAAGCAACTAAAAAATAAAAAACTAAAAAGAAACTAAAAAATCAGAAATCAGAAAAAAATGGACCTGCTGGTTTTTGCAGCCACAGTCTTACTATACAGATGAACAAGTTTTTTGTTTATTTGGGACTTTGGTTACATAGTTTCCACAATTAAAGAAAACGCATATGAACCTGCTGGTTTTGTAGTCACAGTTTCCTCTAATGCAAATGGACAAACTATGGGCTAATTTTAATAATTTTTTCCTCATAAGAATTTTTTATGAAATAATGAGGATATTAAAATCTTTCTTTTGTTTTTATCTTTTCTTTTTCTTTTTCATTTATGTTTCCCACAAAGAAAAGAGAAAGGGAAATTCTTTTTGTTGAGTATTTTCTAAATTTAAAGATAATTGTAAATCTTCTAGACTCAGAATAGGGTTTGAAAAGAATTGTGGATCTTCTATTCCTAAAGAAGATGAACAACCTAATGAAAGATGATTTCCAGTTTCAAATTGTTTTAATTTTTCTTGAATATTTCTTATTTCATTTATTTTTTGTTTCATTGTTAATTTCTTTTCATTCATTCCAATTATTTCTCCATTAATTCTATTTTTTCTTTTTGTGATTAAGTCTATAGAATTCTGTAATGACTCTACAGCTTTACTTCTAGAATGTGAAAGATGATATTTTAAAATTATTTTTTCTTTACATTCTTTTAGGTCTTTTATTATGTTTTCTAATTCTATTGGATTTTCTTTTTGACTTTGTTTCTTTTTCTTTTTAACCATTATTTTCTTCTTCTTGACTAGTACTTTCCTGAATATTTTCTTTAATTACTATACCTTTTGTTTTTATTTGTCTGTCTTCTTGCATATTATATTCAAGTATATTTTTCCCTTTAATAATTTTTCTTAAACTATTTATTTCTTCTTGGTAATTTTCTTCTATTATATTTTCTTTGATTTTTGCATCTTCTAATTCTTTATTTAATTTCTCATTTTCTTCTTCTAAATTTTTTATTCTTTTCAACAGTTGTTCTATTATATCTCTATCTATTATATTTGTTTTATTTTTTGATTTTTCTAGTTTCTGTTCTTCAAAACTAAATTGATATAATTGTAGGACACATTTTCTACATAAAGATAAGTCACATTTTTCACATGTTGCCCTATGTTTTGTAATATGATATCTATAACATTTATCACATTTTTGTTTATGATTTATTTTATATGGCTCAAATTCATGATTACAATTTTCAAAATTTTCTACTTGATTATATTGTTCTAATAGATATTTTGGATTGTTATCCAGATTGTATGTTTGTTTATTCATTTTATTCATAGCTTATTTCTATTTCATCATATTCATTTATTAATCTTTGTTTCATAAAACTTAGTCTATTTTGGTTTCTAAGATATTCACTTTGATGAAAGTATTTATATTTTATTTTTGTTGGTTTCCATATTGATTTTCCTTTTTCATCTTTTTCTTTTGTTTTTGTTTTTACTTCTATTAATTTTTCTGCTTCATAGTTTATTTGATCTCTTTGAATTATGTAACTTTTAACTTCTCTTAGCCACATACATTTCCTAGCTTTTATTTTTTCTTTTAAAGTTTTATTTTCTTTTATTGTATATTTTATTGAATTTTGTATCATACTGTCTATTATTTTTAAATCTGATGTGTCTATTAGATTTTTCATGTATAACAGCTTTCTATTGATTCAAAATGTTTTATTAATGATTTTTTCCATTTTCTTAGTATATTTTGCCTATGTTGATGTTCTAAAGGATGTAATTCTTTTCTTAATATATTTTTTGTTTTCCATTTCCAATTTCCTTGATTATCATATTCTACTGAATTTACTTCAATTATTGTTTCTGATTGTTGTTGATATATGTTTTTTATTGTTATATAATCTCTTACACATATTAACCAAATTGTTTTTCTGTATTTTATTTGATCATTTATTTTTATGTTTATTTTATTTAAATATTTCCTTAAAGGTTTTAATTCGTTTTCAATTATTTCTGGATCTTTTGCTTCTATTAAATTCATTTTCTTTTTTATTCTTGAAGTTCTTCTATTACTATTCCTTTATTTTTATAGTCTAACATTCTTACACTAGTACTGCCATCTGTGTTTTCATAAAATTCTGCATTACTAGGTCTTTTTGTTGTTTCAATTTCTATTGGTTGTATATTCCATTCAATTTCTTCTAAGTTTTCTGATGAATAATATTTTCCTTTTATTCCTTTTAAACCTTGATTTTCTAAAAAAGATTTTATTGTTCTTGGGTTTAGGATGTATTTTATCCTACAACTGTTTGTTAATTGTCCTGTAAAAGATTTTGTTATACACATATTTGCTACATTTGGGATCATGTCATAACCTTTTGAATTTATTACAATTTTTATGTATTTATAAAATGTTTCTAGAGGGATTAAGAAATTGGGTGTCATATAAATTATTTCTGGATGATTTTCATTCATGTCTATTTCAATTGATTCTATTGTTGCTTTTGTCATATTTTTTACTTGTCTTATGTCAACTAAACTTACTAAAACTTTTGTTCCTAGGCCTTGTCTATGTAAACCAATTACTCCTAACATTAATAAACCTAGATGGATTAATGTATATCCTGATGATACTAATTTATGATATGATTCTTCTGTTATTTGTTTATCATCATTTGTACAACAAATTTCCATTTCATCATAATGTTCATATATTTTTGTTTTTAATTCAAACATTCCAAATTTATTTTGTTTATCATCATTTGTACAACAAATTTCCATTTCATCATAATGTTCATATATTTTTGTTTTTAATTCAAACATTCCAAATTTATATAATTCTTCTCCAGGTATTAATTTAATTTCTAAGTTTCTTAATTTATCTTGTTGTTCTTCAATTGTATGTGTTAATTCTTTTCTTTTTTTATTTTTATTTGATTTGTATATTTTAGATGATTTAAGAGAGAGAATCTTCTTATATTATCCATATTTTTTACTATTTTCTTTTTTGAATTATCTTTAGACATATTTTGTTTCTATTTCTTTTAGTTGTTGGGATAATTTAGTTTTCCAATTTTTTAAGAATTCTTTTTCTTCTTTTGATTTATTTTTGCCAATTCTTATTTTTTCTATTAAATATTCTTCTACTTCATTTAGCCATTGGAATTTTTTATATTTTATTTTATCTTTTAGATTTTGTTGTTTTAATTCTTCTAAAGGATAGTATCTTATTTTTATTAAGTCTATTTTATAAAATTCTGTTGTTTTAAGTAGATGTTTCATTTCTTGGAAATCTTAATCTATATTCTGGTGGTTTTAATAATTCTTCTTTTGTCCAAATTTTAAATGGTGTATTTTGTTTTCTAGTTTTTTGATTTGTTCCTATCTGGATATTTTTTACTTGGTTGCATAATTTATCTATTTCAATTTTATTATTTTCCTTTTCTTTTATACTATTTTTCACATAGTCTAAATTTGATAATATAGTTTCTAGTTTTAATAGTTGAGTTTCCAAATTATTTAATTTTTTGATTATTAAGTCCATTTTTGCATCCATTTTAATTGCTTTTTAGTATTAATTTGCATTCATTCTTAATATTTTTCATTTCATTTTTCATTTCAATATTGCATTTATTATTATGTTTATTATCATGGCTGTGATTATAAATATTATTTGTATTAATAATATTTCTATAATTTCTCCATTTATCATTGTTGATTTGATTTTTAATTTTAATGTTTTTGCTTTTCTGATTTCTGATTTTTTAGTTTCTTTTTAGTTTTTTATTTTTTAGTTGCTTTTCTTGAAAAGTAAAATTGCTGAAATAAAAGTACTGAAATAAACTGTGCAAAAATAAAAGGTGCTAATATTTAAAGACTGAAAGTAAATTGCAGAAAACAAACTGCTGAATTAAAATCACTGAAAGTAAAATTTTCACAAAGAAAATTATGAGAGAAATCTTATGTTCAAACAAGATCACCAACATATAATATGATAGAAGTTAAACTTAGTCAAATAACTTATATTGATCCATAATTATTGAAAGTAAATTGCATATGATTTTTGTTTTTCTAGTTTTTCAATTTTTTCTTTGCTTTTAGTTGGCTCATATTCATTTTTCTTGATATAACCAAGAATCATGACTTTATCCTTCATATTATGAGTTAACCCTTCTTTTTTAATTATCTTTTGTTCACTCTTCTTAATATGATACAGACGCCCATAAGTAAGAATCATGATTGTATCCTGATATTGGGAGCTTAATCTTTCCAGTTTAAAGAATAATTTAAGACTTACCTCCACACTCTTTTTCCCCTAAACGGCTCTCCTGGCCTCTGGCGGGTACTTCTTGGTGCTCTCCAGTTTGTCTTAACTTCTTCTTTTTACCAGTTAGATTATCTCTAGCCAAATACTTTGGATTATGTTTGAGTGCTAAAAGATAGATTATCTCATAAATATTTAGGATGTGATATTCATTAGTTGCCATTAATTTTTTCAAATTTTTAGTTGTTTTTTGTTTTTATGGTATATGGATCAACATAAAGCCTATAAGACTAAGATAAAACTTACTATCTACATGTTGGGGACCCTGTTAAGGGTTTTACCCCTGCATGGTTAGAGATTACCTTTTAGAGGAAGGTAACCTGGGCTCTGATACCACTGTAGATGTGCGGATGCCTTTCAACCTACTCCAGGGTCGCCGGACTCCGGGGTGAGGTAAAGGTTAGGGCGGAAGCCTTCTCCCCTAAGCTGAGAGCCTCCCTAAGGGCTCAGGGCATAGAGAAGGAGAACAAGTATAAAGAAAGACTAAAGATGTAGATAAGGAGACAATGAGATATAAGAGGAAAGATTCTCTTGTTTTTTATTTCATAAGCTCACAAAACTCTTTACAAGAACACTCTTCTAAGCACACACTCAAGCTAGTTTCTAAGCACACCTTGCTTACAAACACTAAGGGGCCTTATATAGGCTCCAAGCCTTGTCCCTTAAGCAACCATGACAAGACTTAAACCTAACAATAATAATTACAAGGAGATAATGCTTGACAAGATAAGACTTGACAAGACCTAAACCTAACAAGGACATGTCCTTGAACTTATCCCTAAGACTTTAAGGACTTAGAGATAATGACACTTACCTAAATTCACTGTGTCTACAGTGAAAACACTATTACAAGCTTACTTCTTATTTTACACAGTGAAAAAAAACCAAACACCGCCTATTTTACACACTAAAAAATAAACACTGCTTCAGTTCTCCACAGGATGAGTAAGAGTCATTTCATCTGTCTGAAGAGACTGATCTGAGTCATATCCTCGTGGGAAGCCCAAAGGAAGTTCATCTTCTTCTTCAATAAGAGGCAGGTATCCAGTAGAGTAATCTCCCATATGAGAAAGTGAGATGAGAGCATTGACATCTTTGAAATGTTGGATCATTGAAGGATTGTTGAATTTCAGATTAGGAAATGGAATGTCAATCGGGAGTACCTCTTTTCTTGCATAGACCTTCATTGTGGCATCTTCAAGTGCTAATGGATGGTAATAAGATTGTCCTTGATTGAGGAAAGTGAATGCTCGCCACAGAGATATTTGTTCAGCTACAGAGGTGTCATATTGTTGAAGTTCCTCTTTGAATGCTCCAATTGGAAGATGGGTCTGATAAGGAACAGATTTTGAAAAGACTTCAACTGTAATCCGGTGTCGTGCATCCTCTATATATCCTTCGTTGTAGCTTGGTGGGATTGATGTAATTGCTAAATTTATGACTGCAGGAAACTTTGTCTTCTTGAATATCTTGGTCAATAAATAAGAAAGCTTCCAGTGTTTCTGAAAGAATTTGACTTGTTTGGACTTTGTGAGTACTGTTCTTCCAATCATTCCAAACTTCATTAGTTTCTCAAAACTAAGAGCTACTCCTTTGATTTCTTGGTCGATCCAGGAAGAGAGCTCAAAAGATGCTTTGACTATGAGAAACCCCTTCTCGCATTGACAGTTCTGATGTCGATGTGGTTCTTCTTTGAACAGGTCTACTGAGAACGCCATTCCCAGAGGTTGTATTTCATCTTTAGCCATTTCTCTGAGAAGTACTTGTGTCTGAACAAAGTCTTCATATTCTGTCTTCAAAACTTTTTGTAGGATGATCTGTTGTACATCTTTAATTATTGGAGGAAATCTTTCCAGAACTTCCTCTTTCTGCTTTTGAGACTTGATCATGTGCTTGGTCATTTCATCATGATCATCAGTTATCTTTTGAAATTTCTTTTGGAGTTCTTCAATTTCTTTTTTCTTAACTTCTATTTCTGTTTCCATTATTTTAATTTTTCTGTCTTGGGCAATAAAATGTTCAACAGCTGGTGGAGAGAACACTTTGGTTTGTGGTTGGTTTTTGGTTGTGGAGTTATAGGGAATTATCTGATCAGGTTTTTCATTTTGTTCCTGAAAATATTGGCTAAGGTTTTTCATGGATTGTAGGAACAGGGAATTGTTTCTTGTAGCCCAAAGGTCATCAAGAATAGTTTGCTGTTGATGATCAAGAATATTTGTAGTACGGAATTTTTGAGTGGATCTTTTTGGGAAGATGGAAGGGTAGGGTGTGATATTTAGTGGAGTTTTTCCTTGAATTGCTGAATTCTTTGATGTTGCCATCTGCAAAAAAGAAACTAGTTAAATAAAAATTTCTTGCTTATTCAAGCAAGTGTTGATCTGCAATTAAACTCGTTAGTTTAAAAATTTCTTGCTTTCGCAAGTGTTATGGGAAGGATAATCCAGACTTCCACCATAGTAAGAACGCGAATGGACCTGCTGGTTTTTGCAGCCACAGTCTCACTATACGGATGGACAAGTCTTTTGTCTAAACATGTTTGCTTTCTTGTATAATTCTGCTCAACTGATCTTGTAATAGTGTTTTCACTGTAGACACAGTAAATTTAGGTAAGTGTCATTATCTCTAAGTCCTTAAAGTCTTAGGGATAAGTTCAAGGACATGTCCTTGTTATGTTTAGGTCTTGTCAAGTCTTATCTTGTCAAGCATTATCTCCTTGTAATTATTATTGTTAGGTTTAAGTCTTGTCATGGTTGCTTAAGGGACAAGGCTTGGAGCCTATATAAGGGCCCTTAGTGTTTGTAAGAAGGATCATTCTTGGAACCCTTGGTTGAATACAATAAAACTATCTTCTTGCTATCTTCTTGTTCTTTGTCCAAAAACCATCTTCTCACTAATATTTTCACATATCTCTTATACTTGTTCTCCTTCTCTATGCCCTGAGCCCTAAGGGAGGCTCTCAGCCTAGGGAAGAAGGCTTCCGCCCTAACCTTTACCTCACCCCGGAGTCAGGTGACCCTGGAGTAGGTTGAAAGGCATCCGCACATCTACAGTGGTATCAGAGCCCAGGTTACCTTCCTCTAAAAGGTAATCTCTAACCATGCAGGGGTAAAACCCTTAACAGGGTCCCCAACATGTAGATAGTAAGTTTTATCTTAGTCTTATAGGCTTTATGTTGATCCATATACCATAAAAACAAAAAACAACTAAAAATTTGAAAAAATTAATGGCAACTAATGAATATCACATCCTAAATATTTATGAGATAATCTATCTTTTAGCACTCAAACATAATCCAAAGTATTTGGCTAGAGATAATCTAACTGGTAAAAAAAAGAAGTTAAGACAAACTGGAGAGCACCAAGAAGTACCCGCCAGAGGCCAGGAGAGCCGTTTAGGGGAAAAAGAGTGTGGAGGTAAGTCTTAAACTATTCTTTAAACTGGGTTATTTGACTAAGTTTAACTTCTATCATATTATATGTTGGTGATCTTGTTTGAACATAAGATTTCTCTCATAATTTTCTTTGTGAAAATTTTACTTTCAGTAATTTTAATTCAGCAGTTTCTTTTCTGCAATTTACTTTCAGTCTTTAAATATTAGCACCTTTTATTTTTGCACAGTTTATTTCAGTACTTTTATTTCAGCAATTTTACTTTTCAAGAAAAGCAACTAAAAAATAAAAAACTAAAAAGAAACTAAAAAATCAGAAATCAGAAAAGCAAAAACATTAAAATTAAAAATCAAATTAACAATGATAAATGGAGAAATTATAGAAATATTATTAATACAAATAATATTTATAATCACAGCCATGATAATAAACATAATAATAAATGCAATATTGAAATGAAAAATGAAATGAAAAATATTAAGAATGAATGCAAATTAATACTAAAAAGCAATTAAAATGGATGCAAAAATGGACTTAATAATCAAAAAATTAAATAATTTGGAAACTCAACTATTAAAACTAGAAACTATATTATCAAATTTAGACTATGTGAAAAATAGTATAAAAGAAAAGGAAAATAATAAAATTGAAATAGATAAATTATGCAACCAAGTAAAAAATATCCAGATAGGAACAAATCAAAAACTTAGAAAACAAAATACACCATTTAAAATTTGGACAAAAGAAGAATTATTAAAACCACCAGAATATAGATTAAGATTTCCAAGAAATGAAACATCTACTTAAAACAACAGAATTTTATAAAATAGACTTAATAAAAATAAGATACTATCCTTTAGAAGAATTAAAACAACAAAATCTAAAAGATAAAATAAAATATAAAAAATTCCAATGGCTAAATGAAGTAGAAGAATATTTAATAGAAAAAATAAGAATTGGCAAAAATAAATCAAAAGAAGAAAAAGAATTCTTAAAAAATTGGAAAACTAAATTATCCCAACAACTAAAAGAAATAGAAACAAAATATGTCTAAAGATAATTCAAAAAAGAAAATAGTAAAAAATATGGATAATATAAGAAGATTCTCTCTCTTAAATCATCTAAAATATACAAATCAAATAAAACATCAAAAAAGAAAAGAATTAACACATACAATTGAAGAACAACAAGATAAATTAAGAAACTTAGAAATTAAATTAATACCTGGAGAAGAATTATATAAATTTGGAATGTTTGAATTAAAAACAAAAATATATGAACATTATGATGAAATGGAAATTTGTTGTACAAATGATGCTAAACAAATAATTTTAGATCTAATAACAGAAGAATCATATCATAAATTAGTATCATCAGGATATACATTAATCCATCTAGGTTTATTAATGTTAGGAGTAATTGGTTTACATAGACAAGGCCTAGGAACAAAAGTTTTAGTAAGTTTAGTTGACATAAGACAAGTAAAAAATATGACAAAAGCAACAATAGAATCAATTGAAATAGACATGAATGAAAATCATCCAGAAATAATTTATATGACACCAAATTTCTTAATCCCTCTAGAAACATTTTACAAATACATAAAAATAATAATAAATTCAAAAGGTTACGACATGATCCCAAAAGTCAAAAAGAAAATCCAATAGAATTAGAAAACATAATAAAAGACCTAAAAGAATGTAAAGAAAAAATAATTTTAAAATATCATCTTTCACGTTCTAGAAGTAAAGCTGTAGAGTCATTACAGAATTCTATAGACTTAATCACAAAAAGAAAAAATAGAATTAATGGAGAAATAATTGGAATGAAAGAAAAGAAATTAACAATGAAACAAAAAATAAATGAAATAAGAAATATTCAAGAAAAATTAAAACAATTTGAAACTGAAAATCAGATTTCGATAGGATGTTCCTCTTCTTTAGGAATACAAGATCCAAAATACTTTTCAAACTCTATTCTTAATTTAGGAATGGAAGATTTACAATTATCTTTAAATTTAGAAAATACTCAACAAAAGGAATTTCCCTTAATCTTTCCTTTGTGGGAAACATAAAAAGAAATGAGAAAGAAAAAGAAGAAGAAAAGATAAAAATAAAAGAAAGGTTTTAAATATCCTTATGATCTTATGAGGAAAAAAGATTTAAAAATAGCCCATAGTTTGTCCATTTGCATTAGAGGAAACTGTGACTGCAAAACCAGCAGGTTCATATGCGTTTTCTTTAATTATGGAAACTATGTAACCAAAGTCCCAAATAAACAAAAGACTTGTTCATCTGTATAGTAAGACTGTGGCTGCAAAAACCAGCAGGTCCATTTGCGTTCTTACTATGGTGAAAGTCTGGATCATCTTTCCCATAACACTTGCGAAAGCAAGAAATATTATCACTGACAAGTTTCTTTGCAGGTTAATGCTTGCTTCTGATAGCAAGAAATTTTTATGCTAACAAGTTTTTGTTTTGCAGATAAATACTTGCTATGCAAGAAAAATTATTAAAGTAGGTTTTTATTATTTTGCAGAAAATGGCAGGAAAAAACTTCTACAACCAATCATCTTCCTTCGACCCTCAACTGAATCTGCCAATATTCCCCTCAACCTCATCCTTGAAATTTCGTACACAAGCAAACCTTAACCTACCACAACAAATTCTTCTTGATAACCTTTGGGCCAATAAACACGACCCAAAAAACCTCATCCCACTTTTCCACTCTCTTGCAAAATATTTTCATCAATCCAATGAAAAAATCCAAAATCAACCACAAAATTGTCATCTACCATTACCAACAAACTCCAATATAAAATTTTCTTTGAAACCCCAAACCCTTGATTACATGGTTGATCAAGAAAAAAGAATCAAAAGCCTAGAAATAGAAATAATTCAAAAATCAGAAGAAATCAAAAAGATGCAACAACAGCTCCAAGAGATTTCTACTGAAGCTGAAAAAATGAATGATATATTAATTGAAGATAGAAGGCAAAGAATCGAAAAGCTTGAACTATTTCCTGAGCATATTGATGAAGTAAAACAACTGGTGTTCAAGAAGCTGATGGCAACACAATACAATCAGTTTATCTCTGAGCAAGAAGTTTTTAGACAACTGGCAAAAGGAGAAGTATTCCCTGCTGGATTTGCATTAGCAGGAAATGTGTTCAGAGAATTGGCGCACAAGGATACAGGATGCCAATGTGAAGAAGGATTTTCTGTTCTTAAATGTTCACTTGATATGTCCCAGTGGAAAGATCAAGAAATCAATGGCGTCCAGATCAAGGCATTAGACCTTTTCAGGCATGGCTACCTATCAAGGATTATGCTGACAAGTCCTGAGCAAGCAAGTTTCCTGAACAACTATTGGCAACTGACACATCTGTTACACAAATTCTTCAAAGCTTTTGGACCACAAATTGATGGGTATGTGAATTTAGAATTAAATTCAATTCCACCTTGTTATGATGAAGGGTACCCAGATGAAGCAAGACACCATATCAAGCTTACTCTTCTTCGACATCATAAGCCTGATCAAGCAAGGATAACTCCTGTTCAATTAGAAGATGTGATCATTACAGGAGACATCAAGAAACAAATGAAGTTATGGCGTGCGTGTGCAATTTCAACTGATTGGAAAAGGACTTGCCCGACAATAGTTGATAATCAAAAATGTTAGATGGTGCTGGAAACAAAAGTGATGAAGGTGTACGTCGACCAGTACATGTTTCCCATGTACTGCCCATTCCCGAATCTCATTTCACAAATGCCAGCTACTGAGTTTCACGTGAAAAAGATCTACGCCTGGGCAAGAGAATACAGGTTTGGAGATTATACAAGACTCAGTATTCCTTCTGCAGTCTTAATGCTACCAAGTCCAGATTCAGAACAAGGATCTCCACAAGGCCTCGACGACATTGCTGAATTCAACATTGACAACATGATGGAACCATAGAAGATCAACTTGAAGAACTGCAGCAGTGTTTGTTTTTTTAGTATGTAAAATAGGCGGTGTTTGTTTTTTTTTTATTGTGTAAAATAAGAAGTAAGCTTGTAATAGTGTTTTCACTGTAGACACAGTAAATTTAGGTAAGTGTCATTATCTCTAAGTCCTTAAAGTCTTAGGGATAAGTTCAAGGACATGTCCTTGTTAGGTTTAGGTCTTGTCAAGTCTTATCTTGTCAAGCATTATCTCCTTGTAATTATTATTGTTAGGTTTAAGTCTTGTCATGGTTGCTTAAGGGACAAGGCTTGGAGCCTATATAAGGCCCCTTAGTGTTTGTAAGAAGGATCATTCTTGGAACCCTTGGTTGAATACAATAAAACTATCTTCTTGCTATCTTCTTGTTCTTTGTCCAAAAACCATCTTCTCACTAATATTCTCACATATCTCTTATACTTGTTCTCCTTCTCTATGCCCTGAGCCCTAAGGGAGGCTCTCAGCCTAGGGAAGAAGGCTTCCGCCCTAACCTTTACCTCACCCCGGAGTCAGGTGACCCTGGAGTAGGTTGAAAGGCATCCGCACATCTACAGAATAGGCGGTGTTTGTTTTTTTTATTGTGTAAAATAAGAAGTAAGCTTGTAATAGTGTTTTCACTGTAGACACAGTGAATTTAGGTAAGTGTCATTATCTCTAAGTCCTTAAAGTCTTAGGGATAAGTTCAAGGACATGTCCTTGTTAGGTTTGGGTCTTGTCAAGTCTTATCTTGTCAAGTCTTATCTTGTCAAGCCTTATCTCCTTGTAATTATTATTGTTAGGTTTAAGTCTTGTCATAGTTACTTAAGGGACAAGGCTTGGAGCCTATATAAGGCCCCTTAGTGTTTGTAAGAAGATCATTCTTGGAACCCTTGGTTGAATACAATAAAACTATCTTCTTGCTATCTTCTTGTTCTTTGTCCAAAAACCATCTTCTCACATATCTCTTATACTTGTTCTCCTTCTCTATGCCCTGAGCCCTAAGGGAGGCTCTCAGCCTAGGGAAGAAGGCTTCCGCCCTAACCTTTACCTCACGCCGGAGTCAGGCGACCCTCGAGTAGGTTGAAAGGCATCCCCACATCTACAGTGGTATCAGATCCCAGGTTACCTTCCTCTAAAAGGTAATCTCTAACCATGCAGGGGTAAAACCCTTAACAGGGTCCCCAACATGTAGATAGTAAGTTTTATCTTAGTCTTATAATCTTTATGTTGATCCATATACCATAAAAACAAAAAACAACTAAAAATTTGAAAAAATTAATGGCAACTAATGAATATCACATCCTAAATATTTATGAGATAATCTATCTTTTAGCACTCAAACATAATCCAAAGTATTTGGCTAGAGATAATCTAACTGGTAAAAAGAAGAAGTTAAGACAAACTGGAGAGCACCAAGAAGTACCCGCCAGAGGCCAGGAGAGCCGTTTAGGGGAAAAAGAGTGTGGAGGTAAGTCTTAAATTATTCTTTAAACTGGAAAGATTAAGCTCCCAATATCAGGATACAATCATGATTCTTACTTATGGGCGTCTGTATCATATTAAGAAGAGTGAACAAAAGATAATTAAAAAAGAAGGGTTAACTCATAATATGAAGGATAAAGTCATGATTCTTGGTTATATCAAGAAAAATGAATATGAGCCAACTAAAAGCAAAGAAAAAATTGAAAAACTAGAAAAACAAAAATCATATCCAATTTACTTTCAATAATTATGGATCAATATAAGTTATTTGACTAAGTTTAACTTCTATCATATTATATGTTGGTGATCTTGTTTGAACATAAGATTTCTCTCATAATTTTCTTTGTGAAAATTTTACTTTCAGTAATTTTAATTCAGCAGTTTCTTTTCTGCAATTTACTTTCAGTCTTTAAATATTAGCACCTTTTATTTTTGCACAGTTTATTTCAGTACTTTTATTTCAGCAATTTTACTTTTCAAGAAAAGCAACTAAAAAATAAAAAACCAAAAAGAAACTAAAAAATCAGAAATCAAAAAAGCAAAAACATTAAAATTAAAAATCAAAAACAAACTAAAACTACTACTTTGTGTAGTACATCTAAAATCAAACTAAGAAAAGTAATCAAATAAATATATGTATAAAATATTAAAACAAAGTGAAGAAACAATTAAAATTAACAATTATAAATACTAAATCAAAAATCAAAAATCAAATGAATCAAAAATATATTATCAAAGAATTAAAATAAATAAATTAAATCAACAATGACAAATGGAGAAATTATAGAAATATTATTAATACAAATAATATTTATAATCACAGCCATGATAATAAACATAATAATAAATGCAATATTGAAATGAAAAATGAAATGAAAAATATTAAGAATGAATGCAAATTAATACTAAAAAGCAATTAAAATGGATGCAAAAATGGACTTAATAATCAAAAAATTAAATAATTTGGAAACTCAACTATTAAAACTAGAAACTATATTATCAAATTTAGACTATGTGAAAAATAGTATAAAAGAAAAGGAAAATAATAAAATTGAAATAGATAAATTATGCAATCAAATAAAAAATATCCAGATAGGAACAAATCAAAAAATTAGAAAACAAAATACACCATTTAAAATTTTGACAAAAGAAGAATTATTAAAACCACCAGAATATAGATTAAGATTTCCAAGAAATGAAACATCTACTTAAAACAACAGAATTTTATAAAATAGACTTAATAAAAATAAGATACTATCCTTTAGAAGAATTAAAACAACAAAATCTAAAAGATAAAATAAAATATAAAAAATTCCAATGGCTAAATGAAGTAGAAGAATATTTAATAGAAAAAATAAGAATTGGCAAAAATAAATCAAAAGAAGAAAAAGAATTTTTAAAAAATTGGAAAACTAAATTATCCCAACAACTAAAAGAAATAGAAACAAAATATGTCTAAAGATAATTCAAAAAAGAAAATAGTAAAAAATATGGATAATATAAGAAGATTCTCTCTCTTAAATCGGGGATTAAACTTTTAACATTTGAGTTGGAACAAAAGAAAAAAAAAAAGTACCAACTCTTTTATTAATAGGTGGTCACTGATAGAATTAATAAACCCTTAATTAACATGAGATGAAGTTTGCCGAAATTCAATTGATTCCTTTGGTAAAACCAATGTTAATGACTGCACTAAGCTCAACGGCAACCCAGAGCCAAGAAAAACATCCAACACATGATCTGAGAACCCAAAGCCATGCAAGCAAACTAAAGTATCCTTCCTCCTTGAAATCACCTTCCATCCATCTCCTATAAATTCAACAATCACCTCTTCCACAAAACCACCAATCAAAGCAAGCTAACACCATTCAATCAATCATCAAACCAATGGCAAAGAGTGAGGCATTAGTGCTAGACTTTTGGGCAAGTCCTTTTGCAATGAGAGTGAAGATAGCATTGGAAGAGAAGGGAGTAGAGTATGAGACAAGGCATGAAGATGATTTACTTGGAAACAAGAGTGAGTTGTTATTGAAATCCAACCCAATCCACAACAAGGTGCCAGTGTTGTTGCATGGAGACAAACCAGTTTGTGAGTCTCTGGTTATACTTAGCTATATTGATGATGAATGGCCTCAACCACCTTTCTTGCCTTCATCTCCTTATGACCGCTCTGTTGCTAGGTTCTGGGCTGACTATGTTGACAAGAAGGTGATAATAATAGCTTCTAATTTAATTTTGAAAATTATCTTGATCTTAAATAACATATACAATGACTCTAGCTGATGATGGTATGCAGTTATTTGAGGCTGGAGGAGAGATATGGAGAGCACAAGGAGAAGCTACAGAGGCAGGAAAGAAGGAATTGTTTGAGGTCTTAAAAAACTTGGAAGGAACACTGGGAGAGAATGACTACTTTGGAGGTGAAACATTTGGGTTCCTGGATATTGTTATCATTCCCTTAACATCATGGTTCTATGCATATGAGTGTCTTGGGGGTTTCAAGATAGAGGAAGAGTTTCCTAAATTGAGTACCTGGATCAAGAGATGCCTGCAGAGACAGAGTGTTGCTAAAGTGCTTCCAGAGCCAGTCAAACTGCTTGAGTTTGTGCGCATGATCAGAAAGATGCATGGACTGGAGTGAGTGAATTAGGTGGAGTTGCTATGAAGAAGAACAAAAGAAATAAGGAACCTGCTAGTTTTTGTACTGAACAATATGCATCTAATTTGATAATAAAAGAACTGTGTCAATGTTTATGGCACAAGATCAGAATACATGATACAACAAACTTAAAAATTGGCAAAAAAGAAAAAAAGAAAAAAAAAAAGTGAATTTGTTTGAAGAGAGGTTTGGGTATTACTGAAATACCAAACTCTCTCCCTCTATCTGTCACTGAGAAGGATGTTGTTGTGCAGTACAAAACACTCCAGCTGCAAAACAGGGGAAAAACACAACAGAAAGGGCAAAAAGAAGTCACTTGTGACCAAAAAGGGTGTTGTGAGCGGAAGGCTACTGCTACTACAAGCACAACTGCAAGCTTTGGCCATTTTTTATTTCATATGGAATGATTACCGGTTGATGAAGTGCTTTCTCAGCTGTACATCTTTTGTATGGCACAAAACCCCGGTCTGTTTGTCCATTGCTTGCTTTAGGACTACTTGTGAGAGGTGAATTCAGTGTAAGGTTTAAAACCGGTGATAGCATTGACTCGGTAATATCAGTAGGTCGGGCAAGTTGTGAGTCAACTACTTTGCTAGCTGAGCTGAAATCAGAGCCTGTGCAAGCTTCAGTGTGAGGATGCTGAACAACTGGGATTGGACTCCCTCCTCCATATGATGACCACCACATAGGACAGGGAAGAGTGGCAGACCCGGGCGGGAGATTTGCAGCAGGATATGGGGATAAGAAGAACATGGGGTGCATGCTAGCAGACCATGGATTCCATGGAGTTTGCACGGTCGGCTTTTCTTGGTTCTCCAAACTCAGGCATGTGATACTTTGGTGACTATCCAAATCATCTGTAAGCACAGTATTGTTGCTGCATTCAACTGCACTGGAAGCAACAAACACCATCTTACCAAAGAGTTTAACACTTGTGCCTTGAGTTTGTTCTGATGAGTTTTCTTTAGATGGAAAGGCATCTTGAAGACTGGAATCTAATTCCTGGAAGTAATAAGTAGATCGAATAAATACTTGTGGAATGAAAGCAAATTCAGCATGTGAAGAGAACAAATCCATATTCAATCAAAACAGTACCATGGCAGATGTAACCTCTGCATTCAACTTTGCGGATGGAGATCCATTTTCCTCTTCATTCAATGGTTCATTGCTTGATTTTGTTCCAGAAACAGGTGATTGTTGCGATGTGCATGCATTGGGAGAATTTGAACCTGATGATCCTGTTGCATCAGAGCATAAAGTTGTAGATAATACTGATGTTAGAGACTGATTTGTTTGCTCGGAAACAGATGCTGATGGAGCTTGGGAAATACACCAATCTACAAGTGTGGTAACTTGGACTCCTTTCTTTGGTGGATTGACCAATTTCCGAGGGTAAGGATGGATTGGCTTTCTTTTTGGCCGAGGAGGAGGGATCTCAATGCTACTCCCTGTTGCACCATCGCTGCAGGCCGACTCACGACCCAACTGAGCCATTGTGAATGACAACAGACCGAAAAGATATCAACAAATTGTTCATTCACAAAAGAATACAGATATCTCCCATTAACATATCCATGAATTGTGCACTCACTTGACAAACCAAGTAAGACCACCCATGAACAATTACCAAAAAGAGAAATTTGGAAAAGAGCAGTTGACCTTAGTGAAAAACTTCTGAGCATGGCTCCGAATCTGGACAGCTGTCTTCGTGCCAATGTGCTCTGCAAACAAGTTCCTTGTCAGAGAAAGAAGAGAATTTGCAAGCCTGGTAGCAAAAGCACAGCAACTTAATTCATCTTCAAACCTTCTATACGGCGCCAAGCTCGGCCATACAGCTTCAAAGCTTCCAAAAACTTATTGTGCTCTTCATCTGTCCACTTCTCTCTCTGTTTAGTCATTGTGTAAGGTTTTCTTATCTGATCAAATGTAAATACAACCATATGAGACATAGAAGCTAAAATCAAGCTAATATATTATTAAAAAAAATCATGGGTACTGAAATTTAACCTTAACACCAGCCATGTTGGCCACCTGAAGATCATTTGTAGAGAGATTCTGAACATCCAAACTCAACTGATTATTCAAAAGCCCACTTCTTTCCTGGTATCAGCACAACATACTTTAGATCTTCAATCTTTCTAATTTTGTGAAGAAACAAAAGTAGTACAACATCCAAAAACATTGTGAAGTAAATAATTCAACAATCTTTGTGACTGTGAAATTATCATTGAAGAAAAGAAACTAAAATCAAGACAACATCCAGGAGATTATATATAACATTCAAAAATTCCCCAACAACAAAAAGAAAAAAAATTCATGAATAAGTGGATGGATGCCATCATCTGAAATCTGAAGGTCAAATCTGTGTATGAATGAAGTATTTTTCAAAAATTTTCAATTCAGTTTCAAGTAAATTAATCAAAAAAACTGCCTTTATTCATTGATTCTCTTTTTTTTCCCATTCATAATACTGCAAAAACAAAGAAAACTATTGATTATCAAAATCAAACAAAACTCAACAAAACAAAACAACATTTCCAACTTAATTAAAGCTCTTAAAAAACAACTACATAAATCAACTTTAAAAAAAATGAAAAAGAAGTACCTTCATCTTTGCCCAATTTCCAATCAGAATTCAGCTACTAAATCGAAAACAATGATCCCAACTGCCACTAATCCCAAACTCCAAAAACTCCCCCAAATCCAAATCCAAATCCAAATCCAAATCTAAATCCAAATCCTCCAATCAATAACACCCAACACATCCAACAAAAACACTCCCCAAACCCCCAAAAAAAATCACCAATCAAAACTCCATTCCTCTAAGAACCAATCCCCAAATCAGAACAAAACCAAAAACCAAAACCAATACAACAAACTCTTCAACACCCTCCACCTCTCAGCATCCAAAACCAAGCAAAAGGAACACCAATCAAACCTCCATTAATTCCTCCTCGAACCTCAAGAAGCCTTTGAGAGATGAAAAGAAATTTTAAGGAAAAAGAAGGAGAAACAGGAGAAGAATGGGCGGTGATTTTTTTAATAATATATTTTGGTAGCGTTGGAAATTTCCAGAAACGGGCTTGCATCTTGTGGCTGACGGTTCACGAACCGCTTGACACGTGGCACTCTTGTCTTCACCCGGTTCCCGCTTTTCAATTCCACCTCTATCCTCTCTTTCAGACTAAACCGCATTCCTCGCTTTTCTTTCTACCTTTTCACTTTTTTTTTGTTTCTTTTTTCCCCTCTCTTTAATTAATTTTTTTAAAAAGATAAATATTACATTTTTATTTTTATTTTTTTAAAAAATTTATTTTTAATCTATGAACTCAAAAAAAAAAATACTAAGAAGCCACAAACTCTAAACTAATTTATCAAGTACTATCACTCTATATATGGTGGATATTCGATCTCTGATTTTTATCCACACGTACAATACTAATGTACTAAAAAAAATTTTGATAAAAGAATCATTTTATATTTCAGTTAACTCAAATCTCTGTCTTTTAATATATTATTTTATATTTGTAGTTACACTAATGTTTTTGAAAAATTTATTATATAAAATAAAATTGAAAAGAGAAGTATAATGACAAAAAGAAAATGATATTTAAAAAAGGTTGCTTAGAGATAATTATGAACTTTAAGCTTTTATAAAATAAATATTTATTATGATGGGAATAAATATCGCCGAAAATATCTGAATCTCGGCCAAGTGTTACGGATAGAAAAAAGAAAAAGCAAAGGCAATGGGACTTTTGGCCACGTCAGCAAAAACGCCACGTGTTGAGAAACAAGAAAAAGGAGATAATTAAAAAAATAAAAGAAAAGAAAAAAAGTTGCTTCTGAACAACGAGAAGAGGCATTTAAAAGGGATTTTTTTATAAAAAAAAAAAAGCAAAAAAAAGAGGACCACATGGTTGGGATCGAGCATTGAAATGGAGACACGTGGCAAAGTTGATGGATTGCGATTTGATAGGAAGATATGGGGACTTGAAGGAGGACACGTGGCGGGATTGTAGTGGGCAATCTTGGAGGTCCTTGAGGAGGAGTTGGAGCCGTTGGATTTGAGGGTGTTGTGGTGGAGATGTGACACGTGGGAGGATTTGTGTGGTCTCGGTTTGGATCAAAACCTAATTTTTAGATTAATTGATAGTGACCAACGTGGTGGCTGGCGTTGGCTCAGAATTAAAAGAAGATAAGAATTTGAATTAAAGTTATTTGTTTAATAAATTGTTTTTTTTTAAGTCTGTTTAATTGGTCGATAATAAGAGATGAATAATTTTATCAAATTAAATTTTTTAATGTTTATATGCATTTCTGTATGTGGGTGTTTAATATATATATATATATATATATATATATATATATATGGAGAGAGAGAGAGAGAGAGAGAGAGAGAGAGAGAGAGAGAGGAGGGAAGTGTGTGTGTTTTATCTAACCTTATTTAATAATTATAATTTAGTAAAATTAATCTTATAAAATAAATCTAAAATTTAATTAGATAGGTAAGCCTAAGACCATGATTTTGGCGTATACTCTTTCAAAGGTGTATACATGAGGAGAAATGTTCTCTGTGAATATCAATAGGATGTACATGGCAATAGACATCCACATAAAATAAAAGGAATGAATAGAAATTAAAAACAACAGAAAAAGTGAGTGAAAGTAAAAAAGAAAATAAGGAGTGTTCGGTTTACTAAAATTGGGGATGCTCTTCAAATTGTTAAAGCTCGAAACCTAATGAACTAAAAGTTAAAATGAAAGTTGTACGGAATTGAGAAAAAATTTTAGAGAGAATTTCAGAAAACTGAATTCTTATTTCAAGTTTCGATTATACAAGCTAAGATGTAAGTCTCCTTATATAGACCAAGTAGAAAGAATATCTTTTTACATGATAAAACATGACATGATTAAAAGAAAACAACTAAAGAAAATCATGTGTTCTATCCATGTTTGGTTTAAAGTTTTATTTATTATTGTTTTAAAAACCATGGAAGCCCTTAATTTTAAATTGGCATACCCATCCAAATGTGGCCCAGAAAATAACATAATGGAAAAAGACATAGAACAAATACTGTTATGAGACAAATAGAAACAGATAATGATTTAAAACAACAAGAGCCCATGATTTGTTCATCTGTAATGATAAGAATGGGGGCTGCACAACCAGCAGGATCTTTTGTATTCTTATTACTGTGGGAGTCATGCAACCTAAACCTTACCCCATAGTTTGTCCATATGTATTAAGAAAACTGTGACTACAATACCAGCAGGCTCATATGTGTTTTCTTTAATTGTGGAAACTATGTAAACAAGTCCCTTATAATAATAAAAGACAAAAATTTGTTTATCCATATAAAAAAAAACTGTGGCTGTGAAACTAATCGATCTATACGAGCTTTTTATTATGGTGAAAACCTAGTTATCTTGACCCATATATGAAAAATTAGTATAATTTAAAGACTAATGATCTTTTTATTTCATGCAGAAATGGAGGGAAAGAACCTTTACAATAACCAATATCTTGTAGAGCAAAATCTTAACCTCCCTATTTTCTACCAAACTCATCCTTAAGGTGTGTTTGGTAGGTGGGAAAGTGGTTACTTTCCTGGGTATCATTATCAAGGGAAAGCCTTAATTTTCTGCGTTTAGTTGGTCTTTTTCACTGAAAGTTGCATTGCTATGGGAAAATCATGACCTCAAATTAATGGAATGAAATTCCCTTAATTTATGAATGGGAAGCCAGTTTCCCATTGCAAACGAATGTGATTTTATAGTGCAATGACAAAAATAATCTTGACATTAGTCTCAATGTTTTAAACAAATAATTTTTTAATCAAATATTTTTTTACTAATTATTTAATATTCTGCTTAAAAATTATTGTAACCTAAAATAAAAAATAATTTTAACCATAACTAGGATAATATTATTTTGAGATAAGAATTATAATCACCACATTGCATGAAAAACACATATAAAAAATAAAAAATAAATAAAATCTAAAGGGAGGTTAATAACCCGGTTAGAAAAAATTCAAAAAAAAAATCTAGGGGGACAGGTTGATAACCCGGCATCAAAGTTAGTAACCCTGATGCCGTGGTTTCTATCTCCTATTAAAACAATGTATTATTTAATTATTTGATTAATTATAATATAATAATTTATTATTATTCATATATTTTTATTATTTTAAATATTTATTTAGAAATGTAATTTTTGAATTGGATTATTTAATTATTTTTATTAATTATATTTAATATTTTATTAAATAAATATGCTTTAATGAAATATATACCGTAAATAGTTAAAAATATTTATATATTTAAAAAATTATTACTATTATTATTTTAATACGCGAAACATATTATTATTTATTATTTAAAAATTTTATTTAAATATTTAATATTAAATATATTTTATACATTTAAAACTATATTATTATTTTAATATTAAAAATTGATTAAAAAGTTGTGAATAAGTAAAATAACATAAGGACATTTTTGTCATTATGCTAATAGATTCCCAAGAATATCTTCCAATACCAAGTATAGAAATATTACTTTCCCATCAATTTAATCAAACTTTGTAATGCATACCAAAGAAAGAAATATTATTTTCCCATCAATTACTTTCTCATCAATCAAATTCCATTAAAACATTCACATGGTAAAGCACCAAATACCACCTTAGGTTTAGAACTCAAGCAAACTTGAATCTACAATAACATGTCGTTATTGGTAACTTTTGGGGTAGTAGACGTGATCCTGAAAGCTTGATCCCTTTGCTCCATACCCTAGCCAAAATCTTCCACCAAACAAATGAAGAATTCGAGTACACTTCTTTACCACCTTCTTTAGAAAACTCCAACATCAAATTTTCCTAAGACCACAAACTCTTGACTATATGGTGTATCAAGAATGGAAATCAAAACACCAGAAACAGAATTAACTCTGAAAACTGAAGAAATAATGAAGATCAAAGTACAACTCAAAGAAGCTACTAAAGAAGTAATAGAAGAACTAAAGTAGATGATCACTTAAGACCAAAAAAAAATAAAAAAACAATGGAAATTTTGGAATTATTTCCATTGCCTATTTCAAAAGTCAAACAAAACATATACAAGAAAGTGATGCTATCTCAGTACTCGCAATTCATCTTTGAACAAGATGTATTTAAGGTAATTAACAAAAGAAGAAGTACTTCCTACAAGATTTGCAATAGCAGAGAATGTATTTAGAGAACTAGTACATAAAGATGCAAGGTGCCATTGTGAGGAAAGATTTACAGTATTAAAATGTTCATTAGATATGTCTCAATGGAAGATCAGGAAATTAAAGGCGTCCAGATGAAGACTATAAAACCTCTTGAGACATGGATATTTGGCCAGAATTATTTTGACCAGTCCATAGCAAGCCAACTTTTTAAATGATTATTGCCAACTGATCCATCTCCTTCACAAATTCTTTAAAGTGCTTGGCCACATTTGGATGGTTATGTCAATTTGGAATTAAATTCTATCCCTCTTTGTTACGATGAAGGTTATCCTGATGAGGCATGACATCATATCAAAGTAACTCTTCTTTGTCATTATAAGCCTAGTCAAGAAAGGATCACTCCTGCAGCTTGGAAGATGTAATCATTCCAACAAATGTTAAAAAATAGATGAAACTATGGAGAACATGTGCAACTCCACTAATTGGAAGAGATCTGGCCGTAATATGATTGCAATCAGAGATGCAGTATGGTATTAGAAACAAAAATAATCAAGGTCACATAGACCAGTATACGTTTCATATATATTGTCCATTTCCAAACTTAATTGCACAAATTCCAGCTACTAAATATCACATGAAGAAGATATATGCAAGGCAAGAGAATACAAATTTGGAGACTATTCTAGGGTAAGCATACCATCTGAAGAATTAATGGTACCATCAACAAGCCCGAGAGGTTCTCCAGAAGGTCAATATGACATAGCTTAACAGAATCTAGACAAAATGATGAAAGGATAAGGCTAAGGAAATAGCTCATTATTGTAAATAGTAATAGCACTATGTAAAAACCATGGGCTCTATCCATATTTGATTTAAAATCTTATCAAAAGGAGCTTCTTTCTCCTTGATCTATATAAGGAGACTTAATCCTTTTGTATAACTGAAACTTGAAATAAGAATCCAGTTTTCTGAAATTCTCTCTTAATTATTTTTCTCATTTCCACTCAACTTTAATTTTAACTCTTAGTTCTTTAGGCTTCAAGCTTTAACAACTTGAAGAGGTGGACCCCGAAGTGATGGAAGTGAGAGCTGATATGGCACTTCCATTTATTTGGTTTGTGGAAGTAAAAGCCAAAGTGGTGAAATGACCACTTCTAAAATCTCCCATTTGACTCTTTCATTTCAAAAATTTTTTTGCCGAAGTGGGACTTTAGTGCCCCACTTCAGCCACGTGAGTAAGTTATACTCACCACATTTATTATTTTTTATCTTTTATTTTTTATCTTCTATTGGTTTTTTTTTTTCTTTTGTTATCTTTTAAAATTTTTTACTTTAACTATTAATTTTCTTTAAATTTTTATTTTTCCACTTTTATTGTTTATAATAAAATTAAGATTTGAATTTCAAAAATGTACATTATATCATATTTAAAATAACTTGTTATTTTGGATAACAAATTTTTTTTGAAAAACTTAACCTATAAAATAACAAATATTTTTTTACTAATAATATAAAAATTTGATTAAAATGAAGCATAATTTTAACTTTGAATATATTTTAATAAAATAAGTAAATATATTTTAAAAATATATGGAAAATTGTCTAAAAATAATATTTAGGGAAAAAAAAATACTTTGGCATAAACTAAAATCTGTAAATTAGTAGGTCAATTAAAAAAATTAATATGTTAATAATTATAAACACAACCCGACATATATAAGGAGGTAACCTCACCTCATCATAAAGTGATGAGTGGAACCTCACTTCTATATATATATTTTTAATTTTTACAACTAATGATTGATATTTGATAATGTGACATTTCCCCCTTCATCCAAACACATAGAATTAAAGACTACAACTAAAATTTTCACTTCAATTGAAGTGGCACTTCAATACTTTCATCATTTCGGTGAACTACTTCTAAACTAAACACACCCTTATTATAGGTTGGAATTAGGGATGGGTATAGCAAAAGAGAGACAAGGGCTATTGGATGGGGCATGCTTAGATTTAAAACCTATGCATGGCCTTAAAAAACTATATATATATATATATATATATATATATATATATATATATATATATATATATATATATATATATATATATATATATATATATAATTTCTGTATATATAAAATTATATATGAAAATATTATAGGTATGTATATTTTTATAAATGATGTTTGGTGATATGCACCTACAAGTGTGTGTATATAACCCTTTAAAATCTATGGGAAAGTACATACACTAAACAAAATTATTGTTAAGAACATTAAAAATTTGTAGCGACAAACATATTAATGGATTTTTTGTGAAAAAATTCTAAACAATTTGTTATTTATTTTAAATATTAATTATACATATTTTAGTTACCACTGTTATAATTAAAAGGATGATATTTTATTCCCTTTCTCCTAGCTCAAAAGCTGAAAGTACAATCATGATAACCCTTTCTCCTAGCTCAAAAGCTGAAAGTACAATCATGATAACCCTTTCTCCTAGCTCAAAAGCTGAAAGTACAATCATGCAGTTTATCCATGTTTTTAAGTAAGTAAATAAAATTTTAATTAAAATTATTCAATTTTTTAAATAATTAAGTATTATAATATTGATAATTTATAATTGAATAAATTAAATGGATAGAAGTTTTTTTTTTCAAATTTAAAAATTTAAACAAAGATTTGACACCTATTGTTTTGTTTTGTTCAATCAATCATATATTTGTAATAATAATTACAACAACTTCGGTTGTTTTTGTTCAATCATTACATCTTGCATTATGAATGAAGGACGAGACACCAAAATCTTTTGGAGTACGAAGAAATTTCAAATGTATAAGCCAAAAAAAAAAAAAAGTGTGAGAAATGGAACTAACATGTAATGAAAGTCAGGGAATTGCAATTATTGTTGAAGAGGTTGACAGTGTTGGATTTAAGATAGAATAGCTGATGTAATTTGTCAGAAAGATAAACACAAGGTTTAAACTGGAATAAAATTTAAATATCATGGTCAAACTAACAAAATTAGAATTTGGTGAGATAACAGTAATCTTTCTTTAAAAAATCTTATGGCCCAAATAATGCTAAAATGTCACCTCAATTTAAGACTAATTGAGTCAATTCATTGGCGTCCAAAACAAGTTTTGACCGAATTAATTTCATTGGAATATAAACAAATGGAGCATGTTGGTATACCCAATAATAAGATATTAAAGTTCCATATAAGAGGTTAGGAGATTAAATCCCTCTTCATGCATGATAAATAATGTAAATAATGATTTGTCCACTTTATTATTAGAAGAAAAAAAAATTTAGCCATACTCAATGGGCAGTGAGGCAAATGGTTAAAGCGGCAAAGAGAAGCTCTTGCAGTAACTATCATTTTTAGTTAAAAAAAAAATTGTGAATTTTAACTATTTTCATGGAAATAGGAAATGTATATGAAAAAAGAGATTATTTAAATTATTTATTTATAAATAAAAGAGGTAAAAAGACGGAAGTTACACATCTACCCCTTTTTTGGTGTCTAGATGACTAAAGTGATGTAAAAATTTTTGATGTGACAATCACCAAATTTATCTATAATTTTAAAAATGTATGAAAAAATATTTATAGAATTATATATGTATATACCGACAAAAAAATTATATTTATATGTATCCAAATCCACAACATAATTATGCGTATATTCCACACAATTTTTTTTTAAAAAAAAATCATCAAACTCGGCTCAGCTGAAGAACAAAGAGGAGAAATCAAATTCAGTTGAATTTGTTTAAAAAGTTCAATTAGCAATTAGATTAGATGAGAATGACAGAAGTGGCATTAGATTTTTTTTTTTTTTAATTTTTTTCAAAAATAAATAAATAAATAAATATAGAGCCTATAAAAAGGTTGTATTTGAATACATATCCATATAAATCAAACAATTGCATGTAAGGTTATCTTTTTAAGATTTATGAATGGTTCACATACAAGTACGAATATATATGCACAATATTTAAATTTTCTAAGGATACATATATATAATATTTTTTATAATAAAAATAATTACAACCAAGGTTTTAATTTGTTGTCAAGTTGGCCATCAGTATTTTAGCTAAAATTGACCAAAGCTTTATTTTGTCAAACATTTCACAGAAGTCAAAACATTAAAGAGAGACTTTCCAAAGTCCACTGCTTACTTCAACAACCCAATTTGGTGAAGCAAACGCCAAAAATGTCTACGGAAATGAATTACTTCCCCAAAACAATCATCCCCAACCAAAAAAAACCTAATTACAAGGTTCAATAAAAGTTTGGTTAAACATTCACAGAGTTGCAAATGCAATTCAATAATATTTAAAAAATATTTATTTTTATTAATGATGTATAAATGATTTATTAAAATAATTCTTAATAAATTGTAACTAACCAAGCAAGATTATTTCGGTATATGACAAATAATCATGAATTTACTTTCAAAAGGGATTCAAGTCCAATGTGGCTTAAAGAATTTTTTAAAATAACAAAGTTCGAGCTTGAACTTGAGTGAGTTCAACTCATTAAACAACTCGAGCTCAACACTTTCAACACAAGATAAGGTCGAGCTTGACCATATTAAACCAAGCCTATCTTAAATAAACCCAATTCCACTCATTTAAGTAATGTATTGCTCATAAGCGTATTTTTTCTTATAAATGTTTATTATTTCCGGTCCAAATTATTTATCACATTTAAGCTTTAAACAAAAATTAAGAGTGCTTTTAAAGCTCCTAAAATTTAGAAAGAAATAGTATAATAAGATAATTTTATCTTTATATTGAGATTATTTACTCCCACTCATATATACTGTTTTTTAAAATAAGTTTTAATAAATAAGATGGGTAAAATTGAAAATTTATAATTAATACTAGCAGAATTCTTAAAAGCGACAGCAACAAATATAATATTGCTTAAATAACAAATAATTTGAACAAAAGAGAGTATTTTATAAGCAAGCTTGAACTTGGTATATCCAGTAAAAACATTTCTGGAGTTAAAATGCGTTATGGTATTAATATTTGACAGGATGTAGTTTTAAATAGAAGACCCATGCATTTAAAAATACAAGAGTTAAATCTAATATTTAATTGAATATACCCAAAGTTCATACTTATAAAAGAGCTGTATATTTGAACTTAAAACACAAGTGTTTGATTGTATGTATTTAAGCCATAACGCATATTTATAAAATTTTCTATTTAGTTAAAAAGAGCCGTAAATTTAAAATTAAAATACATGTGTTTGATTATATGTATTTGAGCCATATAATGGTCCAAGGTGAGATTCAAATCAAGCCAACCAAACAAAGATTTTTGGGGATCATGTAACTGGAGTTACATGGAGTTCCAAATCCTAAAAACAAACACACTCTAACACTCTTAACTGGAAAAGCTGCTTAAGAAAACATTAATTGGAGAAAAAACACACACACACACACACACAAAAACAAAACAGGTGTTTTTAACCCCAACAACCAAACATTCAACACACATAAACTAGGTTCATTGACTAATTAAATGACCAAAAACCCCTAGATGAAGGACTAAAAATGGACTTTCTTCTAACATAAATGCAAAATTAAAACACACATATTGGCGTTTCAACAATGACTATTCTCATTTTCAAGGGAAAATTGCTAATTACATGACTAATAATCAATTTAATGACTCATATTTAACATGAGATTCATAAACCTCACTAACAAATAACAATGTTCTAATGCATAAAACTTCTCTAAATAGATGATTATATTGAGAGAGCCTCATGTTGAAAAGAAGAGAGAGCTTACACAAAATCTATTTTAACAGTCAAATTTTGTATCCCCAAATCGTGATACAACCCATGCACATATTGTAGAATGCGGTAATCATCAGCTCCCTTCTTTATCTGCTGGGAAAACACAGAATTATAAATCGAACCAGTTAACTTAAGGTGTATGACATTGCCTGTAAATAGCTACTAATCTTATCATTCAGATCAAAGAACAAAATAGGAACCTAGACAGTAGGAAGTGGAAGAGGAAAAAAATTGGTCATGATAATTATATCAAAATAATTTAGAGATAAGTACATTTTTTTGTTTTTGTTTTTGTTTTTTAACAAGATGACTTGAATTAGTACATGCAAGATTCAAATACCATATATAACAGTTCATGTCTCATACAATCAAAATCTTGAATGAATCCTCAAAAATGTAATCTGAGGGTTCATCTACTTGTATCAATATGGTGAACTAGAAATTAATTCAGAGCGCCGGAATTCAGAAAACTTTTAACTGCTGAAGAAATATTTACGAAGCGAACAACTAAGGGAATTCATTTGATTTAGTTGCCCAAATCGTTCAATCACTGTGGTTTAGACTATACCTGTATTGACAATGAACCGATGGCATGACCAGGTACTATTTCCCAAAAGCGGGCTTGTGAGACCTCAGAAACATCCTCGAGGGCAGTGATCTAAACAAAGTGGACAAGGGTAACAGAATGAAATACGCACACTTTGAATACCATAAGAAATTAGTAATGCCACTATATACATGCCTGTCTCAAGCATTTACTGAAGGCAGAAGGGTGTATGTTGCCAGGAGCCATTTGAAGCAAGATGCTTCCAGTTGCTTGAAAAAGTGGCAGGACAACAATGAAAACAGTAACTGAAACCAGCCCCAAGCACAGTACCTCGGCATTCTCAACACTTGAAGTGATATAGGATGGAATCAGAATCACGTTAAAGAGAGATCAAAACTGAAGGAATTTATGATAAGGAAAAAATAATAATTACCCTAAAGTTAAAAACCAAGATGCCAGAATCAAGCCTGCACTGATAAGAAAATTATAAAATCCAACTCAGAATTGATCCTTCCACATCAAGATAAAATTAAAGAGAGAAGCACCACGACTTAAATATATATATAAAAAAAAAACATTCAGAAGATAATGACTGCTTATTCCACAGAGCGATTCTATACCTCCGTATTGAATCTGCAAGAACGTGTAGGCAGATAGAGTGATTGTTCATATCCTCAGCATTCCTGTAAACTAGCCAAACAAAAGGGGCATATCAGGAAAGAAGAGATGCGTCCTCAAGAAGAATCAAACACCTTTGATGAAATTAATGTAACCAGCATGATCTATTGTTATTCAATGATATTATGAATACATTGAAACTCACCAATATTAACACGTGCATAGCTCCTGAAGAACCAAACACCAATCAAATTCACTAAAAGATTGGTTACAGCTGAAACAATCAGGTAATGCCTGATAATAGCAGCAGCAAGTAAGCATGGAGAGGGCATTTTAAAAATGTCAGAAAGGACCACAATAGCTGCACATGATATTATCCAAACCAAGAAAATTTGGTATAGTCAGTTTCAAAACTTACTTGTGCTCAGATTCATCTTGTATGAATGCATGGAGTGCTTCCACCGCCAAGGAGAATGACATAAATAAAAGAAAAATCTGTCTACATAGACAATTAAGCAAAATGGCTACACATGAGTACTGGTGGAATATTTAAATATGAAAAAAAAATGCAGAACGACATCACTTCCAATATAACTAAAACCAATAAACACACAGAAGTAAAAGTATAAGCAGATTCTGAGAGAACAAGGCTATTTCTGACCACTCTCTTAGCAACAGACTATTATTACCTGAAATAACTTGAATTTTAAACAAAATATCAGGCAATGCTTCTTTACATGTCAATTAGGCAAGGACAGTTTCTGCCAGCAGATGTTTATGTAAAAGATCAAAGAAAAGCTCCACCACTTTATCCTTATAAAACTCAGTAGACTAACTAGAATCTTCTTCAAACTCCTAAGTTTCTTTTCATCCATCTATCTCCCTTAATTACTTCCCTTTCCTTTGACAAGAAAATCTTTTTGAATGCATGGGTTTGAATTTTAGTCCCATGCAAGGAACTATGTATTTGCATGATAAGAATATACCAAGAGAACTTGAGGACACTGTGAGAAGAAAATAATTTTCCCTATGTCAACTGGACTTTTGCTGACCAATAGGGTGTAATTTGGACTTTAGGGCCACATATGATAAACTCATTGATAAACTAATGATCCTTTTTCGATAAACTAAAGATCCATGATTAATGAAGGCCAAGAAATAATGCCAGTCAAGGCCACATTAAACTTGAAGCCACAAAATGTCACATGCATACGGATGGATTGAACAAAAACAGCTACCCACATTAATACAACATTGAAGATGGAGATTAAAGATTTACAACAAGATCAGGTGTATCCATAGAAGAAAAATTCACAGAAAACAAAGGGCGCATGGTTCAACTATCATCACCAAGAAAAAGAGAAGTGAGTACTTACAGCATTTGTGAAAGCGGCCAATACTTCTAATCTTTTGTATCTGAAAAAAATGAGGAGAAACGACAATAATTAGAGGATGAAACGAACAGGAAGTAGAAAAACCATGAGTTAGTGAGAAACAATAATTAGAGGATGAACGGAACAGGAAGTAGAAAAACCATGAGTTAGTAAGGAAAACAGCCTTTTCAACATCAACCTTTTATAAAAGCCAGATATTCCTTTACCATTAGTTGCATAATTCTCATGAGATGACAATAAAATATTTCCTCAACAAATCATATGAACTCGTTATCAGAAGTCCATAAATACACATTTGTGAGAAAAGATTCACAGATCCAAATGGTGTTATATATCAGATGAAATTATCTTCACTATTGATGCTATTAAAGAAACTGCACCAAATTGGTTCTACTACATCAAAACTTGCATTAGCTCCCCAAAGCTATTGCGTTTTTGTTTTTATTTTATTTTTCGAAAGATCATGCCAACATGCTCCGTCAAACAATATAGCAAAAACTCACCCATATGTATATATTCCATCAGGCTTCTTTCTCGCAGCCGCCATTGCAAATAAGGAAAATGTCAAAAGCCCACAACCAAATGTCAAATGAAAGGCATCTGACACCAAACCTGAAAAGATAGCAATCATACCAAGTTATCGTAATGAAAAGTGTAAAAGAACAAGATTAGTAAAGAATGTCACACATCTTAGTTGACAACAAATAGCCACCATATATATATATATATATATTTCACATGAACAGTAGCAGCTGATAAATATATGATGCCTTGGCTTCTGCCAAACGCAACGCAATAAATTGTTAAGAGTAGTATCACTAAATACTATGGTTATTTATTTGTCTGTCTTCTATTAGGTATTTATCCTAGTTTAATTTAATAAGGTACCAATGCCTTTTAGGGTTAAATTCTTGGATTACGAAGTTTGCATCTAGCATGGTGCTAAGAGCCAAGTTGTGAAGAAAGAAAAAAGGTTTCTGCTGCGCTACTGCAGCGGCAGTAGCAATTTTTCCCAGTCAGCATGATGAAATATAAGTCTTAGGGACCTGTAGCATGTTTGGATCTTTTGCAAGGAAACTCACTTTGCCAATGTATTCAAATGATATAAATGAATTAATCTGTATTGACTTTGATTCTGAAAATCCATATAAATCTCAATTATGATCTTCTTTTAAGCAGTCTCATGACTCTCATGGATGCTGTGGAGAAGGACAAGGTTTTTCTTTAAGAATCTGATTTGATATATCCGTTGATCATCAGGTGTCCTTTTATCTGTAGGGATATTTGGAGAAGAAATGCAATTTTTTGTCTGATCAATTATTTTAGTTTTCCTTATCTAAAGGTTTGGATAATTTCAAATCCAAACAAAATATCAATTTTAGTCCACATAATCCTTCAGGTGAAATTCATACAACTTGGTTGATAGACTCAGGTACTATCTGCAAGAACAAACCTGTTGAAGATCTATTCTGAAAGGCATTAACAGCTGGATCCATATGAAACTTGATGAGTTGATCAGTGTAAAAAATATCACACTTCACTGATTTTGCATCATTTATTGTCTATAAACCAATGTGGGTAATAGCACATAATGGAGGTAGACGATGTAACTGCTATAGCACCAACTTATCACAAAGTTTCAACTCAGCTCTTCAAATTGCCCATGGCATACCGCCCAAAGCTTTTGTATCCCACCATTTTCCATCATATTATGGTGCATTTTTCAATAACTGTGCGCATGGACTTGGTATGGATCAGACTTTCGACAATGATACAAGAAACAAGGCTTTGTCATAATGTCAAGGGCAAATACTTGAGTGCACAACATTTCAATCATAATGTGTTCTAGGTTCCAGGATGTGTCAATGACAGTATGACTATGATGCAATCATCGATGGAATTTCTTTCACATGTACATGCGGATTTATGGTTGGCCATCTATTACCATGCATACATATCTAAAGGGTGTGCAGTCTTCTATTGCAAGCATTAACCCTATGTGTTACGCCTTCTTTGGTATACTAGTGACTTATACAGGTAGACCTATGATCCTTGCTGGCAATCAAATGCTAAGACGAAAGATGGTCTCACTTGTGGGGCAAAACGCTGCCACGTGACCCAAGGTTAGACATAGGCACATGCACAAGGATAGGAACCTTGATTGCAAAGCCATAACAGACGGTCTTTGTGTAAACAACCTAAATACTAAATAACCACTTACTCAACACAAAATACAAATATGTAAGAAAGGAGGTGGATATACTTTTATTTGTATGTGAATTGAACTATTGTTATTAAAAATACAAACAAGTTATTCAAGTATTTTATGCTTTCAAATATTTTAAGGGATCTAAGCTAATGATTTCAAACCATTTCTACAAATGTAATGACCCTAGGCCATATTGGACAATAAAAAAAAATAACCAATTTAACACACACACACCCACACGTATATCTATGCCCAACCAGCACAAGGTGCTCGCTTGGCTCCATGCAAATATAATGGCCCTAAGACCACATAACTAATTTTTTTTTAAAAGAAAAAAAAAACAATTTGATGGGCCAAGGCCGTTTTGGCAAATAAAATAGTCTCAGGGTCATATAGGTTAATTTTTTTAAAAAGAAACAGCTTTAAAAAGCATACATTCTAAATCTGCACCTAGTCTGCTTTGACAAATATAATGACCACAGTGCTATATAGGTCACTATATTGCAAACAATTCTTTAATGGCCCTTAAAGCAATCAATGATGATGTCAACTTACTCCATTTTATTATTGATGATATTTTACATGTCCCTAAACTCACCAATATTTGTTATTTGCTGGTCAATTAGCTGATTTAAGACATAATCACTATCATTGCTACTTCTTGTATAATACAGGATCTACAAACAGGCTTGGAGATTGGTACATGGTGTTGAGTTGTTAGCTTCTATGAATTGGATCACTTTCACACTCCACATATTGATGCTACTTCTAAATTTCATACACTCTGGTTTTTCTTTTAGTTAAACTCTCATCTCCATCATGTTATTTATGGCATTCTGGATCATGTCATATTTCTCGGTCCACGTGACGATATTTGGTTTCTTTTTGTCTGTTAGAAGAAGTAACCTTTGGTAATATTTCAAACTGTCTTGGGTGTACATTAACTAAATTCTCCTCGTTACAATTTAATACTATTCCACTATGTCTTCTTTTGATTTTGTTCATTGGGATATTTGGGGGCTTGCACCCTAAGTTCAAAAGGAGGTTCACATTATTATGTATTTTTTATTGATGATCACACACATTATACATGGACTCATTTGATACATAAAGGCTCCAACTTTTACAATCTTGATATCAATTTTGTTTCAATGGTTCACACAAACTTTGGTAAGTCCAACAAGTATTTCATTCTGATTCTAACAGAGAATATCTATCTAATAAATTCACTCCTTTTCAATCTCTAAAGGAACGATTTATCAAACCTCTTATCCTTACACTCCCAAACAATCTCAAGTTACAGAAACAACAAAACATGATAATATAGAAACTGCTCAATCATTGTTGTTCTCTGCAAATATGCCCTCTGCATTTTAGGGTGAACAGGTGTTTATTATTGTATATTTTATCAATCATATTCATTCTGCTCCCACTTCTAGGCTTACTCTTTCTTACACACTCGATGGTTTTCCACTTAATTATTATCTCAAATGTACTTGTTTATGAACACACAAAATTATTTGCTAAGTGAAACATAAGTATTTTTCTTGGTTATAAGATTAAGCAAAAGAGATATCATCCTAGTACAATTGTACAAATGGTTATATGTCTCTTTAGATCTTAAATCTTTGTCAGCATTCCTCACTTTCACAGGTTTACACTCCTCATCCCAAGGCACCAACACATGGCCCTAAAGATGATCTTTTTTTCATCTGGTTAAGATAACTCTACAAGTTTGTCATCTCCTTCTATGTCTGTTAATCCTACTCGACTTCTCTCCATCCTTTGCATGTCCAGTCACCTATATCCTGATAGGTATACTTCATTGGCTCACTTGTCTTCTACTTAATCATAGGAGTATTGCTCATTTATATCTTCTATACACTCTCCTGCTGAACCTTAATCTTTCAAAGAAGCCTCTTCTTATTCCCTTTGGTAGAAAACACTTTATGTTTACACAAAACCAACACATGTATATTGTTTCATCAGTTGTAAATGGATATAAAAGATCAAGACAAAGGTTGATGGATCTCTTGAACAATGTAAATCTCTTAAGAGTATGATATTGATTTTGGTGACACATTAGCTCGTTTAGCAAAAAATGGCATCCATATGTGTCCTTATTGGCATTGCCTCTTCTAATCAATACCTTTCTTTTCTACATTGATAACAAAATGTATTCCTAAATGAAGATTTGCATGAACAGGTATATATACGTCATCTTCTCATCAAAAAATCCTTTGACTGCTATACGTAGATAATATGATTATTACAAAAAATGACTCAAGGTATTAATTTTCTTTAACGATCTTTTTACTAGGGTGTTTGAGATGAAAGATTTACTTTGTCTAGCATTGAAGTAGCTTAATCATCCAATGGTTATATCTTGCCTCAAATGCAATATGCATTGGTTGTACATGACAAGGCTAGACTTCTAGATGGGAAGATAATCACTACTCATTTTGAGAGCAATGTTAAACTTTCTCTAGATTATCACAAACTTATGGATGATCCCACTAAACACTGATAAGGTGTCAGCTCTTTGGTACATATTATAGTTGCTCATCATGATATATAGTTTATTGTGAATGTTGTTAGTCGATTCAACTCTACCCCATGAACTACTTATGAGTCTGCTGTCACTCAGTTTCTTTGATAATTGTGAGGCACACATCACCATTGACTATTATTCCTTCCATCTTCATCTTCAGTCTTGCGAGCTCTTTGTGATAGCAACAATTGGGTGAGAATTATCATATATCATTGTTCCACTATTGGTTAGTGTATTTATTTAGAAGATACTTTGATATCATGGAAAAGCAAGAAACAAGAGGTTGCTGCAAACTCTTCTACTGATGTTGAGTAACATTGTATGGCATCTACCACAGACATGGTTATTTGGCTTCATAAGCTTTTAGATGCTTTAGGTCTTCCCCCAGTCTGAACCTACACACCTTTATTGTGATAATAAAAGTGCTAAAGTAACTGCACACAACTCAATTTTTCAAGAGCAAACAGAACACTTTAAGCAGGGCACTATCACTCTTCCCCACATTCAGGTATCTCTCCGAATTGCTGATATGTTCACAAAAGCGCACACTTTTGCTCAATTCAAGTTTCTTTTAGGCAAACTCTTGCTGTTCATCACAACAATAGTTTGAGGAAGGCTAGTAAACTAGTATTATTTAATACCATGATTATTTATGTATTTGCATTTTGTTAGATGTTTATCCTAATTTAGCTTAAAAGGTAACAATGTCTTTTTAGGGTTATGGTGATAACCTTAATTCTCCAATTCTCTTTATAAGAATATGGAAACCTTCAGTTTGCATTTAAGAAGACTACTTTTGAGTTTGGAGACATATGAATAAATTTTTTTGATACCCATCTTTTTTTATTTCCTTAATTTGGTTTACATATACCACAAATATCATGTGATCATCAAATTCCAAAACAATATAATTTACAGCATTCTACTAATAAAATAAAAAGAATCCACTCCACTGATAACAAACTTACAACAGAAGAATACATAAAAATAAAACTTTTATCAATGACAAAGCCAAAAACAAGGAAGTTCAAGTCAAGTTTGAGCAATCATCAATGGATTAACACATGATGCATTACGCTATATTAACAAAATTGTTAATATTTCCAGAATTAAGTTTCATAATTTAACAGTGGGGTATCCCCTCAAGTATGAACATCAAATTTCTTGATATATACCTTCAATTAATGACTACATAATTTATGAAAAGTTAAAAACCAAAAGTTATGGCCATATTGAAATTCCATCAAAACTAAAAGAATCTTAGTTAAAAGTGCATAATAAAGACAAAGACTCATACCTACACGCCCGGTGAGAAGACCAATCATCAGTTCAGCAGACGAATAAGCCACATTAAGCGATATCAGCAAAGTCAATCGCTTCATCGGCCGATTCCCCGACCTAACAGCCCTGACCACAGCCAACAGCAAACCAAGGACCCCCAACTTCTTCTTCCCAGCATCCACATCCTCTCCAATAACAACCTTCCCAGATCCAAACCCAAAACCATCGCTCTCAGGTGGCAAAATACTGATCGACGAATCAGACCGAGATAGATAGGGACGAAGAGAATCACTCCTCTGGAGCGCATTAGGCGTGCGAGGATCGGATTGGCGGAAAGATGGCTGACGAGAGAAGGCAAGCCTCCGATCACTGCTGCTTAAGCTGTAGTTCAGGCCCCAAGGGTGCTGTGAGTCGCCATCGGTGATGGGATTGCTGAAGGACGAGCTCTTGGGAGGAGGGAACCTGGGGAACGCGTCAGCCGCACGGGAATCCATGGGAGAAGCGATCTGGTTCTCCATGAGGCGGAGATGGAAACCCTAATTTGGGGTCATGCTCTGATGGATCGAGGAAGCATGCTATTGTGAACGTTCTTAGTTTCTTCGCGTTCTTTTTAGTGGCTGTTGTGAGAGATTTTGTCAATAAACCCCCTTTATTTTTTCTTAATTATTTTTCTTAAACGTATGAATAAATTTATAAAACTCTATTATATTATTATAATTATATTACCTCTGAAATAAAAAAATATTTATTTATTTTAATACTTGAATTTTATAAATTTAATTATTATGGTTTATATTATATAAAAAAATTTACAAAAATTTATTTAATGCTACAGTTAATGTAATAATAAAATGGCAATTATTTGTGAATCTTAATAAAAAAAGGTAAATAAAATATTACAATTTTTTAATAGTGGTTTTTTCTAATTATTTTTTTTATTAAACCCATGATGTACCCCCAAAAATTTGTTATATTTATCACATTTCTTGGGGTTAATGATTTATATTTATGGGTTTTTAATGTTGTTTTATTAGGAAAAGGAAGGCATCATCAATCATTTATTATTATTATTTTTAATTATTAGAATTGTTTTAAATTGCTTTGATATTCAAATGAGTAGCATTAATGGATTATGAAAATTTTAAAAACTGCCATGCCCTAGATTTGGTGGAAGCAAAAACAAACGGCCACAAGCCTATAGGGTGAAAATTCACTAGGCATGCAAAGTCTCATAACTTTTTTAAAACAGAAATAAAATCTAACATAACCATAATTTCATATTCAAAATGAATGTAATAGGGTTTGAAATACAAAAAAAAAAAAAAATCAATTACATAGTTTTAACATATACAAAGATTCAATCTACACCAAGGAGTACATTTGTAGCCTACTAAACTATCCACTAGACTACTTTACTCCTAATCCAGAAAAAGGGTAATGAAATACTATGAGCTTGATAGCCCAATAATATATCCAATGATTTAAAAACTGGATCGGACCGGCCGGTTCAACCGGGAACCGCCCGCCAGTTCGGTTCAGTCATATAAATTGAACCGAGTCTTGATCGAACTGGTTATGAACCAGAGTTAGACCAGGAACCAGCGAACCAATTAGACTGGACCGGGTTTAAAAAAAAATAAAAAACTTCAAACTTTTTAGTGTGGCACACTAGCACACACTCTCAGACTAACTGTCTCTCACGGACGAGACCACGATCTCAACTCTCAAGTCTCAAGTCTCAAGTCTCAACTCTCAAGACTCAACAGAGAAGAAGAAGAACGGCCTTAACCCTCCATCATCGGTGAGCTTGAGTGATCCGATCCCCTAAACTTTCATAAAAATCTTAGTTTTTTTTTTCTTCTATAATCTCTTCTTTTTCTTCTTCTTCTTCTTCTTGTCTGAATCTTTTTCTGCGAATGGTCTCTTGTGAAAATTGAGTTTTAGTTTTTCCTTTTTTGGATAAAAAAAGCAAGCTTGAAGAGGTTCTTCTTAGAGAGCTACAGGTTTTAGAACAGAGATCCAGATCTTTTGTTTTTTTTGGATATTTTCTGGGTTGCTGGTTCTCTCTTCTCACTCAGTTCTCAAAGTGGAGAAGAAGAACGACGGCAAGACTCCAAGGGCTCTTCTATCTTCATCGTCTACCAAATCAATGGTCTCATTGTCGGCATGATATTCGATTTCTCAATTGTTATGAGTCATGACTATCTTGTGAATCAAATCTTATGTTTTTCATTGTCCTTTTTGAGAATTTTCATTTGAAACCTTTTTAAATTTGTTGGTTTGTTGAGCAGCACAAAACAATAGCTTGGATTTAAAGAAGGTAATATAAAACATTAGTTAATTTCTTATCACTATTATACATCTTCTTTTTAGTTCTCTTTGGCTGTCATAGACTCATAATTATCTTAGTTGTGTTATCTTTATTTTTTTCTTTGGGTTTTTCCTTACAAATAGTCACAAATTGAGGTCAGTTAAATTTTGGATTAACTTTAATCATCTAATTCATTCTCTAGTTATGCATTGATGATGATATGCCAATTTTAAACTTTTGATTGGTGCTGAATTAATTCTCCTTCGTGTTCTTCTTTTCAACATGAGTAGAGTATTCAGATTTCATTAATTTTTTAGTTTTGTGAAATTTTAGCTAAGAATTGTCGTGTATTATATTGCATCTTATGAAGTATGATAATATCAGTGGACATGTTGAGTATGCCGTTTAGTGTATATATATGAGTGAAGTAATTAAGTTTTGATTTGAACAGAGAACTTAGTAGAGGACTTTTGCTTTCTGTTTTGAGCCATTTACACTTGATAAATTCAGATATTTCATAGTTTACATTGGCTTGCATTAGCCTATGATTGCTGAGTCTTACATCTTAGAATCTCCTGAAGGTTTAGTTTATTATCTTTCAGCAGATCATAGGCTGGAAGCTACTGAAGAAGAGTAGTTTATTATATTTTTAGTGCAAGTGTAAGTGTTCCATTTTGTTAACTTTTAAAGTACAATCGCTTACTGATGATTCATGTTGAGAAATTAAATTTTATGTAGAGGTGGAAGTTTAATTCTCTTCAAGCTTGTGTGTTGTGGTTGTAATTTGTAAATCTTGTGATGGACTTGTTTGTTAGTCTTGTTTTTTTTTTTAATGTAGTCTTGACTTGTAGTTGTATATTTGTACTTTAAAAATAAAATTTATTTCTTGTAGGAATTGTGACTTGTGATCTAGTAAAAGTAATAAAATTTTAATTTTATAGTTATATTTATTAAATTTCTATTTTCCCCATTTTCTGATTTTTCTGATTTTTTTATAATTTTATGAAACTTTCTTTTTTTTTTTGAAATTTTATTTATTTAAAAAAATAAAAAAAACTATTGAACCGGTTAGTCGAACCTGTTGGACCGGTTGAACCGCGAACCGGTTGGCCCACTGGTTCACCGAGCGGGTCTGGTTTTTAAATCCTTGAATATATCCATTAAAAAATATTAGGATTATAGTGTTTACAATTTTTTATTTAAGTATCACATAGTACCAAAAACTATATATACATGTTTATATAGGTTTTTTTTTTTATCTGGATAAGCTTGAACTCCTAAAAAATAAAAATAATAATTTTATTCCTCATAGGAATAAAAAATAAAAAAGGATAAGTTTATATATATATATATATATATATATATATATATATATATATATATATATATATATAATTTGATTTGTATCTCCTGTAGGAATTAAAAAAGAATTAAAAAAATTCCGAAAAATGAAGATAAACATTAAAGAAAAAAAGAGAATTCGAAAGAAAAAATCAAATGAAAAAGTAATGATCTGTAAAAATAGAAAAAAGGATAAAAAAGATGAAATAGAAAAATAATGAAAAAAAGATGGATATCGCGAAGTTAAATAAAAAAATTAAAAAAACACAAAAATAACGATAAAATTTGTAAATTCAAAATAAAAAAATTCAGAACAAAATATCCCCGGAAAAAAAATCAAATGAGGAAGTCAGGAAAAAGAAAAGAGAGATGAAAAACTGAAAAAAAAAAAAAAAAAAGAGACAAAGGCAAAGATTGAAGGGGAAGGGATTTGAGAGAATGGAAAAATACTATTGATAGTAATTCCCCTAAGCACTCCCTGCGCGGGGGTGAGGAATCCCACCACCACCCCGCCCGATTTATTTTCCCACAACATACACATTATATATGAAATAAAAAATTCACAAAATATTTCTCTTAATAAATCATAATGTGCTACTTCCTAGGGGGAATCTTGTCCCAAAATTCCTAACAGGGGAGAAATTCACCCACTCACTCTGCCTCGGGTGGGAATCCCTGCCACCATGCCATTTTTTTCCCTTACTTCTTATCCTGGACTTTAATTATGGTTGGCCGGTTAAAAATGATGGAATCACAAATTAAATTTTAATTTTTCAGATATTTATAGGTTCATGACTTCCATTAGTGGCAAGCTCCTAATGTTAATTACCCCAGATTTGGTCGTGAGAACCTCTGATTAAGAAATAAGAGTGAATGAGAAATGATTGAGCAAATATAAAATTTTTTATTGACTTCAAAGAGCATACGAGTACATAATCATGAGCGAGAGTACAAAACTATTAAGAGAATTATTTTTTTATTATGCTCTTCAAACTCTTTTTCATTTGCATGACTTGGCTAATGCTTTTGATTCCTTTGTTAAAAGCATATTGGAAGACCGTTTTAGCTCGGTTATTGTAGCCCTTTTCAATTTTTTTATGGGTGTTTGCATCTTGATATATTACAAAGCTCTCAAGTTGCAGTCACTCTACATTTATGAGTTGCCTACTTTATCTTCTTTAGTTTTCTATCACTGAAGACTTGGGCTCTTTGTGCTTGTGCAATCTTTAGTTCTCTGATTTGTGGAACTTCTTAGGTCTTTGACTTCTTTGGAACTTCAAAGTTGTATTTGTCATTTATATGAATTGTTTAGGTCTAGACTCTCCCATGCTTTTGAGAGCTTTCACCATCATATCATCAAGTTGTGCCCTCCCACATGATCAGGTCATTAACTTGACTATTTTTGACTTACTTTTAGAATGGATCTCAGGCTGTAATAATAACCTAGATTTCTGATGACTAAGTCATCAAAAGATTTCTCCAATTCATTCATCTAGCATCTGACCTCATAGAAATTTTTCATAGATTTCTATGAGTCAAACATAGGTCCTCGAAGTGGGTTTGATGAGAAAACTTTGAGTGGTTTTCATCATCCTTGTGAGTGCTGAGAATTGGATCTCACAATAGGTTTGAAAGGATCATTTAAAAAATTTTCATTACTCTTGTGAATGTCGAACATGAAACCTCACGATGAGTATAAAATTTTCATCAACTCACCCCCACTAGTGTCAAGACCCTATGGTGGGTTTCAAAGAAATTTTTTATAAATTTTTTTTATTTCCATGAGTGTCAAGACCTTATTGTAGGCTTTAAAAAATTTTCATAAATTTTTTCATTTGCCCCCCATGAGTGTCAAGACCTCATGGTAGGCTTCAAAGAACTTTCATAATTTTTTTTATCCTTCCCCATGAGTGTGAAGACCTCATGGTAGGCTTCAAAGAAAATTTTCATAATTTTTTGTTCTTCCCCATGAGTGTGAAGACCTCATGGTAGACATAAAAGAACTTTCATAAATTTTTATCTACCCCCATGAGTGTGAAGTCCCCATGGTAGGCTTCAAAGAAATTTTCATAAATTTTTTATCACCCCCATGAGTGTGAAGACCTCATGTTAGGCTTCAAAGAATTTTTTTCATAAATTTTTTATCCACCCCATGAGTGTCAAGACCTCATGGGAGGTTTTAAAAAAAATTTCATAAATTTTTTTATCCACTCCCATGAGAGTCAAGACCTCATGGTAGATTTCAAAGAAAATTTCATAATTTTTTATCCTTCCCCATGAGTGCCAAGACCCATGGTAGGCTTCAAAAAAAAATTTATAAATTTTTTCTCCACTGGATGAGTGTTAAGACCTCATGGTAGGCTTCAAAGAAAATTTTTATAAATTTTTCCTCCACCCCCATGAGTGTTAAAACCCCATGATAAGCTTCAAAGAAAATTTTAATAAATTTTTTCTCCACCCCCATTACTATCAAAACCCCATGGTAGGCTTCAAGAAAAATTTTTATAAATTTTTTCCCTCCACCCCCATGAGTGTCAAAACCTCATAGTAGGCTTCAAGGAAGTGCTCATAAATTTTTTCAAGAGAAGGGTCTTACAAAAATACTCCCACACCAACAAACTCATTATTTATAAAATTTTTTCATAATTGTTTTTTGCCTTATTGACAACAACCACATTATTACTTTAGACTGCAACTATATATAGCTTCACAAGATGCAAGTGGCCAGCCTTTATCATTATGTCCACAACACGTGTATGGTCCACAAGAAGAGCAAGCACATTAAGAAGATCATTGATAAGATCAGGATGCTCCAACAAATAGAAATGCACCGCCTCATAATAAAGTTCTACGTTTGTAACTTTGACGGCAACATCTTTGAACTGTATATGATCCCATGCATCCAAAGAATGGTTCATAATTGTGGTGGCAGCATTATCAAATTCATCATACTGAATATACAGATAGGTGAGTTCCTTCCAGTGTTGTTGTTCATCACAGACATGAATAAGCTTAGGAATGCTGAGACGAATAGAGAAAAGTTTGCTATGCTCCATAAGCTTCTCTGGCCGATATCTAGCATACAGGACTCCTAACTCTGTGAAGATAACCATATGAGCATGCTCTAGACCTAGCCCACTCTCCATAAGAGACATTAGTTCATTAAAGCATCCTCTGTTCTGGTAATATTCACTGACCTCTTCCAAGTTATCCACCTGCATGATGATGTTCAGCCCACAGATTTGCATTAAATGGAACTCTTCAGTGTCAACACAAGCAAAATAGACCTCCTCCCATGTCTTTGAGATGTTTGCTTTACGAGTAGCATCAATGGCACCCTGGAACTGTTTTAGCTTAACGAATGTGCTAGCAAGCTTGGCCCAGTTGGAAATTAAGGCCAATATAATCTTAGCAGCTTCATATATTTCATCATCATATGATCGATTACCGACATTTTGGAGATTAACAACATTGGGCATCAAAATGAACTCTTCAATGTCACTCAACCTATCTATCTTTGTGTATGCAAAGATTAGTTCACCATCAACCTTTGGCTTCTTTTTCTTTTGTCTTACAATCATTAAATATTTCACTAGGTCATGATACACATTAGCATCTTTGTTCCTCCTCTCTTCCTACCTTTCTTGCAAAGACCTAATAGGAGATGATGATCCCGAAAGAAGCCCCAGATCACTAATCCCAATGAGACATAGAAGCTCCAACTCCAATCTCCTCTGTTTTTCTTCTCTCATCACCAAATCTCTCATCCGCATCTCAAGAACCAAATTCCACTCTCCAAGCATCCTCTCAATTCTTTCCCTCTCTAATAAGATCCTATCTTTTCTCCTCCACGCAAACCTGAGCTCCTCCGCCACTGATCTATCCGATCAGCTGAAGAATACCGAGTGGTTCTCCTTGCCTACATTGCCATTGATTTGCTTCAAGACTGGATCAACATTTTCTCCATAAGCAAATGATTTGCTGAAGATTTAGAGAGGTCGTAGCTGTCTCCGGCGAGGTCACAGAGTTCCGACTACCAGAGAATCCATTTCCTAGGTAGGGACAGAGAGAGACGTATAGGTTATGAGCAATATACATGCATAGTATGCATTTAGTTTTAAAAGAAATATCATGAGCACCATAGTGCATGGTATGCATTTACTTTTAAAGGAAACATCATGAGCAAGTGGGACCTATGTAAATCATGGCATGAATGTATTCAATAGACATATGCTTATCACACATAAAAGCTTTCTCTTCCTATATATATCATTTTTTATTGTGCATTTCTTGCATGGAAATGGATGGTATACCTTGTTGTTGAACACAAGTGGAGGGATCTTGTATCTCATTGTTAAACTATGATGGCTTTTCGGCGACCACGACCTCTTCTTCCTCTCCTCCTCTTCGTCCTCTTCGTCCTCTTCTTTCTTTTTTCAAAAAAACCTCTACTTTTTTCCCCTCTTTTTTTTTTCTCCTTTTCTCTCCCACTTTTTTCTGTTCCATAGTATCACCAACTCCCCGTCTAGTGAGAGATTTTATTTTCAAAAATTCAATTCAAATTTTTTTTAATTTTAAACTCTTTTTGTTTTTTAATTTTGAATTTCAACCCCATTTTTTAAATTTATTTCAAATCAATATATCTTTATATACATATATTCTCTCATATATATATATATATATATATATATATATATATATATATATATATATATATATATATATATATATATATATTATTTTCTATTTTTTTCACTTATTCCCTTACTCCTATTTGGAATAGGATAATTAATAGCCCCCTTTCTTTCTTACTTATCCCTTCCCCTTCCCCTACTCTTATTTGACGTAAGCGGATAGAGTTTATAATAATAATAATAATAATAATAATAATAATAATAATAAGAAGAAGAAGAAGAAGAAGAAGAAGAAGAAGAAGAAGAAGAAGAAGAAGAAGAAAGTCATCTAATGTACTTAAACAAGCTGGTATCCCTAGAGCAGTCGCAGTATTAATAGGATCATACAATTTTGACTTGTCAATCGTTAAAGGAGTTATTGAAATGTGGTGCTCGAAGACCAACACGTTCATTACCCCATTTGGCGAAATTGAAATTTCCTTATGGGATCTAAGGCTTTGCTTGGATGAGGTGAAGGAAGTCATAACGGAAGGTAGAGTAGGATAAAGCAAGGGAAATGGAGTTTTTAAATTATATCTTGTTTGGGGCTAAGGTAAGGTTAATGAAGATTATCAAATATTCTAGTGTTTGGATTGAAGGTAATAGAAGGTAAGGCTTTACGCTAATATTTCTGAAATACCCTTGAAGTATGTATGGTTTTAATGTTCATTATTGATTTTCATCCAAGTATTTAGTCTGACATAAAGGAAGGTATTTAGAAATAAGACTACTAATTCTGTTACTCATCTAGTCCAGATTAGCTAATTGGCTTTCATAAATTAATTGTTTTATTATACTTGTAAAGCATTAGCTGCTATATTGTCTTTCAGTAAAATTGTTGTTGTAGTGGTAGTTAGTAATAAATTGATTGTAATTATATAATAATGTTAGCAGTTATGATTGTGTTCACACTGGATTTCTCTATAAAAATGACATCATTATATTAATGGCTATGTAAAAGCAGTATAGTAAGATATGATAATGGTCTAGAAGTGGTGTTTGTCATTATGGAGATATGATAATGGTCTAAACCTTCAGGGTATGTTTGGTTGTCAGGAGTGGATTAGGAGAGGAGCGAATTGGGAGTGATATGAGGGTAGTGCAGTAGGAGTGAGAATGAAGAATGTGTTTGGTTGGTAAGGATTAGAGAGTGTAATTTATTGGGAATGAGAAAAGTAAAGATAGTAAATATGATAAAATGACGCTTATGCCCCTTATGCAATTAAATGATATTGTATATATACTAATGAGTTATTTTAAATTTATATTTTTTAAAACATTAATAAAATATAACTAATTAATTATCAAAAATAAATATTTAATTTTATAATATACAATTTCATTCTAATTTTGAAATTTAAATATTAATATCATTAATTAGCTATTAATTAATGGTGTTAAATATAACGAGTTGTTTTTAATTATATTTTTTAAAGCATTGAAAAAAAAATATAACTAATTAATTATCAAAAATAAATATTTATAATAACATTGAAAATAATAATAACAACATTACTTTTACTTGCTATCTCTGTTTTTTCATTCCTACATTAGCTTCTCAATAAATATAATATATATATATATATATAGTTCAAAACAATAAAAATAAAAAAACACAATAAAGTAGTTTTGATTTTCTTATACCAACATAAGCTAGGACAACATATGCTATATAAGTTTTGATTTCCAACATCAAGAAAGTCTATCACATTGTTCTTGCATTATAATCCATAAAAATTTTCTACCTTGTGACACTAGATTTTAAAACAAACAACATCACCCAATCAAAGTAAAACAAACTCATGAGATCACATATTAGGTGCTTGTAATGACAATCTTGACAACAATACATGACAAAAAAGCATCTTCTTGTTATCTGGCAACCCAAAAAAATTTTCAATTGGTCGTCGTCTTTAGGAAAAACCTACAAAAAAAAAGGAATATTACATCATCATTATAAAGAATTTTAAGATAAATAATGGAATAAAAATTTAATTGTGGTTACAAAAAACATGTAGGATCAACATCGCCTCATCATCAGAAAGACCATCAATCTCAAAAATTACTTGTGGCAACATGTTTTTCATTTTCACAATTTCAGCAAGAGCATCCTCACGTGCTTTCTCATGGGCTTCACGAGCCTTATCATGAGCTACTCCGCCGCAGCGGCATCGGCTAGTGTCTTAAATCCTGGACCAACAATTTCAATGAACTTGTGTAAATTTTGTGAAATTTTCTTTGTTGATTAGTCCACAACACTTTTCCTCTTCCGACGTGCTCTTGAGATACTTGTTTCTGATCCTATGGGTGATGGAGTCGGAATGGGTTCCAGTGTGGGCATAGAAACATCATCATTTTCAAATTGAAAGAAGCCCGTGTTGCCATCCAATGTGACATTCTCATGTAAATACTGCTCATCATCATCACCAATATCGCCTCTTACATTTCCATGTGCTCTATCTCTTGCAAAGACCGCGACAAGATCATTGAAGAAAGGAAAAGCTTTTCCATAAAGACCAGCTGCCTCTTTATCAGTCTGCATTGATGAACAATAAAATTAAAATCCAAATACTATATATTATAAGATGGTACAAACTAAACTTAAAATTTTCATACCTTCACATACTCGTCATAAGCACTTTTCTCACATTCAATAATGCACATCTCGTAGTTCCAAACAAATCCACTTATTTGAAGTATATTATCTATTGCAATGATTTTGCCTCTATAAAATTTAATCCGAGACTCAATGTTAGGAACAACCTTTAATGTGCTTGTTGGAATCTTTTCCTTCACCATTCTTTCTAATTGAGCAAGGTACCCATTTATGAACCCATTTTCAGCCCGCCACATTGGATTTGTAGATAGCTCAACTTAAGCATCAATTAGGGTTTTATCTTCTTCAACGGTCCAGTAGTGTTTGCTTTGACTCCTACCCTTAGATTGTGAATCTGCATCCATACTAAACAACAAAAGAAAAACAGAACTATACTCCCATTACTAATATGAATTGGTCATAAAATTCATCAAATTCAGAAATATATATGAAACATAAGGGGCTTCCATCATGTCATACAAACATCAAAATAATTAACAAAATACTTGTTGATTCTTCATACAATACAATAGTTCATCATGCCATACAATACAATAAAAGAAAGTAATTAACAACTTGATTATGCTCAAGGTGAGCACCAAATATTAAACATATCCACGGTCATGTTAAGCTGAAATTGTGTCCATTCATCCATTGGTTCAACGACTATAATGTTTTCAATATCATCATGTGTGTTTTCTTCTGGGGTTGCATCACTAACATCATCTTCTGCAGGATCTTCTACCATTTCTTGTCTAATGAAGTTATGAAGCAAACAACAAGTATTTATGATACGCCGTTGAGTGGTTATATTATAAAAACTTGGGCTAGATAAGATTTTCCAACGAATTTTTAGAAGACCGAATGCCTTTTCAATTATGTTTCTTGCACTAGTATGTTTCATATTGAAAAATTCTTGAGGTGTAAGTGGTTGATGCCCATCTGCCCAAGAACTTAAGTGGTAGCGTTGTCCTCGAAAAGGCGCAAGGAAACCAGGGTAATTTGCATACCCAGCATCTACTAAGTTGTAGAAACCTAGAAAATAAAGAAATATTTCATATTAGGTAATTGTTCAAAAGCCATTTATTAGTAGGTCTCCAAAAGCAATAGGCTATTTTTTTTTACCATCGGGAACCTTCAAGCTATTAGGCTTTGTCACTGCGTCTGTAAGAACTAGACCATCATGAGCTGAACCTTCACATCCAGACAAGATATATATAAATTGCATGTCTTGACTGCATACGACGAGGACATTTGTAGTAATTTCAGATTTTCTTGATCTATATCTTGCTTGATCAATTTTGGGTACATTTACACGTATATGTGTCCCATCTAATGCTCCAAGGCAATTCTACATTAAATAAAAAATAAATAATTAGTCACATAATATCTAGAACTAATAGAGCATAAGAATCTAGGTCATTACTGTAAACCACTTCCACCTAAAGTCATTTGAGTTTTCAGTTACAGGTTCTGGTTTCTTCAAAAGAACAGAGTGACAAAGAATAATTGACTTTAGCACAGCATGGAAATGCCGATTAACAGTCTTGGCTGATCGAAGGAAATGGATTTAATCACTCTATTCTTGACATGATGTGTTATAATGTTCAAAAACATTGCGATCATCTCTTAGACACTAACATTTAATGTACCTTGTAGCCCACCGGTAGTAGTTAACAATTGACACAAATTATGAAAACAATGTCGATCCATGTTCAACATGTCAATGCATTTAATATCACTTTCAAAAACTAAACGGTGGATGTACTCATGTTGTTTACAGCGTCTAGTAGATGATGATGAAATCTCATGTTCAATCATTCTTTATCTATTATTACTTTCCTCCATTGTATACGTGGTGAGGACAACACATAAAGCGTAGAAGTAACATACGATCATTGCACAATAATCCGAAGTTGTTTAAGCCTCATCATATTATCAAAATCTAAGTTGACAATAATGTGTATGTGTAAGTTAATAAATATATTTTGCAGTAATAGAACAAGTGTTATTTGCACATATAAAATTAATTAACAATGGAACATATAATAACAAGAAAAATTAATTAACATGCTATTCATTTCCAAAGATGTATCGGTCACGTAATGGTTTTCTCATCACTTTCAACAACTGCAGGGTCATGCTTGGCATAATAAATGGAGCAACAAGGAAGATAAAAACTATTGAACCAGGTGTCATCCATGCATGTGCCCACAAATGAATTATTCTATGTTTTAATGTATAATAATTAAGAGTTAAGAAAACATTTGAGTTAATCATATACCCCAAAAAATTGCATAAAGTGTTACCTTCAAAAAAATCTAATTTAACTTAAAGTAAATGGTGAGAAATGAATGAAAATAGAATCATGAATATTATCTCATTTTACAATTGGATAAATAATATCTAAATAGAATTTGGAATTTGGAATGTATCAAGGCATTAGACAATCTGAAATTTAACATTTATTGAAACCAAGCATCTCAAACACTAATTGAAACATTAATTTAAACCAAGCATATGAAATATAATGGAATTTGGAATTTGGAATGTATCAAGTATAAAAGCATCTCAATTATTAATTGAAACCAAGCAAGGTGTTAGACAATCTGAAATATAACATGAATAAGGACCTCTCAATTAACCAATAGTTCCACTTTAAAATTTGCAGTATAAAAAAGAATATAATAAAATGATAAGATTTGAAAAATTCAATTGTGTCTCTTATAAATGTTAGTGCTAAAATTCAATGTATAATTCTAAGAAAACCTTGATTCTTAAGTGTTAAATAAACAGTAAACATGATTCAATGGAGTAGCAGTTCAAGAACATAATATCATCATAGTTAAAAGGCAATATCTATAAAAATTATCAATATAACTTCTAAAGAGATAAAATTACTCTTCAAAAATAACATGAAAAACATAATTAAAATCCTAACAACTAACAATACCATTACTACAGGAAGATGACGATCCTAATTTCATAATAGTTGGCAATGAAATCCCTTTCCGATATGTTATCTTTTCCACAAAATCAAGACCATTACTACAGGAAGATGACGATCCTAATTAACTTCATAATTGAAAATGCCATACAAAGAAACAACCTTCACATGAATGTAATACAATTTTGTAGACATTTTCTGAACAACAAGTCCTCTCAAGACGTGCATGCAAGTAAATCAATTCTCACAAACACAAATGTTCACTAATCCATCATCCATCTATCAAACACAAACATCAACATTTATGGAAAAATAATCAGCTTTAGCAATGGCAACGAACAATCATTTAATCAATCTCAAATGGTTACTTCATTTTTTAATTCAACTATAGAGCATTTCTTAAGAATACCATCTCTAAGGCAAAAATACAAAATTAAAAAGGTAATAATACTCTTACTTGTTGAAGATATCTTGATGATTAGAACCTTCTGTGAACTCAGGCGAGCTCCAGCAACCTACTTCCTTTAAGTCCGGCGATGACTCCGGCAACTGATGGAGAAACAAATAGGACAACTTGCCAAGGAAAACAATCAGAGAATGCCTCTCACCCTTTCGATGATCAGGCCCTTCCTTCAACTCCGATGAGCTTTGGTGATCCTCGAAGAAGTGGAGGAAAAGCAACCCAAGAGAGCCAAAGGCCGAGGCCGAAGTGGCGGGTCAAGATGGAAATGCAGGGTTCAATGGGGGTTGGTATTTTGGTCTTAGGGGTATTTTGGTCTTTTCTACATTCCGGATTGGGCCAGTCCGCCCAATTGGTGGTGATTGTCAAGCCCTCACATACTACTCTCCCACTCCCACTCATGCATACCGAAACACACTCTTGGACCCAATCCCCGCTCACTCCCAATCCAATCCTAACAATCAAACACACTCTCAATCCATTCCACAACACTCAAAGAAAAGTAAAAAAAAAAAAAAAAAAAAAAAAAAAAAAAACCAGCAAGCAAATGAAAACAACAACAACAACAACAACAACAACAACAACAATAACAACAACAACAACAACAACAACAAAATCATCATGATCATCATGATGATGATCATCATCATAAGTTTATCCATCTCATGACATCCAAAAATTTTACCAAAGTAGTAACAGACAAACCATCACCAAGACCAACCAACCAGTCATACAATTAAATTAGTCAATGCTCCACCTTGCTAAGTCCAAAGCAATAAGAACCTGGCAAAAACTAAAATAGAAGTCAATAATGAGAAGCAAATAAGAATAACACAAACAAGAATTCAATGCCATAATTCTACATTTGATGGCAAAGCATAAAAAAGAATAGTAAAAAAACCAAGTTTTTCATATATCAAAACCATAAAAAGTTAATGAGTACAGCCTAAACTCCTCATTACAAATTCCAAGGTCAATCATCATCACAACAAGTTTAAAAACTTGAAAAAATTAAATTGTTTTTTTTTGCTTTTGGGCTGCTTTCTACAGCTTGAACACCATGTTTAGTCCCCTATATGCAAAAAAACATGTTTATAACATTTATTTAATCCTGAAGAAAAAAAATACCATAAAACACCAAACCTTATAGGATGCAAATGCTAAGCCAAAACATATGCCTCCAATCTTTTGCTTAACCTGCAAAAATAACCAATAGGAAACATAACCTTACATAAATATACGCCAAATTAATCAATGTTTATAATGAAGAGGATGTTAACCTTTCACTTCACTCATGCGGGTCATTACCATAACCCAACCAAATCAACAACTTTTTTGGGGCGGCCATGTAAAAAAAATTAATGTATAAGTGTATAACATAGTTTCCTAGTTGCATACACCATGTGGTAGAAAACTTATTAAACATGTAAATAAAAGATAATAGAAAATGAGTAGTGCAGGTCCATGTGAAGGAAGTGTTGTGTGTAGCACCATATTTAGTGGAAATCAGGTTAATAGACATGTTGGCCTACTATGGTATTGTGAACTAAAACATTTAGATTAACTAAATAAAGGGTTGCTCTGTAGGTTGTGTGAATAGAATGATTATTTTGAGATATCTAATAATGTTTCATACTACCAATCATAATTAGAATCAATATATTATTTCAAAGCTCAAAAGGTATTATTGATTTTCAAATGCCATGAGATAGTAACAAAAACAAATTTATTAAAATATGAACCCACCATCAAAAATCATTTTGCAACAATTTTAGTTAACAACAATAAGAGAGCCATTGTACTATAGTATTATAAGTAATGAATACATATCTAAACCTATTTCAATGTAATGCATATTTTGGTAAATACAGAATTTCAAATTCCAACTCCACCAAACCAAATGAACCTGAGAGTGAGAGAGAGAAAGAAGTGAAATTATGCAAAACAAAAACACAACACCATAACACAATGAATGTACTCATTGATCAGTACCGATGTATGTTATAATCATGATATAAGCTTAATCTTCCAAATTAAAAATTCTTGTAAAGCAAAAGTCTAAATGGATAAGCCTCTGGAAATATGCATGAAATAACTTTATCATCCAATAAAATAGAGTCATGAGAAACAACGCTAAAGATATTAAATTTATTTAAATTAAGATCAAAAGAATGCCTGGAGTGATCTAGAGTTTGCACTATGGACGTTGATTGCTTTTCTTCTTCATTTGTTCAACTCTAGATTTGAAATGGTCATGTGCTAATTATATATACATTTAATGTTAAATAGTTTCATCTACCAAATCAGAACAAGGACATGCAGTCAAATCACTCATACTAAATTGAATTTAAAGAAACTTGTGCATATGCTCAAGTTAACTGATAAGTGCTTGTGTTATAATAATGCGAAGTGTTATTATCTTATATTGAGCATTATCTTTATCATATTTTATCACTAAATTGTGTGTATTCATGTGCTTTTGTGCATTGTAGGTTTGTGGAGCTAATTTGTAGGAAGGAGCGAAGTTAGATACTGTTTGCTATTGTTGGGAAGTTTTCAGACTAAGCAAGGAATAAGGCACGGGTCTAGACTTGTGGGTGTGTGCCAACCTCCTTTGGAGGGGCACAAAGGCAGTCACATTCACAACGAGTTTAGCTCGTGTTAGCATAGGAGAACTTCACCAATAAGGAGATTTGAAACAATCGGCACGGTCTACCGTTGATTATGTGCCCAATTCAATGGTCTCGATGAAGAACGATGAATTCGGGAGCGTTTTGGCAAAAGCACTGTAGCAAGTTAATGCAGCAAAATACTGTAGCAAGTAGTATACTGTTCACTGTTTGTCGAAAAATCAGTATTCCAGAAATTTCACACGGGCGTGTGGAATTTCCACACGGCCGTGTGAAATCCCGATTCAGCCGATTTAAAGCCGCGACTCAACATTATAAAAGCTCGTTTTGGAGACTTTTTGAACATCTTTTTGCCAATCTTTTCTCCCAACTTCGAGAGGGTTGCGGCTAGAGTTTCAGAGAGGACTTTGTGGAGATTTGGAGAGCGTCATCAGCATCATCATCGACGTCCAGCGGCCGCACAAGACCACGGCCACATCATAGGCAAGGGGATTTTCATCTATGCTTTCAATTCATTCTTACTTTTATATTTTGATGGATTTATATAGCTCCATGAGGAGCTAAACCCCTTGTGGGTATTCGGACTTGTAAACCCTAGGATTATTATGTTTCTTTGACATTGTTATTATGCTTTTCCATTATTGATGAATAAAATTGAGTTTCAATCTTAATTGCATCTTGTAATTGTTTTCCCTTAGCCGTGACACTAGGGTTGAGAGCAATCTAGGTTATCCTTTGGAGGTGTGACAACTCCTATAGGATTAGGCTACTTAGGATTGAAGAGGGTTGAGAGGGTGAGTCGTGAGGTAGCGAAACGTCCTCTTTCCCCTCCGTTATGATTCTGCCTACCTCCGTGTTCCATAAATTCTTAGCAGTTGAGATAGAGTGAAGTGCTAGGAGATAAACTCCCCTGGGGCTTAGTTGCGCGAGCAACAGAGTGAAGGGTTGAAGTGAATCTTAGTACTGGGGCTTAATTTAGACTAAGGGTTCTTTCACCTGGACCAAAGGGTTAGAGCTATACATAGGAACAGGGTTTATCATTAGGAATCCCTAGAACTCAAAGCAATCCTGTGCAGTGTGAGGCTTAGGAAGATAGACTCCCCTAGGGCTTAGTTGACAAGTCAACAAGAGTCAAGGGTTGTAGTGAAACCTAATACCGGGGCATAGTGTCGGGGTTAGTCACGGTTGACCTTAGGTTTGGGACAGCGTGTTTAAGGATTTCCTCGACTCAATTAGCATCAATAGGAGAGTATAATAGCATTGTCTTGTACTAGAAGCATAAGTCCTAGGGGTAGCTTGTCTGAGTACCCAATCTTTCTCATTGATTGTCCTTCTCTATTTACTCATGCTTGCACTCTCTTCCCTACCACACTTCTCTTTTATTTCTTGTTTTCTTTATAATTGCTTTCACACTCGCTCATTGATTCTCTTCACACTCACCGTACACCGCTTAGCTAAATAGCGAAATCTCATGTCTTAAGTCCCTATTCCCTGTGGATACGACTACACACACACACAAATCAAAGAAAACCATGAAGGATCAAGGAAAACAAAGGAGAAAATGAACATCATACCTTTATTCCTCTTGACTGAATTGAAGAACTGAAACTCTAATTCTTTCTTCTCTGGATGCCGCTCTAATCCCCAAGGGCTTTCATTCACTATTCTGTTTCATTTTTCTTTAAATTTAAGCTTGAGGCCATTTTGGTCATAAAAAAACAAAACCTTGCCAACCCCCCGATTTGGAGGGTTGATAAAGGGAGTTAAATTGAGGATTTTCAACCCTCCATTTAACCTTATCATACCCTACCCTTCATTTTACCTTAGATCCAAACATGGGTTGATCCATAATCCTACCTTACAAAACCCTCAAAAACCTCTCCCCCAAGTAGGACCTAAGATGTATTAGAGGATTGCCAATCATAGGAGACCTTTATGAAGAATACATACCTCCTAATAATAAGCTTTATTCTGAGAAGGCTTATCCTACTACTTTGAGAGATTTACTTAATATTTAGTAGTGGATCCACTACTATGCTTTAGGGAAAACTAATAAGGTCAACTATATTCAGTGGCCAAACTTCTTCTTCAAGGACTTGCATGTGGATAAGAAATCTATAGATATTGACAATCACCCCATCCCTCCCTTGTCAGAAGAGTCCAGGCTTGTTGCCTTTTTGTCCTTATGGTTGTGTCACTTCGTCATGCCACACAAAGGGTATCTTATTCACCAATAGACCTTCTTAATGGCAACTAGGTTGGCTAGGGGAACGAGAGTCGCTTTAGCCCTAGCAGTATTGGGCTACATCTACACCAATTTAGATGCAATGGCCTTGCATCCCAAAGGACCATGATACGCCTCAGTTTCTTTACCATACCATTTTCTTTATAGTTGGATTGATGCACACTTTGAGGGGACCTATGCTCGACATAATACACCAAGTAAAAATATCAACAATATAAATGGATTGTGAGAGATCCCGAACTTGGCTTACATATCAAGTGTAAGAGCTAGCACTTTTACTCTTAAGAAATCTTGTAACATACTAAGGAAAGAAGAGTATTTAAAATGGCGCCCATTTACTTGCACTGACTTCAGAAGCAAGGGTTAGTTTGAAGATCACAAAGAGCCAAACAACAACAATAGGTTGGGGACAACCCAAGAAGAATATTTCATCACTCTTCTACAAAGTATCATTACCCTATGTCTTGGAAATGACCTTCGTGCTCAGCAACACAATCCCCATTGGTCCGCTCGACAGTTTGGCTACGACCAAGAGTTTTCTATAGAGATCCAAGCATCGAAACGTCCTCAATCTACAGGACTCTTAGTAGGCTACTGGCATCACTTTAGTCAAAGAAGAACAGGGGAAAAATATTACATCCCATCTCACAAGCGCAAAGGATAGGCTCTATACATATATTCACACTATTGATCAATTAGGTTGCATATAACCTTGAAATCTATCTATGACATTCTTAATGAAAAAGACCAATCTGCACAAATTCTCAAGGTTAAAGCTCTAATTGAAAAATAAACCCCTCCTCAAAAGAGAAAACGGGATAGCCATGAATTCAACTTGGAAAAAGCCAAGTCGGACCTTCTGTGCCACATGTATCTTCACCAATAGAATCAAGGATTTCTCCCATAAAGGATTAGAACTACTACATCACCATGAACTCACTCATATATTATTTTTATTTTTATTTTATTATTTATTTTATTTTATTTTATTATTTGTTAATTTATTATTTTATTATTATTTTCTTTTGAATACATCGCAAACCTTTTTTTTATAGGAACTCAAACTCTCTATTTTCTTTTATAATAAATCTCAAAATTTCTTTTTGAGTAGGTCTCAAGCTTTATTTTTTATTTGAAAAGATCTCAAACTTTATTTTTGAGTAGGTCCCAAACTCTTCATCATTTTTTGATTTTTTTTAATAGATCTCAAAGTTTATTTTTGAATAGATATCAAACTTTTTTTTATAGATCTCAATTCTCTCCATTTTTCTTTGAATAGATCTCGAGCTTATTAAATATGTGGCTTTCCTTCTATTTAGGTGATATTGCTAACATAAGTGAACATGGGGAAGATCAAGCTAGCGTCTCCAAATTGGGATTTGATCCAATAGGTATTCTACTTAACAAATCTTTCTCTCTCTATTTCTTCTTGATTGTCAATCTTATTTATTTTAACCTTTTTTCTTTCTATTGTATGTCCTCATGAAAATCATTCTCCAAAAGTGGGCCCATTTGCATATGACTCTTTATTTTCAGATTTTGCACATGATGATGACTACACACCCATCTTTGATACTAATCCTCCCATAGAAAGTCCTTTTTCAAAAGAAGCTTCAAAGTCACCACAAGTCATCCTTTCTCCTCAACATGCAAAAGAAGACTCTACTCCAAAAGCTATAGGAGTTGCGTCTATGAGCTCATCTCATCCTCAACTTGTTAGAAAAGGCACTGGCTTGGAATTATTTTGGGTACATAAGCTCATTGAAAAGGTGAAATCATCACGCCCTCATGAACATGAATCTTTGTGGAAGGAAACTACAAAATTGCACAAAAACTTGATGATGCTGGAGTTGACATGTTAGTCATAAGGGACAAGATATATGAAGTACTTGATATGGCTAAGATTGCCCATGACACAAAGAATGGAGGAAATGACCTAAACTCAGCGGAAAAGGAGGAATTGATGGTGGAAGAAAAAAAATAAAGAAAACTAAATTGTTTCTCATAGCAATGTCCCAACATAAAGATGAGGTTAATATGGAGCCCATGCAAATAAGAGAGAAATTGAAGGAATTGAGAGCCCAAGAGGAAGAATTAAGAGAGCAAGGAAAAGAAAAAGTATAACTCATCTCCTCAAGAATGGGACTATTATCTGATGCTCCTCCCATTGAAAAGTGAACAAGTTCCTCTTTAATATTCATCAAAAGATTAAAGCACTTGCCGGTGGCGACAACTAATTACAACCCCCATTGTCATCTAAAGAGGCCCTTGCCAACTTTGAGAGTGAAAGCTCAACTTAAGGTTTAGCTCATTTTACCTTGGAGTTTAGCTTAGTTTATTTCCATTGCTTAGTTTTAGGCTCTAGTTATTTTATTCATTCATCTTTAGCTTAATGTAATAAATGGACTAAAAGTGCATGTCTTTCTGACTTTTCTCATTAGTAATAAAATTTCTTTCCGGCCTCTTTTTTTATAATTTTTTATGAGTGTACCGAACTCCAAACATGATCTCTACTGTCCATCTCAAAGAAAAATAAGCTATGAGTTTAGATAAAAATTTCATTAAGATTAGGAAACATTACAAGAAAGTTGGGCTATAGAGACTAAATTTAGCGGCAAATTTATAAATTTGTCCTTGTAAAACTCTATGGCAGTGGATTTTCTAGTTCATCGCTATATATTAACATCCATTATATTTGCAGTGATTGATTTTTATATTAGTCTCTATAGATGTTTTTTAACGGCAAATTTTTGAATTAGCTATTATAAACACTACTATAAACATAAGTTTATTTATTATTTTTTTAAACAATATTTTTAATAGCGGCAAATCCATGAATTAGCCGCTATATATATTAAATTTAAAAAATTATATTCAAAGACTGAAAATGATCCCCACTATTTATTATTATTAATTTAAATAAAAATTATTAATAGAAAAAATTTATTATCTCTAATTTAATTAATAATTTTTATTTTAGAAATTTTTAATAAACTTTGAAACTTTTAACAAACTTTGATTTTTTTAATTTTATGAATAATTCTTTATTTCGCCACGTATTTAAACAATCACTTAATATATTTTATTTATTCATAAATAAATCAAAACATCATAATAGGGATAACTAAGAAATATATTTTCCAAAATTGGTGGAGAAATAAAAAATTAATTTAATTTAAATTACCATCTGCAAAAATTTCAAATTAAAAATAATTTAAACAAAAGTTAAAAAATAATAACATCTTAAATAATATATATATATATATATATATATATATATATATATATATATATATATATATATATATATATATATATATATATAAGAATATAAATATGAATAAATCATATTATAAACTGTTATTAATTATTATATTTGTATAAAAGACATACGTGGTAATAGTCCAGACTTGGGCCTATTATGTATTTCTAGTAGTGGACCTCATAATATTCTAATAATTCATTAATTTGTAGTATGTATTGTTTATCTGCCTAGTTTATTGAAGGCCTCGAATAAAATATAGAGTCCACTCCTTGTATTAATATATGCAGGCAATCTGTTGACATCCTCAACTGGGTTAGGGCATGACAATAAATAAACAAAATAAAAAGTTGACATTAAATTTACCCATATATATGACCCTTCTTGATACCCATCCAATATTGCTACCTATTCAGGCTTGAACATCAGCGAGCTCCTTTTTTTTTTGTTGAAACACTACAAAAATTGACAACAATGAAACATAATAGTATATATATATATATATATATATATATGCAAAAACACCCTCAGTACAAGGCAAAATAGAGTTAGTGTTAGCAGCACAGCCCTAAGCCTGGAACCGTAGCAGATAAATAGTCATTAGCCCTAAGAAATCCTATTTTTCTCAGTTTCTCCCTTCCCACGCAATCTTTGTCATTTTATCTTTCTCTCCCTCCCCGAGTTCCGTTCCTATTGAAAGCCTGAGCCATAGAGAGATCCGAGAACCACACCATCCTTTGCCTTCCTGAACACGTCCATCTCTTAATAAGCACTCCATCTTTCTCTTGATGTTGATCTAGATATGGATTTCTCTCTGTTCTGATCTTAATTTTGATGTATTGGATCTGGTGATCTGTTTCAATTTAAGGCTAATCTCTTTTTATTGATCATTTTGATTCATGGATCTTGGATTTGTGTTGATGTTTTTTTAAGTTTTTCTATGGTTTGAGGTCAGATCTGGCTTGATTTCTTGATCTTTGCTGTAGATCTGTGTTGGTTTTGTTGTTTTGTAGCCACTCTAATCACCTATATTAAACCATCAAATGATCTCTGATGTTTTGAGGACTAATAATCCCTATGCGGACTTTGAATAAATCATAATAACAAAATGAGAATGATGAACATAGCATAGGCTTTAAGGGGAGAAAATATGACCATTGAAACTGATGGATACTTTTCTACTATCTTTTTAATGCTTCCTTAAAGTTGTATATACATCCTTTAACTGCTAGAATCTTGGACTGCTTTAAAAAGAGTTTGTGTTTAAAATGAGTTGTTTGTTCATGCTATAAAGATGAAGATAATTAAGGAGTTTATATATGTTAACTTTTTTTCATGTCCTTTGAATTGAAAGGAATACTTTGATGCTACTTCATGTTTGTGATCAGGTTCACAACATTATTGGTTAAGAGTTTTTATGCTCATGATGAAGAAGTCCACTTTGTTTCGATAATATATATCCGTCATGTTAGTTTCTTAAGTATGTGAAAACATGAAATTATTATGATTTGAGAATGGAGTCAAGTCATGAATTGGAGGTATTAAGTTGTTCTCATAATTAGATAAACAACTTACCTTGGTTTGATTGGTCTTCTGGATGTAATTGCCCCACTAGATGCAGAATAAACAACCAATATGAAGATAAACAAAACAATACAAAGATGACGAACATATATATATATATAACGTAATCGTCTTACATAGAGTAATAGTCTCATAGATTAGAGATATACAAGTTAGTAATCTTAGTTAAGTTGTTACCTTTCCAGTCGAATATGATGCCGGCGGAGATCGTCTTCGATGCTAAGTGCATCCAAAGCTTTCTAGGAATTTGTCCAGGTTGTGAAGGCAAACCCTGTAGCTCTCGAAACCTTTGATGATTCCAACACCACACTCCTTACTCCTTTCCTGTGTGTGTGTGTGAACTTCATAGACTCAAGCATTTATATATACAAATGGTCATAAAACTAATAATATATTTCTCTATTGTAGTTACCTATGAAGTCCTAGTGCAGTGGCAAGGGCCAGCACCAACAATGACTATATCTTCAGTGGCTTCCATTAAATTAGAAGGTTATAGGTTGATTAGAATCAGGGCTGTCATATTGATGCATATATATATATAAGGCATGCAATTAGAGTGATGTCAGTGCTGAAGAAGTTGATAGAGTTTGGTTTGTCTGGGGAATGAGAATGATGAACATAGCATAGGCTTTAAGGGGAGAAAATATGACCATTGAAACTAATGGATACTTTTCTACTATCTTTTTAATACTTTCTTAAAGTTGCATATACATCCTTTAACTGCTAGAATCTTGGATTGCTTTAAAAAGAGTTTGTGTTTAAAATGAGTTATTTGTTCATGGCTATAAAGATGAAGATAATTAAGGAGTTTATATATGTTAACTTTTTTTTTTTCATGTCCTCTGAATTGAAAGGAATACTTTCATGCTACTTCAAGTTTGTGATCAGGTTCCCAACATTATTTTTTAAGATTTTTTATGCTCATGACGAAGAAGTTCACTTTGTTTTGATAATATATATCCATCCTGTTAGTTTCTTAAGTATGTGAAAACATGAAATTATTATGATTTGAGAATGTAGACAAGTCATGAATTTTTCAACTCTATTCTTTGATACATCTATTGAGTTGCAGCTAAATGTGGCCTAATACGAGACGTGGTAGGCCACATGCTAGAGTACAAGACCCCACTCAGTCCAATCCAAGCTTAAGTCACTCAATAAGCACAGAGCATACTCTTGATCATATACATGGTGGGCTTACTTCTAATTTAGGTTAGAATATTATTTAAATTTATATTGATCACTCAAAAATTTCATGTAATTTTAAAAATTCAATATTTGACATATAATTTCAATCATTTTTCAGGTATTCAAAAGAATGTTAGAGGTCGTACAAGACTTGAGAAATTATTGAACAATGATAAAAACTCATCAAAAAGGGTAGTGCTTGCGAATAGTAGAGGATAACCAGTTAGTGACGGTGCTCGAGAGTTGGGTCAATTTCTAGGTACTATGGTACATAGACCTAGATTTTTTTCCTTCCAATACATGGATTGGAGGCATGTACCACAAGAAGATAAGGAGAAAGTGAGGCAAAGAGTGCATGTATTATTAATAATAATATAGGTCTAGAAAATTATTAGTTGATAACTAAATCAAATTTATGATATTTAACTTTTCTTATGTTATAGGATGTTTTTGATATTGAGTGTACTCTTAAGGAGTGGGTGCTTCTATCATTTAACAAGAAATGGAAAGACTTTAAATGTCAACTTAAAAGGACACATTACAATTCTTTTAAGGGTGATAAAGTGGGTGCAAAAAGAAATCGTCCTGTGGAGCTTGAGCAAGTAGAATGGGATTGGTTGATAGACTTTTGGGAAAGTGATGCAGGAAAGGTATTCATAACATGTTTAATGATCATATTTTCAATTTACGAAATTTTATTTATACGTTTCATATTTAACCATTTGAAATTTTAGATGCGTGAGGAAAAAAGCGTAATAACTCGAGGCAAGCAGAATATGCCTCACACATCTGGTACAAAAAGTTTTGCAAGAAGATTTTATGAAGAGGTAGAAGTCATGCTATTTTAATTTTTCATTCAATGTAAAATATTAGTATTAATATAAAATTAATTTTTGTTGCATTAGAATATCCATAATGATGGAGTAGAACCCTCACGCCTTGATATGTTCTACAAATTGCATAAAAAAAAAGATGGGACGTTTGTTAATGTAGCTGCTGCTGTAGAACGAAGTGTACGCATTGAAAAAAATATATTTTACTTTGTATATATTATATCTATTAAAGACATTAACTTCTTCTTGCTTCATAGTGATTACAATTATTTTGCAGGCCCAATTGAATACTTTGGTATCTCAACTTCTTCTTTTCATTGATCTGAAAATTATGTTTAATCCAGTCATTCATCACAGGAGTTATGACAAACGCAGAATAATCCCAATTAGATATATATTTATCAAGAGGTTTTGTAAATATCCGCTTATAGTTTGACTGTAGATTGTGATATTGTAAACTAAAGGCTCCGGGATCCTTCTCCCTAATTATTTGCAAAGCATTTTCAGCAGAACTACAATTCAAAGCATCTGCATATACGGTTGATAAACTACGTCTTCCATCCCTAGATGATCTACCATCAATCTGGAACTCTCCCCAATCCATGTATTCCCCTCCTTTCTCGATGTATTCCTTAACGTCAGAGCTTGACTTAGCAGATTGTATATTTGGATGGAAAATGATAGAAGACGAAGGTGAGTTAAGATCGAATAGCCTGTTATTTGTTACCTGGACTCTACCCTCCAACTGTATTAATATATGAAGATGTGGATAACCATCCTCATATAACTCCCTCGCAACCCATATGTACTTCTTGTTGCTTGCGAGGGACACCTCTAGTAGTTGCCGTAAGGCCTCCTCTTTCGTCAGAGAACACCTGGCATAGGTGAGAAAGTAATTCTTAGCATTCAATCTGAAATGTCTATGTCTGACAGGCATATTTGCAAAACAATGGAGAAGACTATCATAAGAGTGACATTGATGTAAATAAGCCTTACACACTTCTCCAACAGTAATCTGGCAAAAACCCCTATCTAATGTGTGTATGTGTGTATGTTATATAGGCGACCTCCAAAAGCCCCAGAAGGCCATCCGTTAATATTACACTAATTTCTCAAAGTAGTGATCCATAATGCATCAATTTTGACTTACATTTCTTTAGATCCAAAGAAATCCCAATTGGTGAAGTTTTGAGATATCAGATTAAAATATAGAAGAAACTAGATGAGCAACTAAAGGTAAGTGTCACGATATTGTATACATACAGATTCATATTAAGAATAATATCTATTTAAAATTTTATATTACTAAAGAAATGCTTTTCATATACCCACAATACTTGCATATCTACTTATAAGTTCAAAATGAAATGCATAACAAAATAATGTACTGTTTTTAATATTTAAATTTAATTCTAACACTAAATTATTCTATGTAAGAGTTAGGTTAGTATGATCATTTTTATTTGATCTTAAAAAAAATTTGACACCCGTTTCTTAGCAAAAACCAAGATCAATAAGTTGTTCTTATATAGGTCCAAAATAACCTGAAAATGAGAATTAAGGCACAAGGAATGTACTTGCGGCAATGCTCTAGAAAGCCCTAGAAAATCTCAAGATTGATACGCACACTGCAAATTTAGAGATTACAAGAATGTAGCTTGCAAACTTGAACGTAGCTCTTTTAGACTTGATGGAGAATATAAACCAAGTGTGTGAATCCAAGGCGACTGAATTAGGGAAAGAAATCTTCATAAATAGTGTCAAAAGGTCTCACAACTCTGCTTTCCTACCATACCAGGATAATACAGTAAACAAAACTCAGACATAACTAATAAGATAACTTTCAACTGTAGTATATACATAGGTGTCAACTTTTGCCGCAACTTGTAAACTTGACCCAACCCTGACTCATGTTAAGTGGATTCAGGTTGGGTATAAAGGGGTTGATTTCTTTTCAGATTTTATTGTAATGAGTTTGTAAAAAAAAAAAAATTAGCCACTTTAGTTGCAACTGAGTTACCTCTAATGTATGATTAAGATGTTGTTATAAAATTTGTTGTGAAATTATGGAACTGGGTAGAGCAGGGTCACAGTAAAAGTACTTGAAAAATAACAGCTATAAAGATGGACACAGAATTTACGTGGAAAACCCAAAAAAATACAGGGTAAAAACCACGGACAAGATAGAAGAATTTTACTATAGTGAAGCATAGGAGTTGCAAGTTTTTTATTAACATGGAGAACAACAACTTACTCTCTCTTGTAACAGAAGCAACACAAACCCTCTAATTTTTCTTGCCACTATTTCCTCTTACTTTCTCTATCACCCTTACTCTTCTTCTTAGAAAATGGTACGAAAGAAATGCCCTTCATTCCCCCTATTTATAGTAGAAAGGAATGAGGATTAATCCTTGGATTAGGTGAGGATTAGGTGAGAATATATATATATATATATATATATATATATACTCATATGTGCAGCCTATAATATTTTATCGGTGTTGATTGCTTTTGTCAGAAAATCTGCTAGGTTATTCTTTGTGTGAATTTTCTGCATATCCACTGTTTCTTCTTCCACTTTCTCCAGGACAAAATGGTATTGAACTCTGATATGTTTTGTCTTCAAATGAAACACCGGATTTCTTGCAAGATATAAAGCACTCTAGTTGTCACAATATAAAGAAATGTTTTTTCGCTTGTGCCCGAGTTCTTCCAACACCATCTTCAACCACACTGCTTTTTTACTGGCTTGCGTAGCTTCCAAATATTGTGCTTCTGTCGTTGATGTAGCCATGACTGACTGAAGTTTTGAAACCCAGCTCACAGCTCCTCCTGCTAGTGTGAACACATAACCTGTAGTGGATTTGTTTTTATCAAGATCATCTACATAATCAGCATCAACCTATCCATTGACAGTAAACTCAGATCCTCCATAACATAATGCAACATCTGATGTTCTCTTTACATATCTGAGAATCCTCTTGATAGTATTCCAATGCTCTCGACCAGGATTCGCCATATATCGACTTACCACTCCCACTACATGTGCAATATCTGGTCTTGTACAGATCATGGCGAACATTAGGCTTTCCACTGCTGATGCATACGGTACTCGAGAAATCTCCATCCTCTCTTCTTCACTTCTAGGACACATACTTGAGGATAACTTGAAATTAATAGGAAGTGGGTAGAAATTGGCTTACAATCTTGCATGTTGAAGTGCCGCAAGATCTTCTTTAGATAATTCTTCTAAAAAAGCCAAATCTTCCTATTATTTCTGTCTCGGTAAATTTGCATCCCTAGAATCTTGTTTGCCGGTCCCAAGTCCTTCATTTCAAATTCCCTAGCCAACTGTGCCTTCAATTACTTGATACGATCATTGTTGGGGCCTACAACCAACATGTCATCAATATACAGCAACAAGAAAACAAAATCTTCTTCTTCAAACCTCTTGACATATGCACAAGGGTCTATATTGAATCTGCTGTATCTAAGGCTTATGATGAAGGAATCAAATCTCTTGTACCAACATCTTGGTGCATGTTTTAGACCGTATAGAGATTTGTTCAATCTGCAAACCAAGTTCTCTTAACCTTTTTCTTCAAATCCTTCTGGTTGGAGCATATAAATTTCTTCTTCAAGATCTCCGTGAAGAAATGCAGTTTTGACATCTAACTGCTCAAGCTGCAAGTCAAATGTAGCACACATCGCCAGGACTACTCGAACTGTTGTGAGTCGAACCACAGGTGAAAATATTTCATTAAAATCAATTCCTTCCTTCTGAGCATATCCTTTCACCACCAATCTATCACGATAATGATCTACTTGATCTTCACTATTGCACTTGATCTTGTAGACCCATTTGTTGCCAATGGACTTTCGCTCTTGTGGTAGTGATACCAGTTCCCATGTCCTATTTTTATAAAGAGCTTCAATTTCTTCTTGCATTACTGCCATCCACTGAGATACATCTGAATTGTTCAGTGCTTCTTGAAGAGTTGATGGCTCTCTATCCTCAGTTAGAAAACATCCATGCTGATTACAACCTTGTGGGTAATGGGATCCCATAGGCGGTACCCCTTAACTCCATCAGCATAACCCAAGAATATACATTTTCTGGATTTTGGATCCAACTTTGTAGTTTCTTGTGTATTATACATTACATAGACAGAACTTCCAAATATATGAAAGATAGAATAATCAATAGGCTTACCAGCTGATAAGTGCTTGCGTTATAGTACCGTGAAGCGCTATTATCTTACAATGAGCATATCTTTTATCAGATTTTATCACTAAATTGTGTGCATTTGTGTGCTTTTGTGCATTGTAGGTTTGTGGGGTTATTTTGAAGGAAAAGAACGAAGTTAGGTCGTGTTTGCCATTGTTGGAGAGTTTTCGGAACAAGCAAGGAACAAGGCACGAGCTTAGACTTGTGAGTGTGTGCCAACTTCCTTTGGAGGGGCACAAGGGTAGTCACATTCACTATAAGTCTAACTCATGTAACTTAGGAGAACTTCACCAAAGAAGGAGATTTGAAGCAATCGGCACGATCTACCATTGATTGTGTGCCCAATTCAATGGCCTCGATGAAGAACAACGAATTTGGGAGCATTTCGGCGAGTACTGCAGCAAAAATACTGTAGCAAGCTACTGTTCACTTTCAGTCGAAATTCAGAAAACCAGAGAGTTCACACGGGCGTGTGGAAATTCCACATGGCCGTGTGAAATCCCGATAAGTTCAATTTTAAAGCCGCGACTCAACGTTATAAAAGCCCGATTTGGAGACTTTTGACACATCTTTTGACCTATCTTTCACCCCCCCCCCCCCATTCCTTCTATCTCTTGCCTATCTTTTGGGGGGCTTTCTGCTAGGGTTTGGAGAGGTTCTTGGAGGTCTTTGGAGGTGATTATACGGCATCGCATTGACATCCATTGGAAGAAAGCTATTGAGGGAGCTTTCGTCGGCATCGATTCGGCGAGGTGTGCCCTAGGCTTGACAAGGGATTCGTTGGAGAAGACATGCGGCTCAACAAGACCATCGATACGATTTACAAGGGGGTTTTCTTTATGGTTTTATGCATATGTTCTTAAACTCGTTATTGATTTTGTATTGCACCATGGAGAGCTAAACCCCTAGTGGGTATTCAGACTTGTGAACCCTAGGATGCTTGTGTTTCTATAACTTTTATTATGCTTTATTAATTTGATGTTTTCTTATTAAGTTCCAATCTTGCATGCCGATTGTATGAGATTTTCCCTTAGCCGTGACACTAGGGTTGAGAATCTATTAGGTTATCCTTTGAGGGTGTGACAACCTCTATAGGATTAGACTACACAAGGTTGGAGAGAGTTGAGAGGGTGAGTCGAGAGGTAGCGGAACGTCCCCTTCCCCTCCGATGTGAGTTTCCCTACCTCCGTACCCCAAGAGTTAATCGCGATCGAAGTAGAGTGAAGTACTAGGAAATGAAGTCCCTTGCGAAGGGTTGAGTAAATCCTAGGACTGGGGCTTAACTTAGATTAGGGTTCTTCCACCTCGACCAAGGGTTAGAACTATAATTAGGGATAGGGTCTTTCACTTGGAATCCCTAAAACTCCAAGCAATTTCACACGGTGCTAGGCATTAGTATGAGGTACTCCCCTGGGGCTTAGGTGACAGGTCATCGAGAGTCAAGGGTCGTAGAGAAGTCTAGAGCCAGGTTTAGTGTGGGATTAGTTACGGTTGACCTTAGGTTTGGGACCGTGTGCTTAAGGATTTCCACGACTCATTAGACATCAATTAGAGGGTATAATACTAGTCTTGCACTAGAAGCATTAGTCCTAGGGGGAGCTTTGTCCGGGTACCCCATCTTTATATCGATTACCTCTCCTACCTTTATTGCCCTTCTTGGTCTCTTTTACTTTCTTATATGTATATATATATATACATACATATATATATATATATATACATATTGATTTCTTTTACCATTGATTCCATTTATAGCTAAAATAGTGATAACGCTTGTTTCTGAACACTATTCCCTGTGGATACGACTACCCACTCACTAGGGTATTTTATTACTTCGACAACCCGTGCACTTGCGGGGTACACACGCAAGGGGTGTGTCACCAGCCCACATCTCCATCGGTGTCTTCAACTCGATTGCAGTTAATGGAGCCCGATTCACTACATAACAGGCGATGCTGACTGCTTCTGCCCAAAACTTCTTGTCTAGGCCTGCAGCTCCCATCATAGTTCTTATTCTTTCCAATAGAGTCCTATTCATCCGCTCTACCACTCTATTTTGTTAAGGAGTGTATGCTGTAGTAAATTGCCTATTGATACCTTCTTGCTTACAGAATTCATCAAATTCTTTGCCAGTATATTCTCCTCTATTATCAGTTCTCAAGCACTTGATCTTCTTGCCAGATTCAAGTTCCACTCGCGCTTTGTAAAATTTGAAGACTAGAAACACATTTGCCTTTCTTTTGATAGGATACACCCAACATCTCCTACAATAGTCATTTATGAATGATACAAAGTAATTTGCTCCTCTTAGGGATGTGATTGGTGCTTGCCACATATCAGAGTGAATCAATTCTAGAATTGCTTTGCTTCTAGAATTTGATGTGTTAAACTTTAGTCGATGCTGCTTGCTCACTATGCAATACTCACAAAAGGGTAGTGTTATCTTTGTGAGACCTTGAAGTAGGTATCTTTCGCAAAAGAATCTTCATTCCTTGCTCCGACATGTGTCCAAGTTTCCTATGCCATGTCATTGTGCATCTTTTACTTGGACTACTTGTGGCAACTGAAGCTTCTCCTTCTTGCAAAGTTTCTCCCTTTAGCATGTATAAATTTGCAGCTATTTTATCTCCCTTCATACATACAAGCGCTCCTTGAATTATCATCATCACCTTATTCTGGACTTCGATTTTGTAACCAAGATCATCAAGTTGTCCAATAAACAACAAGTTCTAAGTTAGTCCCTCCATATGTCGGACTTCTTGAATAGTCCGATTTGTTCCATCATACATCTTTAGTTTGATAGTGCCAATACCAAGGATCTATAGAGCTTGATCGTTGCAGCTGTATACAGAACCTCCAGAGATAGGTTCGTAGTGATATAATCATTCTTTTCTAGGAGTCATATGAAAGGTTGCCGCTAAGTTTAGAAGCCAAACATCAGCAAACCTTTTCCGTGTGTTTGTTGCTACTTCACATACCATGGCATTTCCATCTTCTAAAGCATTTGCAACATTTCCTTGAGGATTAGAGTCCTTTTAATTTAGACTCCAACAATCTTTCTTCAAGTGACCTTTCTTGCCACAGTGTTAGCACTTGAAAGTCTTCTTACTCCTTAATTTTGATCTACCATAATGGTAGCTCCCACTGGGGCCACGTTCTATTGGCCTTTCTCTCGTCACCATCAAGGCCTTTGCTTGTTGCGAATTTGCCAACCTGTCTTCCTTGTTCTTGCGCCGACTCTCTTCCTCCAGAATAGCAGCTGCAATGTGGTCGAAAACTAGAATGTCCTTGGGGACATTATTTGTTAAGTTGATGACGAGTTGATCATAAGAATCTGGTAGACTTTAGAGTAGAATTTCCGCACGTTCACTTGACTCTATTGTATGTCTCAATGATGCAAGTTGGGAAAATAGAGTGTTCAGTGTATTCATGTGCTTTGTCACGAAGTTGATTCCACCATACGCAAGGTTTAGAGTCTTCTCTTAAGGAAAATCTTGTTGTGGAGTGACTTGGTCTCATACAGCTTTGTGAGGTGATCCCAAATCTCTTTCGTCGTCCTCTTCTCTACTATACTTGATAGAACTCCATCAGTAAGTGCAAAATGAAGATTTGCAATGGCCTACCGTCGATTTCATTCCACTTGTCATCTTTAACTTCAGTTGGCCTATCAGTAATAGCCACTAAGCAATTATCCTTCCTCATGATAGCCATCATCTTTAGCTTCCACAACAAGAAATTACTCCCATTGAATTTTTCAAAATCATACTTTGCTGTCATTGCTTCTGTCACAAACTGCTTCAAGGACAGTAATCAGTTCCTACAAAGGATGAATAATAATCTAACTTATTTTCTTATGTGGAGGATCCACTATTAGCGGCAACCACAGAGCATACGATAAGTACACCCTAAGTCTGTCTCTGATACCACTTGTTGTGAAATTATGGAACTGGGTAGAGCAGGGCCACAGCAAAAGTACTTGAAAAATAACAGCTATAAAGATGGACACAGAATTTACGTGGAAAACCCCAAAATAAATCAGGGTAAAAACCACGGACAAGGTAGAAGAATTTTACTATAGTGAAGCATAGAAGTTACATGCTTTCTATTAACAAAGAGAACAACAATTTGCTCTTTCTTGTAACAGAAGCAACACAAACCCTCTAATTTTTCTTGCCACTATTTCCTCCCACTTTCTCTCTCACCCTCGCTCTTCTTCTCAGAAAATAGGTACGAAAGAAATGCCCTTCATTCCCCCTATTTATAGTAGAAAGAAATAAGGATTAGGTGAGGATTAGGGAGAGTGTGAGGATTAGGTGAAAATATATATGGATTAGGTGAGGATTAGGTGAAAAAATATATATATATATACTCCCATGTGCAGCCCATAATATTTACAGATGCAACTAAGATGTATGTGTGGTTTCTCCACATTAAAAAAAAAAAAAATTTGGAAGAAAAATTCTAAAAGAAAATAGCTTAATTTTAGGAGAAATTATGATTACTTTGATTTTTCATTTTTTCCAATTTTTTTAAAGAATCTTTTAAAACTTATGAGCGCTATTCTCTCTAGCTTGGGTAAAATTTTCAGGAGGTCACCAAACTTTACTTCGTTTTCATTTCAGTCACCGAACTACAAAACACATAAAAACGATCACCCAACTTTGTTTATTTTTCACCGGGCAGTCACCCTGCTAATTCCGGCCTCCATAAGCTGACGTGGCTGCCGGAACGTCCCAGTCAGCAGGCTTGTGCTGACTCAAAAACCCGATGTTGCATGTCTACATCTCTTTTGCAATCCCCGTAAGCAGAAGCCACCTGATTAGGACGTTTTGTGAGTCAGCACAGCCCTGCTGACTAGGACGTTCCGGTCGCCACGTCAGCTTATGGAGCCCGGAATTAGCAGGGTGACTGCCCGGTGAAAAATAAACATAGTTGGGTGATCGTTTTTATGCGTTTTGTAGTTCGGTGACCGAAATGAAAACGAAGTAAAGTTTAGTGACCTCCCGAAAATTTTACCCCTCTAGCTTAGTTCAACTTTTTATTTTAAATAAAAGTATGAACAAACCACAAGAATATTTGAACTCTAGGAATAAGACTTTCAGCAATTTATTTATTTATTTTTTTTACTTCTTTGTCCATTTTTTGTGAACGAATGAAAATTATTTGTTTGTGGGGAAAATTTTGGAAAAAATCATTTGATTTAGGAGATATTAATGAAGAAAATTATTTGATATCTTTTTTTTTTTTTTTTTAAATATGATTATGTAGAAACTCAAGTAAAATTCAATCTTATTTTAAAATGATTTCTAAAATAAAATGCATGTAAGAATAAAACCCCTTTTCGTTGGGGTTTATATTAAAATTTCACTCATTTTGTTTTTCATCAAATGCTTGGCGTTGTTACACTTTTTTCGTGCTAGAACGAGCCTTAATAATAAAATATCCATTAATTATTTGTGAGATGCTTGGTTGTATGTTGAGAGAAATCAAGTTGTGTTTATATATATAATATGGAGTGTCGCATTCACATGTCAAAATTTAATCCAAGCTAAATCGAAGGATGCATTTAGAACTATAGGCTTATTATTATATATAACGTATCAGTGTCAAAGCATGGTTCAATATATACATGTCCATGGATGTATTCCTGCCAAAATAATGATAAAGACTAATTATTATGAGTTAGGATGGCGTTATTAATATAGGTATATATAATGGAGTGTTAAATTCACATGTAAAGCATAGTCCAAAAACTATGGCCAAGGATGCATTTAAAATTGTAGGCTTATTATTATATATAATGTATTGTACAATTTATAAATGTATAAGATGCATTTATAGCAAAGTTAATATGGGTTAGGGTGACTTTATTAATATAGGTTGCAAAAATCAACAGCTATTTACCAAAAGATGACTATTTTTTAATCATTTAACACAAATGTACAAACGTGATTAAACAGTGATGCTAATAACAACATTAAGCCAGGTATGTATATATTCTTAGTTAGTTTGGAATTTTGCATTTTATAAAAACTGATGTTATATATATATAAGTTTAAACATGGATATGTTTTCGTTATTTGTTTTGACTTTATTAATATAGGTTACAAAAGTCAATAGGCATGACTATTTTGAATTATTTAACACAAATGTACACGTGATTATATGTAAAAAATTAATGATGCATATATTCTTAGTTAGTTTAAAATTTTCCATTTATAAAAGCTGATGTTATATTTGGATTTTTTTTTAATATTCTTATTATTTTTTTAAAACCAAATAGTTTAAACATTGACATATTTTCTTTATTTTTTTTTATATTATGCTTACAAAATCAACTGTTTATATATTTACATATAACAGCAGCATAAGCGTGGGCCGTCCTGCTAGTATATATATAGGCAAAACATTTTCTATGAACGTTTGTATATAAAGAAAAAAAAAATGGAAAAGAGAGACAGACAAGGAATTAACAATATTTGATTGAAACAAGAATATGAACAGTGCTCATTGAATTATATCAGCCTAATAGAAGATCTAGTTGTTTATATAGTTTTTGATGGGTACAAATCAGTTTGAACGGACAAGATCACACAGATATTTAATCATACAAGATACTGTTTCTAAAAGCAATGTTTTAAAACCCAACCCGGAGTAGAACCGGGACCTGGTCATAAATATAATATATATTTTTATAAATTTAATTATATATAAATATAAAAAATAGTATATTATAAATTACTAAAAAATTTAAATAACAACAATACAAAAGTTGAAGAGATAAATAGTTTTTCTTATAATTTATAAATATTAATTTAATACCCTAAATACACATTCAAACAAAATACAACATAATAATAAATAAAAAAATAACACAATACAAGCTTTTAAGTTTCACAATACAATCTAATAAATAAAACTTAGGAACCAAGCATTGAGTTTTGATTTTGAAGCAAATTTTATACATAACCTCCCTGGACTTGCATATTTATTATTTAAAGTTTTAAATTTAAACATATAATAATATAATTGGGTTGATCCAATTTGACCGAGCGGAGTCGATTGGTTTACTAAGTACTTAACTGAGTCAACATGGGTCAACACTGTACCCAGGGTTTTTATATAACCTGCCTTGATTTCTTGGCCGGATCCAATTCAATCGGGTTGAACTGGCCAGGTCAACTCGGGTTTTAAAACATGGCTAAAAGGTACTTGTTCATCATACTTGCATTTAGGGCTGGTAACGGGGCGGGGACTGGGAGAGGAATCCCCGTCCCCATCCCTGCCAAATGGGGGATTTATCTCCCCGTCCCTGTCCCCGCCAGGATTTGTCCCAGCGGGGATCCCCTTATACCTATAAGTTTTGATTGTTTTTTAAAAAAAAATTAATACTAATACACATTAACACACATGAAAAACATAAAAATAATTCAAAACAAAACTCAACAAACCAACATATAAAAATTTACAAAAACAAAATACTCCAAATGTTTATCAAGTTATATACAATGGCAAAACGGTAAATAATTAAAATTAAAATTTTATATTTTTAATTTTCAATCCGGGACGGGGATCCCCGCCCCTGCCCTGTTTACTAAATGGAGACAGGTTGGCCCCCGTCCCCGTCCCCGCCCCCGCCGGAGAAAAGAACCGAGGAATCTCCATCCCCATCCCCGTCTGGTCGGGTTCCCACGGGGATCGGTGATTCCCCGACCCGTTACCAGCTACTTGCATTGTTCTTAACTATCACTGTTCATCCAATGAATGCAACTATCCAATGTCAAATGAACGGTGATTACCGAAGATTTGATTACCTGTGAATGTGCGTAGAGAAACGGTCCTCATATGTATATGCTTAATTTATATTGTAAAATGGGCTAGGTCAAGCCCAACTGCCTAACAAACGGGTCAGGTTTCTTGAGCAATTTATTAAATGGGTCGGATCAGATTTATTCAAATTGTGGCCCAATGCAAACCCGACCAACCAACCCATTGAACATCCCTTGTAGTGCTGCAATTCCTAATTCTGAAACCCCTGCCAAGATGTAGTAGTAAATTAGGCCTTCTACAAACAGATCAAGGCAAGAGGCAAGTATTTCACAGGTCAGGAGAATAGTACAGTGCAAAAACAAGAATGCTATGATTTCGATCAAATGTACAATTTCAGTATGACACGACGCAGAGGTTTTGATGGATGGCCAGTATCACAAGATTGTTAGGCCAATGTTCCAAACAGTGATGAAAGAACAGGTGCAAACGACTTCCATAGACAAAATCTCGTTGGTCGATGCTCTCAAGATTAATCTCTTTGGTCGGCGGTGAACCTATGCTGTTTACAAGTGCATATGGTTATCGACTTCAAAACCATTGGGATCGGACGGGCTTGCACCTGGTCTGCAAAATAGCAAAGAGGTTTTCACAATAACTTCGATAAAAGGATTGAATATTGAAGTCTGGCAATATAAATGTTTTTCAGTTAGTTTGTATTATGGACAGCATGATCTAAATGAAAATTAGTAAGTACCAGTGAGATTTGACAAACAAAGGTGGTGATTCAAGTGTGCAGAAGAAAATGCAGAAATGGGTGGCGATCATACTATTCATAAAATTCAATTTAACAAATAAGAAATCAATTACTAAATTTTACAATCCAAGGAGGTTTCCCACAGATATAAAAATCAGAATTTTGTGAAACAAGAAATTAACAGGTTGAGGGTCAGAACATATTAGTTAGTCTAATAAACCCCTTCAGCAAAAGTTGGTCTATTTCACTCATGATGTTGCAAACAAACCAATTAATCAGGTACAACATGTTAATGCCAACAAAACCCATTATCTAAGCCCAATTCAACATGTTAAACTGAAAGGTTGAGAGGCCAAGTATATCAATATTTATTGAATTCACTGATGTGGAATTATTAGTTACCCGAATAGCTTACACTACATAATGGGCAATAGGGTACCTTTTGTTTATTGTACAGTAATGGAACCTTGCACTTCCGGCTTTGATATCCTCAATGTACTGAAAACACAGAAGACAGGATCATTTATTTTTTTTTCTGTACAGAGATTTGTTAAGGTAGATCAAGAAAATTTATCTTCGACAATAACTTTTTCAGCTGATTGGTTGAGAAAAAAATTTAAAGAACAAACAAAAACACAGATTTCCCAAGGAAAAGAAGAGAATCTGGATTCAAAGATACCCACCATTTTTAAAGTAACTGTAATTGATGAAAATGCTATAGAACCAAATGGTATATCCTCTGGAGCAAAAAGTGCGCATTCAAGTGACTCTGGACCCGGCGAGAAATGGGGGGTTTTCAATTTGGCTCGAAAAATGATGTAACTCTGTACTGCATATGATGGTACATATGAAAAGATATATCACACAAAATCAAGCAAAAGAAAGTTCTAAAAAAGAAAATGTATCATACTAAGAAGATATAAAGATCTAGATTCAAAAGAAATAATCCTCCTCACTTGGCCAATAAGTGGAATATCTAGCTGAGCAAATGGAGAAATCACATCCACGACAGCGCATGCTTCTTCTAAGGTTTCTCTCATTGCCCCTTCCATAGCTGACTCTCCGATTTCCAAGAATCCAGCAGGAAGAGTCCTGTGACAGTTCCACAATAGGTGGCTTTGTAGCCATATCATTTAAGGAGATTCGTAGCATTCATATCATCTTAACAACTGTCCAAGGTTTCGAAGTATGATGTAAAAAATAAATAAATAACCCAAAAAAAAAAAAAATCAAACACAGGCTTCACAGGAATGGCAATAAACTTGGTGACAATTATCAACCAGTGAATCTTTTACCAGAGAAATCTTGAGTAGAGAGATAAAACAACTCAATAAGCAAAGTAGAAGGTTCAAAGATCCACCAAATGCTAAAGGAAGTTCAGGCCAACTTGAGAACCAAGGAAGGATACCCTAAATAATGCGGTCTTAAACATAGTCAATGCACATGAAAAAGAAAAAGATTTTATGGCAAAGGGTTGCCACTTCTTAGAGTGAGTAATGATTATACGTTAGATAAATTGCAACTTAGGTTATGATATATGTGCACAAGAAACAAAACGAACATTTATTTGCATCCTGCATTCCATTATGCTTTATTTCACAAACAGCATTAATTCAAATCAGTGTTGTTAAGGCGCGCGCCTAGGCCCCAAGGCGCAGCGCTAAACCTCCTTAGCGCCTCCAAGGGTCTAAGGCAAGGCGCTTTTAATCAGGCGAGGGCTTTTTGGGCTTTTTTGCAACTTTTTTTGAAGCCCAAGGCGCAAAAAAGGCGCGCCTTATTGAAAAAACTGTTGGTCTTCTATTGTTTAAAAGAGCCACAATTTACTAGGCATTGGTATTTGAAAAGTCTCTAAGTCTATTAAAAAAATAGAATATAATAACTAAGCAATAAATATATTAAAATTAGAAGTCTAGTACTCTTCTTGGTTTGAAGAGGGAGAGCAACTAAGCAACAGCCACTACACTTCAAATTAGAAGATGAAAACATGAATTTAGAGTTTGACATTAATGATAATGATTATTAGTTGCTTATGTCTTATGATTTTAGGAATAGAATTTTGACTTTAAGATAAGACAAGTTTGTTAATATTAGAGTTTAAGCCTTTAAACTTTCTATTTGTCTATCATATTGCATATATATATATTCTTTATGTGTGTGCGCCTTACTTCAATCAGGCGCGCGCTTTTTTTGCGCCTTGCGCCTCGGGCAATATAAGGGTCCTAGCGCCTCAGGTGCGCCTTGCACTCTTAACAACATTGATTCAAATAATTAATGTTGTGAAGGAAAGATCCTACAGAAAGCAAATTTCTCAACCACTAGATTAGTATGACAAACCTGTATAAAGGCATCGCAAGTATTTACAATGAAACAACTAAACAAGAAACCAATGTCTTACTTTTCAGGCAATGCAAAAAAATAAATTAATTAATTAAAAAATGCAAAAGTCAATGTTTTATAAACCAAACATTCATTTGGATTCCAGATGTAATAATAGAAAAGAACAAAGGTCAAAATATGTACCATAGACCATAAGATGGCTCAATATTCCGTTTACAAAGCAAAACCTTGTTGTCATGCTCTACTAGGCAACCAACAACCTGAAAATATTCAAACAATGCATTAACCATTAAGGGAGCATATTTCAAATAATCAGGATAAATAAGAAACCAGAGGCATAGGTACATGTAATGGATAAAATGAACTTGTCAGACAACAACATTGGAATTGACTTATAAACAAGATTACTAGAAACACTTTTTCACAAATTCTAACTACTTCTCATAGAATAAAATAATATAAGCTTGAGACAAAATATTAAACTATGTGATAGAATATCAAAAGAAACATTTTTTTGAAAATCAAGACCTGAAGGAATCCCTCATGATTTGAAATTAATATGGGTATTGAAAAAGTACGAATTCAAATGTGACATTGGATGTACATGCCATGCCACATAGCTAGATCCCATCAATTTGGGTTTGTTAAATGAGGCATTTTCATATACAAACCTGTAAAATTCATTTAAATGAATGTTCCTTGAACACTGCAATTATGCATAGAACCCTAACCCTTAAATCGTAATAATTCTTTGCAGTTTAGATTTCTAGGGTAGACAGAAAGACACCCAACTCTACTATTAAGAATCGCTACTCTTTGTTTATTCTTTAAATCATTTAGATTTGAACCCTGTTTAAACAATACATATGAACTTAACCCACAAGTCAAGCTTTCATCTTCATCACTTCCCTCTTCACTCCTTACTCAAATTTGAGAAATAGATTAGTTAAAATGACTTCATCTGTTCTCCTGTGATCCTCCTATGGTTCCATTCTCAAATTTTCCCATTCTCCCAAACCTCTAATGTCCAAAACCCAAGTCACAAACATTCCAACTCTGATCTCTCTCACTTGCCTCTGAAATTGTAGAAACTCGTGTTTTCAAGCCTCCCCTTAGCCCTAGGACAGAAGAAGTCCAACTAAGAGAAGGAGAAGAGAAGAAAGGAGTTGTATTAGGACATTATAAGATTAATCCACAAACCCGATATCATAATCTCACAATTTTATAAGCATTCCTTAAAAGTCTCTAGGCAGAACATTCGATAGGGGTTGCGTAAGCACAAACTACTGTTTTATAGGAGACAACACACAATCAATCAATCAATCATTGAGTATACACGCAAATACCCGTTTTTGCAGAGGCTTAAACAATTTTTTAAGAAAAAACACCTTAAATTAATAAGGAGATCGAGATTTGAAATAGTGAAATACACCTAATTCAAGTGAAGATATCAGTCAAATGTTTATATCCCTTTTAACTTGAGGGCTAATCTCTATTGCCCGACAGAAGGAGTTTTTGTGGAAGGAAGAAGAAAAGTTTGAAATATCTATAATTACAATCATTACACGTACTAATATGTAAGTTGCATTTGCCCATTTTCTCTACTGAACTCAAGCTCCAACTTTTTCTATTGCATGAGCAAAATTTTTACATTGTTGTCACTTGACATTATTCATTGATTGCATCATTGTGTGCTTCTATAATTCAATTTATTTTATAATTTTCTGCTTTTTTTAAACATGAACAGTTTCAATACCAATGCTATTATTAATAAAAAAATGGTTCGTGAACACCCCTCTCTGCTGTCAGACTATTTAATTGTGAATAAATAAAATGGTAAAGAAATATGGTTCAAGTCTTGATATTAGATACTCTCAAGGTTCTAGGTATGTATTCCACTATATTAGCGAATGGCAAACTAGACTACCTAATTGTGTGATTTGTGGCACAACTTTCATGAATCATTGGATGCCACCTGAACACCGAATCCAACTCACATGTTTCCAACCATTGACAATAAACTTCCAGTGTGGAAAGCACTTTCAGCTGTGATAGTGAAAGTAGCTATAAATAAGTATGCTAGGGTTTATCCTATTACACTAGAAAAAAGAATTTTATCTAAAATGCACCCAAGTATATATAACTAAAATCTATCACCCCACTGATTATGAATATCACATGCCACTCTTATTTCTCCATCAATTATGGCCCTAAATATAGGATTCCATCAAAGCATGGTAAACATTTTATAATGTGTTATTCTTGGATGTCAAGGGATGCAGATGAAGTTAGAAACACCCAACAGTGCTTACTAGACCACTTAAAATCACAGCTTGTTTTTATCCCAAAAAAAAGGAAAAAATAAAAAAGATAAATATTGGATAAAAAGATATAAGCATTGAATTAGAATACCATCTTTGGATTTTCATAGTGTATTTTCCCACATACTGAGCAAACCGCTCTCAGCTTCTCCTCTCCATCTGGTATGACCTGCTTTGTTGCTCCACCACAAGACTGACAAAAGCGAATTCTGGGCTTCCATACCTGCCAAATATTAATTAGTTCATCCATCAGAACCATACCAAAAAGTATGAATTCTCATACAAAAAATTCACACCAAGACGCAACACTCCTACACAACATACAACACACGAATTCCAGGCCCAGCGTTTTCCCAAAAGTCCACAGTATTTAACATAACTATTAGAAATTTTATGTACATATAAAAGTTACACAATTTTCTATTTAGTTATGCTCCAACTACAACACATTAAGATGAAGAAAAAGTTAATCAGGAAAATCAATAATCAAGTAATTTCAAATCGAAATACAATAAAAATCACAGGAAGTTGAACTCAAAGCATCGATTCACAGTGCATCAAAACAAGAAATCAATAGAATTAAGAAATGAGGAAAAAAAAAAGCCTAAAATGTAGATCAAATCAACCGAAATAAACAAAATCCTCACCGCGGGAGGTGCTAGGGTTACTCCATCTGCGTCCGAAGAGCTGGAGTCCAAACCACCAGACGACATCCGAAACGCCATAAAAGGGCCTCCGGATCGGGAATAGAGCGCAAGAAGGCGAGGGGACAAAGGAGATGGCCTGAGAACAGAGAAGGAGACGATCTTGGGGAGATTGGAGAGGGTGCGGAGCTTGCAATGGTGAAGCGGAGAGATGCCAAGGCCGAAGAGGAGAGGATTGAGGGATCTGAGCATGGTTTTGGTGATCAATCGAAGGGAAGGGATTTAGGGTTTGGAGAGGTTGAGGTTGAGGTTGCGTTTCGGACACATCGCGAGATCTCAAACTGGTGGCTCTCTGAGGACCGTGAATGCTACCGACGAGATGGGACCAATTTCAAACGAATAACAACGTCAATGACATAGAATTTTTTTTATTAAATAGTTTTTTTTTACTTTATTTTATTTTATTTTTGAGAATATTATTGTACAATAAATACCTCACTAATTTCAAACTGGCCAAAAAGAAACTCGGGTTAAGAGGGTTCATTTCACTGGTGGCCACAAAACTTCCATAAGTATATCGCTATGGCTACAAAAGTTTTTTTTATCACTCTATGGCCATTTATGTTTACTCCGGTCGCATGGGTGGCCACAAACGCTTGTTTCGGGGCTACTTCTGGCGAAGTTGATGATGTGGCTGCCAGCGTGTCTTATTAAATTCATGACTTATCCCACGTGACAGTCCATCTCAGCAGGAGCTTGGCTCGGCGCCATGTCAGCTCTACGGCGACATCCGACGTGGCACTCCAAAGGATAAAGTGCCCAGTTTAGGGCAGTGCACAGGATCAAATGTCCAAATTAGGGCACCTGCTTGTCCGAGCCCCCCTCCCCCCCCCCCCCCCCTCCCCCAAAAAAAATTTTCTCTCCACCAGTCTTGGATCACGCAATGAGCTTGCCTTTCCACAAGGCCATTTCATCCCTTCCATCGATCTCAGCCAGATTGTCACTGTTCAAACTCGTCTCCCTTCCATCGAGCTCAGCCACATTAGTCCTCTGAAAATCCTACCAAACCCCTCGGTAAGCTTCTATTTTGGGTTTGTTTTAGTTTTTTTTTGCATGTAGCTCAATTGAATAACATTGTGACAGTGTATGCTGGTTTTGTTTGAGTGTGTGTTTGATTTTTTTGCATGTAGCTCAATTATAAAGCTTTGAAGAATCAGAACAGGATATAGAAAGATGAAGCTTTGATCCTAAAGGTTATGTGCCTAATTTACTTGTATTTGGACTGAAATAAATTACAAGTAAAGCTAGTGTTTTTATCTGATTTTGTTTTTATTTTCAGTTGTTGGATTTTGGAAGAAGATAGGTGCCAACTCTTCAGAGAAGTAATCCGTTGGTTAGTTTCTCAATGAATTTAATTAATTGTTGGTAGATTTGATAATTTGTTAGATTTCATAATTCTGTTTTTTCAATGGTTTTGTTCTATTAAATCCTATAATCTGTCTATGTTGATTTTGGCAAATTCTTATTTTTCATTTTATTAGTATTGTATGATGTGATCCTACAAAGTTTTAAAAAAAATTATAGAATTACTGTTTGGATTGAACAAATCTCCTTTCTTTTATGTAGATAGGTTTGAAGTAACTATAATGCTTGTTTCATTAAACATATATGTTGTTAATGTGTTGATTTGTAGATTTTAATAATCTAAATCCTGATTTGCTATTTTATCCACAAGTAATAGCAAGCAACAAGTCTGATATGGAAGATGATTTAAGTACTGGCTTGGTTGATGAAAATGCATCTGGAGAAGAGGACTTCACAGATCCTGACTATGATATCCCAGATGATGATGATGATTATGAGCAGGTTATGGGCGAAGGAATACATTGGGGCAGTGACATCTATTCTTTTTCAGAACCCAGAAAAGAAAAACATGATGGTAGTGGTGAACCTGATATTGGTGATGAAGAAAGTGACTCAGAAAGTTGCAGTGAAGAAGACTTGTTAACAGAGCATGAAGCAAATGATGATGGTGAAAGAAGTGAAAGAAGATTTTTGGAGTTTAATGAAGAAAAGGATATCTACAGCCCAAGATTAAGAGTTGGGATGGTGTTTAGGTACTTTGACCAACTGAAGAAAGCTTATAGAAATTGGGGAATCAAGCATAGATTTCAGGTTTGGTTCCCATAAAATGACACGAAGAGGGTCATTTGTGCATGTCATAACAAGCAATGCTCCTTCAGGATATATGCAGCTCACATGAACAAAGGTAATCCATATGTGCAGATTAAAAGTGCCAACCTTGATCACAACTGTGGGAAAGTCTTCAACAATTTCCATGTAACTTCCAAGTGGCTAGCCAGTAAATACCTTGACAAATACAAGGCTGATCCGAATTGGAGTTGCAATGGTTTAATTAAACAAGTCAAGGATGACCATGGCCTCACAATTTCTGCTATGAAAGCTTGGAGAACCAAAAACTTGGCAATAAAGTGGGTCAATGGAGATGCATCTGAGCAATATGCAAAACTGTGCAGCTATGCAGCTGAACTTAAACAAAGTAATCCAGGGAGCACAGTGATTTTGTGGAGAGATGAACAACATTTTAAAGGATTTTATGTCTGTTTGAAGCCATTAAAGGATGCTTTGGGTCATGTTGTAGGCTATTTATAGGACTGGATGGCTGTTTCCTGAAGGGTCTCTATGATGGGCAATTACTATCAGTAGTAGGAATTGACCCGAATGACTGTATATTTCCCATTGCATATGCTGTAGTTTTGGTGGAGAATACAGAAACATGGACCTGGTTTATAGAGATATTGAGGGAAGATTTAGAGATTTGGAACAACAGATATGTCACAATAATGAGTGATCACCAAAAGGTTAGTTTTTTGTACTTAAGCTATAGTATAGTTCTGCTAACTGTCATTTAATTTTTCCATTGTCACTGCAGGGCTTGAAAAGGGCTGTTCAAGAGATATTCCCTAATGTTGAACACAGAAACTGTGTCAGGCATATCACCAAAGATCACTTATGGAATGCTGCAAGGGCTTCATATGTTCAAAGGTTTAATTACTGGCTTGGAGAAATAGAAAAAGAGAACCCAGATGCAAGAAGATGGCTTGATCACGAGGATAGACCTTATGCAAGTTGAACCAGGGCAATGTTTGGAACTTCATGCAAGTTTTGACATCCTGTTAAACAATATTTGTGAGTGCTTCAACAAGTATATACTTGATACAAGGGATAAGGGAATTATCACAATGCTTGAGATGATCAAGGTAAAATTGATGAGGAGGATGAAGAAGAAAAAGGACCAAATGCTGAAGTACAAGGGAATTTTATGCCCAAAGATCCAAAAAAAACTTGACCAAATGAAGGGAGAAGCTCAGTGCTACACACTAGATTTTTCCGGTGGACCCAAGGTTCAGATCATAAGGATTGGAGGCTCCTTTGTTGTTGATATGATTGAGCATACTTGCACATGCAAGAGATGGGAATTAACAGGCTTGCCATGCTGACACACCCCTTGCGTGTGTACCCCGCAAGTGCACGGGTTGTCAAAGTAATAAAATACCCTGGTGAGTGGGTAGTCGTATCCACAGGGAATAGTATTCAAAAACAAGCGTTATCACTATTTTAGCTATAAATGGAATCGATGGTAAGAGAAATCAATATGTGTGTGTGTGTGTGTGTGTGTGTATAAGAAAGTAAAAGAGTGTAAAAAGGGCAATAAAGGTAGGAGAGGTAATCGATATAAAGATGGGGTACCCGGACAAAGCTTCCCCTAGGACTAATGCTTCTAGTGCAAGACTAGTATTATACCCTCTAATTGATGTCTAATGAGTCGTAGAAATCCTTAAGCACACGGTCCCAAACCTAAGGTCAACCGTAACTAATCCCACACTATACTCGGCTCTAGACTTCTCTACGACCCTTAACTCTCGATGACCTGTCACCTAAGTCCCAGGGGAGTACATCATACTAATGCCTAGCACCATGTGAAATTGCTTGGAGTTCTAGGGATTCCAAGTAAAAGACCATATCCCTAATTATAGTTCTAACCCTTTGGTCCAGGTGGAAGAAGCCTAATCTAAGTTAAGCCCCAGTCCTACGATTCACTCAACCCTTCGCAAGGGAGTTCATCTCCTAGTAATTCACTCTACTTCGATCGAGATTAACTCTTGGGATACCGAGGTAGGAAAATTCACACCGGAGGGGAAAGGGGACGTTCCGCTACCTCTCGACTCACCCTCTCAACCCTCTCCAACCTTGTGTAGTCTAATCCAATAGAGGTTGTCACACCCTCAAAAGATAACCTAATAGATTCTCAACCCTAGTGTCACGGCTAAGGAAAAATCTCATACAATCGGCATGCAAGATTGGAACTCAATAAGAAAACATCAAATTAATAAAGCATAATAAAAGTTATAGAAACACAAACATCCTAGGGTTTACAAGTCCGAATACCCACTAGGGTTTAACTCTCCATGGAGCAATACAAAGTCAATAAAGAGTTTAAGAACATATGTATGAAAACCATAAAGAAAACCCCCTTGTAGATCGTATTGATGGTCTTGTGGAGCCGCACATCTTCTCCAACGAATCCCTTATCAAGCCTAGGGCACACCTCGCCGAATCAATGCCGACGAAAGCTCCCCCAATAGCTTTCTTCCAATGGATGTCGATGGCGATGCCATATAATCGTCTCCAAAGACCTCCAAGAACCTCTTCAAACCCTATCCGAAAGCCCCCCAAAAGATAGGCAAGAGATAGAAGGGAGGGTCCCCAAATAGATCTGAAAACGGGCTATTTATAGGCTGAAATCGAGCTTACACATGCCCTATGGATTTTCCACACGGGCCTGCAGAATTTTCACACGGCTGTGTGGAATTTCCACACGCCCGTGTGGAAATTCTGTTTGCCCGTGTGAAAATTCTGTTTTGCTAATTTTCGGCATATTGTGAACAATAACTTGCTGCAATGTTTTGCTACAGTAACTGCTACAGTGCTCCGCCGGAATGCTCCCGAATTAATCGTTGTTCATCGAGGTCATTGAATTAGGCACACAATCAACGTTAGATTATGTCGATTACTTCATTTCTCTTCATTGGCAAAGTTCTCCAATGCGACACGAGTTAGACTTTTGTGAATGTGACTGCCCTTGTGCCCCTCCAATGGAGGTTGGCACACACCCATAAATCTAGACTAGTGCCTTGTACCTTGCTTGGTCCGAGAACTCCCCAACAATGGCGAACATAACCTATTCTTGATTCTTTCTTCTCCAAATTGGCTCCACAACCCTACAATGCACAAAAGCACACAAATACACACAAATTAATGATAAAATCTGAGAAAAGTAATGCTCAATATAAGATAATAATACTTCGTATTAGTATAACACGAGCACTTATCACATGCCCTCATGCAATCAGTGCCATATATGGCAATAATCAACAACCGGAGGAGTTTGTACATTCTGCATACCTGGTGTCTACATATCTTAGGGTTTATGAGCATTACATAAACCCCACCAATAGTGAAAAACTTTGGGCAGAGGTGAATGATGGCACAAGAGTGATCCCACCTCCAATGGGGAGAAGAAAAAGGGGAAGGAAAGCAACTGCAAGGAGAAAAGAACCTGAGGAAATTGAAAAAGCTTTGAAGAAGTCAAATTCAAATTCCAACACTTCTGGCAAAGGCAAACAAAAATTGGCAAGAAAGGGTTTAAGCACAGTCAAATATAGCATTTGCCATGCAACGGGCCACAGTAAAAGGCACCATGATAAAGTAAGGGGTTTCTGTTTTATTTCAGTTCTAATGCAACAAAAATTAATTTGTTTCAATTCCAATGCTATTATAATTATTTTTGTAATGATTGCAGGGCAAAGGGGATAGGCCTTCAAATCCTGGCTTGAAAAGACAGAAATTACAACCTGTACTATTTATATATATATATATATATCTGCATTTTTGATGACTTGCAAAGATGTATTAATTATTTTATCTATGTTTTCTTTACAGAAGAGAAAGGATGCTGCATCAGAAAGTGCTTCAATTAGCAATGCTGCAACTAGGAATGAACCAACGCAATCTCCTCATGTCATTGGTACCCAACAGTCTCAGTCCATTCAACCTAGTGACATTACAAGCCAAGGACCAACTTTGAATGTGAGAATCAGTAGGTCGAGCGATGTCAATATTACTAACTTGGGGAATGCCATCAACTGCACAACTCAATCTCCACCTACAAACATTGCTTCTTCCCCAGTCAAAGCTGATCTTGATGCCAACCTTAGTCAAGTGTGAAGCTGTAGATTGCTTAGGTCTTAATATATAGTCTTGTGTTGTTGTTCTGTGTTGTTGAATGTTTTAAAATTTGGTTGTTATTCTGTGTTGTTTAATGTTTTAAAACTTGGGGAATGTCCTGTGTTGTCTTGTGTTGCTTATGTCTTACTCAAGTGAGAAGTGTATCAGTTTTCAAACTTTAATTTGGTTGTTGTTCTGTGTATCAGTTATGTATTGACAAGGTTGTTTAATTGTTCTGTGTTCTGTCTTGTTTAAGTATTGTGTATTTTCACTAATTAAATGTCAAGGTTTAAGTATTGTATATTGATATGATTGTGCATATTTTTTTCTCAGGTTTAATTGACAGGTTAGTATTATGTCTTCCAAATTTTAAAGATTCTGCAGGCTTGATCTTCAGTTAATCACACAACTGAAATTGGTACCATTGTAAAGATTTGATCTGCAAATTTGAAGATTCTGCAGACTTGATCTTCAGTTAATCACACAACTGAAATTAGTACTATTGTAAAGATTTGATCTGCAGATTTGAAGATTCTGCAATAGAGACAATCTGCAAACCAATCTCAAACAGAACAAATTCAAGGAAATGGGTAAGAAAACCATGACACTAGTTGGCACCATTGTAAAGCAATTTTAATGGATTCCTTCTTCACAATCCCGGCCTGGACACCAAGAAAAAAAAAGGTTTTTCCAATTATAAATAATTCTGAGAAATTCTTACATCAAGGTTGCCAAGAATAATTTTTAGGTGAAAATTGCACAATTGAAAATAATAATTCAATCGAAGAAACAAATGAAAAATAATAACTCAAACACTGGAGAATTTTACAATCTCGACTCCTTGACAAATAGATTTAACTTCTCACAATCTTGACTCCTTTACAAACAAACTGGGCGGAATCATGCTAGTGTCTGGCCGGAGTGATGCCTGGTTCTAGCCAGAGTGGTGTCCGATTATTGCTGGAGCGAGGTTGCCCATCTGTGAACTAGAGTTAGGGCGTCATTTCGACATTAGGGATGGCCTTATGGAGGGATTATCTACGGGAGCGAGGTTGCCCTAGTCTAGCTGAGAGAGAAAAGAGTTTGGGAGAGAAGGAGATCTACAGGGATGGGGAGGCCACGTGGAGCTGACATGGCGCCGGGCCAAGCTCCTGCTGAGATGGACTGCCACGTGGGATAAGTCATGAATTTAATAAGATAAGCTGGCAGCCACATCATCAACTTCGCCGGAAGTAGCCCCGAAACAAGCATTTGTGGCCACCCATGCGACCGAAGTAAACATAAATGGCCACAGAGTGATAAAAAAAATTTTGTGGCCATAGCGATATACTTATGAAAGTTTTGTGGGCACCAGTGAAATGAACCCCGGGTTTAGATAACGATTTGGAAGACAAATTAATCAAAATATTAAATCAAGATTTTAATTATTTTTTATTGAATACAAAGATCAAATTAATTTGGGTCTTTTTTGTTCTTTTTTTCTATATTCTTTTTTCTTCTTCTCTCTCAGCTCATACTTCTTTCTCCTCCTCACATTATTTTGTTATAACTTTTATTTCATTATCATTGCTCTCATCCATCACCATTGTCACTCTCATCTATTATTACCCTTTGTCACCCATCACCACCGCCATTATCACTCACATCTACTAGTATTGTCATTCTCATTTATCATTACTACTGACATGCTCGCTGCTACCACCATCACCTTTATCTACTACTATCATTTTCCATCACCACCTATGAAGCATGGACACGGATACTGGGACACAACACGAACACGACGACACAGCAATTTTTCAAAATTCAAGTCACAGGGTACAGTAGGACACGACAATAAAAAATTATTATATATACATATATTAATGTAAAATACATATTGTAAATACAAATAATTTTATTTTGTATCTAAATACAAACAACTTTTTTTTATAAATGTATTGCAATTTGTCATGGTATATGTGAAAGAAAGTTTTTAACATTTAAAAACACCACCTTAAAAAACTAAATAAACTATTTAAAAACACCACCACCTTCAAATAATAGCAAATAAAACTAACAAAAAATCACTCCCTTCATGTTCAATTTAAAGATAAAACATAAGAAGTACAACAAAGATAAAACATTCAAAACAAACAATTTTTTCAAGTTCAACTTATAGCAACTAATAAGATTAATTTTCCATATCTTCTTCATTACTAAAAAGTATTTTCTCCATCTCTGGTTCATCAAGTGATAAGTTAGCAACTTCAAGAACATCAACACCTCCAAATGAGTCAAAACAAATCATCACCAATGTCCCAATTTTTAGATAACCTTTCATTGTATTGAGGAGAGCTTCTTGAAAGTAGTTGAAGATTAGTGTGCATAAATACTAAATCTTTGGTCAGTTGAGGATTCATCTTGTTTCTTTTAAGTAAGTGAATAAAAGAGTAAGTGCTCCAATTTCTTTCACAACGTGATGATGAAAAAGGTTGTCCAAGAAGCTTCAAAGCTAGACCTTGAAGTAGAGGTGTAGAGGACCTAAGAACCAACCACCAAGATTTAGGCTCTAAATTCCATCTATCTTGTAATGAATCAAAAGTTCCAAAAGCATCCAAAGCTCTTGAAAAAACTAGCAAACTCTTAAAAAACTATCTTCCTCTCCTTATTAAAAGAAAAATATCTTCTTAAACATTTATTTCTTTCCTCCAATATTTCGGCATCTCTATATGGAGCGAGATAATTTGGAACCTCATTAAGACATTCATTGGAATAATAGCTATATATTGAAAATAAATTAAGATTTGTATTACTTAATCATTTAATTTATTATATGCATACAAAAATACAAAAGTCAAGAAGATTACCTTGGATGCAAAGAATGGGCCATGCAATGAAGTGATGTGCTACTCTTGGTCCATCGATTAATAAGAATAGCATATATAACCTCATAAAAGGTCGATCTTTCCTCTAGTTGTTTATGTTCATGTATGTAGATGGTTTTCTTCACTTTTTCAATCATTGTATCTCGCATCTCATACACCAAATGAAGTGTAGGTTTATCAGTATCCATAACCCGAAGCATATCATACATAGGTGTGGTAAAAGAGAGGATATAATCCACTTTGTCCCACCATGGATTATTCAAAAATTATTTCCTTCACTTCTATAGCTTTGGAAACATCATCTTTTTTATAAGAACACCATTCTTCACTAATCACCATTGTTTGAAGACCTCATTTAATAAGTTTGAATCTCTTTAACATGATAATAACTGATACAAAATGAGTTTTCGCAATAGTAAACAATTTCAAAGTCACAAAAGCATTAAATATTGCTAACCTTATTGAATGATTCATTATGAAATTTCTTATGAAAATAGCATCATCACCAACTTTGGTTATCCAACACAAAGTATCATAAGTGACCTCATTTTTTTTGGTATTTTTAGTGGCACAAATATTTTTGAGAGCAAGGTTTAGTGTATGCACTACACAAGGTGTCCAAAAAATATGAGAATATTGTATCTCTCACCAATAATCCCTCCACTTTACAAACCGGTGCATTGTCGGTTATTACTTGAACAACATTGTGAGCCCCAATTTCACCAATAGCATCTTTAATCAATGTCGCCACATAATACTTATCTTTATACTCTCTTTCACAATTAACACTTCTTAAAAAAATAGCCCCACCTTCAGAAGCAGCCATAAAATGTATTAGTGGTCTTCTTTGTGCATCAGTCCATTCATCACATACAAGACTAACACCTTTTTCCTTCCATATCCCCTTTATAGGTTGCAATAAGCTCTCTATATGTTTCCTTTCTTTTTACAATAATGTCATTCACAAAGCATTATACCCTAGAGATATATAGCCAGAAATCATATTATTTGCGGCATATGTGATTGCACTCACAAAATAAAGATTTTTTGCAAGGTGAAAAGACAATCCTCCATAATAAAACATTCGTACAATTTCAGAATCTAAATTCTCTCGAGCAGTGAGATTAAAAGCTTTTTCAAAGCCCCATTGCTTTTTTCAGACCTTAAAATCTCTCCTTCATAAGATATTGTGCCCAAATAAACTTGTGCTTGAGAGGAAGATGGTAATAGAATTGTTTTTTTTGTCTTGATTTGAATTCAGCTTCTTCTACTATGTTTTGCATTTCATTAAGATGATGTTGTGTCACTTTTGCACATACCCGAATACCATGGCCACTAAGCTTCAACAAATGGGCTTTAACTCTAGAATATGAGTCTTTAAAAGTGCTATCGCAATAATTGCCCTAAAAACTTATGGTCCCTCTTCCTCCAATTGTTTTTGGCAACTTAGTTACATATTTCCACAAAGGTTTGCTATCATCTTGATTCAGTTGATTGTCAATAGATGCATTATCTTTGGCAATATTACCACTTGAACATGAACCAATACTTGCATTTGAAAATTTGGAGTTGGAAGACATTCTAAACAAAGCACACACACATAAAAAAAAAAAAAGCCTAAGAATAATAATGCAATTAATAAAGCATAAAAATTAAAATAATGTTTATATGACTTACCTAGTTACTAAATGAATTGGCAATCCTAAACAAGATTTTGAAGAAAACTGTCACCTTCTCTCCTAAAGATTAAAAAAAAATGTTTATATAACAGAAAAATTTCAAAAATACTAATATTATATAAATAATTTTACATACCTATTTTCAAAGTTAAAATATGGTAATGTCAAACTCAAGTTATGGAACAGTGTAATATATGTATTAAAAACAATGTAATAGATCAAGAGAATCTAATAACTACAGGTTAAAGAAAATCTGATTCTAAATATGTCTTGAAGCCGAATCATGTCCCAACCCATGATCTCATTGTATGTGTGAGGCATGCATGTTATTTGGTGAAATATCATAGTTTGGTTTAGAACTATAAAACAGTTCGATACATCAAAGAAATCTAATAACTACAAGTTAAAGAAAATCTAACTCTAAATGTGTTCTAAAGTCGCATCATGTCCCAGCCTATCATCACATTGCTCGTGTGAGGCATGCATGTTCTTTGGTGAAATATCCCAGTTTTGTTCAGAGCTATTAAAAATAGAATTTTCTTTTCACTAATTTCTTCTTTGAAATAAAGATAATTCACAGATGATCTTGAATTATACTGAAGGTTTATTTTAGTATAAAATAAAACATTGGTCTATCTTTTCCAGTAATTTCTAAATTAACATATTTAAATATGTTTACTTTTAGCCTCTCAAATTTTCACTACTAAATTAAATTTAAAAAACATCATGTTAAAGTATCCGGAATTAAATAAAAAAAATATATGCCTAATCTAGAATTATAACTAATTAAAAAAAGTTTTTAATTTCATTATGTGCAAAATTACGAATGTGTGCAAAGTGTTTTAAAATTTTTGTTTCATAGCTCTCATATTCTAATTCAACTGAATTTTAAAAAATCATGGAAAAACTATACAGATTTCAAATACAAAATTTTGGGCCCCTAACTAGCAAATAATGGCCCAATACCAAAACAATTCACCATTAATTCTGAATTATAATTGAAATAAAATTATTTTTATTTTCATTTGGTGTGCATGTATATGTATTATTTTTTATTTTAGATCTCTCATATTTTAATTGAAATAAATTTTAAAAATTATGATAAAATATCTAAAAACACCAAACTAAATATGGGTTAATTAGGGCCCAAATAGCAACACAGTTAATTGATCTTGATTTATATCAAATTTAATTTTAGTCTTAAAATAAAAAGTTTTTTTTTTAATGATTTTGTGAATGTGTCAATTATTTAATATTAATTTTAAGCCTCTCATATCCCAACAGAATTAAATTTTGAAAAATTATGATAAATACTAAGATAAGCAATTAAAATAAATATTAAAACCGAAGCGGTGCTTTTCCTAGGTCCCAAATCAAAATTGTCAAATCTAACCTATTATAAAATCAATGATCTGGATTTATTCATCTATAACAATTAATGGCTTAGATTCATCAAGAAAAACTTAAAACCCTAAGCAGCCACTTGCTTTTGTCCAAACCCTAAATCAGCTGCTTCCAAAGAATCCAAACCCTAAACCTAAAAGCAAGCCACCCGCAGTAGCCTCCTCCCAAACCTCAGCGCAACCTCCGTCATCTTCAATTGATCCTTTCTCTCTAAATCTCATCACATCCCCTTTTCATCTTTTGTCCATCCACAAGTCTCATGCCGGAACCCTATCTTCCTCAGCTTTTCCAATGGAAGAGATGACGATGAAGGTAATACGAGCTTTGACAGCTGGGAGAGGTCCGGAATCATGTACTTAGGGTGTCAAATGTTTTCCAAGTTCAGCCGTGTCCGGGCCGTGCAAGAGTTCTCAATTCCAGTTAATTATATTTACCATGTTAGAGGGTGTCCAACACCGTATCCGGCTGTGTCGATGATGTATCCGTGTCCGACGCAAGAAAAACACAGGTACACAGGGGAAAATGGCGTGTACGTGCTTCCCAGATCACCACCATTGTCACTCTTACTCGTCATGACAACCACCACGTCGACCACTACCATCATCACCTTTATCCGTCTCCATCATTATCCACCATCACTATTGTCACTCTTATCTGTTATCACCATTGTCATGCCCGTCACTTCCACCACCACTCTCATCCATCGCCACCATCACGACTACCAGCACCATTGTCGCTCACATCTATCACCATCACCACCACTACTACATTCATTTGCATTCCGCCACCACCATCATCACTCTCATCCGCTATTACCATTACTGATGAGGGCACAACCATTTTCTTCTTATCTTCTTTTTAGTTTAGTAGTGGCTTCATTTTATTCTATCATTCTCTCATTATATATCATCATCATCATCATCTTTTTTTTCTTTTTTTTTTTTGTTCTTTCTCTGGACTTTTTCAGTATAGCAAAGATATGACTAAGAAAGATGAGGCCAATAACAATAACAACGATGTGACTAAGAAGGAGAAAAATGATAACAACAAAAAAGAAGAAGAAAAAACATGTATTTATATAAAAGATAAATTGAAATAGAAGAAAAAGAGATGGTGAAAAGATGAATAGGTTTATGGTTCAATATTTAATGCATTTGATTTTTTTTTAATATAAAGACATGGATAATGGTAGCATTTCCTACCGCATTTATTAGCCATTGCCCCTCTTCATAAACATTTAAAAAAGCAGGGCCTTTGATATCTCCTTCAAAGTTGTCAGAATTTCGTAACCAATTGCATAATTGGAAGAAAGGGCTCCATATGTCTTTTCACTACAAAAAAAAAACATGGGCATCAGAAATGAAATTTTTTCAATGGAATTTTTCCATTGGTGAAAGTCAATATCACTGATGAATTTTGTATCAGAATTCTAATGGAAAAGATTTAGGACATTAGAAAATATTAGTGATGGAATATTATATTATTGCCAACAGACTATTCCGTCGGTGATAGTTTTCGTCAGAAATCCCGTTGGAAAAAACTTTTAGATACTAGCGACATAATTTTGGATTATCACAGACAAAATTTGATACTATCAAACATGGAATTTTGAATTATCACCGATGAATTTGATACCATCACCAACGGAATTATAAATTATTAGCAACATATTCTTTTACTATCACCAATAGAGTTGTAGATCATCACCGATAGAAATTATATACTATCACCAATGGAATCATGGGACATCACCAATAGAATTTCAGACTATTACCAACGGAATTTTGAATTATCACCAATGGAATTATATATTATTAACAACATAGTTTTTGGCTATCACCATTAGTATTTGAATTATCACCAACAGAATTTTAAATATTAACGACGAAATGCGGTACTATCACCAACGAAATTTCAGGCTATCACCAATATAATTTTGGGTTTTCACCAACGGAATTTTAGGCTATCACCAACATAATTTTGGGTTTTCACCAACGGATTTTAGGTCATTAGCAACAAATTTTAGTATCGCCAATAGAATTTTGAATTTTTTATTGGTTGAACTAACCATTTTTATTGCATTTTAATTTTTTTATTTATGATTTCATTTATGTTTTATTTAAAATTTAATTAAGATAAATATGCTCAGTTTGAATTACTAGGTAACTTATTCCAAACCTCCTAAATAGTTAGTTTTTAAAAATATTTGCCTAATATTCTAAAATGAGTATTATTAATAATTTTGAATGGAAGATCGCCCTAAACAAATTAATTAGTGTCAAAATATACATTTTTTTAAATTAAACACCATTTAAACTTTAAAAAAATTGTTTTAAAGTGATATCAAACTTAAATTTTTATTTCAAAATTTGACATTATTATTATAAAAATACCCTTAAAAGCTATTAGAATTCAACTAGAGTCGAATCCTAATCTCAAGATAGATTAATCACCATATGGCACCAAGATGCTAAAGATATTAACACCCCCTTTTTGCATGTCCCTGGTTTCCTTTAAATCGGAAGCACTTGTCAACTATGTAACAAAAAAATAAAAAAGCACATAATTTACTCTTAATTTACTACTAAAATATGTAGCCTATCATTTTTTTTCATTTATTTTCTCCACTCAATCAAATTGTCTTATTGGGCTACCATTATATGTGCCATTAGACTACACCACAAATGCATAATTATTAATAGATATATTTTATTATTAATAATAAATTATTTTTCTTAATAGTGCCTTTAATTATCTAGTTCAAAACATAATTTTTTGTGGTGTACTTATTATTTTTCCAAAAAATCAAACTAAAAAAATATTAAAAAATAAATTTTGGAGGTCCAAGAGAAAAGCAATGTTGAAAACCTAAACTCCTCCCCATCATCTTCTCCACCATATCCAAGAGAAAAGCAATGTTTACTGATTAGAGCTAGGGTTTTTAGAACTTGAGGGTAAAAATCTCTTCTGATTTATTGATCTCTATTCTACTATTTCTCTATTTTTTTGCTCGCAATCTCATCTTTTATGCCTTGTTTTTTGAGATATTTTTATGGTGATCCTTTGGAATTTTCGTTTCCCTGTAATTCATGCTTGATCTTATAGAGATATTGGAATCAAATCGTGAATCCAATTTTATTACTTGCAGGCTATTATTTCTTCATTATTTATTGTGTTCTATTGATGATATCTATCAGGCTGGGTGAATCTAGTGTTTCTGGAAAACACATGAGTAATGTGTATCGCCTTTCTATATGTTAAAGTTGCCAATGTTCAGTCATTAATGATATTCTTGTGTTTTGAAGAACTAAGATTTAAGAATATAATTTTAGGACACTTTAAACATCTTTTGTAATTCTATTGAGAACCCTAGATTTATGCATCATCTTTTGATGATAACTCATACTAGCTCTTTAACCTTCTGTGCAAGTTTCTTATTAACAAACTAATTCCTAATAGGCTTTTTTAACCTAACTTCAAATTATAATTCTTTAAATTTATACTTTCTATGTTGGGGAACCACACTTTTACTTCTTATTTTACATTAGCTAGTCAATGGACGGGACAATTGGTTAGCAATTGACATCTTCTTCTCTCCATTTCTTTTCAGGTTGTCCTTTAAAAATCAAGTTTTAATAGGAATTATCAGCTAGATTTTGCACTTGAGATGATATGATTTGATTTGAATATTATATGTTTTTTCAGACTATTTTTTAATTCTTTATTTTTTTTAAATCTTGTGTAGAGATGGTACAACTGGTGACGAAATAGTTGGAGCTCTTATAGCAAACAACTCAACATATGAGAATAAATTAGTATTTTCACAAGTGAGTTTTGAGATTACAATTTAGAAAAAAATATGAAACCATGTTGATCAAAGGCATCTACAGGAGAAATACAAGCGTAGGAAACATAAGAAATATGCACCTAAGGTCCTCCTAAGACGGCCAATTACTCGAAGGTTAAAATGTTTATGTAATTAGATAAGTACTAAATGGCAGTATTCAGTTTCATACTTCAAATCGTGGTTGTACTTTTAGACGTCTTTCGAATTTTAGACATCCTAGAAGGCCTCTTGGTGCGAAATCAAATAACTCTCGATATTTGACAACAAATGAGCATTTGGTTGCAGAAATCTATGTCCTTATGAATTGTGAAAAATTGGTTTCATACATTAAGTAATATTTGTTTCCTTGTATTCAACTATGTAGTATTGAAAAATATTACTTACCCTAACTTGTATATCACATGATTTAGGATATTTGATGAGATAGTGAGAAGGGAAACACCACATATTATTGATAATAAATTGAAAAAAATACGAGAATCCACATTTACATCATGATTTAATAATATGTAAGTATTATACTAAATGCAGTTCATAATTATTCTAGTTTCATATAAATGTCTTCTTATTGAAATTTGATATTTCTTTTAGGTCCAAGAGCATTTATCTGAAATTGATTCTCATATTGCTCAACTTGCTCATGGTCCATCTCATTTGGTAATATGATATAAAGGTTACTTTGTGAATGGTTTCAAGTTTCATACCAAAGAATATAGTTGTAGTCGGTCGGCATTGAATTGTGGTGTATGTGTGAAAGGGATTTATTACAATGATTATGATCAGGACTTTTTATGGTGTCTTAGTGGATATAATTAAACTGGAGTATTTTGGGATTGGAAATTGAGTTGTCATTTTTAATTGCCATCGGTTTCATACAGATAGAGGAGGTCATGTGGATCCCCGCCAAAGTCTTGTGGAAGTAAATTATAAATTAGTACTTGCTACTAATGAACAATTTGTGTTAGCCACGCAATGTCACCAAGTTTATTATAGCCCTTATCCTTCAACAACTCAACATCGGCAGAATTGATGGGTTGTGTTCAAAACCAAGACAAGAAGTAGATTTCACTTTTCCATTAGTGATCGAGGAGTCCTATGACTTAAAATGTTTACGAAGAAGTTGAAGTGTTCACTCCAAGAAATATTATCTAAGTAAAAATTTTAGGTGCGTATTGACTTTAAATTTTTAAATATTTGTAAAGGTATGTAGTACACAATACTTATGTGTTTTTTCATGGTTTGTAATAGTATCTTATATGCTTGTGAATAGCATGCTATGTAGGTCAATTGGATGCTTGTTTTTTATGCTGGATAGAAATACATGTTGAATATGTTTAAAATTTGATCCTTGTTTTTAATTTGACTCTATTTTTGTGCTTGTCTTCTTGGATAAAAATTTTCACATTTTTGTAAGACATACATGTTGTCTATGTATTTGATTTTTTTTTTTTTTTTTTTTGGCAATCAGCAAAACATGAAATCAGATGTGATTGTTGAATTATATTAATACGAATTACATATCAAAAAATTCATGTTATATTCTTTTCCCAAAAGTTCTTATAAATGAAGATATTCTTAGATAGAATGGCATGTTGAATATGCTTAAATTTTGATCCTTGTTTTTAATGTGTTTAAAATTTGACTCTACTCTTGTGTTTGTCTTCTTGGATAGAAATTTCACATTTTTTTTAAAACATACATGTTGTCTATGGATTATCATTATTATTATTATTATTATTATTATTATTATTATTATTATTATTATTATTATTTTGGCAATCAACAAAATTCGAAATTTGGTGCTTGATTGTTGAATTATATTAATAAGAATTATATATCAAAAAATTCTTATTTTCTTCTTTTCCCTAAAGTTCTTATAAATTAAGATATTCTTATTAGATAGAAATGCATGTTGAATATGCTTACAATTTGGTCCTTGTTTTTAATTTTTGTTTTAAATTTGACTATGCTCTTGTGTTTGTCTTCTTGGATAGAAATGCATCTTGAATATGCATTCTCCGTTAAATATATCTTTCTTGTCAAAAATGGGAATTATATTCTAAGTAGGTAGATGAATTGGGTATACAATACTTGTCTGTAGAAACCTAAAATTTGACAAGTTTTATTTCATGCAAGTTTACTACCTTTGCACTTTGAATATATTGTATCATTCTTAAGGATAAAAACTTGTGTTAGTAACATTTGATTTACATATATTTTGTTAGAAGAAATTTGTGTGGCCCGTAGAAAAAGCAAATGTTGTACAAAAAATATAGGATACTACATGTAAAAAATGATTTAAAGGAATGATGGAAGAAGAAAGAAATCGGGTAAATAAGCATTTTGGTGCTAGTCATTTTACCGAAAGTAAAGGCTATAATGAAGGTTGGATAAGAGTTGATGTTTGGAATTGATTAATTGACAATATTTATAATTTTGAAGCATGGAAAAATCGATCTAAAAAAGCCAAGCAAAATAGGCACACTGAAAAAGATGGAAGCATTACCAAACATATTGGTGAATCAATTCATTTTTTGCTTCATGCGGAATGGGTGGTATACATGATTCATATTGCTTAAAGTAACTTTCTTTGGATGCTTTATATTTTTCTTTTAATTTTATGATCGTCAGTAGTTTATTATATATCTACATGTAGGCAACACAATTAAGTTAAAAACCAACATATGGAGAAGTATTTAATCACACCCACAAATGTAATAAGGGCCTTGGTGATTATGTTGATAATAAGTCTAAATCCACTAGTGTAAGTAATTCTATTTCATAATTATTTTCTAATTATTTGTATAAAATTTATGTTTCTTATGTGTTTATAAATTTTTTTTATTATGTTTAATCTAGCACTAATGCAAGATATTTTGGTAGGAATCTTATACTTTTTCAATGAGGCAAAAATATGCTGCCAATGAATCTTGTCATCCCGAATTTGATCAGCAAATTTGGTGTGACACAATTGAAGGAATAGAGACTACACACACTAATGTATATAGCTTTGGGACCATGCCACATTGAAAAAGTTTATTTTCTCCCTCCATTAGTACTGGGGAAGCATCCTACTCATCTTGTAGTACACTAGTTGATCAAACTCCACGTTCTTCTGCTAAAGTTGATAATCTATGAGAAGAAGTGCCGATTGTGAAGTATAAACTACAAAACTTGGAGAATTCACAACAAAAGTATAGTGCAAGCTCATAATGAAATCAAGACATTTTTATCTCAAATTAGTAAGATATTAAATCCTGTAACAGTTCTCATAATGCTAGATTTTCTTAGCTTGGGATGAGTGATAGAGACCAAAACGAAGAAACCACTAATGATGAAGATTGAATGATGAGAGAGTGATTTATATAACTTGGATGCTTCACAACTAGTTTAATTGACATATGACTTCCCTTATTCAAATTTTGGTTATGTATGAATATGTTTTAGATATGATGAAAGATTGAACTTACTTGCTTTGAATACTATTGGACTAGTTTTTTGTTATGAATAAAAGATTTTTTTTTATTATATAGAGTTTGTGAAATGGTATTAATTACATGTAATATAGGGAAATGAAACAAGAAAAATTTAATAATAAAAATTAAAAAATACTATTAGAGACGTTATTATATGGGTGATAAACATTATTAGAAACGGGATTCCACAGGTAACAAACACCTTTAGTGACTGAATTCCGTTGGCAATAAACAATTTTAGTGATGGAATTTCGTTGGTAATAAAAACTTTCAGGGACAGAATTCCATGGGTAATAAAGACTATCAGAGACAGAATTTCATTGGTAATAAATACCTTTAAGGACGGAATTCCATAGGTAATAAAGATTATCATAGATGAAATTCCGTTTGTAATGAAAATTTTTAGGGCCGGAATTCCGTTGGTAATAAAGACTATCTCAGATGGAATTTCATTGGTAATACATATTTTCAGGAACAGAATATTCCATTGGTAATACTTCAACATCACCGGCAGGATAGTTTTTTTCAATGGAATAACATTAACAACTTGTTTTTCAACAACGAAAAATTTCCAATGGAATATTCCGTCGATAAAAGTTATTACCAATCTAATTTTACTTATTAGTAACGGAATTTTAGGTCTCTAATGCCTCTATTATCTTATAGTTAGTGTTTCCTTTTTTTATTTTTTTTTTTCAAAAAACAATTACTACATCTCAATTATTTAATTTAAAGGCCTATATATATATATATATATAATCATTGTTAAAGGGCAAAACTTTAATTTAAATTTATAAAAGCATAACAATAGTGAATTACTAATAAAATAAGGTACAAATCGGTAGACATGCTAACAATGGTATATAATTTGAAATAGAACATTGAAAATAGGGTAAATTAATTATAGGTTATTTGAAGTTTCAAAACTTTGAAAATTAGTCCTTCTAACATTTGAATGCCCAAAAGAGTCCATCCTTTTTCTGTTTGTTTATCTTTTTAGTCCTTAGGCCTCACTCCGTCATTTATTTTTTGGATATTTCCAATTTTATCCCTACTATTGGTGGAAAAAATCCAGCTACGTCATGTCAAGCTTTTGGAAAAGAGTATGGATGACCATCACTTCATAGCCTTTGGCTATTTTTACACTTAATTTTTGTACTTTGTATATAATTTTAACTACTCAACTTTTGCATTTCCTCTTGTTCCATAATCTTTTCTATTCCCTTTTGTTTCCATTTTCGTAAGATAAATTTGCCTCTTCTCCCTAGCATTCGTTGTTGTTACACTCTAGTACTAATCATTTGCTCCCCTGGGTAAGCATCTCTTTGACCACCCAAGGGTGTTGGAGGAAGGCTCGATGGAACATCAACCTTTTCAGTGAGTCTTTTTTTTCATTTTACTAAGAAGTTTTTCATGGATGTGGATTTTTAAAGCATATCAATATAATGCTTTTTCTTGGGAGTCAACACTTGGCGAGATATGTAAGAGATAAGACCTTGAAGTTACCATTGTTAGGGTGAAATTTGTCACACCGGATGCACACTAAACGATTTGTTCCATTGATTCCGAGGTGGAGTGCCCTTGCTTTATGCATTCGGCTTTGTTCTCCATATATCATAAAGAGGAAAGTATTTTAGTTTTTGGTCTCAATGCTTTGCACTAAGCAACAAGGTTTCCGCTTAAAAAATATGGGTTTCTAATTAGTGGTTTTTGTTTCTATTTAACATTCTCGCTTTTGCTTATTGTATGATGTTTTCATTTAAATTATAGGTTTCCAAGTTAGTGCTTGTTGTTTCATTTGTTCTAATCTTACTTGTGATGTGTACACTATCAGTAGGGATTTGTTTTCAAAGAGCATATCTTTCAATTGAGGCAAGTTTTCATCCTAGCAACAAATTGCGGGGGGGTCCTAGCCATCCATACTCCTTGTCAGTGAACATTTCAAGAATGCATTTTGGAATTATGCTATCAAACGGAATTTTATGAAAAAGAATGTCAAACTTGGAAAACCATTAAAAAAGAAGTGGTGGTCCGTATTTGTCAGGATTGCTTATGTGTGCATGGTAAAGGAGTATGATGACATAATCAACGACATGTTAGCCACTTCAACGGATGCACATCAATGATTACTTCAACAATTCAATGCCATTCAATGCTCGAACTATATGTTCAAAGGTGAAAAATGGGGCAAGATGTTTTTAAATATTATCAAGCCATTCAATGCCACCTTACTGCGACGAAGATGATAGACCCGATGAGATAAGCTCCTGTAGATTTCATATGTAAGAATTGTTCTACAAGTAATGCATAGTGCTGTAGAGAATTGGATTCCCACCGATGATCAAGAGAGAAAAATAAATTAGAAAACAATCACAAGCAAAACAAGACAAGATTTACGTGGTTCGACAAGACTCCCTACGTCCACGGCTGTACTAGGGTTTTATTTCAATATCTAAAGCACACATACATCTTACAAGGGACTGCCTATATATAGAAGAATTTTAAGGTATATCTGGATTAGAACTCTAAGTCATATCTGAATTAGAACTCTGAGGCATATTTGGAAGATGGTAAATCATATATGGATCCTAACCCTATCTGGATCTTAAACTTATCCAGATCCTAAACCTATATGGATACAAATCCTATCTGGGTACAATTTACAAGATTATTAAACTATAATCCTAACCATTTACAAATTACTCTTGTATTCTACTACGGGGGCATTGTTCCCGCACCTTCAACCTAAACCGATGCTCTCCCGCACCCTCTGCAACTCAGCGCTAAGTTGGATCTGCACCTTAGGGGATATTACATAATCAGACTTCACATACCCAACAAGGGCTACACTTACTTTGTCGTATTACAATTTAATATTTATCGTATTAAAATTTAATACACCTATTTTCTCTTTCATACTCTCTCTCTCTCTCTCTCTCTCTCTCTCTCTCTCTCTCTCTCTCGATTTACTAAATCATTTTAAAGCATTCTCATTTAATAACCCACATTTCACTTTAATATTTATCACTCAAGTCTTCTTTTAAAAAGTTGTTTGATTTAGGAGATGCTATTCAAGAAGATTATTTGATTTTTTTAAAATTATTATTATATATAAAATCAGATAAAATTCGTTCATATTTTAAAATAATTTCTAGAATGAAATGCATTCAAGAATAAAACCTTTTAGCTGAGGTTATATCAAACTTTCACTCATTTTGTTTTTCATCAAATGCTTGGCTTTCTTAAACATTTTTTGTGTTAGAACAAGCCTTAGGTAATAAAATATCCATTGAATTTCTGTGAGAATGCTTGGTTGTAGGGATGATAAAAACCGAACTGACCCGTAGTTTTTTATCCAATCCACCCCGAACGGAGCCGCTTTGGGTGGGACGGGCAGGTTTGATTTTTTCATGCCCCGCCCCGTCCCACTATCAATTTATCTTATTATAAATATTATACAATGTAGGGGCAAACGATTTTTTTTTTTTATAAATTTCAATAGATTTCTTATGAGCTTGTTTTTATAAATATATGTTTTATAAAAAAAATCTATTTTAAAAATATTTTTAGAAATTTTAATTACTTATTTGTAACTATAAGCGGGGCAGGATGGGCGGGGTGGACGTTTTATGAAAAAAAAATGGGACAGGATGGGGCGGGGCGGAGATGATAGAGGCATGCCCACCCCCGCCCCATTGCCACCTAGGGCGGGGATGATAGAGGCGTACCCCGCCCCCGGCCCATTGCCATCCCTACTTAGTTGTATGTTAGAGAGAGTTTTAGTTGTGTTTATATATTCTTAGTTTAAATTGTAAGATGGATTGGATCAAGCCAACCCGTACATCTAATGATTCTGGTTGCCTAACCCATTTATCAAATGGGTCAGATCAGGTTGGGACAAATTAAATGTACAACCAAACTGTGAACTTGGATAATTAAATATACAACCATACGCAAGTTGGGTTGGATTATGCCAACTCGTATATCTAATTAAGGGGGTAATAATCTTGAGTGGGTACCTTATTTGCCTAAATTTCACTTTGAGCACCAAATTTTAATTTGTTTCTTTTCGGATGCCTTATATTTATTTACTTGCACTGGGAGGGCACCAGGGAAAATCCAGTGAAGTTTTGCTTATGTGGCCACCGGAATAGCCACATCAACCCCAAAAAACAATGTCATTTTCCTATGTGGCGTTGACATGTCAGCAACTTGATGATGCAGACGAAGTGATGCCACGTCGACATCCACGTCACCTACCACATTTTCATCTTTAGAAAACCCTTCCTGTCTTCCCTCATTTCCATCATTGCAACCCGTCACCGCCTGACTAGCCCGACCAAAGTCCAAGCATTCCACATATCTTCTCTACACCCACAAACAATATTTTACTATCCAAACCAGACATTCTATCGCTCGCAACTGACGGTGATCGCAGAAGAACAAGTGACAACACCTGACATACATGGACGTCAATTGGGCGATAAGACCTCTGGGGAAGGAACCACCAAGCTATTGTAAGTTTATGAGACAAATATTTTGAAATTAGAAGTGCCAATCGAGTATTAGGGTTTCATGTATAGTCTATCTTAAAATAAGATTTAGGGCAAACTAATTGATCATCAATTGTTGCCTTGCTCTATTATATGAGATGAAGATAAATCCTAAACTTCATCAGTAGTAGTGAATATTAGCAGTAGTTTTGTTTTTATTGCCTGAAGAACCAAAGCACCCTTTTTGGAAGATTCTCACATGGTGCATATTCTCTGGTTTTGGATGTGAGCTATTTATATGTTGTATAAATGAATTGTTGTATAATTGAAGGTACAAGATGTTGGCTTTTTATGGGGAGTATATATATATTGTCTGTGTATGTGTAAGAAGTCATCAATTTCATTATAAAAGCAACAACACATATGGTCCCCACATAGATAAGGAGAAATAGGGGTAATACCTTGAATGAAATTTGGGCATAGTTTAGTACCCACTAAAGATATGAATCTGTAAAGCTTAATTCCTATGCAAACTTATTAATTATTAGTAGATGTTTGTTACCTTAATTGTCCATGTTATGTTCTCTTAAAATACTACAAAGTTTAATTTCTTAGATGCAAAATCATATGAATAACATTTACTTATGCAAGTTTGTATGGTTTGTTTTATTTTGATTTGTTTCTTTTCGGATACCTTATATTTATTTACTATCATAGTTGTATTTGTATTTATTTTAGTGAGATGATGCTAGTATAGCTGAGTACAAACAAATTTATTGATTGGCTTACACAAACAAATTTTTTCAGCGCCCAATAGTGAGTACTTCATTATTAAGTTGCAATATACATATGGTGATGTGCGCAAATGGGCCGACCATAGTATAGCTGGGTTTGCAGACTATTGTTGTGCGGATAAAATATCTAGATTAGAACTTGTAGACATGGTAAAGGAGATGGGATTAATAGTTGATGGTTGTAGGTTCTGGTGGTTAGACATTAACAGCGGCACAATGGGTTTAAGGGAAATAATTAATGATGCTGATGCACTAGTAATGGCAATGACTGTGAATCACACCAAAGTAATAAATTTGTATGCTAAAGTACCATCCTCTAACAGTGGTGCTATGAAGGTTAATGCTGTTAGGAACAAAAAAAGCAGGAAATGCATCAACTGAAAATGTAGACAAAATCATAGAAAAAGATCAGGTGGGTAATGTTGAAGAAAGTGAAGCAAGAAATGTAGAAGGTGGTAATGCAACAGATGAAGAAGCTGATAATGATAAGGAATTAAATGAGGGCAGTGAGCTATATGACTCATAATATAGTTTCAATAGGCAGGAGGAGGGTGAGGAGGAGGGAGTTATTGCTGATAGTGGTTCTATCCCTATGTATATACCTGTGGTAGATGCTGAATCAGATTATGCTTCGTCTGATGATTTGAATTCCTGTTCTTCAACAGATGAGAAACAATTAGAACCAAACAAGCCAAAGTATGCAGAATTCAATAAGGACTGTAATATGAAGGATCCCCATTTTAAGATTGGGATGAAATACTCTAGTTTCAAGCAGTTCAGGGAGGCTATTAGAAATTATGGTATTAAGAATAGATGTGTCATGAACTTTAGGGCCAATAATAAAAAGAGGTGCAAGGCATATTGCAAGAAAAGATGTCCTTTTTATTTATGGGCTGCACCAATGTTAAGTGATAGAAACACAATTCAGATTAAATCAGGTATTTTGAAGCATGAATGTACTCGGGATCACAATGTTAGACATGTTAGTGCACAGTGGATTGCAAAGGAATATATGGACCAATTTCGTGCAAATCCTTCATGGTCAATACCAGGAATTATTCAAGCAGTTAAGTCCAATGAAGAAGTTAATATAAACAGGATCAAAGCTTGGAGGGCTAAGGCCATAGCAAGGAGGTAAGGCTTTTTTATTACATCTTGCTGCATTTAGTTTCATTTGTTGAAAAATACCAATTGCAAAGATTGCCATTTTTAGTTATACTTGTTGTGACTGACTTGTTTGTACTTTTTGGCTTTATTTTTGTTTGCCATGTTCACATGTCTTGTGAAAAGCCTCCAACATGGTGATGAAAGCTATCAGATGAGAAGATTGTATGATTACAGACTTGAGCTCATGAGGACACAGCCAAGATCAACAGTGATATTTAAATGCAGTGAAGGACAATTTGAAGGTATGTATGTTTCCTTGGGCCTCTAAAATCAAGTTTCTTGACAGGATGCGGGCAGGCCATCTCCTTAAATGGGTGTTTTTTGAAGAATTTATTTGGAAGGCAGCTGCTTTCAGCTGTGGGGATAGATGCTAATGATTGCATCTACCCCATAGCATGGGCCGTAGTAGATAGAGAAAACTTTGAGAATTGGAATTGGTTTCTAGAGCTGTTGGCCAATGATTTGAAGATAATTAATAGCCACCATTGGTGTTTCATGAGCGACAGGCAAAAGGTAATGCATATCCCATTTCTGTCCTGCTGATTTAATTTCTTCACCTTTCTATGAAATATTTTTCCTCTCTGGTCTATATTAAATGCTAATTATGTTTATTTTGTTTTCATGTTTTCCCTTTCTATTTTCTGTTTAATGGTCCTGGTTTAATAAATAAATTAACAATAGGGCCTCATACCTGCCTTAGAGCAATTATTTCCAAATAGTGAGCACAGATATTGTGTATGACACATCCATACAAACTTCAAAAATAGTTTCAAAGGCAAAGCCCTTAAGGACCAAATGTGGAAATGGGCTAGGGCAAGTTATATTCCTGCCTATAATAGGGAGATGGAAATCCTACAAGTTATATCTCCTGAAGCTCACAGGTTCTTGAAGAATATAGATCCTAAACATTGGAGTAGGGCATACTTCAGACCACAATTTAAATGTGATATGCTTTTGAATAATCTATGTGAGTGTTTTAATAGTCAGATACTTGATACTAGAACAAAGGACATCATTACAATGAATGAAGTCATTAGAACAAAGCTAATGATTAGGATTCAAAGAAAGAGGGATGCTATGCAAAAATGCACCACAGATTATTGCCCTAAGATCTTAAAAAAAATTAGAGAAATCAAAGAAGATGAGTTGGTCATACACAACAACATAGTCTGGAGGAGATGAATATCAAGTTTCGGGACATGATGGCCAATTTGTAGTCAATAACAAAGAGAGTACATGTACATGTAGGAGGTGGCAATTAACAGGACTGTCTTGTTGTCATGCAATTTCTGCTATATATTACAATAAAGACAAACCAGAGAACCACCTAGAAGACTGTTACAAGGTGTCCACATTTTTAGAGACATATTCCCACATATTACACCCAACACAAGATAAGGATTGCTGGCCTACAAGTGATCAAGGGCCCATGATTCCACCAGTGCCCTATAAACAAGAAAAGAGGGAAGAAAACAATGAACAAGAGGAAACAACCAAACGAGACAATTGGCTTTGCTAAAGAGAAGGTAAGCAGGAAAGGAAAAACAATTACTTGCAGTGTGTGTGGTGCTTCAGGTCATGATAGAAGATTTCATGGGATGCAGGTACTCATTACAGCCATATTACTTGCAATTAATGATTTTATATATTATTTCTTAATTTAAATCATCTTGCATGACAGGGGAAAAATGAAAATACTACCAAACAGCTAGTTGATGATGCTAATGCACCAGCAAATACCATTGATGTGAGTATATAAGGCTCATATTTGCAATGTGGGATGATATCAATATAATCTGTGTGTCCATACTCTTTTTAGCAAGATTCTACAAATGACTCTATCGATGCAATTAACCGTAGTGTCTTAGAGGAACACTTTCATCAGGTATGTTCTTTACTAGCTTTTTAACTTTGCTCTAAAGTAGCTTCCCAAAAGCAATTCAATAATCTATAGTTTGTGCATATCATCAGGTTGATATCATGTGTGGGACCATGCATAATGAGGAACATATAGCACCACCAAAATTTTTGTTACATGTTTGGTTATCAACTTGATAGTATGGACTTTCATCAAATATTTATTACTATCTTCTAAATTTTCCTTCATTTAGAAGTACTTAATATAATATAATGACATAATATCATCACCAATAGACCTTTGCATGTTTTTTTGAGTAATGTTGATTTGGTACACATCATCAGGTGGATGTCATAAGTGGAGCTGGTGACAATATGGAACCTATAGCTCCTGCACAGGTCCGAGAAGAAACTATGTCACAGGTGACATCCATAAATTACAAAACCAACACATTCATCAAAATCCATCACATGTTTAAATAAATGTGATTTTGGGAATTGCAAGTGATTAATAATTTGAGCAAAATATCCATAACCCATCAGTTGCAAATGAAGGTGAAAGGAGGATGAGAGAAAAGCTTCTTACAAAGGGAGGCAAGAAACAAGGCATATCAGGAGAAAAAGAAAAGGAGCAACTTCACATGGAACTTGGAAAAAAAAACATCTTCAAAATAAGAGCAAAGAAGAAGTTGTAGAGAAGAAAAAAAGATATGGTTTCCACCAGGCCTTAGAGGAGTTGGTGGTTCTGCTGCTGGGAAGAACAAATGAAGGATATGTAATGTACTTTGGTTTTTCTTGAGAGCTAGAAATTCTACAAATTCTGGGATTATTGCTAAAGCAATTGTATTTTGGGTTTTCTTGGTTTTTGATGGAAATGCTTTGTTGTCCTATGGATGTAGTTTGTGATATTTTGATGTTCCAATTAAGACAATGATTAGTTGAGACTTTGTTACTCTGTCGAAATACTTTTACATGCTAAATGAAATTTATAGTTTTGTTGCTGTGCGATTTGTGTGAATGGTTAATTTCTCAAATACATTGAATTAAAAAAGGTTTGATTGTTGGGCATCTGTTTGACTGTTAGAAGGTTTCACATAGTACTTTTGATCGAAAAATCAATGGGTCAGATTCTATAGGATTAACAATAGGAATATTGACAATAGGGTTTTGATTGATTAGTAACTCTTAATACTAACTATAATATAACCATTTAATATTGAGAATTATTGTTTGATTTAATCCAAAAATACATTTTCCTCATAATTTATTTCAGAATAAACAATTTGAATTAATCTTTTTCAAATAATAATAAGAATATCATTAAATTCAATTAGAAGCATTTCATATACAAGAAAAATTAGAGTAACCCTTTTGGTGAATCATTCAATAAGGTTATGAAATATTTTGACTTATCTCTTTGGTTCTATTTCATCTCTTCAACAACTTTAGTAATGAGCATAACAGCCCTATTGCTCGGATAGAGAGAAGAACTTATAATTAGCTTTTAGGGAAATTTCCAAACGAATAATTTCAACGAAATCTTTCAATTTCTTCTTTTACTATGTTCAACTCTATGTGCACAGTTGCTTCCAAGAATCTCTTCCGAGAATCTTGTTCATTTTGCTTATCGGAGGGAAACGGTTGGTTGAGGGTGATAGAGGACGGTGATGATGGAAACGAGGGAAGACAGGGAAGAGCAGAGAGGGAAAGGTGGGGACGGGAGGGTTTTCTAAAGATCAAAATGTGGCAGGTGACGTGGACGTCGACGTGGCATCACTTCGTCTGCATCATCAAGTTGCTGACATGTCAACGCCACATAGGAAAATGATATTGTTTTTTGGGGTTGATGTAGCTATTCTGGTGGCCACATAAGCCAAACTTCACTGGATTTTCCCTGGTGCCCTCCCAGTGCAAGTAAATAAATATAAGGCATCTGAAAAGAAACAAATCAAAATTTGGTGCTCAAAGTGAAATTTGGGCATAATAAGGTACCCACTCAAGATTATTACCCCTAATTAAGGTAAGAAGCCACTATTTCATAGGGTAGGAGAAAGAAAACAGTGCAAAAACAAGAATGCTGATTTCGATTAAATGTACAATTTCAGTATCAACCAATGCAGAGGTTTCGACGGACGGCCGGCATCACAAGATTATCAGGCCAATGATCCAAACTGTGATCAACGAACAAATGCAAACCACTTCCATAGCCAAAATCCTGGTGGTCGATGATTTCAAGATAAATCTCTTGGGTCGGCCGTGAACCTATGCTGTTTACAAGTGCATATGGTTATCAACTACAAAAGCATTGGGATCAGACCGGCTTGCACCTGGTCTATAAAACAGCCAAGAGGTTTTCACAATAACTTTGATAAAAGAATCGAACATTGAAGTCTGGCGATATATGATAAGTGCTCTTGTTTAAGTAATACGAAATATTATTTTCTTACATTGAGTATTATTTTTCCCAGATTTTATCATTGATTGGTGTGCATTTGTGTTCTTTTATGCATGTAGAGTTGTTGAGTAGATTTAGAGAAAAACGGAGCAATATTAGGTCATGTCGCTGTTGTTGAAGAGTTCTTGGACTAAGGAAGGAACAAGGCACGGGTTCTAAACTTGTGAGTGTGTGCCAACCTCCATTGGAGGGGCACAAAGGCAGCCACACTTATAAAAGCTTAACCGGTGTAGCATTGGAGAACTTGGGCAATAAGGAGAAAAGAAACAATCGACATGATCTACTGTTGATTGTGTGCCCAATTCAACGAGCTCGATGAAGAACATGAAATCGGAATATTTTATGTGCGAATACTGTAGCAAATCAATAGAGCAATTTAATGTAGTAGTTTACTGTTCACTGTGCGCCAGAAATTCGATTCCAGAGAATTCACACAGCCATGTGGATGCCCGATTTCAGCCTATTTAAAACCGTGATTCAGATTTATTCGAGGACTTTTCGATCTATTTTTCACCCAACTTCTGGAGAGCTCGCGGCTAGGGTTTAGAGAGGATTTTGAGGAGGTTTGGAGTAAGTCTACGGCATCAACATCGACGTCTTTGGAAGATATCTATTGGGGGAGCTTTCGTCGGCACCGATTCGGCGAGATGTGCCCTAGGCTTGACAAGGGGCTTGGTGGAGACGACGCAGCGGCCTCACAAAACCATCGTCACGTATCATAAGGGGGTTTTATTTATGTTTACTATGCTTTGTGATTCATATACATTGATGATTTTGTATAGCTACATGGAGAGGTAAACCCTCGTGGGTATTCAGACTTGTAAACCCTAGGATAACATTGTTTTTATAGCTTTTATATTATGCTTTCTTAATTGATGTTTTTAATTGAGTTCCAATCTTGCTTGTTAATTGTAATTGATTTTCCCTTAGCCGTGACAGTAGGATTGAGAATCATCTAGGTTATCCTTTGAAGGTGTGACAACTTCTATAGGATTAGACTACTCGAGATTGGAGAGGATTGAGAAGGTGAGTCGTGAGGTAGCAAAACGTACCATTTCCCCTTCAACGTGATTTTCCCTACCTCCGTGTTCCAAGAATTCTTTGCAATTGAAGTAGAGTGATGTGCTAGGAGATGAACTCCCCTAGAGCTTAGTTACGTAAGCAACAGAGTGAAGGGTTGTAGTGAATCTTAGTGCTGGGGCTTAATTTAGATTAGGGTTCTTTCGCCTGAACCAAAGGGTTAAAACTATACTTAGGAACATGGTCTATCAATTGGACTCCCTAGAACGTCAATCAGTTCCACGTAGTGTGAGGCTTAGGATGATGGACTTCCTTGAGGCTTAGTTGAGAGATCGACAGAGTGAAGAGTTGTAGTGAACCCTAATGCTGTGGCATAGTGTTGGAACTAATCATGGTTTACCTTAAATTTGGGACTGTGTTTAAGGATTTACACGACCCATTTAACATCAATAAGAGAGTATAACACTAGTCTTGCACTAGAAACATTAGTCCTAGAGTGAGCTTGTCTAGGTACCCCATATTCACATTGATTGTTTCCTCTCTACTCTTTACCTGCACTCTCTTGTCTTTTATATTTATCTTTTTTTATTTACAGATATTGATTTCTCTCACCATCCGTATTTCGCACTAGCTAATTAGCAATTTCTTTTGTCTTGAATCACTGCTACCTGTGGATTCGACTACCCTCTCACCGGGGTACTTTATTACTTCAACAACCCATGCACTTTCGGGCTCCTGTCAATATAAATGTTTTTTCAATTAGTTTGCATTACAGACGACATTTTCTAAGTACCAATGAGATTTGACAAAGCTAGTGATGCAAGAAAGTGTGCAGAAGAAAATGCAGAAATGGGTGGCAATGGTACTATTCACAAAATTTAATTTAAAAAATAAGAAATAAATTACTAAATTTTACAATCCACGGAAGTTTCTCACAGATATAAAAATTTCACTCATGATGTTGCAAACAAACCAATTAATCAGGTACAACAACATGTTAATGCTAACAAAGCACATTATCTAAGCCTAATTCAACCTGTTAAACTGATAGCACGAGAGGCCAAGTATATCAATACTTGACTTCACTGATGTGGAATTCCTAGTTACTCGAATAGCTTACACTACATAATGGGCAATAGGGTACCTTTAATTTATTGTACAGTAATGGAACCTTGCACTTCCAGCTTTGATATCCTTGATGTACTGAAAACAAAGAAGACAGGCTCATTTTTTTGAATTTTTTCTGTACAGAGATTTGTCAGGTAACTCAAGAAAATTTATCTTAACATAATTTTTTTTTATAAAACTGGTTGAGATAAAAATTCAAAGAACGAGCAAAAACAGGGATTTCCCAATGAAAAGAAGAGAATCTGGATTCAAAACCATGCACCATTTTTAATGTAACTGTAATTGATGAAAATGCTATAGAACCGAATGGTATATCCGTATATCCTCTGGAGCAAAAAGTGCACATTCCAGTGACTCTGGAACCAGCGAGAAATTTGGCTAGGAAAATGATGTTTCTCTGTACTGCATATGATGGTAAATATGAAAAGATATATCACAAAATATCACACTAAAGAAAGTTTTAAAAAATAAAATATATCACACTAAGAAGATATAAGGATCTAGATTCAAAAGAAATAATCATGCTCACTCGGCCAATAAGTGGAATATCTAGCTGAGCAAATGGAGAAATCACATCCACCTCAGCGCATGCATCTTCTAAGGTTTCTCTCATTGCCCCTTCCACAGCTGACTCCCTGATTTCCAAGAATCCAGCAGGAAGAGTCCTGTGACAGTTTCACAATGTGCGGCTTTGTAGCCATATCATTTAACGAGATTGATAGCATGCATATCATCTTAACAACTAACACACACACACACAGCCTTCAATGTAATGGCGATAAACTTGGTGTCAATTGTCAACCAGTGAATCATTTACCAGAGAAATCTAAAGTGGAGAGATAAAATAACTCAATAAGCAAAGTAGTAGGTTCAAAGATCCACCAAATACTAAAGAAGGTTCAGGCTTACTTGAGAACCAAGGAAGGATCCCCTAAATTATGCGGTCTTAAATACAGTCAATGCACATGAAAAAGAAAAATATTTTATGGCGAAGGGTTGTCACTTCTTCGCGTGAGTAATGATTATGAGTGAGATAAATTGGAACTTAAGCTATGATATATGTGTACAAGAAACAAAGTAAACATTTATTTGCATCCTGCATTGCATTGCGCTTTATTTCATAAACAGCATTAAATTCAAATAATTAATGTCGTGAAGGAAAGATCCTACCAGAAAGCAAATTTCTCAACCACTAGATTGATATGACAAGCCAGCATAAAGGCATCACAAGTATTTACAACTAAACAACTGAAAAAGAAACCAATGTCTTACCTTTCAGGCAACACAAAAAAAATAATAATAAAAAAAAACAACAGTCAATGTTTTATAAATCCAAACATTCATTTGGGTTCCAGATGTAATAATAGAGAAGAGGAAAGGTCAAAATACATACCATGGTCCATAAGATGGCTCAATATTCTGTTTGCAAAGCAAAACCTTGTAGTCATGCTCTACTAGGCAACCAACAACCTTGAAAATATTCAAATAATGCATTAACCACTAAGGGAACATATTTCAAATAATTAGAATAAATAAGAAACCATCAGTGTAGGTACATGTAAGGGATGAAATGAACTTGTCAGACAACCATATTGGAATTGGCCTATAAACAAGATTACTAGAAACATGTTTTCACAAATTACAACTACTTCCCTTAAAATAAAATAATATAAGCTTGAGACAAAATATTAAACTATTTCATAAAATATCTAAGGAAACATTTTTAGAAAATCAAAACCTGATGGCCTCATGATTTTAATATAATCCAGGCATTCAAAAAGTACACATTCTAATGTGACATTGCACATACCTGACATGCCACATAGCTAGATCCTATCAATTTGGATTGTAAAATGAGGCCTTTTCATATACAAACCTGTAAAATTCATTCCAATAAGTGTTCATTGAACAATGCAATTATGCATAGACCCTAACCCTTAAATCATAATAATTCTTCGCAGTTCAGGTTTGTGGGGTAGGCAGAAAGACACACAGAGGCAAACAACTCTACTATTAAGAATCACTACTCTTTGTTTATTTTTTAAATCATTTAGATTTCCTTGTTTAAACAATAAAAATGAAGTTAGCCCACAAGTCAAGCTTTCATCTTCATCACTTCCTTCTTCACTCCTTGCTCAAATTTGAGAACTAGATTATTCAAAATGACATCATCTGTTCTCCTATGATCCTCCTATGGTTCCATTCTCAAATTTTCCCATCCTCCCAAACCTCTAATGTCCAAAACCCAAGCCACAAACATTCCCAACTCTCATCTCTCTGATCTCTCTCCCTTGCCTCCGAAATTGTAGAAACCCATATTTCAAGCCTCTCATTAGCCCTAGAACAGAAGAATTCCCACTAAGAGAAGGAGAAGAGAACAAAGGAGTTGTATTAGGACATTATAAGATACTCTGCAAACCCAATATCATAATCTCACAATTTTATATGTGTTCGTTAAAAGTCTCTAGGCAGAACATTCAACAGGGATTGCATAAGCACAAATTAATGTTTTATAGGAGACTATACATAATCAATCAATCAATCATTGAGTATATATGCAACTACCCACTTTTGCAGAGGCCTAAACAATTTTTTAAGAAAAAACACCTTAAATTAATAAGGAGATCAAGAATTGAAATAGTAAAATACAACTAATTCAAGTGAAGAAGTCACTCAAATGTTTATATCCCTTTTGACTTGAGGACTAATCTCTATTGCCCAACAAAGGGAGTTTATGTGGAAGGAAGAAGAAAAGTTTGAAATATCTATAATTACAACCATTGCATATTTTTATGTGCAAGTTGCTTTTGTCCATTTTCTCTACTGTACTCAAGTTCCAACTTTTTCTATCGCTGGTGCAAAATTTTTGTGTTGTTGTCGCTTGACATTACTCATTGATTGCCTCATTGTGTGCTTCTATGATTCAATTTATTTTATGATTTTCTGCTTTTTTTTTAAACATGAACAATTGCAATGCCTATGCTATGATTAATAAAAAAACATTTCCTGAACACCCCTCCCTGCTGTCATTCTATTTAATTGTGAATAAATAAAATGACAAAGAAAAATGGTTCAAGTCTTGATATTAGACACTCTCAAGGTTCTAGGTATGTATTCCACTATATTACTTGCCTGCTGAAACTTATTTCACTGGTACACACTTGGTAAATTAGAAAATGGCAAACTAGATAACCTAATTGTGTGATTTGTGGCACAACTTTCATAAAACATCAGATGGCACCTAAATACTGAGTCCAGCTCACATGTTTTCAAGCATTGACAACAAATTTCCAGTGTGGAAAGCACTTTCAGCTGTGATAGTGAAAGTAGCTATAAATAAGTATGCTAGGGTATATACTACTACACTAGAAAAAAAAATTATCTAAAACGCACCCAGGTATTTATAACTAAAATGTATCACCCCACTGATTATAAATAATCACATGTCCACTCTTATATCTCCATCAATTAGGGCCCTAAATATAGGATTTCATCAAAGCATGGTAAACATTTTATAATGTATTATTTCATGGATGTCAAGTGAAGCAGATGAAGTTAGAAACACCTAACTGTGCTTACTAGACCGCTTAAAATCACTACTGGTTTTTATCCAAAAAAGAAAAAAGAAAAAAGAAAAAAAAATATCACTATTGGATAGAAAGATATACGCATTGAATTAGAATACCATCTTTGGCTGAGAGATCGATTATCCCCTTATAAGAGCATGCACAGAAGTGCCAGTTCTAACCGTTTCATTACTTATAATGATCCATGACTGTGGATAGTTTAAAATTTGGCTTATAATAAATTGAGGCCTCACTGACATGATCTCATCTTGACCCTTAGTCATTATATGGATCGAAGGGGTCCATATTATAAACTATGCTTCTCACATATGTATAAGAACATACATATACAAATAAATGAGGAAAACTATGGAAAAAGGCATAATCATAATGAGAAGTTAAAAAATTCACATAAAATCACTTTGTAGGGCATTGCATATAAATCAGCAACCTGAACTTAAAAAAAAAAAAAAAAAAGACTTCATAGAACGAAAATAATTTTAATTAAAAATTGGCCCATTTTCTACTTACAAAATGTTATTATATTGTAAATGACTGTATAAAACAAAGATATTTTCACAAAGCTGAGGATACATACACAATTGAAAATACAATAACATGAACAAATGAACCGCATTTCAAATTCCTAAGCCCGAACTACTTGGGGAAGCAAAACAAAATTTGATATAACAAGTAACAAAATTTACCCTCTGGCCAAGTTCCCCACAATCAACACATCTTCACAAATATACCTGAAAATTTTGGTAGTCAACTCTATCCTTCAGACAGTACTCCCCTTGCTGGAAAGCTTCTAAGAGAGCAGCTCCTGCTCTTTGATCGGCCAAAACCAGGCTGTATCCTCTGTCATAAGAGATCCTTCCAACCGTCTACACTGCTTGGTGATGAAAGATTTCCATTTGGTTTTCAACAAGAACATTAAATGTCAGTTGAAACCACTCAACCATGACTCGTACAAGCACTCCTGCTTTCAATGTTCTGCCCCATCCACCCAACTAAGTGCAGTGAGGAGATTCAGACTTTGAAAGCTAACTTAACAAAGAAACACCATCACAACGGCTCTTAATGGAAAAATGTATGTGAAGTACCAACTTTAACAACAACCAACACTTTCCACAACCTCATGTCAATATCTCCTGCAGCCACAGTACCAAAAACTTCTATAGCTTTATACCTTACATTACTGCTTGTTGTTCTCCAACATGCCTCCATTTGTTATACCAGCTCTAAGTTCCCCACAGCTTGCTTGTCTGACCTTCTTCTCCAGCAAAAATCAATAATAAGTTTCCGATCCTGCAAAACAGCATATTTTGAACTTGGAGAAGTTCTACCTGCACCAAATGTCAAGCCGAGCAGGCTCAATTCACTTTGGCCATTCCTCAATTGTACCCGAATGGCTATCCCTTGAGGTCAGTATCATTCAACTCTTCTAATGTCAACAGACAAAAGGGCCCACTTCAACCACTTCTCAGTAACTTCTAGATTTAAGGTGCTGCACCCAGTCCTGTGGTCACTGGATCATATATTTTCTGATTTGCAAGGGAACAGAAATGACACATAGACGAGCTCACTATGTGTTTTCCTAGTTAGCTGTCATCAGATTGGCTCTCAATATATGAACTTCCATCACAGATCTCTGCCATCTCTTCGAAGCAGCTTGTAAATCTAAACACAAAAATGAGAACAGGGTCAAAGAACAAAAAAGCTTTCCCCAGGCAAGATAAATAACTAAATTCCACTGAATAACCCTTATAGTGAATCCCAGAAAAGAAGTTTCATATTTAAGCCTCAGCAAATCATTTTTTGGCTTGTAAGAAAGATGTTTGACCCATAATAAGGCAAAATACTGTGACAAACCTAAAAAATACACAAGTAAGGTCAAAATGCATGTGTTACAGATGCATTTTATGCAGGTGTGTGCTTCTCTCTTGTATGCAACATTTGGCTAAATGCTGGCAGCAATTTCTGTTTAACTAAAAAAAAAACCTCTGACTGAGTATATTAACATTTCACGTATTTTATTTTCTTGCATGCTCATTCGCTAAAATTTAAATCATTAAATCCAATGAAATATTTCCCATGTCAGAAAAGCATCACTTTGCAGGAACATAATGACATAACCTACCCATACACTTCCCACTATATTGCATTTGTTTCACTGATGAAAAGATAAATTTTGTCAGAGAGACATAAATTTCACAGGGAACGGTTTTAGCAAAGCCAAAGTACCACTAGGCACAAACATTTCACCATAAACAAAACTAAGAATTTGGTCACATGATTTTGAACATGTTGGAGAGCTAAAAGTGATCTATCCTTAGAACGAATGCAAACCTTTTTTAATCTCAGCCAAAAAGACCTGAAGATTTGATAATCTGAAAGCATTGGCATCCAAGTGAAGCAGGACATGCAAGGCATGAGCACTTGTGCAAATCAAGGACTATTTGTGAATTTGCAGCTGTCTGTACTTTCGGTTTCCACGCTTCAATATGGATAAAGTAATATGATCAACCTCTATTCCTTTGTTTATCATTTCCTCAACCAGGGCTTCAGCCTTACCTACCTCTCCTTGATGACAGTAACCATTTGCCAGAGAAGTATAAGTGAAAGCATCAGGTCTGAGGCCCTTTCCTCTCATCTCATCAAAGAGATTGAGAGCATCTTGAAGATAATCCATCTTGCAAAGTCCATCAATCAATTGTGTGTAGCAAACAACATCAGGTTCAAGCTCTGACGCTTTCATATCATTCAACAATTTTGAAGATTTTGCTTTGAAAGACATTTTTCTATTTTCTCTGTTAGGAGACGACCAAAATCCATGCTGGACTTGTTTCAAACAAACATCCAACATAACTGTACATGTAACGACATCAGGTTTAATTCCCTTTTCTTGCATTTCAATAAATAAATCGTGGGCTTCTTGAATCTGATCTATCTTGCAATATCCATTCATTAATGTAGTATACAAAAAAACATCTGGGTTCAGCCCTCTATTGACCAAATCATCAAACCAAGATTGAGCATTTCTCATATCTCCTTTCTGACAATAGGCTGAAATAAGACTATTATAGGCAAACTCATCTGGAGTTACATTCCTCCCTAACATCAAATTGAATACTGTGGAAGCTTCATCTACACAATTTTCCTTACAAAGTTCACCAACAAGTTTAGAGCAAGCAAGCTGATCCACAAGATATCCCTGCTTAGATAACTGAACAAAAAGTTCATATGCATCTTGAGCACAAGCCAATTCCAGAAACCCACAAACCATTGTGCTGAAAAGAATTACTTCTTGAGCAATCCCCTTCTCTTTAGACCTTTAAATAATTCTTTGGCCTCCTTTAAATGCCTGCCTTTGCAAAGATTCTCAATGGCCACACTATAGGTAACTGCATTGGGCTCCAAGCCCCTCTCAATCATATAATCCATAAGCTCATATGCCTCCTTCACAAAACCATGCTTACAAAAGCCACCAACAAGTACATTATAGGTAACAAGATCTGGCTCCACATTGAGCTTCACCATACTGGAGAAAACTTTCTGAGCATTATACATTTCACCATTACGGCAATACCCACATATCAAAATTGTATAATGAATCTTATCAGGAACTATCCCATGACCCTTCATTTCTTCAATCAGCTCAATGGCATCATCCATGTTCCCTAACTTGCAATGAGCATTTAGTGCAAAATTATACAAGACTTTGTCAAGGTAACCCCCCGAGACCTTAAACATCTGAAAATACCCAAGAGCTTCTGAATCCATCCCCCTTTTGCTAAAACATTGGAGGATAAAGCTGACAACAAAATAGTTAGGACTGATATACTTTGAGACCATTTCATCATAAAGTTCCAGTGCTCTTAAGAGATCTGCAGCATTGCCTGTGGTACAATATCCTCGAATAAGGCATCCATAGCTAAATGCATCTGCAGGAACATCTCGCTTCACCATATCCTGCAAAAGCTTCTCAGCTTCTTGAAGCCTCAACTCTTTGCACAAGCCACTAATGACTTTGCCATAAAGCACACTATCAACAGGAACACCCTTTTGGATTATTGTTTGAAGCAAAGCAGATCCTGTTTCAGATTTTCCGCTAGCACACAGTCCTTCTATTAACGTTGTGTATGTAATCACATCAGGCATAACTCCAGTCTCTTTCATCTCCTCCAATACAATGAATGCTGCATCAAACTTCCCACCTCGGCAGAGCGCTTTGATGAGAATTGTGAACCTATAAGCATCTGGACTCATACCAAAACTCTTCATTTGTTCAAAAACAGCCATTACTAGCTCAAAATCACTACTTTCCACCATGAAATTCAATAAAAAGTTGCAAGATTTAGGCGAAGGAACAAACCCACGACCGGCCAGCTGAACAACAGCATCAAAGGCCTCTCTTGGCTTATTACAGACAGTGAATGCGCGGATCAACGCATCCAAAACAAACAATAGCTTGCCAGAACGATTCAAGAACCGAGATAGAGTATCAAAGAGGTCGGGAAACGAGAAATCCACACCGGGCTTCGATGAAACAAGATCAGCAAACAGAGACACTAGCTTATGACGATGATCAGAGGCGAAGAGGATGCAGACAATGGCAACGTAGGAGGCGAGGTCGCGGCGGAGGCCGAGAGCAAGGCTATTGTTGAAGATGGAGAGTGCGACGCCGGGCTTTAGGTTGAGGAGGAATTCGCCGAACTGCGGGCTTTGCAGCGGTGAGGCTTTCGCTTCGAAGGTGGAAGGGAGGTCCTGGATCAGCGCGGCAGAGGAGGAGACAGTGAAGGAGGAGGAGCGGGAGAGATTGGGCAGGATTCTAGGGTTTCTGAGAAGAAGCTTGGAGAGCTTGAAGCCTGTGAGGCCATTGAAGAAGAATTGAGGCTTCATCGCTGAAGAGCCATTGAAGAAGAAGGCGCCTAAAACCCTAGCCAAAGTCCTCTCGTGGGGTTGAGCTAACGGGTCGGATCTTTTTAACGGATTTGAATCCGGTAAGGGCTCATGAATATTGTTGAGCTGCTAAAATAGTTTTTATTTTGTTAAAAAAAAATTCTGTATTTATAAAAGAAATAACTACTGGCATTTGGTTCCGGTGTTGTTTTTTATAAGAGCCCTGGGGCTATTTTATTAAAGATAAAAAGAGAATGTACAGCTAAACAAAGAGCAAACAACTAGAAAGCTAGGAAGGGAAAAAGAAGTACAAAAACAAGCTAAAGCAATTAAAAGAAAAAGCTAGAAATAAAAGCTGGCAGTGGTAATGCAACACATGATCCATCGGGGAAGGTCCTTGCCATTAAGGAACAAAGCAATAGTGTGAAGATTACAGGCATAGGAAGCTAGCTTGGAGGCAGGGATCATCCAGGCTTTGGGGATGACATGCACGTGAGGCTGATTAGAGGTAGTAATAATGTGAATAAGAGTGTTGATCCATCCTCTATGCTGCCAGTCGCACCAGGGATTGGCATTCATCATTTCTTTAAGGCTAGAGCAGAAAGTGAAAACATTCTGCACATTGAATAGGTGTTGCAAGCAGAGCCTGAGAGCAAATATGAGAGCTTGAATTTCAGCCTCAATCTTTGATGAAAACTCTAAAGGGTAGCAACCTGCAAGAGTTATAATGTAGTTAGAATTGTAATGAAACATCCGGCAGAACAAACCTCAGAGTCTTCATTCCAATATGCTGCAGAGAAAAGAAATAACCCGTCGTTGCTAGAAAAGTTATTCAATAAAAGCTTTTTGGCAATCAGAGAAGAGTTGGATTGATGATTGTTCTTGGCAAAATGAAAAGCTCGGAATGAAATCAATCTAGTATTAATAATGGCGGCACGGAAAATAGCAGCAATAATAGACGTAGTGAAGGCTAAGAAATTGGAGCAAACCACCCAATTACCAGTAGTAAAACCTCCTGGGAAAGTAAACTGAATACCCAACATGGTTCCAATGTGATACCAAATTAATTGAGCTTTGTTACATTGGAGAAGCAAGTGTTCAGCATTTTCCAATTCCAAACCACATAGAGCACAAAAATTCCTGGGTCCTAAATTGAAAGCATGGAGGACATCACTAGTTAAGAGGCGACCACGAAAGACAAGCCAAAGGAAGTGTTTGACTCGTGGAGCAGTTTTAATATTCAAAGTTTTCTACATCCCAGCCAAGGATTAAATAAAGAATTTTTGCTGTTTAAGAAATGATAGACATTTGGAGCAATTTTAAAATTGTGAGACTTAGGAAGCCAAACCCAGTGATTAATGCCAATAGGATCTATAGTTCCCAATCTGTCAATGATATCAATAATGCTGCGGCCAAACAAAAACCTCAGCTTTTGAAAATCCCAATAGTTATTGGTAGTAAAATCAGAAACAGACAAAGCATCAAGATCTAAATCAGTGTTAATGAAAGTGGGTTTATAAGCCAAAGGAATATCAAACCACCAAGGGTTATGAGAAAGCGAAATGATGCCGGGGTTTAAAGAATTGAGCCCACAATGAGATTTCAAAATATTCGCAGTAGCACAAAAACCTCTAAAGAAAGTAAAGCAGTTTGCAGGAGTAGAATTGCGCCAAAAATTCAAATAGCCATATTTATAAATCAAAATATCAACCCATAAAACATTGTCTTGGTTCAAATATTTGAAAACATGCTTAGCAAGAAGTGAATGCTTGGCAATTGATAAATTCCTGATCATAAGACCCTCCTCACATTTACTATCAGTGATATAGTTCCAACCAACAACATGGATGCCCTTTCCATTGCCATCCTTATGCCAAAGAAAGTCCCTAATTTCATTAAGGACAACATCTGGAATAGGATAAACTGATAAATAATAGTTCGGAATAGAAAGGAGAGAAGAATTGATTAATAAGGTTTTCGCAACCATTGATAATTTAGAGTGTTTCTAGCTAGCACAGGTGCGACGAATCTTATCAATCATATGGTAAAACACAGAAGTAGCAAGTTTCTTGGGCGAAATTAGAATGCCAAGATACTTAAGGGGAAAAGAGGCAGTATTGATTTTCATAATGGTGCAGATACTGGCTTAAACTCTCTTATTAAACTAGGAAGGAAAATAGGCCATAAGTGTCTAAGCAATGATTGATGTTAAGAGCTGCAAATCTAGAGGCCCGGGTGATGAGCACAAGATCATCGCCATACATAAAATGGTTAAAATTAGAGTTAATGTTGCCCATGAAACCCGAAATTTGACCAGAATGGAGAGCTGAATTAAGCTTAGAGGTTGGAATTTAGGAAACAAGAATAAACATATATGCAGAGATAGGGTCTCCTTGCCGAACACCTCTGGACCAAGTGATCCAGCTAGTAGGACAACCATTGATCAGTAAAGAAAAAGAAGTAGAATTCAGGCGAGTTTTAATCCAAGAAATCCAACGACTAGGGAAATTCATTTTAGCTAGGGTGGCAAGAATTGCACTCCAACTAAGGGTATCATATGCCTTCTCTATGTCAATTTTAATGATCATCCTAGAGGGATCATTGATATCACGCTCAATAGAATGCACCACTTCTTGCAAAGTAATGATGTTATCGAAGGGACAGCGATCCGCCACAAACCCTGATTGCACTCGACCAATTAGTTTTGGGAGAACATAACAGAGTCTGTTGACGAGAATTTTAGAAATAATTTTAAAACAAACATTACAAAGAGAAATAGGGCGAAAATCAAACACCATACTAGGATTATCTTTCTTAGGAATAAGAGAAACAAAGGTATTACCCCAAGAAGCAGGTATTACAGCATTATTGAAGAAATATTGAACAACAAAAGTTACATGATCACCGATATCGTTCCTAAAAGAATCTGAAAAAATTCTACACTAAACGCTCGTCAGGACCTGGGCTTTTAGCAGAGGGAAGATTGGAGATAGTGAAATAAACTTCCTCACGGGAGACATCCCGAGTGAGATTACGATCATCAGCATCAGTAATTTGGGGAAGATCATTTGGAAGAGCAAGAGCGATGTCAAACGTATTTTTGTCAGAAGGTTCAGTCCAGAGGTTAGTATAAAAAAAGATAAAAGCTCGTTTGATGTTAATACGATCAGAATAAGTAGTACCATTAGCATTGGTAATGTGATTATTAGATTAGCATGATTTGCAATGCGAACCATATTATGAAAAAACGCAGTATTTTAATCCCCATTAAGAAGCCAATTAAGATGTGCGTGCTGTGCCCATCGAGAGGCATTCTGTCTCTGGAGGTTAGAAAGCTTACTATAAAGGTCCGAGAGTTCAGCGAAAACGTTAGAGTCAGGGGAATCGACGTATTCCAATGAACTAATTTTTGCTTCAGTATTCTGAATCACAGCATCAATGGAATTTAGACCTGTAGATCTCCAAGAAATAACTTTAGAATGGGAACAAGCAAGTAAATGAGTTAAAGCATGCATGGGATTGCCATGGGGGGTAAAATTCAAGGCATCTTTAACAGCATTAATACAACCAATATATCTAACCAATGGGTTTCAAAGCGAAAAATTTTCTGAAAATAAGCAGGAATAAGATGAACTGATAGCATAAAGGGGGCATGATCAGAAAATATTCTAGGGAGGAGCTTAAGAGAGTAATAGCGATACTTATCTTGCCAAGCACAATTGACCAAACACCGATCTAATCTTGCCAAGTGGCGAGCCGAACCGGACTGGTTATTGCACCAAGTGAGATTAGGGCTAGAGACTTGTAGATCAGATAAATTATTCTCTTCAACAAAATTAATAAAATAATTAGCTTTTCGAGAATAGTAAGCAAACAAACCTCCTCTGTGTTCCTCCCGAGATAGAATACAGTTGAAATCACGTAAAACAAGCTAGGGGAGGTTCAGAGCTACAATTTTGTTTAGTTCCTTCCATAAAGAGAGCTTCTTGCAAAGATGATGAGAATTATAGATGACGGAAATAATATGATTAGAGTTAGGATTAGGAGTAATGATAGGATGCAAGGCTCTCCAAGAAACTGCCAACGGAGTAATTTGTCCAATATTTCTTTTCCAAAGAACAATAATACCACCAGACATGCCCTCAGGTAAAATAGTAGCCTAATCCCAAAATCTAGAGAGTTTAGAACAAAATCAGTCTAGACAATCAGAATCTGCTCTGGTTTCAACAAGACATACAACCGTAGGGTTATGTTTCTTGAGTAACCGCATAAGGCGAAAAGAAGTATCCCCAGAAGAGATACCCCTACAATTCCAACTCAAAACATTAATAGATCTCATCATCATAAATAAAGCTAAATAGGAAAACAAACCAAAGATGAAATCAAGAAAACCGGGAAATGTGAGGAAAGATGAGGGGATTAGGAACTAGGTTCTGCAATCTCAAGCCTTCCTTTCTTCTGAGACGGAGTTCCAACGTGGGATCTTTTCTGATTAAAGCTTCATGACGGACTTCTTCTTGGTATTGGTATAAAGTCATAAGGTTATCAAGTTCTTCGTCATCGGACATAGCAAAGTTGTCTTCCTCAGAGTAACTATCCTCACCCTCACTACCATCTACCTCCGGGTCACCATCCAGAGCTGTTGAGACCCTGTCGACAGTCATAGAATAGGGACAATTAGGATTGGGGGGATCCGATAGGGGGAGGAAAGTTGAGGAACGAATGACAGGGGATGGGGAACTGGAGGAGGCGTGGGCGGGGTTTAAGTTTTTGGAATTCGTTGTAGGTTTAGAGGGCTGCTGATTGAGAGTTCAAACAAGCTTTTGGAAAGGAAGAATGATTATTAAACTCAAAGGACGGTACCTTGGGAGAGGGAACATTTTGTATTTGAAGAGAGGTGTCAGGGACAGGGGTTGGTGGGGTCAAATCGGGGACAGAAGATGGTGGGATCACATCGTGAAAAGCAGTGGAGGGGTGAATAGTGCGAGAATCTTGAAGGTCACCTCTACCATTTTCATGGAACTTGCCACGTATGTTGCGATCTGGAACAAGGCGAGAGCGGTTAGATCCATCTCTCGAATTGGCTGCCACGTCAGCGTTCGCGTGACTAGCACGTGAGCTAGCTCCGCATCCTCGAGCGCAGCAGCGCTAGTTAAGACATGAAAGGACAGATTCCATCACCTGACCACCGATATCCTGGACAGGGATCGAACTGACCGCCTGCCTCTTAGAAACATAGAGGGGTGGAGAGGATTGACCTTATCCAGTTCCCGTGGTCTGGGTGCAGGAGTTGGTCCTATATCCACTCATGCCGCAATTGTAACAGAAAGTGGGTAATCTCTCATACATCACAACAACAAAAGCCTTCTGATGATCATCACCAACCCAAAACCCCCAATTGAGGGGTTTAGAAAGATTAATCTCGATGCATACACAAGCAAACTTAGAATGAGTGAGAAAGGTTGTAAGATCATCCACTTTCAGGAGTTGCCCCATGTGAGTGGTGATGGTTTCAATAGTATCATCAAACCAAAACTCCACTGGAAGGTTGTGCAGCTAGACCCAGATGGCAGCGATGGTGAGCTTGGTGAAAGATGGTTCGAAGAAAGGTTGCCAAGGGGAGAGTTGGAGTATAATTCCATTGATGGACCACAGACCATCAAGTAGAAGGCTTTGTACAGGGTCCTGGGAAGTACATCGAATGAGAAAAACCCCATTTGAGAGATCTAAAATGAGGATTTCTTTGAACTCTACCCATTTGACTATCAGACTCACTTTCACATGGTCAAATGGGGGAGGTTTACCTAAAAATTTTCCATACAGTGAGTTTTGGAACCTTAGCCGAGCTTGGGAAATGGTATCTCCATCAATCTTGACAAAGTCTGGGGAGGTTTCTTTTAACTTGGCTAGTATTTGTGGATTATGGAGAGGGAAAATGTTTGAATTGTGAAGAGAAGATGATGCAATCTGAGCCCAGGTGTCTGATCCAAGAGGAGGAGACAGTTGATGAGGGGGAACTTGTCTCCTTCTTACCATGGCAAGGGGGGCAGAGACGAGACGAGGAGCATTGCAAGAAAACAGAGGATCATGGAGATAAGAAGCCAGGAGAAGCTTTCACTTCACAAGGTGTTGGAATGGGAATCATGTCTCTCTACCAATGGGGAACATTTGTTGGGATGTGTGTGAATTAGAGTGGTAGGGGTATTTTCTTGCAATCGAATTTTTTAAGAAAGATGGGATGCTTTTTTGGTGAAATTTGGGTTGAATTCCACTCTTTGAAAATGAAATGATGGTTTTATCCTTGTTGTAAAGCTCCTTTTGCACTAAATCGCTCTTGCTCTAACTTCTCATAATCTCAGTGTGCTTAATCGATCCTTTTGTCTTTTCAACTGCCTTTGAGGAGAAGAAGGATCAAGTGTGCTCAATCGATCTCTTACCCTAGATATAACTGTTGCTAAGAAAGAGATAAAAGACTAGGTAGCCGTATCTCTCTCTCCATTGCGTGACCTAACTCCAAGCTTTAGCACTACACCGCCATGCTTCCCCTCTCCTTTAGCCACATTGGCAACCATTCCATGGCATGGAGATGTCAGAGGCCCAAGTTTCAAGAGGCCAAGATTCTCTCCAGTTTGGATCCCTGGTACAACCTTGTAAATGTGTTGTGCTTTGTTGGTAGCTTGGAGGGAGTTCAAGGGGGTGTGGCTTGTCTCCTTTAACTAACTAGGTAAGCAAATTCCTCTCCTTGTTTTGACCTTAGACTGAATCTTCTATCTTGTTCTTGTTTATTCCTCTTTATAAGATGAATTCTGTCTTAGGGTTGAGGGCCTTTTGTAGTTGTTCTACTGAATATGTGCTTCGCTTTCATTTCATTGTGTTAGCATTGTGCCATCAACAACATGTTGTGTGTTAAACCCATAGGGTTGTACTGAAGTGTTCCTATTGAAACAATGGACAAGTCTCAGCTATTGGCTTTGTTTTCAATCTGTAAAGAGCTAGAGATTTGCTCAAAGTTATGATCCAAATATTGGTCAATCAAGGGATTTGTGGCTTGGATTAAGTTGTTGGTAGATCATTTGTGCAAATTTCATACTTGTATTATTTGATTATATACTTGTTAAGTCTAGGGTGGCATGTTTAATGATTGGTTTCCTTGTGAGCCTAGTTCTCTTTTAGCATGACCAATGGATGTTCCATTGTTAAATGATTGGATGTGTTTTGTTGCCAGGTCACCACATTAGTATTGGTTCTTAGGTCCACTTGTTCTCCAACTAATGAGTATGATTTAAATCATTGAAGAGTTTGTCTCCTATGCATGGCTATGGTTTATAGGATGTAGATATTAGCCACTTAAGCTTTCTTTTCAGGTTTATTTTGTTATGCTAGGCAAAAACTCCAAATGTGTATCAATGTATTGAGTCCCACTGAAAATTGTTATGTTATTTTTCCTTGTTTAAACCTACCTTGATGCCTGAGCTATAATTCTTTCTTCCTCTAAGCATTAGACTTGGGTCATGCTATTTATGCGATATCTCAAGAAAGATTGATTTGGCTTTGGGAGTGGGTTAGAGTGGGAGCTATTCCAAGTAAGTAATTCCATATAGAGCTTTTCAACTATATTTTTGTTATATATATAAATTTCAGTTATATGTATTTTTAATTATTTACTTGTGTATTATTCGTTGTTTACTTGAACATAAATTGGTTAATGCTTTGATAAGTAGGATCATGTGAACTTTGGGGTTTGTCTTTCATTTCTAAAACAAGAGCTTAAATACTGTTACTTTTGAGTTGCTCTGAGTTGTTATATTCATTTGATTAAGAATGAAAATTTTACCATGTTACCTTCTTTAAAATTTTGGCATGGAGTAAGTACTTCACTCGTATTATGATTTTAAAATGTTGATTTTCTTTTGCTAATTTATTAACCATTCATATTAGTATATATATAAAAATGTATATTAATTATGTACATGAGTTACTCCCATTACCATACACATACCCCTTTGCTGTCATGCCCCGACCCTAGGCTTGGCACACGACAACAGCCGCGATAACCAGAGGAGGGGCACTCACATCACTCAACCCTTGAGTCACTGCAAGGTTGACAAAACTCTGGATTTTCACAATCCTAAACCAAAATGACACATGCAAAGTATAAAAGAACAGGAATACAATAATAACACAGAGGAAGACACAATACTAAAACCTGATAATAGAGATCAATAAATATACTAGTTGTCAATACTACAAGGTTCTCAAGAAGAATTTGACAACATACAAAACATGCAAATAGGGTGACAAATACACTAGTATATCCATGTCCTTATACAATGCAAAATGCTCAAAGATATACATATGTAAAATTGGAAATGAGGAAATAAAAACAATAATACAAGAAGATGCTAAACACTCCACTTGCTCGTGACGCCGCCAACTACTGAAGCCTAGAAAGGAGGAAGAGGATGAGTAACTTATGTCACTCAATGAATGGGTTAGCACAATTCTAAAAGAATATCGAAACAAACTAATAAATTTCCAAATAGACAAGCTTTCGAACTAATACATACAACTTTTAAACATTTTCTTACCTACATCAGTACATATGCCCATATAAAAATAATGAATAGCATAAAAGAATCACTTTTGCTCAAGCGAGGATTTCAACATTCCAAATATCAAAGATTGGCATAAAACAAGTTTTCAAAGCATTAAAACATAATCAAATCAATTTTCAAGAAACATAATTTTTGTGACAGACTGTCCTCCCAAGAGCGACAGCTGGGCTTTACCCCTTCATCACAATCCAAAATAACATGGTTTCGCACAATTGAAATGTAAAACCGCCCTCAAGTCAATGGCCTAAAACCACTCTCTGACATTAACCGTCGTCTCGACCAAGTTGAGAGCTGTTAAGGTCTTCGTACCCTTGACATTGGGCCATCGGTTCTGTGTGGTGACTATGAATTTCTAATGCACATCCAGTCAGGCTCTATGTGCTACCTAAAGTAGATCAATACAAACTAGATCCACCATGCCACCTCTAAAGGCTGGCCAGTGGGGAGCCCCTATTGCAACAGGCGGGTTACAATCCATCACCATCAAAACATAAACATAAAGCAGAGCCGGAGCTCACATCATAATTGTTGGAGATACACACACCATGTGTCAAAATAATATTAAGGGAAAATCAAGTTTCAAATAATTCAAAATGTTCACATCCCGGACAAGAACTCACATTTCACAAATGAAAATCATTTCCATATGTACGGATATCAAAAGCACAATAATGTGTACAATATTTCATAAATCAACATACGGTCCAAATCCAGGACAAATATCTGCACATCAGAAAGGAAAACTTTTTCAGATTCAGAAATACCAACAATACAACTTTACGAATACAGGTTTTACAAAATATTTTCCATTGTAAATACCAATAGTATCAACCGAAAACATTGAACATACTTTTGGAATATCTTTTTAAAAGAATGACACTCATTAGAAAAAATTCTGGCATTTGGCCCAATTAAAACTCACACAATACTCATGATTACTCTATCTTCACCTCTTAAACAATTAAATAAAATTCTCTAAAATATAAGAGCAATTCCAAGAACAATTCAAGCATAAAATCCAAGTCTTCCATAAAACATAAAAATGCTATCTTACTTACACTTCTCTCAATCTTGACATCACTTTCACATCCTCTCATAACTTGTTAAAGAGACATTCATCAAAGACCATCAATAATGAAAATTAATTACCAACCTCAATTGCTAAAATACAAGTTCAATTCGCTCACAAGCAAATGATTGCCATATAATCGAATTTACATATACCAAAGCCACATTGAACATGAAAATTTAATTTCCACATCATATATGCCTTTTCGTGTCGAGACATCAACCAATTATTACATTCAGGATTTTGATATGCCTATAAGACTCACACATCATCAAGCAGCCTTTTACACAACCCAACACTATTTAGACTTTTCCTACACTTAACTAAACTTAAATTCCTCAACAAAGCATTATTACTCCCAAACACCGACATTAACCTAACTAATAATAAATTCAATACAAAAGCTCTCAAAAGTTGACTCCCTCCTCTTGGGAGCCTTATATCAAACAATTATAGGGAAATCACAACAACCTTCAATTTAACATTCCAAATTCATTCCAACACTTCACACATATAACACAAGTTATCCATCATTATTCTTCTAAAAAATTTCATTGTATTAAAATAGGCACATCAAACTCATGAATTTCAATTCAATAATACTTATAGTCATTAGCATTCATCCTTTAGATATATTTATAGAATCAACTACATTCGGGTTCCAAGCATTTTATTCACAACATCATACCTCAAAGCTTTAACAATTCTATAATACAAGAATAATTATATCTTTCCTAGTTCACACATAGTGCTAAGCAAGTTCTACTGTTGACCACATAAAGACTGCCCAAAAGCATGCATCAATTATACTTGTTATTCCTCCTCATTAACTTCACAATTTAGAGTCATACTTTGATTTGTTGATATATAATATAATTCATCAAGACATATATGCCCAATCTCACTTATATCAATAAATTCATCATGGTCATTGTAATGTTCAACAATTTCCGTTCATCCAAAAAAAAAAAAACATATATTCCAACGAGTTTAATTTCAACCATCACACCCAAAATCACTACAAGAATCTCCAAAGAACTTAAGCCAATATGCCCGGAGTCATTCTCATTATAATTGTAGGCTATAACAGCCAAATCAACGCCCTTTTAAACCAATCAAAATGTCGATTTGAAATATGAAAAGCCAGGAAAAAAATTTAATGGAGCGATTAAAATTTTATATATATTCTATTAGAATCATGCATACAACTTAATCCACTCACAACTTAGGTGATTAAAACCTTGAGTGCGCTACTCCTCTGCTGGATCCTTGCCTTGAGCCAAGGTCTCACCACCACGCGCGCACACACATGCGCACGCACGTGTGCACGCAGACACATTGATAAAACAAACAAAGATTAAGCAAAAGAAATTACAAATGAAAACCTAAATCTAACAATGCAATGCAACCCTAAACGAGACCTAGGGTTGGCTGAAAACTGGGTTCCAAGGTTCCCAAAGAATTCCCAAGGGTTCTTGGCTTCAATCCCAACCGAGGAAGCAAGGAAATGAAAGAGATTTACCTGTGCTACAGTATAGATACAGTAATCAGATTCCAAGGAAGAAGAAGATCCATAGATTTAACAACATTGAAGGAATACAAGGAAATACATACACTTCTCTCATGCTTCTAATGATAAATGTGCAAAAAAGAGACAAAGCTTAAGCTCTCAAGCTGCAAATCCACAACCCTAGATCTACCATGCCATCTAAACAACAAGGAACAAGAAAAGGATGGAAATCTTATCTTTGGCTTTCAAAGAGAAGAATGATGGACAAAGGGCTTCAATCTAGCAAGAGGAAGATGCTCAAGCAAGGTCTTCTTCTCATCCAAGGGAGGGATGTCAAAATAATGAGAGGAAAACAAGAAAAAAGACATTAAAAAGGGGGTTCGAGTTGGGAAAAGGCCAAGCACGAGCGTGCACTTCAAAGTATAGGGCTTGCTTCACAAAAACACGGCTGTGTTTCACCCCTTGTTTCTGCTACAGTAATAAGCTGAAGTGTTACTGCTACATTACCATTACTGCAGTTCATTGCTACAATAGGGAAAAAGTGTGACCACCATGAAGACCGAAGCACGACAGTGCTTAGGTTGTGCTTTAGCACGTACATATTACATGTTTGCTGATTTTTCTACAAACTGCTATTCACATTTCTATAGCAAAAATTGTTAAATGTTACTGTTCACATATACGACAATGGCAATTTGGCTCTCGCGCATTCTAAACCACTCAATAAACCTGACAGAGGCAAATGCAAGAAAACTCGACTAAGTTTCAAGTTAACGCACAAGAAAAAACACTAAAATACCACATTTGCCATTCTCAATATTTTAAAGCTTTAGTAATTGTTTTATTATTATTGATTCTCATTGGTATAAGCTTGAGGGATTACACATAAGAAGCATTTTTTTTTTCTTAAAATTGATTATTTTAAGTAGGTTCTTTTCGTTAGTTATATACTTAATTATTTATTTATCTATTTTCATTTCTTCTTGTTTCTGTGAATAGTATATATATATATATATATATATATATATATATATATATATATATATATATATATATATATATATATATATATAAAGGGGTGTTATTGCCTGCAGCCAATGGAGGAACCAGGACGCCATGATTGTGGGGGAAGTGGGGGAGGGGGGCTTTGAAGGAAAAGCATAAAAAAAAAATTATTCATGCAACAAAGCAATTATCTCAAGTGAAAAATATACTAAAAAAACTTAAGCTACAATTTGAACTATTGTCATTATTACTGTCGATCAAGCAAGGTATGTCACTAAGAGAAGGCACTACATCTCATAAGTTTCTATTTTCCTAAAATACTATAGAATCAATCTCTCTTGATATAAACAGCCAAATTGTTATTCTTTTACTTTAACATCTATATTATTATATCATAACAACTGTCCTTACCATACTACATCATCAACTTAATTTTTTTAATTACTAAAATTCTTTATAAATTTAATTTAAATTTAATAACATTTTTTTAAAATTTATTATAAATTTTTATTAACATTTAGAAAATCCTGTAATGTTTTTAAAATAAAAATTCTAATTGGGCTGATTTTAAATCAGTAACTTTTTTTTTTTAGTGAATTACTTACTAGGCTTTTTAAAGCTCATCAAGTTGCTAATTATCTCTTTTAGATCAAGAGTAAGGTCTTGCAAGGGTCAACATGGTCGGGTCATCGAACAACCAATATTCCTTTTTTAGTGGTGGGTGAGTTGTTGTTGTTGTAGTAGTTTGTTTATGTACTAAACTCTGGCTTGTATCAAGTCCCTAAACTCCTAGTTTTCAAACTTTGTGATTTTGCTATTTGTATGTTTTGTGTATTGTGTTTCTACTTTGTTTAGGTGGCGAGGCCTTGAATGCCCACTGTGTCTTGACTGAGTAGGTGTGTGTTTGTTTGTCCATGTTCTGGGCTCGTCGCGCTGAGTTCAAGGCATGACACCCCTCTTTCTCTCTCTGGCTCTTGGTGTCTTTGTATTATTGATTTTTTTTTGGTGATTTTATCTTAGCTATTCTTTTCATTAATAAATATCACTTTTTCTTTGTTTTCTTTAATATTTAATATGTTTATTAAAATGTTTCTCATTCCTCTTGCTAATTCATCCCGTTAACTCCGTTATGTATAATCTTTGGAAATTTGCTTGGAAGTCTTTTTTTTAATTGTATAATTTGTATTCATAAGTTTGTGGATATGTCTTGTGTTCTAAAGGGTTATTTGGTTTGCTGCAAGTGAAATTACAGTATAAGTGAAATAGCATGTAAGTGAATATATTGCATTTCAAATTACATCATTGTTCTTTAGTTTGCTGTAATTAGAAATGCTGTATTTACTTTTTCATTGCTTAGTTTGATGTAATTAGAGGGATATGTTCATCATGCAAATAGAATGGTAAGATTACCCCATTATCTATCATTAACACTAATAATTTAATATTATTCATAAATTATTTAATTACGTAATATGCTTTAATTTTTTCCTTAAAAATAATTAATTAATTTAACTTTCATTGTCTATCATTAGTGCCAACACTAATGTAAGAGAAATAATTATTAATTAATTTAATAGACATATTAAATTTAAAATATATCATATCTTTTAATTTTATGTCTAAAAAATAATTAATTGATTTAACTCTTACTATCTACTATTAACACTAATGTATAATTAATTAATTAATTTTTATAAATTAAAAGTATGTAATATTCTTTAATTTTATGCCTAAAACTATTTTGGTGATTAAAATTAAATAACAATTGACATTTTTTAAATACAATATTAAATTAAATAAAACATAAATTCATATATGTTTAATTATATTAACAATTACCATGCAAGCTTTGCTATGCTTTTGATGCATAATGTGGAGAGTGGAGAATGATGATTTTAACCAAAATGTTTTGATGCATTTCAACTTACAACAAATTTTGCTATAAGTTGCAATGCCACAAAAGTACTTGAAACTGTAAAAATTTTTACATTTTAAACTTATTTCACAACAAACCAAATGGCATTTTACATGTAAAACCAGTTACATTACAACTACTTACAAGTAACTAAACAATCTATGTGTTTTTTCACTTGGTTTAGAAAAGATAATCCCATTCAATATGTTATACAATGCCCATTTCTGGGTGAAAAGGTAGATATTGATCAACACAATATTAATACTATATTGTTTCAGCATTCAATCAAAGTTTCAATTAGGGATTAATGCATCATCAAATGCTTTCTTTGAGTTAGGTTTGTGGTTTTAATATGTCATGATTAGAGATTCATGAATATGGTTATGCATTTATATGAATTACAATCGTATTTAATTCATTCCTTGATTCTAGATCCTTCAACCTTTGATCCTACACAATAAATCCAATATTCGTATAAAAGAACAATAGGTTTATTTAGCATTCTCTTGTTGTTTAATTTGTAGGTGGTTTGATTTTTGTTTTGTCGTTTTTCCTTTATGTCTAATTTGAAACCAAAACATTAATTATGTAATCACTTTTTTTATATATTTAGTTTCTCGAAATTGACATATATCTAATTGTCATTTTAGATACCAATAATATGGTCAAATCTAAAAACTTCAGTTATATTGCACAATGGGTATATGTTACTTGTACATACTAAGTATCATGATTATTACATGTGCAACAAAGCAATGTAATAATAGAAAAAGAATGATTCAATATAAATTTAAGTTAATGTCTGTTAGATGATGCAAATAGTATTTTAGTATCTCCACCACATACTTTATGAAGGTGATTGATATATATGCCCCTTGCATATTTGCAAGTGCACGAGTTGTGCAAGTAGTAAAGTGTACCCAATAGGATTTGGGTAGTCGAATCCACAGGGACTGGTATAGCTCTCGATACTTATTCACTTCCTAATATCTAGCTGACTCAAAGATTGGCCTGAATTGATTAAACTACTAATGTAGAAAGAATAGAGAAGGAAGAAGAGACAGGGTTTTGGGTTGAAGAGATAGCAATGGAAAGGATAATGCCTTGGACTAATCCCCTTGACAAATGTAAGACTAGGCAATGATTCAAGAGCTTCTTCTTGGACAATGGTGGCCACCCACGAAGGGTTTGATAATGTACGTCCTCACTCAAGGCTCGGAGCAGACTCAACCCTTTCCCTAATGTGTGCCCTAGCTAGATGAATAGAATCTATCCTCTAGACAACATTAAGGTAATCTAGGGTTAACTAGCAACTTAAATTATGATTGCACTGATGGAAAATTAGTAACGAAAATCAACGCTCACGCGGCTATCTGCAATCCCCACATTAAGTTAATAATGAACCTTGATAAGTGCTCGTGTTAAAGTTATACGAAGTATTATTTTCTTACATTGAGCATTACTTTTCTCATATTTTATCATTAAATGTTGTGTATATGTGTTCTTTTGTGCATGTAGGGTTGTGGAGTGAGTTTAGAGAAGAAAGAGCAAAGTTAGGTCATGTTCGCCATTGTTGAGGAGTTCTTAGACCAAGCAAGGAATAAGGCATGAGTCTAGACTTGTGGGTGTGTGCCAACCTCCATTGGAGGGGCACAAAGGCAGTCACACTCATAAAAGTCTAACTCGTATAACATTGGAGAACTTCGCCAATGAGGAGAAATGAAGAAATCAACATGATCTACCGTTGATTGTGTGCCCAATTTAACGGCCTTGATGAAGAACATGAAATCGGGAGCATTTTATGCGTGAGCACTGTAGCAGTTTACTGTTTACTGCGCGCCAGAAAACCAATTCCAGAAAATCCACATGTGCGTGTGGAAATTCCATACGGCCGTGTGGATGCCCGATTTCAGCCGATTTTCAGCCACGACTCAGCACTATTTAAAGGACTTTTTCGGGACTTTTTGGGGATCTTTTCGCCTATCTTCTGGAGGGTCGCGGCTAGGGTTTGGAGAGGACTTTATGGAGGATTAGAGCGAGTTCACGGCATCAACATCGAAGTTCGTTGGAAGATAGCTATTGGGGGAGCTTTCGTCGGCACCGATCCGACGAGGTGTGCCCTAGGCTTGACAAGGGGCTTGGTGGAGAGGACGGAGTGACCTCACAAGACCATTGCCACGCATCGCAAGAGGGTTTCATCTATGTTTTCTATTCTTGTTTATTCATATACATTGATAGATTTGTATAGCTCCATGGAGAGCTAAACCCCTTGTGGGTATTCAGACTTGTAAACCCTAGGATGACATTGTTTCTATGATTTTTATTATGCTTTCTTAATTGATGATTTTAATTGAGTTCCAATCTTGCATGTTAATTGTAATTGATTTTCTCTTAGCCGTGACACTAGGGTTGAGAGCCATCTAGGTTATCCTTTGGAGGTGTGACAACTCCTATAGGATTAGACTACTCCAGATTGGAGAGGGTCGAGAGGGTGAGCCGTGAGGTAGCGAAACGTTCCCTTTCTCCTCCGATGTGATTTTCCTTACCATTGTGTTCCAAGAGTTCTTAGCGGTTGAAGTAAAGCGAAGTGCTAGGAGATGAACTCCCTTGGGGCTTAGTTGCGCGAGCAATAGAGTGAAGGGTTGTAGTGAATCCTAGTGCTGGGGCTTAATTAAGACTAGGGTTCTTTCACTTGGACCAAAGGGTTAGAACTATACTTAGGAACATGGTCTATCACTTGGAATTCCTAGAACGTAAAGTAATTCCACGTAGTGTGAGGCTTAGGAAGATGGACTCCCTTGGGGCTTAGTTGATAGATCAATAGAGTGAAGGGTCGTAGTGAAACCTAATGCCAAGGCATAATGTTGGGATTAGTTACTATTGACCTTAGGTTTAGGACCGTGTGCTTTAGGATGTCCACGACTTATTAAACATCAATAGGAGAGCATAATACATTGTCTTGCACTAGAACATTAGTCCTAGGGGGAGCTTGTCCGAGTACCCCTTTTTACATTGATTGTCCCTCTCTTACTCTTTGCCTACATTCTCTTGTCTTTCACATTTCTCTTTTACTTTCTTGCACACACACACTGATTCTTCTCACCACCATCATATTTTCGCACTAGCTAACTAGCAATTTTTTGTGTCTCAAATCCCTACTCCATGTGGATTCGACTACCCTCTCACAGGGGTACTTTATTACTGTGACAACCCGTATACTTTCGGGCCCCTGTCAAACCTACAACAAAGCAATCAACGCAAAGATGAATAAAACAATATGAACAAAAGGGAGACCACAAGGAAACTCAAGAATCAATATCACTAAAATCAAAACATTAAAAGTCAAGGTTCATAATACGAGCACTGAAAGATGGTTAGCCCCTCATAGTCTTTTAAACAATTATAGGAAAGTAATAAGAGAAATAGAGATTGTCCATTAAACTCCCTTTTTTCTTCACAATCACGTCTGAGAAGGGTTGACAATGGTTGTCGAAGATTCCCTTGCAATCTAACTTTAGGGCTTAAATAACCCTTTCCTGATGTAAGCATGGTTGTGCTGATGACCGTGCTTGGCTCCAGATCCTGGGAATTAATTTCAGCGTAATATTAGTAAATCGCATGGGGGTAAGCATGCCCGTGCTTACTGCCCATGCTTCAAGAGCACGCTTGTGCAAAGAGCATAGTGACCATGCTGATATTCCCAAGAGATTTCCAGTAAAGTACACGGGGGTAAGCATGCCCGTGCTTACCGACCATGCTCCCTCAGCACGATAGTGCTAGGGGCAATGAAACCATTCTTCTCAGTTCTATGCAGACTCTAGTAAAACACACGGGCCTTAGCATGCCTGTGCTTCCCAGCATGTGTGCACTTCGAACCCTGCTTGTCTTCAAACTTGTATTCCAACATTGTTTTACATCAGAATTAGTCTCTTTTCATTCCTTTTGGTTCGAACTCCAATTATCTTCAATATTTAGCAAACATACATCAAGTAGCATTAGTTTATTATAAAAACATGCTAAAAGAATAAGTAAAATACACAATAGGGTATATAAAATATCTATATAAAATGCACTCATCAAATACCCCCACACTTAAACCTTTGATTGTCCTCAAGCAAACACTTGAATCACAATAAAAGAAGATGAGTGCATGACCTCAAATCTCATAAAATATAGGGAATCCATAGACAACAAGGAAACGTTAGAGACTAATGTGTAAACAATTCATTCCTTAAGAAAGAGATTCACCCAATACTCCATACTCCCCGTGTGTATGTGTTTTTACCCTAGGAATGTGCCCCATGTTCCTTGGAAAATAAAACTAGCTCAATAAACCTTATTTCCACCAAAACTAAGTGGTAGTAGCTTCATACTACCAAGATGTAGCCCTTTCCCTCGGTAGGTCATCAAGTGAACAATGGTAAAGCCCAAGATCTAACTACTCAAGGGTGGCTTTCACACTTTAAAAGGAGATAGCTCTTTCTATCATCTTTTGCACAAACTAAATACAAAACATCAGTAGGGCATTCATTCGAATCCGACTTTTCAAAACCTAAAAAGAACAAGAAGTTAATTCACACTTATTCTCTCTTTTTTTTTTACTAGAAAGAATTGGTCTATAAACTACAATCTTTCCTAGGATACAAGTATACCCATATCTAGGGTAAAGAGTGAACTGAAAAGGGTTTCCAAAATATGGGTGAATCGCCAATTAAAACAACAAAGTAAACTAGCTGTAATGTCAACCTTAGTCTTGTGAATCCCTAACAATAAGTCATAGATCATCCTAAATCATGCATTACCACAATGAATACAAAGATAACACTCCCCCACACTTGAACATTACATTATCCTCAATGTATAGCATGCAAGCACAAAAACGAAGAAAAAAAGACAATAAATTAAACTAAGGAGAGTTATTAGGGCTTCCCTAAACATGGAGAATGATAATGCCGCTCTCAGCATGAACAGCTCAAAATTCCAAACGTGGCATACATTTTGTAAAGCAAGAATGACACAAAGTGAAGCTAAAAAATGAAATAAGATAAACTAAAAATAAAATGCTGAAAATAAAATACTAAAAATAGTAAAATAATTAGTTTAGTAGGGGACTCCCCTTGCTAATTGTAACAAAATGAAGTACAAGTCCATATAGGGAAATAGAAACACAAAGTCCAAACACTGAAAAATAAAACTGAAATATAAAAAGGTGAATGTTGCTCAATCAAACTTGGACTTTGTGGCATCCTGGGTGCCTTGGCTAGCCTCAGCTGTTGAAGTATCTCTTGAACTAATAAAATGGTCATATAAATCAGTGGTATCCACGCCAATACTGCGCGCGAGTGATGAAGACCCAATAGAGGAGGCTTCACAGTAGTCCGTCAACTTTTGTAAACTTCGCATCAACCACTTGTTAAATAGAGAGCCATTGGGCAAAGTTGAGTCGGCATTGATTAGAGTAAGCGGGGATGCCAAACTATGAGACTGAGTTACCGAGTTGGTGATGATGGTTTTTTTATCGTTGACACCATGTGGAGGGAATAACCCAATTGCTCGCAAGGTAAGAATAGTGATTGGCTTGACTCGGCTGGTAATCAGTACTTGATCCATGGTTTCCAATAAGTTTAACACCTTTGCCAGTCGTGTGATATAGGGTCCAACAGTAATGATGCCAGCCCGGTGGATTGTTGCTTGATGATGCAGAGCGGTGGCTAAAACATAACCCAAATGAAGCAAAACCCCATCTGTCGTACTAATCAAATACTGGAAAACCCCGCAAGTGACAACTTCCGTACTTGCACCTCTACTAGTAATCGATCTACTCAGTAATGAATGAATGACCCGAAGACTTGGGAATTGGAGAGTCAAAACCTTGGAAGAATGTGGGTCAAACAATAGATCATTAATACATATACGATACCACTGCGGTAATGACAATACACTTGGGAGTGGAAGGTTTGCATACTGCGCTATTCGAGTGAATTCTTCATCGTAAACCCCCATTAGAATTGCAAATTCTGTGTAACTCATTGCAAAATGCTTTCCCAAAATCTGAAAACTAAGTGCATCTAGCTGATGCCAGGATACCGCCCCCCTTTTTTTTCTTGAAAGTGGACAAGGCTTCCAAAGTTAGCTCACGGTTAGCAGCGTCAGTTATATCAAAAATTTGGAACCATGAACCCACACTTAAATATTGCTGCACTTCATCGGCTAGATTAGCTACCTTCAATTTGTCCCAATCAATGGTTCAGATACACCCAAATTGACGGCTTAGGGAATGCAAGTAACATTCCCTATAAATCGGTGCTTCGAACAAAGGTTGTGCGAAAATAATCATTGAACTCTCTTGGCTATGAAACTTCTTTGATTGGGGACCCATACTGATTTTTTTTCCTCTGCATAATGATTTGTAAGCAAATGAATGGTGACTAATTAGTCAAAATAATGTGAATTAGAATAGCACGGGTGTGCTTTAGAGTAGCACAACCGTGCTTAAGTGCAGGCGCACAACAAAGGTTAAGCAAGCCACGAATCTCGCAAGGGAAAATAGAAAGAAGATTTGGGCGCAACCTACCAGAATAGAAACCAGGGGGAGTAAAACGAAACAAACTAAGGAGAAAGAGATACCTTGAGCTTCAACAAAGAGAAGAAGGGAATTGAAAAGGTAAGGACTAACTGCAGACCTAATATCCCATAGAAAAATAGAGGCCTTTAAAGAAAACGGGAAGCACTGCTGTGCTTCAATCCTTGCTCAAGGTCGTGCTCACACTCTAAAATAAAACCCTAAAAGAGCACGGTCGTGCTTGAGACTATGCTTACGGCTGCACTTTTTACTGGAGAACTTCACAAAACTCGAAAAGCCAAGCACGTCCCTGTAAGTGTTAGCCGGGCAGTGCTTATACAAGCACGGTAACTAGCACAGGCAAGAGCACCCTGTGCTTGCTCCCAAAAACTAAATTCCTATAGTTCCTACAAAATATACGGCCACAAGCATGACCGTGCTTGCTTGGAAAAATGGAGAAGCTTCAAAACAAAATACATACACTCCCGAACAACCACTAGCAAAAATGTGAACACTCTAGTACCCCAAAAATGATCCAAACTGAAAATAACTGAGTTCGACAGTGGAAACAACCTAACAAAGACAAGAAACTAAAGAAAACCAAAATGCAAGCACAATAAAAGAAAACACTTGGGTTACCTCCCAAGAAGAGTTTGTTTAACATTACTAGCTTGACGTACCTTGTAGCACTCATGAGGGATCATAAAATTGAATTCCCCTAAAATTTCCTGCACCTTGAACAAATGAATAGGAAGTTAATGTATCATTCAAGCAAACTTCCCCTTCACTTAGAACCAAAGGATACATGCAAGCCCTAGGGGAGGTCGGTGGACTAATGCTTTTCTTGTTACTAGTCATACAATGCTTCCACCGCCGTTTGTCTTGAGAGGCTTTATGATTAATCGACTTAAGTTCCCCTCGGATTCTTTGATGTTGCATTGAGGGTAGAGCTCCTTCACAAATCCATCAGGCAGTTCTTCATCATCTAGTAATTCGGACAAGTCGTCCTTCATCCATGTGTCCTACACAAAATCTGAAACACAATCATCAATAATATCCCAAGTATAACACGTGCCATCACCATCCATAGAGTGGTACATAGCATCTTTCAACTTGAACACCAGTTCTTCACCCACTCGTAATACCATTCGACCATCCTTGACACATTTAAAGCTTGTGACATCGCGAAAAATGGTCGCCCAACTATCAAAGGAACCTTAGCCTTGTCGTCTAAGTCTAGAATGACATAATCCACTGGGAAGATGAATTGGTCCACCTTGACCAACATGTCTTCAATAATACCCATGGGGTGATGAACTGAATGATCGGCGAGCTGTAGAGTCATCTTTATCGGCTTAACTCACCAAGCCCCAACTTTTGGTAAATCTTGTGAGACATCAAGTTGATACTTGCCCCAAGATTGGCAAGTGCTTTTTCATTAAGCACTCCCCCAATATTACACGGGATGATGAAACCTCCCAGGTTTTTCTCCTTCTTATAGGGATTTTGTTGGAGATGATGGCAGAGCATTCTTCACTCAAAGTAATGGTGGATACCTCTTTTAGCTTCCTCTTGTTAGTCAATAATTCCTTGAAGAACTTAGCATAGTGAGGCATTTGAGCAAGGGCCTCAACAAATGGAACATTAATGTGCAAGGTCTTGAACATTTCAAGGAATTTCTTTAATTGCTCATCTTGTTGATCCTTCTTCACCTTAGCCAGATAGGGTAGCTTAGGTTGGAAGCTAAGAATCTTGATCTCATCCTTGATTTGTTCCTCCTCACTTTGCTCACCATCACCACCAATGGATGTGTCCTTCACAATCACCACTTCAGGTTCAGGAGATGTATTCTCACACCCTTGAGTTGGGGTAGATGTTAGTTCCCTTCCACTCCTCAAAGTGTCTGTCTTTTGGAACTTATGGGGTTGACCTCTGTATTACTTGGGTTGAACCTGGAGGACGTTCAGCAAGAGTCTTGACAATCTGTGCCACTTGATGTTCCAATTTCTGTAAGGGTGTTTGTTGGTTCCTTAGTAATTCTTCATGTCCCGTGATATAGACATCATTTGCTTGGATGTACTTTGTTACCAAGGTTTCATGCATTGGCCCCTTTCCTTCTTCATATGGTTGTCGAGGAGATGCAGGTTGGGCTTGTGAAGGCTTGAACTGTCCTTCTGATCCTTGCCCCTGTTGGCTCTAAGAGAAATTTGGGTGGTTATTCTACCCCAGTTTGTAAGTGTTGCTGCAGGGATTATTCTGGAACCTATTATTCTGACTCACATAATCAACCTATTCAGTGCTAGAGGATCCCTCATGAGATGGAACAATCGGCCCTACTTGGCCATCCCAAGCTTCACAACTCATGACTGGTGATTTTTGTTGAACTTGCATTGCGTCTAATCTTTTTCCAATAGCTTCCACCTGTGCCGCTAGGGTAGTCAGTACATCAACCTCATAAATTTCAGCAGCTTTCATTGGTTTGCTTCTTTCTGAGCTCCATTGATATCCATTCGATACCATCTCATCAATGAAGGTATAGGCTTCAGTTGGTTGTTTACTGCAAATAGAACCCCCGGATGCTGCATCTAACATCTGCTTGGTATGTAGCCAAGTTCAAACCATTGTAGAAAATCTGAATCTACATCCACTCTACAATCCCATGTTGAGGATACTTCCTCAATAATTCCTTGTATCTTTCCCATGCCTCATATAAAGTTTCAGACTCCATATGTTGAAAAGAAGATATGCATTTCTGAGCTTCGGGATTTTTGCAGGAAGAAAATATCAGGTAAGAAACTTCTCGGCTAATTGTGCCCATATAGTGATCGACCCTTATGGCAAGGAACTTAGCCATTGCTTGGCCTTTCCTCACACTAAGAATGGAAAGAGTCAAAGGCGAACTGCATCCTTAAACATATTGTTTGCCTTAAAAATGTCACAAATTTCCAAGAAGTTCTTCAAATGTTCATATCGGTCCTCGTCTTGAAATCCATTAAACTGGAACATCTGCTGCACCATCTGTATGAAATTCGGTTTCAGCTCAAAATTATTTACCGTCACAGGAGGGTGAACAATGCTGGACCCTGCTCCTTCCAAATTTGGCCTAGAATAATCTAAATACTTCTTTGCTAATTCCCGGTCATTGGTTCATTCTGATCAACCTTAATACTGATTTCCATTGAACCTATTTCTCTGAGATTAACTTGTCTTAACCTTCTGTGCAATGTTCTCTCTAACTCTGGATCAGGAATCATAAGTGGAGAAGAGGAACTTCCTTTGGTCATGCAAGAGCACCTAGACCAATTTAGTAAACCACAAATAAAAGCAAAAGAAAATTAACAAAAAGCAAGATAAACTAAAATAAAGAAAATGGCTAAATTGCTAGAAAGTAAAACTTTCTTAAGAGTTGTCAGTCCCTGGCAACGAGACCAAAAACTTGATATTCCCTTTTGCGATCCTTAAGTGCATGGGTCGTATAAGTAGTAAAGTGTACATAATTAGATAGGGTGGTCGAATCCACAAGGACTGGTATAGATATCGATATTTCACTACAAAAAAATTGTTATATAGTAACAGTCAAAATTCCGTCACTAAAACCTCAACGTCTATCACTATAGCCATTATCATGCTATACCGACATCCATGAACCCTGTTGCAAAAGTAACCTTTTCATCAAGTTATGCCTTGACACTATAGGCTTATATAGACAAAAATTATGTCTGTTGCAATATCCCATCAGGATATACTGACAGCATTGAGTATTTAGCTATAACCTATACTGATGGAGATACCCGTCACTTTATCCTTTTTCTTAAATCAATTATAAAAGTTTTTACTGATGGATAATATCGTCAGTATATCTATAGTGATGAAATTTTAAAAGTTTTTACTTACGGATTATACCGTTAATATATCTATAGTGATTAAATTTCTAAAAGTTTTTACTGACAAATAATACTGTCAGTATATCTATAATGATAATTTCTAAAAATTTTTATTGATGGATAATACCATTAGTATATCTATAGTGATAATTTCTAAAAAATTTTACTAACGGATAATACCTTCAGTATGTCTATAGTGATTAAATTTCTAAAAGTTTTTACTGATGGATAATATCGTAAGTATATCTATAATGGTAATTTCTAAATGTTTTTATTAACGGATAATACCGTCAATATATCTATAGTGATGGAATTTTTTGATAATACAATCATTATACCTTTACATTTTTTATATATTATATAATTTATAATATTTTTCACCTGTTAATTAATAGATAAAAACAAAAATGATAAATAACAATATATAAAAACAATTTTATTGATTAAATCAAAAAACACATAAATAAATCCTACATTCATCTTGCTGATAAATTTCCAATCCAATAGATAGATTTCCGCAGTTTGTGCTCCTCCATTCAAAAGAAAGCAATAGCTTTATATACGAATCATCGTCCTCATTCACCCTATTTTTTTATACTCTATTTTGTAAAAGCATTTAATGCCATATTATCATTTGATAAAGCAAGCTTTTCACATTTACACAAGCTCATTGTTCTGAAAAAGCCAAACATATGCTTTGTTAAACTAAAAAAAATAAAGTACACACACACAAAACATAAACCAATCAAACATCTAAATGGTACTTTACACTATGCTCTTTCCACACTCCTTCCTCCAAGTACTTCTCATAGAAACATGCTTCTCCACCTGTTTTCACTGCCAATACCCTTGTACTCCTTGTCCCAAACACACCCTGTTTTCCCGTCAAAATATTAAATTAAAAAGGAAAAAAACCCATAACAAGTTTAATTTCATCAAAACAATATATATATATATATATATATATATATATATATATAATAATCAGCTCGGTGTCCGTTTCAACAGAGATTGAACTCAATCTGTGTTCCCAATCAGAGTCACACCCAGCATTTGGCAACCTATCCTTCTCAACCTTTACTCTGTTTCCCATCAACATCTCCACCATCTTCTTTGCAGCAATTTCTTTAGCTCCATTACTCCTTAACATCTCCTTCAAACTCTAACCAAGTACTTTTGCCTGCAACCATTATTATAAGCACATATTCCTAAACATTTGATAATAACAATATTATAATTATTACCTTATGCCATGGAGTATCCAGTCTAGCATAAGTAAGAACATGAAGTCCTGGACTTGCAACTTGAAAACACACAGGCTCACCTTTCTGCCTGTCCGAAACATACACCATAATTTTCGAGCAAACATCAAAAAAGAGAGTATTAAGAATTAGTACAACCATGCAATTTATTCACAACCATTTATATATATATATATAATTCACTTATAAGAAACACCAAAGCTATAAAATTCAAATATTATAAAGAGTTATATATGTATATAGTTATATATGTGATATGATTATGAAGAACATAGCTATAACTAATAATTAATTAATCAATGATCAGTACAAATGAAGCTCAAAGTTGTTAAGCACGAACAGTTAGTTTCTTTGAGTTAATAAATCATAAATCATCCTTCATTTTCGGGTTAATTTAAAAAAAAATAATAAAGTTAACAAAGAGCCTATTCACATATAAGTCACTCATAATTTGAACAATATAATCAATGGATTAAAAGAACTCAAGATTACACACATGCGCACACATATTTTCATGATCAATAACATTAATTAAAAGTATCATTAAGCATCTAAATAATGTTGAAAATTTGTGACAACATAAAATTTGGTGTATACAAAGCAGAAAAGAGATCACATATAAGAAAAATAACTAGTGGGCATTATTCCAATTAAACCGATACCTTAATTTGGGTTGAGATGGCCAATATATGTTTGACAATAAGCCATTCAAATATAATCAATAGTATGGACATCAAATTCCACAAAATAAATAAACCCAACTAGAGTAATAAATTAAGCCAAAAAATCTTGAAGAGCCAATCTTTAATTTTGATAAGTAAAAAATTTTCGCTTATTCCATGTTAATCAATGCCAGAAGACCAATAAATATCCTTTATCAACTTTACATCAAATATATAATCATTAAAAACAATATGCAGGCAACCACAAAAAGGTGACAAAATCATCTATGATTTAGGTGTAGGAAAAAAAAAATCATTGCAACCCAATGGTCAATAATACAATCATAATGTAAATTAACATATTGAGATTGAATGGCAATAATATCTCGATATTTCTAATTAGGCAAAAATATCTTCACATGGTAAAAAATATTTCTAAAAAAACAAGAGTAAATTGAAAAGATAAAAAATTAACTCTTTTTGCTCATTTCTACATAGTGGCGCCAAAGAAAGAAAGGAAATGAAAGCTACAACCAAGCTTCCACTGAAAAATCATAAGCGAATTCTCCATGTAGAGGGGAATTCTCAAAAACAAAAATAATAGATATACATAAAAAGGGAGATAACTAACAAGAACTATAGCATATCAGGAGTTTTTCCTATAACACATGAAACTAAACATGCGTGAAACTATGTAAGTACAGATTACCCATCAAGCAAAAGAAGCACACCTCATTCTCACATCAACCATATTTATTCTTTTGTGGAGTTCATCCATATAGGGGATTTTTATAAGATCATTGTAATCAAGGATCACCTGAACATAGAAGATAAGAATCAATAGTACATTCATATTCTAAACTCAATATAGAGATTTTAAAATTTCTCCTCTAACTACTGCACCACTTATTTGGGAACTTCAACTCAAACATAGCTGCACAGAGACCTTTTAGGTGTTTTAGGATAAGACTCAAACATAATATATTTTACTGTATTTAAAAAAAACTTAAAGATTTTCATATCCTTTGTATATCATAGACACAAGTCATGCTTGCAATAGTTTTCCTTGCATTAAACTAGGCATAAATTTTTTGCAAGGATTTAGTTTTTGCTAGATTTTGGTCATATTAGATTGTCTCTATCTTCCTGTTCTACATCTTTGATTAGTTTTTTGCTTTAAGAAATATTGGATCATAAGCATTTATACTGACATTTAATATCCTATAAAAAATAATCAATATACTTAAAATGATTGTGAATAAGTAGTTCTACAGAAAGTGTTATATGCCATTATTATTTGATTTAGCAGTGTTACATGTCTTACAGTTTATATATATATATATATATGTATTAATAGTAACATTGAAATGGATGCATGGAAATTAAAACCATTGTATGGCAAGTATTCCAAGCATCACTATAACAGTAACAGATAACATCAAGACATCAACTAGAGATTAAATCCCTGGTTGAATTTGTTAGCCTACTTAAGACATCAACAAGTTATCAACTAGACAAATAACATGCATCACTGTGTACACATGTTGTATGTATATATTTTTGCTCACTTTCTTTCAGAGTTATTGTCACGCCCTGAACCCGGCCCGCCAGGCCCAGTGCGCTGACAAACGGCCGCACACCTAGAAGGTCGAAACCGAGTAAGTGTGCAAGGCCTCAAAACCTGATCCAAAACAGAACAAAGAAACACACTAAGTGGTTTGCAAAAATCAATACAAGCTTATTAAAATGAAACCTAGGCCCGCAACAAACATGACTTATTACTTGCTAACTAAAAGACGATTGTCCAACATTTCCCGCTAAGATATCCGCCGCCCAACTCATAGTCCTGATCTGAAATTATATATCAACAACATAATGAGCTCAAAAGCCCAGTAAGTACCCACTAAAAATATAGGGATCATTTAAAAAGTCAAAATACAATAAAATCAAACATCATAAATCATATTTATTTCAAACAAATACAAATGTCAAAATACTGAGCATATAGGTCCCTCAAACAACTATTGCCAAAACAAAATCACAGAATTCATATATTTACCCTCGGTGACCGGAGACAAAATTATCAGAGGTCATAATTTTACCCTCAGTGACCCAAGCCAGAATTATCAGAGGCCGTTATTCTTCAACGACAGAAAGCGGTAGGAAACTATAGTTTCTATAACAAAATATGTGCCGGCACAGTCAGTGTTTAACCCCTAGTGACAGGGTTAATGCATACTTAATTGGGAACTAGTTTATATGTCAAAATAATTCATGTTCACAAAATAGAAAACTATCAAAATTCATATTGAGCAAAATACAAGGTAATTTTCCCAAGCAAAATTTTTAGCAGTCGAGTGATCCCATTTTTCATAATATCAAAATAATCAATTATTTGAATCCAAACATGAACAGATAATTTAAAATAATAATAATAATAATTAATCATAAATTAACAGATTTAAACAATACATATTTGGATAACCATCTAAGTACTTTTAAAAAAATTAAATAATCTGAATTTAAATCAATATTTAAACCTTTCAAATAATTTTAATCCAAAATAAAATATCATTAACTCAAAATTTCAAATAATTTAAAGTAATTACAAAAATAATAATAAATAAATAATTCAAAATATAAATCAAAATAATCAATATTTTTCTCAAAAATTCCAAAGGTTTACAAAACTAAAATTTTCAAGTATATACATATAATATGATTTATATGTGGGATACTTACCTGATTAATGGTCAGATTTCGAATTCTTTCACCAATCGAATTTTCTCAGCAAGTCCTATATATGGGAATAACCCATAAGAATTACAAGTAAAACAAATTCTAAAATTCACATGAATGAAAAAACATATTCAAGACACTAACAAAACTACCAAGGTCGAGACTAATAACCAATTCCCTACGAATCTTAAGATTGAAATCAGCATAGCTTTGCAAATTCTAATCTAAAACAGAAATTTAAATCTTCTAAGACCACTAGACATCTACATCTATAACATATCCAAATTTCACAATGATTTGAGATCTACAGAATTTAAGCCATCACTTTTAAAAATCATAAATATGTAACCCAACAATTTCAGACATGCCCTTTCTAATAACAATGTCTCACAACATATAACTTCAAATAAAATTAAACGTTAGGATCATATAATTAACTCAAAATTTAACAACTTTCTTATTAAACATGAGTTGTAATTCAACATCTAAGATCTTCAAATTCTCTGATCAAAATTTATGCTTCCTTCAGAAATGCCATTGAGCACCACTATAGAAATCTGATCATGTCTCACAAATTACATGGATAAAAATTCTGAAATTTGGCAGAATCAATGATAAAATCATCCTCTATAACTTTATTATATAAATATAAATCTAAATCCAAACTTATAATCATGAAATTAATCAAAAACTGTTCAAGGGCTGCACAGAAATTCTGTCCGCATTACCTGCGTCTAAAACTTATAATTTACAGGATACTTATGTAAAAATTCTGAAATTTTGTAGGCACTTAGCCAACATCGAAATCTACAAGTTTCTTATTCTACTCTCCTCCAAATTTGGCCTCTAAGACCTATAAAATTGAACAGAGTTTTTGCTATGCTAACATGAATTTCTAAATCTTTTCCTCAAATTAAATCAAATCAACATCCTCACCAAACTCTAACCCTAACTAGTATCATGTCACAACAATCATAAGAAAGAGCATCAATCAGAACCTTACCTCAAAATAATAGTGAAACAAAACCCTGGCGACGAGACCCTTCTCCCGTCCTCGCCGTAGACACCGCCAGCAAATATGGAGAGAAAAAGATGAGACTAGGGTTTTCTCTTTTTCTAACGGCAATCTAAATCGGAAGGAGGCGAAAAGGTGTCTAGGGTTTTGAAACTGAAAACACAATCAATGGCTATGATTAAAAAATAATATCAACGGCTAGGATTTAATAAAGGGTGGGGCTCACAGTTATGATGATTCCATCAACCTTATCATGGGAAACAATTTGACAATACTTTGTAGAGATGTGAAATTAGTGAATGTATTTAATGCTGAGGAGCAGATTTTACTTCCAAACATAAATTCTGCAGAACGTTTAATTTAGCTATGTTTTCAGGAGTAAATAAATAAGCATTTGAACTAGAGATCAAAACTCAAAATAAATAAAATATCGCAGCAGTACCTTCGCTAAATCTCTGGCTAATTTCTTAGAAGTCAAAGCAAGTGAAACCCGCTCCTTAGACAGCTTAATCTTCAAAAACCAAAAACAAGGGCATAAATTAGAATATCAATCAACGAAAAACTCAAAGAAATCAAATAAGCATCCCACACTTTGAATCAACAACACTCTCCCACACATCACTCATCAATCATCACTCTCCTACCACTGCTCATCATACTTCCTCTTCACTCTCCTACTCATCACTCTTCTCCTCTTTGGGATTCCAGCCGCGGAGCTAGCCGATGTTGGGATCTTATCACTCTAACAAGAGAATTATCACATGAAAATACATGCTAATACGCAGCGGATAACAAAATTTTAATGGCAAGTAAATATGATAAAACCTTAATTCATGCCAAAAATAGGATTAAATTCTAAATAAATAGGTAATTAAATGTTATAACTTTCTTTTGATGACGATTCTTAACGTACCCTTGTTTCCCCGAAATCGAAAATGGACTGCGAATCGTGACTCCCCTTTATAATCACGTACACACAAACTCCTCTGGGAATCAAGCAAGTATGCTAGTACCTCAAAAAACAACACTTGTTTCTTGGTTCGAATAGCAAGCACCCGAGATTCAAGAAAAAAAATAAAAGGGGCTGTAGGCGCGGCGGCGGCGGGATCCGACAGCGGCGGCCAAGGGAGAAGAGTGGGTGGCGGCTAGGGTTTCTTGAGAGACAATCTCTCAATCACTCTATTTTTCTCTCTATTGCATATTAGGGTTAGACCATCTATTTATATTGGAAATCAAAAACCCTAATTTACAAAAAAAAAAAAAAACCCTTCACTCCTAATCAAATTAGGAATCTCTTCTTTACTTGATTAATTAAACCATTTTAATTAACCAAATCAATTAGATTGGATTAACACTTAATAAGACCCAACCCGAATAAGCTATTCGTTCCACCTAATTTAGGTTTTTCACTAAAACCCTAGCATGTGGTCCAATAAGTAACAAATACTGAACCTTGATCCCGACATTCTTAGTGTATGATTTTGTAGGTCCATTTAACATTGGCAATGAGTTTAAACAATTTTAACGCTCATAAATCATAATTATTCTCTAGCAAGATAATACGATCACCCAATATTAAATGAAGGTCAATTTCGAGAATTAACGGAACCTATCGCAACCTCATACAATCCTTTGCCACTAAATATCTTAATTAGCATAAGGCATGGAGCAAGTCACCCTTATTTTAATGCTAATTAATTTCTTGATCTCTTAGTGAACTGACTTATTCAAGTAAATGATAACTCTTATCATTTCCCTTTAGCGTGGCCACGCACTACTCAGTCTCACTAATCAAGTGGCCGGTGATATTCACTCTCTCTACAGAGAGGGACAATCCCTTCACTTCACTCATGTCTCTCAGCATGAATCGCGACATACCCAATCATAACCGTACTTACCACTCAGTTACGAATGACGTTAGGCGTAAGTCAAAGCATGTAAGGATTCATCAGAGATCCATAGTGATTTCAGGTCGAAAGATTCTAGTACAGGAATTGCTTGAGAAAAACACTTATGACTTTACAATTATGTAGTGTTCTCAAGAGCGGATCGATCTAGGTACACTGTTCCCTATCATGTATCTATGTCCTTTGATTGATATCCCATATCCTATGACCCGTAAAACAAGGCCATCTCACGAAAGACATACTAGTCTTAATTTATTTTCATTCCCATAAAAATAATCGACTAAGGACATTTAGAATATTATTCTAATTTATGCTTCAAGGTTTTATTATCCAAATCATGCATTTGATAACTTGAGCAGAACCAATATTCAAGGATATTTTATCTTGTTAACTACGCACAGAAATAATAATAGATAAAATAATGCCTCATAATAATTATCCAAATAATAAGAGTTCTTACAATGTATTGGGGCTAGGGCTTACACTAACAGCTGGAACCTCCACCGGAGCATGAGTAGGAAGACGAAGATGGGGGCGTGGGGAATGGAAGAGGTATTTGTGAGGAGTGGGGAATCGGTGTCATGGAGGTCAGATGAGGCTGGCAACGAGGAGGCGTTGCTTTGGGCGGCGATCGAGAAGCTTCTGACCTACGATCACCTACAGATTGGGTTATTGAAGCGAATTATGGAGGACGAGGATGAGGATCAAAGGAGGAGGAGGAGGTATGAGCACAAGAAGGTGGATGTTTAGAAGTTGGGAGAGGAGGAGATGGAGTTCATTGGTAGGGTTTTCAAGGTCCCTGAGATGGATAACCTTCGCTTCTTGAACAAGCTTCTTTCTCCTCTTCCTTTTTCATCTCTCTCTCTCTCTCTCTCTCTCTCTCTTTCTCTCTCTCTCTCTATGTGTGTGTGTCTCTTCTCTGTTTCTTATTTTTAGAGATTTTTTTCTATGTTTTTTTTTATATTTTAACATTTTATTTAGAGTGTGTTTATATATATTCTGCTATACACTTAACAAATGTAACTATATTTACTCAAACAAAAAAAAGTGTAAGTATTAACAATAAACTGCATTTAGTTTTTATTTTATTTTTTCATTTTATGACTTATCATTGATTTTTTTAAGAGGCAGGGGTTTAAGCCATTCCGGACTAAAATATTTGGAGAAAGCTTTATAAGGGAGTAGACCACTCTTATTATGAGTTATATATATATAAACTGTATTTTGTATATTTATACCAACAAAAGCATAAACGTTAGCAAATGTCCACTTTATTTTGACAGTTATAAAATTTCATTAGAATAAACCATTTCTAGTTACATAATTTGACTGTCACTATAGATAAGAATCAATATATAGTAATATTTATACCAACTGAAAAATAGGTGTTAGTAAATGCTTGATTTATTCTTAAAATTTTGTCATTATAAATAGTCTATACCTACAAAATTTGACCGTCACTATAGATAAGAGTCGGTATATGACAATAACTATACTAACAGAAGAATATGCATCAGTAAATATTTGATTTATTCTTACAATCATACAGGTGTGTTGGTATGAAATTCGTCAGTAAATAGCTTGTCTATTCTGACAATTTTAAAGTACGATTGGTAAAAACAATCTATAGCTACAGAATTTGACCATCACTATAGATAAAAGTCAGAATAAAATAATAACTATACTAATGGAATGAAATCTGTCCGTAAATATCTTGTTTATTCTAACAATTTAAAGTATAGTTGGTAAAAATAGTCTATAGCTACGGAATTTGACCGTCACTATAGATAAAAGTCAAAATACGATAATAACTATACTAATGGAATGAAATTCGTCAATAAATATCTTGTCTATTCTTACAATTTTAAAGTGTTGTCGGTAAAAATAATCTATAGCTATGAAATGTGATCGTCACTATAGATAAAAGTCATAATACAATAATAGCTATACTAACGGAACGAAATCCGTTAGTAAATATCTTGTTTATTCTGACAGTTTTAAAGTACAGTTGATAAAAACAGTTTATAGCTACGGAATTTGACCATCACTATAGATAAAAGTCAGAATACAATAATAGTTATACTAACAAAATGAAATTCGTCAATAAATATCTTGTCTATTTTGACAATTTTAAAGTATTATTGGTAAAAACAGTTTATAGCTACGAAATTTGGTTGTCACTATAGATAAGTGTCGCTATATGGCATTTTTTTTGTAGTGCTTGTTTATTTCCTAATATCTAGTCAACTCAAAGATTGGTATGAATTGATTACACTAATAAAGGAAAAAATAATAGTGAAGGAAGAAGAGATAGGGTATTGGGTTAAAGAGATAGTAATGGAAAGGACAGTGCCCCGGACTAATCCTCTTGACAAATGCAATGACTAGGCAATGATTCAAGAGCTCTTCTTGGACTGTGGTAGTCTCCTACGGAGGGTTTGATAATGCATGTCCTCACTCAAGGCTCGGAGTGGACTCAACCCCTTCCCTAATGTGTGCTCTAGCTAGACGAATATAATCTATCCTCTAGACAGCATAAAGGTAATCTAGGGTTAACTAGCAAGTTAAATTGTGATTATACCAACGGGAAACTAGCAACAAAAAATCAACGCTCACGTGGCTATTGGCAATCCCCACGTCAAGTTAATAATGAACCTGCAACAAAGCAATCAACACAAAGATGAATAAACAATATAGACAAAAGGAAGACCACAAAGAAACTTAAGAATCAATATCACTAAAATCAAAATATTAAAAGTGAAGGTTTATAATCCAAGGCACCAAAAGATGGTTAGCACCTCATAGTCTTACAAACAATCATAGGAAGCAATAAGAGATATAGAGATTGTCTATTAAACTCTCTTCTTGCTTCACAATCACATTGGAGAAGGCTTGACAATGGTTATCACCGATGATCCTCCTTTTTCATACTTGTCTCCACTCCATATCCAACCCTGAATGATGCTGAGGGTTGCCCTAACGTGCGCCTCCATAAAGAGAGAGGAATATCCCCTTGCAATCTAAGTTTAGGGCTTAAATAACCTTTTCCCTATCTAAGCACGCCCGTGCTGATGACCGTGTTTGGCTCCATATACTGGGAATAAGTTTTGGTGCAATACTAGTAAATCACATAGGGGTAAGCATGCCCGTGCTTATTGCCTGTGCTTTAAGAGAACGCTCGTGTAAGGAGAATACTGACCATGTTGATATTCCCAAGAGATTTCCAGTAAAATACATGAGGGTAAGCATGCCCATGCTTACCGACCGTGCTCCCTTAGCATGATGGTGCTAGGGGCAGTGAAACTATGCTTCTCAATTCTATGCAGAGTCCAATAAAATGCACGAGGCTCAGCACGCTCGTGCTTCCAACAGTGCTTCCAAGCAAGAGTGTGCTTCAGAATCTGCTTGTCCTGAAACTTGTATTCCAATGCTGTTTTGCATCAGAATTAGTCTCTTTTTGTTCCTTTTGATCAATTATCTACAACATTTAGTAAACATACCTCAAGTAGCATCGGTTTATCATAAAAACATGCTAAAAGGACAAGTAAAAAACACAGTAGGGTATATAAAATGCACTCATCAGTGATATCAAATGCATTGATAAATTACACATGAATGGATGTTGTTTTCATAATTTGTATCAATTGCTGACTAACACTGATGGGTTAAATGGCTTGACAAATGTTGAGATTAAGGAAACAATTGTCATGTTTTTAAACATTATAGCACTCAGTATCAAAAATAGAATAATTATATCTGACTTTGTCCGCTCTAGAAAAATAGTTAGCCTATATTTCATACAAGCTAATCATTATGTGCTATTGTATTTTATTGAAAACACTAGACTCTATTCAAATAATGCTAGGTGAAAGTGGTTTAATGTAATCACCTAGGTCCATATATTTTTTTTTCTTAATCCTAGATATTCTGTAAGTAACAATTCATTATTTTTACTTAATGTAGAATTGTCTTGGGGCATTAGATGGGACACATATCCATGTGAATGGACTTAAATTTGATTGAACAAGATATAGATTAAGAAAATATGAAATAACTACTAATGTTCTCAACATTTGTAGTCAAGACATGAAATTTAATTTATATACATCTTATTTTACTGGGAAGGTTCAACTCATGATGGTCGAGTTGGATGCCCTAATGAAGCCTAATGGATTGAGGGTTCCAAACGGTAAATAAAATAGTTCTTTTATTGTTTTTAAAGTCTTACTAATAAATGGTCCATAAAAACATTTTCTAACAAGAAATATTTATCAATCGATCAGGTTTCTATTATTTAGTTAATGTTGGGTATGCAAATTGCCCTAGTTTTTTTTTTTGCACCCTTTCAAGGACAATACTATTTCCTAATTGCCTGGGCTGATGAAAATGAATCACTTACACCTCAAAAATTTTCAACATGAAACATGCTAGTGTAAGAAATGTGATCGAGAGAATGTTCAGTCTTTTTAAGAGGTTGGAAAATTTTATCTAGCCCAAGTTTCTACAATATAGCCACTCAACAATGTATAGTTAACGCATGTTACTGGTTACATAACTTTAATAAAAGGGAAATGAGTGAAGTCCCTGCGGAAGATGACATTAACAATCTAACCCTAGAGGGAAATTTAGAAGATGATATTGAAAACATTAAAGCTCTTAAGCCAAGAAATAAATAGACACAATTTATGCTTAACATGGCCATAGTCATGTTTAACACTTGATAATCAAGTTAATTCTATTATTTGACATTGATGTATTGAGTATAAGTGCTTTTTTGTATTACTTTTTTGTTGATGACTTCTTTTGTAACGTTGTATTTCACTATTAATGTTGGAAAATATATGTTATGAAATATAGTTCAAGTTACTTAGTAATTATGTGATTTAAGTCTTGTATGATAGCACAATATGTTTTAGTTACTTGACATTCATTTTTACTGTTATCCTTATTTATCTAGTATGGATTCAAATTCACAATCAAGAGGTAGGGGACAGAACAAATACTATTGAGCTATAGAAGAAGATAATGCCTTAATGGATGCTTTGGTTAAGCTGCTTGCAAATCCAATATGACATGTGGAAAATGGGATTAGAAATATACCTTATTTGTCTAAAAAGAATGATAAAGGAAAAGATTTCGGTAAACACACTAAAGGATGCACCAATATCAAGTCTCGAGTGAAATTATTTCAATGCAAAACTACTACAATTACCGATATAATACAAGTAAGTGGTTTTGTTTGAAACCACCAAAGGTGTACTATTGAATGTTAAAAAAGTGTATATAAGGAGATATACAATTTTATTTGATAATTATGCCATAAACTGTAGATGTTGTTTATATAATTAACTTTATTTCAAATGCAATGCAAAACCACAAAAGAAGTAGCTAGTTTTTGTGGAAAAACTTTTCCTTTCTTTAATGACTTACTTCCGTATTTGCAAAAGATAGAGCACATAGTAGTGCTATAGGAGATTTTGGTGATGATGCAGAGCAGTTTCTACATGAGAACATTACTTTGAATAATAGCATAAGCTTTTTTCAAATGCCAAGAAATGAGCTTTTTATGCCCACACAAGAACCCATTCAAGCTCCATCATCTACAGGATATGAGACTAGTATCTCAAGAACATGCTAAAAAAGAAAAGGCTATATGGACCATCCATGGAGAAAATAAATGAAAGTTTTAATAATATTGTAGAATTGGTTAATATATGAAATGGATGCTCATGAAGAGGCCCATGAAGTAGCTTATGAAGAGACCCATGAAGTGGCTCATGCAATACTTGAAGAAAGGAAAAAATTGAACAATATTCTAATCCTTTTGTTGTAAGGTAAGTGATAACTCATTTGGCATCCCTAATAAACGTCTCATCAAGTACATCACAAATACAAACTAATAATTCTCCATTTTGTTAATAAGCCTTGCCACTATACTTGTATTTTCATTAGAAGACCGTCATCATGCACATTTTGAAGTACATGTGAAACTAAAGTCCACATAAAGATTAGTAGGAGAATGGTAGTGTAATGCGATCCCAATAAGTATCCCTTGGTCATGCCAATCCAGATTCTTGATTTTTCGCTTTGTTATTGACTATATCTACTTTTGCCAATTTCTCAACCAACTTAACATGGTAGTGTTGCCGAAGTTGGTATTTCCTTTTATATGACACTCTAATGGTGTTAACAATCATAGTAATATATTGGAAAAAATCATTCACTCTTCAATTGTCTTTGGTAACAACAACAATCACTAATTGGAGTTAGTGACAAAACAATGAACATATCTTGCATATGCATTTTCTCTTAAGATAAGTGCCTTCAAACTATTTCCAAAATTAACACACAGTGACAGGGTTAGCACCTAGTTAATTGGAGACTAAAAGTATTTATGTCAAATTAACTTTATAGTCGAAAATAAAATAAAATTTCAAAATTTCAGACAAGCCAGGACTTGCAGAATAATTTATCAAGCAAACATATTAACATATGCATGATCCCATTTTTTTTTTTTTTTTGCAAAAATAATCTAGTTATTTTAATAACAGATAACAAATTTAATATTTCAAAGATTAACAGATACAATCAAGATTTAAAAAATTAACAAACAAAATCGAGATGTGGGAGTTTATGTTTCAAGGAATGAAAAACAATTCAAAAATTTAATAATAGAGAATGAATCAAAACCCAACATGTTAAATATATTATAAACAAAATTAGAGAAGAATTTAAATAAATAAATGAATAAATTCATAATTGTCGGTAATCGGAAATTATATATATATATATACATATAGCACGACATTTCTGCTTTTCCAAAACAATAATATAATATAATGCTTAAATTGACATTTTAAAAGAACATACTCACGAGGCTTATCATATCTAGTGTTGAATAACTGATCATCATCATCATCATTATCATAGCACTATATATACAAACAATAAAAAATTTTGCCTGCATAATAATCTTAATATTAGAACACAAGATAACGAACATTGACAGATTCCCTTCCCAAAATTAAAATAAAATTAGGGAAATTGAATCTTCCAAACCAAGCAGAACAAGTAATCCTATACCAATTAAGACGAAATCAAAACCCAGTGCTTAGAAAGACATAATTTATGCTAGTATTGACGATGCCAGTGAAACCCAATTCCCTATAACTAATAAGAAAGATTTAATTTTGGAAATAGATAACTCATTAGTGATTTTTTATCATAGTAACATATTGGAAAAAATCATTTACTCTCCAATTGTCTTTGGTAATAACAACAATCACTAATTGGAGTTAGTGGCAAAACAATGGACATATCTTGTATATGAATTTTCTCTTAAAATAAGTGCCTTCAAACCATTGAATTCACCCTGCATATTTGAGGTCCATCATATGCTTGTCCTCAAAGCCTCGAAAGAGACAACCCATGCTTGGCAAATATGCAATAAATGGCATTCTTTAAAAAAATGACAGAGCTATCAGACACATGAACCATAGTAAGGCTTTAGTTGGACGATCATGATTACGAGCTCCCCCCTGATAGTTAGTCTTCTCGTTTGGTCTTCTTTACAGATTAGGCTTATTCTCTGATGTGGTTTTTTTGCTTTGGAATTTTGTTGAACAGTGCCTCATCTTCTTGCTTTAGCGAGACACCAGACATCTGCTTTACTAAGATTCCCAATTAGTAAGCATATTTTCTAACTCCAACAAGGTTGGTTGAGTTGGCCAACCTCGAATGGCAGCCATAAACCAATTATACTCAAGTTTTAGGTAATTGATAACTATTCTTTTCATGCGCTGCTCACTAATCTTCTCTTCAGGGAAAATTTGAGCAATCTCGCTATAGAGTGACTTCACCTTGGTGAAATAATAGTTGATCGTCATACTTGCTTGCAACATTATCATAAGCTCACTTTTTAGTAGATGTAAATAGGCATCATTCTTCTTGGAGAATAGTATGGTTAGAGTATCCCATGAGATCTTTGGTGTAGCAGCTGCCCCAATATACTCAAACAATTCATCTTCAATAGCTGTCTTAAGGACATACATCGCTTTACTAGCCTTAATACGCCACTTTTGCAAAGCCTTTTTGATTTCTCTACTGTTGGAGCCTTCTTCTCCTTGACTTTAGTGTCTCCTGCAGCATTTAACAGCGTTACTTTTTTAATAGTAACATATGGCGGAGTCGCCTCTAACCCGCCTACTACCTCCCATAGGATTTATCCTTGCAAATAGGACTCTATGGATGCCTTCCAAGTTATTTAATTATGATTATTTAATTCTTTAGCCCACTAGTTATACCCGCAAAATCCAAGCTATATTTGGGTTGCCCAGCGTTCAATAAGCCTTCTAACTTCACAACCCTTTCCTATGCACAATCGGCAACTCCTCCGGTAGAATGCCGACACTCAACTACTTTAACTGACCTCCCAATTTATGCTCTGATGCTTATTGTCAATTATGATAAAACTAACCTGACGACTTGGCTTTGATACCAAAATTATTAAACGGGAAGAAAGAATATTCTGCAAACTATGCTTTTATTTGTCTTTGAATATATATTTTTATAAGGTGCTCTCTTACGCCTCACTCTCTCACTTTCTCACTTTTGCTCACTAAGCACTCTTTCTCTCACTGAGCACTCACTTCACCCTCAAACTTACTCACTTGCTTACATCAAGCCGAGCCTTAATCACTTATTTACGGTGGACATAAAAGATTCTAGATTCATCAATTTGAATTATGTAAGGTATTTAAAAGTTGGTTTAGTTCATATTCGAATGTATGGTATCAATTACAAATGATTTTTTCACAAGAACATGGAATATTTGTCAATAGTATGTTTTTTTTCTATAAAAAAAATTTAGAAGCTGAACTTATTGATAAGAAATAGAATACAAAATGTTCAAGGCTAGCAAATCAACACAAAGAAAACAAGACACTAAAGCAAACAACTAAACAAAAAAAGACACAGGACATTACAAGTAATAACCATTCAATTGGATAGTCTTCATAAGCCATCTAGGCGAATCTCTACCTTGATGAAACAGAGATAAAGAGTGAAGAATGATATTGTGACTAGATAATCTAGCAGCAATTATGGATCAGCTTTTAGGAATGAGATGAACTATGGGATGACCAACATCTAGAAGGAGGTAAGAAAGTAGAGCACTAGCCAGCTTTCCAAGAATTCACAGGAACATTAGATTGAATAGCATTATGGAGGTTCGAAAGAGCTATGAAAATATGTAGAATGTTAATACCTCGCATAGCAGCGCACTACAGACTAAGTAGAAGAGCTTTGACTTCAGCATCTAGTTGTGAGCTAACCCAAATGGGGCAACACTTTGCCAATGAAATATTATAATTAGCTCCAACAATGAAAAAAACTGCACCTCCCATTGAAAGATCATTGGAGCAGAATGCTGCTAAGAACAAAAATGGACCCTTAACATGAAAAAAGTTTGAAAGGATGAGATTATTTCCCCATTTAAGAATTAGAGGCAACATAGTATTCTTAAGCCAAAGCAAAAGCTTTCCTGGGAATATTATTAAAGTTAAGAACTTCATTCTTGAAGATGAAATTACATCTAGTCTTCCAAATGTAACAAGTTGTGACAGCAATGACAGATTTCACAAAATTGGAATTACAAATATAACCAGGGCAATCCACATTCTAGAAGTAAAACCATCAAGAAAAGAAATTCTTTTACCAACCAAGCTACTAACCAAATTTCAAATAGCTTGTGATTTAGGACTAAGATTCATGAGATGTTATGTAGTTTCATATGTAAGCCCATAGAAGACACAAATGTCTTGAGGATCCAAGTTCAAAGCATGCAGAAAATCAAAGGTCTTAATTTTGCCACTAAAGAGTAACCAAAGGAAACTTTTGGCTCGCGCGACCACTCTCAAGGACCAAAGCTTTTTTGAACTATTCCATGGCTCACAATAAGAAGCATTAGAAACAAAATGATTGTAAACCATAGAGGAGAGTTTGTTTTTATGAGATTTGGGGAACTAAACACAATAATGAGGGCCATTTGGGTTTATTGTGCCAAATCTAAAAACATGAGAGTTAAGAAGATCACCAAAAACCATTTTGATAGCATGAAATTCCAATAAATATCCACAATAAAATCAATATCAATAAAACGCTGATCATGTGCCCTAACCCATCGTAAGGTAAACCCAAGATTCATGCACAAAAGATATATTATCTTGTAATTTTACTTGTTTCTATTTTTTTTTATAAAAAATTGTGCTAGTTTTTTTACCATGAATTTGTTAACATCCATCATTGAACTTTTGAATATTTTGAGTTTTCATTTGAAATAGCTATTCAAATAATTATGAATTTTTTTTTAATATATATATATATATATATATATATATATATATATATATATATATATATGCTTTTATTTGTTTTCAAGGCAGACTGTTGCATGTACAAGACTCAAAAGGCAACTTGGCAAGCAAATTGGTCCTTGATCTTGACAATCATATTTAATGAACTTGACAAAGTTTCACATGTGATGTCCATTGATGGGATATTGAGAAGCATTCATTAAGATGGAAGAAGCAATTGATGATGGTGCTATGCCTATAGCACTTTCTCCGTTTGGTTGGGAAAGGACCATACACATCCCTCAAGGCTCAACATATATATATATATATATATATATATATATATATATATATATATATATATATATATTATGATAAGAAACTTCTACTCAATAAGTTCTCTTAAATATGAGGTTTTTTTATTAGTAAAATAAACATAAATTTGTATAATATATTCCATTTTGAAATACAAGTCGTTAAAAAAAATTTTGTTTCAAAATAGTTGTAATTTTATAATACAAAGATAATATTTATTTGTTTTTCTTAATTTTACCCTTTTTCAATTTTTTTAAGTTATATAAACAAATAGAGTGATATTCCTAATTCTAAAAAAGTGTGGTTCCAAGAAAAGTGTAGTTTAGTTATTTAGTTTATTTTTATTCTAAATTTTTAGAAATTAATGTTATTTTTAATTTTTATGCGAGATCCTTAAACAACTTATATTTCAAAACTTTGATTGGTTTTTAAATTAGTGTAATTTTATAAAGTTGATATAATTTTTTTATATAAATTTAAGACAATAACTAATTTTAACTGATTTACTTAATAACATGAATTAATGAAGGTGGATATGTAAATAAAATCGTGGGGAGTACAAGCTATTATATCACTTATTATAAATATGTAAATCAACAAAGAAATTAACTCCACTTTTCATTACTATTGTTATGCTTCTTTAATTTTTTTTTTAAAAGTTCATTTACTATGTAAATGTATTTTTAAAAATGATCTTTTGATTTTCCTTATTACGTGCACAATGAATAACATAGTGGGTAACATGTGTAAAAACATATTAATATTCCATCCTACTTTTGTCTTAAAAAAATCAGGGTAGGAAAAAAAGCTTAAGCTTATCAAATGTATCTGTTAGAGCTAGGCTTTACGATTAGCATCATTTGACACGTGTAGAAGATGATGTGGCAAAAGTGATGGTGTGGTAAACAAGATGACATGGCAAGGTGACAAGGCAAGCAAAAGCATGTGAAGATATGAAGTCTAGAAATCTATCTTAGGAGAATCTATTTTTGGCAAGGAGCATCAAGGTGAAAAGATCTCTCTTAAAGGACAAGCCATGAGAAGAAGATCTAAAGTTATCATTTAATATATTTTCAATAAGATCCAGGATGATAAAATTTATCTTTAGTAACTCTATATCTCATGAGAGATTTATTGTGGAGGATATTCTAAAGAAGGGAGTAATCTATTGTTGGCAAATATAAAGATCATCACTTAGAGACCAAGATTGCATTGGAGCTTAGTTTGGTGTGAAGCTAATTGAAGACATAAACTAATAAAGGCAAGAGCAAGCCAACATGATTCTCAAGACCATAATTAATAGTGCAATTTGAAGAAAAGATCCAAAGCTAATTATGAGGCAGAGTTATTTGAAGACACAAGCTATCTTTGGCAAGTGCATAGATTTGGAAGAAGATTGATGACCCAAGTTTGGATAAATAAAGATCATGCTTGGGAGATGTTGAAGATGTAAACTTGCATGAAAGGAGATCAAGTTTAGTAACAAAATATTGAAGACCAAATTTGGATGAATAGAGATCAAGTTTGAAAAGAAAATGATGAAGATCTTTGAAGACCATCTTTGGTGAGATGCATTCACGCCTTGGTGGGTGCGACCCTTGGGAGAGGGACCTATTGATATGATATGGAGGCTAGTTGCTTATAGGAAGAGTTTGGGAGGAGTTAACTGCATCGATGCAAACTTGAACAACCGGGAGGGTTGGAGGTGTCGTAGGTCGTGTTACAACGAGAACTTAAAAATAAAAAATAAACATATAATAAAAACATAAGAAATAATTATATAAATCATTTGTAGTCTCATAAAAAAACATTTTAAAAAATAAATGATTCTAGGTTTTATCTTATAGATAACAATGATTGATTTATTGTTCATCTATTACCCAAAGGTAAAATAAATAAATATTCCTCTATTATAAAATGGAGTACAAGTAGTTTAGATATTTATTTTTCTTCAATTTCTTAAGTTATATAAAATATGAGTGTTATATTCATAGTTCTAATAGAAGAAAATTGTTCCAATAATTATTCAATTAAGTTTTATTTAGAATTTTAATAAACTTTATTATTTTTAATTTTTTTTAAAAAAATATTATTTTTAAACTACTTGTATTTTAAATGAAGTAACTATTTGAAATTATTGAAAATTTTACAAAATTTTCCCGATCATAGGATTTTTTTTTTTTACAAACATTACCACTAATTCTAGTTCAAACATGTATTTTTTTCCTGATATATGCATTCAAATTACAATTATTTTAATACAAAATTATAATATTGCACTATTTTCCATTAGAAATAATTGTTTTATGAGATTTTTTTATATATACTTGCTCTTTAACCCCCTTACTAGTTAATTCTGGTTCCACCACTGACAACCAGAAGATATTTCAGGAACAATCCAAGTTAATAAATCTCCTTTTTTATACAACCTTGGAGATGAGAGAAATGACATCCTCCTCACAAAATATCCATGAATCGTGAATAGTACTTAAATATTAGTCTAAAGCTCACAAGCTCTAGAATATTGTCAGTTAAAGGAGTATATATATATATATATATATATATATATATATATATATATATATATATATATATATATATATATGTGCGTCCGCAGTTGAGTACAGTATCAATATATATATATATATATATATATATATATATATATGTGCGTCCGCAGTTGAGTACAGTATCAATTAAGATGCTACAGTGAGACATAATTAGGGGTTAGCTGAGTTCATTAGTTTAGATTTTGTTTTTAAATTAGTTGCTGTAGATGTAGTAGAAATAATTCTTCAAGTTCTGCGCACAAATTGATTGAACGGTTTAGATCAAAAAACTTTAAATCCTACTTTTCACTGCACTACTATTTATAAGCATAATAATACTAGTTATTAAATAGTGCTGGACCGTTGAACGGTTGATAGCAACGTATGTAGATTTAAAATCTATGAATGTATGCAGATTATTCATCCTCATGTGTGTGTATATATATATCTATTCCCATGTTTTTAATTTTTAAATGTGATTTTTAATTCTATATTTTAATCAATATTAAAAATAAAAAATGAATATTTTTCATATAATATAATAAAAAATAAAATAATAATCCGGTAAAAAGATAAAGACTAAAAAACTCACTTCTTTTTTTAAAAAAAAAACCATTTTACAGCAAACTTATACATACAATCTTCCATTGTTAAGGGTATAGATGTAAATTTTGGTATTTATTTAATTAAATTATATTTTAGTCGCCTACAGAATCACCCCCACATAAGACCACTCAGACGCCGCCAACCTCTCCTGCTTTTTTATTATAAATTTAATAATATAATAATTCAAGAATTTTATTATTTTATTACTATTTTCTCTAATAATCATAATAATAATAATAATAATAAATAAATAAATAAATAAATAAATAAATAAATAAATAAAACCAAATTTCTCGTCCTCGTCTCCGCGCGAAACCGCATTGAAGCATCCTCCGTCGGCTTCTTCAAATCACCTCCTCCTTCTCCTCCTCCTCGTCATTGCTATCGCCGTCGCCGCCGTCGCCGCCGACGCCGAGAGCGAAACACTCGTGGATGACCTCCTCCTCCTCGTTGGATGGGCAACACCTGCCGAGGTTCCTTGAGGAGTAAGTATCCTGAAAGCATCTCCAATCCCGCTTGCCGATCAACGCCTGCAATTCTTCCTTCTGAATCCGGAGATCCCCCAAAGCTCCAGCTCCCCTCCACCGCCACCGTCGTTGCCGCCATGCGTTGTGGAGTGGAGACGCCATCGAGCTGCATCCTCGGCCACAAGACGACCAACATTAGGGACCTCTATACCCTCGGGCGGAAGTTAGGGCAAGGCCAGTTCGGCACCACGTACCTCTGCACGGAGATCGCCACCGGTGTTTGTTACGCCTGCAAGTCCATCTCCAAGCGGAAGCTCATCTCCAAAGAGGACTTCGACGATGTCCGGCGGGAGATCCAGATCATGCACCATTTGTCCGGGCACAAGAACGTGGTGAGTATCAAGGGGGCGTATGAGGACCCGCTCTATGTGCACATCGTGATGGAGCTCTGCTCCGGTGGGGAGTTGTTCGATAGAATTATTCAGAGAGGGCATTACAGCGAGCAGAAGGCGGCGGAGCTCACGAAGATCATTGTTGGAGTCGTGGAAGCCTGCCACTCGCTTGGGGTTATGCATAGAGATCTCAAGCCGGAGAATTTCTTGTTGGTTAACAAGGACGATGATTTGTCCCTCAAGGCCATTGATTTTGGGCTCTCTGTCTTTTTCAAACCTGGTAAGCAATGAACAATGCCCTGTTTATTTATTTATTTATTTTGTTATTTTCCATATTCGTAGTTATATGCTTTCGTGATCTTGTGATTGGTGTTTTTGAAATGAAAACGGTAGTATTGTGGAATTATTAATCATTGTGTGAACCATTTAGTGTATTACTTTATAGTAGAGAATCATTTATATTTGTCGTTTTAACTGATTTTTGTGAAATGGTTGATGGTTACCTGCCAAAAACAACGTTTTTCTTTTTTATTCTTGTTGAACTATTCTCTTGTCTATTCCCAAGCACACTTAGTGCATTGGAGGGCTAAAATAATGCAGATTCTTGATTGTTTGATTGAAGCATTCCATTTACTTGATGACATAAGAGAGGCTTGGTGGTTGTTGCTTTATATTTGGTAATCATTTGTATCTGTTCTGCTCATATGAATTTTGTGAAATGATTGGTAGCTACCTGCCTGAAAGGATTCTAGTGGAACTAGTTTCTTGTATGCTCTGTGTATAATTGTACTAAAATGGAAGCTTCCTTCTCTCTGTCTATTTTGGTGCTTAGATAGTGGACAATTCGTTATTCTCCCAGTTCCTCTTATGGAATCATTTATCAATTTAAAGAGATAATTTGATTGAGTGGTTTAGTTTTGAATAATTTGGTAACTATTCAGTTGTTATTGGATCTGTTCTTCATGCAACTTCAGGTCAGGTTTTCACAGATGTAGTTGGGAGTCCATACTATGTTGCTCCTGAGGTATTGCGCAAGAAATATGGGCCAGAAGCTGATGTTTGGACAGCTGGAGTTATACTTTATATATTGTTGAGTGGAGTGCCACCTTTTTGGGCTGGTATATATACCTTTTGGTTCACTGGCTCATGTGCCACTTGAAATTCCCACAATCCCTCAGTGATGTTCTCTTTTTTATGACAGAGACACAGCAAGGGATATTTGAAGCTGTTCTGAAGGGTGTCCTTGATTTTGATTCAGACCCATGGCCTTTAATATCCGATAGTGCCAAGGATCTCATCCGAAAGATGCTTTGTCCTTGGCCTTGTGACCGCTTGAAGGCCCATGAAGTACTATGTAAGTTTGTCTCTTTGATTTATTACATTGCATCTTCTTCTTTCTTGTAATTTTTAAGTGTACTTTACATCTTGCATATGGATTGTTGAGTCATTTTCTTTTGTCACAGAAAAATAATGGAGTGAGTAGCTGGCATCTGTTAATTTTCTATGTTATCTTGAATAGTCTTCATGGAATCATGGGCAACTCAAGGTCATCTTTCCAATCAAATAGTTTTTGTTTTTGGGAATAGATAGTGTAAAAGGAAAAACAACTTGTGAGCAAAACTTCCTTTAATCCAATCAATACAAGAGATAGTGTACTATTCTGAGCCATTGCATTTTCATTGATCTTTTCAGCAATGTGTGAAAAAAGGCTTATCTCTTTGGAGTAGCATTCCTTTATCCTTGTTTTATTGGTGGGAGCATCATTATGTGATCAAACTAGGCACATCAAAGTTTGACAATAGTTTTCAAATGACTTATTTGTGCGGTTTGTTTTTTCCTCAGGTCATCCCTGGATTTGTGAGAATGGAGTTGCTCCTGACAGAGCCCTTGATTCAGCTGTTCTGTCTCGTCTCAAACAGTTCTCAGCAATGAACAAGTTAAAGAAAATGGCATTGCGAGTAAGCTCATTAAATCTACTAATAAACATCTGTTGGTACAGGTTCAATGTATTGTATAGCCTTTCAACCTAACAGTATTTATTCTGGAATAAAGTTTCTTTGACTATGTCTCAGATATTTTATAATCATACAAAAATTGACATATCAAAGTATAAGTGGCCGGAAAGTATAAGCTGATTGTAGCTTGTAGGAGAGAGAGTTCCCTGCTAATGCATGTTAGATAATTTAACTTCAAGCCATAATTCCAAGGAGGGGCATAACTTGCATAGGTTGCAAAAATTGCTAATGAATTCTCGAGCTGGAATGGGTGAGGTTATCAATATAGTGGATAATGCCCCCAGCAAATGCAACTGAGATAAGGCAGATGTTAGTATGGCTCCATTGTAAGAAGAAGAACCAAATTCTTTTGTTACACTGAGATGGATTGCTTGCACCTGCTGTTTTCCTAACTCGAAGGCTTGGCTGGAGTCTTGAATCTATATAATAGAATGAAATTTCATTTTGTTAAATAAAATCGTAGGTTTCGAGCATAGTTCCTAAGTGTTTTCTCCTAAATCCAAGTTATTTAGGCTAGATTTCTTTTGGTTAAATGAAGATTGAGTAATATTTGCATGGTTCAAGTACAAACTTAGCCTTTCACATAACATTGATGCTCTATATGCTGCTTTTTGGAGCTATTATGAAAACTGCTGCCTTCTACATTTAATTTCAAAAAATTAGATGAAGAGAATCTCAACAATCATGTCTCAAATATAGCTAAAAACATGTATTTCATTCATTAATTGGTTTCTTGCGAAGATCCATTAAATATTAGAGACCTTTTTTCAAGAATAGTTGAACAATTTGCCAAATTTGCCAAATTTCAACAGGCCAGATTTGAAATTACAAAACCATCCCTAAGACTTCAATTCATGAAACACAATTCTTGGACAACTTCTGAACTTAGATTATGGCAAATGATAGTGCCGACTATAATTTGCATCAATTTGATCGTGTATGCTTATAACCTTCTTATACTGAAATAATGTAAAGCAGAATTTATCTAGGCATTTGATCCAGCTGAATAAGTTAAAGAACTCAAGAGAGCAAGTGAATCAAGCTACTGAAACAAATCTGTCAATTAAGTTTTCAAAGCTTGAGACAGTCTTTCTGTTGAAGATTTATTTATTTGAGATGTAGATGCAAGCTTCTTGTATATGAAATTCCCCAACTTTTGCTTAGTCAAGGTTGGGTGAGTGAATCTCAATTTATATAATTTATGAAAAATTATTTTGGTTAAAAATAAAATAAAAATAAAACTTTTGAGCATGGCTCCTATGTGTTGTCTCATGAGTGGAACTTAATTTAGTTGTAATGATATCTGAGTCATATTTGTATAGGTTCACTTCAAATGTGATTATGTGAGCCTTTCCTGCTCACATTGCATCGATGTCCTAAATGCTGGCATTAGATTGTTATGACCACTTCCAGCTTGCTTGATTGTCGACCAAATAGTAATAGTTTGTGAGAATTTATTTTGTCTGTGACATTTCTTAAACCGAAAATACACAAATTGGAAATTACTTGGCACTTAACCAGTTGTTTATGCTGAATATATATCAGTAAAATGTAAATATTGCTCTTTATGCCCATTATAATTACCATATCTCGTTATATTCTCGAGTTTTTTGCAAATAATGCTCTCTGGTTTATTGTGAAAACCCACTGTGTTATTACAATCTAATAACCTTTATTTTTCTTCTTCTTTGCCAAGAATCCATTATTAGGAATATTCTCCTACTTCCATTTTCATTCATTTTCTTTATAAGATTAGTTTTTAGTATTACAAAATTACTCTTTTCTTCTCTCCCACAATTCCAACATTATCCCTCTTCCATCTGTATGGATTACTTATTCACTTCTGGCATAACTTAAAAGCACCCTATTTTTATTTTTATTTTTATTCTTGTAACCTACTTTCTTTATGGTTATCTCAATTGTGGTCTGGAAAAGGGTTTATTGGTCCATGTTTTACCATATTGATGCATCAGTAATTCATTGTATTCATAATTCATTGGTTAAGGTTTTGCCTTATGGCAGTGTAAATATCTTGTATTCAGAGAAAAATTTTGTCTGGTTTTGTTTTTGTAGTTGTCTTCACTTTGAACTAGTAAACACAGTTGCAGCATTTTATGGACTTGATGATGGCTCCAAATTTTATTAGGTAATAGCTGAAAGTTTGTCAGAAGAGGAGATCGCCGGATTAAAAGAAATGTTCCAGGCAATGGACACAGACAATAGTGGAGCAATTACTTTTGATGAGCTGAAAGAAGGCTTGAGAAAATATGGTTCAAATTTAAAGGAATCAGAGATTCGAGATCTCATGAATGCTGTAAGTAACATGATAATTTTAATTTGCTAGTTTGCTTTCACTAGTGTCCACTGGATAAAAAAGTGTAGTTGCAAAGAGTGGAAATTGAGCATTCATTCTTACGAACTTTATTTAAGAAATGGCAAGTTAAAAAACGTGGACCAATAAAATGGAAATTGAGCTTGCGTTCTTTCTGTGGGTTTCATTTAAGAAAAGAGGAAGCTCGATGTTTTTTAAGAGAGTGGTTTCTGTGTTTGTTATAATGGATTGCTTCCTTAACCGCATTTCAGGCAGATGTGGACAAAAGTGGTACCATAGATTATGGAGAATTTATTGCAGCAACTCTGCATATTAACAAACTAGAACGTGAGGAGCATTTGGCGGCAGCATTTTCATATTTCGACAAAGATGGAAGCGGTTACATTACAGTTGATGAGCTTCAGCAAGCTTGTAAAGAACAAAATATGGAAGACCTTTCTCTTGAAGATATTATCAAAGAAGTTGATCAGGACAATGTAAGTTGCACATTCAATATGTTCTTTAATACAATGAAAATTTTTAAATGGTATAACTAGATTTGACTGAACTCCATGAACTTTCTCAAAAGTTTAAAACTCATTAGTTTTTTTCATTGCTGAAATTCTTTGTTGTGGCCTTTCTCTTAACTCCATATAGTATTGTACCTTCTTGTGTTATCCAAGTCTCAAAGGTGATTAACTGACCATGTTTCAGGATGGTTGCATTGACTATGGAGAATTTGTTGCCATGATGCGAAAGGGCAATGTTAACATGGGTATTGGTAGAAGAACCATGCGAAATACTTTGAATGTGAGCTTGAGAGACGACCGGGAGCTAGCTAAATGAAATCTAACATTGTACAGGTTTCTGTCGTAAAAATTAAAACCTCTCGGAACTTTTGCAGGTTTTCATTTTTTTTCCTCACCTTTCATTCCAGGTCATGACACAAACTATGGAGAATTACAGGAGCTTCTCAAGTTGTCAACATTTACAAAAACTCGAAAAGAAAGTAGTGATGAAGGAAGCTTGAATTTAGGAATGCGGAGCATTTGTGATAATAATTGCTTCAATTTCAGAGAACATGTTTTCACTGATGCATAGATGATCTAAGCCAAGCAGATATGGTTTTCTCTGCAAATCTTTGAATGTGGCTATCTTTAGAAATTGTAATTATCATCACAAAATTCAGTTGTTGGCAGGATTTGTATGTAACATGGCATTAGCACACTTGTCGGCAAGAATGATGTTTGATTATTTCTGTAACTTCATACTCTTCTTTGTGAGAAATAAGTAAATTTTATAAATATGGTTCAGTTTGGAATGATGCTTGATAAGTAATGTTGATCAAAGTCTTGAATTTGTTATTCTATATTATTCTGTTTTGTGTCCGCCAACAGCACCTGAATGTTTGATCTGAATTGAATTGAATTTGAGAGACTCACAATGTTCGGTTAATCAAGTTATAACTGAACCTAATTACCAAATGCCTGAACTACTGATTTTTTTTTAAAATTTTATTTATATATATATATATATGTATTTTTATAAATGGAAATTGAAGTAGACCAAAGTTAACTCAAATTTTCTTTAATGAAATAAGACAATTGGTCAACCATTGGATAGCCCAATAGTATGACACCACAGTGCAAAATGGGGAGGTCATGGGTTCAAATCCTTTCCTCGGCAGTACTACTGTTCATACACTGTTTCTATACTATTCGTGCAAAGTACATGCAGGTCCAATACTATTCTTAAAATCCCTTGAGTGGGGGGAGCTTGTCGCCTATTAAAAAAAAAAAAAAAGGAATTGAAGTTAAATGTAATCAAATGTATAAATATATAGATAGGAAAGTTACCATAATAAATGCTGACAAATGTTAGGCTAACTTGCTAGAATTCGTAATTTGGAGGTGTGAATATATAGATTGGAGAGTGACTATAACCCGGAAGGCCAGATGGTTTCCTAAACCTCACGTTTTTAATAACATAATTTGGATTGCTTTCAATAAAAAAAAATAATTTGTGAAATATCTATTCTATCCCTCCTTAGTGGGATTGGTTGGAAAATTCTATTTAAAAGGTTTATTATCCTAATTAATCTTTTTCTCTTGGTCCACCTATTATAATTTATCCGCTGGAAGTCCTTTTCTCATTAGAGAAATGTCAGACCCTTTATTTTCTGCCCAAGATACTCATATGGCATTAATAAATTTTAAAATATTATTAAAAAATGGCACATAGGTTAAAAAAAATCTGCCTTTGAATCTCCATGCCGCGCCAACCTGAACTCCATCGACTCACACTTGAGCTCCACATCATCATCCTTATTGAACACATTGTCCTCAGCGACATGCAAGACCCAACAAACACCACAATACACTCTCCGTCGCCAAAAGATCTCCTCCTATGCATTCTAATAATGAAAACAAAAGCAATCCAAGATTGAGAACCACTTAATCTTGCTCTCATCTTTGTCATACGTTGGCATCACTCCAAGCCTTGACATTTTGCCGGAGTCAACACTCACCTAAGACTCCCTATGCACCATCCTTGTAACATCAAACATAACTTGTTGGTTAGGAATCAACAAAGTTCTCAATAATAGCAAAGTCATGGATCATCGTCGGTTGCCAGAGTGTTATAGCTACGGCTAGCAATTTCTTGCGGAAGATGAGCTCCATGTGGAAGTACTTCAAGTAAGGTTTATTTATAAGTTGGTAACTAAGAGATTAAAGCTCGCAGGAGACGGGGTCAATCTTAGGGTGGGGTTGACATTATTAACTTTTGTGCCAATTTTTTTAACTGGAAATTGCCATAAACACCTCCAAAGTTTGCAATATACACAGATTCTCCTCCTGAATTTGAATATCCATAAAAACCCTTTCTTTTTAAATACAATGATTTTTAAACCTCCCAAGCATCTAACGGTGATTGACAAAGTTAATTTTAAATTTTTTGGACGAAATTGTCCCTTGCGTGGGAAGTTGTGGCAAGTGCGACATTATTTGACTATAATGCCCTTGGGTGCAATGATTTTTCCGCTTTTAGAGGAAGCAGTTTTTTTCTTTGTGTAATCCTGAGAGAACACCATTACTGGCGCCAGTTATTTGCTCTCATCGCCTCTTCAGCTTTTCTCTTTCCAAAGTTGTCATTGCCTATGCATTTTGTGAAGGACTGAAATTTCATTCCACCATTGTCTCGAAGGAGAACTCTCTCTCAACTTTTCGGCATTTCATCAGTTTGCGCTTTAAGGTATTGAGACGAGGTGGATGTCATTGAAAAAGTTGTGCAGTTTTTTTTTTGTTTCTACATTCTGTGTGTTGTTTTTGCCCATTTGGTTTGTAAAGTATTTTGTTAGAAAGAGAAAATTTTCTGTTGTTATGCAATCTCATTATGTTGTTTAATGTTTATAGTGTATGTTTCCCCTTTAATTTGATATGGTTGCATTATGTAGTGTTTAATAGTATCAGTTTAAGAAATGAGGTTTCTGTTTAAAACATGAGGTTTTTGTTTAAGAAATGAGGTTTCTATTTAAAACATTAGGTTTTTGTTTAAAAAATAAGTTTTCTGTTAATAAATGAGGTTTCTATTTAAGAAATGAGTTTTTTGTTTAAGAAATGAGTACATGCATTACTCTTCATACTAACCTAAATTCTTTTGTTTGTAGTTATAATGTAATCATGCTAACCTAAATTCTTTTCCACAAACTTATTAAATTTTTCATGTAAATATCGTTGTCTCCATATAATAAGGAATGATAGTCTTTATGCTTGGTTGTCTTTGTTTAACTATCGATGTTTCTGTTTAACATATTGCGTTTATGTTTAAAAAAGTGCTTAGATATCATTATTTCTATTTAAAGATGTACGAGGGGCTAGGATTAATTGGTTTTTATACTTAGGATTAATTTGTCACGTAAATTTTAGTTTTTCTATTTAAATATCAATTTTTCTGTTTTAAAAATGAGGTTTCTGTTTAAGAAATGAGTACATGCATTACTCTTCATGCTAACCTAAATTCTTTTTTTTGTAGTTATAAGTTTGTTTGTAGTTATAATGTAATCATGCTAACCTAAATTCTTTTCCACAAACTTATTAAATATTTCATGTAAATATCGTTGTCTCTATATAATAAGGAATGATAGTCTTTATGCTTGGTTGTCTTTGTTTAACTATCGATGTTTCTGTTTAACATATTGCGTTTACGTTTAAAAAAGTGCTTAGATATCATTATTTCTATTTAAAGATGTACGAGGGGCTAGGATTAATTGGTTTTTATACACAGGATTAATTTGTCACATAAATATCGGTTTTTCTGTTTAAATATCAATGTTTCTGTTTAAAAAAAATGACTTTTTAGTTTAAGAAATGATGTTTCTATTTAAGAAATGATTATATGCATTACTCTTCATGCTAACCTAAATTCTTTTTTTTTTTTTTTTGTAGTTATAAGTTTGTTTGTTGTTATAATATAATCATGCTAACCTAAATTCTTTTCCACAAACTTATTAAATTTTTCATGTAAATATCGTTGTCTTCATATAATAAAAAACGACCATCTTTATGCTTAGTTGTCTTTGTTTAATTATCAATGTTTCTGTTTAACATATTGCGTTTATGTTTAAAAAAGTGATTAAATATCGTTGTTTCTATTTAATGATGTACGAGTGGCCAGGATTAATTGGTTTTTATACCCATGATTAATTTGTCATGTAAATATCAGTTTTTCTTTTTAAATTTCAATGTTTCTATTTAAAAAAAATGAGTTTTATGTTTAAGAAATGTGTTTTTTGTTTAAGAAATGAGTACATACATTGCTCTTGATGCTAACCTAAATTTTTTGTTTGTAGTTATAAGTTTGTCTGTAGTTATAATATAATCATGCTAACCTAAATTCTTTTCCAAAAACTTATAAAATTTTTTCATGTAAATATCGTTGTCTCCATATAATAAAGAATGACCATCTTTATGCTTGGTTGTCTTTGTTTAACTATCGATGTTTCTGTTTAACATATTGCGTTTACATTTAAAAAAGTGCTTAAATATCATTGTTTCTATTTAAAGATGCACGAGGGGCTAGGATTAATTGGTTTTTATATCCAAGATTAATTTGTCACGTAAATACTCTTCATGCTAACCTAAATTATTATTATTATTATTATTATTATTATTATTATTATTTTGTAGTTATAAGTTTGTTTGTTGTTATAATGTAATCATGCTAACCTAAATTCTTTTCTACAAACTTATTCAAATTTTCATGTAAATATCGTTGTCTCCATATAATAAAAAGCAATCGTCTTTATGCTTGGTTGTTTTTGTTTAACTATCGATGTTTCTGTTTAACATATTGCTCGTTTATGTTTAAAAAAGTGCTTAAATATCATTGTTTATATTTAAAGATGTACGAGTGGCAAGGATTAATTAGTTTTTATACCCAGAATTAATTTGTCACATAAATATCGGTTTTTCTGTTTAAATATCAATGTTTCTGTTTAAGAAATGAGTACATGTATTATTTTTCATGCTGACCTAAATTCTTTTTTTTTTTTTTTGTTGTTATAATGTAATCATGCTAACCTAAACTTTTTTCCATAAACTTATTAAATTTTTCATGTAAAAATCGTTGTCTCCATATAATAAAGAACGACCGTCTTTATGCTTGGTTGTCTTTGATTAACTATCGATGTTTCTGTTTAACATATTACGTTTATGTATAAAAAAGTACTTAAATATCGTTGTTTCTATTTAAAGATTTACAAGTGGCAAGGATTAATTGGTTTTTATAACCAGGATTAATTTGTCAAGTAAATATTGGTTTTTTTTGTTTAACTATCAATGTTTCTATTTAATAATCAATGTTTTCATTTAAAAAATTAGGTTTCTGTTTAAGAAATGAGTACAAACATTACTTTTCATGCTAACCTAAATTCTTTTGTTTGTGGTTATAAGTTTGTTTGTAGTTATAATTTACTCATGCTAACCTAAATTCTTTTCCACAAACTTATTAATTTTTTCATGTAAATATCGTTGTCGCCATATAATAAAGAATGGTTGTCTTTATGCTTAGTTGTCTTTTGTGGAAGGAAGGCCTACCACACTGTCAGGGTCGCCTTGAGGTGGAACGGATATGCTCGCAGAATCCGAATACCAGCTAAAATCAAAGAACTTTACAACAATAAGAAAGTTTAAGCAAAAATACCATCATTTTAAGTGGAAACATAACATTTTAAACAGAAAATAAAAAATTTAAGTGGAAACATAACATTTTAAACAGAAAATAAAAAATTTAAGTGGAAAAATAACATTTTAAATGGAAACTGGATAATTTTAAGCGGAGACTGGGATTAGACAAGAATAACAAAGCAAAACTTATGTTTTGCTTTGTTTTAAGCGAAAACTAGAATAATTAAATGAAAACATATACTTTTAAGCAGAAACTTAGATAATTAATCAATAATTAACTTCTACAACTATGCAAACATAAAGGAGAAGAACTTTACAATGAGAAGAAATCTACATAAGAAATCTACTCTCATTCCCAAGAAGTCAGCACCATGGACACTAGCACTCGTCTTTCCCCTTTGTATCTAGCAATAGAACAAAAACTCTCCATAGTAAACCTACATAAAAAAAAAAATGTTACTCTCTCTCGCATGATGATCAAGGTGAGGGGAAGGAAGAGATTGTCACCTTATCGGGTAACCGGGAGAACTCCAATCGAACACACCAAATGGAGAGGAATTGAAAAACTCCAACAATCCAAGGACATATGAGTTTTCTAAACTTTGTTTGAGAAAAAACAAAAAGGAATGCAAAAATAATGCAAGAAGGTATGCAAAAAGGTTTGACATGATGTGATTGGGCGGTTTTTTCCCACCATTTTTATGGGCAACGATGGAATTTCATAACATGGACTCAGTCTTAGTGACTTACAGTGGGAAAAAAAGAAGTGAAACAATAACGGAAGGGTTGTCCGAGGTATTCAAAACTCACAAGGGCTGTTTGGGAAGTTTTAAAATTTTTGAGGGGTAAACAGTAATTTCCCTTTTTTTAATAATATTTTGAAAGCTATTAATGCCACATTAGCATCTTGGACTAAAAAACAGATGACCGAGTAAGAATTCGCATTTCTCTAACGGGTAAATAGAGGGACTTTCAATGGATAAATTATAATAGGAGGACCAAAAGAGCAAATTAACTATAATAGAGGAACTAATTAGGGTATTAAACCTATTAAAAACAAAAATAATTGTGAGATTGACAAAAATTTAGCTAGTTTTTTTTTATTTATATTCTTATTATTCTTATTATTTTTTTACAAAAAGGAGCTAAAAACAAATAAACACAACTAAAGCAAAACATAGACTTCAAACTCTAAAGCCCCAAACAAGGCTGCCTTTTCAAGCCATCTTGAGATATTAAGGCTTTGGTGGTACAAAGAGACCTAAGGGTTCAAGTGAGCATGATTTGCAAGGTGATAAACCAATCCATTTAAATCATGTGGTATGACATCCATGCATGTGTTTAACAGTTGTTGGAGAAGTGACTTGATATTGCAAATTATGTCTGTGCTACACTAGCTGATTGTAGTGTCATTTGTCTGCAGCAATTGAAGAAAGCTTGTGTAGTCAGTTAACAAAAGGTTCGGCATAATCATGTGAGTAAGGCACTATGCTAATGCAGTTACAACAGTTGTAGCCTCCGCTTCAAAGCTCGTTCTTGCCATACAGGTAGAGGTTCTTGCCATTATAATACATTCAAAATTATACACGATCACAATGGCTTGACAACTGGTGGATTCACTATCCAACCATGAGACATCACATAAAACAGTTAAAGACTGATTAGAGTTTAACAGAGATGAAGACTCCTTGATATTAAGAGTGCGGTCTTAGAACTACTCCTCCTTGTAATAAAATGCTTTATTAAAAGTCTTTTGAAAATCAGGTTCCACTTTGTTAAAGGAGCAATAGCACCTAGTCAACCAAAGTGTCTGAGCACAAGAGGCCAACAAAGCTTTAACAAAATGATCACTCATTCTTCCATTGAACTTAGATGTAAGTCATTACCCAGAAGAAAAATTCATAATGTGGTTAAGTCGACATTAGTGGAAACAACAACCATGTTCCAGCAAACCTATATTTTAGGGCATGTCCAGATAGTATATTCTACAGTTTCTAGGACTAAATAATTAAATACACAATTTAGTGTAGGTCCAATTATGAGAGCATACAAATAGCAATAGATGGGAGCCTGCCATGGAATAACTTCCAAGGAAAACATTTAGCTCGAGGGCAACCTTCAGTCTCCACATTAAATGGCAACCATGCCATTGATCACACTCATTACAACTTTTATTCATATGATTGTAAATCACTTTGGAAGGACTTCCAATAAAACAATGAGGAAACCACAGCCATTTATTAGGCCTATTAGGGTGGAAAACAAGTTTTGCCAATGTCCCAATCTACATGTTGAACTAAGAGATGAGTAGTTTTCTCTACAATTAGAGTATTACAAGTAGTCAAGTTTTCAAAGGATAGTGATTCCAAAAGAGATTGTATGTTAAGGTAAGTGGATTTGTATGCCAAAGGAATGTTAAAACACAATAGGTGCTAAATGTTAGTAGTGCTAGGATTGCAAAGACTAATTGAAAGATTTGGTTTCAAAATGTTGGCCACTTTATACAAGGATTAGAAAAGCCAGGGGGTTTTGGAATGATTAGGACTTCCCAAACTCTAAGATCCCTTATGAACTTAAAATATGGACCCAAATCTTGTCGATAAAGCCGATGACATCAAAAAAATTTTTGGCCATAAGAGCAACCTTAACATTCTTTCAATTCCTCACTCCTAAACCCTTCTCAGCTTTTGCAGCAATTATAAATTGCTAAGAAATTGTGTGAAAACTACTTCTATTGCTACCTTGGCCCAAAGAAAATATCTAACCACTTTAGATATTTTATCAAGAATGAGATAAGCATAGCATACCAAGATAGGGTATATGTTGGAATAGAAAGAAAAGAAGAATTACTAAGAACAATTTTGCCTGCTTGAAAGATAGAACTTGGATTCCAAGCACTAGTAGCCAGACCAACTTTGTCAACTAAAAATTTACACTACCTAAAGTTTAATCTATTAGGAGAAATAAGGGCACCCAAATACTTAAAAAGAAGCCTAATTTCATATCTAACATTTTTGGATAACAACAAAATTTCTTATGTTGCACAAGGAAGGAAGGTCAACAAAAGATTTACATAGGTTAGTTGCCTGGCTGGTGAGTTTATGATAAATATCAAAGCAAACTTTGTAATTTTTTAGTTGCTAGCCAGGGACGCTTTTCCGATTATAATGAAGTTACCCGCAAAAATCAAGCCTATATCATTAAAACCTAGAATCATTTTCAAATGTAAGGAACAGTTCAAGATGGCTGCGACATTTTGGGAAACTTGAATGAACAAATAGGGGGAAATCGGATAAGCTTGTCTAACTCCCTTATTAGCTCTAAACCAAGAGCTAAATTGATCATTGATAATAGAAGAAAAGCTACTAGAAGAGAGGTAGGACTTGATCCGGGCAATCCAAATGTCAAGGACATTCCACTCAAAAGAGTTATAAGCTTTCTCTACATCCACCTTAATCATAATTCTATGGGGGCATTTAGAGTCATTTTCAAGAGAATGGGCAGCTTGTTGAATTGCTAATATGTTATCTTCAGTGAACTTACTGGCTATGAACCCACTTTATTTAGGCCCAATAAGTTTAAGCCGATCGGACAGAAGTTCGGTGATCACTTTATAACACATTGCACAAATATATTGTTCTAAAATTAGTTACCTTTTTAGCAGGATTGCTCTTAGGGATCAACATAACATAGGTTTTTCCTCAGAGTTAGGACACAAATTGTCATAAAAATTGAGCAATAGCATAAAAGAGATGGATGCCAACTAAAATATAGTAATACAGATAAAACTCAATATTTAGACTATTGGGCTTGGGCTTTTGCCTTAGGGCATGGATTTGAGAATTTGAAAAACTTTCTAAATAGTAACAAGCTTAATTAAAGAAAGTCTATACTCAGTATTCAAAACACTGAAATCATTGGGCAAGGCATTCAAAAAAAAAAAATCCTAGTCACAAAGATCAATTTTGGAATCCTAGAGATTGAAAAAGAAATCAGTAAAATAATGCTCAATATCTCTATGATAAGAACAAATATTACAATCAAGATCGATAAAAAAAGAGATCTTGTTGTGGTGATTATGAATGCCTTTAGCAATATGAGAAAAAGTTAGTGTTCAAATCTCCATTTTTGAGCAACAATAGCCTAGCTCTTGGTGCCTATTTAATGGAGTTTTGTCTAGAACAATGGAGAATTTGTTATGCAAAGCTATGAGTTCAACAACTTGATTAGGATTAAGGCCAGAGCTAGCATCTAAAATTTCAAGAGTTTTAATATTAGCTTCAATGTCATGAAGAGCTTTAATTAAAGGAAATTACTAGAAATCCTCCAATAAATAAGATGGTTTTAGTTTCTGAAACACAATGAGAAAAAGCATGCATAAGAGAAGAAAGGGGGTGATTAGACTAAGCTTTGGCAATAGAAGAATGGCAACCACTATAATCCAACCAGAATTATCTAACCAAAAAACTCTACTCCCCTTGGGACTACAAAAAATAGCCTATAAGAATATGGGGGAATGGTCAGAACAAATTCTAGGCAAGTGGGTGTTAATGTAAGAGTAAAAATGAGTAGTCCATTGAACATTGCCTAAGTACCTATCTAACCTAGCCCAATGATGGGCTAAATCCATTTGCCCATTACGCCAGGTAAAGACAAGTCCATTAATAAAGCCAAGGTTTAATAGGTGATTGCTCAAGATAAAGTTGTTAAATTGAATTGCTTTGAAAGCATAATACCCGGAGCAACCATCTTGGTATTCATTATTAGCACTAATGACATTAAAATCACAGATAATTAATTACGGAAGATTAATAAAATCATACGAAATAAGTTGGACCAGAATTGTTTTCGAAGAAGTAGATATTGGGTATTATAGACCATCGTTAACACCCAGTGGATTGGAGGTTTTGAGGAGATGGTTAGATGAAGGCCATGTTTAGAGAAAGCTATGGGTGTTACTTTGCTAATCCACCGTTTCAAAAGGAAGATGATTCCACCCAAATACCCTATACACTAGGACATAAGCAAATTCCCAGTTGTGATGAAATTTATTATAAAAATTGTGAGTATGGCGAATATCTGCATGGGTTTCCACCAATAGATTGAGTAGAGGTTCACCTGAGAAATAAAACTTATAACTCTATCAAAATGTTTTAGTATTAGAAATTCTACGACATTTTTAGTCAACTATATTAAGAGCATACATGTAAAACTAATAAGTAATAAGATAGAAAAAGAAAATCAAAATTAGAATCAATAGAAAGATGCCAATACCTCAACCTTGGCATCTCTCTGGTATTGCTCTAAGGTCATGGAATCATTTTCTTTTGACTCATCTTCAGAGTCTTCTCTATCACCATATCTCAGTTCATCTTCTTCCATTTTAGTAGATTTGTCAAGTAGGAGATTAGGAGGGCCCTGTAAAGCTGTACCACTTTATCAACTAGCATGGAGTGTTCCTTAATAGAAATTCCATATTGGTAAGAGCTTTCCCCTTTTGTTTTTTTTTTCCATTGGAACAAAGGTTAACAACAAAAGAACATTACAGTTATCAATAGGATTGGAACGATCTCCTAAGTCCAACTTAGGACTAGAGCAATAGTGGGGAGCAGAAAGGACAAGTCTCTTCCCTTATTAGAGCGAGAACAGGATGGGTCGTCCCTGTTACTTATTAGTTTAGTGGATGGTCCGAGTCTTTTCATAGGCACCCTATATCTACTAGAATCTATAGGGTGTAGAACCTCGACCAATGAGTCATTCCTCAGGATCCCACTCAGGTCTTCATTCAATGGATTATATTTAACGAAATGTTGATCATAAGGCAACCTATTAGTGTACCCTCCACGTGCAAATCGAGTGCCCATTTGCTCTGACACATGGTATGAGATAGAGCGGTCATCATGACATGTGTTATCACTTGAGAATGGTCGTTGCCAACTCCCCATCACTAGGAACTAAGCTCTGCCACACCCTTACGGTAGTGTACCACCATCCATCCCCTATACTCCAACTCTATTATCTTCTTTGAAGGCTCCACGGCCTCAACAATTAATTGCAGTGTCATCATTGGCTGATTTCATTATATCCATCCTTGCCTTGCCATAATTACCGATATACATCTTCATGATTGGACCCAAAATGTCCATATCATCACTAGGTACCTTTCCAATCATCCGCTATTGAGAGCTTGAGTATAATTTACCTCTCTATGACCAACCTTGCCACAAGGGAAACATATAAACAAGGAGCTTTTTTATAAAGTACCATCACCATTACCTTCTCATCTTTATGTCCAACCCATAAACCCCATAACAAAGATTGTGATAAATCAAATTTGACATATGGTCTGGTGTATTTGGTACATGAATAGTTTAAATTCTATTTAGTAATCTTCTGGAGCCATCCAAAAAGGATTCCAAGAGTGTCCAAGAAACCATATTACCAAAACTCCATTGAAAGATGGTGAAGTTGAATCCAAATAGCAGTAGTGTCAAGGTACTCAAAATCTGATTGGAAGTTTTCACGGCAGTATGTCAGTTGAAGAACCATATCAGATGATCATGCATTTCCACCAACTGACACCTAACGAAGTAGAAACCATTTGGTAAGTATGATACCATAAAGGTACCAAAGCAATCCCAAAGTTTGGCTAAAGCCTCCCTCACTTGCTCATGTGGCAGTGGTTTACCAAGAAATTTTTCATAAAATGAAATATGGAGTCACTAATGTGCGTTTAGATGGAATGCTCAATCCCCACATACTGGTTCTTTACAAATCTTTTTAGCCTCTCTATGGTTTCTTTTTGCATCACCGAATGAGAAATATTCAATTCAGTTATCTATTTTTGCCCATGACTTTAGCCTAGGAGCATCAATGAGGGCTCCTATTTGAAATGGGTTGGGATGAGTTCGTCGCCAAAGGCTTACCGTACTCGCCATGGCAAGTGGGAATGGTGAAGTTTAGAAGTGGCAGAGGAAAGGAGCTAGACGGTTGTAAAAGAAGCTAGCAAGTAGTTATTTTAGGAGAAAGAAAAAATATGGTAATAGGGAAGATCAAGTCAAAGCCTGTCAAACTTAAATGGAGAAAGTGAATTAAGAAATCAAACCTTCGTTTACAATTGCATTTGGAGCCTTGTCCTCTCTATATGGACATCTTCCTTTTATTAAAGTTATTATGTTTATATTCTGGCACTTTTCCTTTAATAAATCTAATTAGTCGTTCCCTTTGTTCCCTACAATTCATTCTAGTTTATCATTTGGTATCTAAGCTAGGTTTTTGATCCATGTCTTCGTTTCTTATTAAGGAACCACCAAATCCTCCCGATATCTCCTTGCCCATCCCAAACCTTAATACTGTGACTCAATAATCACTATCTACTGCCTCTTGACTTAAAAATCTTAACACTTTAGTTGGCGAGATAGTCACACTCAAAGTCCAAGCTAGTTATGCTCATCAAGCTAATACCAGCCCAAGTGGGTCCAATAAGGATAAGGCCAAGGAGGTTTTTCTTGATCCACAAGAAAAAGACAGGCTTCCTAGGGAAGATGATATAGATGATGGACTGACCTCTAAGCTATGTGTAAATTATGCAAATATATAAACATGCAAGTATGCAATTAGTATTACAATTGGTCCGTAAATACCCCAAGTGTACGGGTTGTCAAGTAATACCTTGTGGATGAGCACGTGGGTTGTATTTCCCCAGGAACGGCAAGAGGTTCCTATTACTTCCTTTTCACTTAATCAATAACCTAAACGTTTACGTTATTTCTTTAGTTTACTTCTACAACACTATTACACAATACAATTGGAGAAATCATTAAGTTTGTTTGGAAATTGTTGGTAGGCTATCTAATAGTTATCTTGATTATTAATTATGATAGGTGTCAAGTAACAATCATATTCTAGAATCAGACGGGGGAAATTCGAAGGCCTACTAACCCTAATCTCTTGGTGACTAGGTCTAAATCACTATGAACTTAAAGTGAAATCTATTCCTACCCTAGCCTCCTATGTTTGCCTTAAGTACGAGAATTCCATGATAAGGCATAAAGCAAGCCCTAAGCCTATGGGGCAATCAATCCCTAATCCAGAAATTTAGCTATACTTAATTTCTTAGCGCATGCATAGATTTATCATGCATATGTGTTCTTTACATGGGGGCATTGCTTCCTTATCCACATTAACAAGAATATCAATTAAAAACATGCAATGAATCACATAACCTAGAATGATATATTGAATTAATCAATCAAGATTCAGAAATAATAATCGGAGGACCTAGACATACAATTCCCCTCGAATTAAGTTCTTATGGATTATAACAATAAAGCATTAAAGGCTAAGAGAGCCACAAGTCCAAAGAAAGAATAGATATGCATTCAAAGTATTCCTAAACTAACTCCCTCTAATAAGTCTCCGAAGGTTAAGGGTGAGAGGATGCCATGCTTGACTAGATGATGCGTATCACTCGTGTCCTCTTCTAAGGGTGATCGTTAACTTTCTCTTGAGAAACTCATAGGAATCTGATGGAATATGGAAAAAAAAAAACTCATCTTCATCCGCTCAGATCTCCAGATCTCTGGTTGCCTTACCTTATTCGGCAAAAGAATCTCCCTGATTTTAGAGAAACCTAGGGTTTTTATAGTGGTTGAGTTGGCCATGACCTAACCAGGGGGGATTGTGATGGTTACCACAACGGCCTTTGTGAGGCCATTGTGGACTCTGTGCTGCTTTCAGTGATTCCATGTTGCCACAGCTTGATAACAACAGTGGTAAGTGTAGACAATGGGTGTGGTGATTTGCCATCACGCCCGTTGTGAACCGTGGTGAAGTTTTGATTAAGCAACTTGGTTCATTTTGCTTAATTTTCCCTAAAACAGAAATAAAGGCCGCGGTGAACAAAAGAATGAAATTTCATCCTAATAAGGTGCTAAACATGTCAATTTCCATGTTGAATGCAGTGTAAATGATATAGAAAATATGATCTTTCTAGCACTTATCAATGATGGGCTACCAAATCTCTAGCTAGGCGACCTCATGAGAAGATGGAATTTTCCAAATTTGAAGGAGATGGCCCTAATAATTAGATTTTAAATGTGGAAGGATATTTTCGTAATTATCAATTCCAAGATGATCTTAAGGTTGAAATCACATCCATTGATGCGCTTATCTACATGCACGGGTTAATGGTGAAGATGCAATTTTCTATTAGAAATAATTGGTAAAGGTATTACAAGAATGTTATAGGCTGGCAGATTTCCAAAATCTAGATGAACACTTATGCGCAATCAAATAAACTAGGTCTATTCAAGAATGTAGACTAGAATTGGTCAAACATGATCCTTATGCTTATAACTGGCTTGAATACTGTCTCTTATGTGTTTTCTAGACTGACTTGAAAGAAAAACTAAAAGAAGATGTGAGAATTCATAAGCCGAGATATGTCCATAAGGCCATGAGTCTAGCCTTTGAATTTGAAACAAAATTAAGCTCAATTCATGGACCAAAAGGCCATTGTGACCTCCTTCTTCACTACACTACAGAACCATGACCAACTTCTCTTTGTACTCACATAACCCAATCTGTGGCACTTCATACACAACTTTACCCTCACCAATTTAGAATTAGAAGACTGAATGACACAAAAGCATAATAAAGGACTATGTTTTCACTGCAACCAAAACTTCACCTTAGGCCAAGATACAAGCAACATTCTCACTACTGGAATTCACTGATAGTAGTAACCGACTAATGATGAAGGAGAGACTAATCTCTGTGGGCTCTTTTTTTAACCCAGTTTTTAATTAGGATTGACCAGTTAAAAATGATGGATCACAAATCAAAATTTTAATTTTTTTAGACTTCAAGAGATTGTGGAATCATAACTTCCATTAGAGGCAAGCCCTTAATGTTAATTACCCTGGACATTATCACAGGAACCTCCGATTAAGAAATAAGTGTGAATAAAGAAACAAGTTGTGACAATAAATTTCATTCATTTCAATGAATATGAATTTATAGACTTCATTGAAAGTATAAGGAATTTGAAATCATTTTGACGCCACTTAGGCAAATGGGCCTAAGTAAACAATGATTGTATCATTTTATCTCCTTCCGACTATTTTTCCGAAAAGCATGCTATGACTTTTGTTGACATTTGGTCTTTGTCAAATTTTGAGAATTTGAATCTCAGACATGATTTTAACTTGTGAACATGTGTCTGAACTTGTGTCTTAGACATTTTACATCTTGAATTTGATATGAATTTCAAGTTATGAATTCTCTATGTTGAATTACAAAGTTGATTATACTTTTCAAAAGCTTCGGTTCGCATGCTTATGAAGCTTCCTTCAAGTTTTGACTTGTGAAACTCTTTGGGTCTTTAACTTCTGATGTATTGAGACTACTAAGTTCGATTGTCGATTTATATATATGGATTTTCAAATCCTGACTTGGTTGCTTTGTTTTTATTTTTTGTTGTGGCATATATATATCTGTGTGTGTGTGTGTGTGTGTGTGTGAACATATAATTTATATATATCATAATACGTCATTGCATATTTAAAATTTTGCCGTTGCCTCAAAGTGGGGCTTGCCTTTTGAAAATTCTTCTTTTTAATGAATCATGCACATGAGTATGCATGCATACTATTACATGCTTCTCATTTTCTCCTTTTATCATTTATTCATTTTCATGTGTATCTCTTTCATGGTGGGACCCCTTTTGAAATTTTTTTAATGAATCATACACGTGAGTATGAATGCACACCCTTGCATGTTTCTCATGCTCTCTCTCACTCTCTCTCTCTCTCATCTCACAACACACATTGCCTGCTTCTATATTATTTTTTTTATGTAAAGTGTTTACAAGCTTATAGTAAAGAAACTTGTGGGTATGCAAGTGCCCGTATATACATGCAAGCTAAAAGACAATACTAACATTGGTTTATATGATCACAAATGGGGTGCTAAACACTCTAAAGATCATGATGATACATAAAATCTTAGTGAAGGATCTGGATGCCATAATCTTCATTGAACTTTTCATAAAGGTAGGTAAGAAGATGGGCAGATGACCTTGTATTCCTCATAGCAACCTCAATATCTTTGGGTGTGATGGGACACTGTTTGTGACTCATGCTCAGGAACCATCTTTGTTTTCTAAAACTGACATCAACCTTCTTACTAATTGCATAGCAGCCTCTTTGCAAACAAGGTGAATATTTGAGCCTAAATAGCCATCTGCTTTATCCACTAAAAGGTCATATGGGATATGTTCTTTTTTAAGAATGTCTAGCAATAGGTCCTTGAACATTTCATGTCTTGATTTAGGTTCTGGAAGAGGTATAAGGATCTTCTTCTCAAGTCACCTAAGCGCAGCTGCTATGATTTTCTTCTTTGATGTTTCTTTAGCCTCGTAATCTACATGAGTTTTGGCAAGGTCATCTTTAGGATAGCATCCCTTGTTGAACTTGAACATCCAATGAGCATCTTTTCCATATTTGATGGATTCAGGTAGTATTTTAGATGAAGAATATGTAATATCTGCCATCATGTTGACCAAGTTGACTGAAGCCTTGGATTCCTGACAAGCCCTCCCCCACATGTTTGGCATCATTACCAAAATTTGTGGATTTGATTAAAATTTAATCATGGATTAGTGAAGGCATGATTGAAGGTGAAATAATTGAAGGCTAGCTTCCTCTTCAAAGCATTCTTCTCCTTTAAAGCAATCCAACTTTTCCTTGGAAAGGCAGTTGTGAAGAATATCACTGGATTACAACATCTTGGTGTTGCCAACGGCGAGGGAGGATAGAGTTTTACCTATTATTTCTTCATCAAGATTCAAGGTTAGCATCTTAGTTGATCGTAGGAACTAAAGCTTAGTATTGGACCTTCTTCCTAAGCTTGGTATTTGGCTGTAGATTTTGTGGTTGTTAATCTATGCTTAAATCCCAAGTTATTTTCTAATCCTTGGTTATTCTGGTGCCTTGTTCTATTGGAGTGTTTTGAGTTGTTAGTGTGTTGAGTTTATTATTTGAATGTTTATTTTACTTTGCATGCTTCATTCAAGAACATCTTCTTGTTTAAAATGTGTATCTTGGTTTGAAAATTTTTATAAACATCCGGTCCTGGTATATATATGTGTGTGTGTGTGTGTATGTATGTATGTATGTATGTATGTATGTATATCACCAACAGACAAGCAGAAGCAATAAAATACAGAAATACAAACTAATAATAATACACATAGATAATTCAAGTATGGGCTTTAGTAGCCCTACAAAAATACAGTGACACACTTAATAGAAAGAAATCAGGAACACAAATGGAATACAAATCTCTCACACGGAAAACATACTACCGGAATAAGACCTCAGAACAATCCCCTGTCCTATTGTTAATCTTCTCTTACAAAAGAAATTCACGGAGTACATGAGCCACAAAGGCCCAGTAGGATCGCAAAATAATTGAAAATACCAGATAACCAGAAATTTACAGATATAGAAATAAAAAATGTAACAGAGAATAGAAGATAACTACAGATGTTAAATAACAGGCAGAAAAACAAAAATTAATTAAAATATAGAAAATACAATAAAACACCAAAATTGTACATCTCTCGACTGATAAAAAGAATCAATAGTTGAAGTTGGATCTTCAACTATGAAGTCAGAATAGACAAAATATCAACAACCGAAGCCAGATCTTCAACCGTAGTCAGAATGGATACGCATGTCCGATAGTGTTATTATGGAAAACATGTGCACATGGCTAGGACTTACTCCTGCTAGTTGGGCAAATTGCCAGGAATGGAGATGTACTAAAAAACCACAGAAATATGGAGTACAGACAGAGAAATACCAAATAAATCACTTTATAAAATAATTAAATTAAATTAAATTAATAAATAAATAGCAAATAACAGAATAATAATATAAATACCAATAGAAATAATACCATAATTCTATAAATAAATAAATTGCTAAATCATTATAAAATTAACTATACACTAGAAATGTAGAGTTATACGGGTGCGAGAGTTTACCTAGTTCCGAACTACAAAGTTGGGTTCACTAAATCCTGCGAATTAAGGTTCGCTACATGATCTAGACCAAAAAAAAAAAAAAAAAAAAAACTACACTTAGGTACAAGGATATTTAAACCAATGCAAAAGTTCTCTTAATCAACTTATGACACCAAACAAACAATACAAGAAAAGACTCCAAACAAGCATGAAACATGGTGTTTCTCCATCAAATACTCAACAACAAGGATTCATCACGCAAGGCCTAAGAAATAAAGGCAGAAATAATAAGGAATTAAACTTGGAGGAAACTTGAAGATGTAGATCCGGACTCACCTAAAAAGGCAAAATTCGAAGGCTTCTTCAGACACCAGAACTTAGAACAAGGCTTCTTAATCCATTCTCAAAAGAAGGTTAAGCTGATTTGAAGAAGAAGAAGAAGAAGAAGAAGAATACTTTGAAGAGGAATGCTTGCTTCCAAATAAGCCACAAAAAAGCCTCCAGTAATCCTCAATTAAGCCTCAATTATTGCGGCCCATATGATGCTTCACCAAGCCGACAAGATTCACAATTTTAGGGAGGCATGCGAAAAATGCTAAGATGTAATGATTCCATGATTAAGCTTTTAACCCTGATTAATTATTCTAAGCTTAAAAACAGAGACTTCATTCAACGGAAGGATTAAACATTACAATCTCCTGCCAACCCCTTAGAAGGAGTTTAGTCCTCTAAACTAGCATCAAGAGTCAAGGAGCAACTTTGGATAGTGCTTCCTTAAGACAGCCTCTTATTCTTAAGCAGCTTCATCACTAGAGTGGTTGCTCCATCTAACCTTGATCAATGGAATCACCATATTCCCTCACTGTTGCTCTTTGTAGCCAAGAATCTCAACTGGATGCTCTTCGTAGGACAAATTCTTAAACTCCATTGGTTCATACAGAATGACATAGGATGGATTAGACAAATGCTTTCACAACATGGAGACATGGAAGATATTGTGGACTTGCACTAGGTCTGGAGGTAGGGCTAAACGATATGCCACAACTCCAACTCACTCCACAGTCTCAAAAGGGCCAACGTAGCATGGGTTGAGCTTCCCACATTTTCCAAATCTCATAACACTTTTCATAGGAGACACCCTCAAGAAGATTGAATTACCCACCTGAACCTCTAGGTTTGAGCGGTGCTTGTCTACATAGCTCTTTTGACGGCTTTGAGATGTTTACAGTTATCCCCTGATCAGTTTTACTTTCTCTTCTGCAACCTGCAACATCTCTGGGCCTAACAGTTTTTGCTCTCCCACATTATCCCAACACATAGGAGATCGACACTTCTGCACATAGAGAGCCTCGTACAATGCCATCTAAATACTCGCCTGAAAACTGTTGCTATAAGAAAACTCCTCCAAAGGCAAATAGCCATCCCAAGAATTAGAAAAGTCGAGGGCACATGCTTGAAGGATGTCCTCTAGAGTCTGTACCATCCTCTTAAACTAGTCATCTGTTTGGTGATGAAACATTGTACTAAAACTCAGTTTAGTACCCAGTGCTGGCTGTAAACTTCTCCAGAAACTTGAGATAAATCTAGAGTCTAGTTCGGATGTGATCGACACCAGTATGCCGTGCAGTCAAACAATCTCTCTTAGGTACAACTCAGCTAGCTTCTCTAAACCCATCCTAGGTCTCAGAGGCAGAAAGTGCACAGACTTGGTCAGTCAGTCGATAATCACCCACACTGACTCATGCTTTCATCGAGTACAAGGGTAAGCCAATTATGAAGTTCATCGTGATGTGTTCCCACTTCCACTCTAGTATTGATAATGACTAAAGGTATCCTGCCGATCTCTGATGCTTTGCTTTTACCTACTAACAAGTAAGACAATGAGTGGCGAAGGTAGCTATCTACTGCTTCATGTTGTTCCAATTGTAGTGTTCCTTGAGTCCTTTGTATATCTTTGTACCACCGGTGTGAATTGTGTAACTCGAGTAATGGGTCTCCTCCAGAATATCTCGCTTTAAATTAGGATCATCGAGTATTCATAACCAATCTCCAAATCTGAGGGTACCGTTGTCATGCAGTCAGAATTGAGATGGCACTCCCTGTTGAAGTTTAACACATATTTCTTACCATTTTGGATCTTGCATTTAAGTTGACTTGATCCTCTCTAGCAAGTTAGGTTGAATGTGCATGTTGGTCAGGCTCAACTTGGAGCTTGGCAAAACAATCTCCAACCCGAACTTTCTCATATCCTCTAAAGGAGATATCTGCTCAGTCTATGCGATGGCTACATAGCTATACCTCCTGCTCAGCGCATTAGCCACCATGTTAGCTTTGCCCGGATGGTAATGGACACTGAGGTCATAGTCCTTAATTAGCTCCAACCACCAAATCTGCCTCATGTTCAGTTCTTTCTGGGTACAGATGTACTTTAGACTTTTGTGGTCTATGTACACTTCACAAGATTCCCCTTATAGAAAATGTCTCCAGAAAGAACATAGTCAATTCAAGAACACACGCCAAGCATGTCTTGCAAGTATCACTATAAATCACGTATCCACATCAACTTTTTGGCAAGTCAAGAATGGTTGCAGATATGACTCTATGCTTTAGATTTAGAAAAATATGCTTGCTTTGTATGCAACCTATGGCTCGTTGTTGTTCAAAGCATATATGACATTGGATAACACAAGCAAGGATTGATTGATTGATCTTCACTCTTTTCATGAGTCTAATCCCATCATTATCAGTTCGCCTGTTATCTCATTACATGCTAAGTCTATCAAGTTGAGCTTCCCTCTGATAGCACCATTGGAGACTACAATGGTGAGCGCCCCATGGCTCTTACTAGAGACATCATTCAAGCCAGTATGTGCCAATTTTTTTTTTAAATTCTAGTGGAGAAGGTTTCATTGAACTCATCCATAGAATTGCATCAGAATCCAAGAATGGCTTTTAAGTTGGCCACGCCATTCCTTGTGATTGAGAGGAAAGATTTTCTTTTCATTTTTTTTTGGCTCTAACAGATCATAGCATCAGTCTATATAAGAAAGCTCCATTGAACTTTCCAACCCTCCGCACGTGGACATAATGCTTGACATAACCAATGGAACGAGACCAGGTTCTTCTTTGGTGGCTTGCATTGTGTACATCTTTCTGCTTCTAGTGACATCATAAGCAAAGATTGTAGCATTGAACCCCCGAAAGATGCCAGGAATCACCACAAAGACCTCTGATTTAAAGATCTCATCAACGCTATTTTCTTGGTTGAAGAAAGCATCCAACTTGTAGCACTCCTTTCTGCTGGTCCATTGATCTTTTAGATGAATAGTGACCTTCTCTCCTCCAGTGCTATTCTCCGAATCAAGGACAAAGACACAAGGTACCATGCCCTTTTCTTTGGATTGGATCTCACAAGGGAGGAAGAGGTGCACTCTGAGATCAACCCTCACTTGTGCTACCACTGAATGCTGGTGAGGTTTCACTATTGACGATGAAGATCAAGATCGAAAGAGAGTGGCCTGAAGATCTGTTCCATCGAACATTTGAAGAGTAGCTTCTATGCTGCCTCCTTAATGCTTCAACCTCCCTAGAAGGGTTTTTGCTTCCTCGTAGTTGAAGGATAAGTCCTCATAGAATAGTGACTCAGCCTTATGGATGTCTTAGCAGACTTGATGAGGGATTCACAATTAGAGAGCTGAACCAATATCGCCATAGATTGGTAGATTTCAAGCGCCTTGAGACAAAGAGCCAGTGGGCAGAGTTGGAGATGATAATGAAAGTAGTTCTATCACTAACAACATCATCTTGAGAGTAAGAGAGATCGGCAAGCATCTTCAGGGTCGGTTGGAGAAAGGACATGCATGAGAGGATCATAACGCCATCCTTTGTGATGACAATGTCTCTAGACACGGAGCAGATCATCTTGTCCACACCGTGGGGACCGAGGATAGTAAGCATGGCGTCATCAACTGTGGTAGCGGCGATAACAGAATCAATGATGGCAATGACAGTGGCAGTGACGGCGTCAAGCAATAACAGCAAGCAGCAATAGCAGTAAGCAACAACCTACCTTCTTTTCTTTATATATATATAGATGTTTGGTAGGAAGAGAAAATGAAAAGACCTTCTTCTTCTTTCAATGCCGGTTCCCTTCTTTAATTTTATTCTTCTTCGATCATTCTTTCTTCTTCTTCCTTTCCTCCGCTCTCTTTAGGTTCTTCTCCCCCATTTCTCCTTCGCTGGTTCTCCCCTTTTTAAGGCCCCGTTTGGTTTGAGAGAGTGATCCCCATGGCGTAGGAATCACTCCTTTTGGTACACACCCACGTTTGAGTATGCATCAAATTATTTGGGGAAGGAATGGGGGAGGCATGGATGCTCCCCAAACCCTACATGATGGTCCCTCCTAAAATTGGTAGGTTTACACAATCATGATGGGGGATGTAACTATTTTACCCCTAACAAATATAAAAATTCATTGTTTATATACTTCTATGCCCTAGCAAATCCCTAATTTATCAAAGAGGAGAAGTTATAGCAGTTAGCATCCTCTTTTCTTTGTCACCATCCCGCTGCCATCTCTTACCTGATAAGGCCTCCTTCATCACTAACGGTAACATTGCTTACTCACCACAGTTTCACCTGACTGGTAGTTGTATCTCCATGGTATTAACTTATCTAAAATTTTAATAATAATTATCTTAAATAATAAATATTTTAAATGGATATTTAGAATGGATTTAAAAATTTTATCTGTCCTTAATTTGTTAATTAGTTTTTATATAAAAATGGTTAAATTTTAATTATAAATATGTCAAATAATAAATATTTCAAATAGATAATATTCACAATAAATTTAGAAATTTTATCCAATCTTAATTTGATAGATAATTTTTATATAGAACGATTAAAGTGTATATCTTAAAATAAAATATTGAAAGGGTAGAAAATTAATTTTATCACATCTCTCCCCATTAACATCTTCTATTCCCATTTGTATTCCCTCCAACCAAACATTACTTTTGTTCTCATCTCCAATCTTACATCCCCATCACTATTTCCATCACCCTATTCCCATCTCCATCCCACGAATATAACGGGGAAGCTTTTTTCACTAACCGCTCTTTCACGTGGCTAGTCGTGGTTGATCGTCGGCTGACCACGTCAAATAACGGCCCCTATATATATATATATATATATATATATATATATATATATTTTTTTTTTTTTTGACATGTGATTTCTATTCATGGCTGGTCTTGGGATTTAGATCGCCTTGAGATTTGTACGCTCGGCTAATCTTAAGATTTTGAATATTTAAATCGTTTCAAAATCTATGTTCTCAGTTGATCTGGGGATTTAAATATTTTAGATCACCTCTAGATTTGTGCTCTCGGCTGATTTTGAGATTTAACTATTTAGGTTGTCTCGAGATCTCTTAAGTAATCTTGAGATTTATGTGCTTTAGATTGGCTCGAGATATGTGTTTTCGGCTAATCCTTGGATTTGAATATTTAAGATTTTCTTGAGATCTATGCTCTAGATTGATCTTGATATTAGAATATTTAAAATCACCTCAAGATCTGTGCTCTCGGCTAATCTTGCGATTTGGATATTTTAGATCGTCTCGAGATCTATGAACTCAGCTAATCTTGAGATTTGAATATTTAAGATTGCCTCGAGATCTGTGCCCTCGGCTAATGTTTACATTTGAATATTTTAAATTGCTTAGTGATTTGTACTTTCGGCTGATCTTGAGATTTTGGTATTTTAGATTACCTTGAGATTTGTGCTCTTACCTAATCTTAGGATTTATGTGTTTTAGATCACCTTGAGATATGTGCTCTCAGCTAATCCTAAGATTTGGATATTTAAGATTTTCTCGAGATCTGTGCTCTTTGTTAATCTTGATATTTGAATATTTAAGATCACCTCGAGATATGTGCTCTCGACTAATCCTGAGATTTGGATATTTAAGATTTTCTCGAGATCTGTGTTCTCTGTTAATCTTGATATTTGAATATTTAAGACCGCTTCAAGATATGTACTCTCGGCTAATCCTGAGATTTGAATATTTAAGATTTCCTCGAGATTTGTGTTCTTCATTGATCTTGATGTTTCAATATTTAAGATCACATCAAGATCTGTGCTCTCGACTAATCTTAAGATTTGGATATTTTAGATCGCCTTGAGATCTGTGCACTCGGCTAATCTTGGGATTTGAATATTTAAGACAGCCTCAAGATCTATGCTTTCAGCTAATATTGAGATTTGAATATTTTAGATCGCTTCGAAATTTGTGCTCTTGGCTAATCTTATGATTTGACTATTTAGGTTGTCTTAAGATCTATGCTCTAGGCTAATCTTGAGATTTGAATATTAGATCCCCTCGAGATTTGTGCTCTCGGCTGATCTTGAGATTTGGGTATTTTATATTATCTCGAGATCTGTGCTCTTAACTAATCTTAAGATTTATGTGCTTTAGATTGGCTCGAGATATGTGCTTTCGGCTAATTCTTGGATTTGAATATTTAAGATTTTCTTGAGATCTATGCTCTAGATTGTTCTTGATATTAGAATATTTAAAATCACCTCCAGATGTATGCTCTCAGCTAATCTTGCGATTTGGATATTTTAGATCATCTCGAGATCTATGCACTTAGCTAATCTTGAGATTTGAATATTTAAGATTGCCTCGAGATCTGTGCTCTCGTCTAATCTTTACATTTGAATATTTTAAATCACCTAGAGATCTATGTTCTCGGCTGATCTTGAGATTTTTGGTATTTTAAATTGTCTCGAGATTTATGGTATTAACTAATCTTGGGATTTATGTGTTTTAGATCAACTTGAGATATGTGCTCTCGGCTAATCTTGAGATTTGGATATTTAAGATTTTCTCGAGATATGTGCTCTCTGTTAATCTTGATATTTGAATATTTAAGATCGCCTCGAGATATGTGCTCTCGGCTAATCCTGGGATTTGAATATTTAAGATTTCCTTGAGATCTGTGTTCTCTATTAATCTTGATATTTAAATATTTAAGATCGCCTCGAGATATGTGCTCTCGGCTAATCCTAGGATTTGAATATTTAAGATTTCCTCGAGATTTGTGCTCTCCATTGATCTTGATATTTGAATATCTAAGATCACCTCGAGATTTGTTCTCTCGACTAATCTTAAGATTTGGATATTTTAGATCGTTTTTAGATCTATGCACTCGGCTAATCTTGGGATTTGAATATTTAAGATCGCCTCGAAATCTGTGCTTTCAACTAATATTGAGATTTGAATATTTTAGATCGTTTCGAAATATGTGCTCTCGGCTGATCCTGAGATTTGGGTGTTTAGATCACCTCGTGATCTATGCTCTTAGCTAATCTTGAGACTTATTTCTTTTAGATTGCCTCGAGATATGTGCTACAAGATGACTAAATTTACAGATAATAATATGGCCCTTTCTATTATTCAATCCCTAATACTTCTTCCCAAAATGTTTTTGCAGAGGTCACCACACTACCACCTATTTAATCGCATTCCCACTTATTTCTTTATTCCTAATACAAGTTCCGCAAATATTAGACTCTAATGATATCCTTATACCCAAAAGACAGAGTTTGAAACTCAGGTTTAATGCATTATTGGCTTTAGTTTTCATCCCTCCCCATTCAAGTCCATTTGTTAACCCTATTTGGCTAGTTGTGAAGAAGTATGATTAATGGAAATTTTGAGTCAATTGCCGAAAGTTAAGATTTGGATTAATTTCTTGAATGATCACTTAACTTTAGTTTATTTTCAAAATGGTCACTGAAGTTTAATTTGAATCAAATCAGTCATTGAGTTTCAATTTATTTTCACCGGTGGGTCATCTAGCTGTCTCCCGTCCCCTTTTCTGACGTGGCAGCCGGAGAAGCTCAGTCAGCATTCCAGCCACACAGTAAGAGTCATTTAAAATCCTCTACATCAATTGTAACCTGCCACGTCACTGGGAGAATTCCAGGTCAGCCAGTGGTCATCTTCTTCCAAGTGAGTGGCAGCAATGGCATAGGAGGTGAATGGATGCCATGGAAAAGAAGATCTATGTGCTTCCATTTGTTCAACAGGCCAAATCGCATATGGAGGAAGGCACTCACGTGTCTCGCCGTTGGTTAGTGCGGGAATGAAGCGTGGGCAAGCATTGTTGGAAGCCCTAATTCCTTCCCGTGCTTCATAGAACGGTTGGAGGAGTATGTATGAAAGGCCGCAAGAGATAGAGAAATAAGGAAACTTTAGTTTGAGTGGGAAGGTGGGAGAGGGGTTGTAATATGGAGGTAGTATGGTCAAGTGTCTGATTTCGGGCTTCATCTTTGTTTTTTTTTATTTTTCCAAATAATATCGAATGTGTTGATTGTAATGTAAGTTATTAGGCTTGAATTGAATGTACATTTTAATCTAAGTTATGAGATTGAATTAAAAGTACATTGTGCAGACTCTAAACTAGGATCGATAGATATTTTGATTACCATGAAACAGAACTAAATTGATTGATTTGGGAGAAATTTTCTTGAATGTCATTTTTAATCTGCACATAATCTACAGCTATAATATGAGCATAACCCGGAGAATAAAAGCATAATCTTAATGTGGAGAACAAAAATTCTGCACATAACCTGGAGAAGAAAAGTTCTGCCCATGTTGTGGATATTTTAATGTGAAGTTATGCACATAACCTGGAGAATTATTGTGCAGGTATAATCTGCACATAACCTGGACTAGAGAATTAATGTGCAAGTATAACCTGGATTGGAGAATTAATGTGCAAGTATATTCTGCACATAACCTGGAGGACAAAAGTTATGCACAACTTGGAGAGCAAAAGCTCTGCACATAACCTGGAGATTTTAATGTGCAAGTTTGCACATAACCTGGAGAATTAATGTGCAAATACAATATGCACATAACCTGGAGAAGAAAAGTTCTGCACATAACCTGGAGACATGATATGCACATAACATGGTTGCACATTCATGTGCTAGTATAATCTGCACATAATAAGGCATAGAACTTTTGATACACACACAGGGAAGAATTACCAGGTTTTCATTAAAATAGAGTATAAAAGATGCACATTCATTTGTTTCCATACAAAAGAGTGGCAATTCCTATTGCCAACATACAAAATAAGTTAGGATTGTATAAAATTAATTCTCCACACACAGGGAAGAATTACAAGTTTGCTGCTAAGAAAAAACAACAAGTACACAGAATTAATTCATTTATGGGACCCAAACTTTACTTTTCTTTGCAGCATCAGCTGTATCCATGGTCTCTGTCATTTGTGAAGTACTGGCTTTGCCTCCTCTAGTATGCATTTTTTGTCTTTGTAGCGTACTCCCTGCAGGAAAGCCCCTGGTGGATTGTCCCTGGTTAGCTGCATTTATCACGTGCAGTGTAACATAAAAAAAATAAGACTTATTGAAATTGCATTGCATTGAAATTGTAGAGATCAAAATTAATATTTACTCACCTGTGAGATGGGTTCTTGAGAGAATTGGGGTTGGTTTGTAGTTGAGTGATTTTGATCACCTCTAATCAAACTGGCAACCTGTAAATCATAAGTGACCCCCATTAAACATTTTTTTATTATAAATAGCATCTACAAGAATAGAATAGAAAATAAAATAAAATAAGAAAAGTAACATACCATGTTGAAATGCTCATCCAGGACTTGCGAATCAATATTGTCTATTGGATCAGTGTGCCCTTCTTCAGTTTGTCCTGCATTTTGGGACACACCAGCTTCACTTCTTCCCTAGAATGTACAAAGTGCCAATTTTGAAATAAGACTACACAACAAATGCATGGAAATAAAATGCAACAAACCTGACAATAATATTTACCTGTGCCATGCCATGAAATCTTTTATTATGCCCTTGAGCTCCACAGATGCTACATTTGATTCTGCCCCCTTCCTTGCTAACTCTCCCATTTGTGTAACCTCTTCTTTCTTCACATAATTCTCTTCTCCTCAGTACAGTCTTCCTGCCTTTTTTTCCTATTAACTGGTTGTGGAGGAATCATAGGTCCTTGATTAGATTTGGGCCAAGAATCCCTGTCATGGGTTGGGTTCAAAGTGTGTCTATAGGTGTCCATGTAGGTGCTGACCTTGTAACAACTATCTATATAAGTTTCAGGTCTTTCACTGTTATAATATATAACTGAAATTCCATGGCTACAAGGGATGCCAGACAGTTGGCATCTTCTACACGAGCATGTGCCAGCACCTTTATCAACAACATATTGCCCATCAGGTCCTCTAACCTGATACTGGGAACCCCCTGACCATGTTGTTGTGTAAAGGAAAAATTTTCCCTTTAATTGTTCCAATTTCTTAATTATCCTAGGGCAGTGTGTGGACGTGAATTTTTTCATTGCATCTCTTCTTTTCTGTATCCTTATCATGAGTTGGGTTCTTATTATTTCATTCATCGTCACAATTCCCTTAATCCTAGCCTCCAAAATATGGCCATTGAAGCATTCACACATATTATTTAGCAGTATATCACACTTGAATCTTGTTTGAAAATGAGACCTACTCCAGTGTTTGGGGGGGATGTTTTTCATGTATTCAAAGGCACCTTCAGACAGTGCTTTCATGTTTTCCATAGCTCTCTCAAATGAAGGAAGATTTATTGCTGTGGCACATCTCCAAAGTAGGTCTTTCAGGTTTTTACCTCTATAAGTTTTCCTAAAATTACTATGGATGTGCTTAACACAGAACCTGTGTTCACTATGAGGGAAAAGTTCTTCTATCGCAGGAATTAGTCCCTAATTTTGGCCAACACCCACAGACACAACAGGAATCCCAGCAAAGTGAAAACAATTAGTGTCAGACATAGTAATAAATAGGCAGTACTAATCATAATACAATGATAAGTGTAGTTTATTTTACTTGAAATTGATCATCCAAGTTCAATTTAATGCATATTATGTATGAATTGAGATCAAAATGATCAAAATGAAAACAATTAGAGTGTATATAGGGCACAGTAATAAATAGACAGTGATAATTTAATCTAAACTAATATAATCTAATATAATATAATACAATAGATAAATCCCTACTTGTTTACACAGAAATGAAAATCAATAAAACAGAACTAACATTCTGCCTATCACTCATGAAGGCCCAGTGATAGCTGTTTCTCATTTGCAGGTCCTCTGCCAGTAATTCCAAGAACCATTTCCAGGTTTCCTTGGTTTCTCTATTCACAGTGGCCCATGCAATTAGGTACATGGAGTCATTTGCATCCACTCCTACTGTTGTCAACAGCTGCCCCCCTCCATAAAGTCCAAAAGCATCCATCCACACTGATGACATTCCTACATCCAGCCAGAAAACCTTCTTTGAGTGGGGCTAAGAAAACATACATTGCTTGGAATACCCTTGCCTCACACTTGAATTTTATTGTAGAACCCGGGTGGGTCCTCAACAACTCCAACCTATAGTTAAATAACCCAGTCATCTGATTCTCATCATCACCATCTACAAGCCTAGTACATATCACAAGACAGAAGAAGAAATGGTTAAGTTAATAAAAAATATAATGCAAATGATCAGAATAATAGTTACAAACTTTACCTAAAAGTATAAATCATACCTTAGGGCAATGCATTTCGCCCTATATGCTGTTAACCTACTGATTTCAACTTCCTGATTTGTTTTCACTGCTTGGATGATACCTGCTATCTTCCAAGATGGGTATGCCCTGAATTGTTCCAAGTATTCCTTTGCAATCCAATCTGCACTGACATGTCTGTTGCTGTGTTCCCTTGTGCATTCATGGTTTAAGTAACCTGACTTTATTTGCACTGCTGCCTTATCTATGACCATTGGTGATGCCCATATATAGAAAGGGTAACCTCTCTTGCAGAATGCCCTACACCTGACCTTATCATTTGGCTTGAAATTCATTACAAACCTGTGCTTAATCCCATAATTCTTTACTGCTTCCTTGAACTGCTTGAAGCTCCTGAACTTCATCCCAATTTTGAAGTGGGGATCCTTCATGTCACATTCCTCATTGAACTCAGAATAGCTTAGTTTTTTGGGTTCTAATTCATCTTCATCAGTAGATGAGCATGAATGTAATTCCTCAGATCCTGTATAGTCAGACTCCATTTCGTCATCATTACTTCCCAAGTTTGTTGGTCTTCCACTCACAGAAACAATTTTCATTTGTGTTCCTCCTATGTCTCTACCTTGGCCATCTGATTCATCACTAAAACTCCAATCAGAGTCATGTATTTCACTGTCCTCTTCATCAAGTTTCTGATTATTGTCTTCTTCCATATTAAGCAACCTAGCCTCTAAGTCACTATCTCTATCTCCATCTCCATGCTCATCAAAATCCCCAGCATTGCCACCTCCAGTAATTGTAACACACACAAACACCTCCCTAGTTGAGTTCACATTCTGTGCCATCATAAGTGCATCCATGTCATTTTTTATTTCCCTCATACCTTTGGACTCAGAACAAGCATCTAGCCACCATATACTACAGGTATCAACATTTAAATTGAACTCCCTAGCCATACTAAGCAACTCAATCCTGGACATCTGATCAGCGCTACAAAAATCCACATAACCTACCAGTCCTTCTATCCCATCAATGGAATAATGCATTCTGATACTGAATAATTCAGCATCTGGCACTGGAATGGAAGTAATTATCATGTTATGCACCTTATATGGATTAGAAATTGAGAGATTAATGGCAACACAAGCTAACTAGAGTAGAAGAATTGCTAAAAAAAATAATTATGCTGTGCAGGAATTGGGAAGGTTATTAAAAAAAAATTGTAGACATAACATGAATTTATTTTACTACTGGCACAGTAGTACAAAATAATAGAACAAGTGCATCCAGAACTAGACTAATCTAAAATAAATCAATATCATTTTACTGGATTGCAACCAGATACCTAATTGCAACCAAATACCCAACATGACTTAAAAAAATGCATGACATTCATACAGCTAATCATTCAAGAAATTAATCAAAACAGTGTTCCTTCATTCCTAATATCATTGCATGACTTCAGAAGAGTAACTAACCAGTCACAAGAGAAAATATTCTGCAACCAAACATTAATAAAAGGAAAAAAAAAACAAAAGCATGATCGATTGCTATGAGGACATATTGTAACTTAAGTCATTGTTGTTTCAAAAAAATCAAAGAACAAAAAAGATAAACAAAGTAAGCATAAGAATTCAAATAGATTGTTATAAGCAAAACTTTGAATACAAAATTAGTCATGTAAACCATTGAATGCCTAAAAGCCACATGAGTAGTAGTAGTAAAAGGTTATTAACATGAAGTCCCTGCCAACCAAGTATCTGGTCCCAAGGTGGACTCATTGCAGTAAAAGCTTCAACATGACATGAATTGCAGACATAACATGAATTTATTGTACTACTGGCACATTAGTACAAGATAACATAACAAGTGCATCCAGGGCTAGACTAATCTAAAGTAAATCAATATCATTTTACTGGATTGCAACTAGATACCTAATTGCAACCAAATACCCAACATGAATTAAAAAAATGCATGATTTCAGATGCTTTAACTTGCTTTATTACTTTATGTACACCTTAAGTCATCAAAGTTTAACTTATCAAAGAAATTCATCACATTCTGCATATTTTTTAAGTTGGGGACCACATAGAGAGGACAACTCCTCAGTATGCACATGCTTTAGAAGACATTGCATCACAAAATTATCACCAAGCAGTATAACACACTAAACAAGACCAACACTCCTTAGATATAAAACAAAACAAATGTCTTACAAAGCCCTGAATCCGTCGTCTCCTGATGTAAACTACAACAATGTAAACTATAACAAAATCCACAACCCTAATGTTAGGGTTTACAAAAAACAAAAAATCCTTACAGTACTCTGGCGCCTGTTCTCCTGGTGCGCGCCTTTCCCAATTCACTGCCATCACGACTTCAATAAACTTGTCAGCTTGCTCGCGTTGTAGGTTCCAAAACTCTGTCGTCTCCTTCCTCGTCTGCGAGTCACTGGGACAAATCCAGGCAACCTTGACACTAGTGGGCGGAGAAAACGATGATCAACACCTTCTAGGGCAGTGTCTGTGCTCCTCGAAGATGGTGAACTTCGGTGCTGAGGTGGAATCCTCGCTGCGCAAATAGAAGGTCACGGCCAGCGTGGAGCGTTCCAACAACGTGGATTGCTGACTGAGCTTCTCCGGCTGCCACGTCAGAAAAGGGGAGCGTGAGACAGCCAAATGACCCACCGGTGAAAATAAATTGAAACTCAATGACTGATTTGATTCAAATTAAACTTCAGTGATCATTTTGAAAATAAACTAAAGTTAAGTGATCATTCAAGAAATTAATCCTTAAGATTTAGAGTAAGTATTTATAGAATCTTCTTCTTCTGCCCGAAGAAATGATTCATCAAAATAATGAGTCACCCGTTCTATTGATATGGACATATCTAAGATCAACAAATGCTCGGGAGTTCGCACACTTCTATTCTTCTTCTGGTTCACCTCCTGTCTGGCCTGGAAATAGAACCCAACCCCCTTTCTAATCCATTCATTTCTGTAAGCAGGCGGGATCCAGAGCTAAACTCCCTCCTATTTGAGGCCTGGTGGCCTTGCCCCACAAGCACCCAACCTTTCTTTTGCTCTTCCTTCTGTTTGGCTCCACGAATGCGCCACCTAGGAGCCCCACTCATATTCAAAAGGTGCCCAACTTTCAAGATAATTATAAACCAAATTACCATATCCAATAAATACTATATCCCCAACATAGATGAACTCCTTGAACTCCATGGAGAAACTATGTTTTCAAAAATTAACTAAAATTTGGTTACCACCAAATACAAATGCACCTACAAGACATACACAAAACAACCTTTTGAACCCACTTAGAGCACTATGAATTTCTTCTAATACCCTTTGGCTTCACTAATGCTCTCTCAACCTTCGAGTCTGCAATGAATGACATGTTCAAATCCTACCTTCAAAAATTTATCATGGTATATTTTGATGACATCTTAATGTACATTGCAAACTTGGAGGATTACTTGCATAACCTGCAGATTACCCTTGATATTCTACACTTTAATGTGTTCTTTGCTAATGCCAAGAACTGTTCATTTAGCCAAAAGCAAATTCAATTTCTTGATGTTAATCAGAAAAGTCAAGTTATACCAAATTAACCCTTACCACATAATGTCAAAGAATTGCAGGGATTTCTTATATTTGTAGGTTATTACCACTATTTTTTCAAATATTATACGATAATTAGACAACTATTAATGGACTTACTAAAAAGAATGGCTTCCAATGAAATTCTCAAGTAGATTCAACATTTCATAAACTCAAAAAGACTTGACAACAGTTCCTGTATTGCAACTATTAGATTTTAATTTACCTTTCACAATTGAGTGTAGTGCTTCATCTATAAGTGTGGGAGCTATCTTATTGAAAGCTAAACATCTTATTGGTTATTTTAGTAAGAGCTTCATTTTCTCTAATCATTTAAATCTCTTTATGATAGAGAATTGTTGACCGTGATTCTTGCATTTTAAAAATAGAGACATTATTCATTAGGAGGATATTTTTAATTAAGACTGACCATTGCAGCCTTAGCTATATTGTAAGCTAACAAGTAAAAACAAGTGAACAACAACAATTTCTCAGAAACTCTCTCCTTCTGATTTCACTATTATTACATATGAGCAATTAAAAAAACAATAAAGGTGTTGATGCTTTCTCATAGATTTTGCAACATATGGGTTTTTTAACACTTGCTTTACTAGTTAATACAGATGTTGTGAATCGTCAAGAATCTTTGCAACAAGATCCTTACACTAGGGATATCATCACTTCCATGAAGCAAGATCCCAAAACTTATCTTGGTTTTTAGTTGATTGACAATAAACATTATTTTACCAAAATTTACTAGTCATTCCTAAGGACCCTGTGCTGTGAAAGAAAATTTTTTCTGAATGCCATAATTCTTTATTGGAGGCCATGGAGGTTACCTCAAAACACTAAAGCATCTCACTGAAAAATTTTTTGAGGCACAAATGGAAAGAGATTCTAAACTCTGTGTCGAAAGTTGTCTTATATATTTGCAGAACAAGTATGAGCCCCCTTTCCTCATCGTGTTTAGGAAGACATATCATTGGATTTTAGTAACAAACTACCTAAATCTAGTGGTTTTGGCATTATTTTGGCAATGGTTGATAGATTGAACACATATAATCATTTCATTCCTCTTGCTCACTCCTTTATAGCCAAGTCTATAGCTACTCTTTTTTTGCAAGAAGATTGCTCGATTAAATGGTATGCCACACTCCATTCTTTCTATAATAGATGTTGTTTTTCTTAGAAAATTCTGGCAAGAAATATTTCATTTAAGTCAAGCTCAACTTCGCATGGGTATCTCTTGTAATCCATCTTCTTAGCGTAGGAAAAATACTCATTCCATATGGGATTTCATACACTGATTGGTGCAACTCCATTTAAGATTCTTTATGGACGTGATCCTCTAGCTCTGCACCCTTTTGTTCTAGGAGAAACCCATATTTTCAATCGTAAAGAACATATTATTGCTTGTGATAAAATGTTGTACCTCCTACTTGCCAATATTCTCAAAGCTTAATCCATGAATAAAGGCCAAAGCAAATATCTAAAGAAAAGAGCTAACCTTTGAAGAGGGAGATGCTATTTTTTTTTTGCAACTTTAGCACTTTTGGCAAAGATCCCTAACTAAGAGAATATATGAGAAGTTCTGCCCTTGATATTTTTGTCCTTATACTATTGTTTGTTATGTTAGTCTCATGGCCTATGAATTAGCTCTCCCAAAAACTTCACATATCCATCTTATATTCTATGTGTTTTTGTTGTGTCGTACTCATGGTCAATCTAGCAGCACTACTCATCAATGAAGGATGGGAATTAACTTTGATTCTAAAGAAATTCTATCCCATCACTGGGTTTCACAATATGGGGCATCTTAGCTCGAGCTATTAGTACAATGGATGAACCATCCTCTTAAAGAAGGTACTTGGTTAAATTATGACATGCTTGTTGGATAGTTTCTATCCTTTTACCTTGAGGACAAGGCAAAATTTTAAGGGAGGAGTATTGATAAGAATCTGCCGTTTCACACATATTTCAAGAGTAAAAAGAAATATGGTGTGAGGGAATACCAAGTCAAAGCATGTCAAACTCAAGTGGAGAAAGTGCATGAGCACATGCCATCTGGAAATGCAACAAAAGAATGGGTTGTAATATAAAATAATATGATAATACAAATTTTAATTAAAACAACCACAAATCCAAATACACATATCGAAAACAAAAAAACAAAAAACAACTATTCTTGTACATTTGACCTAGAACTGCTGCCAATGATGATACCGAACATGCGTGGTATGCAACTAAGTAGAGTTAACTACATTCGACAATTATTTATGTTTTGAAAACATTGTAGAATCACTTCAATGTTGATAGTTGCAAAACTCTCTTTCTCAATATAATCAACCAAGCTATCATTCATCCACTTATCTCCCATTTTATTGCATAAATCAGTTTTCACAATATTCATTGCCAAAAATACCCTCTCAACACTAGTTGTTGTAAGTAGAAAAACTAATGGAAACTCAATAAGGTGATAAACCAGTGGGAAAATAGTACTTTTACCTGTCTCAACCATTTTCTTAGCAAAACCTCCCAAGCCCCCAATATTTGCAAAACCTTTATCATATTGCACATCATACATAAAAGTGGTAAGTTAATCCTCAAGCATCATTCATTCAATTACTGAAAGGCTGTCAGGATAAAGCTCTACAAGACAGAGTAGCTTGTGTATGTTGAATTTGGAGAATGAGTCCCTTAGATCAAGGCATAACACAAGAAGTAACTCCATGCTAGTTTTTGGGAAACAGTTTTACATTTCTTATGCAATCAAATCAATAACCTAGCATTACAATAATGATAAAGTCAATAAGAAACATTACTAAATAGCTAAAGTAAAGCTATTTATAAAAAACATAATAAATACAAAAATAATTACCTCATACAAAATTTCTACTTGATAATGGTGAAAACGAGTAATGACTTGTCCATCTCACCTAGAATGACCATGAATTCTCATATTATTATCCATATTAAGCACTTTGATCAAGTTTCTCTCACCAAAAAAAAAAAACAAACAAACAAACCTCCTACAAGAATTCTTCCCAGCCCGTCTCTCCAAAGTCTTGAAGCCGAGCTTTCATAGTTTCAATTAAATGCATAGCTTGAATAATATTATGATCTTTTTGTTGTAAGGCGAATGATAATTCATTTGTTATCCCGCAACAACCGCCTCATCAAGTACATCAAAAATACAACCAGATAGCTCTCTATCTTTTCTATCAAACTTGGCACTATATCTTTATTATCATTAGAAGTACTATCATCATGCACATTTTGGGATATCTCTAACACCGAAATCCATATTGATATTAGTTGAAGAATGGTAGTGTAATATAATCCCCAACAAGTATCCCCTAGATATGCTAAGTTAGATTCTTGATTTTTTTCTCTCTGCTACTGACTATCTCTACTTTCCCAACTACTCAACCAATCTATCATGATGATGTTGCCGAAGTTGGTCTTTTTTCTTTTACACACGATGCTCCAGCTACATTAACAATCCTAGTAATATATTGGAAATAATCACTTACAATTCAATTATCTTTAGCAACAACAACAATCACTAGCTGGAATTGGTGAGCAAAACAATGAACATATCTTGTATATGGATTTTCTCTTAGCATGCATGCCTTTAGACCATTGAATTCACCTTACATATTTGAGGCTCCATCATATCACTGTCTTCTTAGCTTTGAAAGTGGCATCCCATGTTTTGCAATTAAGCATTCAATAGCATTCTTCAAAGAAATAACAAAGGTGTCAAACACATTGTTGTACATAAAAATTGTATTATATCATCATGCATTTAGTTAATGATCCATCACCAATCATGCATATTTCCTAGTTTTCTTAATGATTTCCCCTCCTTCTGCACAATCTACTCCTTTTAGTTGTTTTTGTAGAGAGCTAGAGCTAACTGAGAGAAGACTGGAGACTGAGAATCAATTTATGGACAAAACATAACCCACCTGTGGCCTGTGAAAAGTACCTATGGTTTGAAAAGCAGCATGCGGCCCAGCTTCTATCAATGGCTTTAAAAAGGCAGCCTTAGGGTTCTTTTGGGGAGAGCAAGATAGAGGGACAGTGGTGGCGGCTAGAGAAGAGGAAAAAGACAATTCTAAAGGCTCTGAAAGTCGCTAAAAGAGGAGAAGAAGGTTGAAGAACTAAAGAACAGACCTTGTGGGCATCATAGGGAGTCATCTCAGCCCTGTTGTGCTGTGTTATGTCTTACCTGACTTTTATTCTTCCTATTTTCTTTTGTAATTGAACCATGGAGGTGTAAAACTTCTCTTTATGTTTGGGATTAACCCAAAGTAGTAGTTGTTTGATGTGTGTTACATTTGTTTAGACCTTTTATGTTTAATGGCAGATTTCTTGAGTTGACTTTTGATTCAAGTAACTTGACTTGTGAGTGTGAAAACCTTGCTTGTTTTATCTTAGAGATCTAAGTTAACTGAAAGGTTAATCAGGGTCTTTGAACTTCTTAAGTCACCTTGAACTTACTGAAAGGTAATTATTGAGGGTTCTTCATATAATCATTGATCTTTTTATGGTTTTGAAAGGGTTTGTCTATCACGAAAGTAGGAGATGGCCTAATCAAGATCAACTTGTTATCTCTTAAAAGAGAGTGGCACGTAGTTGAGGATTATCACCCTTCAAGCAATCTACCCAACCCAAGTTTTGATCTAAACACATCATTCACTGTTCTTTGTGGTGAGTTCCCAAACCTAAGTTCACCCAAATCTAAATCCTAGTCCACACTCCTGCATCCTTGTGTTCCTCATTTAAGTATTTTCTGTTACTTTGTTGTTTTCATTCCCCCAAATTTTAATTGTCTAGATAGCCTATCATTGTAATAGATTAGTAATCACACTTGGTCCTCGTGGGATCGATATCTTATTACTACTTGGCAAAACCGTGCGCTTGCGGTTATGCAACAAGTTCTTGGCGCTGTTGCCGGGGACATTGTGTTGATATTGATTGAATTACAACCTGGTTAAAATAGGCATTTTATTTCCTTTTTTCCCATTTAGTCCAACCTCCTTAACTTGTTTAATTTCTTTGCAAGTCAATTCTCCTTCTATGCAAAGAAATCGGAGTCTTGGAAGTCTGTTGGAACCAAATTAAGAATTTGAGAGGGATTTCCGGCTTCAATATCAAAGGAGAATAAAGCTTAAATTATCCTCACAAGCATCAAACATGGAGGATAATAATAAAACTTTGAGGGAGGTTGCAGCCCGAGTGCTTAAGGACTACATTCTAGTATTGCAAGACCACCTGTGGAGGCAAAGAACTTTCAGCTGCGGCCGGCACTTATGTCATTAATTCAGCAGAATCAGTTTGGAGGTTCGCCAGTAGAAGATCCACACCTCCATCTCTCTGTTTTCCTTGAGTACTGCGACACCGTTAAGCTCAATAGAGTCCCACAAGATGTAGTTAGACTCAGACTTTTTCTTTTCTCATTATGGGACAAGGCTCGAGCTTGGTTACACTCACTGCCTGAAGGCTCTATCAAAACATGGGACTAATTACTCCAAGTTTTTCTCTCTAAGTACTTCCCACCAAGCAAAACAGCTAGGTTGCGGAACCAAATCACTGGTTTTTACCAAAAGGATGGTGAATCACTGTATGAGGCTTGGGATAGATTCAAGGAACTAATTAGATTATGTCCACACCATGGCTTGGAGAAATGGCTGGTTGTGCAAACCTTCTACAGTGGCTTAAATTATAACTCTTGCATTACAGTTGATGCTGCATCAGGAGGAGCCTTGATGAACAAAAGTGTAGATGATGCTTACAATTTAATTGAAGACATGGCGCTTAACCACTACCAATGGGCAAGTGAAAGAAACGCCACTCCAAAACCTACAGGAAGACATAAGGTGGAAAACTTGAAACTGATTGCAGCTAAGATGGAGGCTCTAACTCAAAAGTTTGACAAACTTAATGTCAGTGCTTCAGGTGTTGCTAATGTAACATATGAAATCTGCGGTTCCACAGGACATTTAGCTGCAAAATTGCCAGTTGATCGCAGCCTCCTCTTCAGAACCATCATTGGAGCAAGTGAACTATTTTAACAACTTCAGTCAAAGACCTGTCAATGATCCATTCTCCAACACTTACAACCTTGGTTGGAGAAAATCATCCTAACCTTTCCTACAAAAGCAATCAGCCCCATTTTGAGCAAAACCTCAGCTCTAGTGTTCCCAGACAGCCACCAGGATTTCAGCAGAGAATTTTCAATCCACAACCAGTGCAGAAATCGAACTTAGAGGCCCTGTTAGAGAACTTTGTTGCAACACAAGTCAAATGAAGAGTTCAAGTAACTAGCTCAAGTCATGAATGAAGCAATTCGGCAGCTTACTTCCAAGGTTGACTCCTTGGCGACCCACAACAAAATGCTGGAAAACCAAATTGCTCAACAAGCGAGTTCTTCATCTAGACCCTCAGGAATGTTTCGAGGAAAACCAGAAATTAATCCAAGTGAGCATTGCAAAGCCATAATTCTAAGGAGTGGAAAGCAACTACAGGACCCCAAGCCAAAACAAGTAGAAAATGAAAATGTCGGGGTGAATCCAGCTGAAAAAAATGATACACCACAGCAAATGATTGAACAAAACAGTGAAGATACAGAAAAAGTTGATGAAGCACCAAGGTATACACCTCCCAAACCTTACACACCACCTGTGCCATTTCTACAAAGATTAGCCAAGGCTAAGCTTGACAAGCAGTTTGGAAGGTTTCTAGAGGTTCTCAAGAAGCTATACATCAATGTTCCTTTCACAGAAGCTTTGCAACAAATGCCTTCATACGCGAAATTCTTGAAAGACATTTTATCCAAGAAAAGAAGATTAGAGGAATATGAAACAGTGGCACTAACAGAAGAGTGCAGCACCCTAATTCAAAACAAATTACCTCCAAAGCTAAATGATCCGGGTAGCTTCTCGATCCCATGCGAAATTAGGACAGCAAGCTTTGAAAGGGCTCTATGTGATCTTGACGCAAGTGTTAGCTTAATGCCTTTGTTGGTGTGCAAGAAACTAGACATGGGTGAGTTGAAGCCGACAACAATTTCCTTGCAACTCGCGGATCGATCCGTCAAACATCCAATAGGTATTCTTGAAGACATCCCAATCAAGGTTGGTAAGTTCTTTGTACCTACTGATTTTGTGGTGTTAGAAATGGAAGAAGACACTCAAATTCCAATCATTCTTGGAAGGCCCTTTCTTGGCTACTGCAAGGGTACTTATTGATGTCAAAAATGGCAAGCTATCTTTAACTGTTGGTGAAGAAAAAGTGGAATTTGATTTGGTTAACTTTGTTAAGTGCTCTTCTGTTGAAAGCTCTTGTTGTAGGGTTGATCTACTTGAACAAGCTATCAAAAAGGAGTTGCCAAAACACATTTCCAAAGACCCTCTCTAGCTATGTTTGGTGCAAGATGAGCTGGAAGATGATGAAGATGGTGAGAGTGAGGATTATGTACAACTGCTGCAGTCCAAGAAATTTCTACAGCACCAACAAGCCAGAACTTAAACTCTGGAGCTAGTATTCACAGTACACAACCCAAGAGAATGTAAAGCTCCAAAGGTAGAATTAAAACCTCTCACATCCACTCTCAGGTATGAATTCCTCGGACCCAATTCTACATATCATGTGATTATTAATGCTGATCTAAGCAGGGCAGAATATGAAAACTTCTCAACGAGCTTAGATTACATCAAAAGACCATAGGATACACCATAGATGACTTAAAGGAGTACAACCTTCAGTTTGTATGCATAAAATTTTACTTGAACCTGATTAAAACCCTTCCATTGAGCACCAAAGAAGATTAAACCCCAATATGAAAGAAGTTGTTAGGAAGGAAGTGCTCAAATTGCTTGATGCCGGTGTGATTTATCCAATTTCCGATAGTGAGTGGGTTAGTCCGGTGCAAGTAGTCTCCAAAAATGAAGGTGTGACCGTTGTGAAAAATGGGAATGATGAATTAATGCCAACTAAAACGGTCACGGGTTGGAGGATGTGCATTGACTATAGGAAATTAAACAAAGCAACAAGGAAAGATCACCACCCACTCCCTTTTATAGATCAAATGCTAGAAAGGCTGGCTAAACACTCCCATTTTTGTTACTTAGATGGATTTTCTGGTTTTTACTAAATTCCTATCCATCCTAGTGACCAACACAAGACCACATTCACTTGTTCCTATGGCACTTTTGCCTATAGGATGATACCATTTGGTCTTTGTAATGCTCCCACCTACTTTCAACGTTACATGACAGCCATTTTCTCAGATTTTATTGAAAACATCATGGAGATTTTTATGGATGATTTTTCTGTGTATGGTAACAACCTTTGATGAATGCTTAGCTCACTTGTCCAAGGTGCTATACAGGTGTCAAGAAATGAACCTCATCCTTATTTGGGAGAAGTGTCATTTTATGGTACAGGACGGCATTGTGCTGGGACATGTGGTATCCAAGCGAGGAATTGAAGTTGACAAAGCAAAGGTGGAAGTCATAGAGAAAATGCAGCCACCGACCTCAGTTAAAGTAGTCTGTAGCTTCCTAGGACATGCAGGATTCTATCGGTGCTTTATAAAGGATTTCTCAAAAATTGCAAAGCCTTTAACTAATTTGTTGGCTAATGATGTTCTTTTTTATTTTAATCATGATTGTTTGGATGCATTCTGCAGGTTGAAAAGGGCATTGACCACTGCACCAATAATTCAGCCGCCTGATTGGGAGTTGCAATTCGAAGTTATGTGCGATGCGAGTGACTACGCAGAAGGGGCTGTGTTGGGGCAGCATAAGGAAAAGAGATTAAATGCAATCTACTATGCAAGCAAGGCGTTAGATGAAGCTCAAGTTAATTATGCCACAACAAAAAAGGAATTCCTTGCAATTGTTTTCGCCTTTGATAAATTCAGATTCTACCTTGTTGGCTCCAAAGTGATAGTATGCACAGACCATGCTGCGATCAGATATCTTTTAAGTAAGAAAGATGCAAAACCAAGATTAATTAGATGGATTCTCCTTCTTCAAGAATTCGATCTTGAGATTCGTGATAAAAAAGGTACAGAAAATGTGGTAGCCGACTACCTCTCAAGATTGCATCAAGATGTGGATGAGAATGGAGAAAATAAGCTGGCAATCAATAATGCATTCCCAGATGAATAGTTGTTGAGAATTTCTACAATTGAAGCTCCATGGTATGCAGATTTTGTAAACTACCTGGCTTGTGGAATTCTGCCACCAGATCTGAAATTTTAGCAGAAGAAAAAGTTTTTCTCAGATTTGCGACATTACTTTTGGGACGAACCATTCCTTTACAAGAAATGTGCTGATGGAATACTTTGAAGATGTATCCCTGAAGTTGAAGCAGAAAATGTCCTATTCCATTGCCATTCTTCAGCTTATAGTGGGCACTTTAGTTCTTCCAAAACTGCAGCCAAAATACTTCAAGCTGGATTCTATTGGCCAACACTTTTCAAAGACACAAGGAGATATGTGCTTGCCTATGATCGCTGTCAAAGAACAGGAAACATCTCAAGGAGACATGAAATGCCTCTTAATTACATCCTTGAAGTGGAAATCTTTGATGTTTAGGGAATAGATTACACGGGCCCATTTCCATCCTCATGCAACAACCGATATATCCTTGTGGCTGTGGACTATGTCTCCAAATGGGTTGAAGCTCTTCCATCCCCAACAAACGATACTTGGACAGTAATTAAACTCTTCAAACGGGTAATTTTTCCAAGATTCGGAGTTCCTAGGACTGTTATAAGCGACGGGGGATCACACTTCATTGAACGGCAATTTGAGAACCTTCTTAGGAAGTATGGGGTAACACATAAGATAACCACACCATACCATCCTCAAACAAGTGGGTAGGCTGAAATTCGAATCGAGAGATCAAAAGCATACTTGAGAAAACAGTCTCAACAACAAGAAAAGATTGGGCATTAAAATTTGATGATGCTTTATGGGCGTATCAGACAGCCTACAAAACCCCCATTAGCATGACCCCATTTCGCTTAATTTATGGCAAGGCTTACCATTTGCCCGTTGAATTGGAGCACAAGGCATTTTGGGCAATTAAAGCTCTCAATTTTGATATAAAAACAGTTGGAGAAAAGAGGAAGCTTCAAATACAAGAACTAGAAGAACTGAGATTGGATGCCTATGAAAATGCAAAAATGTACAATGAAAGAATCCAATTGTGGCATGACAAGCAGATTTTTCGCAGAGAATTTTGAGAAGGGGAATTAGTCCTGCTTTTTAATTCCAGATTCAAGCTTTTTCCTGGGAAATTAAGATCAAGATGGTCAGGACCTTATAGAGTGTCCAAGGTCTTCCCATATGACACGTTGAAGTTTACAGTGAGGCAACAGGCACCTTCAAAGTCAATAGACAAAGACTGAAGCATTACATTCTTGGAGAGCTCATTGAGGAAAGGAGAACTTATATCCTCCCAAACCCCCATCACTGAATAAATGAATAAAAAGGTGTCGCGCTCATGACCTTAAACGAGCTTTTGTTTTTCTTTTTAATTTTTCAGTCTTTTGTTCTATTTCCCTATTTGTGCATACCAATTATCAGTTATGTTAGTTTATTCAGGTATAGATTTTTATTGCAGGTTCAGAATTGTCCCAGGGCTTCCTTTGGCTCATTTAATGTTTAACTGTACAAGCCAAACTACCAGCAGCCAGTGCAGACTCATCAAGGTTGAATGCTACGAAACACAACCGGAGTCCGTCAGGGAACACAAGTGTGGATCGTGCACTAGTAAGGAGAATCCAGAAATAGTTTTCCCTCTAATTTTTTTTCCAATTTCTATTCCCGATCCCAAAGTACACCTTTCTCTTTCCATCCACTTCCATTACCTTTTCCCTCGCCCCAAGACTACCCCTTATGCTTCTTATCCCTTTCCCCATGATCTTCTTGTCATTTCCTTTATTCTTCATTACTTTCTCCACAACAGAGACACCTTTTTCTTGACTTTCCATCACATCCCCCATTCTCTTCCTTTCTATTACTTACTCGTCTCAACAAAACTCCCACAACTCTCTAATAGCTCAACCTATCAACCTAACCATCTCCATCATCTCTATTCATCTTCATCAATCTTCTCACCATCTTTCCCGAGTTCTACTGGCAGCGTCTCCAACATGCAGACCAGAAGAACAAAATGCACAGCAGCTGCATCGAGCTCCCAGGACCAGCCTCCACGACCTCCTCCGGCGAGCCATCCCTCCATTGAACAGCTGCTTGAAGCTTCTTCACAAGGCATCATCTTCAAGGATGCTTTCCAATGAAACAAGTATCGGGTTCTCTCCAAACGAAGGATCATTCCAACCAGGTATATGGACGATAGTCTCATGCACACCTTAGGTATTCTGGATGATGTTTACTGGATGGTAGACAATTTAGGATGGACTCCGTTTGTCAACATAAGATTTCCTACCTATGAGCGTCTAATCCTAGAGTTTCTATGTTCCATTAATGTCCATGTTCATTATGGCCCGGCCAGTGAAGAAGGTGAGATCACCTTCCGGCTACTTAATCAAGACCATAAACTCAACCTAGCTCTGTTTAATGACATTTTTGGTTTCCCCACTGGTGGCGACCGCCGAACACCTAAGGACTTCGATGCCACGGACTTTTGGCACACACTCATCCACGAACCCACATATGACCCCTCCACAGCCAAAGCTATTAGTCTTAGAAACCCTTGCTTTAGGTACATTCACCGTATCATGGCTCTTACACTGTTTGGTCGTGGCGATTGTGAAGCCATAGTTAGGCATTCCGAGCTAATGTTTCTATGGGCAATGTTGCATAGCACACCACCAGACACAAGCGCCCACTAAGCTCGCCAGTTTGCCAAAGTTGGCAAAGCTTCATCAGGCGACATTGTCCTCGGCGATCTCATTACCCCAATTACATTTTTCCTTCACTGTGACTTGTCTCCATTTCAAAGAATTCCAGGTAATATCCGACTAGACATGAAGGCTTGCATTGCCATGAAGATGATCGTCAAGGAAGCTGACGGCTACTATCTTGTTCTTAAAGGAGGCACACCACCTTACCCTCTCCTCAACCCTGAGCGCACCACTGTCCGTCGCCCTGAGAATTGGTGATTTCCAGGCCTACAGCCGCCTCCATGACAACCTACTGAACATCCTCCTACAGAACACAGGCCACAACAACCTTAGCAAGATCCACAGCCCAGAGACAATTTTGCGCGCATCCTGGCTACTCTCGACACTATCTTGGCTGAATAACAAGCACAAAGACCTGTTCTAAACCAACTTTAGCAACAAATCAACTCAATCTACGAGTGGATAGTCGCACAGGGCCATCTCTCTCCACCCCAGTAATTCGGTCAGCTTCCTTCCCTCCCTAATTGCTTACTTTCTCTTAAATTCTTGACATTAAGGACAATGCAAACAGTAGGCTTGGGGGAGTTTAGCAGTAGAGTAGTTTGCACTCTTTCATGCATTTGCATCTTGCATAAAAAAAAAAATGGAAATCTTGCTACCAGAAATCCTATGATGAATTGTTTAGCATGACAAAAGAAAGGGCATGGGATAATTGTTCTTATCTAATGGTGATTGGACTGCACACTTTGCATTTACATGAGTTTAACTTAGCTAATCCCATTGCTTGTGATCCTGTGTTTTAACTTAGTATATACATTTATAATGAACTCTTCTTGAGATTTTGTGACCCCATAACATTCTCTTTCGCCAAGTTAAGTTCTCAAATAAGAGGAAAATGACATAGGTGATGTTCTTGATTCAAAGAAAAGAGAAAAAAAAAAAAAGGTCTATGGCAGCACTCCTCTATTTTCAAGGGCTACTTGCTATCGAAACATGAGTGTGTTTATGTAGGATTGTAATAAGTAGAAGGGTGGCTCTTGTGCCTAACCAGCATGTGCACCCTTCGGATATATATATATATATATATATATATATATATATATATATCACCACATTCTACGTTAGTCGGATAAAGAATTAAAAAAAAAAAAGAGAAGAAAATGAAGTTGTTAAGGAAATCCTATTGATCCCTCAAAAAAAAAAAAAAGGCATGGCTAATGAGTTGTGTCGGGGATCTCACGGAGTCTCTAAGATTCATTGCATCTTTATATCCTAATTTAAAACTCAAGACCATTTGCATGTGGGATGAATCAAAATTTATTTTTGTAATGCTTGTGTGCAGTCCATCCTGTGAAAGAAGATAATTGCTTCATGTCCTTTATGAACTCTCCTTATAGTTATGCTTGTGTCCTGTGCCAAACAATGTCATCATCTGATTTCTGTGCATTTCCCCTGCCATGATGTTTAATTGTGGCATATCTTGAGGGCAAGCAAGAATTTAGGCTTAGGGGAGTTTGTTGTACATAAAAATTGTATTATATCATCATGCATTTAGTTAATGATCCATCACCAATCATGCATATTTCTTAGTTTTCTTAATGATTTCCCCTCCTTCTGCAAAATCTACTCTTTTTAGTTGTTTTTGTAGAAAACTAGTGCTGACTGAAAGAAGACTGGAGACTGAGGATCGATTTCTGGACAAAACACAACCCACATGTGGCCTGCGAAAAGTACCTGTGGTCTGAAAAGCAGCATGGGGGTAAGCTTTTATCAATGGCTTTCAAAAGGCAACCTTAGGGTTCTTTTAGGGGAGAGCATGACAGAGGGACAATGATGGCGGCTAGAGAAGAGGAAAAAGGAAATTCTAAAGGCTCTGAAAGGGGCTGAAAGAGGAGAAGAACGTTGAAGAACTAAAGAGTAGACCTTGTGGGCATCATAGAGAGTCATCTCAGCGCTGTTGTGCTATGCTGTATCTTACTAAATTTTTATTCTTCCTATTTTCTTTTGTAATTGAACCATTGAGGTGTAAAATTTCTCTTTAGATTTGGGATTAACCCAAAATAGTGGTTGTTTGATGTATGTTACATTTGTTTGGATCTTTTATGTTTAATGGCAGATTTCTTGAGTTGACTTTTGATTCAAGTAACCTGACTTGTGAGTGTCAAAACCTTGCTTGTTTTATCTTAGAGATCAAGGTTAACTGAAAGGTTAATCAGGGTCTTTAAACTTCTTAAGTCACCTTGAACTTCCTGAAAGGTAATTCTTAAGAGTTTTTCATATAATCATTGATCTTTTTAGGGTTTTGAAAGGGTTTGTCTACCACGAAAGTAGGAGATGGCCTAATCAAGATCAACTTGTTATCTCTTGAAAGAGAGTAGCAAGTAGTTGAGAATTATCATCCTTCAAGCAATCTGCCCAACCCAAGTTTTGATCTAAACACATCATTTACTGTTCTTTGTGGTGAGTTCCCAAACCTAAGTTCACCTAAATCTAAATCCTAGTCCACACTCCTGCATCCTTGTGTTCCTCATTTAAGTATTTTATGTTATTTTGTTGTTTTCATTCCCTCAAATTTTAATTGTCTAGATAGCCTATCATTGTAATAGATTAGTAATCACACTTGGTCCTCGTGGGGTCCATATCTTATTACTACTTGGCAAAACCGTGCGCTTGCGGTTGTGCAACAAGTTCTTGGCGCCGTTGCCGGGGACCATAGTGTTGATATTGATTGAATTGCAACATGGTTAAACTAGGCATTTTATTTCCTGTTTTTCCCATTTAGTCCAACCCCCTTAACTTGTTTAATTTCTTTGCAGGTCAATTCTCCTTCTATGCAAAGAAATCGAAGTCTTGGAAGTCTGTTGGAACCAGATCAGGAATTTAAGAGGGATTTCCGGCTTCAATATCAAAGGAGAACAAAGCTTAAATTATCCTCACAAGCATCAAACATGGAGGATAATAATAACACTTTGAGGGAGTTTGCAGCCTCGAGTGTTCAAGGACTACATTCTAGTATTGCAAGACCACCTGTGGAGGCAAACAACTTTCAGTTGTAGCCGGCACTTATGTCATTAATTCAGCAGAATCAGTTTGGAGGTTCGCTAGAAGAAGATCCACACCTCCATCTCTCTGTTTTCCTTGAGTACTGCGACACCGTTAAGCTCAATAGAGTTCCACAAGATGCAGTTAGACTGAGACTTTTTCTTTTCTTGTTACGGGACAAGGCTCGAGCTTGGTTACACTCACTGCCTAAAAGCTCTATCTAAACATGTATATATTCTAGGCCAATGCCTTAGAATATTTTTGGCCCCTCTCTTGGCCCAGCACTGCCGGTATCATCACGTCCCTCGCTCGGTCATGCGCGCTTGGCTATGCCAACACGCCCTAATCACGTCTTAAGGTAGGTTGTGCGGGAATTACCCCGCTTATGACCGAGAGTGATGTCCGACCGTACAATTTGTGCTAGGCATGATCTTACCTCGATCACACTCTCGCCCAAAGGGCGGACGCCGCTAAGCTCCGCTACAAACCTCCCCCACCTGAAGAGCCCGATGCCCTCGTTGGTTGAGCTTGAAGGTACGCCTGAATCAACTCCTTGAACTTCCAAAGAGTTGTGTCCTTCTCTCAGCTCGCCTCTAACTCGGGGAGATCCTTCGATTAGACTAGAAAATAAGTCCGCCGGTTCTTCTTGCTTTGCCATTCTACCTTACGATCCAGAATTTTCTCAACCGTCCGAGTAAATTCCTTTCGCACGGTCGGAGGGGCTCGCCTCAACCGATTCCGCTCCAGGTGCTGTCGATCGTCATGATAAAGCTTCAAGAAGCTTACATGAAAGGTTGGGTGTAATTTCAGCCTTTCGGGTAGGTCTAGCCGGTAAGCTATGCTCCCTACTTTCTGCACGATCTCGAACGGTCCATCATACCGCGAGATCAGACCCTTATGGGCATCCTTCCGATGCAGCTTCTTCCACACTTGCGGCGTCAACTTCAGCCACACCCAATCTCCTATCTTGAACTCCAAGGGCCTCCTTCCTTGGTCTGCATACTTCTTCATTCGCCTAGCAGCCTTTGCCAAGCTATCCCTGGCTTTCTCCATCATCTCCTGTCGCTCAAGTGCAAAGTTGTGCGTGGCAGGACACCCGCTGCCTGCGCTGCGCTTACTGACCTCGAGTAGAGTGAGGGGCTGAAATCCATATGCTAGCTCAAAAGGACTTTGACTGGTTGCTTGCGATTGGTACAAGTTGTAAGCAAACTGCGCTGTGTCCAATAGGTCCAGCCAATTCTTTTGGGAAGCCGAGACATAATGACGAAGATACTCCTCAAGTAACACATTTACTCACTTCGTCTGCCTGTCAGTCTGAGGATGATTGGCTGTAGAGAACTTCAGCTCTGTCCTAACAAGCCAAATAATGCCACCCAAAACCGTCCCGTGAACCGGCCGTCTCAATCACTCACAATGTCTTGTGGCACACCGAAATGCTTCACCACATGACGCAGCATACTAAGTTAGCCGGTCAACGACCACCATAACTGCAGAAATGTTGTTGACTTTAGGAAAGCCCGAGATGAAGTCCATGGAAATCGACGCCCACAGTCGATCCGGAATAGGTAGTGGTTGTAGCAGTCCCGCTTATTTCCTCCTCTCTGGTTTATCTTGCTCACACACATAGCAAGACTTGACATAGCCTCTATGTCACTTTCCATGTCTTGCCAGTAATAATGTCTAGACAAAAGCATCTTCATCCTTTCGCTACTAGCGTAGCCCAACCACAGGGTATCATGGTGCTCCTTCATCAACTTGAATCAGAGCTTGCCTCTTGAGGCACGAAGAGCTTACCTCCCTTAGCGTGGAGCAACCCGTCTACACCCAATACCGACGCACTAGCCCTTCTTTGACGTCCCGTACCAACTTTAGGTACTGGCTTCAGTCTTTGCGACTTCTCTGATATGCTCCGACAGATCAGACTCCACCTGAGCCAACGCGGCTACGTACTCCACTACTTGGTTTCTGCTGAGAGCATCCGCAACCTGGTTATGCCTGTCGGGCTTGTGTTGCCACTCAAAGTGGTATTCCTGAAGAAACTCATACCAACGAGCCTAGCTCGGGGAATGCTTCTTTTGAGTCGCAAAGTAGGTATTGGCGATATTGTTTGTCTTGATCACAAAGTGTGTTCCCAAAAGATAGACTCGCGACACCTGGAGACAGTGGATTACCGCCAACATCTCCTTCTCGTGAGCTGAGTACTTCAGCTCCGCATCCTTGAGCTTCCAGCTCTCAAAAGCCACCGGATGTCCCTCTTGGACAAGCACTACGCCTACAGCCTTGTCAAATGCGTCCATGTGTACCTCGAAGTCGGGAAGCTTCAACACGGGTTCGCTGGAGATAGCTTCCTTCAACTTCTCAAAAGTTCACCTCTGATTCTAGTCCCAGCCCCACGGCCGGTCCTTCTTCATCAGGTCAGTCAAGGGAGTCGCCATCTTCGAGTATCCCTTGATGAACTTCCGGTAGTAATTGGCCAACCCGAGGAATTAGCGCAACTCCAAGACTTTGCCTGGTGTCGGCTAGTCAAGGATTGACTCCACCTTCCTCTTGTCCATCCAGACTTCTCCTTGCGAGATCAAGTGCCCTAGGAACTTGATGCCGCGCAGCGCGAAGTTGCACTTCTCCAACTTAATGTAGAGTTGGTGTTCTTGCAACCTGCAAAACACCCTCCTCAAGTGACGTATATAGTCCTCCATACACTCACTATAAACAACTACATCATCAAGATACACCACAACAAAGTCATCGATATATTCATGAAATACCTCATTCATGAGATGAAAAAATATGGCGGGGTCATTAGTGAGTCCGAAGGGCATTACAAGGAATTCAAACACCCCATAGCGTGTTACACATATAGTCTTCGGCTCATCACTTCTGTAATGCGCACCTGCCAATATCCAGAGCGCAAATACAGCTTGGTGAAGTAAGTTGCCTTGACTAACCGATCGAACAAGTCTTGAATCAATGGCACCGGATACTTGTTCTTGATCGTCACCTTGTTCAATGCCCTGTAATCCACAGAGTCGTACGGACCCATCCTGCTTCCTATAAAAGAGCACTGGGGCTCCAAAAGGGGTCTTCGACGGTTGGATGAACCCCACATCCAACAACTCAGGTTCTCATCCATGATCATCAGCCCGCCCAAATGAGGGATCACCGCAGTCTTTGCCCCCACAAGAAAGTCGCCTCCGAAGATGAGCTCAAAATCATCCAATGGCACAGCTAGCAGGTCGACCTTACAATCCCACGTTCCTACGCGTATGGTAACTCCTAGGACTCACCCAGCCACTGCCTGGGCCTCTGAGTTGATGGCCTTCACACGGCTAGAGTGTACACCAACACGAAGCTCCAGCTTGGCGGCGGTGTTATGACAGATGACGTTATGGGTGGCACCTATGTCTACCATAGCATCAATCTCCCTGCCATTCAGGGTGATATGAACATACAAAAGGGGCTGAGAAGTACCTTTCACATTCCGCAATGCTCCTAAAAGCTGTAGGGGGTTGACTCTCAGGGGAGAGTCAGAGTCACTGTCTCACGTAGTGACCAAAGCAGCTAGCTTCTCCCTCTTTGGGCAATCCTGAGCCCAGTGCGGTCCATCGCAGATAAAGCAATCCGATGACTTGCTATTCTGGCTGCTTGCCGACCTGCCCTCTGGCCTTGCCCGGTCTTCTTTAGCCTTCCCTCCCGAAGGCTTTCTAGAGGGAGCTTTAATTGGCTTCTTCTCGAACTTCTTCTCCTTAGGCTGAGACTTGGCCTTTTTGCATCGAGTGCGACGGTGTTCCGGAAGTCCACCAAGGATTTGGCCGTCGCACTGGCAGAAACCAAATCCTTTGCTCCTTGACGTCTTACTTCTAGTTGCGCCCACTGCTACAATCCTGTCAGAAAGTAGAAGAGCTTATCCTCCTCGGCCATCTCAAGGATATCTAACATCAAAGAAGTGAAGTCCTTGACATAGTCCCGAACAGTGCCGGTATGCTTCAACTTCTGCAATGCCAGTCTGGCCATGAAAGCAGTGTTGCTGGAGAGAAATTGTTCACGCAACTCCTTCTTCAGGTCCGACCATGAACAAGTAGTTGAGCGTCCCGCGCGGGCATCCTCCATTTGCCGGGTTCTCCACCATAGTTTCGCGCCCCTAGTTAAATACATCCCCACCAAGGGGACCTGTTCAACATCCGAGACCTTGGCCGCCTTGAAGTACTGATCGACGTCCCACAAAAAGTTCTCCAGGGTCTTGGCACTCCTCACACCATTGAAGGGTGCTGGTTCTGGAACCTTCACGTGAGGACCTCCCTCATGCACGCTAGGGTACCCACAGCTCTCCTCTCCTTGAGATGACTCAGTTCCCCCGAAAGTTCCTGCACTTTCGAGGTTAACACATCCATGGTGTGGCCGAGTTTGAGAACTCGACTGAAAAGGTCTTCGTACCTTTTACAGAGGGGTACGATCTTTTCTCCTTCGGCTTCTGCGCCTACCACATCGTTTAGCCGCCTGACGGCTAGCTGAGTCCTCGCCAATTGCTCCTCAAGGCAATCAAGTCGTGCCTTGGTTCCTTCCGCCATCTCAGCCACCTCTTAACCTCGAAGCTCTGATACCAACTGTCACGGAGCAAAATCTCTAATTCAGCACCGTGCGGCGACTAACTGCGACCAATGCACCAGCCTAGCCTTCTCCATCCGCCCATGGATCTGGTTAAGAAAAGATGCTAAGAGACAAACAACAAAGGATAAAGAGAGAAAGATAACTCTCTTGAAGTGGTTAAGTTTACAACCTTACCTCAAAGCTTAAACAACTCACTTGGCCTTCAATGACCTTCATTTGCCTCTATTTATAGGCAATCCAACCAAAGCTAACCACTCCAGGTAAGGGCCAACCCATGCTCGTCATCCTGCGAACATCAGCCTTGCACCAGGCTGCTTGCGTCACCGCCGACCGTACGAGGTGCGCCACCCGGTCATGCTCGCGCCACGCCTAGTGCCATTCCCTGCACCATGCCCTACCGAGACCTCGCCCTGCGTCCCTGCGCAGGCCATGCCGTGCTAGCCTTTGCACAATGCCCTGCTAGCGTCAACCCAGCGCCATGTGGTGCCATCAGCGCGCGCGTCACTCCGGTAATGTCATGCCATGCTCAGTCAACCCCCTTACCGATGGTGACATGCCCATCCCGCCACCATATTTCTTGGTAAGTGCCACATAACTAGCCCAGCCATTTATATATTCTAGGCCAATGCCTTAGAGTATTTTTAGCCCCTCTTGGCCCAGCACTGTCGGTATCATCACGTCCCTCGCTCGGTCATGCGCGCGTGGCCCTGCCGACGTGCCCAGATCACGCCCTGAGTTAGGTTGTGCGGGTATCACCCCCCCTCATGACCGAGAGTTATGTCCGACTGTACAATTTGTGCTACGCATGATCTTACCTCGATCACGCGGCTTGGTCACGCCAGTGCCAAGGGCGGACGCCGCTAGGCCCCGCTACAGAGGCCTATATATCACATACACATCCTCTTTGACTTCAACCTTAAGTTACTTTCATTGTTGTTGCATGTATCCAATATTTTTTTTTTTTTTTTTTTTTTTTTTGCCAATATGAACGGGTAAGCCATTAAGAAAGGCAAAGGCATGCACAAACCTCGGCAGAACAAGTGAAAACGGAGCTCATGCACATGTGGGCACAAGGACCACCAGCATGCAACCACTACTCACTCCCAGAAATATACCCTCATCCAAGATTCGAATTCTCATCGAAGAATTTTATTGGAAACCAGGCTACCAATAGACCACTTGGTCGTTGGTATGTATCCAATCCTTTACCCTTGCTAGCAATATACACAGACTTTTGTTAAACAATCAAAAGACAACTTTTCTTTAAGACATCAAAATGGCATTAGTTATGAGAGATATATATATATATACATATATATGATTAAGAAGTTCAAAGCATTTTGTTCCCAATAAACTTTGTAAAATAAATGTGTAATTTAAGGATTTTGAAGAAGATACATATGCTAAAACAAAAGCAGATATGTAGAAATTTCTGCACTGTTGACTGAAATTTTTTTCGTATGTACATATTACATAGAATTTCTTAATCCTATCAAGAACGTGAATTGTAGCATAATGCTCCCAAAATTATGATGAGAGAACAGAAAGATCTGCTACTAATCATCATAACAAAGGGTATGTCAACTACTGAGCAAATCCAGTGATCATCTTAACAAGTATGGTCATATGGTTATTGAGCTTTAAAAGCAAAGACTATCTGTAAAAATGAAGGAACAAAGAGAGCCTGCCCGAAATGCAGAAAGAAATCAGTGTTCGCTGTTTTCTTCATCCAAATCAGTGATAACTCCTCCACTCGTCGGCCTGAAAGATATCCAAGCAGAAAGAGATAATCAAACTTATTCCAATTAGCCAATTTAGTACATAGCCTATCTAAAATATAACAAGTTTCTCCGAACTTTAAAGGATTTTTCTCCATTCATTTGTACTAGAGAAGAAAGTTAGGATTACGACACAATCATGCAATTTGAGGAAATATTTATGTCAGAATTAATTGAAGGAGTGCACTGCTTTTTTCTGAGACTAATAAATGCAGCTGTGTTTTGTGATGAAAAAAATAGTTTTAATTTTAAGGATGCAGTGATATTATACTGAATTATTACTGAATTATTATGAACAATATGGAGAGTTAAACTAATTGAAAACATTCATCAAAATTCTTATATGAAACCATGAGACAAAAGAAGAAAAATGCATTAGGCATAATTTTTCAGAGCAGGGATACGTACAGTCCAGTTAATACTTTAATGGTATCGTAGAAGAACCATTGCAAAGTTACAACAGGTCCCACAAGTGTGATCCGGATAGGCAGGCTTCTCGTAAATAAATTGAGAAGTCCGATTTTCTTCACAGCCTACAAAATGTGAGATGAATATATTATGGCGGTAGGATAACTATGTTAGAAAAGAAATTGGTACTTGTGAATTACGGGCATTAGAATCGTTTCTCTTGGACAGGAGGCACAAGGATGAATGAGAAAGCACATCTTTATAAGGAGATGTTACCTGAACTATACTGTCAGCCTTTTTATTATAGAGAGAAGCAACAATGTTGTCAGCTGGATTTGAAACAATGGTACCAATAGTCCCTGACGCATAACCAGCTACACAAGTCACAGCAAGCTGCTGAGCTCTTGAACAGTCCTCTTTCTTTGTTTGTATGACTTTACGGTATAAAAAGTCCACCGAGTGTTCAAATGTTGAAAACATAAGGATGGAAACTGCCCAAACATACTTAACAAACGTTAACTCATGAAAGTATAACTAGAAAGAACAATTAACTCCAAGAAAAATGAGAAGAAAAAACCAACTCTACAAATAAAAAGAACAGAACATGGACAACTTAGAAAATGAAATCTCTAAGGCTGCATTGATTTGCTCAATATATAAGTCTACCAATTATGCTGTTACTAATCATGAAAATTATCAAAATCAAATTTATAATATGGTAAGCTTGCCCAAAAAATAAAAAAACAGTTACATGGACAATTAAATGGTTTTTAGTATAGCTGCATGCTTTCTGGGACTAACATTTCAGACAATACATATTTGGGTAATAAGGAGAAAATAATTATATTAAAAAAATAAAAAGATCCATCCCAGGGGGCAAGGCATGACAGTGAAAAAATTGTCTGAAAGGGTTAACATGTTGAGCATATTTTCCAATAAGAAAGAGGGAGAGTAAATTACATGGAAGATTGCGACCCCAAAGTGGAAAAAGCCCTTTGTAAAAGCTGCAGTTGAAAAGAAATTTGAACTCAAACTTTAGAATTAACAATGATAAACTAACAAACAAACAAAAAGTTAACCATATCTAGGTTACTTACCCTGAAAAGCCCTCTGAGGCTTTTAACTTTGGAAAACCATCAGCCAACCCCTTGGCAAACCAAGGTTGTGCCTGAACACGGACTTTGACAGCTTCAAAAGGGCAAAGAGCAACATCTGCAATTGCCTGAGCGGATGCACTGCTGAGAATGAAGATAATGCTCTTGTTCTGTCCAACCAGAACATCTGAATACATCCGTTTGAAGTATTCATAAAGTCCAAACTTGCAGCCACCTTGAACACCATATCCAAAGAACTTGCCAGCCCAACCTCTCCAAAGCGATGAAGGGCCTTGTTCTTTCACCAGAATTTTCAAGCCTGAAAACATGCTGTTGTACTTAACAGGGTTCACCTGAAAATGCAATATACATCAACACCCTAACCCCTCATAATTCAAGGGCCAGGATCACAAATATAGAAATACTAATTACGACCTTACCCAGGTGCTTAAAAAAAAAAAAAAAAAAAAAAGACACACAATACAACAGAAAATTTACTTCAAATGAAATATGATAGCAATGTGAATTTTCTTTTTCTAGTGAATAATGATGCAAATCAAAGCATGCAACAGCAATAGGACAAGGAAACTGCATAAATCTTTTCTACAAGAACCTGAAAAGCGAAAATTTGCACAAAAATGCTTTGGTTATTCAAAGAAACTCCAAGGAATTTATTAGAACACTACAACAGTAACTGTGCACATACTAAACATACAAATCCTGCAGTGCATACCATAGGAAGAACTCATAACATGTTTTTTTTTTTGTTTTGTTTTGTTTTAAATTTTGATATATTCGGATCATTATATTAAATAGGTTTTACCAAAAAGATAACTTTTTTTTTCAGATTTCTCATTTCTCGGGTTTTCAGCCCATGTGTGAATGCCGCAAAACTTCTCTGCCTCTCTAACCTCGTTCTTCAAACATAAGCTTTTCTTAAGCTACCTCTCCTACTATTTTGCCCTATTTTATCAAAAGTTGACAAGCAAATGACAAAAATAAAAGAACCTTCAGCTAAAAACTATTTCTCCCAGATGGACTAAACCAAACCCACAGTATAATGACCTCGCAATCCATAACTATTAATCAAGAGAAACACCAAACTAAAATTGAAACAGCAGAACAAAAAATCATACCAAAAAAAAATTAAAAATTAAAAACCTCACCTGCATGTTCACTTTCAAGACATCAAAGGGCGTAATCGCAAGATGTGTAGTCCCAGCGCTCAGCATCCCACCCGCAGCACACAAAGCATAGTACTCCGGGCTAAAAACCCTAAGCCCTTTCCACCACCCCTTCGCCTCCATTCCTTCTCCCATCTCCGCCACCTTTCCCCTCAAAAGCTCCTCCTTTGCTAGGGTTCTCGAGCTCCAGAGAAGCTGGAGATCACAAGCATAAAGCCATTAAGCTCTCCAAGGATCTCTCGCCGCCTCGAGAGAAGGGAATGAGACCACGTCGGCAGGAGAGAACCATGGACGCCATCGGAGCCAACAACGAAGAATAAAAGTTCGCTTTTTATTCGCAGTCACGCGCTATAAACCCTTAAAACCCTTGGGGAGATGAAACTACCATTTTGCCCACACTTTGTCCAAAGTATATGCTATCTAGGTGGGGGTAATTTTGGAAATTCAGGTAGGAAATTGTGGTTATATTCTTGTGATTTGTTAAAAATTATAGCCACATTTTTTTTTTGAAGTTTGAAAACGTTTTTGGTTGGATTTGATGCCACAATGGCGTGAAATATATGCCACATGTTTGCCTCGAGATTAGGTTTCAAGTAGGATCTGAAGATCTAAGCTTGTAGGCTCTTTAATTTAATGGCAATATTTTTTTTCTGGTAATTATCAAAGAAACCCCCAAAGTTTACAATATTCACAAAAAAAAACCCCACGAATTTTGATATCCCTAAAAAACCCCTATTTTTCTATAGAATGAATTTCAAACCCCCCAGGGCTGTAACGGAGATTGACGGAGTTAAATTTGAATTTATTTGACGAAATTGCCCTTACGTGGGAAGTTGTGAAATCGCGAGTTAGTTTGACGGTAATGCCCTTACGTGGAATGATGTTACCGCTTATAGAGGAAGCAGGTTATTTTTCTTTGTTTATTACCGGGAGGGCACCATTTACGCCGCCGGTTAACTGCGATCATCGCCTCTTCATCTTTTCCGTTTCCGAAGTTGTCGTTGTTGGCTGGGTTATTTGCAATCATCTCCTCTTCACCTTTTCCGTTTCCGAAGTTGTCATTGGATGGGTTATTTGCGATCATCGCCTCTTCACTCTTGTCTGGAAGGAGAACTCCCGCTCAAGGCTTCGGAATTTCATCAGTTTTCACACCAAGGTAAGGAGGCCGTTGATGAATCTGATGGTTGACTTTTCTGTGTGATAAATCTGATTTTGTGTTTTATAATGTTGTCTCCGTTTAACAATTTATGTCTCCGTTTAAGTATTGAGTTTATTGTTTAACTATTTTGCTTTCTGTTTAACTATACGACTCTAAACATATGTATTGTTCTTCTTGTAGGGTTTTGGTCATGGCAGTCAACCTAGTTAACGGTCGATGCTACTTGACACCTGTTGTCGAGACTCTGAGTGAATTGAAAGCTCACATGAGTGGACGTCACTGGGAGATCATTAGAAGGACACCGTTCGCGGCTTTAACCGAGATTGAAGCCGTCCTCCAAGAGAGAACCCTTCTTGATTCTCTGCTGCAGAGGTTTGATGACCGCAGCAACAAATTCAGGATCGGGGCAAGCCTGGTCAGTTTCAGGCCTCAAGATGTGGCTCTCATCCTGGGGCTACGGTGTGTTGGAGACGCTGTCGTGTTCCACAAGAAGAAACCACGCTCGGCATTCGAATCGAGGTTTCTATCAAAAGCGTACGAGAGAAATAAAGACTCCATCAAGAAAACACTTGAGCAGCTAGTTCGGCAGAGGGGGGAAGAGGAGAATTTTGTAAAACTCCTCATGGTGTACCTCATGGGTACTATCCTCTTCCCGAACACCTCCTGCTCTGTTCCAATCTGGATCGTAGACTATGTCGACGACCTAGCGGGCATGGGACGATATGCATGGGCGCAAGCGACCCACAAGTGGATGATGGAGGACGTTCCACAAGCGGCCGCTCGAGTGCAAGCGAGATGCACCGGGAACAAGACCAACACGGGGTATGTCAAAGGTTGCTCGGTTGCGCTAACGACTTGGTTCTATGAGCTCACCGGAACCGGCAAGAAGATTCGTTTTGGCAAGACCCCGAGGATCCTATGCTACGGTGAGAACAGCTACCGGAAGCAAGTGTCCACTAGAAACTTATTTTCATCTTTTGAAGGAAAAGAGGTACTAAATCGATTTAAGTATTGTATTTGTCGTTTAACAAACTATATTAATGTTTAAACATATAAGTTAACCGTTAACTATATTGGTTATTGTTTAACTGAATTGTTTTTGTTACAAACATAGTATTTACTGTTTAACAGTATTGTTGATTACAATTGTCAGTTTCCGGAATTGGTCGCCGCGAACCAGGACGAAGAAATATTTCTTGGGGCGAGGCGTGTCGGTGATACAACTACACACGGAGGTGATATTCCCGCTCCCGTTCCGTTGGCGTCAAGGAGAGATGATCGGCCAACATCCTCGAAGCGCGTCCGACGCCGACCACCTTCTCGGAGCCCACCCCGCGCACGGACTGATCGGCGACGGGTAAGCCCCCCTCCACCCCCCCGATAGCAACATCCGATGACCTGACCGCACGTCTATTGCAGGCGTGCAAGATATTGACTGTAGAGTTCCCCAGGCTTGTTGCTCGCGTGGCGGCTCTGGAGGCACGTTCGCAGGCCGATGTTGACGCAAGAGCCCCCCTTCATCCGCCGGTTGACTGTACTACCATCTCCGATGACGACGTCATTGCGAAAGCAGTCCCGCGAGGCCGACGTCGGAAGAGGCTTGCGTGGAAGGAACCGACAATGTCGCTGCCTTCGCCGGCAGACGTCGTCGCAACGGAAGCACCAATTGATGTTGAACCAACAATGGCTGAGGCTCAGCCAACTTTAACTCCGAGCGCGCCATTGGAAAAGCCGCAAGCACTGTATGCGCCGGCTGCACTGGCTGTGGCCCTGCCTGTCGATCCCGCTGGCGATGTCGACAGGATAATAGAATCTCTTGCCAGTGAAGTCCCTTCGTTGGAGGCACTGGCACCGGCAACGAAGGAGAACACCATCCAGGCGATGATTTCCGTAGAAACGGAGAAAGACCTTGGCTTGTTACCGGTAGCGGCACCGGCAACGAAGGAGGACACAATCCAGGTGACAGTATCCCTGGAATCGAACAAAGACGCTGTCGTGTTACCGGCACCGGCACCGGCACCGGATAAAGACTCTGTGGCGGTACCGGAGTCTAATAAAGTTGCTGCAGCAGGTACCGGAAATAAACAGGCTGCCACCGAAGGGCAAGGAGCTGTCAACGAGCGAAGAACGTTCACTCAAGATGAGAGGACACTCCTTGCAAATCAACAATTCGATGACGTGCCGAAGAACTTTCTTCCGAAGAAGAAGAAATATGCCGGGTTACCGCGTCTTTCGAAATTCGAACAGGAAATCATATCGATATTCTTAAACTGTTATATGGACTCGTAAGTTCCGTTTAACTATCTATGTTATCCTTTAAGTAGTTTACGTTTATATTTAAGTATCCGATTTATTATTGAACTAGGTTATATATCTGTTTAAGTATGTTACTTAGAATGTAATTTGTTTTATTTTTCGTTTAAATGTCAGGACTGTCGTATGGAGGAATGAGTATGTTTACACTACACGAGCCAACGTGTTCACGTTGTTGGACGGGAAGGAAATGGTGACAGACGACGTCGTCGACGTTCTGGTCTGCATCATCCAGAAAGCGCTGAAGAGATCGCGGTCGCCTTACAAGAAACGCGCTACCATCACTCGGCCACTGGCCCTGTGCCTGTCCAAACAAGAGGACACGGCGGAACACGCTCTCAGCATGATCGACGATGCTGCGCGGAACGTCCATGATGTCGACATCGTGATCATGCCAATAATTTTAAATGGCCATTTCCACGTCATCGTGCTGGACAATGTCAAACGAGAGTACAGGCATTACTCCTCTTGCGAGAGTGAGGAATACGACAGAGACGCGATCGATATGGTGAGCTACAAGTCACGTATAGCACACACATCGGAGTTCGTATTTGTCCATACTAACTTTAAAGCTTATTTCGTTACAGCGGAAACTATTCGAAAATTGCGTCGAGATGGAATTGGGCGTGTCGGCGATGTCCTCGTTCCCCATGATTCACGATAGGAGTGCTCCACGACAGAAAAAAGGAACTGTCGACTGCGCAGTGTACGTGATGCGGTTCATTGAACTGATTCTAAATGGTGAAAAGCTACGCCTACCACAAGCGGATGTCCCTTACCTACGAGCGAAGTTTGTCGCACGCATACTCATCGATGGGAGTCCAGCCGGTGTCAGCGACAAAGCCGAGAAGAGTACCGCATCCGATGCACAAGAATAAATTAGTTTGTTAAATACAATGTAAATTTCATTCGTCAGTGTTTACGTTTATAAATACATGTTTGACTAAGAATGTTTGTGTTTAAATACAAAGGTCTCTATTTAAATATAAATATCTTCGATTATGTAGTAGGCTTGTGTGTCATAAACACTGATTGAGAAATAGACAAGTTCTTGTTTGAACTCTGCATGGGAATTCGTGGGAGTGTAACGTGGTATGATCGTAACGGTCACTGCAATAATTTCTCCGTGTTGGGAGGAGAACAGGGATTTTGAAATATATTCTCTACTCCGCACTGTATGCCCGGAATTAACCTTTCGGTCATTGACTCGACGGAGGGCTTATGGCGGCAACCCTAGTTAATGGCCGATGCTCCATGGCAGCGGTTGCGGACACGATGGCTGGCTTGAAGGTTTACATGAATGAACAGCACTGGGAACTTATACGATTGACACCGTTCGAAGCATTTACTGAGGTGGGAGCGGTATTCCACGATAGGGCCCTTCTTGATTTTTTGTTGCAAAGGTACGATGACCGCAAAAATAAATTCAGGATCGGGGCAAGCATGCTAAGTTTCAGGCCTGAAGATGTCGCCGTCGTTCTTGGTCTGCGTTGCGATGGAGAGGAAGTCGTCTTCCAGAAGAAGAAATCACGGTCATCTTTCCAAGAGAGGTATTTCTCCAAAAGCTACGAGAGACACAGCGACTCTATCAAGAGCACTCTTGAGCAACTTGTTCGGCAGAGTGGGGAAGAGGAAAATTTCGTGAAACTCCTGATGGTGTACCTCATGGGTACAGTCCTCTTCCCAAATACGTCATGCTCGGTGCCAAATTGGGTCGTTGATTACGTCGATGATCTACCTGGCATGGGTCGATACGCTTGGGCGCAAGCGACGCACAAATGGCTTATGGATGGCGTCCCACTAGCTGCCGTAAGAGTGCGAGCAAGATGCGCCGGGGAGAAGATCCAGACGGGGTTCATGTAGGGTTGTTCGCTCGCATTGAACATATGGTTTTACGAGCTAACCGGCTGCGGAAACAAAGTGAATACTAGCAAGACACCGGCGATGCTGTGTTACGACAAGCAAGGGTCTATACAAACCATTTTGCCATCTCTGGAAGGGAAGGAGGTACATATACCGAAGTCTCTATTTAACTATATGGGTTAATCTTTAACTATTCCATTTACCGTTTAACTTTTTACTTCTTTGTTTAACACGACATGGTCTCCACAACTTTGTCTGATGTATCTTAGTTTCGTGAGCTGGTTACCGCGAATGCGAATTCGAATGAAGATATAATTGTTGGGGCCGCCCGCCAGACAATGCAAGATGAAACTCCAATCTCTTCCGAGCGCGTAAGCCCCCATTCACGTACTACGGCCCCACAGACCTCGGCAGCCACCCCGACGGCACGTAGCGACGATGTCACCGCACGTCTGCTGCAGGCGTGTCAGTTATTGACAACCGAGTTCCCTCAGCTTGTTGCTCGGGTTGACGCAATGGAAGGACGGGCACAATCGACTGCGCCGTCAATACAAACAAATTAACTTCCCGGTTCGGATGCCCCGGAGGTAGTCCCGGCGAATGCGGGGGCCTTCATTGAGATGAGCTCGGAAATTGACTCCGATGAGGTTATTGGGGCCTCCATTCGCAGACGGTCACACTCGAGGAGACGTACGAAAAAAACAAAAAGAACGAAGCGAATCTACCCGCAGGCTGCCGACGAGACAATGCCAGCATCACAGACAGACAGAGATCCGGGGAACGATGTCATAGTGGGCGTATCGCAGACAGACAATAGCAACAATGAACCATACGACCAGGTACGGCACGACTTCATTCCAGTGCAAAAAAAATACCCCGGGTACTCGCGTCTCGACATATTCGAGCAAGAGTTAATAACGATCTTCGCCAACTGCTATATTGACGAGTATGTATGTAGTTCGTACATGTGAGGTTAAATATTAACATTACACCTTAGAAATTGACATTATCCTTTAGCACTATATTTTTACGTTTAACTTAAGCTTTCAACATAGAAATATTTCTTTGTTTAACTAGATCTGTTACCATTTAACCGCAGCACCATCGTCTGGAGTAATGCCGTTGTCAGCGCCACACGAGGACAACTATTCACTCTGCTAGAAGGGAAGGAAATGGTGCCCGAGGAGTTGATGGACGCGTTCGTATGCATAATGCAAAAGTCCATGAAGAGGGTACCATACCCTTATAAGAAGCGCGCCTCCATTACACGTCCACTGGCACTGTTTATGTCCAAGGTTCCTGACGCGTGCGAGTTGTCGCTCGATATGATCGGAGACGCCGCGCGAAACCTGCATGAAGTTGACATTGTTATCTTTCCAATAATCATTAACGGCCGCGTCCATGTGGTGGTGCTGGACAATGAGAAGCAGGAATACAGGCATTATTCCTCATGCCTTTGCGATGATTACATCAGAGACGCGATTGAAATGGTACGTTCCTTAGACATAGTCACAGTTTCATGAATAGTAATTTAATAGCATCAGGTTGTATATCTCAACAGCGGCAACTATTTGACTACTGTGTCGATATGGAGTTCGCCGACGCGGTGACTATGCTGTACTCGCTAATTCACGACGGTGACACCCCACCACAGAGACGAGGAAGTGTCGACTGCGCTGTTTATTTGATGCGATTTATCGAGCAAATGCTCGAAGGTGAGGAGCTACGCGTTGCTCGAAAGGACGTACCATATTTCCGATTAAAGTATGTTGCCCGCATACTTTTCGAAGGTCGAAGAACCGGGATCTTAGAAAGAGGCGAGTCTTCGACTATGGAGGGGAAACCGACTTGAGTTATTGTTTTAAATTATTGTGTTTAACTAAATATGTTAATGTTCAAACCCACTCGTTTCTGTATAACTATTTCCGTCTTTGTTTAAATAATGCGGCTCTGTTTAATAGACACATTTTTAATCTTGAATTTAACATGTTTACGGAGAAAATGATAATAATTTTATTGTGAAAACGAGAATAACTGGTTACATATCATCATCGTCTAAAAATGGACATGTCTTGCGCAAGTTCATCATCATCGTCTTCGTCTTCAAGCGTGAATTGAACAGGTTTGCTTTTTGTTAAGCAAGTATGTATTCCACAAGGTCACTCTATTTAAACATCAGCATGGCCATTGTACTACCGGAATTTTAGTCCTTTAACAATATATTTTTATGCTGAAAAGCAACCCTTAAACAAAACGTTCTCCATTTAATTTTAACTTAAACCATTTAAATATTAATGTCTCCCTTTAACAACAATTGTTACTCATTAAAATAATATATTTATGTTTAAACTTACTGTGTAAATATCAAACATATAGACATAAATATGCTTATTATGAGTTAAAATAGGTGTTTATTTACAATGGCTAGTCAGCGACAGGTTCATTACAAGATCTACGATTATGGCCGGACGCGTGGCAGCGGCTGCACCGTAACTCGCGGACCGCGGACGCTTGCGACTCGATCCGCTTCCGTCTGGGTCGCCCAGGTTGCCTTCTCGTCGCAGGCGGACGCAGATGGAGTTCTCGATTGTCGTCCGTAGGCTTGTCATCGTCTGGTATAGGGAAAATAGCGTCCCTATACGCAAGTTTGTATGTCTCCACGGTGAAGTACCGGCTAATAAATTGATGAACGTTGGTGTCTGTCTGCATTATTGCAGCGCAAGTGTGTGTGCACGGGATACCATAAATTTGCCACCTGCGACATGAGCATGTTCTACCCGATAGATCGACGGAGTTGCTGCAATGGTCAAGAACTTCATAACGATCATCGACACAACGACCAACATAAAGATTTCGGCTTTCCGCAACCAGTTCATCTACCTTCCTATGTATATCGGGGCACAAGAACGTGTCCCATTTGTTCGCTTGCTCACGACGTGTGCATAACATCCGCATTAATTTGAACCTGTATCATAACAAATTATAATTGATTGTTAACGTAAGCAAAGAATACGTAAACATAAACGTGGATAGTTAAACGAAAACAATTATATTTAAATAGTAACAAACGTAGTTAAACACAGACCATTATAGACACATGTAAAGTAAACGAAGTTAAAGACTGACGAAGATGTTTAAACAGATCGAAGGAATCAAACATTCAAATACCGTATGGAGTCGACCATTCTCGTAACGGGTAAATGGCGAGCTTCTTTTATCCACGCATTGAAGGACTCTGCGACATTTGAATACATATTGCCCCAACGTTGTCCTTTGAACAAAAAATTACACCAATGTGACAAATCTGACTTTTGAAGCAGCCAGCGATGTGCTTCTGGTGATATGGCCCGCAATTCATTCACCGTATCATCAAATTCTTTACTCGTTGATGCCCACGCAATACGAAAGCATATGGACCAGCACTCGTCCTTCAATGCCCTACCAAGTCCGCCATTGGCTTTCATAAAATTGGCCTCCAAGTGTCGAAGGCAATAGGCATGTGGGGAAGAGGGGAAGACCCTAGCAATGGCGCTCACAAGCCCCTTAGACCTGTCCGACACAAACATAATAATCTCTTCATAATCGCCTTCATCGTATAACGCATCACCTAACTTGGAAATGAACCACGTCCAATTCGCATCTGTCTCGTTGTCGACGATACCGAAGGCCAAGTGGAAAAACCCATTGTTTCCATCTTTGCCTGTGGCGCCCAGCAACGTGCCACGATATTTTCCAAGAAGATGGGTACCGTCGACAAACAGCAGCGGCTTGCAACCCCGCTTGAATCCCATGATACACGCACGGAACGAGAAGAATGCACGTTTAAAACGGTCACCGTCTCTTTCTACAAGAGCAATGCTGCCGGGATTTGTCTCAGCCACCTTATCGACGTACCAGAGCAGCAGATCATAGCTGGAGACGTCGCTGCCGTCGAGGATCACCCGGGCACGCTCTTTACCCAACCAGGCTTGCTTATATGGAATGTGGACACCGTGTTCCCGTAACATGTCCTTCTGAATGTCGATTGGCCTGTACAATGGCTGGCCTTTAAGCTTATCAATAACTCGAGCGCTTACCCATTTTTTCGACGCTTTAGGATGTGACACCGAGCCAATTCCACCACCACAAGTGTGTGACGGGTGCATTGTCTTTATTCTGAATGTATTTTTATTGTATTCCTTTGATGCATGAAGGCGCCAGCGACAACCAACGGCAGCGCATTCTACAGTCACCCTGTGTTTCTCATTCTTTACGAATTTGAAGTCAAAATTCCTCTTGATTGCAAAATTCCGAAGCGCGTCTCTGAAATGTTCAACGTCTACGAAACGTTGTCCGATATCCAACGACAACACTTCGGAATGATCCGAGGAGGACGGAAGGCATGCTGCAGCGTCCGGGTCGCCATGAGATGGAACAGGTGCGCTGGCAGAATCAGAATTCCTGCCAACACTTCAGACAAACGGAAAACATCAGTAACTTAATCGGAAACAAAATAAGTTCACTTCAAACAAGTATATTTAAACTAAAACATAATAAGTTAAACACAGACACAAAGTTTTAAACGGTAAAATATATGTTTAAACGGGAACGGGGATGAGACCGGTTAACAAGCATAACTTATTGGTTTACCACGGGAACTTATTTTCTTAAACGGAAACTGGAATACTTAAACGGTAACTATAATAATTAAACGGTAAATATAATAATTAGGCGAACACATATGACTTTAAGAGTAAAGATGAAGGATAAGAACTTTACAATGACAAGAATTCGTTTTGACTATGATGCGACAATGGCACATCATCTGTCTCAACAACGAGATCGACTGCAGCGCATTTGAAGAGTGAGTATACATGACACATGCGCTGGAAGTCAACCTCATTTTCTATTGGGCAAATCGTTTTATGTCCATCGGGTGTGATAAACTTCACCCTAACATGGGAAACATCAAGACCCCATCGGTCACATATCTCCGCTAAGATTGAATCTCAACAAGTCTGTGCCGTGAACACTAGCACTCGTCCCTCCCCGTTGTATCTTGCAATTGCACAAAAACTCTCCATTTAAAAACCTGCATGTAAATAAATATAAATTGGTACTCTCTCTTAAAGGATGCTCAAACAGAGACAAAAAGGAAGACATTCTCACCTTATCTCCCCTTATCGGACAACCGGCGGAGTTCAAAAGAATGCGATCGATGACACTTCCAAACTTTGTTTCAGAAAATTCAATACAAGAAGGAATGAAAAAGATTGATAAAAGCCAAATAAAAAATGTTTAACATGATGTGACTAGGCGGTTGTTTTCCCACCATTTACAAGGGTACACACGGAATTTCACAGCATAAACCTTGTACAAATGAACGACAGGGGGTAAAAATGAATTCAAACACTAACGGAAGGGCTTTCTTGGGTATTGCAAACTTGCAGGGGCTGTCTGGGAAAGTTTGCAATTCGCGAGGAGTGAATAGTAATTTTCCCTATTTTTTAAAAAAAACCATATTATTTATATTAATGTATAAAATATAAAAAGTAGTAATTGGGATTAAGTTAAGTCACTTAATTAGTACTAATTTAATGGCCTCTTTTGAATAGTTGTAATAGTCTCAAATGATTTGTTTATTTAATTAAAATAAAATAAAAATTGTTTATCTAGGAATTTTTCAGAATTTATTTATTTATAACAAAGAACGCATTAGAGCAAATGGTCTCTTAATTTTTGTTATTTATATATATATATATATATATATATATATATATATATATATATATATATATATATATATATATATATTTTGCCAACGGCCCTTGGGTCAATTGGCATTAGGTCTTTTGCATAGGGTCTTCGTCTCGGAAGTCACGTGTGGCTTCCCGTTTCGAATCCCTTCTCATGCAAGGTGAGTGCACGTGTGCGTGTCGAGCGGCGCTCCCCCATGTGCACGCATCTGATTAAAGCGCTTGTCATTCTTTTTAAAAAAATAATAAATTGTTTATTTTTTTTTAAAGAACTTCGGTTCTTGATATAATGTTCTATGTAGAAAAAGTAATCATAGGTAGGGATGACGATTTGCATTGGATCTAATCATAATAAAATTAAGTACATTCTTGTTAGTTATTAAATTAATCGAAGTGAAATTGTTACGGACTTCAATAGTTATATAAATCATTGTATTTATTTTTTTTTAAATACAATATTATTAAGGTTGGTTTTACAACTTGAGAAAAATACAATATTGTACCAATTTTACGTTTATAAAAAAATCAGTACATTGGAACCAGATCCTAAAAATAATTGAACACAATTAATTTTTTACTTAAAAATCCATAATTTAATTCATAGTGTTAGAGTAGGGATTTGAAATTTGAAATTTTATTTATTTATTTATTTTATAGTTTAGCTCTCAGGTCTAGACATGAAACAAAGAAAAAAAAAGTATTCATGCGAATAACACTAATAAGTACTTAAATTCTATAAATTAGACAATTTAAGCGTTCAAGTTCCATTTTTTTTAAGGCTCTAATACGTCAATACAGACTTATAAAATAATTTTAAAAATATAAAAATAAAATAAAGTGCATTTTTAGAGGGTTTTGCATAGACACCCAACAAAAGGCTAAATGATGTGCTTAAATAAAACAAAATAATCACAAGGGGAAAAAAACAAAAAAGAAACAAAGAAAATAGAAATGCTCATAAAATAAAAAAAGCCATGCAATTCCTTAAAAGAGATAAAATTATTTGAATGAAAATCTTGTCAAAGTCTGCAATGAAGGAGAACATCCCACATGTAACTTGTTGCTTCAAATATATATATATATATATATATATATATATATATAATAAGAGATCCCTTAAATACTTATAATTTAATTAAAAAAATCTCTCATATTTTTCATATATCTAAAAAGTCCTTATTTTTTTAAATAATCTATTTTTAAATTTTAATTCACATGAAATTACCAAATTATCTCTAGTATTGTTTATTGGTACCTATGCTAGTAGCAAGTGAGAGGGATGGCAAGCTTGCATATGTGCTTGAGGGTTGAGGTGATGGGGACTATTTCACCCTCTTAAGTTCACCTAAGGCGGAGCTCAAGGTAAGAGAGCTCTCGCAATGATGAGGTAGGGCATTTTTAGCATTATAAAAATTTCCAAGATGATAAAGATAAAAGGAAAAAAATTCAATAGTGGAGGACTAAAAGGATATAAAAGATATTAAAGGGACTGATCAGAAAAGAAGCAATCTTCTGGGGACTGAATGCGTATAATATATTTTATTGGTCCCGGCTCCTTCCGTAAAAGGAAAGTGTTTGGAAGTGATGAAAATAAAAATAAAAATAATAAAAATTAAGATATGATCGCGAAATGGGTGATGTTGATGACATAAATGGAGGAAAAGCATAAAAAAAAAAAAAATGGTCTTGTGACAAAATTGATGACAAGTTGGTGGGAAGAGACAAGAAAATTGCATAAAATAAAAAGGATGGTGTTATTGTTTTGTGATGTAATTTTTTTTATTTTGAAATAAATATGATTTTTGGAAAATTAATATTAAAAATATTCTTAAAAAAATTGTGATTTTTTACATTCAAACTATTAAAGAATACTTTTGAAAATTATTTACCATTCTACTTTTAATTTAATTATATATATATATATATATATATATATATATATATATATATATATATATATATGGGGCCAGTATTCTAAGAACGTCCCTAGATTTTAAAATCTAGGGACTCCAGCCGCAACCGTTAGATCAAACTCTAATGGCTGCAAACATTTCCCCTTTTCTAACCCTTCAAATAATACATTTATCTTATCTCCAGAGAATCCCTTCTTCTCAGGAAGTTATCTTATCTCAAAGAATCCATTCCTTCACCTCCGGATGCTGAGCCTTCTCTTGTCTCCAAACAATATCTTGCCTCCAAAAAGCTACGAGATGAGCATGGCGGGAGACCAGTGTGGAGCGTGGCGTAGGGGAGTCACTAGTTGATGTTTCCGGGTCCGATGATGACCTGCACGCGAAGAAGCCTACTGTGTAGTATTGAGTTTGAGCCGGATGAGAAACATGGGCAACATCTTTATACGAATGCTCTCCATCTTAAAAAATTAATTTGCATTGATTTGTTTTAATGTAATGCGAGATTTTTTTTCCCCTATTTGTTTGAGTTTGAGCCAGATGAGGGGTGATGCAGGTCTGGACCAGACCCAGATACAACCACAAAGGCGTAAGAGCGAGCGTGCCAACAAAGGGATAATTGATGCCAAGAAATACGAGGACTTCAACGTATTTTGATGAGCGGCATGATTTAATGATTTTCAGTGAATGAATGATTGTATTGAGTGGGTGACGTCATTACAAGATAGGGCTGGTTGTTAAGGATATGATAGATGCCCGTAAGGTGTTTGCGTTATTGTCTAAGAGAGGGAATTGAGTGTTTTCTCATTTGGTTGTTAGGGAGAATCAAGTTTGTTACAAGTTTGTTACAAGTTTGTTATAAATACAATGAAGGCTTAGCACAGGCAAAAATATTCTCCAAATTTTATCTATTCTCTTCTCCTACTCTCCTCCTCCTCTTCTTCTTCGAATTCCTCTCTCTTCCCGGCGAGCACTGCTTCATTGGTGCTTTCGTTGAGGAGCGTGGATAGGATAGTTAGTGATGTGATAATTAAGTGATTAGCATGAAAATGATGTAATTAGGAGAAAGCAAAGCATTAGCAATCCTATTATTATTATTAGTGTGGTTGTTCTTGCCCATCACATGTTCGATACAATGCCTGAATGGTGAAAGTTATACATTTGTTTGAAATTGGTACAATGCAATGATTAATCTTAATAGAAGAAAGGTAAATTGCCCTGTCTTTTAATTTTCACATCTCCAGTCTCTTCCTCTTTGAGTTGGAAATTGTTATTTTGCTATTGTGACTTTCTGATAAATCTTTTAATGCATTCAAACTGAAAGCAAAGTGCATGAACTTAAAGGAATTTCAGACAATTTGGTACAACAATCAAATAGTTGCTTCAATTAAAATGAACATAAAAATTAAACAAAATTCAGTAAAACCTTTTACATGACCTTCTCAATCTGACTAGAGCAATTAATAAAACCCCCAACATGAGACTTCAACAATACCAACTCTAATTAACCTGACAACATGAAAAATTAACCTAACAAAATTCAGTAAAATGAAGAAGAACAATAATTGAAAAAACAATTGGACACAAAATAATTTTGCATAAGAATTGAACAATACCAACTCTAATTAACCTGACAACATGAAAACTGTACCTATAAACAAAAACATCAATGGCATTCATAACCACAATTACATACCCCATTTAGAAACAAAGTTTAGTTAAGAAAAAAAAAAGAATCAACTTTATGAAAAATTGGACATAACAAAATTCAGTAATTAACCTGACAACATGAAAAATTAACCTAACAAAATTCAGTAAAATGAAGAAGAACAATAATTGAAAAAACAATTGGACGTAAATCCCAATGAACACAAAATAATTTTGCATAAGAATTGAACAATACCAACTCTAATTAACCTGACAACATGAAAATTGTACCTATAAACAAAAACATCAATGGCATTCATAACCACAATTACATACCCCATTTAGAAACAAAGTTTAGTTAAGAAAAAAAAAGAATCAACTACAGAAAGACTTGGACTCATAATCCCAGTTAATTCATCCCAGTGACAAAACTAGAAGAACTTAAGAAAACTTGCACCCATAATCCCAGTTAATTCATCCTTCAACATATATAGTAGGCAAGGTAAATACAATCAATTGCAAGTACATAGTGATAAATAGTCCAACACCTTGAAAGTTCCTAGGATTGACCTGCATTGAAAGATAGAAAATTTCATTAATAAACAATATGGCTCATTGAAAATATGAATCAACTTAACACAATGTTTTTAAAAAAATTGTCTTACTCAATGAGCATGTAGTCATATAATGACCTTTTTTTCCCACATCTACTACAAGTTCTTTTCCTCTTGGCTAATAATTGAAGATCGATTCCAGACTTAATCCTTGTATTCACTTTTGGCCGCCCTTTGCTCTTAACAGGGTTTGGATCAAGAATAGTGATATGTGACCCATAAACATCATCTTCATCTACGAATCCAGACATAGAAGAAGATCCAATAATCTCTTGACTTTCCTCAGTTTGTTCGATGTGCAATCCATGTCCTTGCGTGCTAGACATTTCATTAACCATTTTATAGATATCATTTAGCTTTGGCATAATTTTCTCATACATCTCTAGAGATGAAATAGAATGTGCAATACGAAAACACATATTTTGTGCACTCCACTTCATCAAGGGTGTAAAGGTATTGTTGCCCATCTCAACCATCATAGCACTTGACCTATATCTTGCACCCATAGTCCAACGGCGGAGAATATATTTTTTTGGAATCTTTGCAACCTCTTTTTTTTTTTTAATATTTTCAAAATATGGCAACACAAGACACCCTCTCTCTCAAATTTCTTGCAAGAACATGTAGCCATTGGCTCTCCATCTTCACTACAATGCCTGCTAAATACAACCACTTGATTGCAGATTGTATATTTAGCATGATCAGATCCATCTCGAATGCGTTCAGCAAGCATGCTATCATTGTCTCGCAACTCTGCCTGAAAGATGCTAAACATAGCTTTTGTATACACTTCTCCTCCATGTCTCTCAATTGGATGACCTGTGTGAAAGTTAGCCATAGAATTCAAAGTCTTGAAGTCTTCATTTTCTTCATCAATTCGTCGAGCACACAAAGCCTTGTCATACTGCATAACAAACTCATCCAATGGAGTTTGTGCATTAACAAAACCATCAAAAAATGAGTTAATACTTTCACTACGTTGTGTAGAGGTCATTCCTGCTGTGAATATATCTTTCCAATATAAAGAAACCCATTTGTGTCGAATTTCAAACATCTTACTCAACCAATGTTTATCATCAATATTGTATGTTGCTTTAAGTTCACCCCATCTATTCTCAAATGCTTCAATTGATTCACTATGATGCAACCAGTTGTTGTAGTCCCTCATGAAGCCCTCTTTTCTCTTCAAATCTATTAAATACTTCATTGAATTTCTGCCAATGTGCCAAGAGCAAAGCCGATGACCAGAATTTGGAAAAACTTTTGCAATTGCCTTCCCCATAGCCAAGTCTTGATCAGTAATAATAGTTTGTGGATGTTTCCCTAACATACATTTCAACCATGTCTGAAATACCCATAAAAAACTTTTTTGTGCTTCATCTGCGATTAGAGCACAACCAAATAAAATAGACTGCCTATGATGGTTGACTCCAACAAAAGGATCAAAGGGAAAACAAAATCTATTAGTTTGATAAGTTGTGTCAAACACAACAACATCTCCAAATTCTGAATATGTCATTCTCGATCTTCTATCTGCCCAAAAAACACATCTAGTCTGACCCAACTCATCAAGCTCCATATCAAAAAAGAAAAAATCATCATTAAGTTTTTTCTCTTTGAAGAACTTAACAATTGCCATGCATGCTTGTCCAATATTATTGTTTCGAACTCCCTTCAAATGATTTGAACAATCATCTCGAGTAATTAATGCACACCCCGTATTTGAAAGTGTTTCATTCAATATTCGACACATTTGGCTTGGTCCCACTCTACTCTTATGCAATGTCTCCATCAAATTTTTACATGTTTCATTAATGTGGCGGTGTGACCGCATCTTCTTCACCTTGGAAGGAGTACATAGTAAATGATGGTTATGTTCATCATCAAAGGTCTTTATGGTCCATACTCCACTCTCCATTCTTGACACTACCATCCGAGCATGACAATTTGTTCTTGTATCTCTACGTCTTTGAATAGTTTTTCCCGTTTGCCTTTTGTCTGTCATACACTTAGCTCCTTCCTTATCACAAACAAAGTGCCGACATGTAATTAGTTGAGAACAAGATGAGCGATACACGTGGCCTCTTCTTACTCCAAAGCCTTTAGACATTGCATAATCCAAATAATATCGAAATGCTCCATCCTCATCTTGGAACTCCATACCAACAAATGGGGTTCTTGCCAATTCATGTTTATCTTGAGATTGTGGACTCATTGGTAATTCTTGTCCATTTTGTGTTTCTAATTCTTCATTTATCCCGCATGGATTGAGTTCATTCAAATCAATTTCTATATTCTCAAATATAGAATCATCATCATTGATATCCTCCATGATATTCTATCAAGGAAATACAACTAATTAGAACATATAAAAGCATATCACTGAAATAATATTTATTTCATATGTCCTAAAACTTTTCAAAAGTCTAATTTGGCCATTGGTAGTAAATCTAAAACAATGAGAGAAAATTACTTGTATTCCTACTATGCTTATCATAGATTAATGTAGATTATCATGATTGAAAAACAATGCCTCAACATTACCTTGCGGGATAGTAGAAACAAAAAAAAAAAAAAAAAAAACAGACAGTAGAAAAAAAAAAAAAAAACACATCTAATTAATTACAAATGAAATCTGAAGGCAAAAAATCTTCATAAAATACTCACAATAAATGTTGTATTGTATTCAAGGAATGCTTATCATCACTATTCAAGAATTGGATTATAATTATAACAAACATCCGAAGTTTACTAACCTGAGAAATATGGGAAAGGCCTGCTAGTGCCAACAAGGAGGGAAAACCTTGGTATTACCGGCGGGATCGGAGAAGGATGAAGCCGGCAACAAGTCTTTGAAATTGGTAGTTCGAGATGGGCTATGGGGAGGATGAGGCCGGCGACAAGGAAAGAGCTTGGTGGTATGAGATGGGTTAGGGAGCGGATGACGGCGGCAATAATGGAGGAGCTTGGGGGAGGATGGGGTCAGCACAATGGTTGTGAAAACATGAGGGATTGCAACATCATGGAAACATTTGTGTATGAAAACATGAGAAGATATCACAACCCTCAGATGAGGAATCAATGGTTGTGATGAGAACATCCCTAGAGTTAAAAACTAGGGACATTCTCAAGAAATGTATGGCCATATATATATATATATATATATATATATATAGACCAATCATCTATGGACGTCTACAGATAAAAAATTTATGGATGTCCATTATCAACGGTTGGATCTTGATCCAACGGCTAACAATGATGAATAGTAACTACTACAGTAATATGTACAATAATTATTGTTTGGAACAGTAAAATAAACAGTAATACTGTTTATCAATGTTATTCGTTGGATTGTGATTCAACGGCTGATAATTGGACATCCATAGATTTCTTATCTATGGACGTTCATAGATGATGTTTTGCCATATATATATATAAAAGAATAATATATATATAGTACAATTGAAATTCTATATAAGTAAGAATAAAAAAACATTTAGTTCAATTTCGAACATCAAAACTTAATATATGGGTGACAAGTGAAATAAATTTGAGAAAAAGAGGAAGTCAAGTTATTTCATTAGATAAAAGAAAAGAGAATAACACATTCATATAAATAGTCAGCAATCTCTTGGTCTATTAGTATCAGGTTTTTTTCGTATAGTGTTTGTGTGATACTGAGGAAGTGGGTTCAAACTTTAGGATACACAAGATAAGGGTCCGTGTGTATTAAAGGATTAGGTCCTTGCATGTGCATGCCCTTAACTCATGGTATGCCCACATTTCGTTAAAAAAAGACTCATATAAATAGTTTTTTTTTTTAATACCATAGTTTTGAATTACAGATCTTAACAAAACACATTTTCAGCTTGCCTTATGTATTGCTCAAACTTTTGTATGATTAGATGATGTGGTTGTTATAGTTTGTTCATAGATCGACATGAAATAGTTGTACTACCACATGCAAATAAATAACATGTTTGTGACCAGTTATTATGTGGGTCAAATAAATACCTTGCATCTGCATAACCAATCAAATTTGATTTATGTATATTTGGGAAAAACAAGCCCATATCCACTGTACCTCAAAGGCAGCGAAGTATATGTTTGCTCCATTATTCAAATGCTTTCATATGACAAAAGAACTATATTTTGTTAATAAATTAACAGCAAATGATATATTGGGCAGTGTATGGCTTGCAAGTTACATTAGTGCTCCAATTGCACTAAGATATGATACTTTAGGACCAAATAATTCCTCATTATTTTCTCAAGGCCGAAAGGATCTTTATTCACATCTAGTGATCTTACAATATTGGGATGGTCACATAAAACCATTTACTACTTTTTCTGTATAAGCTTTTTGATACACAAAAAATACCACTTTTTAAATGTTCAATTTACAACCCAAGGCAAAACTTTGTTCTTCTAAGGTTCTTCATCTCAAATTCTTTTTTTTAAGTAATTTACTGCTATTGGAAGCTTTTCTGGAGTTCCAATAATATTTAAATCATTAACATAAACTGCAATAATAACAAACTCATTCTTTTCAGATCTTTTTATAAAATACCCAGATAAATAGGGTCATTTTTATATCCTTCTTTTAACAAATATTCACTAAGACGGTTATATCACATGCACCCAGATTGGTTCAGGCCATATAGAGACTTGCTTAATTCCATTGAATAATGTTCTTGGGGACTTGAATTGCATGCTTCAGGAATTTTAAATCATTTAAGGAGTTTCTTATGGATTTCACTATCAAGTGATCTATATAAATAAGATGTAACAACATCTATGAAATGCAAATCGAGTGTTTAATGTATTGCCAAACTAATTAAGTATCAAAAAGTACTTGCATTCATCAGAGATGAGTATGTTTCATCATAGGCAATGTCAGGTATTTGTGAAAATCCTTGAGCCATAAGTTGTTCCTTATATCTCATAATGCCACCTTTTTCATTTCATTTTCACATAAATACTCATTTATATCCAACTCGATTTACACTTTTAGGTGTACGGACTACATGTCCAAAAACTTTTCACTTTCCAAGTAAGTTTAACTTTGACTCAATTGTATTTTTCCGTTTTGGCCAATCATTTCTTTATCTACATTCCTCAACAGACTTTGGTTTATGATCCTCATTATTTATTTCATTTAGCACTATATTATGTCGAAAATATTGTCAACATTGACTTCATTTTGGTCCCATTTTATTTTATTCATACCATAATTTATTGCATCCTCAATTTGGCCATTTAGATTATTAGCTTCTTTTCTTTTTTGAGATTTTTTATCTTTGAGCTGATGGATCTACTATGCTTCATTTGTGCTTTGGATTCATTTGCAACATTAACTTGTCCTACAGGGGCATTAATTTTGATTGGAGCATTAACAATCGATATACATAGTTTAGTCATTTTTTTGGGTCTATAAATGTATTTGGCAGCTATTCAGGTAAGCTTTTCAAATGAATCGTCATTTAAACTTGTAGTTCACAATGTTTAGTACGAGGATCAAGATAATATTTTGATAATTCATTCCAACTAATCTCAACAAATTGAGCTGTGAATAAATCTCCTATCATTGGTTCTAAATATTTTATTATAGATGAAGACTCATACCCAACATAAATTCCCAACCTCCTTTGAAGAACCATCTTACTGCATTGTGGTGGAGTAATTGGAACATAAACCATACATCCAAAAATTTTTAGATGGGAAATATTAGATTCTTGACCAAAAAACTAATTGTAAAGGGGAGTATGTGACACGTATCCGAATTGCATGCATGTACCGCAAGTGTACTGGTGTTGAAGTAATAATATACCCCGGTGAGTGAGTAGTCGTATCCACAGGGAATAGTATTTAGAGACTAGAGTTATCACTATTTAGCTTTGAAGGAAATTGATGGTGAGAGAAATTAGTGTATGAATGGAAAAGAAAATAAAAGAATGCAGGAAGAGCAATAAGAATAAGAGAGGTAATCGATAGTAAAATGGGGCACCTGGACAATGCTCATCCTAGGACTATTGTTTCAAGTGCAAGACTAGTATTATACTTCCTAATTGATGTCCAATGAGTCGTGGACATCCTAAAGCACATGGTCCCAAACCTAAAGTCAACCGTGACTAGCCCTTTACACTATGCCCAGCGGAGAGAATGCTCACGACGCCTCACACTGTGTTGGACTGCTTGGGGTTCTAGAGATTCTAAGTGATAAATCCTGTTCCTAAGTATAGCTCTAACCCTTTGGTCCAGGCGAAAGAATCCTAGTCTCAATTAAGCCCCAGCACTAAGATTCACTACAACCCTTCACTCTGTTGCTTATGCAACTAAACCCCAGGGGAGTTCATCTCTTAGTACTTTACTCTACTTCGACCGCAAAAAACTCTTGGAACACGGAGGTAAGATAAATTACATCGGAAAGGAAAGGGGACGTTCCTCTACCTCTAGACTCACCCTCTCAACTCTCTCCAATCTTGTGTAGTCAATTCTATAGAAGTTGTCACACCTTCGAAGGATAACCTAGATGACTCTCAACCTTAGTGTCACGTCTAAGGGAAAATCAATGCAATTAACATTCAAGATTGGAATTCAATTAAAGCATCAATGTAGAAAGCATAAAAAAAGTTATAGAAACAATGTCATCCTAGAGTTTACAAGTCCGAATACCCACTAGAGGTTTAGCTCTCCATGGAGCTATACAAAATCAACAAAGTGTTTGTATCCATAAGCATAGAAAACATGAAGAAAACCCTCTTATGGCCCGTATCGATGGTTTTGTGAAGCTGCTTCGTCCTCTCCAACAAATCCCTTGTTAAGCCTAGGGCACACCTCGCCGAATCGATACCGACGAAAGCTCTCCCAATAGCTATCTTCCAAAGGATGTCAACGTCGATGCCGTAGACTTGCTCCAAAAGCCTTGTAAAATCCTCTCTGAATCCTAGCCGCAAGCTCTCCCGAAGTTGGGTGAAAGATAGATCAAAAAGTCCACAAATAAATCTGAAATCGCAGTATTTAAAAGGGCTGAAATTGGGCATCCACACGGCCATGTGGAATTTCCACACGCCCGTGTGGATTCTCTGTAATTCTGATTTTCGGCGCGCTGCAAACAGTAACTGCTACAGTAGTTGCTACAATAACTGCTATAGTATTCGCACCAAAGTTGCTCCCAGCTTCAATTTCTTCATCAAGCCGCTAGGTTAGGCATGCAACCACACGGTAGATCATGTCGTTTCTTCTTTTCTCCATATTGACGAAATTCTTTAATGTTACATGAGTTAGACTTTATGAGTGTGACTGCCTTTGTGCCCTTCCAATTTATAGAATAATTTGAGCACATTGGAGGTTGGCACACACCCACAAATCTACAACTCATGCCTTGATCCTCGCTTGGTTCAAAAAACTCCTCAACAATCGCGGACTTGACCCAATCTTGCTCCTTTCTCTCTAACTCTTCTCCATAACCCTACATGCACAAAAGAACACAAATACACATGAATTAATGATAAAACTTGAGAAAAGTAATGCTCAATGTAAGAAAAGAATACTTCGTATTAATTATACACGAGCATTTATCAGTACGTATGACAACTTGTTGGCTTGATGCAAATTAGTGTTGTTATATGCAAAATAGCATGTCTCTAACAATTGGAACTTTTGATCTCATAAGCAATGGCCTTACAATTAATTACAAATGGTTAATGAGTGATTTTGTAAGACCATTCTATGTATGATCATATGCTACACTATATTCAACATCAATTTCAATAGATATACAATAGCCATTAAAAGTTTAAGAAGTAAATTTACTAGCATTATCAGGCCATATTTTATTAAATGCATAATTAGGAATTGTGCTCGTAATCAAATTAATTAAGCAATAAATCTAGAAAATACTTGGTTGTGTGTTGATAATAAACATATATAGGACCATCTAGATGATGCATCAATTAAACCCATAAAATATCTAAATGGTTAACATGGTGGGTCTACTAGCCCACAAATATCACCTTGTATACATTGCAAAAATATAAGAGACTTATTTCTTATTTTTGCTGGTGATGGTCGAATAATCAACTTTCAATGAAAACAAGTAGCACATGGAAAATCATTGAATTTAATAATCTCCTGGTTCTTTGACGAATGACCATATGAATTCTCAATTATTTTTCACATCATAATTAATTTGGAATGGCCTAATTAATCATTCCAAACATTAAATGCATTATAATTTGTAAGCTCTTGATTTATGATAGCATATGTTTTAGTTATACTAATATACATGTAATACAAACCGGAGGAAAATGCAGGTAATTTTCTAATATGCATTCTTTACTTGAGATCATACTCATAATATAAAGATATTCAATATTTTTCTCACTTGTTGTCTTGATATGATATCCATTTCAGTGGATATCCTTGAAACTCAGCAAGTTTCTTTGAGAATTGGTAGAATATAAAGCATTATTGATGTCAAATTTTTGTTCCTCCATGTAATGACAAATTAGCTCCTCTAGAGCCTTTAATAACTTTGTACTATGAATATAGTATTGACATTGGCTTCTTGCATTACTAAATAAGAGAAGTATTTTTTTATCTTTAAGGATGGTGTGAGTTACTGCACTATCAGTGAGACATATTTTCATCATTGATGTTATTGTTAACCAAATGAATTCTTCATTAAAACATAACAAGAAAAAAGAAATCAACACTAGAAAATGTTAATTAAAAATATGAAAAATGACTTTATAAGTAAATTTTTTATTCCTTTTGTAAAAAAAAACACACACTTGATATTGATAAGACATAAGAAATTTATTTTTATATCATACTCCCATCACTAGTCAAGTGATCAATCTTCTCTTCAAGATTGATCAAGAAGTCAACGATATCCGAATGAGTATCATCAATATAGCCATGATCAAGATCATGTTTATAAGAACAATTTGCCTCGATCTTTTTCTCTTTATTTTGCTATAGTTCTTAGTAAAGATAAACAAGATGTTTTGGTGTATGACAAATACACGACCAATAACCTTTGTCACCACAATGATAGCATGGATTATCCACATGTTTACTAGTTTGCCCACTTTTTTACTTTTCATTTTAATCTTTCCTTATTTCTCAACTTTAGGTGGGGAGATGAATACTTTGAATAACCACTGCTACAATAAACTCAATTATTTCTGTGTCCATGCCCATAACCACAACTATGGTCACGACCATAGCCATGTCACAAGTTAGCCCATAATTGCGGCTACTGTGTCGTTACACTCACTTTAGGGAATAGAGTAGAATCATATGATGAGACTCATGATACTTCATCAATAGCTTATTATATTTTTTTCAACCACGAGATGATAAGAAATCAATTTAGACTATTTCTTGAAACCCATTTTACAATATTGCTATTGCAGGAGAACATTGGATGCATGAAAAGTGGAGTATGTTTTTTTTTTTCTAACATATCATCATCAATGATTTTTTCTCTAGTTGAAAACTAATTCTAAATATTTCAGAGTTATACTCACTTATAATTTTAAAATCATGTAATCACAAATGCATCCAATCATAACAAGCTTTTGGAAGAATTATAGTTTTCTGATGGTCATGTCTTTATTTTAGTCATCAATGATTTTTTCTCTAGTTGAAAACTAATTCTAAATATTTCAGAGTTATACTCACTTATAATTTTAAAATCATGTAATCACAAATGCATCCAATCATAACAAGCTTTTGGAAGAATTATAGTTTTCTGATGGTCATGTCTTTATTTTAGCTTATTGTAGAGTACAAGTGGGTCTTTTACGGTAAGGTATTCAATTTTCAATCCTTCACGGAGGTGATGACAAAGAATGATCATTGCTTTGGCCTTATCTTGGTTGGATGCTTTATTCCCTTTTTTGATTTTGTCTCCAAGACCATTTGCACCCAAATGAAAATAAATTTCAACATCTGACACCTATGATAAATAATCTCCCCCCCCCCCCCCCCCCCCCCCCCCCCCCCCCCTCAATAATGTTAAGAGCCACAAATTCAAGTTTTGCAAGATTTAACATAATGATACTATCATAGAAATATAAGATAAGTTAAATAATATCAAATATCATGAAGATTGAATAATTGTAAAAGCAAGTATGAATATATAAGGCATACATATAGTTTGTTACTTGTTATTAGAAGTGTCATTTATCTAAATGATTCTATAATAAATAAGATCAAAACTTACCTCAAATCTGGAGAAGGTAAAATTATTGTGCTAATAACATGTTAAAAAAATAATGAATTTATAATACACACACACATATGTATGTATAAAAGTAAAAGATAACTAAATAGAAGGAAAAATTATACCTTAAATTACCTAAGGGAAATTAATAAGCAACAATAATGAGGAGAAGAGTTTTAGTGTTCCACATACACCATACAACTACATAGATGGGACCCCATATATATAGGATTAAGGGATATAAATTACAAATGTAGTTGAAACTCAAAGGAATATTAATAGAGGAGAAACACATCAACATTCATATCCTTAACATATTCATATTTCGTAACAATAAATAAATTATAAATATTTATGCACGCTATTATGAGGTTTTTCGAGAGTGGAATGAAAGAAACCGACAAATGAAAGACTCTAATAATTGAATTATATATTATAATATTCACATGCTTCTAAGGATATGTTGCTCTTCCCCTTTTTCTGAGAGGCAATCTTTATGCCAACTGTAGCTACGTGATTCTAAAGGGTAAATTTTTTAATAGGGAATTAAACTATGGCCCTTATTCATTTTGGGGTTCAAATTTCAATTTGAATCAAAATGAGTACCCAACTTCAATTTTGTTGCACCAGAAGATCATCCCACATATTCAGGCCTATTTTTGGTGCCCTATTAAAAAAATTTACTACTGTTGTGTGTGTCTCTAGGATTTTGCTCTAATCTAATTTTTTTAAATAGCCTCCTTCTTTGGTTCCTAAAAAACTTTTACACATCTCATTTATTCTATTAAGCTTCCAATCATTGCTTCACTCTTACTTGTGTGACACATAATTAGGCTTATCTTTACCAATATATGTTAAGCAAGGATTCATCACCAAGCTCAAGTTAGCGTACCTTAATAACTAGAGTGACGATGACATACCTTGCAGAGAGGGGTAAATTCAATGCTAGAGCAGTACCCATCACACATAATTCAGGTTTAGAAGTTTTCAACTCTTTTTTTTGTTTTTCATTATAGTCTATTTCCTTTATACATATTGTAATATAATTTTATTGTTAGTAGTCTAATACCAAATTTTCTTTATATTAGCTTTTCATTACACATATATAAAGAACTGATTTGGCTTAATGATCCTTAATCGTTATTAGTTGAATTTGACCCTGGTCTAGATATCAAAATTCAACACCTACATAACTCTGTAGTAGCTTCAATGGTAAATAATTTCATCTTAGTCATTGCTCTTTTATCTATACTACTAATAGTAGCAATCTTGTTTGAAACTTTTATTAATTATAGTTCTAGTAACATTATACAAATGTTGTGCTGAAATTGATGCCTTTAAATTTTTCTCATTACATAATTAGAACTACTACTTTAATTTCATTACAACCTTGTAGAATTTATAATTTGGATTTAGTTAAGGCAACATCTTGAACAATTAGCGGCTTAACTTTACAACACTCTGTGCTTTATATTTAAACACTACTACATTGTCCACATATATTACTGTTAGTATCCTATTGATTTAATTATGTCTTACTTATGTATTTCAATTGTTGTTAAATCTAATCTAAATGTTGACTTGATTATGAATTTGCTTTAAACTCCTACAAAACATATATCTGAATTATAGGCTCATAGTTTCTATACATAGCCATCATCCATTATCTTATGATACACATTTATTTGTTGAATCTCCATGCTTTGTACCCATTATTTAATTGCTAAATTGCTTAATATTATTTTTGTCATATTGTGGACTTTTGTCAAACTAGTTGCACTTATCTTGATTATCACACATCTTTCAAAAGATGCCCAAAATACAATCAGATATCTCATGTAGGCCTGTTAAATTTGATGGAAAAATAAACTTTAAGAGATGGGAAAACTAAGCCGAATCTTAGCTTTTCAGTTTAGGCCTTCATTATGCTCTTAAAAAGCCATTTGACTTTGAAACCTTTAACTTCAGTCTTGATGGACTTCACTGATTATTTATCTTAACTATTGGCTAACCTCAAACTTTGACACATTCTAGCAAAAATCATGAATAGATTGATTTTTATTGTAACCATAGGATTTTTATCATTCTTTCTAAGTTACATGTCTTTAAAGCATTTTGCTTATTGCTTATTCTTTTGATTGATTTTTTTTTTTGGCTCTTAATTTGCTTATATTTTGTACTCTATCCATAAATTATACGTTTGAAGGCAAAGGAACATATATGGAATAATTTAGAGTTATTTTGAAGCAGAATTGAAGCTCCACAAAGTTACACATCCAAGTATGCTGCCATACCTAAGGTAGCGTAGATCTCTGTTCCTAATCTTAATTATACAAAATAGAGTTGAAGCAGGAAATTATCCTAGAGATAGAGGGCCATGTTCCCTCATGTATTCATCAATATGCTAGGAGGATGACTTACATGCACATGCATTTTTTCATATGTTTTGCTCCAAATGTCTTAGGATCAAGAATCCATCCAAGTACATGGCTATGTCAAGTCAATGTTTTTCCTTATATCTATGACTATAAAAGGCAACTACATGATGGTTTGAAAAGTTTTTTGGAAATTCATTTTGGGAATTTTTTTGGAGACTATTCAGGGTATTGATTTGAATAGTGTCAACAAAGGAGAGATCCTTGGTGGCCATATTAGGAGATCATGCATTGGTTAAAGGTGAAGGATCAAGTCTCCATGAAGAGGATATCATTAGTCAAAGAAGACTCTGAAGGTTAAGGGAGTTTATCATGTTTTAACCATTTTCTCATTCTTTCTTTTATTTAGATATATATTCTTCCATGATAAGGAACTAAACATCTTTGGATATTAGGATATTAATGAATCTGAAGATATATTTTGTAATTTGACTTTTGGGATATTAGTTTTATATATAGTTTTATTGAGATTCAATTATATGTTTTTTCTTGCCATAAATTATATAAAGAAAGAGCTTTAGTTCGTGTTTGATTTGTGAAATTGAGAATTAGAAATTCTCTTGCATATAAATCTACTATAGTTGAAAAGAATTATAAGTTCCCTTAGAGAAAGGGTGTTGGAATTGCTCCAGATTAGGGTCAAACCTAATAGCGTGATTCACAGAGCGTTTAATGATGTTGTAGGGGATTAGATTAGAAAGAGATTTCAATATATCTCCGTATAGGATTAGTTGTTAATAGACTCGAGAAAGTTATCAACATAATTTAGAAATTTCTACAATATAATAGACTCAAAATTCCAACTAATATCGAGGTCTCATTGTACTAAAATCATAGGAGATTCTTATATGTATACTACTTTTAAATGATTGGTATTTTCCTAATTGGGTGTTTATTGTTTTCTAATTTAGTTTTCTTTAATAATTGTAATCATGATTGTATCATTGGTAAGATAACAAAAGGAAGTTAGTACTTGTACTCATAGTCCTCATAGGAATGACATTTTAGTCACTTACTACATTACTTGAGCAACTAGTGCACTTGCTAGTTCAGCACCGAATAGCAGGTGAGTGAGAGCATTGTTATTCCTTATTTTTGTCAAATTAGTTACACTTTACCTGAATTATCACACACCTTGTACACCATGTCTAAAGCACAATTAGATGACTTGTGTTGGCCCATCAAATTAGATGGAAAAATAAACTTTATGAGATGGAAAACCCAAGCCGAATTTTGGCATTTCAACCTAGGACTTTATTCTGTTCTTAGAAATCCATATGATTCTAAATCCTCTAACTTTGGTCCTAATTGATTTCATAGATTTTCTATCTCGACTTTCGATCGACCTCAAACTTTGACACATTAGAGTAAAAATCATGAAGAAATTGATTTTCATGTAGGCATACAATCCTTAGTATCCTTTTTGATATACTCTTTAACATATATTTGATTTCAAGACTATTAGAGACATTTTACTTAGTTGAGAGAGAGAGAGAGAGAGAGAGAGAGAGAGAGAGAATACAAATTTAATAATGCCACTAAAATAGCCACCTTAGCATAGAGTTTGAAAACTATAAGATAGTTGATGTAGTTGATATAGGTAAATAGAACCACACATTTTAGGACTATCTTAATGTTGTTGAGAAGTGTCCCATAATGTATAATGACTGCAACATCATTTCTATTAACTTTGAAGAAGCTTCAACCATCTGGGATTAGTTTTGCTAGTGTCTTTAGACACAAGATTGATTCCTAGGACTTTATAGGAGTCTATAACACCATTAGGAATGAGAGGTGAAACTGAATCTTTTTTAAAGATGTAGATTGTTACAAGGTCATAGTGACAGCTATAGGAGCTCTCATTCCTCCACTAGAGGCCCTCAGTTGTCTTCTAAAGAGAAATCCTCTAAGCTAAGGGCAAACACACGCACACCTATTCTCACATTGCTCGCCACCCTAAACCTCTTGCTCGCAGATCTTCTAAGAACTTTAAATGTTGTTTTATTTATGGTAGGACCAATCATAATGCTCATGACTGTTCTTCAGGACAAATGAACCTGTGAAGAAAAATATTGGTCCTCCCAAACCACAAGTCAATGTGCTTGAAATGGGTGCACTTTCCGTTAAGTTAAGGTTAATTACCTTTATCTCTATTATTATCTTATCTTGCTAAACCCTAGAATGGTCATTAGATTTAGGTGCTAATGTCCACATTTGTGTTGACCATTTCTACATCTCCACCTACTAGGTCTTACGTGGGTGATATGTAACTCTTGGAGATGGATTAATAGTTTACATGCTAAAGTGAGGAAGCATTGATTTGAAGATGACATCTTATTCAAAATTGCTTCAAGATAGTTTTAGAAGCCAATGGTATATCTTGTAATTTCCAAGGTAAATATGTTTGTAGGAAATTTTTTTGTATATTGTGTTCTTTTTAGGCTCAAGATTTATGAACCTTTTGTTTTTCCATTCATTGAAAGTTCTTTATCTTCTTCTTCATCATCATCTATATGTTGAATGTTGAATCTTATGAAATTTGGGATTTAAGATTAGGACATGTGAATTATGGAACCATTAGAAGATTAATGAATCTTGATTTGATTAAAATATCCAAAGTTGACTAAAGTTCCAAATGCCAAATTTTTGTTAAAGCCAAACTCCCCAAAAAAATCTTTCCAACACTTCAATGGCAACTTAGATTTGCTTGAATTTATTCATAGCGATATTTGTAATTCCAACGGAACTTCCACTAGAGATGAAAACCATTATTTCATTATTTTCATAGATGATCACTTCTAGAAGAAGGCACAGACTTATTAAGTGCACTTATTGGACCCGACCTATAACTGGCCTGGTCTACAATAGTGACCCTCAGACTGAGTTGACCCGACAGACCATGTTGGTCATGTGTTCTTTAAGAGTGACAAGAACCTAGTCCGATCCATCTCACAATATTATATTAAGAATTATAGTGTTAAATGTAGCACGAAGGGATAATTGTTTATATACTTTTTTTTATTAAATTAAAAACTATATCGTTGAATGTTGCATAGAGGGATTATTGTTTAAATACTATTTTTATTATTAAGTAAAAAACTATAGTGTTGAATGTAGCATGGAGGGATCAAACCCAAGACCAAAGGCTTTACACCAAACTATTTAACCAAGTGATCCACACTTTATTATTGTTATATTATCAAAAATAATAAACAAAATGAAACCCAAATAATGGGTTTTTTAAAATTATTTTAATAATAATAATAATAATAATAAATAATTCCTAATAAATAAGAAAAATTCAAGATAACTCAAAATAATTCAAAATAATTAAAAAAAATAAAGGGCTTCAACTTAATTCACTTACCTATCGAATTAAGTTGCGAACATATCCTTTTGAGTGTGAGAGGAATCAAAGTTTGCATATTTTTCTTACCTTGGATCGGATTGAACCCTCTTACTTACGCACCAGCACCTGGTTCTAGCTTTTGCTTGCACTTAGGAGGCATTGTTGTACTAATGATGTTATCATTGAAGAAAAAGTCACTTGCTTTTAAACTTCTTATTTATGCTTATTACTGCCAAACTTTGATAAGCCTCCAATTATCTATGCAAACTAAAAATAATAATTAAAGTAAATAAAATAACATTAAATGCAAAAAGAATGGGATGAAGAGGGATATTTTTAGATGGGAAAAAAGTGTTTTTATTTTTTTTAACTATTTAATTTTTAGTTTCCACCTATTTAACCAGGGAAAAAAAACTTTGGTTAAGTGGTTAGGCTGTGGGTTGAGATGAGACAGGTTATAAGTTCAAATTGTAAGTGGTGGAGATTTTGTTAATTTTGTTGTTTTAATTTAAAAAAGAAAAAGAAAAATAGGCCCAAACAGCCTATTGGGTAAATTGACTCAATAGGTTGCTAGACAGGGCCAAATCTCAGGCAGTACTCTCCTTTAATCACTCCAAGTATTGTCACACCTATCTTATTAGATCCAAAAAATGAAGCTCTTAGCAAGTTTATCATTTTCAAAGAAGAAACTGAAAACCAATTAGGGAAAACCATTAAGATCTTTAAATATGATAAAGTTAGTTAGAATACCTTGAGAAGAGAATGGTACTATCCACTAGTTCACTGCTCCATACACATTTGAATCTAATGGAGTTGCTGAAAGGAAAAGTAAAATATTAATATAGACATGGTAAATTCCATGCTGCTAAGTTCTGGAGCACTTGAGGATTACTTTGAGGATTAAAGCACCACATTTTACGAACTTTGGAAAGAAAAGGCTCCATAACTTAACTAATTAAAGTGTGTGGGTATCTAGAAAAGTTAAGATCTCCTAGCCTAGAACAAGGAAGATTGGTTCTAAAACCATTGTTTCATAGAGTATACCTTAGATAGTAATGTTTGAAGATTCTTAGTAATTAACTCAGAAGTAAATGAGATATCTAGAAATTCTATCACTGAAGCTAGAGATGCAGGATATTTTGAGAACATTTTTCCTCTAAAGACAGTTATGCATCCCACACCTCCTGTGCCTTTGATTATTGATCCCTCTAGTAGGTCTAACCTTGTTTATGTAGAAGAACCTAAGAGTAAGAGGGATAGATTTGAGAAGAAGTTAAGAGATGATTTGATGACATTTATGATTAAAGATACCCCTCTCTCTTATTATGAAGCCATGACGTTAGTTAATTTAGTATTCTGGAAGGAAGTGATATATGATGAGTATAACTTAATCATAAGTAATACTTGAATCCTTATTACTCTACCTCTTGGGGATAAGCCACTAGGTTGCAAGTGAGTCTTCATGAAGAAATTGAAACATGATAACTCTATTGAAAAGTTTAAGGCCAGATTAGTTGCAAAAGGGTTCAAGCAGAAGGTGGGATTGATTACTTTGATAGCTATTCCGTTGTTGCTCATACCACTACCATTAGGTCTTTGATAGCTCTTGCTTCTTCACTCAATCTTGAAATCATGAAATTGATGTAAAAACTGTCTTCTTGAATGATGATCTAGAGGAAGAGATTTACATAGAACAACATGAAGGCTATGTTATTCCTGGACAATAGCAAATGTTTGCAAACTTGTACAATATCTCTAAGCAAGGCCCTTAGTAGTGACATGCAAAGTTCAGTTTACTATTATTTCTAATGGAGTTCTTATAAACAATTATAGGTGCATTTACAAAAAAAAAAATCTATGGATGGTAAATATGTCATCGTCTATTTATATGTTGATGACTTACTTAAATTTGTACTTGACATAGACTTGGTTAATGATATCAAGAGTTTCTTATGTAGTAATTTTAACAAAGAAGGACATAAGAGAAGCTAATGTGATTCTAGGAATCATGCTTACTAGATCCGTCTTTGGCATTGCTTTATCCCAATCTCATTACATTGAGAATTTAGACTATAACCTACTGTTACACCTGATGATCTTGGTGTACAACCGGGGAAGAATAAAGGTGAACTAGTTGATTACGATCGATTTGCCAAGATTATAGGATCCATCATATATCTTACAAACATAACCAGACCTAACATTGCTTATGCCATGACTAGATTGAGCATATAACCTAATAATCCAAATCAAGAACATGGGATTGCTCTTAAGAGAGTTCTCATATTTCTAAAGTGCCCTACATATTTTGGACTAAGATATACTAGATAGCATAATATGGGATTGCACAGGTCGTTAGAAGTAGTAAAGTGTACCTGAAAGGTTGGGTAGTTGAATCCACAAGGACCATCTCTCCTAGTATTAATTCACCCTCTATTATCTAGCCAGAAGAAATGAATTGGTGTTGCTAACCCTAATTATGAAATTTAAAGTTAAGAAGGAGAGATGATGAATTTGGGTTAAAATCATGAAATGAAGTTCCTTAGACCCAATCCCCTAAAGACATCCTTGTATTGATTTTTAATATTGGCTATTTGTTGAGCAATTTTAGACTGTGGAGATTCCTAAATTAATTGATTCCCTTGTCCTATATGGTAATAGATCACTACCATAGTATTGCATGACACTCTGTGAATCCATTTATTATATTTAACCATAATCTGGAGAGTTCAACACCATATACAATATCTCTAGGCATGCACTTAACCTCTATCTTCTATGTGTGACTTAATATGATTGATTTCTCAATCCTAATCACATCAATCAGATATGCAATTGGGGCTCTCACACTAGCAATTTCAAGCATAAAACAACATAGAAAATTCACGAGAATACTCAAAGCCAATATAAATGAAAAGAACTCAAATATAAATAGTCTTGAGATTCTTTGCCCGATGCAGTAAATGATGGTTTAGCATCTTATGTTAAGAAGTAACCAATTATAGACCAAAAGAAGAGACAAGATTGAATTCATCATAAAAATATCCCTAAAATTTCTCTTAATGGATGTGATGGAACTCTAAGGTTGGAGAAGACCCCAAGTCGTCAATTATGATGCCCAAGGACTGCAAGAACAATGTCATTGTGTCATTTTGTCCTTCAATGGGGACGCCTTTGGCTCTCCCTTCAAACCTTAGTCATCACCTTCATTCTCCACCAAAAAAGTCCCTTTGAAAATCTAACTTTTGGCCTTTTAACTGCAAGTATGACTAGTGCACGACCATGTTTGGGGCGTGTTTAAAGCCTTACACTTTACTGGCAAAATTTAGGACTCAAATCATTCAAAAATACTATTTCCAGCAATTTGCATGACCTTAAGCACGCCCATGCTTAATCAAGCAAGGCCGTGCAAGGAGAAGGCTGCCTTGTTCTTGGACTATGCGCTCAAAATATTGCTTTTGGACTTCTGCACAGTTTGTGCGTAGGCTGATCTCTTCTTTAGAATACTTTTTTTCCACTCGTTTCACTTTGATTCGTTGGTATTTGCTTTCTTTTGTCCCAAAACCTATTTACCTATTTAATGAAGTGCAAAATACTCAAAGTGCCACTAAAAAATAAAATGTTATGCAAGAAGACATGTTGAGTTCATGCAAATAACATATTTTCTTTCTGTATGTTATGTACTCATCAAAATGCCAATTGGATATTTGACTTACTAGATTTGGAATCCACCTTAAGTCAAGTATTCTTACTTAAAGAAGGAGCTATCTAATAGAAATTTGCTAAGCAGAATCTTAATGCTAAGAGAATCATAGAAGCTGAACTAATTGCACTTAATTCTATTGGTACTAAAGTCGAATGGATAGAAATTTACTTTATGAAGTTCCTATGATACCTTCACTTGCCTCCATGAGATGTATTGAGTATATGGCCAAGCAATCACCGACCTTGACTTTGCTCAAGTGTCACATAAGATTTTCAATAAAGTTAAATTCCAATTCAGTGGTTGTAGTTCAAAATTTAGTTCACTAATATTCCTATTAATCAGAAATTTTATTGAAAGGCTAAGGTTCAAGTCTTGTAAAAGACACCTCAACTTTGATCTTATGAAAGTGTGTGGTTCCTTTTGTCCTTCTAGATATTACATTACTTTTGTTAAATCCTTAATCTCTAGCTGAGTTTACTATCTTGCTTGAAATTTTGATTTTCTTCGTATCCACTATTAATAGTTATTAAATACATATACTTGATAATAGCTTAAGTTATGGGTGTAGTAGGGGATTATTGGATGGTATGCAAGATGACCAAAACAAGTTTTCTCCATTCTGTTTTAAGCATTGGATGTTCCTCCAATGGTCATTTCATTTATTGGTTGATGCTTACCAATAAACAATTTTACTATTGCTGGGTAAATCTCACTTTTGCTTGCATATATTGGGTAATGGCCATTACCCCCAAAAATGTTTAGTTGGGTGCCATTTTATGTGCACCTTTTTTCTATGTTGTTTGCTAATTTTGTAATCTTACATTTTCATATCAACTTTAATTTGTATGCTTTTTTCTTTGAAGTATTTCCATGGAGGTTGCTATTTTATTTCAATGATTGGTGTATTTGTTTAAATGATCCATACGTTATTTCATGTGTTTTATTGTTCTTTTTTTTTTTTATGTTTAGTATGGACTCAGAATCTTAGCAAAGAGGTAAGGGACAAAACAAGCGCTATTGGACACCTGAAGAAGATAAGATCCTTGTTGTGGCTTTGCTTGAGCTTTCTTTAGATTCCATGTGGTGAGCTGAAAATGGTTTTTGAAGTGGATACCTCTTTCAATTAGAGAGAATGATAAAGGGAAAATATTCCACAAACTATGCTTAAGGCAATGCCAAATATTGAATCACATGTGAAACTATTAAGAATAAAAACTACCTCCATCGCTGATATTCTACGTATGAGTGGTTTTGATTGGAACCAAGAAAGTAGCATGATTATGTGTGAGAAAAGTGCTTACAACGAGTATGTTAAGGTGTGGAAAATTTTATTTGCTAATTTTACATTGAACTAGACATGTTGTCTATATTGCTATTTTTTTCTCCAAATGCATCATAGATTCACAAGGAAGCAGCTGGCTTATATGGTAAATCCTTTCCATTCTTCAACTATCTTGCTCTAGTCTTCACTAAAGATAGAGCATATGACAACTTTAGGGATGATATCAGTGATGATGTAGCGCAATATGAACATGATGCTAGCATTACATTGTAGGATGATGAGGGGTTTTTCAAGTATTTATTGATGATTTCTTCATGCCTACACAAGAACCCACTGAAACTCCATCGCATATGGCATCTGATGCCTACACCTCAAGAACATCTGCTCACCAAAAAAGAAAAAGCATTGCAATGGACCCAACGATGGATCAAATATCTAAAAACTTTTGAAGTTTCATAGATATGGTTGGCCCTGAGTTTAAATCATTAGCTGAGGCTGCAACCCACACTGCTGATTCTGTAGCTCATAATACTGAAGCAGCTACTCGCAATGTTGAAATTATTGCTCTCAAGGAAGCAGCTCATGTAGAAATTGAAGGAAAAAATAAATTGCTAAGTCAAGTACTTTTCGAGATTGATGGGCTTATGGATGATGAAGCAATTATCATATTGCAGGTCTTGGTAGAGAATTAGGATCAACTGAAGGTTTTTTGGGACCTTCCAAATGATAAAAAAATTCCTCTTCTGCCAGGTACTTTTAGCTAGGTTGCCACACTACCCACCTAGTGTGTAAATTTTCATGGTAAGAATTTCATATTGCCTATGTTGTGCTTATTTTTCACTTTAGATCATATCATGTTTAATTCTATATAGTCCACTTTTAATAGTTCTAATGATAATTAATAGTTGCTCTTTAATTTGATTAAGATAGCATCATGTTATCTGTACTTTGAATTTCTTTCTTCTTTGCGCCAGATTGTAATTTTGTTTACACGACTCTTGTAACATTTTTTAGGTCCTTCATGCAATGATGATGAGAAAAATAGAAGACAATTCAAGCAATACAAGCATATCAAGCTATTCCATATTTATATTTTGTAGTGTGTTTGTGTAAACCTTGTGTTTGTTTTTGCCTGGAAACATTACTAATGTTATTTTGAAACCATGTATCTGGAAGCCATGTGTTATTTGGAAACATGACTAGTGTGTGTAAATCGTGGGTAGTGATTAGTTGTAAACCATGCAGACATATCATATGGACCACTTATTATTTTGAACCATTGTGTGTTGAATATTTTGTTTTGTCTATTATTTTTTCTGTGGGAATGAAGAAACAATTTATGTAGATCACTCAAGATTCCAAGTGTGTGTTTTGCAATTTGAAAGTAGTGAGAGATAATATATCATAACTAAAGTGTAGTGTGATATATATATTGTAATTTTTTTATGAAAGTTGTAAGTTACTTATCATAATTAAATCTATTAATTATTGTGTTATAGGATTAATTTAAACATTCAAGGTGTAATCATTAGAATAGTCCCTCTACTGTTGTCACACTGCTCTTTTGGTCCCCATACTATGATTAAACCTTTTTAGTCCCTCTACTTTTCGAATCGATGCAATTATGTCCAACCCAGTAATGGGTGTCACTTTCCCAGTTTAATTGTGCTGACATGGCATTTTAACAAATAAAATAATAAAAGAAAAAAAATCTATCTCACGTGAGAGTTGAGGATTCGGATCCAAAACTCTTACTGGATCCGAATCTCAACTCCCACTATCTCCCTCCACTCTCCCTCAACGAACACTCCCATCTTCACCGAAACCCTAGCTTTTCTCCTAAGCCATCGTTGCCATTGCTACACCTTCGATTGGGGAAGTTTCGAACCACAACCACTAGGACCATGACATCCTCCTCCTTGCGGCTTCATCCTCATACCTCTCACAACCCGATTGTGGTACCGGTAGAAAGCCTTCCAGTCCCCTTTCATGGCCCTCTGCCTTGACAATTCTGGATGGAAGGACATATATTTGTTGTGATTAATATTTTGAATTATTGTATAAAAAATACTTGTTTTTCCATTCTTGGTGGAATATAAAATTTTTCTGAATTTTTACAGATTTTTCATAAATTCGTGAATGGATGAATGGAGAAGAATGTCTATAATGTATAGGAATGGAGAAGAATGTGTATATGTTTTTTATTTATGATTTAATGGAAATTTTGACTCAATGTTTTATTTTTAAGTGGATATTCATTTCTTTCTATTATCATTATTAATTACAATAAGCACCACATAATCTTCATACATAGCCATAACACATTTTCACAACCACTTTGTCTTAAAACAATCATTTAATACATGAAGAAAAAACAATATTTTAAAATAATTCACCTAAAAATAACCAATTAATGATGAATAGAAAATTTGATAGGTAGAATTCTTTCATCTCCATTGATCAAGAGAAATTTGACTGGTAAAACATTGTGTTGCCCATAATGCCATCCATGTTAACCAAAGATTAGTTCCCTATTCAAAAATTGACATGCAATTAGCACAAAAAAGAACAACCTTGCATGTCATTTTCTTACACAACACATCTAAACCAAAGAAGAGAAAAAAACTATAGGTTCCAAAAAAGCATCCACAAGCAACTACATGTTCAGACAGAAGGGTTTGGTTCGTGTCCAAAGTCTGTTGTGCTTTGCTATGTTGGTAAGTTAGGGAACTCCATTGTAGTTGAGGTCTGTTGACTTCTTTGTTGATCATCTTCATTCATTTCAGCAAGCCTTTTCCTCCTCTATTCCTAGGTAAAATAACAACTAGAAATGCATCCATCACTAGCAAAATAATTAAATATTATGTTTAGTTTGGTTTAAAATTCAAATCATCTTTTACTTGAAATTCACTGATTGTGATGAATGAAGAACCATGTTCCATCTCCCTTCTAGCAATAAGTGCACCAGGATGAGCACCCTGCATTTTTTATGAACATGGTTAACTATCCTATCTAAATAAGGAATGTAATTAATCCAGGACATAGCACCAATATCAACACTGGTATATGCAATCACTATAATATACATAATCCAAGAAAATTAATACAAGATTTTTATTTTCATCATTGTGTCTGATTCATGAAGATATTGATTGCCATATAACATACACAACCATTATACAATCATCACTGATCAACATTGGCCCATGAAAACTAATGCAAAGCAAGTTAATAGAACATTTTTGTTTTCATTATAACGTACACAATCTAAGAAAATTAATACAAGATTTTTGTTTTCAATATTGTGTCCAATTCATGGAAAACATTAATTGCCATTTGGAATCATTGAAGCACACATAAACCATGAAGTTATGGAAGAATGTAGTATTTCATGGAATTTGGTCCTTACTCTCAAATTTTGGATTGGCCCATGAACAATAGCAAATGTTCTGCTACACCTGGCTCTTCATTTCCCCTAGATGCTTGCCCAACAACATCATTAAATATTTTTTCTTCTTTGCCTATTTGATGGAGATGCTTGTTTGCATGGTTATTACTCATTTTGGGGGTTATCACTTGAAACCTACATAAACACAAACATTAAGATTCCTAGCTTTAAGAAAGGGACCAATAAAGTAATAAACTCGTAACAATAACAAACTTACAAATTCTTTTCTTTTTGGACAACCCAACTTGTTATGACCTTGACAATGGCAAATTCTACACTTGACGACCCTATTGTGCCTCGAAAGCTTTGTTTGGCTCCTATTCTTTCCCTCCAATAGATCTCTCTTCCTTTTCTTTTGTGGCCTACCAGCCATTCTCTTCACCATAGGTGCTAGCAAGGGACCCTCTTCATTAGCAGGCCAAAACATCATTCCTTTGACTGGGTTAATAGGATATTGATATGCCTTTATGTATGTGTCTTTCTTGAACCAGTCAGAGATATAATCAGTTGGATCTTCCCTATCAAATGCAATTGCTGCCATTGCATGTTGACAAGGAATCCTAGATTTATTCCATTTTCCACAGGAGCAACTATGGTCATGTAACCTAACAATGTAAGCTTCCCTGACATCCAGCATCAAGTTATCCCAGAAGACCTCATGAATGTGCTCCATTCCACTCAACATACCACTTTCCACAATTATTTCTTTCCCTTTCAATTTTGGATACTATGTTAGGCCAACAGTTAGCTTTCCACTTCAATGCATAGCTTCTTTTGACTACTACTCTACTCATCACATATTGTCTAATATCTTCTAACATAGAAATGATGGGCTTACTCCTAGCTTCTATAATTACCCAATTAAAAGTCTCACACATATTGTTATCTATCACATCACATTTTACAATGTCATTACAAAAGGCTTGGCACCAACCTTCAATGGGCCACTTCTCAAGCAGCTCCTTAACAGCTTTCTCCCCTCCATTTATTTGCCTCATGATGTGTAACTATTTTTGGGCCTTTGGTTGACTTGTTGATATGGCAGCATTCCAAAATTGAAGATGAAGTTCTTTTCCATTGTGTTTCTTCCCCCATCTTGCATAGATGTGCCTTGCACACATTTTATGCTCTACAAGTCGCAACATAGACCTTATTGCATGGATGAGCCCCTGCAAAAAAAAAAAAAAAAAAAAAAAAAAAAAAAAAAAAAAAAAAAACACAGAATTAAAGTAGAGCTTTGCTGCATATAAAAATTCTAAATAGATTGTATGCTTGTTTACAATATTTCATACCTTTTGCATGTCACTTACCAGTCACCATCGAAGGCCATCTCCCATGCATGGATCACTTTGCAGTTGTTCAATGAACCATGACCAAGTCACACTTGTTTCCTTCTCAACCACTGCCCATGCCACAGGAAACATCTAGTTGTTTCCATCTCTTGCCACTGCCACAAGTATCTGTCCTTTTAGCAAGACTTTCAAGAAACACCCATCAAGGCCTATCAACCTCCTGTAAACTAACAAGAAAACCTTCTCTAATAGCTATGAGACAGACATACATACTCTGAAAGACAGATAATTCAGTAGGATTTTTTCCTTTCAGACACCACAAGTACATTACTTCCAGGATTTGTCCCTTTTAACTCTAATGCATAGTTGTTCAACACACTGAAATCTTCTTTGAATTGCTGCTCAATTTGTTTAACAACCATTGCCTTAGCATTTCTACAGACTTTGTTGGAGATGAAGACACCTATCTCCTTTTTGACCATAGCCTTAAGATGCCTTGGCTTTATAAAAGGCATGGTACTAATAACTTCTCCAAATCTCCTACCAACCACTCAAGCTGTAACCCTTTTGTTATTTGTGGTCCTTAGGAGGCATGAGTGTCCTGCCATATAATGCTTCATGGTATACATCTGTCTTCCACTGCACCATGAACATAAGATTAGCCACTTGCAATCCTTTGCAACACACCTTGCCCTTACCCTCTTTGCATCATTTTTTATATACTAAAATTCTAATCCATTTTTGGTAGAAAATTTACCAAGCTATGCCTTGAACAATTTCAAGTCTTTAAATTTGAGATCCAAGTAGAAATCTTCTAAGGGAATATTAGGGTTATAGTAATTTTTTCTGCTTTTATGCCTCCTTGCATCATCTGCACTTGGCCCTTCACTAATGTCTTCATAGCTACCAGGATCTGAGGAATCCATGTATTCACTCTCATAGCCTGTGACTTTCCCAATAATAGCTATTGGATGTCCCATTCCCACTGTACTAGAACCTACTTGAGTATTGGTAGGATTTCCTTCATCTTCATTTCTATTGCCACCTTTACCACCATGCTCTTGTATTGTCTTCTTCATTTCAACATAGCTCTTCAATTTTTGCCTAGATTCTTCTCTTTCATCATCAAGATCTGAGAGATGATCTGTGAATGGCACATCAACCAACATTTCTTTATCATCCTTACTTGCTTCACTATTAGTACCATCAGTATCAAAACTAGACACTAAGGCTTCTGGCAAGCTTTTATTGCCCCTAGCATCTGTGGTTTCAACATACACATCTACTCTTTTATGTGTCCTTAACTGATCAGCCAACTCAACAATTGTTGCATCATCACAAATATTTTTAATTTTTCCCTCATAATCCTTATAAAACAAGCCCACATTCTTCTTGATATCATACCCCAATTCTTTAACATCTCCTAATAAATCACAGTGGCATAATTTGTCAGGATCAACAACAAAATTAGAAACTACCCCATTGATATAGTCATTATTTCCTTCTCTTGGTAGTGTTCCACCATGATGATAGCTAATAACATACTCATACCAAGTTTCCATGCTATAAAGAATAAATGAAAGTAAAAATAATTGAATGAAATCAGCCTAACAAATTTAACAGTGCAACATATATAAGACAATGAAAGTATAATATGATATTGTAATTCAATTCCAATCACTAATAAAAAACATGGTTGAGATGTCACATGTGTTCCATAATTTCAACAGAGCTTGTTCATGTGCAACAAAGATAAGTGTTCATTGAATGAATCCAAACTATAACAAAGATACCAAAAGGCCACTGAAAACATTTACTAACAATAAATAGGACTAAAATTGTTTTTATTATAGAGTTGAATTAGTAATAATAATAATTAATGTAATTGATGATTTGTAGTGATAAATGAGGCTATGTAGAATGGGGACCATAGAACATGGGCTAACAACCAACATGGCATAAGTTATACCAAAAGCTTTTAAAGGCCACTGAAAACAAAAGAACCAAAAATAGAAGTGAGGAAGCTTATCTTTAGAAAACAAAAGAGCCAAAAATAGAAGTGAGGGAGCTTTGATCTTTCAAAGTATTGGAGCAATCCAACCATTCCTCTTGATAAATAAGTGACTTTATTCAATACAATTATACACCACCAACCATAGATTTATTGAAGACAATTTCAAATTGTCAAAAACAATTTACTCATCCAACATAACTAGCAATGCACACATAAACAAGGGTATAATCAACTTATTGTAAAAAAGGACATAAAAAAACTCTTGAATTTCAATATTCGGTGATACAACCCCCATTCTGGAAAAGAAATTAAATCCAACTCCCATTCTGGAAGCATCACCTTCATTGGTCAATGTTAGTGCAAGAAGGGAAACCCATACCAATACCAATTGAAACAGCACAATCCTTTCAAAGAATCACATGAAGAATAACCACTACCACAAACTATAACAGCATGATGCTACAAAATCAACACTTGCCTGGTAGATTATCCTCGTGGTATAATTATAGAGGGCCAAGAAAGGGGAATGGAGGGCTTTCCACCGATACCACAATCAGGCTGTAAGAGGTATGAGGATGAAGCTGCAGGGAGGAGAATATTGTGGTGATGGTGGTTGTGGTTTGAAATTTCCCCAGTTGAAGGTGCGGCAACGACGATGGTGGATTAGGAGAAAATCTAGGGTCTCGGTGGAGATGGAAGTGTTCGTTGAGAGAGAGTGGAGGGAGATAGTGGGAGTTGAGATTCGGATCCGGTAAGAGTTTTGGACCCGAATCTGCAACTCTCACGTGAGACAGATTTATTTTTATTTTTATTATTATTTTATTGGTTAAAATGCCAGATCGGCATGATTAAACGGGGAAATGACGCCCATTACTGGGTTGGACTTAATTCCATCAATTCGAAAAGTAGAAAGACTAAAAAGGCTTAAATCATAGTAGGGGAACCAAAAGAACAGTGTGACAAGAGTAAAGGGACTATTCTAATGATTACACCAACATTCAATTATAATAAATTAAAATGAATAATAATATCATGAATATTTTATAATAAAAAATATTAAAAACTACCAAAAATATTATATCATTTTTACAATTAATTATAAAATTTAAATAAATTAATTATTAAAGTGAAATATTTAATTTAAAATTTAATTTTAGTAATTAAAATAAACGGTCATACATATTTTAAAAGTATAAAGATTATTTACTTAATACATATTAATTAAATCAATAAATTATTAAGTTTAGATATTATTTTAAATATTTAATTATATTAATTAAAATTAATAATGATTTTTAAAATAATTTATAAATAACTCACTAATTCATATATAGTTATCAATTTTTTACTTAAAAGGGTATCAGCGTCATTTGACCATATTTCCTTCTTCACTTTTCTATTACCAATAACTTATCCCCCAACTAAACATTTTACCATTCCTATCATCTTATTTCCATTTCCATTACCTTCACTATTTTTAATCCTATTACTCTCATTCTCATTTCATGAACCAAACGCACATTGAATCTCTTTTCAACAAGCTCCTTCTTCTTGTTCCTCCAAGACCTCAACACGTCTCCTCATCATTAGTGCTCAACACTCTAGCTGATCTTACGCTTAATCCTTTTCGGTGTAAACCAAACCCACAGATGAAAGAAGTTTTCCTTCCAACTCTGTAGTTTCCACTATAGCTTCCCACTAATTTCTCCATTTCTTTCTTCCTTTCTAGCTCCGCCTTCACCCCCCTCACAATGGCAAGTGAGGGTCAAGCTCCTCGTCCACATCCCTCTTCTATCCTGAGATCAAGCTCCTAGGCACAGATCGCCTCCTCTTCTCTTCAAAAGCCAAAGCCTTCTCCCCTTCAAAATCCTCAAATTCTAGTAAAACTGAAAGAATCTTTTGAGTTTGTCAAGATAGATAGAGATACCATTTCCCAAGCTCGGCTACAGTTTTAAAATGCTCTGCATGGAAAGTTCTTCGGTAAGTCTCCTCCATTTGACCAAGTGAAGGCGAGTCTGATGGTCAAATGGGTTGAGTTTGGTAAAGTTCTCATTTTTGATTTACCCAATGGTTTCCTTCTTATTCGTTGTGCTACTCAGGAGGTCGTCCAGAGTCTTCTTCTTGATGGCCTGTGGTCCATCATTGGGATTATTTTTCAATTCTCTCCCTGGCAGCCGTTCTTTGAGCCATCCTTTGCCAAACTTAACTCTCCTACCATCTAGGTACAGTTACACAACCTTCCAGTCGTATTCTGGGCTGATGATAAAATGAAAACCATCACTGCTTATATGGGTTATCTTCTGAAAGTAAACGAGCTCACCACCTCCCTCACTCGCTCTAAGTTCGCTCGGGTGTGTATAGAAATTGATCTTTCAAAACCACTCTGCCATGGGTTTTGGGTCGGTGATGACCAACAGAGGGTTTTTGTGGTTGTGTTGTATAAGAGGCTCCCTACCTTTTGTTATAGCTCTGGCATGATTGGTCATGGGACCAACACCTGCACCCAGCTCGTGAGAGCCAGACATGGTTGTGACTCTCCAGCCATCTGTGATCCACAGGGGCTGGCAGTCAGTTCGCATCATGTCCAAGATGTCGGAGGCCAAGTGAAGGGAACGGTCTCATCCAGCCTTGCTTCAGTGGTGCCGGAAATCCCTCCGGAAATTGCTGAACCTGTTCCAGAGACTGATTTCGGCCCGTAGATGGTGGTTTCTCGCCGGCGAGGCCGTGCTCGGGGCCGCAGACCTAGCTCATGTGCTGTTCACATGAACCTTGACGTGGCAGCCGAGTCAAGGGACGGATCCAACTGCTCTCAATCAGTCATTGCTCGTAGAATGCGTGGTGGGTCCCGAGGAAGCGGCAGGGGTGGACTTCGAGACTCTCGATCAAATCGCCCTCACTCTGCTTTGCTTGATATGACTCCACCAGCCGCAGACCTCGATATTTCTCCTCAGGATCGAGACATCTCTACTACCAACACTCCACTCAAAGAGAGTAATGTTAACTCCACTTTCCCAAATCCTGTTGGAACCCCAAACTCGCAGCCCACTATCTCTAAAGAAAATCCCAAAAATTAAATTCCCTCTCTTGCCCCTTCAAATCCTCCACCTCCTATCATTTTACCCCTGAACTTTTCTTCCCCTCTTCCTATGTCTCTCGATCTCAATTGTTCTCATGTCATGGCTGTCGATAAGGTCGCTGTAGCTTTGGAGGGGCACCCAGTGGAAGAGGATAGTGCAGAAGAGGATGGCTTCTTTGAAGATGAAGGCTCTGCCATGTTTGATGATGAGGAACCAAATAACCTTATAACTTTGGATCAGTTTCAAGAGGAAGCACGTCGTGAATCTCTTATCAGGAAGGGATCTCACGCTGGGACTGCATCTCAGAAGAAAGGAAAGCTAAAGATTGGAGAGCCTGGCTCCTAATTTCCATTCCTGTCTTTCCATTTTATAAATCTTCTTGTTGTTCTGAGTTTGTTGATATTTCAGTTCTATAATAATGAAAACCATTAATATCTTGAGTTGGAATTGCAGGGGAATTTCTTCTAGGGACACTTCTACTCGGCTTAAGAGGTTAATCAGGAAGCATAATCCTTCGATAGTTTCTCTTGTTGAAACTAGAACGGACTCAAATCATCTTGATAGGTTCTGTTCTAAATTCTCCAGTTTATGGGATTGGCTACTATCCTTGCAGAAGGTTTTTCAAGAGGCATTATAATCCTTTAGCAGTGTAATATTGGGCAAGTCACTCCGTTGGGTGCTTCTCATCAAGCCCTGCATCTTATCATATCTCCTACCCTTACTCTAATCATATTATTTCAATCATTTATAATTCTCACCATCTCTGCAATCAGATTTTATTATGGCAAGAATAGAATAGAATCGCAGCCCTGCATCTCCCCTGGCTCATTTTGGGGGACTTTAACTGTATCATCTCTCGTGATGAGCATAAGGGAGGTATGTTTCCTTATTATTCCAAAAAAGCCAATTACTTTGCTAGCTTCATAGAAGATAATAATTTGTTTGATTATATCCAGCCCCAGATTTACATGGTGCAATAACCAATCTGGCTCGGCTCATCGCTAGGCCAGATTGGACAAGTGTTTGGTGAACAGTGCCTGGCAGGATAAGTATCGCTCTTACTCCCTCAAACTCCTTCCTAGAATTTTTTCAGATCATGCTCCTCTTCTTCTCTCTGTTTATCTTAATAATAATTTTATTAAAAAAAATTTTGTTTTGAAACTCACTGGTTGGATTATATTGAATTTGTTAAGGTTGTTAAGGAAGCTTGGAATTTTGTTCCTCATGGCAATCCCATGCATGCCTTAACTCATCTTTTTACTCGAACTCGGTTTAAACTTAATTTGTGGAGAAGTGCAGGTCTTAATTCTTTAGGCAAGGATATTCAAAAAATAGAAGATGATATTCATTCTTTGGAACAAGGTGATTCCCTTGCTTCAGATGTCTCTTCTGAACTTGCTGATATTTATGGGAAGTATTCTAACCTTCAGAGACAAAACACCATTCGCTGGGCCCAACGAGCACATTTTAAATGGTTAGTCATACAATCTTCTTTCACAACATGGTTTGGATTCGCAATCACACTAATTATATTAGCCATGTCACTGATTCTAATGGGATTCTCTGTTCTAATCGGATTAATATTGAACATGCCTTTATTCATTTCTATTCTAACCTCTAGACTGAGCCTTTTGACAGGATTATCTTCGAACTCGCTCTAGCTCTCCCTAACGATCTTCCTCAAATTACTAATGCTGATGGTCTCCATCTCATGCGCACAATCTCCAGGGAAGAAATTTACTTCGCAGTGTTCAATCTCCCCTTTGGTAAGTGCCCTGGTCCTGATGGGATTAGTGTTGAATTCTTCAGATTCTTTTGGAGTGAGATTGGCGATCAGGTAACTTCGGCTATTCATTACTTCTTCAATAATGCCATTATGCCTAAATTTTGGGGTAAGATGTTCGTTTCCCTTATTCCTAAAAAAGATAACCCCAACTTGGTATCTGATTATCGCCCTATCTCACTTTGCAATGTTTGCTATAAAATTATCTCTAAAATCCTCGCTAATAGACTTTGTTATGTTCTCCCAAATATTATTGGTCAAGAGCAGTCAGGGTTTGTAGCGGGTCATTGCCCCTTTGATAATATTATAACTTTGCAAGAAGTGGTGCATTCAATTGAGCGTGATATCAATGACCCCTCTAGGATGATCATTAAAATTGATATTGAGAAGGCCTATGATATCCTTAGTTGGATTGCAATTCTTGCCACCCTAGCTAAAATGAATTTCCCTAATCACTGGATTTCTTGGATTAATACTTGTTTAAATTCCTCCTTCTTCTCCTTCCTGATTAATGATTACCCCTCTAGATGGATTTCTTCTTCTAGAGAAGTTAGACAAGGTGATCCTATTTCGTCCTACCTTTTTATTCTTGTTTCTCAAGTCTTGACCTTAAATCTTAACACAGCTCTCCATTCAGGCCATATTCTGGGCTTTAACAATAGTATCAATAACAATTTTTATCACCTCACGTATGCGGATGACTTAGTTCTTATCACTCGTGCCTCTCGGTTTGCGGCTCGTAATATTAATCATTATCTGAACCATTATGCTTATATTACTGGCCAGCGACCCAATGTTTCTAAATCTGTTGTTTACTTCTCCTCTTGGTTTAATAAAAGAGTTCAAACCAGTATTTGTTCCATTCTTAAGATCAAGACCACCTCCTATCCCTTGCGTTATCTAAGTATTCTGATTTCTCCCAAGAAGCTTGTTGTTTCTGTTTTTAATCATATGGTTGATAAGATTTGTCGCACTTGTGCTCGTTGGAAGCATTCTAAGCTGTCTATGGCTGCTAAAACTATTCTGATCAATTCCTCCCTTCTCTCCATTCCTAATTACTATTTGTCGATATATCCCATCCCTAATTCTATTCTTAATGATATTAACAAAATTAATAGGGATTTTCTTTGGCATAAGGGTGGCAATGGAAAGGGCATCCATACAATTGGTTGGAGTTATGTTACTGATAGTAATCGTGATGGGGGTCTGGCTATTAGAAATTTATCAATTGCAAAGCACTCACTTCTTGCAAAGCATGTTTTCAGATATTTAAATCAGGAAGATGTTTTATGGGTTGATATTTTGATTTCTAAATATGGTTATCTTAATTTCTGGCGCAGCTCTATTCCTTCCAACTGCTCTACTTTCTTTAAAGGTCTGTGTGCTATTGCAAATATTTTGAAACCTAATTGTTGGATCAATTCCTTGAATACGGGAATTATTTTTGTGGTTAATAACCCCTGGTGCTTTGAAACCCCTTTGGCTTTCAAACCAACTTTTGTTAATATGGATTTTGATCTTGATACTTTAACTATCTCTGATTTTATTATGAATAATAGTTGGGATACTCATATGCTGGGAACTTTGTTCAGTAGCAGTCACACGGAAATCATTAATAGACTAGGAACCATTGATCCAACTGGCCCTAACCACTGGGTTTGGTTTCCTACGTCTCACACTTTGAAAATCACTTCCAATTTCCAATGTATATCAGTTTGTTAATGTTTCTCAGTCTTACTCTAATCCTTGGCCAGGTTGGAGTAAGCTCTGGAAGATCAAAACTGCTCCAAGAGTCAAGCACTTCCTTTGACTTGTATTCCATGGTCGGTTACTTACTAGTGATCTGTTGCATGCTTTTAAGTTGGGTCCCAGAAATGCTTGCGCTCTTTGTGGTTTGGTTCTGGAATCTGCTGAGCATATTCTCTCTTCTTGTTCCAAAGCTTAATTTATTTGGCAGAATATTGGTATTATGATGGGTTCTCAAATTAATCTCACTGGAAACTTTACTTCTGGGAATTGGGTTACCTGTGCATCTATCTATGCCTTTTCTAAAGCAGTTTATGCTGTTGTTGCTTGGCATATTTGGAAAGCCCGGTGTGATGCTATCTTTCGTGCTTCTAACTTAAACATCAGGTTGATCTCTTTCCGGGCTTTTCACTTCGCTATAAACAATTTTCATTCAAAGTATCCCATGATTGGCATAAAACTTCTTTTGAATAATTTTTTGAATATTGGTGGGTTGTTCTTGTTCACAACTGCAATTTGGCGGGAGGACTTAGCGACCTTCTCTGTTGGTTGCTTTGTCACCAATTCTAATTATAAGGTTTATATTGTAGGTTCCTGCCCTTTGATGTGTTTCACTAGGGTGGAGGCAGAACTTCAAGCTCTCATTTTCGCCTTCAGGCTTTGTTTGAATCATAATTTGGTGGTGCAGCATGTTTTCACTACTTGGACTGAGTTGAAGGATTTAATGGCTAATTCTAACCTTCGGTGCAACTGGCAGCTTGGTGGCAGGATTAATACTTTTTCTCACTTAATATTAGCTTCAAATCAACCTTGAATCCATGTTATTCCCAAGGAGTGGATGATGCCTTCTTTCATATTGGCTTTTCATGCTTCCAACCTTCACTCCTTAACATTATTTCATACTGAAAAGGACCTCCCAAGATGGCTTATGAGATGCTTTATCACTGTTTATTTTTAGCGTTGTCCTTTTCTATTTTAGCTTAGTTGTTATTGTAGTTTTCTTTTAACTTTCTTCTTCTATGCAATTGTCATCTCTTGTACATTTTTTTTCTTTCTAATGAATCAGCCATAGGGCTCTTTCATCAAAAAAAAAAAACAAAAACAACGTCTCCTCATCTTTAATGACACTTGCTAAGTAAGGATTTATAACCAAACTCCGGTTAACCCTAACAACCATAGTGACGATGGCATGCCTTGCATGGAGGGACAAAGTTGGTTTTAGAGTAGTGTCTAGCACACCTAATCTAGGCTTCGAAGTTCCCAAATGATTTTAAATGTTTATTATTAGAGTTTATCTCCCTTTATGCATGCGATAATCTAATTTTATTGTTAACAATATCATCTATTTTCCTTTGTTTTTTTTTTGTGTTTTTATTATATGAAAATAAAAATAGGAAAAATAAGGACAACTAGTGATAAATTGGGAAGTGGAATGAGCTAAGGATGTTTGGACTGTGCCGGTGATGTTATCATCAGAGACAGGTAGTATTTGATCAATTTGAATAAAAGTGGGTGCATGTGATTCTGTTCAAGTTCTCCTCTGGATTCACCTGACAAATCATTAACTATGCTTGTCACACTTAATTAATTACTTCTTTGTTATAACCATACTTGATTAATCAATTAATTAATTAATTGGGAATCTGGGATCAGTATGTAGAGTATTTGATTATGAACTTGAACTATAAGATATTTGATGCTATGCCGGTATATATAAATATAGGTAGTTTGTCATTAGGAGTGATTGAAATATAATTCTAAGTATAGCTTTAGTTTTCTAAATATGTTAATATTTTAATAATTATTTTATTTAATATTATTATTTTGAATATTAACCACTGTTTATTATAATAGATTGTTATTTAAATAACAAATAAAGACATTCATGATCAAATCTCTAGATCGAAAGTATTGTTGCACCACTGCATAAACATTGCAGGACTAATATTCATTTACTGTACATTGGGCCCTCTATGGAAAGATGTCTTTTCCCACCCTTCGTGTATGTGCATCCCATGTGACATATGATCAAGTTAATAAATCCATAGGAGTCAATCAAGCTATCGAAATTAATACATCACCTTATCTGTCTCTTGATAACCGTTTGTGGAGCGGTGTTTATTTCTTTTTTGAAACAATAATTTAATAATATAAATCAATGTCTCTTGATAACCGTTTGTGGAGCGGCGTTTATTTTTTTTTTTTTGAAACAATAATTTAATAATATAAATCAATGAGAAAGATTGATAAAGGCTTTGGTTACCAATTTAAATTAAAATCCAACATATATGATAGAAATTTATTTCCACCTCTGCCAAATATCATTTTTCATAAAAACACATTAATTAATTATTTATTATTTAAAAAATTAAATTTTTTTTATTTGAAATTATCAAACATCACTTTTCATAAAACCACATTTTTTAGCCAAGAATTGCATGGTTTGTCAATATTTGATGGTCTTAAAAACATGTGATTGGAAAGTTAGTTGTGGAACCGTTGTTGCCAGTCTTGTCATGTTCCAAACAAACATGTCCAAATCAAGTAACGCATGATATACTTTATGACCCATTATTATTAAAAACTTAAATAAGGAAGAAAACAAAATAATAATATTATAATAATTAAAAACTATAATGAATTTTCACATTCATATATTATTATTATTATTTAAAAATAAATAAATAATCCATTGCATGAAAATCACAGTAGAAATAAGAAATAAGTTGATGCAGTGCATGAATATGATTTTATGTTTTATTGGTGGTTAACAGGGATAAATAAGAAAAAATAAAAAACATTGATGCACTAGAAATGATTTTCAAGAACAAATTATTCATCAACAGTGTCAATAGATCATTTGAGGGATTAATTGCTATGGCCAAGTTTTTTTATTAGAGGTTGATTAACAAATCCATCGATGAAGGAGCAGAAAAAATATAATTTGTAGTAATTTTAAATATAAATATTTTTTAATAATAATACTATTAAAAATAAAAATTACTATTGATTAATAATATTCTAAATATAAACTACCTCAAAAATTAAATAATTAAATGTATCTCAACAATTATAAGACAGTCAATTTAGCCCTGGCTTATCAAGCTGTATTATTGGACTAATTTAAGAAAATTAATATTCTCCTTTTTGCATGACATTATAAAATAATTGAAAAAAATTATAATATACATTTTATTTATAGTAATAGAAATAGTTTAGTCATTATTGATGGTTTTACACATTTTCATTTATTTTCTTATGAAACATCATCTAATAAATTTATTATTTTTTTTACCTCTCTAAAATTTCCATAGTTATCACTATAGGCTAATTTTAACTAAAAATGTGAAATAATTAAAACTCATATAAATTTATTTTCTTAAATTAAAAATAGAGGTAATTTATTTAAATATAAAAAATAATTAAAAGTATTCCAAGCCAACTTTGTCAGAACATTTCAGAAAGAATAATAATACCTTACCATAATTATGGAAAAAAAAATCAGGGACTGTGATTTAAAGATTTTAAAGGGGTTATTTTGTAAAAAAAGGGGTGAAATATAAAAAAGTTTATCACTTTTTTTTTATAATATTTTGTTTATTTCTGGTCCATATAAAACCGAGAGAAGAGATCAGCGCCAGCACAAGTACTCTGTCCGCTCGTCTCGCCCTTCGACCCTCTCCCTTGTTCTCTCTCGAGATCGAAGCCTTGATCTCCTTCTTCTATGCAATCTCTTCGGTCGTGGTGTTTTAGGGTTTGTTTTCATTCTCTCAATCTCTATTATTGTAAGAAGTGATTCGATACAATCGGAATGTTCTTGCTTTCGTCTCATTGCTGTTTCAACTTGTGGGTTTCTTGGCATTTGGTGAGCTTTTTGATATGATTTGATTGAAAAAAAAAATTTGTTTTTTTGGGAATTTAGCTGAATTATGGAGTAGAGGTACAGGTGTACTGATCAGAGGGAGTTTTGGAGATTGGGGAAGCCTCTGGACTGCAACAGCTGTTGACCTGTTGTGTTTCGGTTGTCTTTTCCCTAGGTTTTGTCTGGATACGGCTAGGGACCCTTGGTGATAAGAAAGGAACTATCTTGGCCATTGGGGCTTCGGAGTGGGTTGCTGTTCTATTGACTCTTTGTTGTTTTTTGGATCTTGCTGTGGTTTGGTGCTCATTTGATCTTGGTTTTGTGGCAAAGAAGGTACTGTTTGTATTGGTTGGTGGGAATTCATGTTTGTGTTTTTGAATACGATGTTTTTTGATTGGATTCTTGGATGGAAAGATCTGGTCTTGATCCATTTCGCAACCCAAACGGTTCATGGGTGTGATTTGAGGTTCTTTGGGAACAAAATATATCTTTTACAGCTTCTCATACAGAGTTCTTATTGTGGCTAGGAACTGAAGAGTTGATTGAAGTGGAAAAGAAGAAAAAAAAATGCAAGCAGGAGCTGTGCTTATTGCTTTTGCTGCCGCTATAGGAAACCTGCTGCAGGGATGGGATAATGCTACCATTGCAGGTGTGTGCGTGTTTTTTTTTTCTTTTTTGTTCCATTTGTTATGTATTTCTGTTTAATCTGTTTACAGCCACTCATCATTCAGGCTGAGAATTTCTTTTTATAATACACAAGATCGTATTGATTAGCATGTCTATATGATTTATTTCTTTTTGTACTGAATTGATGGTTTAAATGCATGATTTACTTTCAGGTTCTATTCTTTACATCAAGAAGGAATTTAATTTGGAGAGCCAGCCCACCATGGAGGGGCTGATTGTGGCAATGTCATTGATTGGGGCCACCATAATCACTACATTCTCTGGAGCAGTATCAGATTCGATTGGGAGGCGGCCCATGTTAATTATCTCCTCTGTTCTCTACTTCATTAGTGGCTTGATAATGTTTTGGTCTCCCACCGTCTATGTCTTGCTTTTAGCAAGGCTGATAGATGGATTTGGAATTGGTTTGGCTGTCACACTTGTTCCCGTGTATATTTCAGAGACAGCTCCATCGGATATAAGAGGGTTGTTGAATACCTTCCCTCAGTTCACTGGCTCTGCTGGAATGTTTTTATCGTACTGCATGGTTTTTGGAATGTCCTTAATGGCGCAGCCTAACTGGAGATTGATGCTTGGCGTCTTGTTTATTCCTTCACTTTTATATTTCATTTTAACAATATTCTTTTTGCCGGAGTCTCCAAGGTGGCTTGTTAGCAAAGGACGGATGGCAGAAGCCAAGCAAGTTTTGCAAAGGTTACGTGGAAGGGAAGACGTCTCAGGTTTGTAATATTTGGCAATGAGTTAATTGTTTCCTTTCAGAGTGAACTTGTACTTAGTTGGCAATGAAATCTCACTTTTATGTTAAACTGGTACTTCCTAAAAAATGATAAAGCCTCTGATTTATGTATTTATACTTTGATCTTCACTTCCCATTCTTCTTACAACTCTTTGGTGCTTGACCTTGGAAATATTAGTAATTAACAAGAACCTTACCTGGTCCTGCACTCCTAGTCATTGTAACTCTATGAAAGCTCATATCAGTACTTAATTTTGTTCTATTCATATTGTATTTTTGAGTAGTTGCTTCTATTTAATTTTCTTCGGTTGCCATTTGTGTAACCTCCTCTAGTTTATAGTACACCTGGTAGAGCATTAAAATTCTGCACAGAGATGTGCCTAGCTGTGTTACTAAAGAAAATTTGCATATGTGACAGCCATGTGTATTCTGGATCTGTTCTTTGATGTGTTCCTTTCAGTATATAAGAATCCAAGCCCATGTGTTTCACTTAATTTTCTCTATCATATTTTACAGATTTGTATTCTGAACTTTTTATTTATTTATTTTTTAATCATTTTTATGATTATCATATACTGTAGATTGTCAAATTTCGGTATATTTTTTATGTGCGTTAGATCTTTGAATGAATGCTTTCATTTTCATAGGCAACTTCATGTCTTTTTCATTGATTAGTCATTTCTTACAGATATGTTTATTTTCTTGATTTCCAGGAGAAATGGCTTTACTAGTTGAAGGCTTGGGAGTTGGTGGTGAGACATCTATTGAAGAGTACATAATTGGCCCTGGTGGTGAGCTTGCTGAGGATCAGGATCCAGCTACCGACAAGGACAAAATTATGTTATATGGGCCTGAGGAAGGTCTCTCCTGGGTTGCGAAACCTGTGACAGGTCAAAGCATTCTTGGAAGCGCTCTTGGTCTTACTTCCCGTCATGGAAGCATGGCAAACCAGGGCAGTACTCTTGTTGATCCTCTCGTCACTCTTTTTGGAAGTGTCCATGAAAAGCTACCTGAGATGGGAAGTATGCGAAGTACATTATTCCCAAATTTTGGAAGCATGTTTAGTACTGCTGAGCAGCAACCCAAAACAGAGCAGTGGGATGAAGAGTCCGCGCAAAGGGATGATGATGATGAATATGCATCTGAGGGTGCAGGAGGTGATTCCGATGACAATGTACATACCCCACTTCTTTCACGCCAGACAACTAGCTTAGAAGGGAAAGACTTGGTTCCCCCACAAGCACATGGGAGCACATTCAGTATGAGACGCAACAGCAGTCTCACGCAAGCTAATGCCGGGGAGGCAGTTAGCAGTATGGGCATTGGTGGAGGATGGCAACTAGCTTGGAAATGGTCTGAGAGGGAGGGCGCTGATGGGAAGAAGGAAGGAGGGTTCAAAAGAATTTATCTTCATCAGGAGGGTGTCCCTGGTTCCCGTAGGGGTTCCCTGGTTTCACTCCCTGGAGGTGAAATCCCAGAAGGTGGTGAGTACATCCAAGCAGCTGCATTGGTGAGCCAGCCTGCTCTTTATACAAAGGATCTCGTGGGACAGAAACTAGTTGGTCCGGCTATGGTTCACCCATCAGAAGCAGCTACAAAAGGACCAAGTTGGCGAGATCTTTTTGAAGGAGGAGTGAAGCAGGCATTGATTGTTGGGGTTGGGATTCAGTTCCTTCAGCAGGTAAGAGTATCACTGTATGTTGTTAAGTTGGTAAATGAATTTTTTTCTGATACTGTTGAGTTCTGAGATTTTGTTCTGTGAACCTTTCATATTGCTTACATTGTTCTGTGAATCTTTGGTATTTTGCATATCCAAAGTCATCTTTTCCCTAATTCTAGTCTTTTGCATTTACTAGTCTTACTCTTGTCATACAGCACTTCAGGTGAAATAATTGGTTGTGGCTCAGCCATTATCTTTCATATTCACTGAATTGATTTAAGCTTTCTTTGGTAGAGTTTCTTGTTTGGTTGGTCATTTCTATCAGTGTAGGCACTCATTTCTACACTAGCTTTATGACATAATTGCAGCGCAGGGCCACATATTTAATTCTCTCTCTATATTTAGAACATGATATTTCTTCTCATGTATACGGTTTTACATTTTTAGACCAAGTATTAACAATTGCCCTGTGCAAGGTTGCAAACAATAACTGAAAATTATTATCAAGTTGGAACATTAAACCCATTAAAAGATTTTATGACTGATTCAAGGACTTCAGCCTTACATTTTCTTCCATCACAGTGGTATCTTCCAAGAGATGTATGAGGTATCGATTCACATGAAGTCTTCTACATGTCTTTCAAATCAATTGTTAGGTTCTTTACCATCATATGATCAGCTGAACTTAACACTTTTTCTGAATGTTCTACAGTTTGCTGGCATAAATGGTGTTCTATACTACACCCCTCAGATTTTGGAGCAAGCAGGTGTTGAGGTTCTTCTCAAAAACATTGGCATCAGTTCGGACTCAGCCTCACTCCTCATCAGCGCTCTCACTACCTTATTGATGCTCCCTTCTATCGGCGTGGCCATGAAGCTAATGGATATTGCTGGCAGAAGGTCAATTCATTCTCCTTTTTCAATCTTTCCTAAACTGGCATTCCATGGTTTGAAGTTCTAACTTCTAACTCTTTTCTGACCGTCGATATTTGCCTTTATGCAGGAGTCTTTTGCTGAGGACTATTCCTGTACTGATTGCATCACTCATTGTTTTGATCCTCTCGAACTTAATTGACTTGGGTACTGTGTTGCACGCCGTGCTTTCAACCGTCAGTGTCATCATTTATTTTTGCTGTTTCGTCATGGGCTTCGGTCCTATCCCGAACATCCTCTGTGCAGAGATCTTCCCAACTAAGGTTCGCGGGCTATGCATAGCCATTTGCGCTCTCACCTTCTGGATTTGTGACATAATTGTCACCTACTCACTCCCTGTGATGCTCACCTCCATTGGTCTCGCCGGAGTATTTGGTATTTATGCTGTCGTATGTATACTCGCCATGATATTTGTATACTTAAAAGTACCTGAAACAAAGGGTATGCCGCTTGAGGTTATCACGGAGTTCTTTGCTGTTGGAGCTAGAGCAAAAACTGAAATGGTCGCAAACTGAAATGTTGAGCAGTGAAACTGCAGTTCAGATTGCATTTCATACCAAAATGGTTCTTTGAGGAAGATCATTCAAGAGAGCAGTCAAGCTATAAGAAAGAAGTCCGGGATGATTATGAAATTCATGAGGATGCAGATGTGTTTGATGATATTTCTTTTGCATTGCAATTTTCAAACAGGGAACTTTCAAAAATTTCATGTCAATCTGTAGGCATTTTTATTCTTTATATCTCTCGATATAGTTTATGTTCTTTAATGTTGAGCTTATCTGCTATTGAACATTTGTGCAGTAAATTCATTAGAATCAAGATGAAAGAATCAGAATTTATTAATTTTCATCCCTTCAAACATCAAGAGTCTGAATGTTGCATTAATTTGTTGCAATCAAAACTGAAAATTTGAAAATGATTTGTCATAGATTTTTCCTAGTTCCACAACAAATTGACAAAACTTTGGGTACATACGAATCTATTTACAACTTGGCTATTGGAATTGCATAACAATGAATATGTTCTAGTTTTAAGATGTGGTACATAAAAGCGTAACTCATGGCCATGCTCTGCCCGTATTCACAAGGATGACTGCACAGGTATGAGTGTACAGGCTAGAGTTTTTTAAGTTCATCGGTTGTTGTAATCTCATCGGAGTCACGCCCTGAGGTGGGATGTTCAAGGTGCTGATTGGTAGGGAGATCGGTTTCCTGCTGTTCTTGTGGTCTAGCAGAGTTGATTTGCCTCTCAAAATCTCGGGTGCTTCTTTTTGGATCATTTGGCGTCTTACTTGATTGTTGCCTCTGCATAATACAAGTAAAGAAACAAAACATCATTAGGTGTTTATTCTTGTAATTAGGACACGATTTGATTGGTCAGGAATCACACGTCAAACAAATTAAACATAATATATATTTGACCTTACTAGCGGTTTCATGATCAATGATCAAATTTTGAATAGAACAAAAATTAAATAGACTTACACTTTGTAGTGCATCTATCTTTCTTTGCATTGCTTCATGTTCAACTCTGATACGGAATGGAGCACCATGTTTTTGATATACATTCTCTCGAGCCAAATTCTCGTCAATGTCACTGACCGTTGTTGCAAAAGGGTGATTGGCAGGGATCCATCGCACTCTATCAGGGTCGACATCAGGTGGTATATCATCACCTTCTTTGAGAAAAACAGTTGGACTTTTCCATTGGTATATTTGTGATCTCCTCTTCTGATGGCTTGATTGTTGTTCTCTGGTGAGGGTCACTGGTGCCAAGCGATAAACCTTCCCAAACATTTCGATCGTGGAATCACCCTCGCCAGCTTTAACTAAGGGATTGTTAAAAGGATCATCATACCTTAGGGGCTTTGAGCTGTCCAAGTAAAAAGTTCACTTAGTTAATGCAAAATCCCTCGAGACCAAAACCAAACTTTATTACCTATTTATATATCTAGCGAAAACACATACTGATACAACTGTTTTTTGTCACAAATATCAGATTAACTTCACTTACACATCATCATACCAACGGTGAGTTCAAATCAATGGAAAAAGCAAACCTAAAAAAATCTCAACAGCACCCCTTTCTTAACTTTCCTATACGTCTGATTTTCTTCAATCAATCAAACATAATAAAACAACTATATATCTAGGTTTTCTCCCATCTATCTCAGTCCTTCATATATCTTAAAACACAATGATACTAATGTTATGTGTTATAAATATCATATAAATATCTTATTTAACTCAAACAAGAGTTGGAATTATCGGAAGAAGCAAGCCAAATAAATCTCATCAGCACCTTTTCATTCACTTTCCTAAGGATCTTATTTTCTTTACTAAATCAAACATAATGAAACAACTACAAATACTGATTGATTTTCTCCAATTTATCTCAATCCTTTATATATCAAGATAAAATAAATGGTCCTACTATTGTGTTACAAATACAAAGGATTAGTTCAAATCATTCGAAGAAGCAAAGACAAATGAGTCTTGTTAGCACTTTTTCCTTAATTTTCCCGTCCATTTTATTTTCATCATAAGCCAAGCATAATAAAACAACCATGCTATCCAGTTTTTGTCTAATTTATCTCAACCTAAACACATAATCCACTTATACAAACGAAATATGACAATTCAATCTACTAGTTTGTGTTCAAATATCACATTTAACTCACTTGCACAACTTCATACCAAGTGAGTTCAAACCATTGGAAGAAGCAAATATTAGGGGGAGTTCATCTCGAGGGAAGTGGGGAAAGTGGTTTGACTTCCCCTACTACTTATGATGTTCGTTTGTCTTGAAGTGAGGGACTTTCCCACTTCAAATTGAAATGGGTTTTGAACTAAACCAACTAAAAATTACTGAAGTGGAGGGAAGTGAGCCACCTTATAAAAACTCACTTCCTCCACTTTCAAAGCATTTTTTGAACTCATAGAACTCCATCAAATGCCCGAACTCTTCAACCCCATTCACCAAAAGCACCGGAAATGGAAGTAGAACCTCCCCACGTCTCCACTGTAGACCATTTCCCCTAAAATGAACAACCCCTTAATGAATCTCACAAGCAAATTTCCCATCATTTTCTCATCATCTTACGTTCTTTGGTAAACCAAACGTCAGAAAGCAATAATGCTTCTAGTTTTTCTCCAATTTACCTCAATATAAACACACAATTTAATTATAACAACAACTAAGCTGAAAGAGAACTCAGAAAGTGAGTCAAAGAACATACATGCCTCTTCTATCAGACCGCAGTTGCCCCCGTCTAATGAGATCAGCAACCGAACCTTGGCGCTCACGGCTACGACTCCTCACAACAATCTGCCTTACAAAAATCACAACAAGACTAGCAGCAAACGCAGTGCACAACCATACAGAATACTTCATGTCAAAGCTACTCCCTTTCATCTGATTCAAACCATACCAAAACAAACAATAAGCATTGTATGATCACAATTCAATGCATAAAAAGAAAGACGCGATCTTTGGCAAACAATCTCACACCCGGAGAAGAGGAGCGCGAATAGTATTGATTGTAGCACGCAATGAGAGACCCATTCTTTGCGGATCCACACCACCCCCTTCCAACTCATTGCGAGCTGGATCTTCAGCATTCTTACCATCACCGGAATCAAGAGAGCCTCCCGCAGCTCTAATTACCAAATTCTTCGAGTGAATTCGTCTCGAAGGGAAAGAATCAACCTGCGAGTTCGGGGAAGCCGCAACGCCGAGGAATCTAATTCGAATCTGTGAACAAAATCAAGGTTAAAAGAAACAGAAGATTTGTACAAAATCGTAGAATATTGAGAACCAAACAGAGAGCTTTACCAGGGGAGGAAGGGAGCGAAGGCGGGGGAGATGGAGAATGGCCGGGATTGAAGCCATTGGCGATGAAACATCAAAGCTCGCAGAGAAAGTAGGGTTAGGGTTAGGGTTTCCAAGGCTCTCAAATCCGGTTGGAAGACGCTGAGGTTCAAATGGGTTTTGTTTGGGGAGAAATTTTATTTAATTAAATGAATTTTTCAAAATTTGTGGATATTTTGCATTTACATCCCAATAAATGACAAAATTATGAGAATATATGTAAGGGAAAAAGCATCACTTTTGTACATAAAAAATATAAAATAAAACAAACTAAAATGCGGAAAAACAACATATCCATATAGAAAAATAAAAAAATAATTTTTTTTGAAAAATAAAAAAAATAAAAAAATAAAAAAATTTATTGCTTATTTATTTATTGATATTTGGTTGAACAAATTTATTTAAGTTATGGATTTAAATAATAATTTTTAATTTCAAGACAAACTCAACCGTTAAAAATATTATAATTTAGAGTATTTTAAAAATAATATTAGGATTCATCCTAAAAAAAATTTACTAAACTAATTATATTTCTACATTAATCCATATAGTTTAGGGTTTTTTATTATATTTTATTTGTTTTTGTCTAATTTACTCTAATCGATCTCACTTGGTTATCATTTTTATATATGCTTCTAAAGCTCTTTTAATAATATTATTTTTAATTTTATATTTTATTGTCCCATTTTCAATTACACTCAATATTTATTTATTTTTCAAGTTTTTATCTATATGCATCTTATTAAATTCATGGATTTGTGACTAGAAAAAAGAAATTTTACAAATTTTCTTGAGATTCAGATAGGTTAATATTAAAAACATTTTCACTTTTTCAAGTTTTAATCATCACAAAGGTTTTTTTAAAAAGGAAAGCAACCAAATGCTATTAAAAGATATGATTGAATTTGTATTGAATATTATTATTCCAAAACAATACCACCTATGAAAGGCTAAACTTTTGGCTATAAAAAAAATATTTTGATTGTCTTCAATTTTAAACCCATAAACTTATTTTACTATAACTTTTAAGTGAAAATGTGTGGGCTCCTTTATTCTTACGTGGCCTTTAACTAGGGTTGACCAGTTAAAAAATGACAGATCATAAATTAAATTTTAATTTTTTTTTTTAGAATACAAAGTTTAGAAAACTCTAACTCTCATAATTCTACTTCTCTAATCCCTCTCTAGTTTTACATAATTTGAGTCTATTTGACTTTGTTTTATCGTAGCTTTTCGCCTTAGATCATGCTGAGAATATCTCCTTTGACTTTGTTGACCTTGGTCCTATTTTTCTAGCTTGTATCTTGAATATCAACTAGATTTCAAGTTGTGACTGTTAGGATTATGCCCTCGAATGCTAACGAGGATACTTGTATTATGGCATTTCATTTATATTATACATTCTTATTGTTATAGGCATTTATTTTGATGTTCATATAAATCTTGTGATGGCATTATAATTAGTTTTGAATATCATAGTCCATACATATTAAGTTAAACTTTCTTTTCTTTGTGGGATAAAAAGGAGAGCATTAGAAGGGTTTGATACTTATACACTTAAATATTTCGCAAATCGGAGAACCTTTAATTGGGCGTTAAAGGTTCGTAAAGATTTGTATGACATATATTTTGACAAAGAGTGCTAGTTGAACACTATGGAATAGTGGGAGCATATGTCATAAATGCAACATTGGGATTAGTGTATTCGGACATGACTCGCAATAAACCAATTACATGGGTTTAACTCTTTGACAGTCAATGATTGGGATTGTTGGTTATGATCATATGAGTGGATCTTAGACCTATTGTATCATGATCACAATATATTTGTGACGACTAGTTTGTTACTAAAGTTGTTAGGCTCAGTTTACCTTTTGGTAGGGCCAACCTCGAATTGCTACTATGTCGGGCAAGTAGCAGTTGTGAGTAATCACTAAAAAAGAATTCGTTCTCTATGAAGTAAACGAGTTAGTATCTTATGCAATTATAAGTATGTAAGATTAAAAGACCTTGGCCAAGGCAGTCAAACTAATCGTGGGGTTAGTTTCACTGGTTGCCACAAAAGTTTCATTATTATAACGCTATGGCCACATATCTTTTTTTTATAACGCTGTGGCCATTTATGTTCTCTCCAGTTGCATGGGAGGCCATAACGAGCTATTTCCGGGGCATTTCCGGTGATCCTGATGATGTGGTCGCTAGCTGGGTTATTAAAAATTTAAACTGAATTTGATGTGGCATTCCAGCTGGCATTTTGCTTAAGGAGATCCACTAAAGAGCCTCGTCAGCGTCCAGTCATCCACATCAGTGTCTAGTCATCTCCTCTCTCTCGTCTTCATCTACCCCTTCTTCTATGAACTAGGGCATCATTCCCTTTGGCCAGACGAGCAACCTTGTTCCCGGCCAATATGACCCACTCTTTTCTCTCAGCCAGACTAAGGCATCGCTCCTGCCAAACAAGCAAGAATCTTGCACCATCCCGGCTAGAATTAGGCATCACTCCGGCCGGACTCGAGCATGACTTTGCCCAGACTAGGGTATCACTCTAGGATTTGTAGGTTTAGAAAAGCTTGTGAGATTGTTTGTAAAGGAGTCGAGCTTGTCTCTTTTTATACTTTACCGAAGGAAATGATTGTGAGATTGAAATTTAATTTTGTTTTGAATGAATGCTTACGAGATTGTGAGAAGTTCAATTTACTTCATTTGAATGTTTGGAATGTATGCATGGATTCATTTCACAGCAGTAAGTCTCAACCAGAGAAATTTTCTAGTGTTTGTATTAATTATTATTTCTATTGTAACTTCATTTGAATTATTATTTCAGTTGTGCAATTTTGTCAATTTTGATTTCAATTATTATTTGCAACCTTCACCTGAGAATTTCTCAGTATATGAATTGAATGAAGATCAAATCTACAGAATCTTCACATGAGAATCTTCAGAGTTGCTAAAACCTGGGAAAAAATACACAATACAAAATGTGCAGATTTTGTATGAAATGCTGAAAATTGGGGAAAAATTTGCAGAATTTGTATGAAATGATGAAACATGGGGAAAAAGCTGCACAATAGAATATGGGAAATAGAAGACTTGCTGAAACCTAGGAAATAGATGCACAATAGAAATCTGTAGAATTTGTATGAAATGATGAAATATGGGGAAAAATCTGCAGAATAGAATATGGGAAATAGAAAACTTGTTGAAACCTGGGAAATTGATGCGCAATAGAAATTTGTAGAATTTTAGAAGACTGAAACAAATTGAGATACACATTGAACAATTCCAAAGTTTACAGAATTTCTAGATATTAAAAAAACTGAAACAAACTGAATAATATAGCTAACATCTAGAAAATCTGAGATACACAATGAACGATTCCAAAGTGAGACACCATCTAGAAAATCTGGCATACATAGTTTATAGATTTTCCAGACATTAAACAACACAGAACAATACACAAATTCAAGATGGAAAACCGATACAATTCCTAGTTTTAAAACCCAACCAATTCCTAAGTTACACTTGACTAAGGTTGGCATCAATATCAGCTCTGACTGGGGAAGAAGCCATGTTTGTAGGTGGAGATTGAGTTGCTCTTGTGTAGTATATTACATTACCCAAGTTAGCAACATTGACATTACTAAACTTACTGATGCTGACATTTAGAATTAGTCCCTGGCTAGTAATGTCACTGGGTTGCATGGACTGAGACTACTGGGTACCTATGACATCAGGAGGTTGGGTTGGTTCATTCCCAGTTGCAGCACTGCCAATTGAAGCATTTTCTTGTGCAACAGCCTGTCTCCTCTATAAAAGAAAATATAGTTAAAATAATTACTAAATGTTTGCAACTCATCAGAAATGCAATACACACACACACACAAGAAGTAATTTCTGTCTTTTTGAGCCAAGATTTGGAGGTCTGTCCCCATTGCCCTGCAATCATTACAAAAAAAATTTTAATAGCATAAATTTTTCTTGTGTCCAGTTGCATAGGAACTGAATCATAATAATTTTCATTGCATTGGAATTGAAATAAAACAGAAAACCCTTACCTTATCATGGTGCTTTTTGTTGCGGCCTATTGCATGGCATATGCTACATTTTACTATGCTTAAACCCTTCCTTGTCTATTTTTGTTTGCCTTTGCCAGAAGTGTTGGAATTTGAATTTGATTTCTTCATTGTATTTCCTCAGGCTCTTTCTTCTTGCAGTTGCTTTTCTTCCCCTTTTTTTTTCTCCTTACTGGAGGTGGGATCACTCTTGTGCCATCATTCACCTCTGGTCAAAGTTCTTCACTGTTAGTGCGGTTTATGTAATGATCATAGACCCTGAGATATGTAGACACCAGGTATGTAGCATGTACAAAATCCTCAGGTTGCTGATTGTTGCCATATATGGCACTGAATATTCCTTTTCTGTTTGGCATTTATTTGTGAATTGATTATGAATGTATGTGTTAGTGATGAAATTATATGACAATGTTTATATATAGGAAGACTGGATTATTTGGGTAAAATGCAGCCTAGTACTCTTTTTATGATTTAGTTTTGAATATTTGCTTGTTGTTTATGGTTGAAAGTTATGCAGATTTATATGTAAAGATTCTAAACATGCATATAAAGATATTTATAAATTTTACTTGAGTATACCACTGCAGGACTTTATAGCCTCATTTTGAAATTAGATGGGAGCTTACTAACTTTTGTGCATAAAACTCTCATTCACAATAAATCATATGAACTATATCAAAATTCAGCTGTGCAGATATAAGAGAAGGATCGGAATAACAATTGTACATAAAACTCTCATTCACAATGAAACAAACCCAAAATAAAAAATTGCTTTTTATATATATAAAAAAAAACAGAATCTTAATTTCATCAAACACAAGAAAGCATTACTTGTAATTTCCTTATGCCCAAATACAGGTAAATGAAATGTTATCACCTTAATGTAAGATTTAAGATTTAGAAAAAAATCATAGCTTTAGCTTTACTTGTAAGTACTTTCAGTGTAAATACAGGTAAAATAGCACACTACCCTTAGGATCAAACACATAGTAAGTGGCTATCCTTTCTCTAATTCTTCAAAGCTTTATATTCACCTGAAATTATCTCTAATAGCATATTTCCTTTCTCTTGTTCTTTTGTTTCCTTGAATCTGCTTCTGATTTCCACCGAAATTATCTCTAAACCTTTATTCATTGCAGGTCCTTCCATTTAACAGCAATACCATAGTATAAAATCAAAAAACATAATAATAATTAACAAATAGATGAAAGTTCTCATATGCTGAAGAGTAAATACAGGTAAAACAACCACATTACCTTTAGGATAGCAGCTTTATATTCACCCTCTTGTTCTTTGGTTTCCTTTAATCTAATTTTGATTTCCACCTTAGTTCATCCTTGACAAACATGAACAACGTTTGCAAAATGAATCGTTGATGATTATAGTAGCTCTGCAAGCTAAATTAATGCAATAATCAATAACATTAAAAGTCTCACTCTTATTGTTCGCTGTGAGATTGTTTACCGGCAGACGAGAAGGATGATCACTCTTTCGTTGTCTTCTTGATTGAGTCTACTGGATGGGTGGGGGAGAGTGAGGAGTGGAGTGCCCTAATTTAGACATTGGGGATGGATTTATGGGGAGAGAGAGGAGGTGACTGGACGATGACGACGCTCTTTAGTGGATCTCTTCAAGCAAAATGCTAGCTGGAATGCCACGTTGAATTTAGTTTAAATTTTTAATAACCCAGCTGGCGGCCACATCATGAAGATCACCTGAAATGGCTGGAAACAGCCCGTTGTGGGCTCCCATGTGACCGGAGAGAACATAAATGGCCACAACGTTACAAAAAAAAGATATGTAGCCATAGCGTTATAATAATGAAACTTTTGTGACCACCAGTGAAAGTAACGCACTAATCGTGTGGGACACAAAGGGTAGTTTGGTAATCTCACCCTACTATAGTTATTTGCATATGATCGAGTTCAGTGAGTTTGACAATTACCATGGCTTTCACTCGGTTGAGATACAAGAACGAAAGGCTTATACACATATGGTAATCATAATCGGAAAAGTTCATAATGATCTACCCATTCGTGTTCGATTGGGTTACGACGTAGGGACCATGAGGCTGGCTAGGTGTCACCTACATCCTTTGGTATCCTCCCATTACCAATCGGAACGAACCTAGGGAGTCACGCTTAAAAGGATAAAGAATTAGTCTAATTTTTGAATGAAGGGGTAAATTTGACAATTGACAATTTTACTTCATGGGATGAGTGAAATTAAAATTTGGTCTAGGATTTTTGTTTTAAATTTAAATTTTAATTTAAATTCGATGGAGTTGAATAGATAATCAAAATTATAAGGACTCAAAGACAAAAGTGGTTTTAGTTACATTAGGACTCATATTTCTAATATAACTTCTATGATAATGTTTATCATATTATGAAGGTTCATATTTTGAATAGGACTTCATAATTGAATAATGTTTATCATATTATGAAGGTACATTTTTCGAATAGAACTCATAATTGAATAATGTTTATCATGTTTTATGAAGTCTCTATAAATATGACTCCTCTCTAACCTTAGAATCAATCAATTATCTCTCTAGTGAAAAAAAAAATCCCCAATCTTTCTTTCTCTCTAACCCTAGCCGCTATTTGAAGAAGAAAAGGAGATTGTTTCTTAATTCCAGCTTGTGATCTAGAGGTGTGGGACTTTCGTTCAGCGCTAAGAGATCTACGATAATTCGAGGGACAAATTCGACACATCAAAAGAAAGGCTTTTCAAATATTAAGAGGTAAATTTTTACACTTTTTAATTAAATTACGGTTTTCATTAAAACAATTAGAACATATTGCAAATTTATTATTGCTTCCGCATGCCTTTGATGATGTTATTTAATTCTTGCGATATTACCTAACAGTGACTTCTCTATGTTTGTGAATCACAAAATCGATTTCATTTGATCTAAACTTTTGGATGCTCTCGCCATTTCACGCTTGTGAAACTTTCAGTCTTGGACCTATGAAGCTCTTTGACTCTTTGACTTTTGATGTCTCGAGATTCCTGAACTCATTTGTCCCATCATTCGAACTTTTCAAGCCTTGACTCTCCTATGCTTTTGAGCCTCAGCTTGTACATCTCTAAGTCATGACCATTCATATGATTCAGTCACTAACTCTATTGCTTTGACTTGTTTGTTTTTAAAGAATATTTTGTGGATTTTGGGTGGTGATTCCCATTTGTTTGCGAATCATAAACTTGGTTTTTTTTTATTTTGGGATTTAAAGGCTCGTTGTCTCACACTTGTGAAGCCTCTTTCTTCATCATTATCAAGGAAATAAAATTTTTTATATTAACTCAGTTACTCATTTGATTTTTTTTTTTATTTTGCTCAAAGACCTTTTTTTCATCTTGAGAAAATCTTTTTTGTTGTCATTTAGAGAACTTCATTTTTTATTTAATCAATTTACAAGAACTCTTTTATTTTTTTTACTCTTTTTCATTTTTTTGGACACATGAGGTATGAGCATCATTTAATAATATTTTAATTTTTTAGTTGTCATTCAAAGAACTTCCTTTTTTTAATCAATTTACGAGAACTCTTTTATTTTTTTACTCTTTTTCATGTTTTTGAAACATGAGGTATGAGCATCATTCAATAATATTTTAATTTTTTTGGTTTGGAAAGACCTCTATTGACCATGTAGATCTCAAGAGGAGAGCTATTTATCATTGCTTTGGACTCCACAAGAGTTACCGGTCTTCAAAAGATTTTTTACTTAAGAAAATCTTTTCCACTTCATCAAGAAAGTCTCATGAGGTAATGGAGAAACTCTCACAATGGACTTCATTGTGAGAGTTTCTCCATTTCCACTTAATCAAGAAAATCTTTACCACTACATTGGACTTCAACACGAGTTAACAGTTTTCAAAATATTTTTCACTTAACTTAAGAGAGTCTTAAGAGATAGAGGTAATGAGAAAGCTCTCACAAAGAGAGCTCTCTACCATTACATTAGTGTTAGTTCTACCAATGTGGTTTGTGGGTTAGAAAACACTCAAACATTCAAGGAAATCTCACACAAACCAAACAAAAGAAGGCACAAGAAATTGGTAACCCAGTTCGGCGTCCACTCGCCTACGTCTAGGGACCAAGCCCGGAGATAAAACAATCCACTAAAAGAGGTAATAAAACATGAGTACAAAACACTTTGTCACTCTTCTTCACAAATAAAGATCACTACCCTCTCTAGTTGTCTAGTGCCTACCCACTCTCTTCCTCAAGAGTCACATCCAATCTCAGAGCAAGGTAGCTTATATAGATGTCTTAACGTCCCAAATATAGTTCATACCTCTTTTATAATCTCTGCGGCTACTAACTTTAGCAATATTCAAAATTAGCTATTGCAACTCCTGTTATAACATAACTTGCAACATGACCCTGACTATTGACTTGACTGAGTTCTAGTTTCATTGCGAAATGACCTCATGACCTATTAACCTCCCAGTCATACTTAGTCCGAGTCGATGTAGCAAGATCTCCCGATCCCGACTACCGGCAACTAGCCTACCTCCTCAATTCCTCATCACGCAGTCTCCTCACAAGGGGTACACGCCTTTGTGCATCTTCATGAAACTTACCAAACTTGATCTTCAATTCATCCAAGTTTGGCTTTAAATCTTCCCAAGAAAGATCTTCAATCAATCATGACAATCAAACCAATAATAGACATGTCTTCAATTATACCCTTAATAATCTTCATTCATACTTTATTAATGGCCTCGCCAAGGTGGCTGTGGTTTCGTTAGTTGATGGCCTCGTCAATGATTCTAGTATTCTCGAGATCCTCTCGGCGATTCTCAACGTTAACCTTGCTGGTCCGATAACTCCCTTGAACGACAGCGCCTTCATTGTTCCTTTGGTGAGTAAAGATGAAGTCAAGGTAGTCTCTAAGCTTGGTATCTTCAAAGCGGCGACGAAGGATGGCCCGTGCATGTTGATGATCTCGCCTTGGTTAGCCGAACTCGGTGCGGTAGGGAGGATGTCCGGCGAGGGCTAGTGGATGTCAGTGTGGAACCTCCTTCTGCATGGGTAGTGTTGGAATGTGATAGCGGAGGTGCTAAGGCCCACCGGCGAGTTGGTCGCTCTATCCTAAGCGTCCGTTCCATATAAAAACTTCATCTTGGTGCTGGTGCGGCGTCGTCTCAGCTTCTCTCTACCTATGGAGGTCGATCTAAGCTTGGGTATGAGAAGATACTGCAATCTCATCACGGGGGAATGAGGTGCTCTTCCTTCATTCAACAGGGCTCTCGGTAGGTTCATGCTAGCTAATTCTGGTTCTACCGGTGTGGAGGCCTTGCCGGCGGGGCGTCGGTTTACTCATTTAGTTGCTGAGTCTGAGAAAAGGAAGAAGATGATGGTCGAACGTTTAGCGAGAAGAAAGGGAGGGGAGACTAATGCTTCGGGCCTCTGACGAGTAGCGTGCAGGGGGCTCTGGGCTCGAGGTCCAGACGTGTCGAGTTATGAAGTCCATGACCTCTGACATCGATGCATAGGAAGCATGGGTAGCGATCATGTGAGGCCGAGGTTTCTCTGCCGTTCGAGGTTAATGTGGCAAGCTCTGGTTCCGTTCACGTGCGTTCTGTGGGGCCTCGTCCTTTCGAGAGTGCTGGGCTTGCGAACGAGCTGCGTCTGTCGAGGCCTGGAGAGCTGGGCCGGGTTGCATGAAGCCCAGCTTCTTTAGATGATGGGTTGCTGTTGGAGTTGGACCAAGGGTTTTCTGGTTCTAATAATGATATTCAGAAGGGGGATCCCTTATTACTTTGTGAGACAAATACCTCGGTGTGTCCTCAAGACACTAATAGTAGCGGCCTGAATTTGGATATCTCTGTTATTGGTGAACTTCTTCGGTCATTTCTTGGGATGTCTGCTATTAAAGCCCAGATTGTTGGGCCTAATGAATCTCCTAATCTTAATCCTTCTTCCGTGGTGGTTTCATCTCACACGATTGATGTAAATATTTCGGAGAGGATCCTGGGATTACCTTGGAGATGCCATCCTTGCCCCCCCCCCCCCCCCCCCCCCCCCCCCCCCCGCGTCATGGCTTTAAATGGCAGTTTCTTTCAGGAACATGGGTCCTACTTCCTCTCCCTGATCACATTTCCCCTGGGGGGGGCTGAGGTTACTAGCGATGTTGTTATTTCTTCTCCAGGACACAAAATTGATGATCAGTCCCTTGAGTTCTCCTCTCAATCCAGTGGCTCTGTAACTAAGTTCGAGAGGAAGATATGGGAGTTATTACCTAATATGCAGACCGGTCCTGAGCCTCCAATTGCGGAGCCTAGTTTGGGTACTCGTCATAGTGGGAGACCGAAGTAGCCCTCTTCCAGATTCAATGAGGAAGCAGGTTACCTGTCTGATCTTCCTAAATCATCAAAGAAGAAAGTATCTGGAGGTACGCGCTCTACCCCCTTTCTTATTTCGGATTGGTCTGATGCTCAACTTGCTAGTTATTGTGATGCTTGTGGTATTTCTTTTCCTGAATCTATCAATGACTATCTTAACCATATCCGTGCTTTGGAGGAAAAGCGGTCTGCCCATACTTGTGGGCAGGTGGCATCCTCTTCGGAGGCTTGCGGGCTTTAATTGTTTTCATGAACATAGTATCCTGGAATGTTAAGGGTCTTGGGCGACCTGCGAAACAGTTTTTAACAAACCAGTTTTCAAAATAATATATGAAGTTTGCAAATAAAACCCAAAACGCTGATGAATTAGATTGAATTGCATTTACTTTTTAAATATCAGAAGGCATCATTTTTGGTTTACCTAAATTTTACCAAGTTAACCAAAATTACCAAAACATGGAATTTATGAACATAAGAAAAAGGTTTGCACCATTATATCTACAATAAAATAATAAAATACCATAAAAATTAAAATATATGTTATGCAAGACACAATAAAAGAGATAAGAAACAAAATTGTTAAACTAAAAAATTGGTATTCTGATTTGAATGCTTCTACTTAATATTTATTTATATATCTCATAGTTTTAAAAACTTTGATTTAGTACAAACACACAAATACTAAACAAATTTTTGTGGGAATTAAAAAACAATCGTGGACAGCAAACGAAATATATATCTCAAGTATTTCACTCTCTCTTTCTCATTTTAACATGTTGGATTATTATATCAACATAGATTTGATTCAATCAAAACAAAGATTCTCCCATAAAAATATTATCCAAACAAATCTGAAATTTATTTGTCTTTGATTCAATTAAAATAGGAATCTTACACCCAAAAAAAAAAATAACCAAAATTTAACACAAAGATAATCTAACAAGCGTGAGGGAAAAATTTACCAGAACTGATCTGATTCAGAAGAAGAGACAACTTTTTTTGCCGAATTGGGAAATAAGATTGCGTTAGAATTTTTTTAGAGAAAAAAGAAACAAGGAAGACTTTTATATCATAAAGGGTAGTTTAGTAATTTGGTAATTACCAAACTTTCCCATCCAAGAGTGTAATCACTTTCACATCATCTTCCTTGAATCACTTTCCTTGGTTAAATGGAAAGTGATTACAAGAAGACCATGTTTTTTTTTTAAGAATCAAATGATTGAAAAGGATTCATTCCCTCTTACTTTGTAGGGAAAGTTATTACTTTACATCATACCAAATAGATATCTCATCTTCATTCATTTTTTTTTACAAAGACAACAAGCGTTGCCTCATTAAGATTTGTCAAGGGACAGACATGTATGGTAGTTCATTAGTTACAATGGTTTATTGACCACATAGGAATTTATTAATCTAGTTAGGCATCACATGGGCGATGAAAATCCTGCCACGTGCACACCTAGAATATTTTCAAAAATCAAACCGAGCTAATAAATCCTTCTTGATCTTTGTCATGTAACTCTAGAGGAGAGAGATAGAACACCTCCCATAAGGGGCCCACTAGACCCATTCAAATAGTATTGGGAACAATACTAAGGTCTGCAAACATTGATAAACAATACTGCTATAGTATCACTACAGTATTGCTATAATACTTTACATAGGGTTTTAACCTTGCACCTTGCCCATCACTGCCTTGTGACAATGCCATTGGGGTGCCAGTGGCTTGTAAAAAAAATGACAAAGTGGACAAGTCATTATTAATGCTTGAAGCAGAATTTGAACACCCAACATTATGTATAAGGTTCCCAAGCCTTGACCACAGGATTTGAACAACCGACCACATTCATTTCACAAAAAATATGTCTCACCATTACATAGAAGTGGTTGGGTTAACTAACATATATGATTCATGAAACACCCACAAAAAGAAAAAAGTACAACAAAAACCAAACAAACACAAAGACATGTAGAATACGAAAGGGAAGCAAAGTAGCATTAGACCCAATAAATGGAGAAAGAGAAGATGTAATATAATTAAGAGAGAAGCTTACTCAATAATTTAGGCTTGAGATGATTCATTTAGTACAATGAATGAGCCTTATGTAAGTACACCACAAATGGACAAAGACGCATTCTTCCTTGCTCACTCAATAACTCAATAACAAACTCCACTATCATAAGTAAATAGGAAGACTTAAGAACCATCAACAAGCCCTACTATCACTAGTTAATAGGAAGCTGTAGTAACTATCAAACTACTAACTTTAGACTTGGTCTAATAAGATCCATCACATATATCACATAGTAGTAGAGGTGGACTATAGCTATAGTAGGCTTTTGGCCCTTCCCCCCACCAAAAAAGTTGAAAATTTTCCTACTATATGTATATATAAAATGTTTAAATTGGCCCCTTCCCCCAGCTTCGCTACTGCATATCAGTGTTGTGGTTTTTACACTCCCACTCGACATTAGCTCTTATTCTTTTAACCATGCTTAACTGATGACAAAACTTTTTAAACTTACCAATACTTAAGCCTTTTGTGAATAAATTTGTGACTTGGTCTTCTATCTTAATATTCTTTAACTAGATTTCTTCTTACAAAAATATTTCTCTAATAAAGTGATATTACACTTCCACATGTTTAGCTTTTACATGAAAAATAGATTTTATGCCAAATCATATCGCCAAATAATTGCCATAGTAAAAGGGAATTGCATAATTTATTGATTGGTGTAGGTCCTGCAATAATTGTATAAGCCAAGCACTCTCTTGAGGATCATTATAGCAGTAGGTACTCTGGTTCTGTTACTGACAAAGGTACAATGAACTGTCTTTTACTGCACGAACAAATTGCTCCTAAACAAGCTTAAAAATACACTCAATAGTTAAGCATTTGATATCATGATCATTTGCATAATCAACATCATAATAACTAACTAGCATGCAACCTCCACTTTCTTATATAGAATACCATAACCAAGTGTAAATTTCACATATCTCAAAATTCACCCAATTGCTTCCAATGAGGCTTCTTTGGATTTTACATGTATTGGCTTGATGTGTCTATATTCGCAGAGTGCCAGTCCACTCTCCTATCCTATAGATTTCTAAGAGGCACATGCACCAATCACTTCTGTAGACTAGATAATTAAAAAAGAGTTATTACTAGTTATTATTCAGAACAAATCATATGATAAATACGGTTTATAATAACTATGTCATGCATCCCTTAAACATGGGTGTGTTTTTAAAAAACTAGTTAAAATGCTTCATATCTATCAAACACGACCATATAAATTGAATTTCATCAATACATCTATAAACACGAGCATGTTTCTAACTGTATAACTCTTTGGAATCTTCATAACTTTACCAAAATAACTTAAAATTACTCCTAACTTGTTCAAATTGGTTCTTTTTTCTCCAAATAAATGAATTATGCTCTAAAAGAAAATATGAGAAAGAAAAAATACCTTAAACAATAAAATTAACCATAAATTCAAAGAAAATGCATGCTCTGAAAATTAACAAAAAAATATGTATAATTAAGCGCTTGTTATGACTCATTATTCCAACTATATAGCAAATATCAAGTCTGGTTAAAGTTAAGTAGATCAGATTGCCCACTAATTATCAATATGTTATTGTATCTTCCAAATCTCTACCTTCATGTGTATATATTTCAGTATTTGGCTTTTTTTGGTATCAAACTGTTTTGCACTCCAACATTATAAATGGTTTGAACAAATCTTTGGAGTATTTTTGCTAATGGAAAATTATTCCTTCTTAAGTACAATCAATCTTAGTATCAAGAAAGTACTTGAGTTGTCCAAGTTCTTTCATCTAATTTAAACTAACTGATAAATTTTCCTCCATTTGGATAGTTACTTCCTCATAATCACCTGTAATGATTAAAATATCCAAATACACTTCCACAATAACTAGATTTCCTTTATTGACTTTGATAAACAAAGTAGAATCTATAGGAGTTATCAATTAACCACTTTGAGTTAGAAATTCAACAACCTTATCATAACAAGACCTTAGTGCTTACTTTAATCCATATAGTTCCTTCAGTAATTACTTATACACATATTTATGATGGTTACTTTAATCCATATAGTTCCTTCGGGTAACCATTGGTTGAGTTATGTACATCTCTAATCCAACTCTCAATACAAAAATATATTCATTGCATCTATTAGCCACAAGTTCCAATTTTTTCTAGTTACAAGTGCTTGTAAAGTTCACATAACTGTAAGCTTCTCAACTAGACTAAATGTTTCATTATAGTCTATTCCATATTGGTAAGTAAATCTACGAGCTACCAAATGAGTTTTGTACCTCTCAATTGATCAATTTGAGTAATGCTTTACCTTTACAAGAAATAGACTTCACATCTCTTGGCTTTGGCAAGAGTTCCAAGTCTAATTTCATTCTAATGCAATGATTTCTTCTTCCATAGCCTTAGCTCACTCTAGATTTTTAAATGCATCTTCAAATGTCTCTAGTTGTTTTGTATGTGCTTCTTCTACTATGACGGCATTAGCATATTTGAGATTTGACTTTTTAATTCTTGTGAATCTACTAAGTTAAGCTATTGCTTTTGCTTCTTCCCTTGGTTGTATTTGGATACATACCATTTTGCCATGTATTTTAACTCAACAAATTTTAACCATATTTCAGCTCATCTTTAAAAACATCTGACTCTAGTAATATCTTCTTTTCTGAAGCCAACTATCAAGATGCTTCATCAAATACCACATTCCTAGATGTGTAGCGCCTTCTAGTTGTAGGATTACACCATTTTCACCCTTTTCTTTCACTGTCATACCCCACAACGTACACCTAACAACTTTCTTGTCAATCTTACTACGCAAATGATCATATACAAATATATAGCATACACATCCAAAAGCTCAAAAAATAGTTGATTGTAGGTTTCATGTTCTACAACATTTCAACGGCTGAAAGAAAACATAACCTTTGTTAAGGAAGCTTATTTATTACTTATAAAAGCTATAGTCCTCATTGCTTCCACCCAAAATATTCTTGGTATATTCTTCGCATAGAACATACTTTGATAGAGTGTTGCAAGGTGCATATTTGTTTTGTCTATTATGTCATTTTGCTGTAGAGTATTGGCACTTGTAAATCGACGGAGCATTCAGTTTTCTCGAAGGACCTTGAAAATTTGTTCTAAGGTATTCTCTCCTCCATTGTCAATGTGCAAGCAATGAATTGTCTTGCTAACTTCTACATCAGCTACCTTTTTAAATTTTTTAACCTTTGAAAAAGTATTAGATTTTTCTTTCATAAAATAAACCCACACATAGCTTGAAAAATCATCAGTAAAGGTCATTATATACTTCGTCCCATCAATAAACACTTGCTTAATAGTTTTGAATACATTAAAGTGAATTCAGTCTAATGGTTTCTTTGATTTAAATTTAGACTCTTCAAACTATTACTGTTGGTTTTATCATACTAACATCCTACATAGCTTGTGTCTGTTCTTGCTACAAGTTAGGGAAGTTCCTTCAACATTGACCTTTTCATCATTATACTTAGCTTTGAGTAGCTAACGTGACTTGACCACATTCACCATAAGTTATCTTCTCGTTCTTCCTTATCTTGTCAATATATGTGGTCTTTACTGACATTACAAACACTGACTTTACTCTTTATCCATCTATTGTTAGTTTTTCTAAAATCTTAAGCTCATAATATACCTCTACATTGTACGGGCCAAAAAAATCAAAGTGGCATGATGATGATAATTGTGTTACTGAAAAAAGTTTTCTTCAAACTTGAACATAGTAAACATTTTGAAGTGACACCAAGTTAACACTATATTAAGGAGAGACTACTGAATTACTGATATGAGCTATTAGTAACTTTGAGTAGTTAGTTGTCACCACCACACGGCTTCTATTATATTCAGACAAATTCTGTAACTTTTCTTTATTATCTTTCATATGATTTGAGTAGCTCAAGTCAACAATCCAATCATTTAAATAATAATTATGATTAGATGTCATTAATGTAAGTGCCAACTCTTCTTCTTTTATAGTAAAATATCATTCCTTTTGAATCAAATAATGGCTAGTTTCTTGGAATTATTTTGCCTTTTTTTTTGGGGGGTGTAGAGTGCTTCATCTTCAGTAGATGATGCTGTGAATTGTTGCTAACAAGGCAATTCTTACAGCAACGTCATCAAATTCCTGCCAGAAACCTCTTCATATCCACTCGGTGAAAATAAATTAAAGTTGGATAATCGAAATTATACAAATTGAAGTTTAATGATTTAAGTGAAATTGACCATGATACAATATCCACTCAAGATATTTACCCCAAAATAGCATATTATCAATGTATTAAGAAAATCGCCACACTACTACTCTACTACTACTAAGAAATACTATAATGCTAGGATATCCTAACTGCTATCAGCTTCAATAGCCTAAACATTTTCTTTATTATTATCCTCCCACTTAATTTCATATTCATCCTCTCCTCATCTTCATATTAATATTCTTCTTCTTCTTTAAATTTGAACTCCTCATGTAAATCTAAGAGAATCAATGAGCTTCGCCCTTTTCTTTTTATTAGAAAACTTTTTTTGCACTTAGACAAACACATGGAATGGATGTTGATATCACATCTTTCTTTTAGTTAACCTAGTTTGATAAACTAGCCCCCTAACTCCATTAGCCTTAGCAACCACCTCCAATGTCAAATTATCAACCTCAAACACCAACTCATTTTCATCATTGGACTCCCTATCCATTTTGCCCATCAACTATTCATTACTATATTCTATATATCTCAAAGAAATAAGATCAATATGGCCTTGTGCATCAGATCTATGCTTTAATGCCATATTGTTTTTCATAAACATCAAGTCATTCAAGTGGCGTTGGACTTCTTTTTTTCTTTTTTTTCTTTTAATTTTCTTTTTTCTATGTATCTATAGGAAAAATGTAAATTAATTACATAATGTTCATGATTCAACAAAAACAATATAATAAAATAAAATTTTATAGCATGCAACATTATCCACTTGCTAAATAAGATTACTTACATACTCAAATATGCTCTAATTACACACATATCCTAATGTGTTACAAGTGAGGCTAAGCACTTTATAGTGCACTTCTTTAATTTAGAAGTTGAAGTACCATAAGATTTCCACTAATGCATTGTCACTTAATAAAAATATATGTGTTCAATTATTATGGCTATAATTGAATTATTTACATTGATAAAAAAAAGGAAAGAAATGTATTTATTTAATTTTTAATAGTTACTTGGAGATATTGAATTCCATTCAGTATCTAATAGTAGTTTTCATCCCAAATAAGCTGGGGATTCAAATAATAATTCGTTGCATGCAAAGATTAGTAGAGTTGATTTCCCCATCTTCCATCAATTATTTTAAATAATTCTTTATATTTCTTCTTGTTGTTATCAAAAAACTTAATTATGGCTTCCTTATCTCTATTTATGGACACATAAATGTATCTCATAGCTGATATCTCCCCATCCATCAATCTTAGTACATGAAATAAAGGACTAAAATTCTTCAAAATGTAAACAATATTGTTCCAAAATGAGGGCATTGTAATAATGTTGTGAACTCTCTTTCCCACAAGCTTTTTTGCCATTTGAGTTTTGCCCATTCCTCTGAAATGAATATCTATTTCAGGAGGACTTAAGCTAATGTATGCATTGAAGTGTGAGAAAAGCACTAGCAAATTTGATTGCGCTAAGGCTGATAAGCTCTCTTTGGCCTGTGAAATTCCTTAACAAATTTACTACACCCCGATGAATATAAATGTAGGCATTCATGATCATTTCTCTCTTCAAAGTCGAGTTAAATCTAGGAGGTTTCCCAATATCTTCTAAGATCAAATCAAAGAAATATGCGACACATGGAATTTGGTAAAGATATTTCCTTTTCACCTCCAACAAGCTTCTTGTAGAATTAAAATTCATTAAACTTCACAGTGCTTATTTGAAATTTTAAGTAATATAGATATTAAATTTAATGACAATCGCATATTAATAATGATGATGATGATGATGATGATGATAAATAAATAAATAAATACTTGAAACTCCTATCGGCAAAAATGTTAGGAGATCCATTATTGGTAACCACTCAAACAACAGTTTGCTCTCCAATTTTGTCCACTAATCTATCAATTAATTTAAACATTCTTTCTCTAGTGTTTGCATAATCGAAAGAGTCAACTGATTTCATAAAAAAAAAATCCATTGAGGAGAATCCACCAGAAAACCTAGTGAATATTCTATGTTTTTTATTTGTCCAACAAACTCCCATGATAAAACACCTATATTTTACCAATTCCTCTCGAAAAGAATTCATTGATGTTTTTACATCATTTACTTCTTTCTTCAGCAAGGGTTTTCACACCTCATAATAGCTTGGAGGTTTCATGCCATTTTCATATTGGCCAATGGCCTCAATCATCACGGCAAAACTTAGATATTATATTATATTGAATGGAATTGTTACATCATACATCCATCATACTATTTCTCTAAGCTTTATCCTACCAACTCTTTCTTACACCATTGTTTATGGTGGTTTGATTGGAATTCTTTTTTTTGTTTTTTCAATTCTTAACCACTACCTTAGAACTAACTGTGGAATGAAGATTCATTGGGACCTTTACCCTCTATTTCTTTTGGTTTGGCAAACAACACTTATATCTATATCCAACTCCTTTTTCACTCAAAATTCTTTTCCTATTGAAGCTGAAGCCTTTTGTCATTCTTATTTAAGAAAAAGTGTAGCCAAGGCATCCTAAGCTTCTTTTGGCTTTTTAGCATCCGAGACATGCTCTAACACTTCTTATTTGATTGTAATCTTTAGGGCAAACATCGCTTTGCTTGATCTTCCACTTCTACAAGGTATTAGTCACATCTCCTATCTTTGGGTGCGTAACTTTGCTTTATCCCCCAAAGATTTTGACCTTACATGAAAGACATTTTACATGTTAGTCATGTATTGTAATTCTAGTTATTGTGATTCTCCAATGATATGAAGATCACTCAACATGATGACAAAGAAAAAAATTCATTCCACTCAAAGAACCTGGCTTGTATAACACAATATAGAATATGAGAGGGATGCAAAGCGATAATAGACTCAATAAAATGAGAAGTGTACTGTCATGCCCTGAATTCGGCTACACACCCACAAGGAGGAAACACTATAGGCATGCAAAGCATACAAACCTGACTCAGAGCAAAATACAATCTAGCAAAGCCATAAATACAAATAGCTTGGCAACCCAGTAAGAAATCTACTAAAATATTTGGGAATCATAAAGAGTTCAAAATTCAAATTCCAATATCAAGTGTAACAAAATTTGTACATATGTATATAAAAAGTAGAACATAAATCACATGTACCGAATGTGAGAGAGTAATAATAATTACCAAAATATAGGTTTCTCATTTAGAATGTTTTACAGAAATGTTGCTTCATAATTGTGTTTTTTCCAAAACATATAGAGTTCTTATGGATACAAAAATCAGAGTACGTGATAATTATCAAATAAGTCTTCAGATAAAAAAGTTTAATAAAGGATATGGATTCCAAAGGTAACATATTTCCAAGATTATACGTCTCCCAAACTTACTAAGGCTATTTTTTTACCTCTATGACACCCGAGTCAAAATATTGGAGCCTATTTATTTTACCTCCATGGGGCGAGTCAGAATGATCAAAATATATTTATTTTACCTTGGTGGCCAGAGTAAAAAACTATTATTGTTTCACCGATAGTCCAACGGGAAACTATAGCTTCAATTCAAAAAATTTATATCGACATGGTCAATGTTGACCCCCATTAACCTAGTTAGTTCATAACTTATTTGGAGACTAAAAATATTTATAACAAAATAAATTTTTTCAGGAGTATAGAAATAAAACTAGTATTTTCAAAGAACTAGAGGTTAATAATTGCTTATGGTGAAGGTGAGCAACGTTACCCCCTTTGCTACAAGTGCACTAGTCGTCAAGTAATAAATTTTCCCTGCACATGAGTGTGAGAAAGTCGTATCCCTAGGGCCCCAAGAAGTACTATTACTTCCTTTTCATGTCCCTTTTTAGTCTACCAAACAATAGTATAATGTTTTAATTGAAATTAAAATAAATTAAGAAAAGAATGCTACCAAGTGACTCAATTGAGGGAAAGACTCTATGAATAAAGTAGGCCTCGGGCAAGGATACCCTTAGGAGTACTAACAATGCGTGGATTTTATGAAATGTAAAGTAGTTGTTGGCAAGTTTGGACCACGAGATTCTAATGCCGGCTACCAAAAAATCCTTCGGTGAATAACCCTAATCTCATACAGATTTCGCCTGTCGGACACCCATAAAATTGCATCAGTACCTCTAATGTGGAAGGTCACCAACACTTGGAACCTTTGGTGTGCAAGTACAATGAAACCTCATTAATCTAAATATGAACTAGTATATGCAAACATCCCGTTTTACACATACAATCCAAAATTAACCTATAGAATCCATCCATTGTAGATTAAACATGAAGCATCATAAATTAAATCCAAAGAACAAGCCAACATACATTAATACTAAAGTTAAACAGCCATGCAAAGTTTTCCTCCAAAGGTTCAATGATGCCCAGTGTCCTTGGGAGTTTATTTTGATATACATGGAAGGGGAATCACAAAATCAAGAAGAAAATGAGTAAAACCCATGATGAAACTCCCTATCCATCAACTAGTGATGAAGTTGGAGAAACTTCTAGGATTCCAATGACACCACCCTCTAAGAATCCCCAAACGCGGTGTTATTTTCATTTCTTCCCTGTTGAAGTTTCAAGGATGAATCCTTTGAGATCTTCCTTCCTTTTCCTTCAATTTGAACTCAAAAGAGTCTTCTCCCAAAGAGATTTGGAAATGGAAGTGTTTGGAGTCAAATGGAGGCCGCATGGTTTGCAAAAATAGTCTTTTGACGAAGCTAAAGGTTCATGCAGCCTCTATGCGGGCGCATGAAGGTCATATGGCATTCTAGATGGTTTCATCCGACCTCTGTGTAGTGTATAGTGGTCATATGGTATTCTAGATAGGTCATTCAGGCACTGTGCAGGTCATATGAGGGCTCTGTTTACTGCTACAATATCGCTATTGTACTCCATCTCTAAATTTGCCTCATTTTGGCCCCTACTTTGGTCCAAAATACATCTTTTAGTTCTTGATTGCTTTTCAATGCCCTATGACTCAGATAAAACCAAATAACGCATAAAACAGGCATTGATCCAATGAAAATATGTGCGTAGTATATAAAAAATATATATGTCAAAATACATATATTTAGATACTTATCACTTGCCAATGACACATATTGCTAAGTTATCGAACCAAACTAGAATGATATAACAAAATTTATAATATCAACTCTTCTAAGATTTTCATTTAAGCTAGGATGCTATACCTTAGTATATAATCAAAGAATTGAATGATCCCATATTTATATACAAACTAAGCCACTTGTTCAAGATAAAAAGAATGAATAAATAAATAAATAAATAAATAATCAATAAATGAATATTTACAATAAAAATAATATATAATTTATATGTGGATTATTTACCTAGAGGTTGTCAAACTATAACTCACACATGAAGATGACATCAATCCTTCCTTAACAATTCTAGAAACATAAAAGCAACTCTAATTGCTCAAAAAGTTTCTGCCAACTAACAATGAAAACTAATCCAAGTGGTGGTAATCCGTAAAAAGCATCATGTGCCAAGATGTGAGGCTTCTAATGATATACTTAAGCTTTCAATTGGTAAAGGAAAAGAGAGAACTCGACTACTAAACACAACCATCAATGAGTGAGGGATAAATTTAAATAATAAGGGAGTCTTAGGAAAGATAATCAAAATATCTTAAGTTCTAACGAAGGGCCATGAAAGGTTTAACCTACCAAGCTAAAAATAAGGCTAAACTTCAACAATGCCCAACTAAACAAAACAACACTTAACAACCCAAATATAAAAAACAACAACAAAATGTAACTAACAAGAAATCAAGACTTATGCATAAACAATTTACAAGAAAGGATTCAACATTGGACCCTTGTAGTACACCAACTACTCCAAAGATTTAGAAGGAAACCAAGGAAAGGCAACAATCACTAAGTATAAGCATAAATGCTAAGCTTCAATTAGACATCCAACCACAATATCACTTAGATATACAATAGGCATAAAACAAGTTTCATGGGCATTTGTCATGCCCCGTTTAGCAGGACAGACACGCAACAACCACTGCGATAACCCTAGGAGGGACACACACACCACTCAACTCTCGAGTTGTCGCAAGGCTTACAATTTCCCTGGATTACACAAATTGAATAGAAATCACAAATAAAAATTATATCAAGCTTGGAATACAATAATTGCACATGGAAGTAAGAATTTCAAAATAGAGCGATATATAGAGTATGGAATAGGATGAAAGCACAGAGGAAGAAGCAAAAATTCTATAAATATAATGATAGAATTCAAAGAGACATATTAGACATAAATACAACCAGGTTTTTCAAGAAAATAGATAAGCATGCAACAATACAAAGTTTCAAAAAGCGAAGACACTAGTGGATCCATGTCTCTTACACAATGCAACATGCTAAAAAATACACATACACATTACTGGAAATAAGGATATATAACAAGAGTATGCCCTACACTTTGTCTTGCTGCAAAGCCACTAGATGCTAAAGCCTTGAAGGGAGGGAGATGGTGAGTAACCAAAGTCACTCAATGAGAAAATTAGCACAACTCTAAAATAATATCAAACAAACCAATAAATTTTCAATAGCCAAGCTTTTGCAATAATACATATAGTCTTGAAACATTTCAACATTAAAAACAATATATAAATGTAGGATGTGAAACCACATTATTAAAAACCAAAACATAGGTCTTCACAAGTATTTTCATAGCCTCAAAACATTTCATCATGTATATAATAAATATTTGTACATAAGCCTCACAATGAGCATAAAAACCAACTTGATCAAATGAAGTTCTCAACATTCACAAATAATCATTTGGCATGATACGAGTTTTCAAAGTGTTAAACAAATTTCATTGCAACTTGACAATAAACCAATCTTGCAAAACATGTAAAGGAATTCCACAGTTCAAGGATTTCTTTTACATGAAAACATGATTTCCAAAATGTAAATTTGCATATCTTGGATATTTAAAAAGACAAAGCAAACGGTTCATGATTCAAGAATCCAATCCAAGAAATCATGGTTTGTAGAAACCGGAACATAATAATAGTTTTAAAACCAATAACCTAGAAAACTTCTTTGACTTTAGCCATTGTCACAACTAAGTCTAGAGCCATCAAGGCTTCATACCCTTGATGTTGGCCTACCGAGAGCCCGTGTGATGATATCCGGGTTCTTGGTCAAATACCTTTTTGGGGCTTCTACACCCCTCCTAAAAGAAGAAACCATAAATGGAACACCTTACACCCCCTCTACAGGCGGTACCCCTTAACACCATCAGCATATCCTAAGAACATACATTTTCTAGATTTTGGGTCTAGCTTTGTAATTTCTTGGACATTGTACATTACAAATGCATGACTTCCAAATATATGAAGGTTTGAATAATCAACTGGCTTACCAGTCCACATCTCCATCGGTGTCTTCAACTTGATTGCAGTTGATGGAGCCTGACTCACCACATAGCAGGCGGTGTTGACTGCTTCTACCCAGAACTTCTTGTCTAAGCTTGCAGCTCCCATCATAGCTCTTGTTCTTTCCAACAGAGTCCTGTTCATCTGCTCTATCACTCCATTTTGTTGAGGAGTGTATGCTGTAGTGAACTGTCTTTTGATGCTTCCTTGCTTGCAGAATTCATCAAAGTCTTTGCTAGTGTATTCTCCTCCATTATCAGTCCTCAAGCACTTGATCTTCTCGCCAGATTCAAGTTCCACCTGCGCTTTGTAAAATTTGAAGACTTGAAACATATCAGCCTTCCTCTTGATAGGGTACACCCAACATCTCCTGGAATAGTCATCAATAAATGATACAAAATAATTTACTCCTCCTAGGGATGTAACTAGTGCTTTCCACAGATCAGAGTGAGAAATTACTCCCACTAAATTTTTCAATCTCATATTTTGCCACCATTGCTTCTATTAGAAATTACTGTAAGAGCAGAGTCTAAAAAAAGGTGAATAATAATCTAACTTATTTTCTGATGTGGAGGATCCATTTATAGTGGCAACCACAGAGCATACGATAAGTAGATATATATATACACCCGGATCTAGCTATAGTACCACTTGTTAGAGAAATATAGGATCGAATAGAGTAGTACCACAACAAAACAAATAAGAATAATGCTGGAAAAATAAAGGACACAAAGATGTTACGTAGAAAACACCTAAATAATTAGGGTAAAAACCACAGGCAAGGATAGAAGAATTTTACTAAGTGAAAAAATTCCAGGAGTTACAAACTCTCTCTAATAATAAGGAGAAAACCAGTACTCTCTCTTATATTAGGAGAATAGACCAACTCTCAAAATATTTTTCCTACTTCTCCACTCTTCTTTTTCCCTCTCATTTCTCACTCTCACTCTCACTCTTACTCTGCTTCTCTTGGTTGCTTGTATGAAGAATGAGAGCTTCATTCTTCAATTTATAAAGAAACCTGCCCGCATATTTTAATAAAAACCAATGGCTTAAGTTGATGGTTTGTTGGGCCATTAGTTTGGTGAGAACTTAGTTTATGGTTTGGAGGAGTTGGTTTTGGGCCATTGTTTTGGGCCAATGGTTTGAGCCAACAAAATATATGGAACAATAGCATAGAAAATCCTTCCAAGTACATCAAAACATCTATTTAACATGATAAAACCATGAATTATTTTCAATCAAATGATTAAGATATTTAGAAAATATTCCACTAGAATTGTGCAATCAACTTTACCCACTCACCAACTTAGGAGGTTAAACTTCTCAAGAGTGGTACACCTCCACTGGCTCCTCGCTTGAGCCGAGCTCTCACCACCTAACCAACTAGAAACACACAAGAGGCAAAAAACAAAGAAGAATTAGAAAAGAGAAAAATCTATAAGCATTGAATTCAATGCTTATTATTGTGTGTTTTGTATTAATAGGCGTAGGCGGTACTTAAAGATGAGGGAGAGTCAAAAGAAGCATTTTAGACCCAAAACAATGAGTTTGGAGCTCTCTCGGCGTCATTAGAATAAGGATAAGGCAAACCGGATGGCTTACGAGCAGCTTACGATCGTCCTTACAACCGTAAGTCTATTCCAAAAGACCTTGCGGGCATGCTTATGCCATAAGGAGGATTCAGAGCCAAATTAGAAGACCTTATGGGCAAGGCTTATGCCCGTAAAGACCGTCCAGAGAAGCTTATAACTGCAACAGACTCCCATAGGGGCACTCGTAAGAAGCAGAACAGTGAAGCTTACGGTCTAGTATTTACAGCCGTAAGCTGGACCATAACAAAATCAGAAGACCTTGCGAATAGGGCTTATGATATAAGCATTCTGGTAAGGCTTACTTATGGCCTAATCCTTATGCCCATAGCAGCCCGTAAGTAGCTGGGTATAAATAGAACTTATAAGGATTTCTAGGGCATTCTCTATTCTATCTTTCTATTCTTTTGGGGGTGACTCTTGAAGGCAAGGTTGAGGAAGAAATGGGCCGAATCTCTAAAACTCTAAGGATGATTTGGAGAGGGATTTGATTCTACATTTAAGCGGATTGAAGATCATAACCGTCAAGCTCATTTTGATGGTGTGAATGGTAGCTTCTTCCGTGACTCTTCATCCTAGGGATTGAAAAATGGGGTTTTCAGGGATCTCAAGTCTTCATTTATTCTTTCTATCTTGAATGCTTGCACTCTATTAATGGTGGGCTAATTTGTAAATGTTTGGGCATAGTTGAACTCTAGGGTTTATCTCTTTGACTTTAGTTGTTGGATCTATGATGCTTTAATTGAATCCTTATTTGCAATAATTTCAATTTGAATCTAATTGCATATTTGTATGCTTGGTTGCTAATGAGGCAAAAGCCCCAGCTATCATGCTTGATGTGCTACATGACGAGTAGAAATATCCACCTAGTATAGACATGTCGTGATTAGAGGGAATTGTGAGTAAGTCTAGGTATAGGGTACTTTGGAGACTCCGTCTCCCTCAGTTCTCCCGAGTAAGTTGTTGGCAATCTGCGTGCTCTTTGCAATCATGTGGAGTGAATTTTAGGAGAAATCACATTTTTGCTCTATATTCAGATTAGGGGTAATCTCTTTCTTTGGGGGAGATTATCTACTTAAGAGATTGTCATTAACTCACAATGAGATTTCATAGAGTGTTAATGAGATTGTGTGGATGCCTGTATTAGCTCTGCACCTATTTATTTACTTTTTGCCGGAGAAATCGGGGTTTAGTATAATTATGGAAACCTCTCAGTTCAAATAGGATTGCATGTTTAGACAACCATTGTCCTATACTCAATAACCCTAGAGGGATGATATGCCCGGACATTGCTTTCTTCCTTGATTTTTCTCCTACTATTTCTTGTATTTTCTTGTTTTCATTTGCTCTTGTTTATACACAAACACTTTACTATTCAGGCTATTTTTTCGATCTAAAGTTATTACTAGTACTCACTTTCTTCCCTGTGCACCGACACTCTACATTTACACACACTTTATTATGCGATCAACACATACACTTGCATCCCTATCAAGATGATCCTCCAAGGTTTTCTTCTTCTCCAAGAGGAAGTTAAGAGAATGAGAGGAAAAGAGGAAAGAAGGGATATAACAAGGTTTGGGGTGTGAAAAGACATAAAAGCCCTTTAGCCTCATCTAAAAAGAAAAATATAAAAAGACCTAAAAGAAAATGTGCATTGTGCGCCTTGTGTGCTGGGGCACACGTGGCCATATAGCCGCTAGGCCGGCTTATGTGGCGGGTTTGTTGGCACAGTCCGCCTGCACTGGAGCCTTGCCAACCCATGCCATGCTGACACGCGTGTGGGTATACGCTTACCCGCACGGAAGATGACGCCTGCATGACTCTTACACGTTCCAAACCACTCGACAAGCTCTACCGAGGTTAAAACAAGCATGCCCAGACCAAAATCTCGAGTTAACACACAAGAAAAAGCCGAAACATCACGGCATTGGCATTTTAACAAACACTTGGTGTGCAACCTCAACACTAAGCAATTGGACAACTTGATAAATAAACATATACTATCCAGTAATACATAGCATCTCACAACTACAAAGAAAGAAGAAGAATTAACATATTTGAACTAAACTTCAAGCTAAAACACCATGCCAAAATCTATCTACCTAGATTTGAAGGAAGCAAGAAAGACTCTAACAAAAGACTTACTTGCTTACAAGAAGCATAGCACAACACCCACTTGAATCCTCTCTTGGTTCCCAAGACATGCAAGTAAAGAGGTTTAGGCCCTCACCTATTATGCCCAAGATGATAGCCCCAAGGTAGAAGACGTTTTGTGCCAGTGGACTTTCTTTTAAAGCTTTAAATCCCAAATGATGGCATGGATCAGTATGGCCCTCGATATGGTAGTCGGTGAAGCTATTGGAGAGGGGAAGAATGACATTGAGGTGAAAATTAAAAGAAAGGATGAGAGCTCACATGTTTCTAAGGCCTTGCTTGGGGAGAAGGTTTGAAAGGGGTTTTGGAGGGTTTAGGATGTAACGGTTTTCTCAACCTTTGCTTGGGGAGAAGGGTTGGGGGTGAGGGTAAAAATACCCTTTTATTTATATTTACTAATATATATTGGGTTATATAAAAGATGTCAAAAAATTTATATAAAATTTTCTATATGTTACTTAATCATTCTTCTAGCAATACGCAATTGAGGTTATTGATTAGAATTTGTTTATTGATCCATTATTTATCATAAATATAACATTGAGATTCAAAGGGCATTTTAGTAATAATAGTATATAACCTTTCTTTTCATTACCTCCAAAACCTTTCTTTACTTTACCTTTGTCCCAAACAAGGTATAGGTTGATCATTTTCATTCATTTTCCTTCTTTTCCCTCCCCTTACATTACTTCATGAACACTTACTACACCTTATCCAAAGAAAAAAAATTGACCAAGTTGACTTTATGGTGGGGTTCACATGTACTCAATGATGATGGCTCACAATACTATAGATATGATTAAGAAGAATGATTTATTTAGGGGTTGCTTGGTTATTTGTAAGTGAAATTACATGTAAGTGAAGTTATAGTGTAAGTGAAAATACTATATTTTAACTTACATCATAGCTGATTGGTTTGCTATAACTTGAAATGTTGTATTTGTTTTTTCTTTGTTTGGTTTAATATAAATTGAGGGGTATAATTACTATGTAAGAGAAATGGTAAGATTACTTCTAGATATTGAGTATTGTTAACACTAGTTATTTAATGTTATTTATAATTTTTTTTAATTATATACTATGTTTTAATTTTATCTCTAAAAATTATTAATAACTTTAACTCTCATTATTTATGATAATACTAATTTAAAAAATTAATTAATTCAATAGTGGTTTATTAAATTTTAAAAATGTAATATAATTAAATTATATGCCATAAAAATATATTTTTTTTATGCCGCAAAGAGAGAAGCTACTGACTAGTTCTAAAATGGATGATTTAAAGACTTGGCTAAGCGAGGTGATCACCGATCTGTCTACTTGCCTTGATGGCTTTGAAGCCACCTTTGGCAATGCTTGAGATAAGATGAAAGTGACAATGAATACCTCGACCGAACTCACCAGCAATGCATTGGCCATCCACGCCAAAATCCTCAACATTATGAATAGCTTGAAGTTTCCCATCCATAGAAAGCTTCTCACTGAGACGAGGATGATGATCACTCAACATAGGTTACCATGTTGGATCTCACTAGGGCAGCGGAGAGAGTTGCAGGCCACAAAGGGGCAGGTTCGACAGTTGAATGTGATGGTGGCCAAGGACGGTAGCGGTGATGTGATGATGGTGGGTGAAGTGGTTGCAATTGTGCTAGTGTGCGGTTGCAATGGCAGTGGGAGAAGATGAGCATAAAGTTGAGAGGATGATGGTGCAAATATTGGTGTGCTTTTTAGAGGGTTATTGGGAAAGTAAGTTCAATGACCGGGAAAGTTAACATGGAGTGGTGATTGTAACCATTTAATTTTACAGCATTTTGACTTACGGCCAAATTGGTGGTAAGTCAAATTGCACCAAAAAGCTGTGATGTTGCATTTGTGTTTACATGTAAGTAGTATTTTACCTCATTCAAAACACACTTTTATATATAAAATCACTTACTTTAAAGCCACTTGCATTTACTTATATGCAACCAAACAACCCCTTAGTGAAATTAATGAGGCTTATATAGACATACACTACCAATTGGACAAAGACACATTTTCTCCTCTCACTCCACAACTCAAACAAATAAACCCAACTTTCACTAGTGAACAAGAAGATTTAGAAACCATCAACAAACCCCACTATCATTCGTTAACAAGAAGACTTAACAACTATTAAACCCACTAACGATCCGAACTTGGTCAAGACAGACCCGTCACCACCTGCTGGTATTGTGGTTTCAACAAGACATAAGCATATAATTGAACTTAATCAAGTGCCAATGCTAGAAACACTACTGTTAGACCTCTGACATTGACTTCCTGTGGGCTTCGTCTTAGTTTTTTCGATGGTATTGACATAAGATAAAAAACCTTTGATAGTCCAATTACGTTCTTCATGAACATATTGGTAGAAAGTGATGGAGAGGTAGATAAGGATAGCAAGGACGCTTGCCACAGCACTGATGAGAAACAACCCCCAGAAGCTGCTTAAATGAAGCCTTTCAGATTCTAGTTCTTCCTCTGTGGGGCTGCAAACTTTGTTAATTACCCATTTATCATGGATTCTTTGGAGTTCTCCATTCTCTGACAATTTCAGAATGGCTGTTGACATGTCTATCGTGAATGGCGAATCCTTTGGAAATGCCTACAACGAAAATAACTCATCAGTTAATGCTAATTATTAATCTGATACCTGCTAGTATGTATGTATATATATAATACTTGGGGTTTGAAAAGGAGAGGCTTACAAAGCCCCAGCCAGCTTTAGTAAACTCAGAGCCAACAATGGTGAACTGACAGTTTGTTGAAAGGAAAAGCTCAACATAAGGGCGTTCATCCACAATCGCAGCAACACCTCCATTCTCAGGGCCAAGTTCAAGGGCTTTAGCATACTCTTCAGGTGAACCAAGAGCTCTCAGCCTGGACCTTGGAATCTGCAACTCTTCTACCATATATGACTCTGCAAATGAACCCACTTGGTATCCAATTGGATAACTAGTTGATATCAATGATTCAATCCCTTTTATAGGTGTTGAGAGCTGTTGCAATGTTAAGATTGAAGTCAAGCTTGCTGTGTAACTGGCTTGGATGACTAGCACCACAAAGAGCCATATGAGCAGTAGGATTTTTCCTAATGTGCTCCCCACAGGCTCCTCTGGGCATTTCAACAAATATTCCAAGCGCATGTTAGTGTCCCAGTGTTTTGAAATAATCCCAATGCATCTTAGACTTCATTGCACAAATAGTGCATTAATGAATTGTAATATTTAAACAATGCAAAAGATGAACATCTGTTTTTCCCTTTGTTATTGTGTCTTTTACTATGGTTCTGACTTTAAACTAAATATGTTTTTTAACAGAGACCAAAATAAAAAATGCCTTCTCCTCTATGAGTAAAAATGTTTAGCTGTTACTCTAGAAAAATAAATAATTAAGTATATCTTTCTATAAAAACTCATATTTTGATGTATATGTGTAGTGTCACTAGACGATAATATTTTATCAGCATATTTAATTAATTTTTAAATAATTGTTTTGAATAAAGTAAAATTCTATTCTAGAGAAAAATAATTCTAATAATCACGTAATATATATTTATATATATAAAGATATAAAATAATTGTTCATTGAATATATAATGAAATATGTCTTTAAGCAATTATTTTAAATTAATTAATTCAATTTAAAAATAAACATACAGGTATTTCGGAATAAAAGATGATGATCAAGTCGCATTCACTTACTGTGAGCGAAGTACGCTGTTGAAAAGCCAAATCTGCAAGCAAAAGGAAAAAAAATTTAGTTATAATGATAAGATAGTTTGGTAAATATTAATATTTAAAAAAATAATTTATTTATATTTCTAAAAGTATATATCATAGAATATAACATACGAAAGAATGGTCACAATTTGCTCTTTCAAACTACCACTGCGACGAAAGAGGTCGTTATCCCGTCGTTCAAGTATCCACATTACTATCCCTGTTAATAGAAAGGAAGAGACTGTGGCAAACCAAAGGTTGTTTGTGAATGGTTTTGTGAACGACCAAGCATTTGAGTTGTACTTCTTGACGGGTGCAACAACAACAAGTCCCGACTCGATGAACGGTAATGTAAAATCTACAAGCAATGCTCTGTTTGTCACAATGGCAATGTCTCCAACAGCACCATAGAATTCCTATAAAAAAACAATAATAGTATTATTAAAGGCAAAATTATGAAAGTCCACAATTGGTCCATAAACTATATCAGAATAATATGGTGGTGGTCCTTGAATCACATATAAAATCCTCAAGTCCTAAACATACTTTAATACAAATTTATAAAAACCAATCCTAATACATCTAGTAATATCCAGAGCTAACAAATTGGAAAAATAAAACAAGCACTTACATTAGACGAAACCTTTTGAACAAGATCACCATAATTCGGATTGTTTCGCCCATCTCCATAAGAAATGAACTTATGAGGAACAGGATAATTCAGCAATTTAATTGCAGCAGTAAAAACATCAATACAATAACCTTCACTTTCTCCGGTTTCATTATTTTTCGACACAAATTCCTTGAAACTAAATCTATTAGGAACAACAAATCTTAACTCCTTCCCATTCTTTGCAAAAATCCAACCACTTGGGTTCATTTTAGATCTTCCAGGCCAAACCACATCCTCAAGTTGTTGACTTGCACTTGAATAATTGGAAGGTTTGGAGTAGAGTTTTTCAGGAGGATTAACTGATAATCCTGAGTAATTTGACCAATAGCCAACAATCTTGAGTTCAGAATCAATCACATTCACAACATCATATGCAGGATGAATTCGATTTCCATCTTGATCAAATTGAATCAAACCTGTGACCCCATTAGTGCTAATATTCTTTATCTTTTCTAACAAAATTTCACCTCCATTAAATATTGCCATGGCTTTTAAATTCAAATGACCAGACCTTCCATCACTAGCTTGAAGATTAGGATCACTTGAAAATGAAATATTACCACCGTCATTAAAGTATTCATCCAATGCTCTAGCAAGTATCCACACACTGTCATAAGCATATAACGCATAAGAATTTAGTTGAAGCTTCTCTTTGGTTTGCTTTTTCACTAATGTACTCCACCTTGAAATAAACTGGGTTTTCTTCGCTGATTCTTCTATATGTTGCCTTAAAAAAACAACACCTTGTATTGCTTGCATGACTTGTGGTGCAAGTGGTCCTCTTGAATCTAACTTTGATGCAAGCCAGTCTGTTGCAATCCAAACATAACCTTTTTGCATCATTCCTAAAGAGTGTGCCACAGTGAGGATGGTCACTCCAGTGATCTGATTAGCATGTAGGACTATGACTCTAGTATCCATTTGGGCAACTTCAACTAATAGCGAGGCAATATCGGTCTGATTGGCATCTAGAGGCAATGGAGCCTTGAAAGAGATCTTGCACTGTTTTTCTTCTAGCTTATTAGCTAATGCTATGACACCATTACGGCCGTATTCATCATCCATGAAGATGGCAATGACTTGTCTCCATTTGTAGTGGTGTACAAAGACCGACACTGCTTGCATTTGAAAGGCATCACTTAAGGTTGTGCGGATAAAGTAAGGGTATTGCAAGGAAGAGAATGCAGGGTCTGTGGCGGCAAAGGAAAGGAGTGGCACTTTGAGTTCCTTTGCTATATGAGAGATTATATTGGCTATGATTGAGCATTGAGGACCAACCACTGCGACAATGTGCTTCCCCATAAGCTTCAAAGCTAAGGGAAAACAAAATAAATAATTAATATAGTTTCATAGTGAGTTAATCAGAAAATGGTGCTCTAAGTAATTCCTTTAATCTATAAAATCAAAATAATTATTGGTCTCTATCTGTCCTTCCTGGTAAAGAATCATTTGTTTTTTGACATTTTAAGTGGCAAATTTATATATTTTAAATCTTCTATTAAGCTTTATGATTGGTAATTTTTAATGAAGTTTTTGGCCTTTATTGACAAAATTATATGTTATAATGTGAAGTTCTACTTTTTTTGTTAGCTGTTGCTTATGCTAATTTGGTATCCAAAATGACATAAATACACAAATGAATAAAGTTAGTAATGCTGAAAGAAGGAAATTTATTTTTTTAACTTGTCATAAAATGGCAACTTTTCAACATCAAATGACTCACTGATCTTGGCTTAAACGATCACATCAATATATATTGGATAATATTGCAGAAAGAGCATCCTAAACTAATAAGATTGATCAGTTAACTAATCAAAATGATTTTTGTTATTTTAAAGGAAAAAAAAAAAAAACAAAGTTATTAATATCAGAAAGAACGATAATATAGTTGGAATCTTAAAATAAAATTTTTAATTTCTATTTTAATTCTCCGTACCTGAAATCATGCCAATAAAACCATTGCACTTAGTATCTTGCATGTTAATAACAAGTTTTGATCCCCGAAGAATAGTAGGATCTGCATTAACATCATCTATTCCGGCTTGAATGGCGATAGTGGCGACTGCTCCGATGGTTGAGTTGAAGTTGAAAGCAGCTCCAACATTGATGATGGCAGGTCTTGTACTAGCATTAACATTAGGTATTATGAAGAAAAGACAATAATAAATACTTCTTATTGTAAGTGGATGTATTAGTCTCATTTCGCTAGAGTTGATCAAACATGAAATGAAGAGAAAGAGTTGATGAAGGTTTTAATAGAGTTTTTGATTCAAGGCTTTTGCTAGAGTGTCATAATAAAAAGCCAAACGATAAGGGAAAAAACAATAAAGGATTGTAGACTCGAATTGTAAGTAAAGGTAAATGCTCTTCTCAATCAATTGCTTAGAGATGCTTTCACTGTTTGTAAGGGATCAGCTGTTGGGTAGCTCTCAGGAAGTGCGTTCATAAATGCTGAGAAGAAGCCGCCATGTAGGACACAGTTACATGTGGATAACTTTTATTGGTTGGAATGCTGTATTGGGAAAGGTCTGTAGTGAAGTGATGAACCAAAATGCAAAGCGAGAATAAAATAAATATTAGGCCTAAGCAGCAGTAGTTATCTTTATTCTTACTTTTATTTATTTATTTTGCTTTTTCCAGAATTAAAAGAGAATTCTTAAGTTGGCATTTACTATATATACCCTTTGGAAAATAGAAATTATATATACTGAAAAAAACAAATATAACTGGAAACAAAAAAGAATTCTCAAATATACATGTAAACTTGGTTTTCAAAAGTCGTACAAAAGTTGTACAAGTAATCTTATGTTTTTTCATGAGTATATTTGTGATTTTGTCTTATTAAATTGAAGTAGCGCTAATATATATATATATATATATATATATATATATATAATTGGGGATTTAAGAGGCTTAAGTTCAAATCTAGTTAGACGCAATTATAGTAATGGATCCCCGGTTGTGAGTTTGGGCTTACAACCTGAACTCAGTGTCACCGTCTAAGGGCACATAGGTTAGACAATCAATTCTTCGTCCATACGCATGCTCCTACTGTATATGCACATGTTGCATTAGTCAATATATATAATCTATTTGTTTTTATAATTTATAACATTTCATAAGAAAATAAGCAAAATGGACATGAATTTAATTTTCTAAAATTATGAATTTTGAAAATATCAATGGACTTTCTTTAATCAGCTTTCTCTTTAGCTTGATAGGCAAGGTTAAATGCGAATAATACATTTATTTACTATGGCATTTAGTAATAACAAAAAAATATGTCAAAATTATAATAAAATTATATCTATTGTTTTTTTTTTTTTTTTCTTTTTTTCGTTTTTTTATATGATAAATAGAGTTAAAGGCTAATGAAATTTCTTAAATAAAATGGAATAATAACATGTACCAAAAGTATAATAAAATTATATAAAATCAATAAAACCTCCACTGCATGAAATTAATTAGATAACTAATTATGAAATAATGCAGTTGTTAACTTGTGATAATTTTATCTAGGTCACTTAGTATAATAAATAATATGCTGCTGAATTATTTTATGGGCTAACATAATCTAAAAAACAATTAATATTCTTGTTGTATACATGTGACACGTTAATTATAGAATGGATATTTTCTCTTATAATCATGGTTTGTCAAACCCAACTCGCATGTCCCGATGTCATTGACACTACCGCCACGACAACTCGAGAGGGAGGCAAGGTCCGCCTTGGCCTTGGATCACCGAAATGGCTAAGCTGTGACCTGGTATGACCATGATAGCAAGAATAATACAGAATAATAATTGAACAAATCAAGGTACAACCCTGAATAACACCTGGACAAGAATGAATATCGACAACAGTGTTTACAATAACACAAGCACAACAAACCAGGGTAAACCCCTGAACACCATCTGAACAAGCAGGAATATCTACAACAATATCTACAATAGCACAAGCTAGGGTATAGAAAATAAAAAACTTGGCGATCAACACGAATAGGAAACATGCAAATCAAATATAATTCAGAATACAAGAGAGCACAGTACAAGTGGATCCTACCAATATGCACATATATTTAGGAGGTGTACATACACAAAAAGAAATGCAAACAAAAGTCTAGTGTAGACTCTAGCCCAACCAGCCTCCTTGCACAGTTATTGAGACCTATCACCTAGAAAGGGAGGGAAATGGGTAAGTAACTATGTGACTCAGCGAGGGAAACTGTATGGAATACATATCGCATACACATACAAGATATGTGATGCAAACCTATTCCACAGTTTATATAAATATGAAATGCGAAATATGAAGTACAAAATAGACAAGAACCCAATAACCGTGCTTGTATTAGAGTGATATCAATTTATCAAATAAAGTAACATATCCAATTAGTATGAAACACATATCATAACATATAATCATTATCACAGAGTTTATACACAATGTGGAATATGAAATATGAAATATGAAATATAGGATTTCACAATATCCCAATACCCGTGCTCGTACTAGAATCATATCAGTTTATTGAATAAAGTAACATATATATTCAACTAGTACGAAACACATATCACAACATATAATCATTATTGCACAGTTTATATATAATAAAACCCTTTTTTAAAGATATAATTTATCGTTCAGTAAAGCGTGATAAGCTCCTTGTTACTCATAGCCTTCATGCGTTTAGTGCAAATGGGTGTGTGTGTATATATATAACTCAAAGTGGGCTTTCTAAAGCCTGGCCCACACTTATCTTGCAGTCGCCCATAATAATATGAGCACAAAAAATGAACTGGTTCTCAGATGTCCACTTTTTTTAAATTTGCCCAGACCAACCTATTGTGTTTGGGCTTACCGAAAATGTGGCATACTGATATATTCCATTGATGTGATTGTGGTAATGTGTGTGTGAAAGTTAGATAGAAAAGATTTTTAAAAACTCCAAACACCATTTTTTCTTGCTTTTATTACAAGAACAAAGATTAGATCTTCAATGGCAAGCATCCAATTTCGACCATTTGTAGGAGGTAAAATCTTTTATTATATGGATTTGCAATATAATTTACACATATGAATGCTTTTTTATTGATCCATACCTTAGTTGTTAATTAAAAGCCATTGAATGTTATTAGAAATTGGCAACAATTATACCAAAGCTGGATTTGCATAGTTTTGAAGTTAATATGTGTTTTTTTTTTCTTTTGCCTTTTAGAATTGGATCTCTTTTCTCCAAACTTTTTCAATGATTTTTTTATCAAATTAATTTTGGATCTTCTTGGAAATGGAGTGAGGGAGCACAAGCACTCCATGATCATTGGAAATAACTTACTATATGGTCAGGAATGGTTGGATTTCGTATTCCTGTTAAGGATGCTTTTAGTTCTTTTTTTGCTTTGAGCAAACCTCAATTCTTTATTATTTTGTAGCTTAATGCGATGAATCACAAACAGTAGGTTAAATATCTCGTGATGATTTAATGATTATGAAATTAAACTTGTCTAAGAAAACAAAATTTAATTTAAATTGTGAAATTATACTTGTCTTAAAAACAAAATGAATTCAAATTATATTGCTCCTTATTATAGAATACTATGTGGTCACAAACACGCCTATAAATAAGCTTGTATTTTGAAAGTGCAAGATATATGGCCATGAAGATGGTTGTGGTGGCAATTACTATTTTGTGTAATTGCGATCTTAGCTATTGTGAGTACAATTATACAAAATTTTGTATAAATTAGTCATTCTTTCTAGAGTTGATATAATTTGACATTTGTTGTTGCTTAACTAATAATTATATCTTATTGGTGTATTATTAGCAATGTAATTTTATTGATGTTGCAATGAACTATTAGTTTTTGGATTAATGACAACTATGTTTACATATACCATATCAATATTAGAAATTTTGTTGATGACTTGTGATAACATAGGTAGGATCATGATAAGTAAAATACTTGTTATAGGATTTTGATTGTCAGGTATATAAATAATTTGTTTGTGGTTGTATGTTACTAAATTTTGTTTACATGCATACTAAATAACTCTGTTGTTTTTTTTTTTTTTGGGTTAACTTCTTTTACAAATGCAGGTAAGTCCTTTCATGTTTAGGGTTAGTGGGAGTCTGAAGATTTTATCCCTTGTAGCAAGTTACTATTCATCTATATGGTCTTGTATGTTTTGGATTAATCTTTTTCTATAAGGCCTCACATATTTTACCCTTTTGTGCGGGTGCACACTTGCCTGGAAGGCTCTTTGGACAAGGTATTCAGCCTTGTATGGCAACATATTATCGCTTATACAGCTCCCTAGTTGTGTTGTGTGGCCTCTTGTGCGGGTGTGAGCCCGTATGAGTTGCTAAACATTCAAACAAAGATCAAAACACTTACAAGCTCCTTCTTGAATGTTACAATAAGATGTAAAACAACAAGTATAGCTAACAACAAGGTTTTAGTGTGGGAAAACCCTTTAAATCGAGGGAAAAAACCATGGAACTCCTTGAAGCCACTTGAAATTTGTTTCACTATATCAAATATGGGATGATTATGGTTCTCTCTAGATACAACTAGAGGATTATAGCTATACTAGCATCAATTTATCAACAAGAGATTTTCAACAAGACATACATCATTTCTAGGATGAATAGGCACAATGAACATCAACAAGAAGATTAAATAAGGAAGCAAACCCTAAGGTCAAGGAGGGCTACATGCAAGGAATCACTCCTTTCAGTTTGGATGAAATCTGACTCCAATTTGTAATTCAATCTTCTTGCCTTAGCTCAATACTCTCTTTTCCTTTCTTCTTCCTTCTTAGTTTCACTATTGCCACTTCTTCTTTCTCTCACTCTCTTCACTTTTTTCTCCATCGTTGACATAGTTTCTTCTTTTCTTTTTTTTTTTTTTAAATCTAGGCCTAAAGCCCATTCATTCTAGTTATCCTAAGAAATGGGTTGAACTCAACAATTCTTCCTTTCAGCAGGGGGTGGGGTGCTTGACCTAGACTATTCTTTGTTGGTATGACTCAAGTCTCAAGCTTCTCCTTGGATAATAACTTGGTGAACACATCAAACCCCTTCTCACTAGTGTGTATCTTCTCCAAGTATAACTCTGACTTTAAGAGCGTCTAGAATCCAATGATATCTGATGTCAATATGTTTGGACTTCAAATGGGATGTTGAATTCTTGGATAGATGGATGGCACTTTGACTATCTTTGTAGATAATTCATTTCTCTTGTTGCATGCCTAACTCCTCTAGGAATTTCTTCATCCACATGGCTTCCTTGTAACCCTTATTGATTGCAATGTACTCAGCCTCTATGGTGGTTAGAGTGACACACTTTTGCAGTTTGACTACTAGGAAACAATCCCTTTGTAATAGTGATCATGAACCCTAAAACTAACTTTCCAAAGTCCACCCTTGTAAAATAGGTTCACCTCTGCCAAAACATAATTATATCATGGAAGTACCTCTCAAATACCTCAATATCCACTTCACTATTGCCTAGTGCTTCTTTCCTGAGTTTGAGAGAAATCTTCTCATAGCTCCAATAGCATAAGCAATATCTAGCCTTATACACATCATAGCATACATCAAACAACAAAAAATGGATGCTTATAGTACTTGGCTCATCTCCTCCTTCTCTTATTCATTTGAAGAACATTGATTTATACTGAGCTTTAAATGACCTGTAAGTAGAGAATAAATAGTCTTAGCGTTACTCATGTTGAATCTCTCAAGAACCTTCTCAATGTAGATTTCTGGAGACAACCATAACTTCCTGTTCATCTGGTCATAAGAGATTGTCATAGCAAATATCTGTTTTGCTGTAAGTATGTCATAGTAAAGGACTTGCTTAACTATATCTTAAGATCTCCAATCTTACTCACATCATGGCCAACAATTAGCATGTTGTTAACATATAGCAGAAGAATAATGAAAGTATCATTTGATTGCTTCTTCACAAACACATAATGGTCAACAGATGTTCTAGGATACCCTTGAGTCATCATGAAGGAGTCAAACTTCTTGTACCACTATCGTTGTGCTTGTTTGAGTCCATACAAACTTTTTCTTGATCTACACACTAGATTCTTTTTGCCATTGACTTTATACCCTTTTGGTTGCTCCATGTATATTTTCTCCTTTAGATCATTGTGAAGAAATGCAGCTTTCAAATCAAGTTGTTTAACCTCCAAATTCAATATGGCAAACTAATAATAATTCTGATAGATGACATCTTCACTGATGGAGAAAATATCTCGTCAAAGTCAATGACTTTCTTATGATTGAACCCATCTCAACCAATCTTGCCTTGTACTTGGGCTATGAGCAATTATTTTCAGTCTTCAACTTGCAAACCCACTTGTTCTTGAGTGTCTTCATGCCCTTTGGCAACTTTACCAAGTCATAGGTGTGGTTCTCACACAAGGATTTCATTTCTTCTTGCATGGCTCCAAACCATTTTGGCTTTTTCTCATGTTGTATGGCTTCTTGATAGGTTTCTAGTTCTTAGCATAATATGCTCATTAGTACTATATCTACTACGAGGATGATGCTCTCTATGAGATATTCTCAACTGAGGTTCAATTGGTAGTATTAGTGACAATTGTTTTGCTATTTCAACTAGTTTTGCATCATTAGTTGGAATGGTTTCATCACTAGATGTGCTATCACCATCTTTTTTAGCAATCACCTTCAATTAGTATTCCCCAAAGATAAGAGATAGGATCCAAGCTAATTTGAATTTCAACTAAGGAACTAGATGGTTCACTTTAATTATCATCAGTTATTTGGTCTTTCAGAAAAATAATATCTCTGCTCTTGACAATCTTCTCATTCACCAGATCCTACAACCTATACCAAATTTCCTCATGGCAATATCCCAAGAAAATATACAGCTTTGCTTTGTTATCAAGCTTGGATATCTAAATTGTAGGAATTTGAACATAGACTGTGCAGGCGAACACTCTCAAGTAATCATAAGATATAGCTTTTTTGGTCCAACACTATTTGGTATATCACCATCCAAAACAGTTGCTCGAGCAAGGTTGATACTATCAACTACAGTCCTCATAGCTTCTCCCTAGTAGGATTTAAGGAGTTTTGCATGAGAAAGCATACATTTGATCCTTTCTTTTATTATTTAGTTCATTCTCTCTACTGCGCCATTGAGCTGAGATGCCTTAGTAGGTGTTTTTTCAATCTTGATCTTGTGAACTTTGTTATAGTCCTCAAATGACCCTTTGTATTCACTACCACTATTTGCTCTCATTGCTCTCAACTGCCTCACTATTTTTCTTTCAACCAAGACATGGAAATTTTGAAGACATCAAGCACTTGTTCTTTAGTCTTTAAGACAGTTGCCCAGACTTTTCATGAATGATCATAGATGAAGGTCATAAGGTAATATCCACCCCTAGTGTTTTATCTTGCATATAACAAACATCAATATAAATCAAATCAAGAATATTTGATTTTTTTTAGACTAGGGGAGAGGGGGACCGAGAGTTTTGTCTTGCATATAACAAACTTCAATATAAACAAATCAAGAATATTTGATTTTCCGGACTGAGAGAGAGAGAGAGAGAGAGAGAGAGAGAGAGAGAGAGAGAGAGAGAGGGCGGAGGGGGTGTGTGAAATTCTACCTCTGTGATTTTCATGCTAAATGATCAACAAATATTTTAAGAGATGCACCTTGCAAGTTTCATAGAATATTCTTCTTAGCGAGGAAGTTGTAGACCTTTCTTACTAACATAACCAAGTCTTTTCTTCAGTAGCTTAAGGGATGTATCCTTTTGAACTACATTTAGCTTTCCTATAAATAGTCCTATCTTCTTCCTTCTTGGTTTCACTCTTGCCCCTTTTTTCTCTCTCTGCTTTTCTTATCCATAGTTGGTATAGGTTTTTTTTTTAATCTATCTCAGGCTTGAAGCCCATTTATTTTAGCTAGGCCAACAAATGGGTTGAACTTAATAGCCATCACAAACCAAAGGTTTTTATTGAAAGGCTTTATAGAAGAGCTTATGGGCATATTTATGGGCATTGTAGCACCCGTAAGGACCCTTGATTTTTTTTGTTATAAATGCTTAGAAATTAGGGCTTTTGGGAGATCTTCTTCTCTACTCTTTAGCCATCCTTTGGTCAGCAATTTGGAGGGTTTCTAATGCACATCTTCTCTGGGGGAAGAAAGCAAAAAAGGAGATAGTAGATGAAGGTTCAAAGCTTTAAGGAAGCCATTCATGGAGAGATCTCAGTGGTGATATCATGGAATCTTGGAAGAACTTCATCCATCCAAGGAGATTGTGAGCTTTGAGGTAGTTTTATTTTTCTCTTTATGTATTTTATTTCATTTGGATTGGATTGTTGTTCTCCATTAATAGAGAACTAATTTTCATGGTGTTTGGGTATAGAGGAACTTTCGGGTTTATGATTTGATTGACTTTGGTTATGGATCTTTCATGTTTTACATTGTATATTCATTGCAATCCTTTATTATTGAATTCAATTGTGCGTATCTATTGTCTTGACTTCTATTGAGGCAAGAGCCCTATATTTATATTGGATGTGTTTGTGTGACAAATTGAGAGGCCCATCTTACATAGGCAAGCCACGATTGAAAGGGATTGTAAGTATGTCTATAGATAGGGTATTTGGAGTCGAGAGTTCTTCTCCCAAAATTCTTTCAAGTGAAATGATAAGTAATTCCATTTGTATACCAATCATAGAGAGTAGCTTTAGAGAGAGATCTTGATTCTACTCTGTATGGGATTATGGGCAATTACTTCGAGAGAAGAATTGTCTATATTTTAAATACTTGTCTATTCTTTTAAGAGTTTATAAAGTGCACTGTGGTCATAGGGCATTCTATATCAACACTGTATGGGATCAGTTACTACTCACATTGAGAAAGAGAGTAGTATAAGTTAGAAATTCTCTCAGTTCAATTGGGATTGCTAGACTTATACAACCATTATCCAAGACTTAACAAACCCTAGAGGAAATCCATGTTGGACATCTTTGTCTCATGCTTGATTTATCCCTTATCAGTTTCCGTCATTAGTTTTACCTTAGTATCCTTTCCTTTGTTCAACTTTGTTCATTGACTCTTACTTTAGGCTAGATATTAGGAAGAATGCTAGTAATAGTATTTCATAGTTCCTTGTGGGATTGATAACCTTGCTTTTAAGCACACTATATTACTTGATTGGCATGTGCACTTGCGTTTCATATGTGATATTAGTCCCTATCATTAAATCTTTGTCCAAAGAATAGGTTTGATGTCACATCAATTAACTTGAGGATGGTTTGTTATTATTTGTGTTTTTGATTATTAAACTTTTGGTTATTTAAATGTGAGCTAATCATTGGTGATTGCTCTTTGTACAATTGGCATCATGAGTGTTGGCAATGTGTCTACTACACTTATTGTATTCTCATAATTAATGACACAAACTTCAAGACTTGGAAAAACAAGGTGACACTTGTTTTGGTATGTATGGATCTAGATTATGTGTTAAGGGAGTGGTTTAATTTATAGGCCTAATGATCATAAAGAATACAGCCTGGAAGGCTTTTCTAGACACTATGTCTTTGGAAGACTAGCCTAAGTAGTTCCTTGACATCGTATAAGAAACAATTTGTAAGAAGTGATAAGGAGGAGATGAGTGCTACCCTAAGAAAACTAGTTTCTATGAGGTATAAGGTTGACCAGAATATGTTATGTTTCATCTAGCTTGAAAATTAAAGGGTTTGAAAATTGAGCTGTCAAAGACGTTCTTGTACATCTAATGTTGTTTTTCCTCTCTCCTTGATGCAGTCAGTTTGAACTGAGGTATAATTGTTAGAAGGGAAAATGGACATTGAATAAGCTGATCTCACATCTAGTACAAAAGGAAGATAAGATTAAACATGAGGTTAAGAGTGCTAATTTTGTATCTTTTCCTCAAGCTCTCAAAAGAAGAGAAAGTATGAGAAAGCCGCATCATCAAAATTACAAAAGGATTCAAAAGCCCCTAAAAAAAGGGCATAAAGAAACAAAATGCTTTTTCTATAAAAAGGCTTCTCATATGAAGAAAGATTGCCCAAAGTGCACAGTTAGCATGAAAAGAAAGGTACATTTTTTGCTCTTATTTGTACTAAAGTAAATATAGTGGTAGTTCCAAGACATACTTGGTGGTTAGATTCATCTGCCATGACTCACATAAGTGTATTAATGCAAGGTTGCTTGAACTATCTAATGCCAAGTAAAAGTGAAAGATATATCTATATGGGGGCTCGAAAAGTAGAAGTTTTAAGCATATGGACTTCTAGATTGTTACTTTGTACTAATTTTTATTTAGAATTAAATACACATTTATTGCACAGTATTTTAGACAAAATTTAGTTTCTATTTTGGTATTAGATAAAGAAAATTTTCTTTTGTTCATTTGGAAATAAAATGTGTTCTTCATTATAATTCGATATTGGCTGGAACCATTATATGAAGTGAAAGTGATAATCTTTATTTGCTTGATACGATTAACGCAAGTTGTGAATCGCTTAATGCTGAAACTAGAGGAACAAAACATAAATTACAAAATGAGAACTATATATTGTGGCACAAGATTTGGCTTATATCTTTGAAAGAGAATTGATAATCTTGTGAAAGATGTAATTCTTGATGCACTTGACAAGAATGATGATAGTGTATGTATTGGGTGCATCCAGTGAAAAAGTACAACCATGAGGAAAGTAGTGAATGAGGAAACTAAAGAAATCTTAGAACTTGTGGATACCGATATATGTGGACCATTCCTTGCAACATCTTAGAGATGTTTACGATATTTCATCACGTTCATAAATGACTACTCTCACTATGGTTCTCTCTACTTGTTATAAAAGAAGTCGAGAGCCCTAGATATATTTAAATTATTTAAGGCTGAGGTTGAAAATCAACTCAACAAGGCTATAAAAGTCATTATTTTTTATCGTGGTGGTAAATACTATGGTAGGTATGATGGATAAGGTAAACAACGTCCAGACCCTTTTGCTCAATACGAAGAGGAGTGTGGAATCCTTTCTCAATATATTATATCAAGTTGCCCAACCATGAATGGTATGGCTTATCATATTCTACCATGGTTTGGTGGAAATGATAAGGATGATAGGATAGGATAAAGTATTATATTCTACCATTATCTTTTGTTTTGGTTAGCCAATAGGATATAATAGTCTTATCATATCAACCCACTTTATCCTACTAGCCACATGATAACTAATCTTATGGGGAGGGTCAGGATAGAAACAAGGAGGATAGGAAAAAAAATTAAATTTACTTTTTTGCCCTTTTATTTGATTTCTCTCTTTCATCTAGGGTTTTATTATATCCCTTTGATATTTGCACCTAAGGCTTGGGACAAGAAGCTTGTCAATAAATAGATAGGACACCAATTTCACTATTTTAAATAAGTCTTCTCACATTGGAATTAGTTAAATTGTTTCTCCATCGATCTAGGTTGTTTTTCATCTAAATCTCTTCTTTGATCATGTCTTATTTTTAGATTCTCTAGTCAGATAATTTTTTTATCTAATTAATTTTAATGTCGCCTATTTATTTTGCTATATGTATAGATTATGTGTTATTATAAAGGGTAATTTTGTTTATTTACATACAGTTCATATCAAATCCTATCATTATCTGTTCCACTTCAAACATAAAATAAAATAACAAAATGTTATCCAATGGTTTATCTAGTGCATATTAAACATAGGATAGGACATAAGCTTATGATGCACATATCCTTTTCTTGATTTCAATTCAGTCTTCAAATCCTATCCACCCATATTCTATGATATCCACCAAATGGGTCATTAAAAACATGGTAAGGAATATGATTACTCATATAATGTTGCCTAACCCTCTCCAGGGTCAAGCATCAAAGACTGTAGTCTATCTTGTGAATAGAGTTCCTGCTAAATTATTGAAAAGGATCCTTATGAATTATGGACTGGAAAGAAGCCTGTCTTAAAGCATTTAATAGTTTGGGCTTATCTAGATAAGGGAAAGCCTTATTGTCCTAATGAGCTAAAATTGCTGTGAAGAGCAATAAGTAGCTATTTTGTGGGATGGTTTGAAAGATCATGGGGCTTTAAGTTTTATGATCCCACAGTAAGAACATTATTCAAGGCAAGAAATGGCCTGTACTTTAAGGATATTAAGGTTGATTGGGTGGGGTAGGGTGGGAACAAAGTAATGACTTTGTTTTCAAGGAGGATTTAGATACATCTTCTCCAATGTTACTAATAATCAAAGTTAGGTTTTTTTCCCAGTTGTGATTCAAATGTAACATTCAGTACATATAGAGATGATTGTGTTTTTCCTACCCATCATGAAAAACCTCCTCAACTAATTTTTCATACAAAACAAGGCATTCAACCTCAAGGTCAACCTCAAATTCAAGAAGAACCAATGCCTCTAAAGAGGTCCACAAGAGTAAGAAAAAGCACAATTTTGGATACCTATATTGCATTTCTCCATGAGCATGAAGGACATGTTGACTCAGTGGGAGATGACCCAATCACTTTTAATGAGGCAATTAATAACTCAAATTCTCATAAATAGATCAAAGTTATGGGTGAGGAAATCCAATTGATGAAGGACAATGATGTTTCAGACCTTACTCTATTATTTGAAGGTGTGAAACCTATTGGGTACAAATAGGTCATTAAGACAAAAAGGGATTCTTTAGGTAAGGTTGAAAAGTATAAGGCACATCTAGTTGTGAAAGGATTTACTCAAAGGGAGTGCATCGTTTATAAAGTGACTTTCCCTTTAGTTTCCATGAAAGACTCTTTCAGAACCATTTTGGCACTAGTGGCATATTTTGATCGTGAGCTACATCAAATGGATGTAAAGATGGCATTACTTTATGGAGACATTGAGGAGACAATTTATATAGTACTATTAAAGGGGTTAGTCACACTACTACATAACTGCACTTATGCAGCGGTCATAAACCGCTGCAAAAGGCCTTAAAACCGCTGCGTAAGCTCTATTGTAGCAGTTTGGCAACTGCTGCATCTGCTTCCGCTGCAATAGGTTATTGCAACGGTTCTATACATCCTATTGCAACGGTTTTACACTGTTGTATAAACAGTTCCAATTGACACTAATTTTTGCAGCGGTTTTAATTATGCAGCGGTTGCTTCAAATACTGCAGCGGTTTAGTTTGCAATGGTTATTTTATATAATGCAGCGGTTTCACAATACCTACTGCACCGGTTTGTTAATATATATTGCAGCGTTTTTTAACATATATTGCAGCGGTTTTGGAATATATATTGCAGCGGTTTGAGAATAGCTATAGCAACGGTTTGAGAATATTTATTGCAGCAGTTTTGAAATATGTATTGCAGTGGTTTTGGAATATATATTGCAGCGGTTTGGGATTAGCTATAGCAGCGGTTGTGTACAAATTATTGTAATGGTTTCATCTAATCTATTGCAGCGGTTTATAATATCTCCTGCAACAGTTAAAATCCATTATAGTGGTTTGTAATCCTGTACCATTTTACAAATAATAATTTTAATAATTCAATTCAATAAAATAATAACATTATCAAAAATCATTCAAAAATGTAATAAACACTTAGATCCAACAACATCACATTAAAATTGACAAAAATATTCAATAACATAAAAATTTAAGAAGAGAACTAGTTAATACAAAACAAATTTGAAGTTAATACAAAACAAGTCATCTTCAATGTTTTGGAATGAAACCAAAAGTATAATATCATTGTCCCTGTAATTATAAAAAATTAGTTAGTAAAAATAATAAGAGGAAACTTGTACCATACGTACAATTTATATTACTTAATATAAATAAAATTTGTTAAAAAGAAAGTATTACTATAAACTATATTCCAACATAATGGCATCAACTAAAATGATAATTATTATAAAAGAATACCTGAGGTTCATAGCTACTAGCAGAGGATACATTGCGTAAACGTATTGCTTGAGTTTGTTGTGCACTATTAGCATCTTCTGGGGAACCAAAATTCAAATTAAATGCAGGAACTTGGTTGATGTTCATTCCTGGAATCAAGCCCTGGAGTTGTGACATCATAGAAAGAAATTGTTGCTGCACAGATGATTGCACAGATGATTTATAAGCTGCCATTTGTTCTTCCATTTGTTTTTTCATTTCTACTCTTATTTCTTCTCTCATCTGTTCCTTCACGCCTTCAATAAAATTTTGAGAAATTTTTACAGAAGATCCATCACTAACTCCTTTTCCTTTCAAATCTGTTGGTGTAACACTTCTCCCATACAACATAGCACGACCCGGCCGTGTCCCTCCCATCACCATAGAAAATGCATCAACAGATTGGTTCTCACTACTTTGTTGTGATTGGACAACTTGCATTTGAGACTATAGTAGAAAAAAACTTTAGTAAAAATTTATTTTTGATGCTATATTGACCATGTGTAAGACAAAATATCATATTCCAAAATCATATTATAAAAGCATATAAATAAAAGGAAATCCTTACAATCTTTTCGCTAGTATCATCAAAGGACTCCTTGTAAGTCTTGTTTGGTTGTCTTTTTCGAGTTTCAATAAAAAGAGCAGTATTAGTTGGTACCTCATTGTTTTCATTTGTATCTTGCTGTTTTGATCCCACAAAAAAGAAAAAACAAAAACAAAAACATAACTTTCATTAGTAAGGACTCGTATATGATCCAAAAATAATTAAATGTAGCACCACACATAGCAATTATCATACGAACAAAAAAGACAATATAAATAGAATTAATTTCAAGATGATACAAAATTAAATTCATTGATGATACAAATCATAATAGGTATAGTGAAGGTAACCAAAGCAATATTAATCATAATAAGTGTAGTCAAGCTAATGAAAACATTCCTAGAATATCAATTTAAATTAAAAACATAATTTTCATTAGCAAGGACTAGTATATGTTAGTAAAAAAAATCAATTGTAGCACCACACATAACAATTATCATACCAAACACAATACAATAACAAATATTGTTTTATTCTATTATAGGCAAGGTAAATTCATTGATGATGATAATCATAATATGTATAGTCAAGGTACCCAAAACAATACTAATCATAATAAGAACATGTATATCATCCAAAATAAATATAACTCCACACATAACAATTATCATACCAACAAAAAAGACAATACAATTACAAATATTTTCACAAGACCACAAAGTTGAATTCATTAATGATATTACACATAATAGTTATGGTCAAGGTAACCAAAACAATATTAATCATAATAAGTATAGTCAAGCTAATCAAAACATTCATAGAATATCAAATTTAAAATACATAAAAAAACATACATACACTTACCATTTGTTTTCTTATCCTAGCAAAACTCTTTTTGCCCGCCGTGTGCATATTAATTTGTCTCTTTCGATTATTTATATTTACTTCGGTGATTCTCTACATAAAGATTTCCATTACTATTAGCATAGCTTGGAGAAAGTAATTTTGACATTATAAAACAATTAAAAACTAAACATTGTTATACCTTTGCATTTGTTGAATTCCAATAGTTCAAAAGTTCTTTGAACTTATCTTCTCCAATATGTTGTGGGCGATTCAATATTCTCATCTTATCAGTATTGTACTTGTAGTAATGTTCTTTTTTCACTCTTCACTTATATACTCTCCAATCATCTCCAATAGTAGCTAAAACCCACTTTTTACCTTCTTGAGGTACTATGTATTTTTTCTGCACAAACAATTACATTTAATCAAATTATAAAACATGGCAAATATTTAATAAGGAAAGAAATAATTAGATAATAAACAAGTAAGATTTTTATAAACCTGAACATATTCCCATAATGACTCTTTTGTAGGCATTTTGCGCCAATTAGTGACTGTAATGGGTGCAAGTGTTGAATTTCGAGCCAATGTTCCTAAGAAACTGCTGAACTCACTCAAAGTCTTATCATCCGGTCCTATTGGCTGATTTAATTCATTCAAGAAAATTGCCTTTCAGTTTTCCTCAGACCGTGCATGAACTGCTTTCATTGCTGTTTGACCTCTCTTTTTTTCAGTGTAGAAGGACCTGCATTATATGTAAAAACATTATAATTGCATTATATATTTATAAACATGATTATATATTGAATTTAGTAATTGAACCTGCTGAGGATGTAATTGCATCCTCAGTTGCCACTGTTGCAATTATTGGTGGAGGTACCCCAATTTGCATGGTTGAATTTTGATTTATTTCTTCTTGATTTTCAGAAACTACATGATCTAGACCTTGTTGCTCAAGCCCAATACTCATTTCTTGCTCCATTTGTACTTCATGTTCTTGATCATGATTTGATTGTGTAGCTTCCTCTAACGAATGATCTCTTGTGTGTACTACATTTCCATGAGCTTGACTTTTACGGAGTTTACGTTGTGCCCGCAAATATGAAGCAATAGTCCCTGGTTTCACAAACTTCTTTGTCTTCTTTATTGCCAAATTTCAGAAATTTTTTACTCACGATATTTTCCTACACTTCCAAACATACCAAAATCAAGTCAAGTCAATCATGAAAATAGATATACTATAGCAAGCAATGTGTGAAATAGTACTTAAAAAAAAATTTCTGCACTTTTAAACATACGAAACCTATATATATGATATATAATGTTGGTTGTATGCAAGACATTAGCTCTTAAAATAACAAGCTTTAGCATATTGAATCTTGTTGCATTCATTTTTTTTTTTTTTTTGGGAAAAAAATCATACCTGATAGAATTATCGTGAATAGCACTTGAAATAGCTAGCCTCAAGGAACTTTATGTGAACTTCGTGAAACTCATCCCTACAATAAAAGAAAGAAATATTTTCAGATATGTGAAATTATTTTGGAAAAAAAAAAATCACAAATATTATTAGCTTGAAAAGAACACAATAAACTAAATATGCATTAGAATAAAAATGGAGACATGGAAGATAATAAAACCAAAATTTCCAACATCCTTTAATATCAACCATCACATTTACAAAAAGTAGATATATGATCGAAATGAAAAAGCACTTCTACTCATTAATATCCATCCAATCCCAATTAGTATCATCAATATCTGAATCTTCTTCTATCTCTTCATTTTCTTGAACTTGTAACAAATGTGAAGGTATATCCATAGTTTCAACATCTTGATCATCTCTTGTGTAATTTATAAATTTTGCATCATCATGTGATTCACCAATATCATCTGAATAGTCATCAATCTCACTCCAAAAAACTTGCTCAATATTTGGACAATTTTCCTTTTCAAGGCCATATAAATCTCTTGGAACTTTTTTTATAACATAATGTAGCCCAACTTCAATAGGATCTTCAATATAGAACACTTGTTGCACTTGTGAAGCAATGACAAAAGAATCATCTAAGTAGCATAACTTGTTAAAATCTACGCAAGTGAGCCCACAATCATCTTTCACAACATGAAACCAAGCACACCTAAATAGCACAACATTGAACTTGCCCCAATAGTCAATTGCAATTATTTCATCTATTGCTCCATAGTAAGTAACATCTCCAACAATTGGATTTTGATCCCTAGCACTTGAAAAACTTGGAGTTAAAGCTTGCAAAGTGACTCCACTATTTTGAGTTTTGCATCTTGCATCACGTTTTCTAGTGTGAAAACGAAAGCCATTGATGTAATACCCTTTATATTTGATAGCAACTGGATTTGGGCCTTTAGAGAAACATATAATATAGTCGGGTACACGTTCATTCTTCACCCTTTCTTCAAACCAAAATATAAGATCTTGACTATGAGTTTGTGCTCTTTGCCATCTACTTGATTTACTTCTTTAGTTTATCAAGTTTTTATGTTATCTGCATTCATCAAATACAAACAAATTTAAACAATTACAACTCATGCTACTTAAAAGAGAGAGAGAAAAAGCATACACAAAATCTTTTAAGAGACATGATTACTTCTTACTTGATGTATTTCTCCACTTGTTTGTCTCCACAATTGAACAAAGCATAACGATGAGCTTGTGCTAAGGCCTCTTGGTCCAAAGTGAAAGTCTTACCAATATTTCTCTTATTCCCCATAATTGGATGGCCAAGCTTAGGGAAAATAGGAGATGCTTCATCATCAATTGTAACCATATTAGTATTCTTCCCATATCTACTGAATCTTGTCTTCACACCATCATGCATATATCTCGAGCAAAATACCAAGCATTCCTCGGCTAGATACCCCTCTGCAAAAGATCCCTCCGGACGGCTTCGATTACGAACAAAAGACTTCAACTTGCATAAGTTTTGCTCAATTGAAAACATCCAACGACAATGAACCGGCCCACCAAGTTTGATTTCATTTACAAAATGAATAGTCAAATGCACCATTATATCAAAAAAATTTGGGATGAAAGTCATTTCTAGACGACAAAGAATTTTAATAATTTCCTTCTGCAACCGTTGAAGATCCTGCATCTTCACAACTTTACTGCATATACCCCAGAAAAAATCACCCAACTTGATTAAGACAATGGCAACATTTTTAGGCAATGTCTTCCTCACAGCAACTCCAAGTAAATATTGCATCATAACATGAGCATCATGGCTTTTATAGCTAGAATCTTCTTATCATCCAATTGCACACATCGAGAAATATTTGATGCAAACCCTTGTGGCAATTTTGCATTCTTGAAAACTTTACAAAAAAGAGTTTTCTCATGTAGGCTCATAGAATAACAAGCTTTAGCATATTGAATCTTGTTGCATCCATCTAATAGAGTAGGTTGAAGCTCTTTCCTTATACCCATTTCTTCAAGGTCAAGGCGTGCTTTCAAATGATCTTTTGTTTTCCCAACTAAATTTAATAATGTCCCCAACATTTTTTTGAATGTGCATGTGACACACCCCTTGCGTGTGTACCCCGCAAGTGCACGGGTTGTCGAAGTAATAAAATACCTTGGTGAGTGGGTAGTCGTATCCACAGGGAATAGTGTTCAGAAACAAGTGTTATCGCTATTTAGCTATGATGGGAATCGATGATGAGAAAAGTATATATGTATAGATGTAAAAAGAAAATAAAAGAGTGCAAGAAGAATAATGAGGGTAGGAGAGGTAATCGATATAACGATGGGGTACCCGGACAAAGCTCCCCCTAAGACTAATGCTTCTAGTGCAAGACTAGTATTATACCCTCTAATTGATGTCTAATTGAGTCGAGGATATCCTTAAACACACGGTCCCAAACCTAAGGTCAACCGTGACTGACCCCAACACTATGCCCCGGCATTAGGATTCACTACGACTCTTGACTCTCGTTGACCTGTCAACTAAGCCCTAGAGGAGTATATCTACCTAAGCCTCACACTACGTGGGATTGCATTAAGTTCTAGGGACTCCTAGTGGTAAAACCTGTTCCTATGTGTAGTTCTAACCCTTTGGTCCAGGTGGAAGAAACCTAGTCTAGATTAAGCCCCAGTGCGTAAGATTCACTTCAACCCTTCACTCTGTTACTCGCGTAACTAAGCCCCAGGGGAGTTTATCTACCTAGCACTTCACTCTATCTCGACCGCTAATGAATCAAGGAAACGGAGGTAGGGAGAAACCACACCGGAGGGGAAAGGGGTACATCGCTACCTCACAACTCTCCCTCTCAACCCTCTCCAACCTTGTGTAGTCTAATCCTATAGAGGTTGTCACACCCTCAAAAGATAACCTAATAGATTCTCAACCCTAGTGTCACGGCTAAGGGAAAATCTCATACAATCGGCATGCAAGATTGGAACTCAATAATAGAACATTAAATTAAGAAAGCATAATAAAAGTCATAGAAACAATATCATCCTAGGGTTTACAAGTCCGAATACCCACTAGGGTTTTGCTCTCCATGGAGCAATACAAAGTCAATAAATAGTTTAAGAACATATGCATGAAAACCATAAAGAAAACCCCCTTGTAGATCATATCGATGGTCTTGTGTAGTCGCGTGTCTTCTCCAACGAATCCCTTGTCAAGCCTAAGGCACACCTCGACAAATTAATGCTGATGAGAGCTTCCCCAATAGCTTTCTTCCAAAGGATGTCGATGTCGATGCCGTTTAATCACCTCCAAAGATCTCCAAGAACCTCTCCAAACCCTAGCCGAAAGCCCCCCAAAAGATATCCAAGTGATAGAAGGGGAGGGTCTTCAAATAAATCTGAAAACGGGCTATTTATAGGCTGAAATCAGAGTTCTACAGGCCCCTGTGTAAAACCAGGAATTCCACACGCCCGTGTCTTAATTCCACACGGCCGTGTGGAAATTCTGAAATCGTGATTTTTCGGCACTGTGAATAGTAACTTGCTACAGTACACGGCCGTGTGGAATTTCCACACGCCCGTGTGAACTCTCTGAAATCCTGATTTTCGGCAACAGTGAACAGTAGCTTGCTACAGTACTGCTACAGTCTTAGCCGAAAATGCTCCCAAATTCATCGTTCTTCATCGAGGCCATTGAATTGGGCACACAATCAATAGTAGATTATGTCGATTACTTCATTTCTCTTCTTTGACGAAATTCTCCCATGCTACACGAGTTAGACTTTTGTGAATGTGACTGCCCTTGTGCCCCTCCAATGGAGGTTGGGACACACCCACAAGTCTAGACTCGTGCCTTGTTCCTTGCTTTGTCCGAGAACTCCTCAACAATGGCGAACATAACCTATTCTTGCTTCTTTTTCTCTAAATCTTCTCCACAACCCTTCAATGCATAAAAGAACACAAATACACACTAATTAGTGATAAAATCTGATTAAATTAATGCTCATTGCAAGATAATAATGCTTCGCATTACTATAACATGAGCACTTATCAGCATGACATCCAAATTATGGCGCAAAGTATGTTTCTCCCAATACGGCAACTAAAAAAAAAAAGACTTTTTCCTCCATGGATCATTCTTATCATGTGCCTTCTTTTTTTGTGTCTTGCCAAAAACATTCAAATGATCTGATAACTTTTCTGCAACATCCAAACTTGACAAATGAATCGGGGTATCTCTCAACTCCATAGTACCATCAAACAATGTCTTGTTATGACGCCAAGGATGATTTTTAGCTAAAAATCTCCGATGACCCATATACCATATTTTCCTACTATGCTTCAAATATTTGGAACATGTCTCATAATTACAATAAGGACATGCTAACATTCCTTTAGTGCTCCATCCTGATAACATAGCATAAGCTAGGAAGTCACTAATTGTCCATAATAATGCCACCCGCATGAGAAATGTTTGTTTGCTTGTGGCATCATATGTTTCAACACCAATTTCCCATAAGTGCTTCAACTCTTTAATCAAAGGCTGCAAGTAGATGTCAATGTCTTTACCAGGTGATCTAGGACCCGGAATAATCATAGACAAGAAAATATATTCAGACTTCATAAAAACCAATGGTGATAAATTGTAATTGATTAACACAACGGGCCATGTGCTATGTGAAATGCTCATCGTTCGAAATGGATTGAACCCATCACTTGCAAGCCCCAACCGCACATTGCGAGGGTCTTGAGCAAACTCTGGATGCAAATCATCAAAATCTTTCCAAGCTTTGGCATCAGCCAGATGCCTCAAATTTCCATCATTCGGACGATCTGTTGCATGCCATCTCATTGCAGTAGCTGTCTCTTCACACATGAACAACCTCTATAGCCTAGGAGAAAGAGGAAAGTATCATAAAACCTTAGCAGGTATAGTGGAGGCTTTAGCATTATCATCTGCAAATTTGTCCTCCAATTTCCACCTAGAAGCACCACATACATGACAATTATTTGCTTCTTCATTCTCATCCCAAAACAACATACAATCATTTGGGCATGCATGTATTTTTTTGTAATCAAGACCCAAATCTCTCACTGTCTTCTTAGCTTCATTAAAAGAACTCGGAATTGTAGTATCAGGAAAGGCTTCTTTTAATAAATCCAGAAGGTCACCAAATGCCACATTACTTAGCCCATGGAGACACTTGAAAAGATATAATCGAACGATGAAAGAAAGTCTTGAGAAACTCTTACACCCTGGATAAAGCTCCTGTCGGCCTTCCTCCATCAACTTGTAAAATTTCTTTGCCTCCGTATTTGGACCTTCACAAATCCTTGGGAGGTCTTGCTCTCCAATTGCTACATCTCTATACATATCTTGCAACATGTCATCCATGTCATCAAGAGGATCAAGTCCTTCATGACTATGCGATGGTAATCCTTCATAATACATTGACAATCCTTCTCCATGGAATACCCACTCAGTATAGCCTTCTACAAAACCGTAGACTATCAAGTGCTCTCTGACTGTTGCTCTATAATACCAATAACGGTTCAAACACTTTTTGCATGGGCAAAGTATTTCTTGTCCTTGCGCGGTCCTTTGAAATGCCATATCTAGAAAACCATCAACTCCGCTAATATATGCCCCACTAGCTCTCGGAAGAGCTATCCATTCTCTATTTCTATTACTCATCACTTTTGACTGTTTACAAAAGAAAAGAATTTCATGGGCATTACATATATTTATGGGTAATAGTAATTAGCAAAACATAATTAATAAGAAATTCCAAATAAATCACAATTGCATGCTTGCCTTTAATAACAAAATAACAAAATATTAGATAAATTATTACATTAAAGTAGAAAGTGATATTGCATTAAACTTAAACAAAGAATGCAAAAATAAAATAAAAATAAAAATAATAAAATAATAAGTAATAAATAAAATAATAATAATATGTAGATAAGGATTTTTCATGCAATTAAACACAATTACTAAAATCAAATAGAAGATATCAAGAAATCTGAGCTCTACTTAAGGCCTGCTAAGCGCTACCCAAAATTTGACTTTGTGTGCTGGCGTTTCTCTTATCTTAGGGTGCAACAAATCTAAATTCTAGCACATTAACGTGGAGGTTGTTGTTCAAATCTATAGCCTTATTAGCCCATTGAATGTATTCATTGGTGAAGGTATTGAAAACATGGATTTAGACCCTTATTTCTTCTGCATATTAAAGTTTAAAAGATCCCAGGCTGATATATTTAAATTTAAAATTTTCTTAATTAATAGTGTTATTCCAATAATATTGCACTACTAATCTAGAGTGATTGCCAAGAGACCTTAACTGTCAAATGTAGCTTTAATGATCCTTAAAAACTTAAAAATAATTTTAATTTTCTTCAGCATATTAAAGTTTAAAAGATCCCAGGCTTTGCTATCTTCCACGATTTCAATAAATTCTTTCAATTCCAGCTGTCAAATGTAGCTTTAATGATCCCTAAAAACCGAGTTGTTTCAATTTGGTACTTGCCACTCATTTAGCCCACAATGTTTGTTTTTATTGGATTAACTCCAAGATATGTTTTACTCTATGCTGACTGGTTCCACACTTTTATTGGCTTTACTCATAATTTTTGTTTTTATTATTGTAGATTTACACTCAGCACAATGTAGATTTATGATACGAGTTGGGATTTAGGCTGATTTTTTTTTTTTTTTGAAAGGTGGATAAACCACTTCAAATAAAATCAGAACAAAGTACAAGGATACATGAAGGACCGAAATGATTTAGCCTGATTAACCACATACATTACCCTAGTTCTATATATAATTTAGCAGGAAATCCTGCTCAATTTTCTTCTTTTTTTTTTTTTAATTCTATTTGCTTTTTTTGGAACAGCTTTCAATTTTTGTGTTTTTTGTTTTCACTAAAGGCTATGTGTGTTACAGTTCAAAGAAAATGCAGCATGTATATAATCAACTTTTTGTCAAAATTATACACAAAGAATACACCTTAAAAGAAAAATTACTCACAGACCTTCCAAGTTTACCAGCTTGCCAAGAGACCGAGGAATTGTGCCTTCAATCAAGTTGTCTTCCAAAATTCTTAACAAAATTAATAAATAAATAGATGAGAAAATTAAAAGGGAAAACCAGTTTGAAATAAATAATATAAAAAAAATAAGTAAGAAAGACATACAACTCTTGGAGAGTGGAGATGTCACCAAGCTCTTCGGGAATGCTCTCAGAGATGCGATTTCCCAAAATCTAATGAATGAAACAATAAGACTAATGGAGGGGGCAAACAATTCTAATAAGGGATTATTTTTTATTCAACAACAGTTCATGCAACTACATTATCTCCGATATTTTAAGAAAAAACGAAAAGAAAATGAAAACATTATCTCAAATATCACCAAAAATGTATACCACACAATGAATATGAAGGCAGTTTTTGATAAGGTCATGAATGTTAGAAGGAACAGAGAAAGAAATGGAACAAGTGTATATGCTTGAACAAGAGACATGAGTGACCCTTTGGGTCTACATATAGAACATGATAAGTATACGTATACATATGTACATACATATATAAGTATACATACATATACAATACAACAATACATCTAACACCACCCCTCAAACTCAAGGTGGATCATACATCTTGAGTTTGGATAACATGAATAAATGCTGATCACGTGTCTGCGCCTTAGTGAAAAAATCAGTCACCTGGACCTCTGTAGGAAGATAGTGAAGTGACACAGTCTGGGCACGTACATGGCATCGTGTGAAGTGTGCATCCACACCAATGTGTTTGGTCAGCTCATGCTTGACCGGATCGGTAGCAATCTGAAGAGCTCCAGTACTGTCACAGTGAATAGGAATGGAAGAAATAATCGGTACACCAAAATCCTGCAAAATCGAACGCAGCCAGAGTATCTCCTGGACGGTAGAAGCCAACGCACGAACCTCAGCCTCAGCACTAGACTTGGCAACAGTAGCCTGCTTCTTGGTCTTCCAAACAACAAGAGAAGATCCAAGAAAAATACAGTAACCAGTGACAGAGACCCGATCATCAGGAGAGCTAGCCCAGGTAGCATCGGAATAGGCCTGCAGCTGGAGAGTGGACTGGCGTGGGTAGAATAAACCACAAGATACAGTGCCACGAAGATATCGTAGTACCCGAATAAGATGAGCATAATGAACAGAAGTGGGTGCCGCAACAAACTGACTGAGAATGTGAACTGCATGTGATATGTCAGGACGGGTGACGGCCAAGTAGACCAAACTGCCAACCAGATGTCGATAGCGAGAAGGATCAGATAATGGAATCCCATCAGAAGCGCGAAGCTGTAAATGTAACTCCATCGGTGTAGCGGCAGTACGAGTATCAGTCAAACCAGAGCGAGCAAGTAGGTCGTGAGTATAACGCTGCTGAGAAAGACGATAACCATCAGGATGAGAAGTGATCTCGATACCAAGGAAATAACGAAGTGGACCCAAATCAGTCATCAAGAAGGTCTCGCATAACTTCTGCTTCACGAAGGTAATGTGAGCAGAATCATCGCCAGTAAGGATCATGTCATCTACATATAAAAGAAGAATGGTCCGACCACGAGGAGAAGAGTGAATGAAGACTGCAGAATCATGTATGCTCGGAGTGAAACCAGCAGCCTCAACTACTGTGCTGAACCGCTCAAACCAGGCCCGTGGAGCCTGTTTGAGCCCATAGAGAGCGCGGCGAAGCCGACAAACCGACCCCGGAGGCACACGAAGTCCAGGGGGAGGAGTCATGTAAACTTCCTCCTTCAAGTCCCCATGAAGAAACGCGTTCTTCACCTCAAGCTGATGAAGAACCCAACCACGAACAGCCGCAACAGCAACCAAGGTACGCACAGTGTGCATGTGGGCTACTGGAGCAAAAGTCTCCTCATAATCACAGCCATACTCCTGCTGAAAACCACGAGCAACTAAACGCGCTTTATAGCGCTCGAGAGACCCATCAGAACGAGTCTTCACACGGTAGATCCAGCGGCATGTGATGGGAACGGCATGAGAAGGAAGGGGAACAAGATCCCACGTATGAGTCCGCGTTAATGCATCAAGTTCCTCTGCCATGGCAGTCTGCCACTCAGGTAATCGAACTGCTTCCCTGTAGGTACCTGGTTCAAAGACATCTGAAACTCTGGTGCTAGTAGAAGCATAACGAATAGGTGGATGTAAAGTAGAGCGATCACGTAAAGAATAAGGGTGAGATGGTACCTCAGGAGCCGAATCAGTAGTGGGAGAGATGTCAGAGATGACCGACGGAGATGGAGGCTCTGCGGGATCCCAACGGTGGTATGTGAAACGAACAGGCGGGTGAGCAAGAGGAAGTGAGGGAGAAGGGGAAGACACTACAGGAGATTCAACAAGTAAAAGAGAAGGAGACACTGCAGGAGACTCAACAGATAAAGGAGGAGAGTGGTCAAAAGAGGAGTGAGAAAGTAACTCTACAGGGGGATTGAATGATGGAGGAGAAGAAGATATAGGGGGAGCATTTTCAGTCGAAGGGGTAGGAAACAGAAAGGACAGGGAGACCGAGGGAGATGGAGACTCAGTGGAAATAGGAGAAGCATAGAAAGGTGTGGACTCATCAAACGTGACATCACGAGAGATGCGAATACGACGAGTGACAGGATCGTAACAACGATAACCTTTATGCTCAAGGCTATATCCTAGAAAAACACAAGAAACAGACTGGGATGTTAGCTTTGTTTTCTCCCGAGGTGAGAGCAAAACAAAGCAACGACAACCAAACACACGAAGATGATCATAGTGGGGAGGTGTCCCATGAAGACACTCACCAGGACTACGACCATTAAGGTGAGAGGAGGGTTGTAGGTTAATTAGATAAACAGCAGTGCTGACAGCTTCAGCCCAGAAATGAAGGGGAAGAAAAGCACCTAAAAGAAGAGCACGCGTTGTCTCTAAGATGTGACGATGTTTGCGTTCAGCAACACCGTTCTGAGGATGAGCACCAGGACAGGATAACTGAGGCAATGTGCCTTCAGAAGACAAAAAGGCACGAAAGGCATGAGAGGTGTACTCACCGCCAGAGTCAGATCGAAAGGTCTTCATAGAGGCAGAAAACTGGGTGTGGATCATGGCGGAAAAAGAGCGATAGATAGACAACAACTGACTACGATGAGGCATAAGATAAAGCCAGGTGAATCGAGTGTAATCATCTATAAAAACAACATAATAGCGATGACCACCTTTAGAGACAAAGGGAGCGGGACCCCAAACATTAGAATGAACAAGTTCAAAAGGAGCAGTAGTTTTAGACACACTTAAAGAATAAGGACGTTGGAGTTGCTTACCAAGTTTGCAGCCAAAACAAACGACATCAGAAGGAGGAGAGACAGCTCCTAAAACACCATCACGAATAAGGGTCGACATACGAGACGGACATAAGTGGCCAAGACGATGATGCCACTTATGATGAGACTGAATAGCAGTGTAACAGTGATGAACAGATCCAGGTGAAGATGGAAGACGGAGGGAATCCAACGCATAAACTCCATTAGAACGGCGACCAACTCCAATCACTGTCCCACTGTGATCCTGCACACGACATGAGGTTCGGTCAAAAATAACCTGACAGCCATAATCAGTAAGCTGACTTACAGACATGAGATTCATGGATAAACGAGGAACATGGGAAACAGAAGGGACAAAGAAATCATTGGATGAGAGATGACCAGTAGAGGTGATAGGAAGAAGTGTGCCATCAGCAGTACGAACACGAGTAATAACAGATGGTGGACGAGAATGGTGGAGATGAGTGGCATCAGGGGTCATGTGAAGAGAAGCACCAGAGTCAAGGAGCCAAAGAGGACAGGAACTACCTGGAGTGGATGAAGCAACCTGTGTCGAACTAGCATGCCCAGTGGAAGAAGTAGAGTCTGCCTGATAGGACTGCAGAAACTCCCGGAACATTGCCAAAAACTGCTGATCCGCAAGAGATATTGGAGCATAAGATCCTTGTACAGATTGTGTCTGGAGAGAGTGAGGTGAGGTAACAAGAGATGGAGCTGGTGAAGAATCGCTAGGTGCGATACACATGAGTCCTCGTTGCATGGTCCTCATCGGCCGTAGAGGAAACAAGAGGAGTCTGGAAGCAAGTAAGGGAGGTCGCTGAAGGTACAGAAGAAAAGTGAAAAACGATCAGGGTAGTGCCCCCCTGAAAGAAGCCTGAAAACGTGGGTTTTTTTTTTAATTATATATATATATATATATTAACATATAATGATGGACCCCATGATTTTGTCTTGACGTTTTTGGAAAGGATTTCCAAAAAAATTGAACCTTGCTTGTTGTCCTGAGGTGTATGGAAAGAATCTCCAAACACTTAACTTCGTCTTGTAGTGGTTGGAAGGAACATCAATGTCTAATTCCTGAAAAAAAAACAAATGAATTTGAAGAGAGGGCTGTCGGTGGAGCTTGGTTGGGATTCTCTTGTGGGAGCAGCTGGTGGTCGGCCGTCAAGGATCCGGTGCTAGTGCTCGTCGGGTGGTGGTGTAGCGATGGCGGCGGGCTGCAGACGGAGCTCAGGTAGAGAGATGCGAGCACAGGGAGGCTGGTGACCGTGACGATGGTGGTAGCGCAGTTGGACAAGTGCTGGAATTTTTTTTTTTTTTTTTTTTTTGTAACTGAAATCAAGGGGAAATGGAGGAGGAGAAGTGGAGGTTCGTCGGTCTGTAAGGAGGAGGAGGTCGACGAATGATAGAGGGAAACGACGGGCGATAAGACAAGCAGTTTTTTTTTATTTTTTTATTTTTTTATTTAACAAGGAATACAGAAGCAACGGTAACCGGCGGCGACCGAAAGAGGAGGGGAGGCTTGGCTTGAGAAGTAGGCCGGCGAGTGAAAGAGAGAGATAGCCGATGATGCGCACAGCGAGAGAGAGAGAAGGGAGGCGGTGGCTACGGCGGTCGACACTGGTCGACGACGGCGGCCGGGAAAATCTAAGAAGATGACCGGAGGCCGGGATAGTAATACCCGGTGATGGAGAAAAGATGACCGGTGGCCCAAGAAGATGGTCGGAAAGATGGCCGGGGAAATACCTAAGCGTCTGATACCATGTTAGAAGGAACAGAGAAAGAAATGGAACAAGTGTATATGCTTGAACAAGAGACATGAGTGACCCTTTGGGTCTACATATAGAACATGATAAGTATACGTATACATATGTACATACATATATAAGTATACATACATATACAATACAACAATACATCTAACAATGAATATGATCAAAACAATTAGAACAAAATATTTCAGAAGAGCACAATAGCTTCAAATTTGTAAAGCTTATACTTCTCCAGAAAACGCAAGCAACAATTTATTTCATAATGAATCATACAACATAATTTTAAAATACACATCACCTGAAATCACATTGTCTCTTCTTTGATGTTTTGATGTTCTCTCTTTATTTATTCTCACTTTAAAGACATCTTAACTTGTTTGACTTAGATTCTTTCTTTTTAACTACTTTGATTAATTTTAACTATTCACATATATATATATATATATATATATATATATATATATATATATATATATATATATATATATATCTACTACATAAAATTAACAAAATATAATACATTACAACATGAGCTACATGTTTTTTTTTACCAAACATAATTTAATTGATCTTGTTATATAATTGAACAAGAATAAAATAATTAAAAGTCATTTATGGAAATTTGGAGGCAATTTGATTGTCTAGTTATCATTAATATTAGTCATTGTAATAAACTTATATGCATGAAATAGTCCGAAGGAAAGAAGTTCAAAAGATATTTTAAAAGTCAAGGAATTTCATGTAGTTATTCAAACCATTATAGATAACATGAACAACTAACAACGGTGATGGTGATGATGATGATAAATATAAGTGCTAAGTCTCAATCTATTTGAGCAAAAGCTTTTTATTAGATGTCATTTTTTCGCAGCCTTATTTGTTATGGCTTTAGAAAGGTGGGCTTTTAGGCCCAAAGGTTAACTATAATCACTTAATCGAAACAAGAAATCAGGATCCAGAAGAAGAAAAAGAAATCTTCTTACCTGCCCAATTTTCTGATTTCCCAAGACCAAAATACAAAGTTCTCTGTCAAGCCAGACCAAAGAAAACATAGACAGAGTTTTTAAACAGTTTAATAAAAGAAACGGTGCACAAGGTCATAAAAATGGAAATTAAAGTAAAACAGCAACATCAAATTGTGACTTTGAAGTCCCATTGTGATACTCAGCCTCATGTCAGAACCTTGCAAAGAACCAAGTTCTAGATGTGAAATTTTAGAGTTCCTTAAGAATAAATGACTAGCTAAAATTTATAGAACCAGACATTATTCAAAATTTCCAACAACAACAACTACAATTTGACAACAAAAGATGTCTTTATTACACAGTAATACGTACATATGCATACACAATAAATGGAAAGAAATGAATTAGTTGGGGCAAGGTTCATGCACCCACTGGACGTTAATTTGTTGTAAAATCCCAAAAACGTCATATAAAAATCATTAAACAGAACAAGCGAAAAGAAAAGGGAAGTGAAGATGGGAAAACCAAAATAACGAAACAATTATCAGATTCTTTGGAGAAGCTCATTACCAAGCTTAAACCAGAAAATTAATAAAAATAGTAAAAGGGGAAAACAGCGAAAGATGGAGCAAAAAAAAAAAGGAACAATTAATAGATTCCTGGAAGAAGATCAACACTATGCTTAAACCAGAAACTTAAAAACGTGCACCAAATTACCAAGAATGCAGAACATATTGTGTAGCATATTATTCCTTAGTTTGTAAAAAAGAAGTGTTCTATTAGCATATAAAAGAACAAAGGCCATTGGCAATCAATAGTCATGAAGCGCTAGCAACCTCATTTTCAGTGAACTTCTGCTACAACATACGTTTCTTTTAATTAGGTGCATATTACTGGTTGCATGTAGCCATCCTTTTTACAGTTAAACATTACTAAACCAGCTGAAATATATAATTATATTTTGTATTTACAAAAAAAAAAAAAAAACTATAGGATAAAAGTCTCAGGTTTCATACCCAGTAATCTATCATGCTACACCTTGACCGTATGCCATCTCTCTTGTCCTGCTTTTACATATGTAAAAAATTCTCTCCCTTATTCGGCAACTCTTGCAACTGTGAGCACAAATTTGATGAAATAACTGATTAACGAAAATGAAAGCAAGAAAAGAAAAAAACCTACAATGCTGTATCTGTTATCGAACGAATCCACCGGGCAGCTTCCTCTGAGCTTCTAGCCCCCAACTGAAAAGTTGAACATGTAATCTTTATCACAAACATGTAAGTAATTAAAATAGTAAGTAAAAATCAAACCAACATAAGCTGGGTATAATCAGAAATAGATAGTTTCCAATTAATGAAACAGAACTTGGGAAGAAGCTATCACCTTAGTTGATTCCAGTCATTACATTTGTAAAGTTCATATCATGAAAATAGAGTTCAAAATATTCAGCCTTTCAACAGAATCATTCATAGTGGTTTAACTTTTCTCTATTTGACAATTTACAATTTATACAACTATTTTATTATATCAATGTCATAATCCATCAACCTATTTATAGTTTATTTTATCTCTATCAATAACAAACAAACAACTCACTAAAATTATTCATACGAATATAACACTCCTCAAACTTTATAGCAATTTTCCTTTAGGCTTGTGAAGAAAAATGCAATTACAAAGTTGATTTAGTCCTTACATTTCTAGAATTCTTAAGTTTTGGCCTATCAAAAACACTATTCATGGAAGTAAATTATTTTTACAATGTATGACAATCTAAAACTCATAGTCATTTTAATTTTGTTCATGGCATTATTTGTGAACCTGTTTATAGTTTGTAGGGACAATAAAAAGATAATAATAAAAATAGTAAATAATCAATAAATAAAACTCACTAGAATCCTTCACAAGCACCCAATATCTTCTCAAACTCTAGCATATTATTAAATTTCCTTCTACAATATAAAACAAACATTGACAAAAAAAAAAAAAAAAAAGTTGATTTTGGACGTTACATCCCTAAAATCTAGCGTTTAGTTATCAACTATAGAACATTTTAGCCAAACTTTATTTTGAATTAAGTCTTCTTTAAAACTTACATGAGTCCTAAGTTAATTTAAGGTCAGACAATTTGAAAGCATGTCAGACAACACTATAGAACCACATAGATTTCAAAATATACTATTGCTCTTAACATTGACACTTCCTACTGCTCCTGTGACTACTACAAACAAAAGCATTTCAAAAATAGATTTTTTTGAAAGAACAAATAGATTTTTCCTGGCTAATAAAAAATATATAAACCTATATATATATGAAAATATAGGTTTATATATTTTATAGAGAGACAAAAACCATCATCACAATATTGGGCCAATGATAAAAATATATGATTCCTATACGGGACGTTAATTAAGATTTTGACTCTTTTTCCATGCGTGTATTGTGGCTGTCACACTTAATGTAAAATAATAATAATAATAATAATAATAATAATAATAATAATAATAATAATAATAATAATAATAAAAATAAAAGAAGAAGAAGAAGTCCAAGGTGATAAAGATGTATGCATGGGTTATTAAGATGAAGAAAAAGTAGTGAAAAAGATGATGGAGAAGAAGAAAAAATAAAGGCAACATTGACACACATTAGTGTGAGACTCTTCTCATTTCATTTATCAAAAACTAAATCATGATTCATGAGTAATAATAGAAATATATATATATATATATATATATATATATATATATATATATATATATATATATATATATATATATATATATATATATTGAATTAATTCTTTAGAGTAAAAACACAGAAAACTTCAAAGAGATGTAAATAACCATAGATATGCATGAACTCAAACTTAACAAATACTTTGCTTTCCTAGATTGGATCACTATAAAAAAAACAAAAGAAAAATGCATCAAGTGACAAGGATAGAACATGCTTTAATAACAAAAAAAATAACTTCATCGTGTGTACCCTCATGCCCTGATTCTCCTCCTATTTTGATGATACATATCAATTTTGGAACATTGACACAGAACACAACAACAACAACAATAACAAAAACAAATACTACTTTGGAATATTAACAACACAAGCAACAAACCTCAATAAAAAAAAAAACCAAGGCTTTATTTAAGAATTAAGGCAAACAAAGTGTCATAGCAAATTAAATCTGCATCAGCCATTCAAGATCACATCTTTGTAAAAATTAATGAATAATAACTCAATAAAAAAGCATCAATTACTCACCTTTTAGCAACTTGAATCCCTTATCCTAATTAAACACACACTGTTGCTCTCCTCCCTCAAAAACACAGCGTTAAAGAAAAGAAGAGCATCATCAAAAACAAAGCAGAAGTAGTAGTGGAGAAGGAAGGGAAACTCGAGTCTTAAATAAATGAAAGAAAGACACGCATCAGCACTGCAAAGATCGAAGGGTTCTGGAGAGATTTCCTACTATTGCATATAGACTAGAATGGTAGGAAAAAATAAAGGCAACATTGACACACATTAGTGTGAGACTCTTCTCATTTCATTTATCAAAAACTAAATCATGATTCATGAGTAATAACAGAAAGTATATATATATATATAGATTGAATTATTTCTTTAGAGTAAAAACACAGAAAGCTTCAAAGAGATGTAAATAACCATAGATATGCATGAACTCAAACTTAACAAATACTTTGCTTTCTTAGATTAGATCACTATAAAAAAAAAAAACAAAAGAAGAATGCATCAAGTGACAAGGATAGAACATGCTTTAGAGTAAAAACACAGAAAACTTCAAAGAGATGTAAATAACCATAGATATGCATTCTCGCAACTTGATTTCCATTGCATATAGACTAGAATAGTATTCGGGCAAGTGATTCTTGTTTTATTACCTTCCTGGAAACTGGTATTCTATATAAGATTAGTGATAGTGCCATGGTGTTTATATTAAGGTATTATAGGTTGTATACTTTGATAAGATTATGTTGAAACAAACTATCCTCTATATATATATATATTGAAGTATTGTTAGTTCTGTAATGCGTTGCTAACTTAGTCGGCACCATCCTAGGACAAGCATTAACCTAGCATTAATACATCCATACCTGGAAATCATTGATACTTTTCCAGGAATCTATATTCACGACGACTTACATGAAGGAATACTGACAGTAAGATCTTGTGCTGTTTACTGTTATTGAACTTTTACTTGGCAATCCAGAAATGATAATTATTTTTAGACAGCTATTAAATATTTGCAGTAAACATTATCTTATGATGTGTTTCTGTTAATAGACTCCTGAATTGATTAGACACATGTCTAAGATAAAGCATCCTTGCTTGTCCTTAATGTTTTCTTTTGCCATTGTCTGGAAGTGATTGGTACTGTGGTCAATCTTGTCCGAACATTGGAAAGGTGGAGAGCTAAAAAAGCATCTTATCAAGTCAAGATTCACACCATGTAAGTAATGTCTACACATCATTCCCAGTCATTTTGAGAACCTTGAGTTCCCATACAACATTTATAAGAGGATTTTGATGTTAGCTTATTCTAATTTTTCAAAAAAAAAAAAAATCTTTCTGTAATGTACTGAACTACTGCTATCTTATGCCAATTATTTATGCCTTCAAGGGATAAATTAGACTAGTGATCAGAAATCTGGCAGAGATTCTGACATTCCTCTCACTCAATGAATGCATTTTTATTGAAAAGAAAGGTCCAATGAACCCAGTGAGGTCGCATTGACTGAAAAGATTTCATGGTATCAAGAACATTAAAGATGAACTGCAGTATTTAACACTGGAATAAGAGATAAGTCATGTATGGAGGCATTAACATTCGCAATATACTTACATAAACACAAAAGATATGCACAACTAATGGGATATTCAAAACACATTGTTTCATAAGTGATGATGCAGACAAAAATCCATATTGTTCAGAAAGGTTTCAGCAATATAGATTTAGATTTGCTTGCTTTCTCTATAAGAGTATGAATTTTAATGATCATTAATCATTCAAACATCAAACAATCACAAAATCAAGCTGAAAGCTCACCTATTATGAGAGCATATGATCAACTACTGCTAGCCATGTATTGCCAGTCTCCCGCACAAGGACAATCACACCGAATGATCCAATCCTCACCGCAATTTGAACAGTAATCAAAAGGCGCCCCCTCAAATCTTGAGTTCACTGCAGCTTGTTGTTAATCTACACCGATCACAAAGAAACACATGCAGGAAACATAAGAATTAATTAAGCATGTACAAATCCTGAAGCTACTCATCAAAATCTCTAGTTAAACTAGCTGGCATAAAATAAAATAAGATATCACATTCATGAAATACTCTCACCGAGGATGCTGGTTGGGTTGGTGCCCTCTTCCGCTAACCGGAGACTTCGGAACTCGTTGACGATGGCTCGGCCATTGCAGATCTCGGAGAGGCGTTTGGCGAGGTCGTTCTTAATGATGCAGAGGTCGTCGTTCTCTTGCCGAAGGGCTTCGAGCTCGTCGATGGGAGAGCCAAAGGCTGTAGCGGTCGGTGAGGGTAAGATGGGTAAGGAGATGGAGGAAGGGTTCTGATTTGGGGAAGTGAATGGATGGAGCTGATGATTTTTTATTTTTTATTAATTTTCTTTATTCTTTGGGTGAAAACCTAAATTGAAAATTAAATAGAAATAAATAATACAATATATTTATTTAAATTGGTAGTTATTTAATGATAAAGTTATGTTTATTTTATAACCATGATTTTATGTTTTTAATTCGAATACTTGTAATATTTAAAATAAACAAATAAGACGCTATATATATGCATAGATTTTTTTTAAAAAAAAGGTAATATATATTTACTAAACTATAACTTATGATAATTACTATTTATATTACTAGAATAATAATTAAAAAAATAAATTATTTGAGAAATTTAAAAAATTTATCAATAATGTATATTTGAAAAGGATTTTTTATAATATATAATAATATTTAAACAAAGTATGAATATTTGTTGTTGTCTTCATTTTTATCTATTTAATAATAGTTTATATTGATTTGTATTATATATTATTTTTTTTATTATGTATATTTGTCATAAACAAAATATTATCTTATTTTCCTATAATTCATATATTTCCAGTGATATTTATTAATTAATTGAATGTTGATAAAAAAGAGATGTATGTTCTTTTTCTTAAAAAAGAGATGTATGTTCTTTTTCTTTACTGATTAATTTTTATATATATATATATATAATTTTAAAGTGTTTTTTAATGTAAAAACTCATTAAAAAAAATGATCGTGTAAAAATATGTTATTAATAAAATTGTATAAATGATGATAATAATAATAATTAAATAAATTACAATTATATATATTATGCATGTTTTCTATTAAATATAAAATTAATATATACATATCATGATATATATATTTTTACACAATATTAATTATGTAAATTACATTATATATTTTTACATAATATATAATTATTTGCAATTATGAAACTTAATCATTTTTGTCACATATGCAGCGGTTTTAAAAAAACCGCTGCCTATCATAACACATACACAGCGGTTATAAAAAACTGCTGCCTATCATAACCTATACGCAACGGTTATTACGAACCGCTGCAATGGAATACATATGCAGCGGGTTTGAACCGCTGCTTTTGTTAACATTTGCAGCGGTTGTATAACCGCTGCATATCTATCCTAATATGCAGCGGTTTTTGCAATGGTTTTAGTCAAATGCAACACTTAGTTGGAAAATTGCCTGTAACGATATAAAATCGCTACAAAACAGCTACAATAGATAGCATATTGTAGCAGTTTTAGAACCGCTGCAAAGTAACCGCTGCATAAGCGTAGTTATGTAGTATTGTCACTGTGGAGACCAATGAAATGGTTTTCAAACTTAATAAATCCATCTACTAGCTCAAATAGGTTTCCCATCAATGGTATCGAAATTTTCATTAATTTGCTTTCTTATTTGAGTTTGAGGTGAACATCATTGAGCATTGCGTGTCTCTCAAGTTTGATGGAAGAAAGTACATATTTTAGTTCTTTTTCTGGATGACACTTTGCTTTCCAACAGTGATATAGAGCTTCTTTAAGAAACTAAGAAATTCCTCTCTGAGGGTTTTGAGATGAAAGATTTTGATGAAGCATCCATCATATTAAAAATCAAGGTTTATCATGATTGTTCACGAGGTTTACTGGGTTCATCATAGATGGCTATATTGAGAGAATACTATAAAGGTTTGGCATGCAGAATGGTAAGCCTCATAACACCCTTGTGTTAAAAAGAGATAAGTTTAGTATGAAACAATGTCCTATGGGATAAATTGAATTCAAATACATGCAGGATATTCCCTATGAATCCCTAGTGGGAAGTCTTATACATTCATAGGTCTGTACCTATCCTATTAGAGCATTTATAGTAGGAACATTTGAAAGATCTAAAAGTAATCTTTGCAGAGAAGTCTATGTTGTGGCCAAAAGGGTCTTCATTTACCTTTAAAAGACAAAGGACTACATGATCACATACGGGAGGCCTGATAGGGTAAATATAATTAGATATTTTGAGATTGACTTTGCTAGATACCTGAACATTGGTTGTCGGCATTTGGTTGCATCTCTTTTATGCTTGATGGTGATATTTCATGGAAAAGTGCCAAGTAGTCACTAGTTGCTTCATCGACCATGGAGGCAAAATTCATCTCATGTTATGAGGCATCCTGTCATGCTATTTGGTTGCGCAATTTTATTAGAGAACTGTGGGTCGTCAAAAACAAAGAGTGACCATGAATGTTACATTATGATGATAAGTGTATAATTGCACAATATTTTATTTTATTTTATACACTTATTTGGCAAGTATTAGGGTGTTTATTGTAAGATGATGTTAAACATGGTGAAATATCATTCCAGGTGATTGGTAGTGCATAATGAGGATAGGGAGCCAGAAAAAGCAATTTTGAGCTAAAACAAAGAATATGGAGCTCCCTTGATATCAATAGCAAGGGAATAGGCTAGACAAAACACCTTACTATCATCTTATAGCCAAACTTGTAGCTATAAGTCTTATCCAGAAAACCTTACGAGTATGCTTTTACCCATAAGAAGGAGCATAATGACTAGACAGAGGGACTTATGGGCAGGACATACACTTCTAAGACGAACCCTAAAAACCATCTAGAAGAGCTTACAAGGAGTAGTACACACCCATAAAACCCATAAAGGAAGTCTCAAGCACCATCTAGGAAAGTTTACTATCCAGCATTTATGACCATAAGCTGGATTATAACACCAAAACAAAAGACCTTATAGGCGGAGCTTACCACCGTAAGACATCCGTAAGGCATGTTACCGATCATCTCTAGCTCTTTATGCCCTTGTTCTTACTACAAAAAGTAGCTTGCAAGTGGTTAGATATAAAGATTCTATTGAGGGATTTTTAAGGGATCTTTTGATAGTCAGGCAAAGGGAGAAAGAAGAGGAGTTTCTAAAGGACTTTTCTAGCAATCCAGCTAGGGGGGAGGCTCATCCACCAATCTAGGACACTATTGGGGTCATCAAGGAGCATCCTTGGTGACGTTTATGGAAGATAGGAGAGTTCATCGGCATCCCAAGAGGTAAAGAATGAAAAGGGGGTTTTCATGTTTCTATTCATTTCTTTTGTCGCTATTGGATTGTATGAGTGTTCTACTTTAATGGAGAACTAACTTGTTGGTGTTTGGGTGTAGATGGAACCTAGGGTTTATATTTTGATTGATATTGGTTGTGAATTTTTAATATTTTTAGGTTGAATGTTTAATTACAATCTATTAATGTTGAATTCAATTGTGTGTTTGAATTGTCTTGGATTCTATCGTAGCAAAAGCTAAGAATCCATGATTGATGTACTTGTGTAATGAATCAAGAGATCCACCTAGTATTAAAAAACCGCAATTGAAGGGTATCACTAGTCCGTCTAGAAAGTAGGATACTTCAGAGTTGAGATTTCTCCTCGCGTGATCCTTCCCAATGAGTTAGCAAAGAATTCTTTGTATAATGCAATTGTAGGGAGTAGCTTCAGAAGATATTCTGATTTTATTTCATATAGGATTAGGGGTAATTGTTTCTTAAGGAGAATTGTCTATTCTTTGAATTTGTGCTTTCTTTGGAAAGAGCTCATAGTGTGTATTGCAGCCAGCCATAGGGTAGTCTGTATTAGTGCCACATAGGACAAATTAATATTCACCTTGGGTAGTCTGTGTTAGTGCCATAGGGTAGTCTGTATTGCAGCCAGCCATAGGGTAGTCTGTATTGCAGCCAGCCATGGGTAGTATGATTTAGGAACTCTCTTGGTTCAACTAAATTGCAAGATTTTACACAACCATTGTGCAGGACCTAACAAACTCTAGGAGAAGTGTGTGCCCGAATACCTTATTTCGCCGTAATTTCTTTTTGCATTTGTGATTCTTAGGGCCTGTTTGGATTCACAGTAAAATTTTCTGTAGGAATTTTATTCCATAGGATTCAGAAATGATTCCTATGGAATTTACTATAGGAAAAATTCCTACGGAATCAGTGTTTGGATGTGCGCAGGAATTCTTCCATAACAATTTTTAATTTTAAAAATGAAACTAACCGTTAGAGCTTAAAAAAACTAGCCGTTGGAGTTTTTTTAAAAAACTAGCTGTTAATAATTTCTCTCTATTTAAAGCCAACACTCTTTTACCATTAGTAAACTTATCTCTCTTTAGCTCAAATTTGTACGTCTCAAAGTCTTCTGTTTCAATATGGATCTGGATCAATGGAGAAAGATTAATGCAAATGATGATGAATTCATGTTCACCATTTTACCAAGTTTATTTCCTGTAAGTTCAAAAACTAGGCCTTGTCATACATCAATATTAACAAGTGCTGCATATGTACAAGAAATTCTTGAAGGTCATGAGACACGTTGTAAGAGTGAATTTCGTATGGAGCCTTGTATATTTGAAGCACTTGCTAATTGTTTGAGGGAAAGATCTCTTCTTCGCAACTCAAAAAGAATTACAATCTCGGAATAACTAGCAATGTTTGTATACACTCTTGCGCACAATGCTAGTAATCGTGACGTGCAAGAATGCTTTCAACATTCGGCAGAAACGGTTAGCCGTTATTTTGGTAAAGTGCTTAAAGCTATTACTATTCTTGCTAGTACATATATAGAATTGCCACCAACAGCAACATCACCCGTCATCCAGAATAGTAGACTTTTTTTTCCCATATTTCAAGGTTAGAAATGTTTATACTGCATTTTTATTTCTTATTTTTTATTTTGTTAGTTTTTTTCTTAAAAAATGTTATGGGTTTTTTATTTTAGGATTGTATTGGTGCTATTGATGGAACGCATATTCCAATCACTATTTCTCTAGCCTTGCAAGATCCTTATAGAAATAGAAAACAGACATTGTTTCATAACGTTATGGTGGCATGTGATTTTAACCTATGTTTTGTATATGTTCGAGCTGGTTGGGAAGGTTCTGCTTCTGATGCTAGAGTACTTCAACATTCAATCGACCATGGCTTCCATGTCTCGGCCAGTAAATATTACCTAGTGGATGCAGGATATGCAAATACTCCAAATTTTATTGCTCCATACCGGGGTTTGCGTTATCACTTACAGGTGAAAGGACGAGCAGGATGTAAACCAAGCAATTACAAAGAACTATTTAATTTGAGACATGCTTCATTGAGGAATCATTTTGAACGGATTATTGGTGTCTTGAAAATGAGATTTCCTATACTTAAAGTTGCAACCTTTCATCCAATAGATTCTCAAACTGATATAGTAGTTGCCGCATGTGTCTTGCATAATTTCATACGGATACACAATGGCACGGATGAAATTGAGGAAATCAGTAATGGAACTGACGAAGTTAACGTTCCAAATGGAGATGACACATACGAAAATGATGTCACTGTGATGAACTCTAAACATACTACAGGTGCTCGTAAAAGAGATGAAATCGCAATGCAAATGTGGAATGATTACTGTAACTATCGTAGAAATGTTATATAAATGATATGTAAGATTATCAATGTTGCCTTGCTTTCTTGTTAAGTAATAGAATGCTACCCTGTGTTAAGATTATCAATGTAATTCAATGTTGCTTTGCTTTCTTGTTTTTTTATTATTAAGTAATAGAATACCCGCAAATAATTCAAAAATCTTTAAAGCAAATAATACAAAAACATATCCGTAATGTAATTAACTAACTTACAAGTTTATCTGAAAAAAATAAATAGATTTCATAAACACAACATCTTATACAAAAGAGTCTAGTAATTGTGATAATAATAAACATCCTCAAACATAAATTGTTCAAAAGCATACAACATAACCAAGTTCTTAATTAATCATTTGTCGAAGCCACAACACTTTCCGATCATCCTTAAGATTCAAGAAGATTTCACGATTGTCCTTATCTTTAAACAATGTTGTAGCTTTAACAAATTCATCATCTGAAAATTGATCACACACCACATTAAACGTCCCCATGCATTCTCCTATGGTGTACTTGTCCTCTACCTTGTTCATTTTCATAGCATCAATATATCTATCGGTTTCAGCTCGACGCATATCTATATATTGTTCAAAGAATTCCTCTTGAATATTTTTTCGCTTTCGGTCCTTTTTCGTTGTTTGCCTCTCATCACCTAAGCTTTGTCATCTTGCACTACATGAACTTTGTGGTTTTGAAATATAAGGTTGACTGCATAGAGGTTCTGCTTGTGCAAAATCATGATCCTCTGTCTCTATTTCGGGTGTGGACAATGATTGAATGTGATCATTTGGAGCTGGAATGCTTTGAGATGGAGTGTCCATCGGCGCGTTTGAATAATAATCTACATCACGAGAGCGTCGTCCTTCTGCATATCTCCCTATATAATAATTGTACAAATGAAAAGAAAATTTATTAGAAATCTTTAAAGCAAACATTAGTAAACAACATTTTCTTACCCTCATAGATCTCCTGCAATGCCGTGAGATACGGAAAGGGTTTTTGATGCCATAGTCTTGCTTCTTTATTTCTCTGCATATTGTAAATAAAATGTTTAGAAGAAATTATTGCATAATGTTTGTGAAATTATGTAATAAAATTATGTACCTCAAGTAGTGGTGCCCAAACTTCTTCTGCGGCTTCAACCATATTATTTTCATAATCCCATCCAAAGCCACTTAATTCAGTAAACCCTTTCAGAAGCTTATAATTTTTTCTTATCTCTTGCTCTAATGCTTTAACTTGTATAACGGTGCATTTTAGAGTAGGGAATTTTGTTACCATGTCACGCAATATTCTATTCCATGCCTCTTTAGTCCATCCATTTTGTGAGCGATATGCCGGAACGTTATAATCACCTAGTAATTTTACTAAATGAGCCCTATGATTTTCATTCCATTTGGCCCTTGTGTCAGTCTTCTCTTGATTTGCCATCTATACAAAGCAATAATTAGGATGAATTAAACACCAATATTGTTGAGATTAATCATGAAAAAAAAAAACAAAATAATCATGGAAAAATAAAACAAAATAAAAATAAAAATAAAAAATAAAAATAAATTTGTCCATATTGATGAGATTTTGAGATAAATGAATATATATAATATTTGATGGTGAGTTGGTTGATCATATGGTGAAAATGCATGATTCTCCATTGCCAAGCTCCCAAATAATGTTCATGCATGTTTAACAGGCTGGAAGGTCTTATCCACTAGTTCAGAAGGTTTTTGATTGTGAACAATTTGTAAGAATACAACATTTTAGAACTATGGGGTGTTGCTAGCAAGTCATCTTTAATGTTGAATTTTTCTAGCTGTCAGCAGTCTTTAGCTTTATATGCTTGCTGTCTTTAGTTTCATACTAGTTATCTTACATTATGTTCTAAATTAAGGCAAGGTTTGTTTGCATATTTCTGTGTTTTGGTGCAAGCTTTTTCTATGAATCATTATGTTGTACATATTCCCCAGGCCACATTTCCAAACATTTTTCTCATAAAATTCAGAATCTTGCATAAAAACAACCAAAATATACACATACGCCCCTGAAAAAATTTGTAGTTGTACAAACATTAACACCCTTAACAACTCTTTGCATTCCTGCTAGTTTTGAGAATGGTCCAAAAATTTCTTAACATTTCATGCCTCAAGATAATGAGATGTATGGCAAATAGAGCCTTTACAAGGGTATACATGCAAATACAAAACCTGATTTTTCTATAATAATGGTAGTTTTTATGTGCAACAAGTAACAACACCAAAAATACACCCTAAATGAATAAAGCCTACCAATAGTGCCAAGCAAAGAACAAATCTCCAGAATCAAAGAAATCACCCAAAATAATGTTCCTCATGTTCCAACATAACAGAAAAATAATACAAGAAATACCATCAAACACTCAGAACAAACTCTCTTCTATTTCTGAAAACTTTTTCACCTTTTCACTTCTCTTCGAAACCTGGTCAGTAAAAAAGATGAACCTAATGACTTTTCACTTCTCCTACACATTACTAGATTGACTTCCTACTTGAATATTAAGAATATTTTGAGTAGAAGATGGAAGTTATCTCACAGAGGCTCTTTCTGTAAGGTATATATCTAATGAGCCATGAAGCTGCAACATATATTCTTGTTAATCTAAATGTCCAGTTCTTGTTGTTGAAATTAGTTTTAGAGACTAGTCAAAAGCACATATTTTGTCTACAAATTGGTTTTAATTTTTAGTGCAGATATAAATTTGATCTTGCTCTTTTTTTAGTGCAGTAAAAATCCACAATAGCAAAGCAATAAAAATGATTGTCAACTAATATCAAACCACCCAGAACTAAAACAAGCAGAGATGAAATGTCAACAAGTAAGAAGAAAGCTTTCAAAGAGATAAAACAAATACAGATAAGCAGAGATGAAATCTCAACTAAATAACAAATAAGCAGATAATATGTGGATTCATCCACTTATACCCAGCGAATTTTAATATCCTTGGCTGCAATATAAATTTCAAATCCTTAAAAAAAAAAAGAAAAAAACCTCAATAATCGAACCCCCAAATTCTAAATTAAAAAAAAAAAAGAAAACCGTAAGCCTTGTAAACACTAGGAAACCGAGCCATTAAACCAAGAAAAAAAATGAAAATGTAACAAAAACAACAAATAAAAACAAAATTAAATATATAAATTAAGAACAAAATTCCTCGCAAGCCCAGTTGCTAGCTCTAAAATAATCAAATATAAGCAATCAAAAATAAAATTTTTTGAGAATCACAGAGTCCTCACATGGAATTCCACTCTATTTGGATGTCCTCAACAACGATGGAGGATCTCAAAGAGCTCTTCAATCGAACGGTAGCACCAATGACTATACAAATCCTAGAGAGAGAAAGAGAGAAAGAGATTTAGCCGGAGATGTGAAATTTAGGAAATCTATATATACAAGCCATTCACATCCGTCCTTGTACAGAAGATCTAATCCAATCCATACTATCAAACTCATAATCTCACCAGCTATCATTGATCAGCGGCGGCGGTGCAAACCCTAGCGTGCGGCGAAGCTAGGGTCCGGTGATGTTCGGCAAGGCAGCGCGCCAGGGGAGGGAGCGGGCTTGGGTTTGGCGTTGAGGTATTATGGTCGGAGCCGTCAAAGAAGGAGGAGCCTGTTTGGTGGGGGGAAGAGGTCTAGGGAGGGGCCAAGGGTTGGTTTGGAGAGGAAGAAGGGAAGGGGATGGGTGTTTAGAGAGGAAGAAGAGAAGGCCCGAAAAATAAAGGGAAAAAATAATCTGGGCTCCTCTCTTTTACAAATTCCTATAGAATCTATGGGATTCTATAGTAATTTGATACTGGTAAATTGGTGTCCAAACGGCTGTTAGTATAAGTTCCTATGTAATATTAAATTCCATAGGAATCTTCACTATTCCTATGTAATTTGATGGTACCCAAACAGGGCCTTAGTCTTTACTTCACTATTATAGTCCATTATATTGATTAGGTTAATTGTCAAATTTAGAGTAAATAATAGTATTCTCTAGTTCCTTGTGGATCGATAACCTTTCTTTTAAGCACACTATATTACTTAATTAGCATGTGCACTTACGTTTACATAAGTGACTTCAATCCCCATCATATGACAATGAAGAAATAGTTTTGTTTTCAAAAAAAATAAGAGCTCTTCCATGTCTAAGCATAAAGCCATAGAGTTTGTAGATGTTAAAGAAAGAGTCCAGAGTGGTTTTGTGAGAACTGAACTATCTTGTAAGGACAATCTCCATGGTTACTGATCCCCTCACAATGGCATTGGCACCTAAATTTTTTCATGAGCATGTTGCTCATGTGGGCGTCGTTACTAGAGATGCTTCTTATTAGTTGGAGTTTCTATTTAGTTTTTACTTAGCTTGATAATTGTATTAATGTCATGACATATTCGAATATATTTATGAAAATTGCAAGTTACTCATTATTTTTACTCTAAACTATGATCTCAGAAAGATTTAAAGTTGGACCAATTAGAAATAGACAAGCATAAATCACATGGGCGTGTAATTTCTATGCTACACATCTATATACGTGATCTTTGTTGTTAGGTAAGTCGGTATATGTGACCACTATGGGTTTAGTTGCACTGTACCGGTGACAATTGCCCCTTTGTTCTATATATAGACGACGAAGCTAATTAATGGATGAGATTTATTTAGATGATCTTTTGACTTTGAGCACATTTTTGTTGTTGATGGTAACTTACTTATACATAATGTTGAATTCCTAAAGGTATATAATTGTTAGCACACCGTGAACTCGGTTAAGCCGAATCTGACACACTGACAAATGACCGCATACCTACAAGGCATTAATCTAGTAGGCATGTAAGGCCTCAGAAGCAGACTTAGAGTAAGAGAATATGACAAACCAATCGAGTTATAGAATTACAGACTTTAAGGAGTGTAACATAGTCCAGGATTATAAGAAATCCAAAGTACAAAATACAGGTTCCATAACAAATAGATACAACAGCTCAAATACTACAACAGAGGAAGACATCATTTAAGGATAGCTTGCTAAGCCCACACCAGTCTACTAGTCTTCATCTTAAAAAATATTTTCATAATTACGTTTAAGTAGAAATATTTGCATGATCCCTCTCTTAGGAGAATTTTAATCTATTATTTTCAAAATGAATAAATAAATATATATATTCAAACAAATGAATAAGTGAAAATAAATAATAAATGACAAATAAATGGATAAACTAAATGAATAGACCAATAGACAAAATATTTAATTTATACTAAAAGAACAAGTCCAGAAATAACCAAATAAACAGTTGTTAAATAAGTAGTTTACTAAACAACTGAAATCACCAAAAGTAGGTGCAATAAATAAATAAATAAATAAATAACACCTGAAATTTTGTAATTAATATCTGTCAAAATAAAATGTGAGGATTGACACAATTTCAGCCCCAATGTCACTTCTCAAATGGTCCTAATTTCAAAGGATTAACAACAATCAAATTCACCTTAAAACTATTGTACATATGCACTTATGCGTGAGTGAGTACATGCATTAACTAATCATGAGTTGAGTCCACACATAAAAGAATGAGTCGAAACATTAATACATATGCATGCATGTCTTGTCCAGGTCCTAAAAAAGTTGCATAGGCACTTGCACAAGGCCAAATTGTGTTAAAAACCTATCAACTATAAATACTTACGTGTGTGTGTATATATATATATATATATATATGGTCAATCATTAACCTAAGCAAGGATTTCAAGTTTGGTTTTATTATCAAAATAGGGTTTGACATGCACAAAAATAATCTGAACTTCGAAGGATGTAAACATGAAAGAAAGAGTAGTGATAATAAGGAAAAGAAGAATAGGAATAAGAAGGTGGCAACCACATGAAAAAACACATGTAGGGATGCTGGTGATTTGTCACTTCCATAGGGATTTAAATGTGGAGATTATCATGCAAATCACACTAATCTTTTTTATATAAACACACATATAATGAGCACAAGTCCAAATACACTGGATTCTAACTGTATTAACAAAGAACACTCAGTCTGCAATGATGACAACCCAATATATCACCCAACAACCACTACAAAAAAAAAACCCTTCGGCCACGAAATTATTTGCCACGAAACTTAGTTTCGTCTCTAAAGGATATTTTAGCCACGAAAATTACTTCGTCTCTAACATGGCCGTGGCTAATCGAGATGCATCTCATCTGCGTGACCCCTTAAATCCTTAGCGACGAATTATTTCATGGTTGTTGCATCCTCATTTCGTAGCAAACTGTTTTAGGGCCCAAAATGGGACGCCAAAATTTGCATACTAAAATTTAACAAAAATTAAGATAAAATTTAATAAATATATTTCATAATTTTTGAAAAATATTTGAAGTGTTTTACAAAATATCATGTAAGTAAAAAAAATCCTAACACTTCATTATAAATAATTTTTTTTGGAAAATAAATTTTGTTAATACTTTAAAATTTTAAATAACTAATTTTTTAATTCATAAAAATTTTAATATTTTATTTTTTATAATAATAAAATAAAATAAAATAAATATATAAATATATAGATTTCAAAGGGTTATTCTTCTAATTATAAACTTAATATCTTGATACTAATAATTATATTTTTTTAAAAGAAATTTATGTCATTTTTTTTTTATTTTGCAGGTGGTAATTCCATGTGGTTAGATCAAAATGTTAACCGCGTCATGTTAGTATAATTATGAGCATTATACACAAAATTTATACAAAAACATGCAAATAAAAATTTGAAAATAAGAAGCAAAATAATAAAACCCTAATTCATCGAATTCAGGAGAGTTCTTCCCATTTTCGCATTCCTCTTGCCCATCATGAAACCCTCGATGATGAGATGCAATCTTGCCCTTCTTCAATCCATTCTAGATCTTGAATCCCTCCTCCATGAATGAGCTTCTTCAGGAACCTCATCGATTCATTTTCTCAGTTTTTCTCCGTATCTGATCCATCTTCGGCTCGCCATCACGATCCCCAATTGATGGACGCCTCCACCTCCGCCTCCGCCGCCGTTAGGCCGTCGGTCGTCAGCGAGAGGGTCGTCAACAAGCTCAAAGGCTACTTCGATTTGGCCAAGGAGGAGATCGATAAGGCTGTCAGGGCTGAAGAATAGGGCCTTACTGATGATGCCATTGTGCACTATAAGAACGCTCATAGAGTCATGCTTGAAGCCAAGGCTGCCAGAGTCCCTTCCGCGATGCCTTCTAGGTCATATCTTGAATGCGATTGGGGAGTTAGGGTCAAAGTTTATGAATTTAATGTTTATTTGGATTGATTCTTTTGACAGTGATCAAGAAAAGGTGAGAATTTATCGGCAGAAGATATCTAAATGGCAGGACAATGTTGCAGAGAGATTGCAGGTGCTGAGCTAGAGAACAGGTATGGATTGTATTGTTTATTTTCTTTATAATTTTTTCACGGTGATTTGAGTTTCAATTCTATATTAAAAAAAAATTATGTTATTTGTTCTGTATTGAAGGATGTTAATTTTTTTCATTTTTTTTTTATTTTCTACGTTGCTTAGGTGGTGTTCCACTAAAGAAGATACTGAGTAATTTCTCTCAGGAGTAAGTGTTTCACTTCATATGATTATATATATATATATATAAGATAATTATGAAGTATATATATAAGATAATTATGAAGTACTACTACTTTGTAAGTCTTCAGGGCATTCAATTTGGGACCTGGCTTATTTATGGTGGTTAGGAGGTCAAGATAGTGGTCAAGAATATACTCCTTTGTCCTTGATGAAGGGGTTGAGGGCAACAATATCGTGAGCATCATAATTGACAGAGTTAATGTTTTAAGAAGCCATTAATGATGTTTTGAATTTTTCTTCTTTGGGTCAATGTTATATTACTTTTTATGGTTGTATTTCTACTGTTTTCTATTTTTTGTTTTATTTATGTACACAAATAATACTGATATGATGCTTGATGTTATTCAGAGGTAGCTTCATGTGTTAGTAACATGTAATTTGTGTTTGAAAGTCTTTTTTTTCTTGATTATTGACAAAACCAGATTTTATAGAATGATCAAAAGTAGGTATGAGATTAACTGTCGTATGCTCAATACAGTAACTATGCTGAATATGCGGGATAATTGGGTATTAAGAAGCTTCATTATCTTAATTTGATATCCTCGCTGTCACATGTGGGTATTTTGTGTTCTAACTTCTAAAGGTTAGAATTGGATAGGAGAATGGATGTTTTCCTTAATATAATTTCATTCTCCATCCTCCTCTCTTTCTGGTTTGGTCTATCTGGGGGACAATTTTATGAATGCTTGCACAAATGAGGGTTGAATTTGAATTCTTTGGACACATTTATTTGAAAAAAAAAATCAGGCAATGAAATGTAAGATAAACGAGAACTCTTGCCATATATATATATATATATATCTTATACCTTTGATTATCTGCTTGCATTCCTTTATTTCCTTGGTGGATAAATTTTGGTGCTTCTTTTTTTTTATTTCACTATTTGAGCTTGGTAAACATATTTTTTAGTTCCATTTTGTTATTCAGAAATAAGAGTGAGAACTGTTTAATCCTTTGCATGTCAGACTTTTCAGTTCCATTTTGTGATTTATGCCAATCAGTTATGAAATTGAACTGATCATCTCTTGTTTTCGTTTTCAGGCAAAAATTGCCCATCAAGAGGCCAGGCTCAAGCTGAAAAATTGAAAACCTCGAGAAAGAGAAAAGTGTTCTGATGGTCACTGCATTGAATCAGGACAACCAAGATGGTGCGCTTGAGATAACAGTTAGCGGGGAGAAGTATCGATGTCTCAGATTCTCCAAGGCAAAAAAATAAAGAGCAAAACAATGAGGCATCAGCCCAAGAGTAAGAGCCTATTCTATGCGTCTTCTAGTTCAATTTCTAGCTTTCTGTAGCCTGAAATGAAAAATAGCTTTATTCTATCAGTTTGTACAGGAATCACTTGCTGATTACTTTCAAATTCTTTCATGTTTATGACTGTTGAACTATATTATGAATTATCATAGAAAAATACAAAGCATGTGATGGTTTTAGATGCTTTTCTGTTTGCACAGCTCTGGAATTGTTATAAGACTTCGTAAATTCACAGGTGTTCTGGTATTTTTCCATTTCATATGATTGTTGTTCCTTTTTATTTTTTTTATTTTTTACAACTAGATTTGTTTTAATCTTTGAGAACATTGTGATTTATATTAAGTACCGGTATTGCATAGATCATATCTCTGTATCTTCACAAAATTAATTTGAAGTAGTCATTCTTTATTCCAGTATGATAAGTTATGTTTAACAATTAGGGGTTCTTTATATACTTTCCTTCTATCATGTTTCCATGTTTTACAACTAAATTTGTTATGAATTTGGTTCCTTATTTTTATTTCACTGGTTATACCCTTGTTTATTGAAATGGTTAGTCATTCCTGTACTTCATCATATTAAGGTGAGAATCTAATTGTTTGAATGTGATATTACTCCATCATAAATAATAGACACTCTTAGGCCCTGTCAATGATCCAAGCAAGCTCCCAAAATGGAACTATGATGGCTCCAGCACACGTCAAGCACCTGGACAGGACAGTGAAGTGATCTTATAGTAAGGCTTCCTTGTTATTATTATTTCTAATAAAATCATAGTCCTAACAATCCCAAATCATCTAGTCAACAATAATTTAAATAATCAATAAGCGTCTGGTGTATATTGTATTGCCATATATTAGCCCATGGTTAATATTTTTAGGATATTGCTTGTGACCTGTTCTCTTGTTTAAATAGAACCAATCATTCGTTTGATGGCTGATTGGATCACACAATCAAAGCAGCCTCCACATCATTGTAAAACTGGCAGGTTTATTATTAGTCATCGTTCAACATCCTCTAAATTCCAAAGCTATATATAAACCTAATAATTAAGAACGCAATTCTCAGGCATATTCAAGTATGTGATGTTACATATATAAAGTCTACTTTTTTTTATCTTGAGTTTGATGTGCTGCAATTTAATAAATACTGCTTAACCCCCATAGACTTTCCTTTTTGGCATCTCTTTGTGCTAGCTGGACTGTTATGATAAGCAAGAGAAACTTCTTTTATGATTTAGGACAAATATGCATACATGATTTAGACTAACTTGAAAAGATATATATATAAGAGAGCGTACACTTGCATGAGATTAAGTTGAAAAGGAATCAAGAATCCAATCCAGGCAATAAGAGGCATGATGAAAGATTCGGCACTAACTCAAAGGAACATTATATACATATATAGTCTCTATAGCTATTTGCTAATTACACTTGATCCATCACTAGCCTGAACAGTAAATTACAAGGTGGTGAGGTGTGTGAGAGGTAGTGAAAAAGGTAGTGTTGGTGTGTCCAAATAGTGCGTGCGAACCCGACTTTGGCACGTGAAGTGGGTGGTGCTTGTGATGTTGATTGGTGGTGTGGGCTGTGGGGGTGCGTTGGATGGTGCTCTAGTGGTCCTATTTTTCCTCTTTGGCTGAGCCTCCTAATTGTGTTCTTGTGGGACCATGAATATTATCAATCAAACCCCCAGAAGTCTTGTCAATCTCAGCCTCTCTTACAATTCAGATGAGTATCTTCATAATGAATAGGGGTACTGAAATATTTCTGAAACTTGGTTAGGATATTTATGGCAACTAATTATCTTTTTTTGTTTAATTCTTGTAGAAACATTACAAGGAAGAGTTATTGAAGATCAAGCAGAAATTAGCTGAGGCATCAAGGACTTCACTAGAAGATATTCAAGTCCCTCTTACAGTTCAGATGAGTATCTTCATAGATAAGAAGAAGAAACGTGGGGGCCTTGGCTGCTCCTTGAATATAGGGAGTTCCTCACATGCTACATCTGTTGGTGCATCCGGGGAAGAAGTGCATATGCTTCGAGGACAGGTGAATCAGCTCCAAGAGACGGTCAATAAACTTCTACGATCTATGAAATAGACAGTGTAAGGACTTGATGATAGATAGGTACATCTTAGATATTGGAATATCAAGACTAACATATTTTGTTATGTAAGTATTTGGGAATAGTTATATATTTTGAAATGTTATTTTGTAAAACTGGTGTATTTATAAGTTTTAATATAATTTTTTTATGAAATTGAATTTATGGTAGAAACACACTGCTAGAATTGAAATGAAATTATATATGCAAACAAAAAATAATTTTTAAAAAATAGTTTTTTTTATTTAGCGACAACATATTTCGTCACAAAAGCACCTCTTTTCCGTCATAAAAATTGAAACTGCTGTAACGCCTGATATCTTTAGTGACGAAACTTGTTCGTCGCTGAAAGTTTTTTCAACGAAATTTGGCGCGAAAAAATTGGCGCAAAATTGTTTGAGCGCGAAGCCATGAAACTGTCAGCAACGAACTTAGCGATGAATGATGGTTGTCGCCCCTCCAAAATGTCGGCGACAAAGTCAATGTTCGTTGCGGTATGTAGGTTAGTGACGAGCCTATTGCGACAAACTTCGATGACGCAAAATTTCGTCGCAAATTGGTTTCAGCGACGAAAAATGAACTTTCGGAGACGAAATTGGGTCGTGGTAAAAGGGTTTTTTTTTTGTAGTGAACCCAATCATTGATAAGGTTTAAATGATGGAGAATAAAACTGAAATTCCTATAGAATAGCTGGGCTCATCTCTGTTTACAAAAGCTGCAATTTGCCTCTTTGTAGTTATTGTAAGATGTAGCTAAGTGCTTGAATTTTGCTCTTTGAGACAAATCCTCAAACACCTTATAAGCATGGAAGAGAAACTTAAGACATTGTATGCATATGATGTTAGATTTTGCTCACAATACAAAATTTTGCAAAAAAAAAAATGTTCTAGCATGATATTCATTCCATTACAAATATATCATAATAAGAGGAAGAGATAATTCCTAACATATCCATGTACATCCCTCACTTTTTCTTTTTCTAGTCAATTCAGCAACATGTGGGACTCATCACATGACCACTCTATTAACATACATATAGAGAAAATACATCAACAATACAAACATATAACATTAACCTAACTAAGGACCAGTCAACTATAAGACTAGTCAAACGCATCAATCATTGAAAATCTATATTACCACTTAACATTAAACACTTAAAATTATGCATTAGTACTAACCTAACAACCATCACAAAGCATAAGCATCACTCCTAGATTAACAACCATATAACTACAAAAATTTCACAGATTTGTAACAGCACAATCAGTTGCAAATCCGTTGCAAAGTATAATTTGTGACAAATTTGCAACGGCATTCGGACGTCACTATTTCTCTCGTCGAAAATATTTTTGTGACGGAAACGTTATCCATTGCAAAGTTTGCAATGAATTTGCAAGGGATTGGCAATAGGTCTGTTGCAAATCCGTTGCAATCTTGCAATAGTTTTGTAACAAATTTGCAATAGCTATATTACCAAATCCGTTGCAATTTCTGTTGCAAATTTGTAATAGATTTGTAACGGAAGTTTTAGATTTGTGAAAAATTAGTTGCAAGTTCGTTGCAACTTTGCAATATATTTGCAATGAATTTTTTTAATTTGTTGCAAATTAAGTGACAAATCCTTTGCAAAGCCATTTCAAAGTTGCAACGAGTTTGTAACAACCATTGTATTCCATATTTGTTGCAAATCCGTTGCAAATTTGCAACAAATCAGCTGCAAAGTCCATTTCAAATCCCTTACAAATCCTTTACAATTGTTTTAATAGTAAATTTAATTTTCAAATATTTCAATATTTATCCTGCTACATTAAATCTTGATATTTAAATTTTGTAACAAAAAAAAGCTAGTTATTCAAATAAAAGTTCTACCAGGTTTAACAAAATATAACATCCATAGTAATAATAATAAAAGTGTGTACAAATACAAACAACAAAATAGATCTATAAGTCAAGGTCATCATCATCATCATCTTCATTCTCATCCTACTCTTCATCCTACTTCTGATGCTGAGAACTCTGACCTGGTCCATTAGGTAACAATTCAGATTGCATCATCATTCTCATTTGCCTCCACTCACGGCGCATCTGTCTACACATTCTTTGGTTCTATTGGATCAAATTTTGATTTTGCTGCTCCAACTCAACCATCTTCTTCTTCATGCCATCCAGCTCAGACATGATCTCCAGGGGAATAGTAGTTGCTAAAGGTGGTGGGGGAGCTGTAGCACCACTACAAAATGACTCTGGATACAAGCTAGATGCTTGTGATCCAAGACCATAAACTCTCCTTTTCTTTTTTCCACCAGAAGCCTCGAAGTATATAGCATCCATATTAGGTGGGGAAGGCTGTGAACCATCTGATAATGGCTATGAAACAATCTTAACCATCTTCTGCATGGCGTCCTGCAATTAAATTATAATGCTTATTAGAATATGTACAGTATAATATGTAAGTAAATCAAATAATATCAAATAAAGGTAGAACATTACATAAACTGCTTGTGCTCGTGAATCAACACCTATTCCTTCTTTACTAATATGAGTCTTGTAGAAAATATCAAATGCAGTAGCTGGTTTCTGAAGTGACTTCCTCTAAAAAAAATAATGATACAAAGAACATTAAATAAATTAGTTTATAGTGAAATTAAACTTTATATATCTACATAAAACAATTCTTCTATTATATATGGGATTCACGCAAAGAGTTGATTACTACATTCAATAACAAACTTATATCAATATTCAAAGAAGAAAAATAGCAAATGAATGGTGAATAGATTAATTCAATGACAAAGCTTATTATTTAGATCAAGAAAACAAATCTACTACTTGTTACAATTTCATCTACAAGCCTAGTAAAAAATCACAATACATAACTATTGATGTACAATATAAGAGAATTATTTTCAAATGCAATTTCTTTTAATGATCTTATAATAAATTTAATATGTTTAGAAAATATAATAGCATACTTAATATATAAGTTATTTGGAGCAATACCTTAACAAAAATAATTATTAATTCAAGGTGAAGAAGATGCAGAGAGACTTAAAAACAGAGACTGACATGTGACATGTTTGCAATGTGAGGTGGCAAGAAAAAAAACCAGACTTTTGTTGGTCAATTGTCTCATAAATATCTCCCTGGCATGTCTAGTTTTAAGAATAAATCAATATAAAAATAAACAATTAAATAATTACCTTATTTTTTTGTCTCCAGATCTTTAAGAACCTCCATTTGATTAGTGCTCTACTGCTGCTTCAATTTGATTAACCTACATTACATTGATTTCCAAAACCATTAGTAAATAGAATATGCAAAACATGTTGGTAAAACCCTGCATATTGTTTGACTAGTCCTTTTGATGTTCACCACTAAGTTCTCTTCAACCACAAGACCACTTTTAAAAGTCCATCCACAATAATAGCAATAATACTCCATGAACATATGTAAATGAACTTGGGATTCCTTACAAAAGTAAATGCTCTCAAATGAAAACTTCAAACATGGTTTTTATCAAATAACAATAATGATGATTGAATACTGTTTGTACACAAGCATATAGAAAAATAAATGAAATACCAACCACTAAAATGTTCAACTAATTCCTACCATCCAACAATGAATGGTTATAGCAAGTTTGTAAAACAGTAAAAGGATCAATGACCAGCCATTGGATTCAATACCTAATGAACTTTGTAATTCTTTGATTAACATCAAAAGTCCAAATAATGATAAGGAAGAAGGGATACAAGTCTTCTTCAAAAAACACAAACAAGAGAGAACATCACATCAGTTGAGCCTTAATGGACAGCCAAATGTTTGATAAGAACCATGCTGGACAGGTCCATGAATATGAAATGCTATCAACCTCACGCCAATGCCCCATAAGAGGAAGAAGAGATACAGAAGAATCCAATCAATAGAAGAATAAAGAGTCAAGTCTTTAAGATGACAATCATGCTTCAGCATTGTTTAAGAAACAACCTAATATGATGTATAAAGAATAAAAGATAGTTGGAAGGAGACTAATAGCAATATCAGAACAAGCTAAAACTAACAACTTTGCTGATATGAAATGAGAATAAAGACTACAGTCTGTGATATTTTTCCTAACAAAACTCACCAAGGACTTTGCTATTGTTTCTTTAAGAACCACCAAACCTAACAAAAGGGCCACCTCAATGAATGTAACAATTGCTAAGTTTGCCAGGTTGGTCAGCTGCTTTTGCATTCGATGTTCCTCCCTCGCCACCCTTTTAGTTCTGCAATGAATGGACCTTGTTAGGTTTCAGAGCATTAAATCTATGCATCTATATTCATGGACAAAATGAGCAGATCTTGGCCATATCAAGCTTCAGAAACCTAAAAAATAAACTCAAAATCCCTCATCCTCGACACCAAAACCCATATTTCCCCTCAAATCCGTCAAACTCTACAATAAATCCAAACAATCGGAAACCTATAAATCTAATCCAAATAATCGGATCAAACAGAGTCATACAAGCTAGTAATACGCAGTTGTCCTTGTTGCAAGTGGCCATTGATTCCAGCACCATCGAGGGTTCCGGCGAGCTAGGGCAAGGATTAAGATAGTGAGAGAGAGAAAGAGAGAGAGAGAGAGAGAGAGAGAGAGAGAGAGAGAGAGAGAGAAAAGAGAACAATGATGGAGAAAGAGGAAAGTGGAGGTCTCATAAGCTTTGTCTTCTTTTCTTAATATTAAAAACAATCCACCTAAACGTTAATATATATATATATATATATATATATATATATATATATAATAATAATAATAATAATAATAATAATAATAATAATAATAATATAAAACCAACGGAAACTTATGCATTCACAAACACCAACAAGCAAGAAAACCAATAAATAAATTTTGGAGTTAGTGGACAAGCCAAGCCGCTCATAAACATTAAATTTTATTGGTAATACTGTTTAAATTTTATCATTTGTGTTATTATTATTTTTAATTCCTTTTTATTAAAGGATAGCTTATTATTTGATATTCAATTCATTCATTTCGGGCTAAACCTTAATTTAGAAATTTTGAATTTAAAATCTTCCTTTTTAAAAGTCTATTTTTCATAAAAAAATTATTGAAAAGTGCCCGGGCTTTTGGTTTTTAATTCTTTGCTTTTTTATCCTGTTTAATTATTTTGTTTTTATTGACAGTAATGATGGCGGAGCAGGGAAATCACTCCTTGAAATCATACGTGGCGTATTTTTATTGGTTAAATAGTGAATAACTTGAAAAAGGATAAGAGAAATCCAATGCGAATTCGCCTCATAGACGGTTAAGGTTTATAAGATGTACAAGCGAGGGTTTATGTAACCTGTTCTAAATCTGGTTTCCTTTTTTTTGGATAATAATTTATTTAAATTAGTTAATAGTCAACCATCATATCAGATAAGAGAGAGAGAGAGAAGAAATACAGTGGAAAACAAATGGGGTTTTTTTTTTTTTATCTTGAAGCATATGGAGATTTTTTTTTTATCTGTATATTTTAAAATGGTAAAAAATCAAGATAAAAAAGTGTTTGGATTTGAAACTAGGTTTTGAAAATAACCTAGCTAGTTAATTGAAGTTTGCACTTTGAAATTGATTCTATGATCTAAATCACTAAATTTATAAAATAAAAAAATTAAAATTTTAAATAAATATTTTAATTTATAAAATAAAAAATTAAATATATTTATAATTAAATATTTTCTCATAAAAATATTTTAGAATTGAAAATATTATAAATTTAATTATAAATTTTAAAATAATAAAATTATAGAAAAAAATAGGAAAGTAATTATACTTACTAAAATAAGAAAGTATATTAATTTTACTCTGTTTATTTTTGAAAAATAATTTCATGGCAAAATCAGTTGAAATTTTGTGACAACTGTTGTTCCAAATTTGCAATAAAAACAATCCGTTGCAAATTTTTATTTCCTGTCTGTTTCAAATCCGTTGCAAACTATCTCCTGTGCTATTCCCTCCATTTTATTGCAATAGAAACGTATTCCGTCACAAATTTGTTACAATTCTGTTATAAAAGCTGTTGCAAATCCATTTCAAATAATTTTTGCAACGGAGTTTTCCTTGTAGCAAAATCTGTTGCAAATTTTTTAATTCGTCACAAATTTGTTACAAAACTGTTATAAAATTGCAATAGATTTATTCCATTGCATTTATCCGTTGCAAAATTGTGATTTTTTTGCTATGAGAATAATAGTGGGCAAGGATAGAGGAAAAGAAATCATGGTCTAAAGGTACACTGATAGAAGTCCTAGAGAAAATATAATGCAAAATATACAAGCTTGAGGAGGAGGTTACATGGAAGAGATAAAGGACTCTAGTGTAGGAATGCAAGTGGGGCGGGGCGGGTCGGGGAATAGGATCCCCATCCCCATCCCTGCTTCCTACGGGGCGGGGATTCCCCGCCTCAAAATTCTCCGCGAGGGAGAAATTCCCCACACTCACTCCCTCGTGGGGTCGGGGAATCCCTTCCAGATTGAGCAATCCCTACCCACCAAATTTTTTTTCCTAATTACACATATAACACATTATATATGAAATTAAAAAAATAATAGAAAAAATATTCCTCAAAATAACCATTATTTAATGTATGAAAAAACAACAAACTAAAGAAGTAATCGATGGTATGAAGAACTAAAGAAGTGGAACTGCGGAAGTTGGGATTTTATAAAAGATGTTCTACTTACAAGTTGAGATTTCAATAAAGTTGATAAATTAATCAATTTCATCTTAATTTTAATATAACATATTTATCTATAATAAGAAATAAAAAAGTTTTAATTATAATTTTTAAAACAAATTTTCATATAATTATCTCCAAGTATTGCATTGGAGTAACACTAATTTTTTATTAAAAATCTAAAACATCATTAATAAATACCAAAAATAAAATTTTTAAAACCTAAATATTTTGTCATTATAATATTATATTAATATTTATTTTTTTAATAAATAAAATGAATCATATAAGTTATTTTTAATATATATAGTATACATTTAATTTAAAAATTAGAGAATCCTTCTCCCCGCGGGGATTCCCCACGAATATCCCCACGGGGAGCGGGGCGGGGAATACATTCCCCGTCCCCGCCCCGCCCCGCGGATCGGGGAGGGGTTTTCCCCCATTACCAGCCCCCACGGAGGGGGGGGGGAGGTTATTTCGGGGAATCCCCCCGCATCGGGGTGGGTCCCTGCGGGGAACGGGGATTCCCCACTTCACTTGCATCCCTACTCTAGTGCTGATCAAGACATCAAATACTCCCGGAGTTACGAACACCAATCCAACAAGACTGCAACAAAGGAGGAGAAGAACAAGACGCCCTTGTAAAAGGTTTTAAGAGAAAGTTTGCTAACCATCTCTAGAGTAACCGGCTCAAGGGACCTTCACTACAAGAAAATAAACCTTCAGCCATGAAATTATTTGCCACGAAACCTAGGTTCGTCTCTAAAGGCTATTTTAGCCACGAAAATTACTTCGTCTCTAACTATATATATATATATATATATATATATATATATATATATATATATATATATATATATATATATATATATATATATATATATGTATGTATAAATTTCTAATATTTTAAATCCCAAAAAAATATTAATATAATTTTAAAAAAATTAAGAGATAAAATTTAATAAATATATTTCATAATTTTTGAAAAATATTTGAAATGTTTTATAAAATATCATGTAAGTAAAAAAAAATCCTAACACTTCATTATAAATAATATTTTTAGGAATATGAATTTAATAAATATATTTCATAATACTTTAAGAATTTAAATAACCAATTTTTAATTCATAAAAACTTTTTTTTACAAAAATCATGTAAGTAAACAACACTTTATTATAAATAATTTCTTTTGGAATTTAAATTTTTTAAATACTTTAAAACTTTATTATAAAAACCCTCTCTCTCCATTCACTCACTCACCCTCACACTTTATTATCTCTCTCTTTGTTCCTCTCTCGGTTCTGTGGAACATGTCCCGAAAATAGAAAAACTAGAGAAAAAGATTAGAAATCGGATGAATCGATCCATCGCGGAGTTTCTCCGCTAGGTATTCATCTATTTTTTTCCTCTTTTTGATGTTGTTTTTCGGATGTTTTGCTCTGTAATCGCTGTTTTTTGGTATAAAAAACTCATCTAGGGGTTTTGATTGGTTGTTGTATGATTGGAGGGGAGATGATGGGTTTTCGGGTAGATCTGTTAGGTTTTGCTTGTGTTTTGGTGTGTTAGAGTTTGATTTGGATCGCTATTGTTCATATTTTTTGTGTTTTTTTGTAGGTTTTGTTTGATTTTTGTGAATGTGGTTTGTTGTTGATGTAGCTTGTTTCAGTGGTTAATAGTGTGGATCAATGGCGGTGTCAATGTCTTTAGCATGGATGACTGATGTTAATCGGGCGTGTGTTTTCAGTCTCTGTTTATCTGCTGCGATTTATTTAGTATGATATGTATGTTTTGATGAAAGGGATCACAGATTAAATCCACATGAAATTTGTGGATGTTTGTTTTTATGGTATCATTGCATTTGCAGCATTCATGTTATGTGTGCTAGTTTCACAACAAGATGGTTATTTCAGATGGTATTTTTTGTTTGTTCTGTTCCATTCCAGTGATTATCTACACTATTTCTGACACCCGCTGGTTCTATCATTGGCTTCCCAATCCAACTTTTTTTTTTCTACTGTCATAGGTATTCGACCTGCATACATACAAGAATTAAATTCAACAGTCTGGTAAGGAGTTCATTTGTTAAGTAACAGACAAATTGCACTTTGTCAATATAAGTAGAGGTGCACAAAAATCATAAACAGAAATCTATATTTCATTCCATGTGAGCCTGCAACTCAAATTTTAAGCTGACAATGATGTTGATCAAATCATAGTCTAGGCTTAATTTGATCTTAATTGTTTAACTGAATGTGCAACAAGTGGAGTGAAAGGGTATGGCATCACATGGCACTGTATACAGTACACGAGACCTAAAGTAATTCTATCAAACTATCATATGCAATGCTGTCACCTTAACTTGGTAATTGCCTGACATTTACACCACTTTGATACAATCAGATTACCAAAACAAAAAGGACTAGTAGCATCCATTGTTCAAATTATAATACTCTAACATCATGTTCCAGATAACATCATATCATAAAAAGAAACAACTGGACAAATGAGTGGCATTACCTAGTTGACACTGTGTACACTAATGAGCGATATAAGTTATAGTGGTGTCAACCGGGCCGTGCCGGCCCAGGCCCGGCACGAATTGGGCCGTGCTCAGCCCGAGCACGGTGCTACAGTATCGTGACTGGGCTGGGCGCGGCCCAGACCCCCCAGCCGGGCCAGGTTGGGGTTCAACGGCCCGCGGCCGGGCTCGGGCCGTGTTGGCCCAAGCACGCAGGCCAGCACAGGTCGTGCTGGGCACGCGGGCTGGCACGGCCCAGGCACGCGGTCTGGCATGGTCCAGGCACGCGGGCCAGCACGCGGCCCAGGCTGGGCCGTGCCAGCCCGCGTGGGTCAGGCTAGCCGTTATGGGCCGTGCCAAGCACGGCCCATAACGGTAACAAGCATATTTTAAAGCCTTTAATTTTTTTTTTTAGTTTTCATTTATTATTTTCTCTTCTACTATATCAAAAAGTCAATTATAACCTTCTCAACAATTATAAAACGGCTAGTTTTAAGGGTAATTTAGTCTTTTAAGTTAAAATGGCATTTTTGACTTTCTCAATAACTATAAACGGCTAGTATATGAGGGCATTTTAGGAATTAGAAATTTTTTTAAAAAACTATAAATATCCCTAAACTAACAATTTTTCTTACACCAAACTACTTCATCTTCTCTCATTCTAATACTAAGCATTCAAGATCTTGTTTTCTCAATTTTCAAGTTCAAGAGTGAAGGTTGCAAATCAAAGCTTCACATTCTTCATCAAAAAAATTGTCAACCACACTTGAAGGACAATCGGTAGTTAATCAATTTCTTAAGTTATCGTTAAAGTACTCGAGGTAACCCTAAACTTTAATTTTAATTTTGCATAATGGCTGGTTCTCCTCCTATCTTTCCCTCCGATAATTCTCCGTTTGGTTTTTATGATAATACTCCATTGAGTTCTCCCAAGCATGTTGTTGAGCAAGTTAGTGAGACCCCGAATATTGGGCCCTCAACTAATAAGCCACCAACAAGTTCTAGAAAACGAACTTCCGGGGTTTGGCAATTTTATGATATTGTTGAATTTCCAAACAAAGGTAATCGGGCGGTTTGCAAAAAATGTAAAAAAGATTTTTCTTGCCAAACTTCGGGGGGGACGGGGCATTTAAAAAGGCTCGCCGACAAGCATGCCGCAAAGCAACACGATTCCACTCAAACACAAATTAGTTTTACCGATTCATCTTTGGGAACTTTTATTTTTAATAATGAAAATGCAAGAAAAGAAATTGCAAAATTTATTATTCAAAATGAGCAACCTTTTTATCTTTCCGAAATCCCGCTTTTATAAAAATGCTTATTCGTGGGTTTAATCCAAATTTTAAATCGGTTTCAAGAAATACCATGAGAAAATATTGTCTTATTATTTATGATGATTATAAACAAAAATTAATTTATGAATTATCTAATAGTTCTTTAAAAATTTCTCTTACTTCCGATATTTGGACTTCTCAATTTAAAACCAATTATCTTTGTGTTACCGCTCATTATATAGATAGTAATTGGGTTTTACAAAAACGTATTTTAAGTTTTTTTTGAATTAGAACACCGACATACCGCAAGTATTATTGCTAGCTATATTACTTGTGCTCTTAATGAATATGGTATTTTAAATTCTATATTTTCAATTTCTTTGGATAATGAATTTGCAAATAATAATGCGGTTGATATTTTAAAAAGAAATTTAATGCCTATTTTTTCCGGAGTTTTTTTTTCATGTGCGTTGTGCATGCCATGTTTTGAATTTATGTGTTAAAGATGGTTTAAAAATAATTGAGCCCCATATTGAAAAAATTAGAAATTGCATTTTATATGTTAGAAATGGTTTACACCGGAGACATGAATTTCAAACTTTTTGTTCGGAAAGGGGAAGAAAATGTAAAAAATATCTCATTGATGTTGATCATAGGTGGAATTCGACTTATGAAATGTTGGAGTGTGCCTATGATTATAGAGATATTATTTCCATGTTTTGTAATGACAAATTTCCCGAAGATCAAGTTACTAATTATGATTGGGAAGTTAGTAATTTGATTAAGGAGTTTTTGGAAATTTTTTATACTTCAACTAATAAGTTTTCCGGTGTTTACTATCCCACTTCACCTATTATTATTAATCAAATATTTTTTATTAGTGAGGTTTTTGCAAGATATAGGCATGATACTAATTTTGCTCCTATTGTTGCTCCGATGGAGGTAAAATTCAAAAAAAAAATTGGAAAACTTGAACCACTTCCTGTTTTATCTATGATTCTCGACCCGCGTTTTAAAATCGATGGAACTTTTTGCATGATCGATTCTTATGATAAAAATATGGGGCTTGATCATTCTTTTCTCAAAGAAAATTATCGTTCTTTGTTTTATGATATGTATAATGAATATCATGAAAAACATGGTGATAGACGGGCTTTCAATTTACCTACAACTATTAAAAGTTCATCTTCAAGCACCAAAAATAGATCCGCAACTTATGTTGTTAATTTAATTAATCGACAATTTTTCATGGGTGGTTCTTCTTCTTCTTCTTCTTCTTCTTCTTCTTCTTCTTCTTCTTCAAACACTAGCACTACTCCTACTAGTTCTTATGAAATAAATCATTATTTAAATAATAATATTACTAATTTTCTTACTTCGGAAGAAATTGATAATTTTGATATTTTGTCATGGTGGAAAAAGCAAGAGCACAGTTATCCTGTACTAGCTTCCATGGCACGTGATCTACTAACTCCACCGATGTCTACAGTAGCATCGGAGTCTTGTTTTAGTGCAGGAAAAAGAGTACTAGATGATAGGAGAAGCCGAATGAACCAACAAACGGTGCAAATGTGCATATGCCTAAAGGATTGGTTAGATGATGAAGATAGATTACAAGATCAAAGAGAAAAATACACCGGCGATGATGGTGGAGAAGGCATATATACGGATACAGAATTTTGAGGGTTTTTTTCAAATAATATATTTCTAGTTTTTTTAACTTATGTAATATTTTATTTAAAGTTTAATAAAATTTTTAAAGTTCTCACTTTTAAAATTATTAATATATAATATATTATATATTAATAATTTTAATAAATTTTGATTTTTAAAGTTCTGAGTCTTCTGCATTCCCCTTTCTGATTTATTTAAATTTTAATTGGAATTCAAGAATTGTAAAAGACTGCCAGCTTTTAGCTTTTCCCTTTGGAGTCAATTAAAAACCACATATTTGCATTAAATAAATAAATAAATAAAATAAGAAAAATAAAAATAAAAGGGCTGATTTCTGGGGTTTGCAGGGCTTCACATGGAGTCATGGACTTCAGTACTTCACCGTTCTTTCCCAACAAAAATGAAAAAAAAAGGGCTGGCTTGTTAGAGCTCTCTTCAACCTACTCCCTCCCAGCCACCACCTCCTCCATTGCATCCTACCTCATCGACTCCTTTGGCCTCTCGCCGGAGAAGGCCTTCGCCGCAGTCAAGAAGCTTAACACCCGGTGCAATCTCGACAATAAGAGCGACAAGATCAATACAGGCTTGATCCCAATGCCATCTCCTCCTTCTTCACTTCCAATGGCTTCACCAAGGATCAGATCTCCAAGATCATCACCAAGTTCCCCCGAATCCTCCTCTGTCACCCTGATCGAACGCTCAAGCCTAAGATTGACTTCTTTCTCGGCGCCGGCTTCTCCCGGAGCGACTTGGCTAAACTCATGTCCGATGATGTGGAGATCTTGCAAGCGAGCTTGAACAAGCGGATCTTCCCAGTTTTCGATATTTTGAAGACGATCCTTTACTCGTACAACACCTCTCATCGGCCTCCCGGCCCTCCCCTGTTTTCCTGAATTTTTTTTTTCATGATTATTTGATTTTGTGGTTTTTAGATGTTAATTTTAAAGGTTCAGGTTTGCACTTTGCATGCTCAATTGTTGATTGTTGTCTCCAATTTAGTGATTTCACTGATTTGTGGATTTTTTTTCTTTATTTTTTTTGGGTTTGTTTTTATGAATTATCCCTAAATTCTAGTTTGTTTGAACTGGGACGGCATCACATGTGGATGTGGTCTTGTTCTTTGTTGAATTAAATCACAAAATTTTTGATGAAACAAAGCTGAATAGTGGAGTATAAAATTTATGTTAATTTTTGTAGTGAAGCAGATGAATGATGATCATTGTTAATTTTTGTAGATTTTTGTAGATTTATTTGATTGGATAAAGAGGACCAGAAGAAGAGTATAAAATTCGGATTTTCCGGTTTTTATTTTATAATAAGATTTTTCATTACTTTAAAAATTAAATAATTTTTTTGATAATTTTTAATTTTTTAATTAAAAAATAGTAGCGAGCCAGCACGGCACGAGCCCACTCAGAATGGGCCGTGTCCCGTGTTGGGCCGACCTCTATAGGTTGGCGGGCCGTGCCGGCCCGGCACGGTAATGACCCGGGCCGTGCCGGCCCGAGCACGCACAGTGTGCGGGCCGTAGCGGACCCGTGCCGTGCTGGGCCGGGCCGGCCCATTTGACAGCACTAATAAGGCATATTAATTGTATTTCCATGATATTTGTTAGTATTAGCAATATTCTCACTAGGTTGACCTTGTAGAAAGCATGTACAGCTAATGCAGCAAACAGGCAGAAGGTTGTGGTTTCTCACTGTGGAGGATCCCGCTCACTAATCAAACATATGGAACATGCCAAGGTACTTGATTAGTTAAAGTTTAAATTGGGTCATTTCTATATATATTGATGATACTAATGTCTATCACTCACTTTATATTTTTTCTTTGTCAAATAAAAATTAGGGTAATCTTATCGAGGCTTGGGATAAGACGCACTATTCTAAGCGTAAAGGCACTTACATCAGTCCTGAGACGGAGACAAGGGCGGTAAGAATAATAATAATAACCTCTGATTCTATTTGGTTGATTTACAATTTAACATGAACAATAATGAAAATTTCATTATTGTTAAGATATTTTTTAGCTTGTAATTGTTTGCTCTGGATTTTAGCATAACATTAATCTTCTTTTTTTTTTTGGCTTGTTTGCTTATATTTGATGAGAATGCTCTGGTGACTAAGACTCTAATGTGGTTAGGCTTAAGTTGGAAGATGATTGGAAAAAATTATCCTGATATTTGGGCATTTGTTCAATCCAATGTGCATTATAACATTTTTTTTATATAGAAAACGTAGTGAATTGCTGGCTGAACAAAAGTTTGAATAGGAATTTGTTGGATTTTGATGAAATTCACCTGTTTCTCAAATTAATCTTTAATTTAGATTTTTTTTCTAGTGCGCTTATATTTGATGAGAATGCTGTGTGTCTAAGACTCTAATGTTAGAAGATGATATGGTAATTACCTGTATAATTTGTTTTTCTCAATTGAGTAAATTTTTAATGCAATTAGCAATCAAAATAATCTTCAATTTTTCTGCTAGTTTGCTTATATTTTTTGAGAATACTATATTGTCTAAGACCTTAATGTAGTTAGGTTTAAGTTGGAAGAGGATTTGGCAGTTCTCAAAATTAATTCTATTCATCTGTAAATATGATTTCGATATTGACTATCTTAATTAGCATCATCCCTCCTAGAGCTCAATGTGTGGTGAGGATAAAAATCATTTGATTGGAATATATCTCAAGCAATTCTACAAGTCATTGCACTCGTACCAGTAAACAATGGAAATTTGTGTTGGTCTATCAAGAGATTATGCAAATTATTAAAACTATGGAAAACTCAAGTCTTCTGTTGGAAGTGGTGGATTAATAATAAACAAATGAAACTAGGATTTCAAAACATGCCTTTTCTGTAACTGAAGAACAAGGAATATGTTCAGGGAATGCTATTATTGATATATGTTTTTGAAGTTCCCCCATTGTCTATATTTTTCCCACTTTAAGGTGCAGGCAATATGTATCGTTTGTAATTCACTATCAAACATATTGTTCAGATTCAAGCTATGTGGATATTCACAATTATTATTTGTAAGTATTTACAATTATTCCATGAACTTCATATGCAGTTAATTCTTATTGTTTTATGTTGAGGTCCGATTTCTATTTTGCTAATTGTTTAATGTCAATGAGTCAAAGACTCGACTGAAAAGGCAAATCTTCATCTGCCCCGTTACACCCAACATGAATTTCCTGTAGAAGTACATCCTTAATTAATAAATGGTATTCATTATATATCGCAAAATCCTAACAATTGATATCTTTTAAATACAGCAGATCCTCCTCTGTAACCAAGAAAAGCTTTTATATTGTGGATATATATATATATCATTCATCTTTGTGAATGGATTTAGATAATAGGAATTTCAGCACAAGTAAAAGACAAGTTTGGTGTTATTGGAGAAATAAGAACAGACAGACATATGGCCATCATCCATTCATTAGTAATTTACTGATTTGGCAATTAACATGGAAACACAAACTGATCTCTTAGCACGGAACTCTTGATTCAATTGCAGTTACTTTTCCTCATTCCTTTTATCAATGAGTACGTTTCTAAATTAAAGTATGGTGATTTGGGTTTCTATGTGGACTGCATAAACAACTATAGCTAATCTAATCACTCCAATAGACTTATTTTATTAGCTGATTTGATTAGATTATTATGGTCTCTCCTCTTCTTTATTAAAAGATTCAAGTATTGTCTATGTGCAAATTTCAGGTGTAAGCATGAGCAAAATCTTCTGTAATTTGCTATCAAACATCTTGTTAGATTCAAACTCTGTGGGCATTTATTTGCATGAATTTTATTTACTTGATACTTGATAACAACTTTTTCTAGTTTGTAGAGCATGTTAAATTTATCCTTTGGCCTCAGTTGACATGGATTTCTGGTTTACATTCTGTGTTTTTCTTGTCATATTATGCAAATGCCATTATGGTATAAACCAAGGAGAAGATCAGTGACTCTCTACAATGATGGCACTGAAATAAATAATTAAGACTTGTGTATTATTACCTTGTTGATGAGTTCTTGTTGATGATTTACATTTCTTATAATGAATAGAGGCACTGAAATATTTTTGAAACTTGGTTAGGATACTTATGGCAGCTAATTATCTTTTTTTGTTTAATTCTTGTAGAAACATTACAAGGAAGAGTTATTGAAGATCAAGAAGAAATTAGCTGAGGCATCAGGGACTTCACTAGAAGATATTCAAGTCCCTCTTACAGTTCAGATGAGTATCTTCATAGATAAGAAGAAGAAACGTGGGGCCTTGGCTGCTTCTCGAATGTAGGGAGTTCCTCACATGCTACATCTGTTGGTGCATCCGGGGAAGAAGTGCATATGCTTCGAGGACAGGTGAATCAGCTCCAAGCAACGGTCAATAAACTTCTACGATCTGTTAAGAGGATAACAGCTCGATGTGCAGCTAATTTTTCTCCTGATGATGCTGATGATGATGATGCTGATGATGATGATGATAGTGATGATGGTGATGGTGATAATGTTGATGGTGATGATTTTAATGAGGTCATTCAGGATATATATGGGCCGCTTTGATATTGGAGTGTCAAGACTTAACATATTATGAGGACTTGATGATAGATAGGTACATCTTAGATATTGGAATATCAAGACTAACATATTTTGTTATTTCGAAATGTTATTTTGTTAAACTGGTGTATTTATAAGTTTTAATATAATTTTGTTTATGAAATTGAATTTATGGTAGAAACACACTGCTAGAATTGAAATAAAATTATATATGCAAACAAAAATTAATTTTGAAAAAATAGTTTTTTTATTTAGCGACAACATATTTCGTCACAAAAGCACCTCTTCTTCGTCATAGAAATTGAAACTGCTGTAACGCCTGATATCTTTAGTGACAAAACTTGTTCGTCGCTGAAAGTTTTTGCAACAAAATTTGGCGCGAAAAAATTGGTGCGAAATTGTTTGAGCGCGAAGCCATGAAACTGTTAGCAATGAACTTAGCGATGAATAATGGTTGTTGCCCCTCCAAAATGTTGGCGACGAAGTCAATTGTCGTCGCGGTATGTAGGTTAGCGATGAGCCTATTGTGACAAACTGTGGCGACGCAAATTTTCTTCACTAAAGGGTTTCAGCGACGAAAAAGGAACTTTCGGTGACGAAATTGGTTCGTGGCAAAAGGGTTTTTTTTTTTGTCGTGCTTATAGAGGTAGGAAAAAGGTGCTAGAATCTTACTTGGTTTCCGTAAGAAGAAGAAGAAACAAAAGGACATAGTCCACAATTGTATAGTCCAAGTGTGAGTTTGTTGCATTGTGGACTATATATATATAGCATTAAATCATGTAGACATACAAGAATTATGTTAATAATTGTATATATATATTACCATATTTAATTTAGAGGACCTAATTTTAGTGATTTAAATAAATTTTAGATAGAGTCATAATTATATAAATTAGATTTGTGGAATTATATAATAATGTGTAGAATTATCAAGGGTAAAATCTTCAAGTCTATGATGGACAACTTATAATTAGCCCCATAAATGTTTTTATCGATAAGGTGTGCTCTTTAACTAATGCATGTTAACAATTCAGATTGAGAATTAATGTTTTCTCTAAATTATGGTTTACATCTCCCTTTCTGTGTGCGATCAGTTAGAAAAGCCACAAGACCATATCGTCCATATTAAAGCATTCAAGTGCAAATATGTTCTGCTATTTTTCTTAGTCCTAAGCAATTTAAAAACAAGAAAATCTAGTCTTTTATAGGGATTATTCCCATCAAATTTCATTATAATTCGCTAAACTAGGAAAGGAATCAACTCCCCAAAACAACCCCTTACCTTTATTTAATTCATAGAAAAGATATAAAACCATTACATAAAACAAGTTGACATGACTCAAAAAGTATATATATATATATAATCACAATCAAAACCAAAGATAACACAAAGCAACAAGCACGTAGTTAAACTTGATCAGGCATTAGTGTTAGAAACACCACTGATGTTGGACCTTTGAGAATTTTTTTCCTTGAGCTTCTTCTGCACATGTTCTTCAGTACTATTGACATAAGATATAAAACCTTTGATAGTGCCCTTGCCAAACTCATGAACATAGTGGTAGAAAGTGATAGACAAGAAACTAAGGATAGCAATTAAGGCTGATATACCAGTGATGACAAACAATCCCCAAAAGTTGCTCAAATGAAGCTTTTTAGAGTCCGTTTCTTGCTCTGTAGGATTGCACATTTTGTTCGTCAGCCATTTATTGTGGATTCTTTGAAGCTCTCCATTGTCTGATAGTTTTAGAATGGCTGTTGACATATCTAAGGCAAATTGTGAATTCCTTGGAAATGCCTACCATGAAAACACATAAATTATATCAACTATTAATTTGATTTAATCAAGCCTATTTAATTTTAATGAACTTAATGCACATTAACGGTTACTATATTTTAGGTTTTGAACTTTAAAAAAAAAAATTTTGAATTTTGGTCCCCAAACTAGAGTGTTATGTACAAGTTAGTCTTTCCATCAAATTTTGTCAATGATATTGTTGGCCTGATTATCAAACAAGTTGCAGATAAGTTTGAGTGCTAAAAGGCACAATTTTGGAGTTCAAAGATTAAAATACAAATTTATATAAATCTAAAGACTGGAGTTTGAAAGAGACTTACAAAACCCCAACCAGCTTTAGTGAACTTAGAGCCAACAATGGTGAACTGACAGTATGTTGAAAGGAAAAGCTCAATATAAGGACGTTCATCCACAACAGCAGCAACACCTCCATTATTAGGGCCAAGCTCAAGGGCTTTAGCATACTCTTCAGGTGAACCAAGAGCTCTCAACCTGGACCTTGGAATCCCCAACTCTTCCACCATATAAGACTCTAAATATGAACCCTTTTGGTATCCAATTGGATAACCAGTTTCTATCAATGAATTAATCCCTCTTATTGGTGTTGAGAGCTGTTGTAGTGTTAGGATTGAAGTCAAGCTTGCTTTATAACTGGACTGGATGATTAGCACCACAAAGAGCCATATGATCAACAAGATTTTCCCAAGTGTGCTCCTCACATTCTTCTCTGGCCATTTCAACAAACATAGCAAACTAGCAATATAAATATCCTTATGGTTTTAAACTAGTCCAAGAGGCTCTTATATTTCATTTCGTAAATACTACAGTGATTAAGTAAACAAATACTTACAATGCAAAAAAAACATGTATTTCTTTAACAGTTAAAAGGGTGAAGCCTACTAAAAGCACATGCTTAGTTTAGTCTTAAAGTTCAATGTATTTGTTCATTTTTACGCATTCGATTGATATAGATTCAATCATAAAATGTGCTGCACATTTTTTTTTAACACTAGTTACTATATAAGTTGAAAAAATGAAAACAAACAAATTCATTAAATTGAGAAGTTAAAATGAATAGAAGTTCAAATGAATTATGAACGTAGACTTTTACACTAGGGATATATGAACAAGACCTCCTATCAACCAGCCCTATAAATTTAGGAGTTAATATATATATATATATATATATATATATATAGTGTGTGTGTGTGTATCGTAGAAAAATACTGAATTAAGTATACATGTGAATTAAGATTTTCTTAATATATTTAATTAATTTAAAAAATCAATTTCTCTTTTGATGAGAAAATCTAACTCTAACATTAATCTAAATATTTATAACTATATAAAATATTAAGTATTCCTAGGAGGTATAAACCATATTTTTTTTAAAGCAATTTTGTGTGCTTGCGTGCATGTATATGAACCTAATTTTTAAGAAAATGTATACTGATATTCAAAATAAAGTAAGGTAATTAAGTTGCATTCACTCACTGTGGCGAAAAAATGCAGTTGAAATGCTAAACCTGCAAAAAAAATAAATAAATATGAATTAGTTATAATTATAAGATAATTTACTAAATTTTGATATTTAAAAATAATTTATCCATATTTAAATAGAAATTAGAGTGCAAAACATACGAGAGGATGGCTACAATCTGCTTCTTCCAATCATGATAACTAAATTCTTCATTAATGTGATGTTCAAGCACCCACATTACCACCCCCACAAAAAGAAAGGATGACACAGTAATAAACCAAAGATTGTTCATGAATGGCTTTGTGAAAGACCAAGCATTAGAGCTGTACTTCTTTACTGGGGTAACAACAACAGCTCCTGTCTCAATAAATGGTAACGTAAAATCTACAATCGATGTTCGGTTTGTCACAATGGCAATGTCTCCTACAGCACCATCAAATTCCTATAAAACAATAGCAAGATTATTATTATAAACATTAAAGAAATCAATAACGTGAAAGTCCACAATAGATCTAAATACCATAAAAAAATATTCATTTTGATCTCTGGACTACATGGTGATATATGCTTTTTTAGTCCTCTCATTAATTATTTTATGTCATTTTTTTTTTTGAGATTGCATGTTATTTATGTTGTGGCCATTTGTATTTCTAAGAGATTTTTTGTTTTTAACATAGTAAAGGGGGCATATATAGAAGGATTAAAGTAGACATATTTATGTAGTTAAGAGAAGCCTAATAAAAGATTTTTTAGTTCATATATCAAAATATAGCGACACTCTAATGTAGAAATTATACTATAAGGGATCATCTATGTAGTATTGAAACTAGTGTGATATAATACAAATTTATAATCTAATATCTTTGTGCATTTAGCAATTATACATTCACATTGCATGATAATATTTAGAGCTAAGGCATTCGGTATGAAAAGCAAACACTTACGTCAGATGAAATGATAGAAGCAAAATCCATATAATTTGGATTACTTTGCCCATCTCCAAAAAGAATGAAGTTGTAAGAAACATGATAAGGTAACAATTTAATTGCAGTGGTGAAAATGTCAATAACATAGCCTTCAATTTCTCCAGTTTTTGGATTTCTTGACACAAATTGCCTGAAACTAACTCTATTAGGAACTGCAATTCTCAGTTTTTTTCCATTATCTAGAAAAACCCTATCTCTTGGGTTTAATGTAGTTCTCCCAGGCCAAACTACATCCTTAAGCCGTTGACTTATACTTGTATAATTAGCATGTTTGTTGTAAAGTTTTTCAGGAGGATTAATTGATAATCTTGAGTAATTTGACCAATAACCAATAATCTTGAGTTCAGAATCAATCACATTCACAATCTCATATGCAGGATGAATTCGATTTCCATCATGATCAAATTGAATCAAACCGGTCACCCCTTTAGTCCTAATATCCTTTATCTTTTCTAACAAAATTTCACCTCCATTAAATATTGACATGGCTTTTCGATTCAAATGACCAGACCTTCCATCACTAGCTTGAAGATTAGGATCACTAGAAAATGAAATATTACCACCATCATTCAAGTATTCATCCAATGCTCTAGCGAATACCCACACACTGTCATAAGCATACAACCCATAAGAATTTAGTTGAAGCTTCTCTTTGGTTTGCATTTTCACCAACTTACTCCACCTCGAAACAAACTGCGTTTTCTTCGCTGATTCTTCTATATGTTGCCTTAAAAAAACAACACCTTGTATTGCTTGCATGACTTGTGGTGCAAGTGGTCCTCTTGAATCTAACACTGATGCCAGCCAATCTGTTACAATCCAAACATAACCATTTTTCATCATTCCTAAAGATTGTGCTACAGTGAGGGTGGTCACTCCAGTAAGCTCGTTAGCATGTAGGATGATGATCCTAGTCTCTATTTGCACAACTCCAGCTAATAGTGAAGCAATATCGGTTGGGTTAGCATCCTGAGGCAATGCAACTTTGAAAGAGATCTTGCTTTGTATTTCAGCTAGCATATCGGCCAATGCTATAATGCCATTACGACCATATTCATCATCCATAAAGATAGCAATAACTTGTCTCCATTGATAGTAATTTATAAAGTTTGAAACTGCTTGCATTTGAAAGGCATCACTTAAGGTTGTGCGTATGAAGTAAGGGTATTGCAAGGAAGAAATTGTAGGGTCTGTGGCGGCAAAGGAGAGGAGTGGCACTTTCAGTTCCTTGGCTATATGAGAGATTATGTTGGCTATAATTGAGCATTGAGGACCAACCACTCCTACAACTTGCTTCCCCATGAGCTTCAAAACTATGAAAAAAAAAAAAAATAAATAATAATAATAATAATAATAATAATTAATATAGTTTTGCATTCATTTAAGTAAAGTTTGAAGCCATTTTTACTCTATAAATTTCAAACGATTATTGGATTTTGTCCCTCAAATTAAAAAAAAAATATATATTTTTGACCTTTCAACAAAAATATTTATTTTTATTTTTTATTTTTGATAAAAGTTATTAGAGCACTACTTTATTAAAAAATAAAATAGTGTAGGACACTTAAATTAATAATACTAGAGTATATTCTTAATCCACCAACGGTGACATGGGCATGGCCAGAAAATGATATCAACTACATTGGAGGTATTGGCATTGCCAAGAGACAATTGTCAAAGATGGATCATCTATCCTAATATGTATTGGAGCAAGTAAAGAATTAGATGCCTTGGCTTCGTTTGCTAGAGTCAGTAGTAAGAAAGCCAAGAAAATTGAGGCTTCATTTGATTGTAGTAACTAAAATCTCTAGCTTTAACCTTTTTTATTGGAGCTGCTACTTTTCGAGAAAGGAGTATGTGATCAACTTTAATTATGATAAAAAAAAGATAAAAGAAGTAAATAGTTAAAAATGGTCTATTTCTTTCTAACCAAATGTTCCAAAACATATCCCTGACTAGAAGTTTGCAGGATCATAGGAGAAAAATTAAGTCTTCAAATGTTACCTATAGTGTTAGACTATTAAGAGAAGCTGACCATGTGAACAAAGTTGTTTCATATACACGAGGACAATGGGTATGCACAATAGTTGGCTGATGGTCTATTTTGCAACATTCCACAATATACATGTTGTCATTGGCAATGTAATGCAGCCTCATTTTTAGAGATCCTCTAGTACTATGATCTTATTTTCCCAAATGAGCTCGTCAATGAATCATATTTGTAAGGATAGAGTTTCGCTACAAAATCCCTTCCATTGGGCACCTTAGTTTGCCATATTTAAGGAAGTAGTATAATAACTCACTAAAAATATATATTTTGATGGTTTTCTAGTGTTATAATCTAAAATAAAAAATAAAATCATCTAGGCTAAAGGCTGGGATGCTTGCATAGACTTCAATGGGTCTAGGATAATAAAGGTGGGAAAATTAACTTCAAAATAACTATTGTTGTTGAATGCTAATAGTCAAGAAAAATGTATGGCTAAACATCTTTAGGTGTTTTACCGTCAAGCCAATGGTTGTGCCAAAGCGAGATATTCATCCCATCCCTAATAAAGAGTGAGATACCTAACTTGAAGGTTGGAAAATAATTTGGGATTCTTGACCAAAAGAATGACTCCCTATGTGGAGACTCCTTGTAGTTTTGTTTTATAAGTAGTTGAATTAGATAGCCGGGGACTAGTACTACTAGGAACTAGAAAAGATCTTCACCACAATTTGCCTAAAAGGGCATTGTTGAACTCATCAATGTTTAGGACACCCCATCCACTCTATTCCTCTAATTTCTAAACATGTTGTTATACAACGAGCCTACAGTTAAATTGTATAAGATCATATCCTTGCTAAGGGAAGTCTCTTCAAACTTTGTCATTTAAGTAGATAACCCATTTGGGTAGCTTTAACACTGATATTTCATATATCATAATCAATAATAATATTGACTTTAAGAGTAACAACCTTTCCCTAGGGTTATATGCTTGATTTTCCATGTGCCTAACCTAGACCTTTGTTCTTAAAATGAGCTTCATCAAATATTGGTGCATGTTAGGGAATGCATGCCTAATATGGGCACTCAAAAATATGTGTAGGAAAGGAGTCCAATAGAGCAATTTAGGGACGTTGAAGTAGTTAGGATATACCTGAATCTTGATAAGAAAAGGTGGTCCACATGAAAATTTATTATAAGTCCTAAGTACCATTAGAAGAGATAAAGGTTTAGTTTAATGATTCTTAAATCTTCCATACCCCTACCTGATAGGATGATGAGGCCATCTATTTATTGGCGGTGACACGTCTTGCCCCAATGGACTAAAAGAACTCAATGGGGAATCTCATAATTAATTGTATATAGCAGAAAACTACATTGAGGAAGTCAGCTGCAAGGACAAACAATACGGGAGGAAAAGGGGAAGGAAATGTTACCTTACCTAAATTCATGTTGGTGGTGAATATATCCTTGTAGGGTCGCGTTAACAAGAATAATAACGTTGGATGTGCAAAGTATGGTTTTGCCAACAAATGTAATAGCAGCCAAAGTCATCAACAACAAAGTTAACTATGACAATGTTGTCAACGATGTTTCTCTTTTGGAGGTTGAATATGAGTATTTGATTATAATGGTATTATCCGTAATGCTCTTACCTTTAATGAATTCCTAGTATTTAGGATCTACTTGGAAAGTTCATCACCTTACTTAAACTATTCATAAATACCTTACATATAATCTTTTGGGTTGAATGGATAAGGCTAATAGGATAGAAGTTCGATATACAAGTTACAAATTCCATCTTCAAAATAAGTTCTATATTGGTTGGCTTGGCTATTACAGAACTCATTATAGAGCCATAAGAGTTCAAAACAGTGGTTCATTGCATTTGGTAAAATTTGATTAGGAAGCCATCAACGCTAGGGCCTTTAAATATAAAATCAAATATGTCCCTCTTAATTTTCTCTCAAGAAAAAAGGTCCTCTAGCTGGAGAGGTTGACCTAATTTATATGTGATAGTAGACCAATCAAATAAGTAGTTGGATCAAAATAGTATGTGAATATAAGCAGTCTTAATCCATGCATTATCATGGGATATGTAAGGATATCGTTGTGGTTTTAGAGACTGTTTTCTATTAAGTGAAAGAACTTGGCATTAGAATTTCCCTTCTTAAGTTATGTGTGCCTAGGTCATTGTTTCTAGTGAATTTTTTCATATTGTAGGATTGTCTAAAGATTCGAGTTCAAGGCAAATTCCATTACCAGTTCTATAGCATATGGCTTTTGGTTTCCTTAATAATGTTTATGTTATCCAAGCTTTGAAGAATGTTTTTTCTACATAATGGGTGAATTAATCAAATTTTTCATTGTTGTAACCCAATCCTTAGGTAGGATAGCCTTTTGGATATGTGTAATTGCATATGCCATTGTTAGGGCATTCCACCAAACTGTGAAAAGTTCCTGGAAGCCCTCCACTCACTATGATGTCTTAATTCTAAATGGGCAAGGTCAGAAGTTGTGTTTTATAGTCTCTAGATAAATGGTTGCATGATTGGATATTAATCCATGAAGAATTTTTTGCTACGTACTAAGGCTGAGGTTGTGCCAATCCTAGGTTATCAACAAATGATCTAGTTGGAGTTAAGTTAGATTGGTCTATCAATTTTTCCATGTAAAACTTTGAATAAAAAGAGGTATTAGATAACTTAATGTCCCAAACCATGAATAAACACTTTAGTTGTCGTCTAGCTAGGTTTATAGCCCTTTAATTCTTGTTATTTCTTGATGAAAATAGCATTAAAGGCTCTAGAAATGACCTATAGGAGTGGGCATTATCTTTGATTAAATAAATCTGATTCTTAAGTTTGAGGTCCTATAAGTTTCACCCTTAAACTGAGATACACAGCTATGTATATTATCTTGCAAGGGTGAATTCCATGGATAAACAAAAGTTCAATAATAGATTTGATGTCTTCTGATCTTAAAGTTATTCCAATCAATGATAATGCCCCCAGAGGATCTTATAGTTGGGAGGCATTAAATAAAAACTAGGTGCAAGCCTCTGATAGTCCTCCTAATGGTATAAGTGACCTCTGAGAATTTGGGTTCCCAAATGCAGCAGATATTGACATGATTGCTAAGTAAGAAGTTAGTAAGTAAGAACTTCTTTCTAGTGATCATAGGCCCATTATATTCCATAAAAGGATTTTCATGGTTAAAAGAATTAAGCTAGTCTTTGGACCTATGAGGAGGCCTCTACAGTATCCCATACTAGGGGATTCCTTCTAGAACTTGAGCAAGTGAATAGTGTTGAAATAGTTGTTTTGTATCCCTAAATGTCCTCTGCTTCGATTGCCTATGCTTGCTAGTATTTATCTAATTAAATATTAGTACATTAAGAAATCATGAGAGTATTGGAAGTGTTACCCTCGAGGTAGAGATTAGGGATTCCTTTCTTCTCGATTGAGTACAAGAGCATAGGAAAAGAGAGGTAGGGAAGGATGAGGGTAGACTAAGAAATCTACCTCTTCATTCCACCAAGATAATGGTTTCTTGGGTTAGTTACTGTATCTAGTATGACTCCTTTGCTTGGAAGATTTATAGCTTGTTAGTCGTCGAGATTATTGTTATCAAGGGGTAGTTTCTCAATATCCTCCTCTAAGGGTTCCTGATGTGTGCAGCATGTATAATAACCCACTAAGATCAAGTGCACATATCCCATCAAGTAGTAAAGTGTGTTATGAAGTAAGATGATGATCTTTTGAGAACTAGAAGTACTAGTACTAAGCCCTTTACTATTATCTAGCCTGAAAATCAATTATGGCTCTAAACCTTAATCAAATAAAACTAAAATAGAAACTATAGTGATCTTGGACTAAAGGATAGGCAGTTAATCAATAGAGGAGCCCATACATGGATCCTCATAGGACTACAAATACAATCAAACTCTATACCGGTTGAAGATTAGAATAGTTTGGACTTTGGAGAATCCTAGATTACTCTAATGCCTCTCTCCACCTAGTAGCACCTAATTCCATATGAAAATCTATTGAAATTTCTTTTTAATCTAATATTTGTATGATTATTCTATGCTCTATGTATCTTCCTATTAAGATTAAATGCATCCGCTCTCTAATTCTAATCAAGAAGAGTTCTTTACTTCTGTTAGATCTATATGCTAGGCTCTCTCAATATCATTCATAAACACAAACCAAAGCTCTCACTATATATATTTCATGCATCAAAGCATCCATAGAAGAATAGAAAAAGAATATATGTAAACTGATATAAAGGTATTTGATTGCAACTTCATCCTATGGTTCTTCGATATCTTTATACTCAAGGAATATAGTTCCTCATCCTTGATATATTCTCAATAATAACCAAGACAAACAAAATTAAATGAAACAAAATGGAAAACTCCCTTAAACTCCAAGCTTGATTGATGAAATCGACTACAAGGAGATGTGTCCTTCTTATTTAGTCATGCCCAAGTGATGCCAATAACACACTATATGACATCTTTGCCAGCCACTTCCTTAAACCCTATATGACCTCCTATGAGAAGAATGTGCAAAGGATCCAATAAGGTTCAAAAGTCCCCTTCAAAGTCATATGAACATGGGCTAAACATGGGTGTGTTCAGGCCATGTACCTAAACCCCAACAGAACTGGAGCAAAACCCTTAGTAAAATATTGCAAGGGACTGTTTTCCTATGATTGTGGTGTACTTACCCATGTAATTCCTAGGAAACTACTAAAGTAAGTTTAGTACACTACTTAATGTAGTGCTTTGCTATAGTGTTTCTTCAACAATATCCATGTGTAGATTATGGGAGTTTCAACAATTGGTTAAAATTGGCCCCAAAATGCTCCAAATTCATTCATTTTGCTCCTAGTGCATAAGCTTGGGCTTGAATATGAAATTTAAATGAACTAAGTACCAGAATCACTCAATTTGCTATTATAAACAAGATAAGTGCATCAAATTATCATATAAAACATGTATAATCAAGAACTTATTGATTCGTATGTTTCTTTGATAACTAGTACATATGAGGGAACCTCATCTGAAACATCTCAATTGAGATATTTGAAGTACTTGCTATCCCAATCATCTACATCACCAAAGAGGAGGTGTCTAAATAGAAGTATACTCATGCAAAGTTTCCTAACGGTATGAAGGACCACACGCCAAGGAAAAAAAGCAACATTCATAAATAGGAGAGGTATCCTTAAGAGGTAGGACCCCTTAGAAATTTTAGAAGCATGTGGGCATTATATGTGCTAGTGCCCAATAGAAAAATATACTTAGAGTGATGCTTTAGAAATGGGTCAGAGTTAGGGTCACTAACAAGGTGTTGTGGGTTCATTTTTTTTTTAAATTGAGAAATTCAAAGGGGTTGGGTTTCAAGGTGATAGGCCTTATGTTAACACTAAATCCAATTACATTTGATGAGTGTACAATTATGCATTATTTCATATCATTTTATACAATCATTGGGATTGTATTAGAGTCATGTTGTGGAATTCAATGCTAAACATGGTGTGTTTTGCATTCTTAGGCTTGGGGTTGTGCTAAAAGATAAGAGAGAGCCAAAAGAATTGGTTTGGAGGAAAATCGAAGAAGATAGAGCTCTCTCGACTTTATTTGACTAAGGGCAGGGCAATCAGGGTCACTTACGAGCACTTTATGATCGCGCTTATGGCCATAAGCCTCTTCCATAAGACCTTGCAAGCATGCTTATGCCAGAAAGGAGGAGCAAACTGCTAATCAGAGGGCTTATGCGCAGGACTTACGCCTGTAAGCCAGCTCTTAAGGGTGATCACAGAAGCAATCCAGAGAAGCTTAAAGTCTAGCCCTTAAAGCCATAAGCTGGACTGTAACATTATTCAGAAGACCTTACAGGCAGGACTTATGGCCGTAAGTTACCCAGCTCCTTACGACCATGTCCTTACTCCCGTAAGCAGCCTGTAAGTGGCACATTATAAATAGATATGATGAGGATTTTTAAGGCATCTTTTGTTCTATTCTTGATCTATCTTAAAGGTGAGGCCAAGGGAAGAAGAGAGGTGAATCTCTAGGGGTTTGAGGTGATCTTAAGAGCAGATTCAACCCCACCATCAAGAAGAAAGAGATCATAGCTATTAACATACCTTGGCGGCATTTGTGGAAGGTCTTTGGGCGTTCTCTAGCGATCCACCTCCAACACGTTTGAGAAAGGGATTTTAATGATTTTCTTAATTTTCATCATGTCTTGTAATTTGAATGCTTGTCCTCCATTAATGGAGGGCTAATTTCATAGATATTTGGGTGTCATTGAACTCTAGGGTTTAATTATTTTGACGTTGGTTGTGGATCTTAATGCTTTAGTTTTTCTTTAATTACAATTCATGTCTTTTGTATCTAATTGCTGGTTTCAATGCTTGATTACTAAAGTGGCGAAAGCCCTAGCTATCATATTCAATGTGCTTTGTGAAGAGTATAAATACCTACCTAGCATAGACATGTTGTGATTATAGAGGGATTGTGAATGTGCCTAGAAATGAGGTACTTTGGAGAATTCTTCTTCCTCAATCCTCCTGAGCGAATTAATTTATAATCTCCATGTTATTTGCAATCATGTGGAATAAATTTTAGGAGAAATCACATCTATATACTTTATTCGAATCAGGGATAATCTTTTCGCAAGAAGGATTACCTAATTAAGAGATTATTGTTAATTCGTAGTGAGATTTCACAGAGTGTTAAAGTGATTGTATGGTGACTGTATCAGCACTGTACCGATTCAATTACTATTCACCCTTACAAGAGTTCTTTAGTATAATTTAGAAAATCTTTCGGTTCGAGTTTGATTGCATGTCAAAACAATCTTTGTCTTGTGCTTAACAAAACCCTAGAGGGATACTATGCCCATGCATCGCTTCTTCTCCTGATTCCTCTTCTTTTTATTTTGTATTTTCTTGCTTTTGTTCGCTTTTTTTTTTGCACGCATTATCACTATCTTGTTTAGGCTAGTTTTCAAGATTAGGATTAGTACTAGTATTCTCCATCTTCCTATGGTTTGATATCCCGCTTTTTAGCACTTTACTACTCAATCTGCATGTACACTTGCATCCCTATCAACATTCAATGATCCAAGAATCTCCTTATTAAAAATAGGTTCTTTTGAACCTCATAGGTGTAACCCAAGATTTGTCTAATGTGGCCTCTATTGTTCTTGATATGTCCACCATCATCCTATGTTACAACTTTAATCATTGATGTTGCAACCAACATGCCTTTTAATATAGCCAATAGTTGTTTGTTTGCCATAGCTCCCATTATGGCTTGTGTAGCTACCAACTCACTATTTGATGTGGTTAATTCTAATATCTCAAGTTTGGCAACAAGATACAGGTTGTGTTTGGTGGTAAAACAAGGTAGGCCATTAGTGGCCATAATTGGCACCATCTTGGGAAAATCATTAGTTTATGGGATGTCTTGTGGCAATTGCCAAACCCTCCAAAGATTTGTAGACTTTCAGATGTGTTGGTATAGTTGGAGGCTTTAGCCTCAACCATCTTGTGCTTAAGTACTTCTAATGGTTGTTGAATGATGGCCCCTGTCTCTATGGCAGGATGATGCTGAATTTTGGATGCATGTATAGTTTATTCTCTTGCTAGTGGCTCCATAATAATGATCTCGGTTATACAACCTATGGTATAGTTGTGTGAGTAACTAAAGTAGTAAGGTGGTAGGGAGAATAGGAGCACTGCTCTACCATTGTTTGTTGGCCTATGATGATATTCTTTCGTAGTAATGCCTTATCTCTCTAGTTGAGTCAACAAACAAGTACCTCATAGGGACCTCATCAATGGTGCATTGATAACTAGTGCCCCAATCACCACATTGAGCAACATGAAGCAATAGGTTGCCAGCAGATCATTCTATTAGGCTTTGAAGTTATATAGTTAAACTATCTAGTGTTGTATACCTACTCTAATATCCAAAATGAGGAGAATTATGGCCCATTGGATATGCCTCACCAAATGCACAAGTGAACGAGAACATGATGACTCCATTGCTTTAAATAATAACCAACTCAACCACTGATTTTATTATCTCCATTATTATCCTTGGTACCAATAATGTAAAGGTATGTTAGTGACAGCAATCCAGCAACATGTACTAATAACTTCTTTAGATCACCCAATCTCTAATGACTGATAAGCATATAATTGGACATGATTTTATATTATTTTGTACACTTAATTGCCTTGTATTAGAGTGTTTATTCCGAATATGATGTCAAATATAGTGTAAGATGTGATTTTAAGTGACAGGCAGCACATAAAGAGGAGAGTGAGCCATAAGAAGCAATTTTGAGATATGATGAAGAAGATAGATCTTTCTTAGCATCAATAGCAAAGGAACAAGCCAGACAGAACACCTTAAGGCCACCTTATGGCTAGACTTATGGACGTAAGCCTTAACTAGAGAACCTTGGGGGCGTGCCTATGCCTATAAGGAGAAGCATAACTACCAGACGGAGGGACTTAAGGAGTTACACCAGTAAGCTAGACCTTAAGGGCTATAATGAGGAGCTTATAGAAAGTAGTACATGCTCATAAACAAGGATGCAAGCACCATCCAGAGATGTTTATGGTCCAGCACTTACTGCTGTAAGATGGACCATATCACCAAGATAGAAGACCTTTCAGATAGAGCTTACCTCTGTAAAATACTCATAATACTCATGACCCATCATCTCTAGCTCTTTACAGTCTTGTTTTTACTTGCATAAGTAGCCCGTAAGTGGATATGTATAAAAGGGCCTATTGAGTGTTTTAGGAAATCTTATGATGGCCAAGCAAATGAAGAAATAGGAGGAGTTTCTCAAGATGCAAGCACCAACCAGAGATGTTTATGGTCCAGCACTTACTGCTGTAAGATGGACCATATCACCAAGATAGAAGACCTTTCAGATAGAGCTTACCTCTGTAAAATACTCATAATACTCTTGACCCATCATCTCTAGCTCTTTACAGTCTTGTTTTTACTTGCATAAGTAGCCCGTAAGTGGATAGGTATAAAAGGGCCTATTGAGTGTTTTAGGAAATCTTATGATGGCCAAGCAAATGAAGAAATAGGAGGAGTTTCTCAAGGACTTCTACAATAATCCAGTGAGAGAGAGAGTCTCATCCACCTTCTAGGACACCATTAGAGCTGTCAAGAAGCATCTTTGGCAGTGTTTGTGGAAAATAGGAGAATGCACCGACATCCCAAGGGGTAAAGAGAGAAAAGGGGGGTTTTCCTGTTTTCATTGGTTTCTCGTACCTCCATTAAATTTTATGAGTTTCCTCCTTTAATGGAGAACTAGCTTGTTGGTGTTTTGGTATAGATGGAACCTAGGGTTTATATTTTGATTGACATTGGTTGTGGATTTTGAATACTTTTATATTGAATGTTAATTGCAATCTATGGATGTTGAACTCAATTGTGTGTTTCTATTGTCTTGGATTCTATAGTAGAAAAAGTCAAGAATTCATGATTGATATACTTGTGTGACTAATTGAAAGATCCACCTAGTATAAACAAGCCGCAATGGAAGGGGATCACGAGTTTGCCTAGAAATAGGGTTCTTTGGAGTTGAGATTTCTACTTCCGTGATCCTTCCAAGTGAGTTAACATAAATTCGTTGTGTAATGCAATCGTAGGGAGTAGCTTCAAGAAGATATTCTAATTTTATTTAATTGTATAGGATTGGGGATAATTGCTTCTAGAAGAATTGCCTATTTTTTGAATTCGTGCCTTCTCTAGAAGGAGTTCATAGAGTGCATTGATGTCATAGGGTAGTCTGTATCAGCGGCATATATAACAAGTTATTATTCACCTTGAGAAAGAGGATAGTATGATTTAGAAACTCTTGGTTCAACTAGATTACAAAATTTTATACAACATTGTCCAAGACCTAACGAACCTAGGGGAAGTCTATGCTCGGCCACCCTTTCTTTATAATTGTTTTGCCATATTTTTCGATTTATGTTTGTGATTTGTAGATTTTACTTCATTTTTACACTCCACTATTGTGATTAGCTTAATTAATTGTCAGATTTAGAGTTAGTACTAATATTCTCTAGTTTCCTATGGACCGATCACCTTGATTTTCAACATCCTATATTATTTGACCGGCTCGTACACTTGCATACAATAGGTGGCTACGGTTTTCCTTATCAATGACCATGGAGACAGGTTGACTTTGCATGGGCCGTGCCATCTGTTGAGTTTCCAGTAACACGACTAAGACATATACCTTTGGCATATAAGCAAAGACTAACTTCCACCACTTGTGATCTAACCATAAGCTTCTTATGATGGTGGTCTAACACTCAATAATCCTTGCCTTTTAAGTTTAGGCTTTGATATGGCTAAGTTTGTCTAAGAATTGATAAATGTGATTTTGTAATGAATTTCATACTCTTATTGCTTAATTTTATCATGCTTTAATAATTTTTGTTAATAATATTACCTTAATGTAAATTTATAATATTTTATATAATAAAAAGGTAATTATACTTAAAATTTTGACATTTTTGCAAAATTTTTTTTATTGTATAAGTCCAAAATAATTGCTAATATTTTAATTTGAAGAAATCTATTAAAGGTAAACGAATAAGGAGAAAAAACAAGAGAGTATGAATTTGAATTGAAAACAATAAATTTAGTTAAAAAAGAGATAAAATAGAAGAAAATGTGGGGAATAAGTGGTGGTGATAGAGGAGAACTGAGATGTATACATGTAATTAAAAAAAGATCAAAATTGAGGAACATCGGGAAAAAATCAAGGTAAACATTCCGAGCACCCAAAAGATCAAGAATAAGAAAATTTTTTCTTAATTGTATTATCCTTGATCATGAATATTTCTATTTATTTTAACATTTCTCGATTTTAACTAAATACTTTTCTATTGGGATTTGAATTAAACTTATGCATTTTGATCTCTAGTTATTCAATGAATGGATTTTTATGAGTTTATTGTGAATTTGTGTTGCTAGTATTGGATTTGTGGTTTATTATCTTGCTAGTAATAACATTACATATCTAAAGTTTTTAATAATGGGGTAGAAAAGTTAGGTTAGTTATGCTAGTAGGATAACTAATATTGGTATAAGTAGACATGTGGATGACATTAGGAGTCCCAAAGATTCATAACTTTTATTGCCATTACTAATGATTTTTTCCATAAAGATATTTAGGAATAAATTATTGGAAATTAGTTAGCTTCAATTCCACAGAGATGTAGTAACACATTTATAACTTTGTTAATTTATTCATGAGACATCTAATATAATTAATTGGTCTAATTATTAATTCTACAACTGGACAAGGAAGTAGGTTATTAATTAGGAATTGAAATGTGATGGTGGTGTTATTCAATAACCTAATGTGCATGAATTCATTTAAATGAATCCTTATTTAATTATTAATTGCCATTTAGATGATAGTTATGCATAATAGTGGATCAAATCCCATTTTAGCAATTGAAGCCTCCTAAATTTGTATTTTATGACTTTAGATTTTAGACAATTATCCTAGTTATTAATTTTATCTAATATTTTAATTGTCATTCCAATTCTACCATTGAAAAAATTATAGTGTCATGCCAAACTTGGTAGTTAACAAAGCAATCCCCATGTGAACAATAATTTATCCTCAATCTTTATTACTTGTGTGACTTATATACTTGCGGTAATGTTTTACACATCAGTGACTGCCGTTCGGGTGCAAATTGTCGAGGCTCCTCCTATGATGGTCAATTGCCTTCTACTCTATTTGAGTTAAAGCAAAGTGGTACATGCAATAGATGTCAGAGGATTCGCTAGCTACACATAAGTGATCTCAAAATCGATAGTACGACTTCAGGAGGTCTCAGCTTGCCCAACCAAAGCACCATCATGTGCTCCTCCGAAGGCGTTGCCTAAGAGGGATTTCATCATTGTTGATTTATTCCTTTATCATCCATTTATTTTCTTGAATGGTAATGTCTAGTGAAGTTTGTTTTAATCTTTTATTAATAAATTTATTCACTTTAATTAGACCTTCTATCTTATGACTGATAGTCCCTAACGATTAATATGAGTTCTTTGCTTATGGTAATTCTGTAATTGACATGGTATGGACACACATCTGAATGAAATTATTTATGTTAAAAGAGGAAAACTTTAATTTATTAATATGTCATAGAAATAGAAATTTATCAACATCAGATGTCTCATTAATTTTAGTATAAACAAGCACCTAAACATTGGAAGCTCTTGTAAAGAAATTAAGCATCCAAAACTAATAAAATTGATCAATTGAGTTTCCAAAATAATTATTCACTTGAAGGAAAAACAAAAACAAACGAGAGTGTTAATTTCAAAAACTACTAGTGAGTTTGAAATCTTAAATTCAAATATGAATTTATGTGCCACATTTACGTACCTTCAACCATGCCAGTAAAACCATTGCACTTGTCATCATGCATCATAACAGCAAGTTTTGATCCCTGAAGAATAGTAGGATCAGCATTAACATCATCTACTCCGGCTTGAATGGCAATAGCAGCAACTTCTCCGATGGTTGAATTGAAGTTGAAAACAACTCCAACGTTGATGATTGTGGGTCTTGTATCAGCATTAACATTAAGTATTTTGAACAAGAGACCATGATAAATAGTAATTATTGTAAATATATACATAAGTCTCATTGCGCAATTTTGCATGAACATTGGAACATGAAATGAAGAGAAAGAGTTGATGAAGGATTTAATAGAGTTATTGATTCAAGGCTTTTGGCAGAGTGTCACAACAAAAGAATGAAGGATGGAATTGTAAGCAATCAGAAACAAAAGTGAACCTGTTGATTTGGAAATGGTTTTAATGTCTATAGGATCAGTTGTTAAGGAGTGCTCAGAGAATGGCTTCATATGCCGATTGCTTATACATCCGTGGAACAATTTTATTGGTTGGAATGCAGTATTGGTACAAATAGATAAGAAGTGATAGATAAAATGGAAAGTTGGGATGGAACTCAAGGAAAGAATAAGGACAAAGGACCACTAGTCTTCTTTATACTTTATTCTTCATCTTTAATTTCTTTCACTTTTCTTTTTCTTTGTGGATTTTGTTTAGAAATTAGAGAGAATTTTGAAAAAGGAAATTTACTACATATCTTTGAAAACATGAAATTATAAATTTATTTTTTTAAAACAGAAATTCTCTACTAATAAAAAGATAATGATGTAATTGTAAACAAATGAGAATTGTGGGTTATACACATAAATTTAGCTTTAAAAATTATACATAGGTTTTTGTGGTTTTTTGAGATATATTTGTTATTTTCTCTTTTTAAATTGAAGTGATTTTAATATATATATAATTAGTCTATGTCTTTGTTAATTTATAAAATTTCATTAAGAAATACATAAAATGGCACTAAATTTAATTTTCTCTTTTTTCAATTTAGAAAATACAAATGCATTTCTTTCATTGGCTTCATCACTAGCAAGATAGTTAATGCTAATAAATTAACACCCATCACATTAGTAAGCACTTTAGTTAAACAAAAAGTAATTTCTCTAAACTAAAAAAAGTAATCAATGAACTTCTTACAGAAAAAATCCCTCATCTTTATTCAATTTACAAGCAACATAATAGGCAATAACATCATCTACTCCGGCTTGAATGTCAATAGCGGCAATTTCTCTGATGGTTGAGTTGAAGTTGAAAACAACTCCAATGTTGATGATTGTGGGTCTTGTATCAGCATTAACATTAAGTAATTTGAAATATATATATATATATATATATATATACAAGTCTCATTACGCAATTTTGCATGAACATTGGAACATGAAATGAAGAGAAAGAGCTGATGAAGGATATAATAGAGTTATTCGTTCAAGGCTTTAGACAGAGTGTCACAGCAAAAGAACGAAGGATGGAATTGTTAGAAATAAGAAATAAAGGTGAACCGGTTGCTTTGGAAATGGTTTTATTGTTTATAGGATCAACTATTAAGGAGTGCTCAGAGAATGGCTTCATATGCTGATTGCTTATACATCCGTGGAACAATTTTATTGTTTGGAATGCTGTATTGGTACAAATAGATAAGAAGTAATAGATAAAATGGAAAGTTGGGATGGAACTCAAGGAAAGAATAAGGACAAAGGACCACTAGTCTTCTTTATTCTTTATTCTTCATCTTTAATTTCTTTCACTTTTTTTTTCTTTGTGGTTTTTTGTTTAGAAATTAGACAAAATTTTTAAACAGGAAATTTACTACATATCTTTGAAAACATGAAATTATAAATTTATTTTTTTAAAACAGAAATTCTCTATTAATAAAAAGATAATGATATAATTGTAAACAAATGAGAATTGTGGATTATACACATAAATTTAGCTTTAAAAATTATACGTATGTTTTTGTGGTTTTTTAGAGATATATTTGTTATTTTCTCTTTTAAAATTGAAGTAATTTTAATATATATAATTAGTCTATTGTCTTTATTAATTTATAAAATTTCATTAAGAAATACATAAAATAGCACTGAATTTAATTTTGTCTTTTTTAAATTTAGAAAATACAAATGCATTTCTTTCATTGGCTTCATCACTAGCAAGACACTTAAGGCCAATAAATTAACACCCGTCACATTAGTAGACACTTAAGTTAAAGAAAAAGTAATTTCACCAAACTAAAAAAAAGTAATCAATGAGCTTTGTACAAAAAAAATCCCTCATCTTTATTCAATTCACAAGCAACATAGTAGGCAATAACATCATCTACTTAGGCTTGAATGGCAATAGCGGCAACTTCATCGATGGATGCGTTTAAGTTGAAAACAACTCCAATGTTGATGATTGTGGGTCTTGTATCAGCATTAACATTAAGTATTTTGAACAAGAGACCATGATAAATAGTAATTATTGTAAAATATATATATATATATATATATATATATATATATATATATATATATATATATATATAAGTCTCATTGCGCAATTTTGCATTAACATGGGAACATGAAATGAAGAGAAAGAGTTGATGAAGGATTTAACAGTTATTGATTCAAGGCTTTCGGCAGAGTGTCACAGCAAAAGAACGAAGAATGGAATTGTTAGCAATAAGAAATAAAGGTGAACCGGTTGCTTTGGAAATGGTTTTATTGTTTATAGTATCAGTTGTTAGGAGCGCTCAGAGAATGGCTTCATATGCTAATTGCTTATACGTTCGTGGAACAATTTTATTGGTTGCAATGCTGTATTAGTACAAATAGATAAGAAGTGATAGATAAAATGGAAAGTTGGGATGGAACTCAAGGAAAGAATAAGAGCAAAGGGCCACTAGTATTCTTTATGCTTTATTCTTCATCTTTAATTTCTTTCACTTTTTTTTTCCTTTATGGTTTTTGTTTAGAAATTAGATCGAATTTTTAAAGAGGAATTTTACTACATATCTTTGAAAACATGAAATTATAAATTTATTTTTTTAGAACAAAAATTCTTTATTAATAAAAAAATAATGATATAATTGTAAACAAATGAGAATTGTGGGTTATATATACACATAAATTTAGCTTTAAAAACTATACGTATGTTTTTGTGGTTTTTTAGAGATATATTTGTTATTTTCTCTTTTTAAATTGAAGTAATTTTAATATATATAATTTGTCTATTGTCTTTATTAATTTATAAAATTTCATTAAGAAATACATAAAATGGCACTGAATTTAATTTTCTCTATTTTAAATTTAGAAAATACAAATGCATTTCTTTCATTGGCTTCATCACTAGCAAGACACTTAAGGCTAATAAATTAACAGCCATCACATTAGTGAACACTTAAGTTAAAGAAAAAGTAATTTCTCCAAACTAAAAAAAGTAATCAATGAACTTTTTACGAAAAAAAAATCCCTCATCTTTATTTAATTCACAAGCAACATAGTAGGCAATAACATCATCTACTCCGGCTTGAATGGCAATAGCGGCAACATCATCTACTCCGCCTGATGATTGTGGGTCTTGTATCAGCATTAACATTAAGTATTTTGAACAAGAGACCATGATAATAGAGTTGATGAAGGATTTAATAGAGTTATTGATTCAAGGCTTTCGGCAGAGTGTCATAGCCAAAGAACGAAGGATGGAATTGTTAGCAATCAGAAATAAAGATGAACCTGTTGCTTTGGAAATGGTTTTATTGTTTATAGGATCAGTTGTTAAGGAGCGCTCAGAGAATGGGTTCATATGCTGATTGGTTGGAATACTATATTGGTTGGAATGCTATATTGGTACAAATAGATAAGAAGTGATAGATAAAATGGAAAGTTGGGAATGAACTCAATAAAAGAATAAGGAAAAAGGACCACTAGTCTTCTTTATTCTTTATTCTTCATCTTTAATTTCTTTCACTTTTTTTTCTTTGTGATTTTTGTTTAGAAATTAGACAGAGTTTTTAAACAGGAAATTTACTACATATCTTTGAAAACATGAAATTATAAATTTATTTTTTTTAAAACAAAAATTCTCTATTAATAAAAAGATAATTATGTAATTGTAAACAAATGAGAATTGTGGGTTATACACATAATTTTAGCATTAAAAATTATACATATGTTTTTGTGGTTTTTAGAGATATATTTGTTATTTTCTCTTTTTAAATTGAAGTAATTTTAATATATACATTTAGTCTATTGTCTTTATTAATTTATAAAATTTCATTAAGAAATACATAAAATGGCACAGAATTCTCTATTTTAAATTTAGAAAATACAAATGCATTTCTTTCATTGGCTTCATGACTAACAAGACAGTTAAGGCTAATAAATTAACACCCATCACATTGGTTAACACTTTAGTTAAACAAAAAGTAATTTGTCTAAACTAAAAAAAAGCAATCAATGATCTTCTTACAGAAAAAATCCCTCATCTTTATTCAATTCACAAGCAACATATATAACCATTACATAAAATTAGTTAACATGTATGATTCAAAGAAAATATATAAAGAAAAAACAGTCCCAACCAAAACCAAAGAAAAGCTAGGAAGCAAGCACATAATTAAATTTAATCATGTACCAACATTAGAAGCACTACTGATGTTAGACCCTGAGAATTTTTTCCCTTGAGCTTCTTCTGTTCATGTTCGTTATTACCATTGACATAAGATATAAAACCTTTGAAAGTGCAATTTTCAAACTCATGAACATAGTGGTAGAAAGTGATGGACAAAAAAAATAAGGATAGCAAGGAAGGCTGACAGACTGTTGATGACAAACAATCCCCAGAAGCTGTTCAAATGAAGCTTTTCAGAGTCCAGTTCTTCCTCTGTAGGACTGCACATTTTGTTCACTAGCCATTTCTTGTAGATTTTGTTTTGGAGATCTCCATTCTCTGATAGCTTCAAAATGGTTGTTGACATATTTGTTGCAAAGGGTGAGTCCCTTTGAAAAGTCTGCCATGAAAATAAATAATCCATGTCAATTATTAATTTGATTTATGCAAGTCTAAAATTTTTTCAAAGTGAAAGTACACTAATGATTTGTGACAACCAATGTTTTTGAAACCAGACCGGAATGGCATGATCGAACCAGAAAAATGGGGAACCGAACCGCAGTCCGAACTGGTTTAATATCAATAGTTGACCAACATTAAAACCAGTCAAACCCATTTAAAACAAGTGAACTGGTTTGTTGGACGAAAATCAGGCAAACCCTTGTTTTTGTATTTTTATTATTTTAATGTTTTTTAATCAGGAAAACCCTTGTTTTTGAACCGAAGAGCTCATGGATGCCAGTCACGCCGGTGATGAACCTGATGGTGAGGATGCCAATCATGTCGCGCAGATGTATAACTCTTTGACGGGTTCTATTTCTTGTGAGTTTTTTGACATCCATGATCTCAACCTGCTTGCTCTCTGGTGAACCTTCCTTGGAGAGACTTGAGCCGCCAAAACCAAGCATTTGGGCCATCGGAGGTGCCTTCAGTGAGTCCTCCGGTGCAATATCCCGCCACCCAATGCATGGGACCAATTGGAGCAACCTCATCTTAGGCCAGAAGGAGTGATCCCTGTCGAGGTTAGTGAGAGAGCCAAAGCCAGAAAGAGCAATGGCAAGAGCGAGGAGGAGGACCTGAGCGATTTAGTTAAATACTGCAGTAAACATGGCCATGCAGCCAAGATCTGTGGCAAGGAGCTTGAGCTCAACGAGGATGCGGGTGAGACCACGAATGCGGTGTTGGAAAGACGAGGAAAGGGATGTGGAGGGCATACCATCAATTTTTGCACTTTAATTAGTTAATAAATGTTATTTGAATTTCACATAGAATTAGCGGGACTAAATGTTCATGTGTTAGTTAAATGAAAGGTAGTTGCAGTGCCGAGTTTGGGAGCTTTGCGTTTATAATTCTATTTCTAAAAATTTCATTATCTTATTATTTGTGAATCTTTATTTAGTACCAAAGCTTGCCTTTAGTTCAAATCTTTTGGTTTTTAGAGTATAATTTGAAGAAAAGGGTGTTATTCACTACAGGGAAAGCCATGTATTTTCTCACTCCATTGTGCCAACATTTAGAGGCGAGACTATTTTTTTTAAGTTAAGATGAACGACTTTCTCTTATTAGAAGATTTATGTAGAATAGTTGATAAATACTTTGAGGAAGTAGAAAATAAGATCCAGTTCTTTTACACAGTTAGGAAGAAATATGAAGGCGATGGGATGATTAATAGAAAGGCCTTATCAAAGATACAAAATGGAGTCTCAGATGGAAATCTTTCATAGAATTATGCAGACTACAATAACAAAGGAAGCTAAGTGCATAACTGAGCATAATTTGATATGATTTTATACCATTAATTGGCATAGACTGTAGTATTCACTTGGAAGACCATGCTTGACATGGTGTAAAAATTTACTCCATGTCATGAGCAACACATAATGAGTAGGAGGAAGCCAAGAGATGCAATTTTGAAGCTAAACAAGGAAGCAACAACCCCCTCAACATCAAGAACAAGAGAAAGGGCTAAACAAATTACTTACAACCATAAGCCCCATCCAAAGAACCTTGTGGGCATTCTTATGCCCATAAGCAAGAGCATAACTAATAGACATAGGGTCTTATGGGAGAACTTACACCCGTAAGTTGTGGTATAAGGTTTATCCAAGGGAGTTTATAGGGAGGGTATATGCCCATAATAGAAGACCTTACAGGCAGAGCTTATGGACATAAGATACTCGTAAGGCATGTGACCATCATCTCGAGCCTCTTACAACCTCATTCTTATGGCCGTAAGTTGACTATAAGGGGTTAGGTATAAAAGATTTTACTGAGGATTTTAGTGGAGACTTTTGGTGGTCGAGCAAAGGAAGGAGAGGAGAAAGGATCTTAGGTCTTACTCTAGTGATCCAACAAGTTAGAGGGCTTCATCCATAGCCTAGGGCATCATTGGAGAGGTTGAGACAAGTTCTGAGTGATGTTTGTGGAAGATTTATTGAAGATTCACCAGCATTCCAAGGAGGTGAAGCTTAGAGGGAGTTTTAATATCTTCATTTGCTTTCTTTACACTGATTGGATTATATGATTATTTTCCTCTAATTGGGAACTAAACTTCATGGTGTTTGGGCATGGATAAAATCTAGGGTTTAGTTTTTTTTATAACATTGTTCATAGAATTTGAAGCTTGTATCGATCGAGCTATTGCAATACTTTTATGTTGAATTCAATTGTGCGTTATTACTTGTCTCAAACTTTATTGTAGTGAAGCCAAGAGTTTCATGATTGATGTATTAGTGTGATGAATCAATATATCATAGACATACCACAATTCAAGTGAACCACAAGTCTGCAAGTTGAAATAGGGCACTTCAAGATTAAGATTTCTCTCCCCATGATTCTTCCAAGTGAGTTAACATTAGAATTCTAATTGTAATGCAATCATAGAGAACGAGTATTTGGAAGAGATTCCAATCTAGCTTTGTATAGGATTAGTATCAATTGCTTTGAGAGAGGGATTGACTATTTACTGAATCCATGTCTTCTCTAGATAGAGTTCACTGAGTGCAATGAAGTCATAGAGTAGTTGTATCAGCGATGTATGTGACTAGTTATTGTTCATCTTGTGAAAGGAAGCAATATGATTTTGGAACTCTCTCGGCTCAAGTATATTGCAAAATCTAGTGCACCCTTGCCTTGAACCTAATCAAACCCTAGGGGAAATCTATGCCTAGACACTCTTCTTACATGCTTGATTTGCCATGATTTTACTTATGTATTAGTTCTTAGCTTCTGTTTTAGATTTGATACATACAACTTTGTTTAGGCTAATTGACGAGCTGTGAATTAGTACTTGTACTCTCTAGTTCCATGTGAACCTACAACCCAGCTTTTAGCACAATATATTACTTGATTAACACGTGCAATTAGCTATCATAGGTGACATTAGTACCTATCATCATCAAACTGCACACCTTATGTAGAGAATTTGAAAATTTGAAGATGAATGAGACTAAAAACATGAATGATTATTTCACTAAATTTATGGAAATAACAAATCAAATGAAGACTTGTGGTGAATCCATTTCAGGTCATAAAAGAATGCATAAAATTTTAATCAACTTAAAAAAATGAATACCTTAGCCAGATGAAAATTATCATTATTTCTCCCAAGAGTTTTAGAAAGAAGTAAAAGTGGGCCTACTCTATATACTCTGCACAAAGGAGATTGCATAGTTATTGTCTCAATTAATGTTGATGATTTCTTGTTACTAAGAAACAATTGTTAGCTCATATGTGAATTTAATCAAATATAATGCAGACTTAGAGAATAACAGATATAAGGGTTGCAACATTACTTATTGAGTATCAAGGTAATTAAAGTGAAAGAAGGAACATTTATCTCTCAAAGAAGGTACACTAAAGTTATTCTCAAAAGATTTAGAAGGAATGGATGTAAATTGCATCCACATCCTTAGTTGTGAATGTCAATAAGAAAGACAATGGAGTGGTGGAAAAAAGCAAATGCATCTGTTTATAGAAGTCTTATTAGATGCCTACTATATCTTACTTCTACCAGACTAGATATTATGTTTACTACAAGTTTACTTTTCAAATTTATACAAGAGATAAGTCTGAATCATTTTGGAGCTACTAAAAGGTGTGAAGATATCTATAAGGCATAATTGACTTTGAAATCTTTATGAATCATTATAAGAATCTAGTCTAATTGGCTATACAGATAATTATTGCGCTAGATTCTTAGATTATATAAAATGTACTTAGAATGTGTTTTCATTCTTGTTTCTACTGCATGCACTTGGATTAAAAAAACAAAATATAAAAGCATAGTCAACATCTAAAACAAAATATGTGATAGCACCTAAGCTACTTTACAAGCAATTTGGTTAAGAAGAATTCTTGAAGACATTGGGTGTGAGCAAGATGGAGGTATTATTATTGCATTATGATAATAAATTAGCTATTGCTATAGGAAAGGTGTGGACCCCGCCCAGCACTAAACTTGTTTAGAATACAAAAAAAAAGCTTTTGATTTTGTCCCTTAATCCCTCTTCTTCTTGTCAGGTTGCTCTTAAAAGCTAGTTATAATGAGGAATTCCCGGATGAATTCCTGGGTATCCATCACATCTATACCTTTTATAAGAGAGCCTCTTAACCTCATTGTCTTCTTCTTTTCCATTTGCTTCTTCTTCCTTCTATTATTTGTGAGGGTGGTTGCTAGCTCTAGGAGGTTTTTGAGCTTGGAATTCATATGGTTTCTCCTTTCACCTCTCTCTTTTCCGGCCACCGAAGTAAGTCCCTAACCATGCTTGGATAAGTTTTGGTATGCCTTTAGTGCATGGTTTTTCTTATGGTTGTTGGACTTCTATCTTTGTTTAGCTTGCCATGAGATGTTGAGAACTCTTGAATGTGTATAGCTCCATAGAAGGATTAGTGTGAAAGTTTCATGATCTATTGTTGTGCATGTGTTCTTCTAAGCTTATTTAGATTTCAGCTTGTGCACATTAGTGTTTATAGTATAAGAAAATCTAAGTTGACTGCATCCCTCATCCTTCATTTGAGTTTTTATTTTCATGTGTTGGATATATATTAGTCGATGTATATGTGCCCATTTTGTGTAGGTCTAGTTGTGCATCATTTGTTAAGTTGGTGAAATGATTATGCAAAGCTAAAAGCAATGTATATTTTGTGTGATTAAAGACTGGAATTGATGATGATCTGCAGGAATACTTTGTTTATTATGTTGGGTTGTTTGTTAGCTTCCCATGGTTTTGTTTTTTTTGTATACGTGTTAGTGTAGCCATTGTATGTGTAGTTGCATATACATATATGTATATACTTGCATGATGCATGGCCTGCAACATCTGAGCAAACATAGTGAGATATATATATATATATATATATATATATATATATATATATATATATATATATATATATATATATATATACATATTTTGTATATGCATTGATTCTACATCATGGTTATGCATGCATGCATATATAGATATATATACCTATATGTTAGCTGCCACTTGGAGATTTTAATGTATTTATATATATATATATATATAGATATATGTTAAGCTACCACTTGGAGATTTTAATGCATTTACATGTATATATAAGTTGCATCATGGTTAGATTGTGCATTTTGCTTTCATCCTATAAGATTCACATACATTGGACCTCTTGATATTTTTGAAAACCCATGCCAACACTTTCTTTGTCCTAGGGGTGCAAGGTTGCATAGCCCAATATGAGTTGTTTTTATTGTATTAGTGGATCTTTGGATGCTTGTAGGTGGTGACCCTAGCTTAAATGCAAGTTATACTAGTTGATTGTTTGTTGCTTAAAGTTCTGTATATATCTTGGCTTCCTTGTAGGCGATATAGTTTCGAGGAATGTTAGTTTTGTCGTAGGACCTCTTCAAGAGGGGCTTGAAATTGTTGTTCGGATAGGGTTTGGAATTTCGTCTTGTACCAGGTAAGTAATCCACCGTTAACCTCGTATTGTCAGTATTTGATAATTATTGGCAAGATAATTGCCTATTATTTCGTTATGGTATTTTATTTCAAATACATGTATTTTTGGTTAATATTTAAATTATTATTATTTTTTTTACGTATTTTCAGATATTTTTATTTCATTGTCTTAATTAAGTGATTACTTTACACTCCATTTTGGTTATTGATTTATTATTTATGCTAGTATCATTTAGTTGATTATATTAAATGTTTTAAACTGTGTATTTTATATGTATCCAGATGTTTGTATAATCTGCTATCATTTGGGCTAATTTAATTATGCTCATTATTTGTTTATTTGTATATTTGTTTTGCTTTAGTTTGGAGAAATTAATATTTTGAATAATTTTAAATGTTTTGTTTGCTTAATCTTTAATTCTCGTATTTTTTATCCCTAAAATGGGATCCTAAAATTTTGAATTTCTACTCAATTGAATATTCTGCACCTCGACTTTGAGTTTTTGTATCTGAATGATTTTGGGTCTCCAAATGAGCATTGTGCAACCCTGTCAGTGGGGGGTTAAACCCTGACCTTGTCGACAAGAAATTTTGGAAAATGAGACTGCAGTTTCGCACCGTGTCCGTTCAGTGAAATAATCAACGACCACCTGATATTCAGTCTCGGGTCACCGAGGGTAAACAAATGACCTCTGTTATTTTGGCTCGGGTCACCGAGGGTAAATAAATGACCTCTGGCAGCTATAGCAAATTTGGAGACACACTCAGGAATCTGTTACATCTTGCTTTGTCTCTTGATTTTGTTTACACTATTTTGTGTTTCTGATTTTGTGCAAGTTTTAGTTTTGAACTTTCATTTCAGTTTACTGTTTTGGATTACTTACTGGGCTAGTGAGCTCATGGATTTGCTTTAAATCCTTTTCAGATCAAGAGTGATAGACCAGCTGGATCTTGAAAGGCTGTTTGTGGATGTTGTCGTTCCTGTTGTAAAGTTTGAGTTCTTGTCATTGTCTATCCCTGTATTCTTGTATTTTGGATTTTGGATTTCTTGTACCCCTGCTTTTTATACTCTGTAGAGTCTGTAGTCCTGTAAATCAGTTGGTTTGTTTTAGTTTTGTCTACTCTGTATCAAGTTCTGAGGCCTTGCAGGCCTATGGGGTTCATGCCCTGTGGGTCTGCGGCCGTTTGTCTGCGCGCCGGGTCCGGCGAGCCGGGTTCGGGGCGTGACAAAAGGAATCTAATAAGTTATGACCAAGCTAAACACATTGCCTTTAAATATCACTTCATAAAGAAAGCTATTAGAAAATGAGAAATTGAATTGAAATATTGCAAACCACGAGATCAATTGGCTTATATACTCAATAAGGCATTGCTAAAAGAAAGGCTAGAACTTTTATCTTAGAGAAATGATTGGGGTTGTAAAGGAAGTGCATTAAACGAATGCATTAAATGAAGTGTTAGTTACCAATGAACATTCCTAACATGTTTATATAAGAATTAGGGCATGTTTTGGTACCACTAAATTCCATAGGAATGGTGGTGGTTCCAATGGAATTTAGTATTATGTAGGAAATTATAATAAAGGTTGTTTGGGTATTATCTTTACAGTGTAAAATTACTATGGAATCATATGATTCCATAGTAATTTGAAAAAGAGGTGGTACCCAAATTTATTTTCCTCTACTTTTAGGATGGACATCTTTTTGAGGAGCAAGCAGTCCTTTGAGTGTAGCTTTAGTAGCAAATTATGCAGCCATTGCTTCCTTCTCCTGTGTGGCTAAAGGTCATCTTCATGAGGACACTGTCCGCCTGTACTTCCAGCAGCTGATCTCTGTCATCTTCTTCTGCAATGCATGTGGCATCTTCCACAGTAACATGAAACTCAAGAATCTTCTCGTAGATGATACCAATGGCGATCTCAAGGTCTCCAGCTTCAGTCTTAGCATAGTACCAAACCAAATCATGTAGGATGGGCTTTTTCACACCTTTAGTGGTACCTCAGCAACTCTGGCGCCGGAGGTGCTCGATCACCGTGGCTACGACACTGCCAAGGTCGACATTCCGCCACCCACGATGGTTCTCATCTGACCTAGTGAAGCTCTTCTCTCATCTTGTTGATATCAATCTATAGACCAAAATCACCATCTGGGAGATAATTCAAAGCAAATGGTTCAAAAAGGGATTCAAGCATGTCAGATATTACATGGAAGATGATAAATTCTATCCCATTGAGGATGGCATTGACTATATGCCACTGGCTCCGCGGTAGGAGATGTCTGAGCCAGAGTCTAACTCTAATTCATCAGTGACTTCATGCCGCCCTGCATTGTCTGATGTAGAGAAGCATGAATTAGGATTGCCTTTGATATCATATCATTTTCATGGGGTTTTGATCTTTTAGGATTGTTTGAGGAAAGGGGTGAGGAAACAATGTTTGTTTCAGGTGAACCAGTATTAAAGATTAGCACAAAATTGGAAGAAATTACTAAAATTATGAGCTTTATAGTGAGGAAAAATGAGTATATAGTTAGTTTGGAGGGCACAATGGAAGGGGAACGGGGCCACTTACAATAGCAGTGGAGAAATTTGAGCTTTCAGGTTCATTGTTGGTGGTGGAGGTGAAGAAGAAAGCATGGGACAAGGCAGAGTATAAGAAGGACTGTAATAAAGAGCTGAAACCAAGGTCGCATAGCTTTGTTTATGGGTATGTTGTTGCTAGTGCCATTGCCTCAGTGGATGTTGCTAATGATTCTGCCCTTGCTTCTAACTTTGAGTAGAAAGAGAACAAAAAGGAGTAATGTTCTCAGTTCAACTTTTGCTTTGGTTTTCCATAGTCAATAATCGAGAATTCATTGATTTTCTCACTTTTCATGTCAGCAGTTGGCACAAAGATTAATGTTGCTGAGTTGGACGCTTTTGACCAAACAAAAAATTTGCCTGCAAAACATCATACATTCCTGCAGACATGTACGCGTTTCATATCTGGATCTATCACTTGATATGCCCTTAAACGAGTATAGTAGTCAATCAAAACATAGAGTTTGGATTTGGCTTCAAACTTTGTTCAATGTTGTGGGTCAACGAGGCGATACGAGAGGCACATGAACACTCTGAGAAAGTCCACTCTCATCTTTGACCTAGTCAACACTTCCACTGGTGTTTGAGATTCAAGTGCATGAGTCAATGAGCGATTGAGGATGTATATGGCAGTCACCATTGCTTCTCCCCAGAACACTAATGACATCCTAACTTCTTGCAACATGGTAAGAGCCATCTCAATGACTGTTCTGCTCTTCCTCTCCGCCACCTTGTTTTGCTGAGGTGAACGATAGCTGTCAGGTGATGTAGGATGCCGGTGTGGTTATAGTATTCTCTAAAGTCTTTAGACACAAACTCGCCTCCCATATCAGTTCAGTGGAAGGGACAACTGTTTTTCCACCAAGGATTTAAAGGCCTTGAAGTTTTGCAGTGCTTCAGACTTCTTCTATAAAAAATATACCCAGCTGTATCTAGAGTAGTCATCGGTGAGAAGAAAGAAATAAAGATTACCACTGATGGTCGAAGTCTTCATAGGTCCCACTAAATCCACATTAGTTAGGATAGTTGTCTTCCCAGTTTGTGAGCCCAGGGACATTGATCCAATTCCTTTTACTTGGAGAGATTTTCCATCTCCAAGTCTTATGATCTGATTTGATGTAGGTTCTATGGACTGAAACATGGATCTATCTCCTGGCATGTGGTTTGAACATCCACTATCAATGAGCCATGTCCTTCCTTCTTCTTTTGTTGCACCATCTTTTGCCATAAAAACAATTCCTTCTTCATCTTTAACACCTTTTTCTTCTTCTGTCACATTGGCTTCCTTATTTTGGAACCAGCACTGAGCCTTTACATGCCTAAACTTCTTCAAAACAAATCATTAAACTCCTTTATATTGTCTTGCACTTTCACTTGAACATCCACCATCAGTGCTTGAACGTCCACCATCAGTGCTTCTTCCATGACCTCTTCCTCTTCCTCTGAAGAAACCCCGGCCACGACCTCTTCCTCTATTGCCTTGTTCTTCATAATGAGAGCTTTTGGCATGTATAGCTTTTTCTTCATCTAGTTCACTTGAAATGCCAAGTATAGACTCATTACTTTTCAGGCACCCACTGAGTTCATCAATGCTCAGAGTGCTGAGATTTTTGGCTTCAATGATTGAATGTACTACTTGTGAAAACCTTGGAGTAAGACTTTGTATAATCTTACTCACCATAGCCTTCTATGGAAGATCCTCTCCCACCGTCCGAATTTTATACACTACATCAAGAAGTCTGCTGATGTAGTCTTGAACTTTCTCCTCATTCTTCATCTTTTCAGCATCAAATTCTCTTTGAACTGAATGCAGTTGAACTGTGAGATTACTAGTGTTTCATTAGAACTCATTTTTTATATTCTCCCAAGCCTCCTTTCCAGTCTTGGCTTCAGTTATCCTGATGAGGATCCTCTTGTCTAATGCTTGTTGAATGAGAAAGAGGGCTTTGGCATCCCTCTTCATACTTTTGTTAATTTGGTTGCCATCACCTTCTCGAATGAAGCCCTTCTCAACCAAAGACCATAGATCCTTAGATATAAACATGGTCTTCATCATTAGACTCCACAAATTATAATTTTCCCCATCAAAGAAAGGCATGTTGGCTTCCTTGGTTGACGATGAACTTCCCATCTCCTTCTTAATCAATCTCTAATACCAATGATAGGGGCGTTTGATCTCATGAGTCTCAATGAATCACAAATGGTTTTTAGAATTGAAATAGCACTTAGATCATTAGTGCATTAATATATACTCAAGATCACTAATACATCATAAAATAGAAGCATACATAACAAGATAGTTCACTAAAGACATACTAACAAAGCAAAAGGCAATACAGTAAGATTCAACTAGAACATTTCCAACTTGCTCTCAAACAAACACTAGCCTCTTCTTAGTCAATCAAGTTATTGTCCATGAAGTAACTAGATTCTATTGCCAACCTGTATTCTAATCAAACTCCAACACTAACAGACCACTAATTTTGTTGTTGGATTTGCTCCACTAACATAACAGCCAATGATTGAGTCATTTGACTTGGTTATTAACTGCATGGTCTTTCCACTCTGGCATCTACATAACTCCACATCAGTTAAAATCATCCTGCTAAAATCATCAGTAAATAATAGAAAGAAACGGCTACCTCCCAATGACTATATGTCCATTAGTCCACAGAGATTAGCGTTAATAAGCTTTAGAGGTCTCAAAGCTCTCCATGTTTTCCCAGATAGTAAAGATCTTTTGGCCCGATGCCCATATACACAACTTTCATAACACTTAATAGGAGGAAGTCCCTGCACCATTTGTTCTTAACTTAGAGTTTTTAAACCTTGGATGTTGAGATGACCATACCTCAAATACCTCTTTGCTAAGTCCTTATCACCATAAGCCATCAATTTCTAGTCAGAGATGTCACCGAACACCCTCATTTGATTGGTTAAATTGGTGACTTGGGAGATATACTCTTGCACAATTCTTTAATTCTCATCTGCAAGGTTTCAAACTCCTAGTGCAATGTCTACAACTTCACAGCAACCACCTTGGATGATCCTTGAAATTCTATTTGGAGGATCACCCAAGTTTCCCTTGCAGTTATAGCTATAACAATCCTGGAGAATATTGTTTCATGCACAGCTTAATGGATGAAGAACAGTGCCTTGGAGTCTTGTTTACAGTTCTTCCACACTCTTGCTTATTCCTCTTGATTTGAGTAGCCAATTTCAACAAAGTCCTATAAATCTTGAGAATTAAACAAGGCTTCACACTCTAATACTCATAACAATTACCTTTGAATACTGGTAATGAAGGAAGAAAAGAAGACAATGTGAAGTTTCCTCTGGAACCAGCTAAAGATACACCATTGGAAAGCACTTCAATTACATCAAATGACAACAATGAAGAAAGACCTAACAACCATCAAGGAGACTAGGGCAATAGTGAAGGAAACTCACAGTACAAAATTAGAAAGGATTCGATGGTGACACCCAATGTGCCACCAAGGAGAATCCGATCACTATGAGAATATGAGAACTCTATGAAACATGCACCTTTGCACTAAACATCACATACCATACAGCATCTAAAGAAACATCACAAAAGGTAGACTGGTAGGCTGCTATGAAGGAAGACTTTTCTGTGATTCAAAGGAACAAGACCCTATATCTCGTTTATTTACCACAAGGGAAACAACTTGTTGGTCTAAAATGGGTTTTCATGACAAAGGTGGGTGTAGATGGAGCTGTACAAAAGCATAAAGCCCACATTGTAGCAGAAGGGTATTCTCAGAAGTATGGGGAAGACTTTAATGAAAACTTCTCTATGGTTGGGAGGTTTGAAATAATGAGACTTCTCCTTGCCTTACCTGCTCAAATGAAGTGGCCAATGTATGAACTGGAGGTGAAATTTGCTTTTTAAAATGGTGAGTTATTAGAGGAGGTTTATGTTAAACAACTTGAAGGATTTGTACTTGAAGGAAGGGAGAACAAGGTGTATCGGCTTAGAAAGGCTTTATATGGATTAAAACAGGCACCCAAGACTAAGTGTAGCAAAAGAAATTGGGAATAACTTAGATGAAGTTAGATAGGTGTAGTTTGTGTAGTTCACCATTGGATGTTTGACATGTGGCATAAGATGAGTAATTTTTAGAAAAGAGTAAGGGCATTATAGGAAAGTTATTGTATTTTTTTTATACTTTTGGGACATGTGTCACAATGCCAATGGTGAACTACCTAAGTTATTCCCAAATAAATTAGCATTTTCTTCAACAAGGATCTAAAAGATGTGATAGTGAACCTACTCTTTACAAGAAGACAGAGGCAGAAGATGAATTGCTAATGGTTTGTCTCTATGTAGACGATATAACCTACATGGGGCCCTCTCAATCACTAGTTGACAATTTCAAGCTGAGGATAATGGAGAACTTTGAAATGACCGATCTAAGAGTGTTGCAACACTTTCTCAGATTAGAAGTAATGCAGGAGGAGATGGGAATATTTCTTGGTCAGAAGTGTTATGCAAAAGAACTCCTCAAGAAGTTCAATATGCTCCAATGTAAACCTGCAACACTTCCATGAACAATAGTGAAAAACTGCAACTTTGTGATAACTCTGATGAAGCTAATGCACAAATGTATAGGAACCTAGTTGGTGGACTTATTTATCTAACCCATACTTGTCCAGATATATCCTTCTTAGTTGGAATGTTTTCAAGATTCATGAACAGTCCTACAAAGCTACATTTTGGTGCAAGAAGGCATATCCAAAGGCATATATCCAGCACCTTGAACTATGGGTTGTATTACACACTAGTTTCAAACTTCAGATTGAGAGGATTCACAGATAGCAACTGGGCTGGATCCATTAAAGATAGAAAGAGCACCTCGAGGAGTATGCTCTCTATGGGTTTAGCTGCAATCACCTAGAGTTCCAAGAAGCAAGAAATAATGGCTCTCTCAATAGCTGAGGCTGAATATATCTCAATCATAGCCTCAGCATGTCAAGCAGTAGAAAGAAGCAACTGAGATCTTCTATGATAATAGATCTGTAATAGGTTTTACTAGAAACCCTATTCAACATAGGTGAACAAAACGTATTCACATTCGCTTTCATTTTATTAGAGATCTAGTAGTAGATGGCTCTATTGTTCTAAAACTTTGCAGTATAGAGGATCAAGTAGCCGATATACTCACCAAAGGTTTATCCGTTCAGAAGCATATATATTTCAGCATGTTGCTAGGATTATGCAGCTTTGAACTAAGGGGCTGTGTTGAATAGTTAAAGTTCATGTTGAGTTATCTGGATGCCAGTGTGGAAAGACCATGCGGGCAATAAACCAGTCAAATGACTAAGTCATTTGCTCTTATGCCAGTGGAGCAAACTAGCAATAAAATTAGTGGTCTGTTAGTAGTTGGTGATTGGATATAAATTTGAATGAATTCTATCTTATATTGAGTACATCAAATAACAAGTGAGAGTTTGGTTCTTTTGTCTGATTCTACATAAACTGTGTGCTAATATTAGTCTCTTTCTCTCTTAATGGTTTGATTACGACTGAACATCTCTTCTATCTTACCACATTAAATATGTTCCATATTATCCAACATAGATCACCCATGAAAATTTAAAAAAGTATTGATAGTAATTATATTATGTATATTTGTTTTTGAAATTATTAAATTGACCTCACCAAATTGAGAAAATGAAGATGAAAATACAATATTAAAATATTTTTATGGGAAGTATGTTGGTCATTATATTAATATTAAGTTTTAAAGAACTCACCACTTTATTTTCTGTAACAACTTTAGAAAACTTAAACTAACCACTTTTTGTCTTCTTCACTTTCAATATTTTCTAGCTATTTTCTCAAGTTTTTGCCCAAGTAGGCAAAGAGGACTATTATGGAAACTCACTCTCTTTTTATTTAAAAATTAGAATCCCAAAAAGGCAGGTTTTTTCTCTCCACCTTTCAAACCAATCAAAGAATCTAATTAAACTCTAAAATCAATTTTAACTTTCAATCGTTTAAAGTAATTTTTTAATAAAATTTCTTGATTTTAGTTGATATGATAAACTGATTTTTTTTCATACTATTTTATCTATAATTATGTATATATATGATTTTTTTATATTATAAATGATAACATTATATCGATTCTGAATCTACTTAACAAATTTATGATTCTACTACTGGTGCCTAGTGTTTTAAATCCTAAGAAGTAGAAGTAAATCAACTAGCACGTTTCCAATGAGGGTTACGCATCATTTTGACATCTTAAGTTAATGAGGGCATGTTTATTTTGACTTTTAAAGCTAACTGATGTATTCGTCTTGATCTCTATGGAAAATGCCAAATCACATAATGTACCATGTTTGACACAACAACAACAACAAAGCTAAACCAAACAAATTCAGTTTGACTTGTACTGACTTTGGCAAACCATCCCCAAAGAATTTCTATATATTTGTATATTTGTGTGTGTGTCAATATATATATATATATATAACGAGTGGGAGTTTGAGGAAAAAGACTTGTAAAACCCTAATCAGCCATAGTGAAAGCAGAGCCAACAATGGTGAATTGATAGTGTGTTGAAAGGAAAAGCCCAGCATAATGAGTGGGAGTTTAACTCCTCTTGACGTTGTTCTGTGAGACATTGAAGCTTCTATCAGCTCTCTCGAAGCAGTTAACTCCCCTAATTCAGATCTCACTTCTAGTCTAATGGAGTGTTATACCAGATTTGCTTCTCTCCAAAATCGGAATTCCATTAGGTGGGCTCAGCGTGCGTATTTGGTCTGCCTCAGAGATGGAGATCAAAACATTACCTTCTTTCATAACACTGTTTGTATTCATTCTCATTATAATTCAATCTCTCAAATTTATGATTCAAATGGTGCTAATTTTACTGATCATTATAATTTGATACTTCTTTGCTAACTGTGTTATGCCAGCCTGTTAGAGTAAGACCAACATAGCTCTCATTCCTAAAAAGGACAATCCCAGGTTAGTTTCTGATTATCGCCCTATCTGCCTTTGCAATGTCTGTTTCAAAATTGTGTCCAAAATTCTTGCTAATCATCTCAATCGTGTTCTCCCTAAGCTTATTAGCCTTGAGCAGGTTGGATTTGTTTCTAGTCGGTGCTCTTTTGATAATATTATTGCTTTACAAGAGATTGTTCATTTGATAGAGCATCATATTAACGGCCCCTCTAGGATGTTAACTAAAATTGACATTGGAAAAGTTTATGATACGCTAAGTTGGAGTGCAATTCTTGCCACCTTAGCTAAAATGAATTTTGTTAACACTTGGATCTCTTGGATTAATACCTGTCTTAAGTCTAGTTCTTTTTTCTTTCTTATTAATGGATCTCCTTCGGCCTAGATTTCCTTTTCCAAAGGTGTCCGGCAAGGAGACCCAATCTCCTCTTATCTTTTCATTTTGGTTTCCCAAAACCTTTCTTCAATGCTTAACCTGGCTCTTAACTTTGGCATGATTCCTGGCTTTGATTCAAATCTTTCCTATAACTTCAATCATCTCATGTATGCTGATGACTTGATTATTATCACTCATGCTACCAGACTTGCTGCCTGAAATATCAATATATGCCTGGACATTTATGCTCAACTGACTATTCAAAATGCCAATACTTCTAAGTCAACAATTTACTTTCCTTCCTGGTTGAATTCTAAAGTGTCTAAAAGTATCAAGTCTATTCTTAACTTTAATATTGCCTTTTTCCCTATTACTTACCTTAGTGTTTTGATTTCTCCTAAAAAGCTGGGGGCTTCTTTCTTCAGGCTGCTTGTGGACAGGATCTTTCGCACCTGTTCGAGATGAAAACACTCTAAATTATCTTTGGCTACTAAATCTATTCTGATTAATTCTTCCCTACTTGCTATTTTTATCTATTACCTCTCTATCTACCCTATTCCTGACTCTATTCTTAGGGAGATTTCTAATATTTTTGGAAACTTCTTTTGGCATAAGGTGGCAATGGAAAGGGCATCCACGCAGTTTCCTAGAGTATGCATTCTCTCAAGGCTAAACATGTTGATCTGCCTAACTTGTTGATTGTAAACCTGAGGGGGACGTTGCTCTGCCTAACTTGTTGATTGTAAAGCATTCTCTCAATGCTAAACATGTGTTTAACTATTTGAATACAGATGATTCTATTTAGGAAGGACTCAACTCCCAAGAACTATTCTTGGTTTTTTAGAGGACTGTGTAATAGTGCTGCTTTTCAAAAACCTTTTTTGCTGGATCAAAACAATCAATCCTACTCATACCTCTTTGCTCTATGACCCTTGGTACTGTGAGATCCCTTTTGCCCTCAAACACACTTTTATTAACATGCATCTTAATTTAGATTCTCTTTCTTGCACTGATTTCTACATGGATAATAGAAGGGACCATTCTCGTTTATTTAATCTTTTTGGCTCTTATGCTAATGAGATCATTTCTAGGCTGGGTCATGTTGATCATAATATTTCTAATGAGTGGGTTTGGGCTCCTAAGTCTTTTACTCATAAGATAGCTTCAACTGTGTATCATTATTTGAATCATAAACATCTCTGCTTCTGTTCCTTAGATTGGTTGGAAGAAGATTTGGTCCCTCAAAGTTATGCCCCCGTGTTAAAATTTTTTTGTGGTAATTGTTTAATGGTAGAATTTCCACTACTGAATATCTTCACTCCATTAGTTTGGGTCCCAAAAGCATGTGTATTTTCTGCAATATTGATTATGAAACTTCTAAGCACTTATTTCTTTATTGCTACAAAACTCAGAGTGTTTGGAAACTCATCTTCACATTAACTTCTTAACATATTCATTTCCCTAATGGTTTTTTCATGGGTAACTGGCTCTCTCAATCTCATTTATCTTTAAGAATGAAATCCATCATTGATTTAGTGGTTTGGTATCTTTGGAAAGCTCGTTGTGATGCAATCTTTTGGGATATTAGACCAAACTTTTCTAACATTGCTCATAGGGATATTAATCAGGCAAAAGACCTCAATTGTGTTGTCAATCTCTCTTGCAAGAAAATGCTTATAAACACCTTCTGCGATTTAGATGGTTTATTCCTCTTCTCAACTTTGGTGTGGAATAATCACAATCATCTAAGCAGAGGATGTTTTTTCCCCATCTCCTATTCAGATTATAAAATCTCTTTTGCAGGTCACCATTCATTTACTGCTGAAGCACATATTGTTGCAGAATTTCAGATCCTCATCATCGCCCTACAGCTTGCACTTGATCACTCTCTGAAGATTCAGAATATTTTCATCTGTGACTCCAATGTCTTAGCCTTGCTTCACTTGCCAAACAACATCTACACCTGCCATCTTTAGTCTTGGATCAATGATCTTAACTGACTTCTGTTTGCAGCTAGATCCCCATGCATTTGCATCATTCCTCGAGTCTGGCTGAGAACTACTTCAAAACTAGCCACCTTTGGCCGCAACCTCCACCAATTGACACTTTTTCACTCTGGTCAAGATCTCCCTCAATGGATCATGAAACTATTTATTAATGCTGGCTTTATCTTTTAACTCGATTTTGTAATTGTTTTCTTCCTAGTTTTTCTATTCTCTTGTTCTAGCCTTTCTTCATTTGTATTTTTTTACTTTGTTTTGTATTTTGTTTCTATGTTTGTTGTTACTTACTCTTTAGTAGTTTTAATAATAAGCATCTTGGCTCCTTTTTAAAAACAAAATAAACATAAGGACGTTTATCCACAACAGCAGAACCACCTCCATTCTTAGGGCCAAGTTCAAGGGCTTTAGCATACTTTTCAGGTGATCCAAGACCTCTTAGCCTAGACCTTGGAATCCCCAGCTCCTCCACCATATAAGACTCTACAAAGGAATGGATTTGGTATCCATTTGGATAACCAGTTTTTATTAATGAATCAATCCCTCTTATCTGTGTTCAGAGTTGTTGTAATGTTAGGATTGAAATCAAGCTAGCTATATAACTGGAATATATGACTAGCACCACAAATAGCCATATGATCAATAGGATTCTCCCCAACATAGTCTTCATATTCTCCTCTGGACATTCCAACGAACAAAACAAGCCAAAGTCAATAAATATCACTATGGTTTTAAAATAACCCAAGTGGTCACAAATACCGCAATGAATTAAGTATATAAATACTTAAACTGCACCAAAAATAATAATAATAATAATAAAAAAACAACTGCTACTTAGTGTATGGAACGTTACTAGAATAGTGAATGGGCAAACATAAAAAAAAACCCAAGTGGTCACAAATACGCAATGAATTAAGTATACAAATACTTAAATTCCAAAAAAAAAAAAATCTATTTGGTGTAGTGGAATGTTATGAGAATGGTGAATAGGCAGGCCCAGGATAGATCCCTAGGTTGACAGTACTTTGCATACATTGTAGAATACTATATAAAGACTATAATATACTATTCATGAGTTCCCTAGTTATGGGAGAATATCATTGCCCTCCACTCTAGGATTGCATGGCAGGGGGATTTATTAACTCGGTTTGGTCCTTGGAATATCTTTTGAACGTGCACATGGTAAGACTCTTATCACCCATGTGACGTTTCACTGAGTTAACAAATCCCTAAGGGATCTTTAAGTCAACATAATTGGTGTACTACCGTGCATGTTTGTCCCTTTAACACCCCCTTCTGCGACGGTGTTCGTCTCCTTTGCCATAAAAAGAAAAACAAAAAACAAAAACCAAAACAAACAAACATATTTTTCTTTCTTTGTTCTTGATTCTCTTACCATAATTCTACTAATTAATGGTTTAAAGGCAACGCTGAAGCCTACTAATATCACATGCTTATTTCATCCTTAAAATTTAATGAATGTGTTGATTGACATAGATATATGCATAAAATGTGCTACATTGCTTGCTCCCTAGTTGCTATAACGAAAAGAAACAAATCCATCAAGTTGGGTAGTTAAAACAAACATCTTTTCCCACAAGGTATCAAAATGAACACTACCTTCTCCTATCCACTATGCCTCCAAATTTAAGAGTTAAAATTATTTGTGTATATATCTTAGAAAAATAGATAATAAAGTATAGACCTGCCTCAAAACTTATATTTTGATATACATTTAGTCTCACGTGGCAATAACATATTCTTAATATATTTAATTAATTCCAAAAATAAATTTCTCTTTTTAAGAGAAAATTAAACACCTACATTAATGTAAATATGTATAAATATATCCAGCATTAACTATTCCTAGGATGTATAAACCAACAGAATTTTTTTGAAGCAATTTCGTGTGTGTATATATGAACCTAATTTTTAAAAGATATATACTAATAATTCAAAACAAGGTAATTAACTTACTGTGGCAGAAGAACATAGGGCTTGTTTGGATCGGTTTATACAAAAAAAAAGCTTTTTTTGGCTTTTGTAGAAGCACTTTTGGGAAAAGTACTTTTAGAGTAAATTAAGTGCTTACGCATATATTTTTTTGTTTGGATGCATTAGATTTAGAAGTACTTTTGCAATTGTGAAAATGCTTGGGATGCTTATTTGAAAAGTGCTTTTATAGTGAGAATTTGGGGAGATATATAAAAACAAGTAATTTTTTGGATTGAGTGAGGTTATTTTAGTAATTGCACTTAATTAACCACTCAACTTATCAAAAACAGCTTATTTTCATAAGCTGGTCTTTTGCGGCTTATAAAATAAGCTGTTTTTTAGCTTATTTTACAGCTTGAGCTTATCCAAATAAACCAATCCAAACACCAACTTTAACATTATAAGCACTTAACTTATGAAATAAGTGCTTTTGGGGATCAGCTATAAGCTAATCCAAACAAGCCCATAGTTGCAAACGTAAACCTGTAATAAAAATTATGAATTAGTCATAATCATAAGAAAATTTACTAAATATTGATATTCAAAAATTAATGTATCTATATTTGGAAAAAAAAAATTCATGACATATGAGAGAATAGTTACTATCTGCTCCTTCCAATCATCATGACAAAATTTTTCATTACTACCACGCCCCATAAAAAGAAAGGACGACACAGTAACATGCGAAAGCTTCTCCGTCAATGGCTTTGTGAAAGACCATGCATAGAGTTATACTTCTTTATATGGGCAACAACAAGAAGACCTAACTCAATGAATCTTAAAGTCAAATCTACAATCATTGTTCGATTTGAATGCCAATGTCTCCTAGAACACCATCGAATATTATTAAAATATAAAGAAATCAACAAGTTACAAATCCATAATATATCCTTACACTATATATATATATATATATTAATCCTTGAACTACATCACTTTTGTCTTCTCATTTCATTTTATCTTTTTCTTTGAGATCTCGTTTGTTTAAATCTGCATAATTTGCTTATCCAATAGATATTTTAATTTAATATTGTTAAGAAGGCATGGAAGAATTGACATATTTGTTCAATTAAAAGAGCACAATAAAAATGTAATAACAATCCAAAAAGCAATTAGCTATATGGGATATTTGTCTATGTAGCATAGAAACTAGCATAATATTATACAATTATTAAAGAGAATACTAATTAAAAGAAATTTCACTAATTGTTGTATATATAATATAAATGTATAATAGCATCTAGTATAGACCTATTTATATAAAAGTATTCTAGTTATATTAGGAAACTACAATCGAGCAGAATATTTATGAATTTATTATGCCCAACAATATATAATCAAATCTTTTTTAAAATATACAAAAATTATTTTAAATTATTTTTTGATATCAAATCAAATCTCCTAAAATTATATATTTAGAACTAATAGATTCGGTATGAAAAGACAAGCATTTACCCCAAACCAAACCATATAAGCAAAATCCCCATAATTTAGATTGCTTTGCCCATCTCCATAAGGAATGAACTTGTATGGGACAAGATAAGACAGTAATTGAATTGCAGTGGTAAAAATCTCAATGGCTTAACCTTCAATTTTTCCCATTTTTTTGGATTTTTTTGACCAAAATTCTTTGTAATTAGCTCTATTAGGAACTACAATTCTCAACTGCTTCCCATTCTCTAAAAAATCCCAACCTCTTGGCTTCAATGTAGTTCTCCCAAGCCAAACTACATCCTTAAGCTTTTGACTTGCAACTAAATATTAGCAAAGTTGGAGCAAAGTCTTTCAAGAGGATTAACTAATAGTCCAGAGTAATTTGACCAATATCCAACAGTCTTGAGTTTATAATCAATCACATTCACAATATCAAATACAAGATGAATTCAATTTCCATCTTGATCAAATTGAATCAAACCTGTCACCCCTTAAATGCTAATCATCTTAATCTTATCTAACAAAATTTCGCCTCCATAAAATATTGCCATTGCTTTTAGATTCAAATGACCTGACCTCCTTCATTGGCATGAAGATTAGGATAGCTAGAAAATCAAATATTACCACCATCATTTAGGTATTCACCCAATGCTTTAGCAAGTATCCACACACTGTCATAAGCATACAACCCATAAGAAATTAGTCCAAACTTCTCATTAGTTTGTTTCTTAACTAACTCACTCCACCATAAAACAAACTAGGTTTTCTTCGCTGACTCTTCCATTTGTTGCCATAGGAAAACAACACCTTGCATTGCTTGCATGACTTGTGGAGCAAGTGGTCCTCTTAAATCTAACTTTGATGCAAGTAAATCTATTGCAATCCAAGCATAACCTTTTTGCATCATTTCTAAAGACTGTGCCACAGTGTGAGGATAGTCACTCCAATAATTTGGTTAGCATGTAGGACTATGATCTTAGTCTCCATTTGTGCAACTTCAGCTACTAATGTAGTGATATCTGTCGGATTAGCTTCCAGAGGCAATGCAACTTTGAAAGAGATCTTACACCTTCTTTTGGTAAGCTTATCGGCTAAGTCTACAACATCATTACACCCATATTCATCAGCCATAAAGATGGCAATAACGTGCTCCACTGGAAGTAGTTTATAAAGTTTGACACTGCTTGCATTTGAAATGCATCATTGAGGGTTGTGCGGATGAAGTAAGGATACTGCAAAGAAGAAAATGTAGGGTTTTTGGCTGCAAAGGAGGAGAGTGGCCCTTTGAATTCATTGGCCACATGAGATATTATATTAGCTATAATTGAGCACTGAGGACCAACCACTGCCACAATGTGCTTCCCCATCAGCTTCAATACTATGGAAAGGAAAAAAAAACAAATGAAATATAAATACAAATTTGTCAGTGTTTGGTTTATGTTTCTCAAATTAAAAAAAATTGCTTATTTACTATTTATTTTTCTAGCAAATGCAATAAACAGTGTCAAGGACAGCCAGTGATTGTTAGCAACACATGCACGAATCGAACGTTAAACGGCCATTCTGTATGCCCTTATCCACAACCTGAACCAATGCCAATGGGACTTAAACTCGAGGCTTTTTGAATGTCTCACACTAATGTCTTTTACAATGGAGCCATAGGCAATCAACTCTTTGAAAAATTGCTTATTTATAACAAACAAATTTAAAAATACTATTCATTCCAATAATGGATAATTACCAATAATGTTTTCGACATTTAACTAACAAATTTATGCGTTTCAAACTTTATATTCATTCTTGTGAATGATAGTGTCTAAAATCATCTAAACTGGCTGCTTATGCTAAGTTGGTATTTGATATGAAATGGATACACATTTGGATAAATTATTCTAGTTAGAAAAGTTTTTTCGGTTTTTTCAGCATGTCTCTAAGATATCCCTGTTGAATCAGAAAAGAGAGAAAAGAGAATGGAAATAGAACTTGTTAGAGTGGAAAACAAAATGCTAATTGAATTGCTATGAATTGTTCTGGACAGCAGTCTTTAAATACACAATTTCATGCCTTTTCACATAAGCATGACTTTTCATGGAGAGACACCTTTTCATTGACACATGCCTCTTCAAATAGATATATAACTGACATATAACTGTATACAAATAACCATTACAATAACTGTAAAACTAATGCCACATCAGATGACTTTTAATCATCCTTCAACAATCCCAAGGTTAAATATACTCATATCATTAACATCACTTCAGCACTCATGGGTCAAATTAATTATCTTCTTCATTTGAAAGATAAAAAAAATTACAATAATATGAATTTTAGAGATCAGTTGCTTGTTTATACCTCAAATAAATATCAGACGCAATGTTTTACATAGGTACTTCCAATCATACTAGTAAAACCATTGCACTTAGTGTCTTGCATACTCATAACAAGTTTGCTTCCTCGAAGAATATTTTGCATAGGTACATTCAATCATACGAGTAAACCATGGCAGGGACAGATCCAATAGTTGAGTTGAAGTTGAATGCTGATTCGATGTTGATAGTTGTAGGTCTGATATCAGCATTAACTTTAAGTAATTCGAACAAGAGACCATAATATATAGCTATTATTGCAAAATAAGAAAATAAGAAACAGTTGAAGTTTAGTGATTGATTTAAGCTTTTTAATAGAGAGTTGACAGAAAGGAAGGATTAGTTGATTCAATAAGAAGTAAAGGTTAAATACTCTTCTGAATCAATTGCTTTAGATAGGATTTTAGTGTTTGTGGGATTAGCCGTTATTACACATGGATAATTATTATTGGTTGGAAGGCTATGTTGGGAAAGATTTTAGATTTACAGTGAAAGGATGATTTTTTTTTTTTTTATTTCAGTGAAAAGAAGATTAAATGGGAAGTTTGGATGAATTTAATTATGCATATATTTTGAACATTAACAAAGGAATATTCCTACTATTCAAAGAGAATGAAGCCACTTAGTGGAGCTATTTATTTATTTATTTTTGTCAGCGACTAGACCCCTAAGAAAAAACATGGAATGTACTAGCCTCGATGGAGCAAGTTGGTGTTGCGTTTGGATCACCAGTACATAACCACTAATTACACTCATAGAAATATGCTCTCACTTGTGATTCGAACTCTCATCACTCAGTGGAGCTCTTGGCTGTGCTCATAGGGAACATCAAAAACTTCATTTAGATGCTCCCCCATCATTGAGATGTGTGCACCACCATTGTGCTCCTTGTCATAGTGCCTTATCTTCAACTTCAAGGAATGGTGTCACTAGTATGGAAATGTCTTACATGCAAGTCGTTAATTCACCAACTCTCTTGACTCAAACAATTAAGGCTCCCTAACTTAGAGTAGTTTTCTAGTTGACCCTTGCTTTTATCACCAAATGACTTCCCCCACAAAGTCACAAGTTGATGAACTCTCCGTAAGTGCACAGACCGTTACCAGTAATAAAGAGGTACCCCACAAGAGGGTAGAGTTGTCGAACCTCAGGGACTAGACTTCTATTACTATTTGATCCTCTAATGTCTAGTTAACTAAAAGGGTGATGAAGGTATTAACTACTACAAGAATAAAAACAAAGGGTGGAAGAACTAAGTAGACTAGTGTTGAGTGCCAATAACCAGAGGACAATGCCCCGAGATGATCCCTATATATATAAGTGCCTAAGATATTGACTTGAGTCTAATGCCTACCAAGGTTCATTCTAAGATCCTTGTGGGTGCTAAAAAATAATGTTGCATCTACGGCTATCAAATACACCAAGTACTGAAAGTATAACTATGGGCTTCACACATGTCACGTTTTGCAACTACACTAGGTAATCGCAACTAAAATAATCCACACATGCCAAGTTTTACACAAGCATTTATGTAAATGAAGCATGCCAAGTTATGTAAACACATGAATTAACACAATAAAACAATAGAACTCCATAGGCAATAGACCTCAAGTAGTCAAAGTATCAAAAACAATATAGTTCACAATCCAGGGGCACCTTGGAACAGTTAGCCACTCATGAATTCATACAAATGAGAGAGAATAACAAGCATAAGGAAGAGAGACATCTAGAATTCCCTCTCTTTACAAAATCTTCTCAAATATACTTCATAAGCTCCATGGAATGGGCGACTCCACTCTTCCGATGTCTCTAACTCACTCTTGGCTCCTTAGCTCGAGTGGTGGAGGTTGATCATCCCTCCTTCGAAGGTTCCTCAATTGGAGACGAAAATTCCTGAACAAGAGATGTTGAGAAACCCTAAATCTAGGCATTAAAAAGGACTTCTCGGGCTCGACACTGTCTAAACACAGTCGTGCTTAGACTGTGCTCTTCTTGAAGCTTCTGACTGAAATGGGTAAGTGCCATCCAGAGGGAATCACAGGGAGAACACAACTGTGCTCCATCTGTGCTTAGCTAGAGCACGGCCATGAAAGGAGCACGTGGACCGTGTTTCCCCAGAAAGTATAGGACATTCTTTTCCAAAAGTAATCAAGGGGAGAAAGCACCCCCATGCTTCACCCATGCTATCTCTGACAACCGGGAAAATCTCAGACATAACAAATGATAGGGAGATGACATGCCCGTGCTCTGCCCTGCTTGCATTGGACACTTAGAAGAATTGTCTTCATTAGTTGATTTTGTCCCTGATTTCACTTCATGTATGTTTTGAGTCCTAAAAACCTGCAACAAGAACAAACAATGAACTAAAAGACAAGAGAAGGAGTGCATTGGAGATATGTTAAATATGATATAAAATGCACTCATCACAAGTCATGTGGTGATTGAAGGCCCCTAAGATACAACGAATCACTACCTTGCAAAGGATCTTTCCAAATACAGCAAGCATCAAACATCATCACCCACCATGCTCATAAGGCTATAGATTACTGTGATACAATGCCTCTAGCCAAACCATTAGGTTGTTGAATGATGACATCATTTAATTTGTTTATATTACCAGTGCGTGCTTGGGGTACATTGCTAGCGATTGTCCCTTACCCGCAAGGGATCTATGCTTGACCTAAAGACATTGATACAAATGCCTTTGTACCTAGAAGCATGCCCATTGTCCTTTTCACACTGAATTTCATTCTCCAATCTTTGCATAATCGGAAGTATCAATTGATTTTATGAAAAAGATCCATCAAGGAGAATTCACCAGAAAACCTGATAAGTGTTTTATGTTTTTAATCCATCCAACCATCTCGCATAATAAAAACAACTATATTTTACCCATTCCTTATGAAAAGAATTCATTAATGTTTTCACATCATTTTCTTCATTTCTTCAACAAGGGTTCTAACATCTCAAAATAGCTTGGTGGTTTCATTCTGTTTCCATCTCAAATATTATACCATATTGAATGGAATTGCCACATCCATCATACTATTTCTCTAAGCTTTATCCCACCAACTCTTGCTCACACCATTATTGACGGTGGTTTGCTTGAAATTCTCTGTTTTTTTTATTATAAATCACTACCTCAGAACTAAGTGAGAAATGAAGATTCTATTGGTAAACAAGCAAAGGATGAAGCTCTGTGACACGACCCCTTGCGTGTATCCTGTAAGTGCACGGGCTTGTCGAAATAATAAATTTATCCTGGTGAGTGGGTAGTCGAATCCACAGGGAATAGGGACTTAAGACATGAGATTTCACTATTTAGTTATGCGGTGTACGAAAAAGTGATATTAGAATCGATGAGTGAATATGGAAGCAAATATAATAAAAGGCAAGAAATTAAATAGAGAGATGGAAGGCAAGAAAGTGCAAGTAGAAGTGAATAGAGAAGGACTAGCAATGGATGAAATAGGGTATTCGGACAAGCTACCTCTAGGACTTATGCTTCTAGGGCAAGACTATGCTATTATACTTTCCTATTAATGTTAATTGAGTCGAGGATATCCTTAAACACACGGTCCCAAACCTAAGGTCAACCGTGACTAACCCCAACACTATGCCCCGGCATTAGGATTCACTAAGACCCTTGACTCCCGTTGACCTATCAACTAAGCCCCAAGGGAGTCTATCTTCCTAAACCTCACACTACGTGGGATTACTTTAAGCTCTAGGAATTCCTAGTGATAAAACCTATTCCTATGTATAGTTCTAACCCTTTGGTCCAGGTGGAAAAACCCTAGTCTAGATTAAGTCCCAGTGCTTAGGATTCACGTCAACTCTTCACTCTGTTGCTTGCACAACTAAGCCCCAGGGGAGTTTATCTACCTAGCACTTCACTCTATCTCGACCGCTAAGAAATCAAGGAATACGGAGGTAGGAAAAAATCACAGCGGAAGGGAAAGGGGACGCTTCACTACCTCACGACTCACCCTCTCAACTCTCTTCAATCTTAAGTAATCTAATCCTATAGGAGTTATCACACCTCCAAAGGATAACTTAGATTGTTCTCAACCCTAGTGTCACGGCTAAGGGAAAACAATTGCAAGAGATAATTAAAATTGAAACTCAAATTTATTCATCAATAATGAAAAAGCATAATAGCAATGTCATAGAAATATAATAATCCTAGGCTTTACAAGTCCGAATACCCACGAGGTGTTTAGCTCCTCATGGACCTATACATGTTCATCAAAATATAAAAGAAAGCATAAACTAAAGGCATTGATGAAAACCCGCTTGAGTATGGTGTGGCCGTGGTCTTGTGCGGCTGCCGGACGTCGGTGACGATGCCGATGACGCGCTCCGAACCTCCACAAAGTCCTCTCCGAAACCCTAGCCGCACTCTCCAGAAGTTGGGGAGAAAGTTAGGTCAAAAGATGTGTAAAAAGTCTACAAATCGGGCTTTTATAATGTTGAGTTGCGGCTTTTATACAGTGTTTTGCTACAGTAACTCACTGCGGTGCTGCTACAGTAACTCGCCGAAACGCTCCCGAATTCGTTGTTCTTCATCGAGGCCATTGAATTGGACACACAATCCATGGTAGATCGTGCTGATTGCTTCAATTCTTCTTATTGGTGGAGTTCTCCTAAGCTACACAAGTTAGACTTATTGTGAATGTGACTGCCTTTGTGCCCCTCCATAGGAGGTTGGCACACACTCACAAGTCTAGGCTCGTGCCTTGTTCCTTGCTTGGTCCAAAAACTCCCCAACAACAGCGAACACGATCTAACTTCGTTCCTTTTCTCCAAATTAGCTCCACAAAACTACAATGCACAATAGCACACAAATGCACATAATTTAGTGATAAATCTGATAAAAAATATACTCATTGTAAGATAATAACGCTTCGCAGTACTATAACACAAGCACTTATCAAACTCCCCCACACTTAAGCTTTTGCTTGTTCTCAAGCAAAAATAACAAGTGAAAGTACTTGGGAAGAACAATTGGAAGTACTCGGCCTTAGGTTCACCAAAAGTGCAAAAGAAGCATTCTACAAGTAAAGGGAACTCAAAACATTGCATAAGGATATCAATGCTCTAGCTAAAAACTCAAATAAAAAAGAACAATCAACTTGAAAATGTTTAAGTGTGTGTGGTCTCACTCAAGACAACCCAAGAGTACTCCTCAAACTCTTGTTAACAAGGACTTATTTATAAACAAGAGAGAAGGAAGTAGTAGCTTCACACAACCTTGAAGGTGGCCCTTTCCTAGGCGGCCGCCAAAGGTGGCTTTCACGCTTTCGAGGAGGTAGCTCTTTCTACTGGGGTAGTAGCTTTCATGCATCTCATGAGATAGCTCTTTCTCTCATTAGGGCATAACTTGTATCCGACTTATGAGAGTAGCTACATACTTTATAGGTGGTAGCTCTTTCCACCCCAAATGTATATTTAAAACAAAGCAAATATTCACAAATCATTTTTTTTTCTTTTTCTCTTTTCTTTTCATTTCATTTTCATTTATTTTTTTTATTTTTTATTTTTTATTTTTATTTTTTTCGGTTTTTAATATGCATATTCCAAAGTAAAACTAAAAACAATAATAAACTTGTCCTTAAAAACTTCAAGATTGAGTTTCCAAAAGATTCCAAGAGTAAGTTGTGCAATATAAGATAATCGAGCAAAAATTCCCTAAAATTAAAGTAAAAACTAGAGCATGATAGGACACAATATTAAAAATTCTCCTAAACTCTAAGAATACAAATGTTGCAACTAAGGTGAACCGCCATAGGCTACATGAGCATAAGCAATTGAACGCACAAGTAAAGGTGTGTTCAAAGTGAACTCCCCCCCACACTTAAGATGTATATTGTCCCCAATGTACGCATTCAAGCACAATGAAAAATAAAAAATTGAAAAATAATTAGAGTGGAAGTGGCAATTGAAGCATTACTCCCCTGAACTCCAAGTGTTGCGTTTGATGGAGCTAGGTTCATTGAGAGTTGAGTCTCAATGGTTTGTGGAGCACACACGCTCTTATGACCGTGCCTATGACTATTCCTCAAATTCCTTACATCCAAGACCATCTGCACACATACGCAAGGGTTCAGTATAGCTTAACTAAAATAAAACTCGAGCATATAAAGATAGAGAAATGAAATACAACTCGAGACAAAATAAAAGAAAAAATAAAAGCAAACCCAGAAGGAGAGTCCTTTCTGAGTACTACAAGTCTAACAGAATACGAAAATAAAAGTGCAACAGAAAGAAAAACTAAAATAAACTACGATACCTCAGCGTTGGTGTCCTGTGTCGATGACTTAGGTGTTGCTGCTGCTGGCTCTGATGCTGGTGGATCTGCTACTGGTGGAGGCGACGGTGGTGGTGGGGTAGAGGCCCTGGGATGGACCACAAAGGGAGAGGTAATGGCCTGCTCAAATAACTGCCGCAAGCTCTGGAACTGGGCTATAACCTCCTGGTGTTGTGTAGTCTGAGTGTCCCTGACCTCGGCCACCTCTATCTGCAGGACACCCACAGCACTCTAGAGGCGCTCAAGTCGATCCTGGCCTTGAGAGGGTGAAAACATGCGCACTGGAGGTGGCTCCGGTGTTGTGGGTGGTGTCTCAGCATCTGTCAAGACCGGGGTTGACTCTAATGCTGCCTGTGACCCCTCGGCCTGATCCCCTGTGCGGCTGCTGTCTAGGGATGATCAGTGTATAAACTCCTGGCCCTGATCTGCGGACCATTCCCATCATCGTCAAAGTCTCTCTGCTAAGCGGAGCTGGGATAGAAATCTTCTCGGCCCTACGCACTCCATCTCGAAGACCCATCCCGATGATGAGTCTCGTGATGTAGAGCCCTGAGAAGATCACTCCCACCCTAGGGTACTGGCCCTGGTGATGCAGGTACTCGGCTAAGATGTGCCCTAGGTGGAGTGGCTCGCTTTGTACCATGGAATGCAGGTAGAGCAACTCCTGTCGGCTCAAAACACCTGTACTATCCCCCCGGCCGTTCAGTGATCGACTGAGTACTGCGTGAATGTATCTATAGGCCGGGCGAGACAAGCATGTAGCCTTCGAGACCCCCGACTCATACTGCCCGTCCCCGTAAAGAGCACTGTAAGCTCTATGAGGTGTCAAAATCCCTAGATAGTCCATGGGTAGTAATGAGTACTCCTCTGTCTCAGTAAATGCCTCGTCATAGAGGCCCATCATAACTGAAAACTGAGTAACGCTCAGACTAAAATGCTGACCAAGAGCACGAAACTGTATGGTATCCATATTTGTAAAGCTGTCGTACTCTCGGTCGAACTCGAAGGTCGATAAGACCTCGAGTGTAAGTGCTCGAATGGCCGGGTCTCGGATAGACAGTAGACGGTCCCAACCACCTACTACTAGCAGTTCCTCTACCTCAGTAGCAGTATTGTTACCCCCTTGTATCTCTCTCAGTGTGCTCAGATCAGGGTAGCGCGACTGACCAAAGCGGAGTGTCGAGAGTCGCTTGTACCGCTCTTGATGCTCAGGTAACGGGAAATCTACCTCCTCGGGGGGTGGTGAAGGCTCTCGAGGGTGCTTCCCTGCCGATTTCTTGGTCCTAGAAGCCATATCTGCAAGATTGAAAAAGAAAATAATCAAAATCAGTTCAAAAACACAATCTGCAGAAATCCACACACCCGTGTGGTTCGTCGGGCGGATAAAGCTCCACGGCCGTGGAGGCCAAAAATTTCGTTTTTACATTCTAATTCATTCTAGATTCCTTCTAAGCATGTTCGCATATACTTTAATCGTTTAATACAAGCGAAATAACTAAGAAGAACGAATTAAATCAACGATTGACGAAGAAAAAGGGTTTGAAGTTCTTACTGACGGTGTGGGTGAAGAAAACTTTGAAATCAGCCGGAAAACTCCAAATAAAACCTCTAAAAAACTCAGAGAAGATTGGGGAAGCGATAGAGAGAGTCGGAGAGTGTTTAGAGTGGGAAGATAAAGAGGCAAAAGTGAAATCTAAAAGAAAACGCGCGGCTTTTGAAGTTCTGGGAATCCACACGGCCGTGTGCCTCTGAAATTAGGGTTCACAGGGGCTCACACACGCCCCTGTGTGCACTCTGGTAACTTTCTGGACTACCCCACACGGCCGTGTGAGACTCCAACACGGCCGTGTGCCTTCATAGGGGAACTTCACAAGGGCACCCACACGCCACTGTGTGACCGTGGGAAATCTCTCAGGTCTCTGAAAATTTTCACACTCCCGTGTGGAAATACCACACGGCTGTGTGCCCAACCTGGCCAAGAATACAAGGCCGGCCACAGGGGCACGTCACACGCCCCTATGGGCTCTCTGACTTGCCCGAGAAACCCTAAGTGTTCCACATGGCCATGTGACAAAAGCCATTCACAAGCTCTTCCACAGGGGCTCCCACACGCCCCTGTGGTTTCTCGGGAAAGAAGTGGACTCTTTGCAGAATTTCACACGGCCGTGTGGAAATTCCACACGGCCATGTACCGTAACACATGGGCACTCACAGGGGCATCCACACGCCCCTGTGGACTCTTTGGACCGAGAGCTTAAGTTGTGCAAGATTTCACACGGCCGTGTGGAAATTCCACACGGGCGTGTGCCCCTTCTGAGGTTTTTCACAGGGGCAAGTTCACGCCCCTGTGCCCTCTCTGGTTGAACCCTAATTGGTAGCACACGCCCGTGTGGAAATTCCACACGGCCGTGTGTGTTCTCTAGTTATTTAGAAAAATTCATAGACTCAGAAAAATTCAGAAACTTAAATACGATGCTTAGAACCTGTGAAAACCATCAAAACACGTCCAGATACCATGGAAAACATGCTCAACCGACTCAAACTTCCTCAATTATCATTTAGGCACATGAAAACATCAACAATCTATAATAAAGTCGCAGCATACACATTAAAAATTCAGGACACCAAAACTAAGATTTTTATTCATGCTAACACTAAACTAAGTCCTAGAAAAACTGTAAAACCTTGGGTTGCCTCCCAAGAAGCCCTTGTTTAACGTCACTTAGCTTGACGTACCTGCCTTACCTTACGGAGGTTCATGAATGAAGGTTGCCATCTTCCCTACAACCTGAAAGCATGCATTGCATAATTTTTGTAGAGTAGAGGGAGAGTTGTCGAATTTGTTACCACAAAAGGGTGAAACACCCTTACTCCTTGAATGCTCGTCCCCTTTTTTTTGGGGTTCTTCTTGTGGCGTATTTTCAACCTCTTCATCCTCCGAAGCGTCTTCTTCATGCGCTCCGTTTCTAGCTTGATATCTTTCTCTACTAGACCAAGCGAGAGTACTTCTTCTTCGATCTCGACGTCTTGGTCCGGCCATCCTTCATATGGATCCAGGTTCAACATTTCCTGCACATAATCATCAATTAGTTCATCAGTGGTGTCAAGTAAATATAAAGTATCATCAAAGTCAAGAGAGTGTCTCATGGCTTAGGCAAGTCGGTATGTAAGCTTGTCTTCTCCCACTCACAATGTGAGCTCCCCGCCGTCCATGTTGATCAAAGCCTTGGAAGTGCGCAAGCAGGGCCTTCCAAGGATCAATGGCACCTCGACATCCTCATCGATGTCTAACACCACGAAGTCAACAGAAAATATGTTTTTGTCGACTTTCACCAACACGTCTTCCACAATCCCTCTCGGATGCCTCATCGATCGATTCGCAAGTTGAAGTGTCATCCGAGTGGGTCTAGGCTAGCACAAGCCTAGCTTCTGGAAGAAAGTGTAGGGCATGACATTGATGCTTGCCCCCAAATAGGCTACCGCCATCTCTTCACCCAAGTTGCCAATGTTGCATGATATTATGAAACTCCTGGGAACTTTTCTCTTGCTCGGCATGTTCTTTTACAATACGCCCGAGCAATTGGCATCAAGGATCACAGATGCACTCTCCTCCAATTTCCTCTTGTTGGTCAAGAGGTCCTTCAAGAACTTCACGTACTTGGGCATTTGGGCCAATGCTTCCGTGAACGGTATGTTGATGTGCAACTGCTTGAAAATTTCCAGAAATTTCTTATATTGTTCGTTCTCTTGGTCATTCTTTAATCGTGAAGGATAGGGAATCCTCGGCTTATAGGATGGTGGTGCCACCTCTTTGTCCTTTGTTGCTCCTTCCTCTACCTCCACAACCTCGGGTGTTTCTTTTGTCTTCTCTAGAGGGAGATTTCTCTCGACCTCTTTTCTACTCCTCAAGGTAATTGCCTTCAATTGCTCTCTCGGATTGGTCTACGTATTACTAGGAAAACTACCTTGAGATCTTTCCGCCAATGTCTTCGCAATTTGCCCCACTTGATTCTCCAAATTGTGTAGGGAAGCGGTGTGATTGCGAAGTGTAGCTTCCACCGATTGAAATCTAGCATCCGACGAAGCAATAAACCTCGTGAGGGCTTTCTCTAGATCGGTCATCTAACCCTGTAGTCCGGTCACTCGGCTTTCTAAGTTCGGTGCTTGTTGATCTTGAAATCCCAGTGGTGTGTTGTTCTTTTGTTGTGACTGCCCTTGGTTGCTCCATGAGAAATTCGGGTGTTTTTTCCAACCCGGATTGTAAGTTCCACTATATGGGTTGCCTTGGCCTTGTCCTCTATAAGCATTGCCCACAAAATCGACCTACTCCCCCACACTAGTGCCTCATCAACCAATCATGAACTGGTCAAAGAAACCGCTGATTTACATAGTTCCCAATGCCGAATATACGTCTCTTGCGTGTCCCTTCAACAGAGCACACAAGTCGGCCAACAACCGGAGTGACCTCGAGGGCCTGAGGGGCGGGTAGGTATACATCAATCCTCCTCTCAACCTACTCCAAAGATCTTTTAGACCAATAACGGCCATTCGGATCAAAGGCATATCTAATGTAAGGATACCATAATGCGCCCTGCGACCACTGCTCCCCACAAGCATGGACAAACTGCATAAGGAACTGAAACTCGGAGAGCTCATAGCACAGGGAAGTGTGGACGGATTTTAAAGCCCGCCCTAGCAACCGGGGATCGCCTTTGTTTTCTCAATTGCAGAGTCATCTGGTGTGTTGGTAAGGCATGCATTTTCTTACAAAGCTTTTCTCAGTCAAGACTACTAGCAATTAGACAATCACTCGAAGCGTGACCTCCCCCACAACCGTTACAAGTAGTGATGGCCGCAACTCTTGGTGAAGTTAGAACATCCAACTTCTTACTCAGTGATTCCACCTGTGCTGCCAATGATGTAACTGCATCAACTTCTTGAATTCCGGCCACCTTCTTTCGGTCCCTTGTGTTCCATTGATAGCTAGTCATAGTCATCTCTTCTATAAGGTGCCGAGCTTCACCGGGAGTCTTGCTTCCTAGAGGTCCTCCTGCCGCTGCGTCTAACAGTTGCTTGGTACTCAGATTCAACCCGTTGTAGAATGAATGAATGATCATCCACTCGGGGAATCCGTGTTGCGGACACTTTCAAAGGAGCTCCTTGAACCTATCCCATGTCTCGAATAGAGACTCCAATTCCATTTTCATGAAGGATGAAATCTCATTCCGGAGCCTTGCTGATTTTCCCGGAGGGAAATACCTAGCCAAGAACGCCTCGGCCATCTCCTTCCACGTAGTGATAGATGCTCTCGGTAATGAATGTAGCCAATGCCTTGCTTTTCCCTTTAATGAAAATGGGAAGGCTCTTAAACGAATCGTGTCATTCGTTACTCCATTGATCTTCAACATGTCGCACACTTCAAGTTCTCTATATGGTTGTTTGGATCTTCATCGACCAACCCATTAAACTGTGTGGACTGTTGTAATATTTGAATGAACGACAGCTTCAACTCAAAATTGTTTGCGGTAATTGGGGGCCTCACAATGCTTGATTGGGTCCCCATCACCGCAGGCCTAGCAAAATCGTACACTGTCCTTTGTTCTTCATTCTGTTCTGCCATTGCTTCTGACCCTTCTGAATCTATACTAGCTTGATTAGACTGTTCTTCCACAGGTTGTTTTCTTTTTCAGTGCGTTCTTCTACCAATATCCGGGTCTCCTTCAATGAGAATCGAAGGGTTCCCGCGGGTCATAACCTGAAGCCAAAACAAAAACAAGAACAATGATAGATAAAGAAAGTGTGAAATAGAAAACGAAGTGAATAGCTAGACTAGCAAAAACAAGTATCAAAAATACGCCTATTCCCCGGCAACGGCGCTAAAAACTTTGACAAGACCCCTTGCGTGTATCCCGGAAGTGCACAGGCTTGTCGAAATAATAAATTTACCCTGGTGAGTGGGTAGTCGAATCCACAGGGAATAGGGACTTAAGACACGAGATTTTACTATTTAGCTATGCAGTGTACGAAAAAGTGATAATAGAATCGATGAGTGAGTATGGAAGCAAATATAATAAAAGGCAAGAAATTAAATAGAGAGATGGAAGGCAAGAAACTGCAAGTAAAAGTGAATAGAAAAGGACTAGCAATGGATGAAATAGGGTATCCGGACAAGCTACCTCTAGGACTTATGCTTCTAGTGCAAGACTATGCTATTATACTTTCCTATTGATGTTAATTGAGTCGAGGATATCCTATGTATAATTCTAACCCTTTGGTCCAGGTGGAAGAACCCTAGTCTAGATTAAGCCCTAGTGCTTAGGATTCACGTCAACCCTTCACTCTGTTGCTTGCACAACTAAGCCCCAGGGGAGTTTATCTACCTAGCACTTCACTTTATCTCGACCGCTAAGAAATCAAGGAATACGGAGGTAGGAAAAAATCACACCGGAAGGGAAAGGGAACGCTTCACTACCTCACGACTCACCCTCTCAACCCTCTTCAATCTTAAGTAATCTAATCCTATAGGAGTTGTCACACCTCCAAAGGACAACCTAGATTGTTCTCAACCCTAGTGTCACTGCTAAGGGAAAACAATTGTAAGAGATAATTAAAATTGAAACTCAAATTTATTCATCAATAATGGAAAAGCATAATAGCAATGTTATAGAAACATAATAATCCTAGGGTTTACAAGTCCGAATACCCACGAGGTGTTTAGCTCCTCATGGAGCTATACATGTTCATCAAAATATAAAAGAAAGCACAAACTAAAGGCATTGATGAAAACCCCCTTGCGTATAGTGTGGCCGTGGTCTTGTGCGGCCGCCGGACGTTGGTGACAATGCCGATGACGTGCTCCGAACCTCCACAAAGTCCTCTCCAAAACCCCAGCCGCACTCTCCAGAAGTTGGGGAGAAAGTTAGGTCAAAAGATGTGTAAAAAGTCTCCAAATCGGGCTTTTATAATGTTGAGTCATGGCTTTAAAATTGAAATTATCGGGATTTCACACGGCCGTGTGGAATTTCCACACGCCCGTGTGAACTCTCTGGTTTTCTGAATTTCAGCCGAAAATGAACAGTGTTTTGCTACAGTTCTCGCCGAAACGTTCCCGAATTCGTCGTTCTTTATCGAGGCCGTTGAATTAGGCACACAATCAATGCTAGATCGTGCCGATTGCTTCAGATCTCCTAATTGGTGAAGTTCTCCTTGTTAGCATGAGCTAGACTTATTGTGAATGTGACTGCCTTTGTGCCCCTCCAAAGGAGGTTGGCATACACTCACAAATCTATGCCCATGTCTTGCTCCTTGCTTAGTGCGAGAATCTCCCCAACAACAGCAAACACGATCTAACTTCATTCTTTTTCTCCAATTTATCTTCACAACCCTACAATGCACAAAAGTAAACAAATGCACACTTTTTAGTGATAAAATCTGATTAAATCAATGCTCACTGCAAGATAATAATGCTTCGCATTACTATAACACGAGCACTTATCAACCTCTGAACTGTTAATGCTTCTGATTACTCAAGCATTTTGTAAAAATATCAGCCACTTGTATCTCTATTGAACAATAATTCACTTGAATCTCCTTCTTTGTCACAAGCTCCCTAATATAGTGAAATCTCACATCCATATGTTTTGTTCTGCCATGAAGTGTTGGATTTTTAGCAATTGCTATACACGATTTGTTGTCACACCAAATCTGGACTGCATCATCACAATTCACATTACAATCCATCAAAACCTTCTTCATCCACATATTGTGACAACAAGCTACATTCAAAGCAATATACTCAGCTTCTGTAGATGAAAGAGCCACAATTTCCTGTTTTTTTTAGGACCAACATACTGCACCAGATCCTAGATTGAACACAAAACCAGATGTGCTCTTTCTATCTTGAGAATCTCCACTTCAATCACTATCACAATAACCTTCAAGCACACATTTCACATCACTGTTATACTGAATTCCATAATCATAAGTGCCAACCACATACCTTAGGACATGTTTTGCAGCCCCAAACTGTAGTTTGGTAGGTTGAGCCATATGTCTTGAAAATAGATTAACAGAATACACTAAATCAAGCTTGGTGTGTGTCAAATACAACAATTGACCAACCAAACTTCTATACATAGTTGCATTAACCTTCTCTGCAGCATCATTCAACTGTAATTTTGTATTTTGAGTCATTGGAACACCCACTGACTTACAATTCTGCATACCAAATTGTCTCAACAGATCTTTGGCATATTTTTCCTGTGAAATATGAACACCATTTTCAGTTTGATTCACTTCCAAACCAAAACAATATTTCATCACACCTAAGTCTGTCATATCAAATTCTTTCTTCATGGCATCTTTAAACTGATTCACTGATTCAATGGATGACCTCAAACATATTAAATCATCAACATAAACACACACCAGCAATAATTCAGACTGTCTTCCAACTTTCTTGTACATAGTGTGCTCAGTAAGACTTCTTTGAAAGCCTTGTTAAGTAAACCAGGTATCTAACCGTTCATACCATGCTTTTGGGGCCTGTTTTAAACCATACAAAGCTTTAAACAGCCTATACATTTTATCTTCTTTACCTTGTACTTCAAAACCTTTAGGTTGAGACACATAGACCTCTTCTTCAATTCTTCCATTCAAGAATGCTGATTTAACATCCAATTGATAGATTGGCCACTTCCTTTGAGCACCAAGAGCCAAAAACATCCTAATTGTTTCCATTCTTTCCACTGGAGCAAAGACTTCCTCATAATCAAGACCATGTTCTTGAGAATACCCTCTTGCTACAAGTCTTGCTTTAAACTTCTCAATTTTCCCATTTGGCTTCAACTTAGTTTTATATACCCACTTGACTACAATTTTCTTTTTACATGTTGGCAAATCACGTAGCTTCCAAGTTTCATTCCTTTGAATTGAATCAAGTTCTTCATCCATAGCTTGTCTCCAATGTTTAGACCGCACTGCTTCTTCATATGTCTCAGGATCAGAGATTGTTAATGCATAAGAACATCCCTCATATATCTCTTTCAGTGTTCTTACCCTCTGTATTGGTGATTCATCAACACCTGAATCAAAATGAGGCTCTAATTGCCCATTAGATCCATTCCCATTGCTGCTATAAACACTGTCATGCATGCTTTCTCTTGTTGTTGAACTCTCTGGCAGTTCAGCCTCACTTCCTCCTTTAGATTTTACAATTATCTTCACACTTGGTAACCTACTTGCCTCACTAGATGCCTGATTCTCACCCCAATGCCAAAATTCAATCTCAGAGAATTTTACATCTCTACTAATCACCAATTTCCCAGAATCTGGCACATATATTCTATAACCTTTAGCATTTGTACAATAACCCACAAATATGCCTTTACAGGATCTCCTATCTAATTTCTGTAAATTTTGATCAGGCAAGTGTGTATAAGCTAGGCAACCAAACACCTTTAAATGCTTCACCCTTGGTTTAATATTGAACCATGATTCAAAAGGTGTTTTATTATAAATAGCTTGAGTAGGGGAGACATTAGATAGGTACATAGCTGTAACTATAGCCTCAACCCATAAAATATTTGGCAACTTACTTGAATTCAACATGCCTCTTGCTTTCTCAATAAGTGTTCTATTCTTCCTCTCTGCTACTCCATTCTGTTGTGGAGTATAAGGCATGGTTAATTCATGTTTAATTCCATGCTCTAAACAGAAGCCATCAAATTCTTTAGAGACAAACTCTCCTCCTCTATCTGTCCTTAAGATCTTTAATTTCTGGCCTAATTGTCTCTTAACAAAAGCTACAAATTGCTTGAAATAAGAGAACACTTCATGTTTGAATTTGAGCATATACACCCAACTCATTCTAGTGCAATCATCCACAAATAACAAGAAATACTTACAGCCTCCATGTGATTTTGTCTGCATTGGCCCACACACATCAGCATGTACTAGCTGTAACTTCTTCTTTGCTCTTCATGATTTTTCAGATGGGAAAGATAGCCTTGTCTGTTTGCCATACAAGTAATCTTCACAACACTCCACTGGCTTTATCCTTGGGATGCCTAGCACAAGCTCCTGTTGATTTAAAACCTTCAACCCTTGAAAATGTAAATGGGCATACCTTCTGTGCCATAACAAAGAAAAGTTTTCTTCTCTGCTAACCAAATTCACATGCTCAACATATGAATTAAATTCAATAGGATATAGATTGTTATTTTTTCTCTGAACCTCCAACACCAGATCACCTGCAGAATTCAGAATTTTGCATAAATTCTTTTGAAACACCACATCATAACCACAATTTGTCAACTGTCCAAGACTCAATAAATTATGTACCAACTGTGGAATATATTTCACATCATGTATCAGCTTCTTATTCCCTCCTTGCATATTGATCATTACTGAGCCTCTGCCTAGCACCTTAACTTCTTTATCATTGCCCAGTTTCACTATATGCTTCACTGATTCATCCAATCTGTGAAATAAATCTTTTCTGTAAGTCATATGGTTTGAACATCCACTATCCAATAACCATATTGAAGAATCATAGCTGTCTTTCCCTTCATGTATAATGAACATACTCCCATACTCACTAGAATTTGCCTCATCTTGAGAATTTGAAGTTGAACCCCTTTCAAAATTCCTATTCTGAGACCAACAATGTGATTGAGTATGGCCATACCTCTTGCAATTGAAGCATTGTATGTTTTGCAAACCACCTCTATTGAATCTTGGTCCACCAAATTGTCTTTGGCCTCTAGTAAACCTCCCAAATGGTCTTGGACCAGATCTGCCTCTTTGCCATGAACTCCCATCAGAAACAAATTGCTGCCTTTGACCATCTTGCCTTTGATCAACATAACCACTGCCTCTCCAAGTACCATCACTTCTGCCTTTACCTCTGAATCCTCTATTTCTGCCTCTTTGTGCAAATCTACCTCCTCTTGCATTTCCTTGAACAACAAACATTCTGTCCTCATGCTTCTCAGAGAACTGATTGTATCTTCCTTCATGAGCTTGAAGAGCACTACTCAACTCATCCAAACTCACTGTTGCCATCTCCCTTACCTCCTCAATAGATGTCACAGCATGCACAAACCTTGAAGACAAGATTCTGATCACTTTCAACACAACATCAGCTTCCTTTAATTCACTTCCCATTCCTCTTATTTGATTAACAACAACCAGTACTCTAGTGAAGTGCTGCTGTACCGTTTATTCTTCTCTCATATGTAAAAGATCAAACCTTTGCCTTAAAGTTTGTTGTCTTACTGAAATAATTCGAGAAGTCCCTTGATTCTCATTCTTGATATGATCCCAGGCCTCTTTAGCTATTTCAAACCTCACTATTCTATGAAGAATAATCTCATCTACAGCTTGCTGCAAAAGGAACAAGGTTTTTGCATCATTCTCCAAATCCTTTTCCTTTGCTTCCTTTTTCTTTATACCATCCTCTATAATTTTCCACAAGTTTTGTGATATGAAAAAAGTCTTCATTCGATAACTCCAATGTTCATATCCTTCTCCTTTAAACACAAGCAACAAAGAGTGAGAGATATCTGGAGAAGATGAAGTAGATGAACTTGAAGCATGTAATCTTCACACACAAACCAAAAATCAACACCAAAACACCTTCAAGAGCTATAATTCCTCAAACCACCAGACTCCAGTACTTCAGCTACACATACCCTTAACACACATCACCAGATCATAGCAAAACATACTTTGTCTTTCTTTAATTCATTAGCAAACACCATGCTTACCTAAAAAAACAGCACAGAAGAAAATACTTACAAAACACCATCAACCAAGCTCTGATACCACTAAAAGACACTATATGAGAAGTTCAAAGGATGAGGAACAACTTTCTTATTCATTACTAAGCTCAAATCTCATTCATTTGGACAGGAAAATTCAGACAAGAGCAAGGTTACAAGGAAATTCAGTAAAACATTCTCATAACTTAACACAAAACAACTTTTTGTTCTTTTTATACATAAGTTAAAACTTGGGTACCCAAAATGATATGGATCTGCTTAGTCACCATCCACGCATCTTCATTAAATCGACTCAACCACTTAAGACTAAACGCCTCGAACTTACACCAATCTCTTGATCAACTAATCCTGGCCATTGATCTGTCTTAAGCTACTCTTCTCTCACTGCCTCAAACTTAAATCGGATCCTTGATCAAATGAATCCTAGCCGTTGATTCCTCTCCACCTCAGCTTCAACGAACTTAACAGACTTTTGAACACCTGAAAATACATAATAGCCTTCTAATCAAACATAATTCCACCAGGACAAAACCAGTGAATCTGTCCATCCTTCTACTCTGCTTATTCTCTGAAATTATTCAAATCTTCAATCAAAACTAACAGATAGAACCTTCGATGTACCTTGGCATTGCTTCCTCAAGATTTCGCAAGCTTTGTGTGCCATCCTTGCATCTGTGATGCGATCCAAGATCGGACTGTCTACAACATGCTGGATCAGGCAAAGCGCTTTGGCATCGCGCTTCTTGTTGTCCCTCTCCACTGCTTCATCCTTGGACTCGCCCACTCCCTTCTCCACAAGCTCCCACAACTCCTGGGATCTAAATACCATCTTCATTCAAAGACTCCATCGTCCGTACTCCGCTCCTAAAAACATAGGGACAGAGGATTGGGACAAGGTCCCCGGAGCGCCAATGGCCGCCATTTACCAAGTTGAAGCTCTGATACCACAGTGTTGGTAAACAAGCAAAGGATGAAGCTCTGAACAATGACTGTTTACCACTGTTCGATGAAATTCTAGCACCTTTAGAAGAAGACACAAGTGTTTGATATAGTACCTCCTCTCTGAATACTCACATAGAAGCAAAGATTTTTCAAAAGGTTTTCATTAACCTATCAGCACTCAGTTTGTCTTCCCATTATATAGTCAAAAAGCAAGATACAAAATAGATTAAACTACTCCACCATTGGATGCACCATAACACTGGTCACCCATTGGTCAAGTCACAACACTAAACCCATGCCTAGTGGCTAGGCACAAACAAAGAGAGATTACAATAGCTATAATGTTCTCTCTTCTAACACACTAACAATATATTAACAAAGGACTTCTCCCATCCTTACATGAGAGCAACCACACTGCTGACCATCATGCTCCCTTTTCCCGTCAGCGGCCACTGCGACCAACCTTGCGTCCTCAGTTTCAGTCAACATCAACAGATTTTTTGGGACCTTTATCCATTTCTTTCGGGTTGGCAAATGGCACATGTATCTACATCCAACTCTTTTTACTTTTTACTAGAAATTCTTTTCGCTCTATGGAAGTTGAAGCCTTTTGTCACTCTTATTTGAGAAAAAGTGAAGCCAAGGCATCCTAAGTTTCATTTGGTGTTTTAGCATCCCAAACAAGCTCTAACTCATCTTTATTTTTTTATTGTAGTCTTTAAAGCAAACATTGCTTTGCCTAATCTTCCACTTCCACAAGGTACTGCACACATTTTCTTTCTCTGGCTAAGTAACTTCACTTTACATCGCAAAGATCTTGACCTTGCATGTAAGACATTTTACATGTTGGCCATGTATTGCATTTCTCGTTATCGACCTTATGATTCTACAATGACTTGAAGATCACTCAACATGTTGATAAAGGAAAAAAATTCATACCACTCCAAGAACCTGGCTTGCATACTACAATATAGAATTCTAGAGGGATGCAAAGCAAATCAAGCGATAATAGACTCAATAAAACAAGAAGTGTACTCAATAATGAAGGTTTACAACACTATAGATATGCTTGAGAATGATGATCCATTTAGTGAAATTAATGAATCTTATATAGCATACATTACCAGGTGGACAATGACACATTTTGCCCTTCTCAATCCTTAACTTAAACAAATAAACCCAACTATCACTAGTAAATAAGAAGTTTTAGAAACCATCAACAAAACCCACTGTCATTAGTTACAACTATTAAACAAACTTACTCTAAACTTGGTCAAGACCCATAATTTGCTGGTATTGTAGTTTTAACAAGACATAGGCACATAATTAAACTTAATCAAGTGCCAATGCTAGAAACGCTACTATTAGACCTTTGACATTGATTTCCCTTGGGCTTCTGCTTAGTGCTATTGATGGTATTAACATAAGATAGAAAACCTTTGATAGTACAGTTGCCATCTTCATCATGAACATATTGGTAGAAAGTGGTGGAGAGGTAGATAAGGATAACAAGGACGCTTGCTACAGCACTGATGAAAAACAACCCCCAGAAGCTGCTTAAATGAAGGCTTTCAGATTCCATTTCTTCCTCTGTGGGGCTGCACACTTTGTTCATCAGCCATTTATCATGGATTCTTTGGAGTTCTCCATTCTCTGACAAATTCAGAATGGCTGTTGACATGTCTACTGCGAATGGCGAGTTCTTTGGAAATGCCTACCATGAAAATAACTCATCAATGTTAGTTATTTATTTGATATCTATTAGCTAGTGTTTATATATAGAATAGTTGGGGTTGAAAGGAAGATATTTACAAAGCCCCAACCAGCTTTAGTGAAACCAGAGCCAACAATGGTGAACTGACAGTGTGTAGCAAGGAAAAGCTCAATATAAGGAAGTTCATCCACAATAGCAGCAACACCTCCTTTCTCAGGGCCAAGCTCAAGGGCTTTAGCATACTGTTTAGGTGAACCAAGAGCTCTCAGTCTGGACCTTGGAATCCGCAGCTCTTGCACCATATATGACTCTGCCGACGAACCCACTTGGTATCCAATGGGATAACCAGTTCCTATCAATGATTCAATCCCTCTTATTGGTGTTGAGAGCTGTTGCAATGCTAGGATTGAAGTCAAGTTTGCAGTGTAACTGGATTGGATGACTAGCACCACAAAGAGCCATATGAGCAGTACGATTTTTCCTAGTGTGCTCTGCATAGTCTCCTCTAGACATTGCAACAAATATTACAAGCACATGTTAGTGTCCTAGTGCTTTGGAATAATCCCAATGCATCTTAGAATTCATTACACAAATAGTGCATTAATGAATTATAATAGTTATACAATGCAAACGATGAATTTCCTTTTTTTCCTTTGTTGTCGTGTCTTTTACTATGGTTCTAATTTTAAACTAAATATGTTTTTTAACAGGGACCAAACTAAATAATGCCTTCTCCTATGAGTAAATATGTTTGTTACTGTAGAAAAATAAATAATTAAGTATATATTTTTTTTATAAAAACTCATCTTTTTGATGTATATGTGTAGTGTCACAAGACAACAATATTGTATTAGCATATTTAATTAATATTTAAATAGTTATTTTGAATAATTAAAAGTAAATTTCTATTATATATATATATATATATATATATATATATATATATATATATATATATATTGCTCATGGGATATATAATGAAATATGTTTTTAAGCAATTTTTTCAAATATAAATTAATTCATTTTTTTAAAGAAAAATACAGATTCTCAAATCAAAGTTGATGATTAGGTCGCATTCACTTACTATGAGCGAAGAACGATGTTGAAAAGCTAAATCTGCAAAAAAAAATATATATATATTATCATAAGATAGTTTGGTAAATGTTGATAATTTAAAAATTAATTTATTTATATTTCTATAAGTATATTATATATATCATAGAATATAACATACGAAAGAATAGTCACAATTTGCTCTCTCAAACCACCACTGCGACGAAAGAGTTGGTTATCACGTCGTTCAAGTATCCATATTACTATCCCTGTTAACAGAATGGATGAGACTGTGGCAAACCAAAGGTTGTCTGTGAATGGTTTTGTGAACGACCAAGCATTTGAACTGTACTTCTTTATAGGTGCAACAACAACAAATCCCGACTCAATGAACGGTAATGTATAGTCTACATGCAATGATCGGTTTGTCACAATATCAATGTCTCCAATAGCACCACCGAATTCCTATAGAAAACCATTAAAGTCAAAATTATGAAAGTCCACAATTGGTCCATAAACTATATCAGGATCATATATATATATATATATATATATATATATATATATATATTGATTAATAGGCCTCTATATCAGGATCATATGGTCATGGTCCTTGAATCACATATAAATCCTACACATATTTTAATACAAATATTTAAAAAACAATACTAATATAGTTAGTAATTATATGTTCGAATAGCATGGTAATATCTGGAGATAACATGTTAAAAAAGTAGAACAAACACTTACATTAGACGAAACCTTTTGAACAAGATCTCCATAATTCGGATTGCTTCGGCCATCTCCATAAGAAATGAACTTAAAAGGAACAGAATAATTCAGCAATTTAATTGCAGCAGTAAAAACATCAATACAATAACCTTCAAATTCTCCAGTTTTCATATTTTTCGACACAAATTCCTTGTAATTTATCCTATTCGGAACCACAAGTCTCAACTCCTTCCCATTCTTTGCAAAAGTCCAACCTCTTGGCTTCATTTTTGATCTTCCAGGCCAAACCACATCCCCAAGTTGTTGACTTGCACTTGAATAATTACTAGGTTTGGAGTAAAGTTTTTCAGGAGGGTTAACTGATAAACCTGAGTAATTTGACCAATAGCCAACAATCTTGAGTTCAGAATCAATCACATTCACAATATCATATGCAGGATGAATTCGATTTCCATCTTGATCAAATTGAATCAAACCTGTGACCCCATTAATGCTAATATTCTTTATCTTTTCTAACAAAATTTCACCTCCATTAAATATTGCCATGGCTTTTAAATTCAAATGATCAGACCTTCCATCACTAGATTGAAGATTAGGATCACTTGTAAATGAAATATTGCCACCATCATTCAAGTATTCATCCAACGCTCTAGCAAGTACCCACACACTGTCATAAGCATACAACCCATAAGAATTTAGTCGAAACTTCTCTTTGGTTTGCTTTTTCACTAACTTACTCCACCTCGAAACAAACTGGGTTTTCTTCGCTGACTCTTCTATATGTTGCCTTAAAAAAACGACACCTTGTATTGCTTGCATGACTTGCGGTGCAAGTGGCCCTCTTGAATCTAACTTTGATGCAAGCCAATCTGTTGCAATCCAAACATAATCTTTTTGCATCATTCCTAAAGAGTGTGCCACAGTGAGGATGGTCACTCCAGTGATCTGGTTAGCATGTAGGACTATAACTCTAGTCTCCGTTTGGCCAACTCTAGCTAATAGTGAGGTAATATCGGTCTGGTTGGCATCTAGAGGCAATGCAGCTTTGAAAGAGATGTTGCATTGTATTTCTGCTAACTTATCAGCTAATGCTATGACACCATTATTGCCGTACTCATCATCTATGAAGATGGCAATGATTTGTCTCCATTTGTAGTAGTTTACAAACTCCGACACTGCTTGCATTTGAAAGACATCACTAAAGGTTGTGCGGATAAAGTAAGGGTATTGCAAGGAAGAGAATGTAGGGTCTGTGGCGGCAAAGGAGAGGAGTGGCACTTTGAGTTCCTTGGCTATATAAGAGATTATATTGGCTATTTTTGAGCATTGAGGACCAACCACTGCTACAATGTGCTTCCTCATAAGCTTCAAAGCTAAGGAAAAACAAAACAAATAATTAATATAGTTTTATAGTGAGTTAATAAAAAAATGGTGCTCTAAGCAATTCTTTTAATTTATAAAATCAAAATAATTATTGGTAAATAATCATTTGTTTTTGACATTTTAAGTGACAAATCTATATATTTTAAATCTTCTATTCAGATTTATGATTGGTAATTTCTAATGAAGTTTTTGACCTTTATTGACAAATTTATATGTTGTAATTAGAGGTTCTACTCTTTTTTGTTAGCTGTTGCTTATGCTAATTTGGTATCCAAAATGGCATAAATACACAAATGAATAAAGCTAGTAATGCTAAAAGAAGGAAATTTATTTTTATAACTTGTCATAAAAATGACAACTTTTTTCAACATCAAATGACTCACTGATCTTGGCTTAAGCGATCACATCAATATACATTGGATAATATTGCTGAAAGTGCATCCAAAACTATTAAGATTGATCAGTTGACTAATCAAAATGATTTTTGTTATTTTAAAGAAAAACAAACAACGATATTAATTTCACAAAGAACGTTAATATAGTTAGAATCTTAAAATAAAAATTATAATTTCTACTTTAATTCTCCATACCTCCAATCATGCCAATAAAGCCATTGCACTTAGTATCTTGCATGTTAATAACAAGTTTTGATCCGGGAAGAATAGTAGGATCTGCATTAACATCATCTATTCCGGCTTGAATGGCGATAGTGGCGACTGCTCCGATGGTTGAGTTGAAGTTGAAAGCAGCTCCAACATTGATGATAGCAGGTCTTGTACTAGCATTAACATTAGGTATTATGAAAAAAAGACAATAATAAATACTTATTATTGTAAGTGAATGTATTAGACTCATTTCACAATTTTGCATGAACATGGGAAGATCAGACATGAAACTAAGAGAAAGAGTTGATGAAGGTTTTAATAGAGTTTTTGATTCAAGGCTTTTAGTGGAGTGCCACAATAAAAGGCCAAAAGATAAGGGAAAACACAGAATTGTAGACTCAATCGGAAGCAAAGGCAAATGCTCTTCACAATCGATTGCTTTAGAGATGCTTTCACTGTTTATAGAGGAACAGCTGTTGGGTAGCTCTCAGGAAGTGTATTCATAAATGCTGAGTAGAAGGTGCCACGTAGGACACAGTTACATGAGGACAACTTTTATTGGTTGGAATGCTGTATTGCGAAAGATCTGAAGCGAAGCAGTAATGAACAAAATGCAAAGCGAGAATAAAATAAGAATTAGGCCTAAGCAGCAGTAGTATCTTTGTTCTTACTTTTATTTATTTATTTATTTATTTTGCTTTTTCCAGAATTAAAAGAGAAATCTTAATTTGGAATTTACTATATATACCCTTTGGAAAAAAGAAATTATATATACTAAAAAACAAATATAACCGGAAAAAAAAATAAGAATTCTGGAATATACATATAAACTTCGTTTTTAAAAGTTGTACAAATAATCTTGTATGTTTTCATGGATATATTTGTGATTTTGTCTTCTTAAATTGAGTAGCCTTCGTATATATAAATAATTGGGGATTAAAGAGGCTTAAGTTCAAATCCCGTTAGACGCAATGGTAGTAATGGATCCCCAATTGTGAGTTTGGGTTTATAGTCCGAACTTGGTGTCACCATATGAGGGCACATAGGTTAGAAGATCAATTCTCAGTACTCTATGCATACTTTACTACTATATATACACATGTCGCATTTGTCAAAATATATAATCTATTTGTTTTATAGTTTATAACATTTCATAAGAAAATAAATAAAATGGCAATGAATTTAATTTTCTAAAATTATGAATTTAGAAAATATCAATAGACTTTCTTTAATCAGCTTTCTCTTTAGCTTGATAGGCAAGGTTAAATGCGAATAATACATTTTCTTACAATGACATTGAGCAATAACAAAAAAATATGTCAAAATTATAATAAAATTATGTCTATTGTTTTTTTTTCTTTTTCGATATGATAGATAGGGTTAGAGGCTAATGAAACTTTTTAAATAAAATGGAATAATAACATGTACCAAAAATATAATAATTATATAAAATCAATAAAACAACAACTGCATGAAATTAGATAACTAATTGTGAAATAATGCAGTTGTCAACTTGTGATAATTTTATCTAGATCATTTAGAGTATAATGAATATGCTGTTGAATTATTTTATGGGCTAACATAATATAAAAAACAATTAATATTCTTGTTGTATACATGTGACATGTCGGACCGTTTATAGAATGGATATTTTCTATTATAACCATGCTTTAGACCCTTGGATCTTGTCACGCCTCGACCCGCAAGTCCCAGCATCAATGACACTACCGCCACGACAACTTGAGGGGAATGCAAGGTTTATCCTGACCTTGGAATGCCAAAATTACTAACCTGTAACTTGGTATGACCATGATAGCAAGATTAATACAGAATAATAATACAACAAACTAGGGTACACCCTTGAATAACACATGGACAAGAAGGAATATCGACAACAGTGTCTACAATAACACAAGTACAACAAACCAGGGTACACCCCTGAACAACACCTGAACAAGTAGGAATATGTACAAAAAAATACCCTGCGATCAACACAAACAGGAAACATGCAAACTAAATACAATTTAGAATACAAGAAAGCATAATACAAGTGGATCCCACCTGTATGCACATATATCTAGGAGGTGTACGAACGTACACATAAAGAATTGCAAACAAAAGTCTAGTGCAGACTCTAGCCCAACCATTCTCCCAGCATTGTTATTGAGACCTATCACCAAGGAAAAAGAGGGAAATATGTGTAACTACGTTACTCAATGAGAGAAATTGCATGGAATACATGTCGTATAAACATACAACATATGTGATGCAAACTTGCTCCACAATTTATACAAATACAAAATGTGAAATACAAAGTATAGAATGGACAACAACCCAATAATCATGCTAGTACTAGAGTCATATCAGTTTATCGAATAAAGTAACATATCCAAATCGTATGAAACATATATCATAACATATAATCATTATTGCAAGGTTTATACAAAATATGGAATACAGAATATGAAATTCAAGATTTTACAATATCCCAATACCTGTGCTGGTACTAGAATCATATCAGTTTAACCAATAAAGTAACATATTCAACTAGTATGAAACACATATCACAACATATAATCATTATCTTATAATTTATATAAAATAGGGAATACGGAATATGAAATATGAACAATGAAGAGGAACTAGTACCCATAAGTAAACATCTGTATTCATAATACAATATGATAATCAATTTCCACATGAATATGGAAAACATGTATTAATCCACAACTTTGTTCTCGTAACACAGTAGTTTAGCAAATATTAGAACAAAACCAAGAACAAGTGACTAGCCCGAAGGTCGCGCCCTTTGGCATTGCCCATTGAGACCTGTATGGTAACTACGGGCTCTCAGTCAACATCGCTAAAACCAAATCTCTACACACCTCCTGCATGGCTGAAACAACTTGGTACGGGTTGCCAAGCCCCTCTAAAAGAGGTCCGGGGACCCGTCTTATAGGTAGGTAGCTAGGACCATGGCCCTATGTCACCAACAAAACTAATACACTGACACTACCGCCAGAAGGCTCATAACTAGTACACTGCTCATAGCCGAAAATCATTAGATGTCCAAAGACGAAAAAACTAACATGTCCGATGGCTAAAATTAATATACCACTCGTAAGTGAATACAATTGTCATCCTGAAGGCTATACACAATAAACCAAACAGGGTTTTCAAAGATACAACGAAATCAGATCAACATACTGCCTGAACGCTAAAATCAATAACTGACCTGAAGGCCTAAAAAGGATAAACACTCGCCTACCCATAAGCTATAAATCAATATAACAAAACTCATTTTCCGAAGATACAATTTACCGTTGAACAAAGCGTGATAAGTCCCTTGATACTCCTAGCCTCCAAGCGTTCAGCTTAAATGGGTGTGTGTGTGTGTGTGTGTGTGTGTGTGTAACTCAAAGTGACCTTTCTAAAGCCTAGCCCAGTGCCCACGCCCATCCACCTTGCAGCCGGCCATAATAACATGAGCACAGAAATGAACTGGTTCTCACAGTCCATTTGTTAAATTTTCCCAAACCAACCTATTGGGTTTGGGCTTACTGAAAATGTGGTATACTGATATATGCCATTGATGTGATTGTGGTAGTGTGTGTGAAAGTTAGAGAGAAAAGTGTCAGGGACCCAAAAGTGCACGGGTTGTCGAAGTAATAATACACCCTGGTGAGTGGGTAGTCGTATCCATAGGGAATAGGGATTTGAGATACAAGTATTCACTATGTAGCTAATGTGATGTATGAAAAGAATTCGATACGTGAGTGCAAAAGAAACTAATAAAAATCAGACTTAAAATAGAATTGTGGAAGGTGAGAGAGTGCAAGTAGGAGTAAAAGAGTAGGATAAGCAATGAGAGAAGATGGGTACCCGGACAAGCTACCCCTAGGATTTATGCTTCTAGTGCAAGACAATGCTATTATACTATCCTATTGATGTTAATTGAATCGAGGAGATCCTTAATCACACGGTCCCAAACCTAAGGTCAACCGTGACTAACCCCAACACTATGTTGCGGTCATTAGGTTTCACTACGACCCTTGACTCTCGTTGACCTGTCCATTAAGCCCTAGGGGAGTCTATCTACCTAAGTCTCACATTGTGTGGAATTGCTTTAAGTTCTAGGGATTCCTAGTGATTAACCCTGTTCCTATGTGTAGTTCTAACCCTTTGGTCCAGGTGAGAGAACCCTAGTCTAAATTAAGTCTCGGCACTAAGATTCACTTCAACCTTTCACTTTGTTGCTCGCACAATGAAGCCTCAGGGGAGTTTATCTCCTAACACCTAACTCTATCTCGACCGCGAATAAATCATAGAACATGGAGGTAGGGAGAATCACATCGGAGGGGAAAGGGGACGGTCCGCTACCTCACGACTCATCCTCTCAACCCTCTTCAATCCTAAGTAGTCTAACCCTATAAGAGTTGTCACACCTCCAAAGGATAACCTAGGTTGTTCTCAACCCTAGTGTCACGGCTAAGGGAAAACAATAATCAAGAAGAAATTAAGATTGAAACTCAATTTTATTCATCAATAATTGAAAAGCATAATAGCGATGTCAAAGAAACATAATAATGCTAGGGTTTAGAAGTACGAATACCCACAAGGGGTTTAGCTCCTCATGGAGCTATACAAATCCATCCAAATAAGAATAAGAAAACAAATTGAATGCATATATGAAGACCCCCTTGTGTGCGATGTGGCCGTGGCCTTGTGCAGCCTTTGGACGTTGATGTTGACGCCGATGACGCGCTCCAAACCTCCACGAAGTCCTCTCCAAACCCTAGCTGCTCCTCTCTAGAAGTTAGGGCAAAGAAGAGCCAATAAGATGTCTCAAAAGTCTCCAAATCGGGGCTTTATAATGTTGAGTCGCGGCTTTAAAAATGAACTTATCGGGGCTTCACACGGGCGTGTGGAATTTCCACACACCCGTGTGAAGTTTCTGGGTTGCTGGATTTTATTCACACGGCCGTGTGGAAATTCGACACGCCTGTGTGAATTCTCTGATTTCCTGAATTTTGGCTGAAAGTGAACAGTAGCTTGCTACAGTGTTTGGGTACAGTACTTACTACATTGCTGCTGCAGTAACTCCCCAAAACGCTCCCGAATTCGTTGTTCTTCATCAAGGCCATTGAATTGGGCACACAATCAATGGTAGATCATGCCGATTGCTTCAAATCTCCCTCTTTGGTGAAGTTCTCTTAAGCTACACGAGTTAGACTTATTGTGAATGTGACTGCCCTTGTGCCCCTCCAGAGGAGGTTGGCACACACTCACAAGTCTAGGCTCGTGCCTTGTTCCTTGCTTGGTCCGAAAACTCCCTAACAATGGCAAACACGATCTAACTTCGTTCTTCTTCTTCATAATAGCTCCACAAACCTACAATGCACAAAAGTAAACAAAAGCACACTTTTTTTAGTGATAAAATCTGATTAAATCAATGCTCATTGCAAGATAATAACACTTCGCATTACTATAACACTAGCGCTTATAAAAAAGATTCAAAGAATTATAACCAATTTTTTTCTTGTTTTTATTACAAGAACATATATTAGATCTTCAATGGCAAATATCCAAGTTCAACAATTTGTAGGAGGTAACATCTTTTATTATATGAATTTGCAATATAATATACACATATGAATGTTTTTTTCTTGATCCATACCTTAGTTGTTAATTAACAGCCATTGAATGTTATTAGAAATTTCTAACAATTGGTACCAAAGCTGGATATGCATAGATTTGAAGTTACTATGTGTTGGGTTTTTTTTTTCCTTTTAAAAGAGATCTCTTTTCCCAAAACTTTTTCTATGAATTTTTTAATTAAGTTAATTTTGGATCTCTTGGAAACAGAGTGAGGAGAGCACAAGACTTCTATGATCGATGGAAATAACTTGCTGTATGGTGAGAAATAGTTGGATTTCGGGTTCCTGTTAAGGACACTTTTAGTTCTTCTTTAGCTTTATGCAAGCCTCAATTCTTTGTTATTTTGTAGCTTAATGGGATGAATCATGATACGTTTGTCTGCAAGCGCACGGGTCGTCAAGTAATACCCTATGTGTGACATAGGGGTCGTATTCCCTGGGTTCCGAGAATCTACCCTTACTTCCTTATCACAATGTTGTTTAACCTACAAGTCCGATTGGTAGAGAAAATGCAAGGAAACTAAGCAAATGCAAATAAAATGCTAGTAATGAAGGCAAAATACGAGGAGTAATCAAGGCAAGGAAGTGGTCACGGATGGGAATCCCCTCAAGGGCTACTAAAGTGTGAAGGATGATAAAATTAATATGAAAGTGACTAGTTGAACTGAGAAAACCCCAGATTAGGCCAACCCGATGGTCACGGCAATTGACCCCTAATCCAGTATGAGTATTGGATATGAAATCTTTTCCGCCCAAATCCTCCTACGATTGCAATGGGACAAGTGGTTTTCTAAAGCTAGGGTTGAAACACAAGCTAGTGCTTAACCCTAGAATTGGAGGGGTACAAATACCTGATGAACACGGTGTATTTATACGTGTATTCCTTCCGAGCTTGGTGAGTCTAATACTAGGGCAATGGTCATGCAACCTAGTATTACCCAAGAATTGATACATAGAGTTCTCATGCGTACCAGAGCATTCAAATACACCAAACATGGATCACAAACAAGCCAAAATGAAATATATAGAATAAATCATCCAAACAACACAAGTTCACCCCCAAGATTCACCTACATCTGGTGACCTTAGGGGTTTAGTTGTTCATGGTTAACAAATACATCAAGAAACTGATACAAACAACTAAATAAAACATGAGAAAGACTCCCTCAAAGGGTGAAAGCCGGAGAAGCTTCCAAAGACACCACTCAAAGGGGTGGCTTCCCGCCTTCTTCAACATTTTCAACTCAAGCCCTAGGAGTAGATCTTGCTCCAAGTCGCGCTCTCCTCGCCAAATCCAGCATTTTCAACTCAAGCCCTTCCTTCATCCTTGGATCGACAATGGTGGTGATGAGCTCCAAGAAGAAAGGTCTCTCCCTCAAAGAAATGGCCTAAAGATGTTTAAAAACGATTCATTTTGGGTGCCTTCACAGTCAATATACGGGCCGTGAGGTTACCCCGAAAACGGGCTGAAAATTTCTTGCGGTTGACTTCATGGCTGTGAGGTTACCCATAAGGATTTCCAGACTTAGATTTTCTTCAAAATCTTGGTGTTTCAGTCTGCTAGAATGCTTCTATAGTGCATGAAGAACAAGGGCAAGAAGATAAATGGCTAAATGCATGCCCTCAAGCTCAATAGTAAAGGACTCCACACGCACGAATGGAAAGAAATCAAGAAGTGAGTTGATTAATGAATAGTCAAGTAATAATAGCTCTATTTCCTCTAGAGTGCCCCTATGAGGGTATGCTCACTCCTACCTTGACCTCCACACTCTGGATTACCCCAGGATGTCCATTCACTCCACACACAATGAAAACGACATTAAAATGTTAAAAGCTCCCTCAATACTCAGTTAAAAGTCCTTCGGTTCCCAGATAAACTCTAGCTCTTAAGTGACTACGCAGCAAGCTCCAGGGGATCAAAATACTTTATTACTCTCTTTTTCTTCTTTTTTTTCTTTGAGTTTGACTAACGTAGACTGCACAAAAATCTTTCAGAAGGATGCACATGTGGTTTAGGCACAAGAGCCACCCAACCTACTCGATTACAGTCTACATAGACGAATTCATGCTATACTAGCAGAGGAATACTGTCATAGATTTTTTTTTCCACATGTATATGCTATATCTTATGTCCCCTGGTACAAAACCTACTACAATAGTTCACTTGAGGCTAAAGAGAACAATGAAAGAACTCAAAAGATCTTAAAAGAGTATTGAGGATAGATTTTAACAATCTATTGCCCAAATCATTATGATGGGTTGGTTGGAATGTACAAGGTGGAACTAATCGTGAACAGGTATGAAGGTACACTAAAGATGAAATAGAACTACATTCAAGCACAGGTAAATTGTAGCTCACAACTATCATTCTACCAAGCTAGGAAGTCCTTAACAATGAAATCATAGCTATCATAGGTAGTTCAAGCATGCAACAAAGTAAAATACTCCAAAATACTCCATCCTCACACCTAAAGCTATACATTGTCCCCAATGTATGTATGTCAACAGAACAGGGTGGGAAATATGCAAAAAGTACATGAAAATAGAGGTAAGAAACTTTCTCAGTCAATCGATGGAGTGTATGACAATTTGCACTGGACTTGGAGAAAAGCAATACAATAAGGGCCTGGAGTGTGAAGCATTCCTTAACAATAATCCTGAAAGCAACAAAAAGAGCTACTCACAACTCCAGAAGCAAAAATAATAGAGAAGAGTGCACAAATAAGAATTCACAGTAAATAAACCAAGTTTAGTAGGGTCGGAACCCTAACTAACTCAAAAGTACATACTACAGCAAACAATAAAAAGTACAATCAAAACACAGAAATAAATAACAAAAAAAAAATATAGAAATGTCCATCTGCAGTGAGCCTAAGGATCAAAATGAAGTGAAGATGCCTGGCAGGTGGTAGCTGCAGATATGGTGCCAACTGATGATGATGCGCTACGCAAAAACACTAAGATCTCAGTAGTACTACTTTTAATGCTGCTCAGTGACACAGCTAAGTCTCGATGTGCCCTCTCAAGCACCTGCTGTTACTGGTAGACCTCAATACGAAATTCTTCAAATTTTGCTTCAAGTGAATGTCTACGCTCCCTGGACTCCTTCTTAGGCTCAGGCTCGCATTCAGACTCAGAAGCGGACTCTACCTTGTGTGAAGGACTGGGGTCATGTACATTTGTTCATTGACACTGTACAAGTCTGTAAATATCGCCCCGTCGTTCAATTATAATAATACATGTGAGAGTCTGCATTCCGATCAGGGTAATACTGCCAACGACTGTCATGCCTTGGGTACGCTCAATAGGACCTATGCCTATGATCATCCATGTGATATATAGTCCAGCGAAGATAGTCCCAAGGTGAACAAACTACCCCTGATATGCTAGGTCCTCCATGACAAGGTGTACCATGTGGAGGGGGTAACGCTCAATAATGTTGTACAAAATCAATAAGTTTGTGCGTGACACCACCCTTATCGAGTCCAATCGACCTTCGATGCTTCTCATTAACAGTGCATGTATATAGCGATGTGTGGGTTCAACAACTGGGATGCTTTTGTTATCCTTGAGCTAATGGCAATGGAGGTCCAATACTTCTCACTTGTCACCGGGTATGGGAAGTCTCGAGATAGGTTTCGAAACTCGGGTGTGCGCATGTATGCTTCCATGTAGAGCCCCAAAAGAACACCCAATTGATCTTGAGTAACCCGGTGATTCTTCTTAAATGCGCGGAAAGAGATAGAACTCGGTGAGTGAATGGACAATGCTTCGCAACCTCAACAGTGCTCAACACTTCTAAAGTAAGTTTCTTGTAGGTGGGTTCTTCAATGGAGAACAACCTATCTCACCCATCATGAAAGATAAGCTCCAAGACAATACCATCCAATTCCATACTATTCAACACATCCCAATCTATTCTCCGGATGGTACCAAATCCCCTACTCAATAAACAAGCAAATCATGTCTTATGATCTTCATTCCTAAACCTTGCCTCGTCAGTGGGCAAAGAACGATCTCTCTATGACCTCTTGTAAGCTACTTTCTTGACCCCCATGCCTACAAGACCAAGAAGACACCAAATAACCAAGTCACAAGCAAATTAAACTCAAAGGATTGAAAAAAACCAGTGAAGAATGCTAGTGCTACAGTAACCCCCCGAAAAATTTTTTTTGCTTGTAAAAGTAGCCAACAAAATTTACAACCATGAAGAATCATTCTAACAATGTTTTAGCATCTGAGGAGAACCAAAATCACAAAGAAAACACCCCATAAAACCATTAAAAGCACAAGGTTTTAGTGATGAAGAAGCTTACGTATGCCCTAGAGTATGTGGAGTGATTTAATTGTGTAAACCGGCCAAAAGAGTGTTAAATCTTTAAAATTTCTTCGCAATAAGTTTAGAGGAGATTGGGAGTGATTTAAATAAAAGAAAATGGAGGGATTTGGTGGAGAAATGGAAGAGGAATGATAGAAAGAAGTGGAGTGAATAGTGCAAACATGAAAACAAGGCCTTATAAAACCCACGCCTAAGCCCTTGCGGGCGCAAGCATGCCCGTGAGTGCCCTCTGTTTGGCTTGTGGGTGAGCTTGCTATTGCAAGCTCACCCGCAAGTGCTCTTTGTCTTGCTCACGGGCAAGCTTGCCCATGAGCCCTTTCTGGATGGTTCACGAGTGTTCTCACGGTCCACAAATGGCCAAAACCCAGTTTTCCATCAACTTAACCTCCTCAAAACCCTAAAAACAATGAAAACAAGGCCGTACTAAGCTTATAAGAAATAATTCTCATGGCATCTAAACATTAAATAATTCAACGCATCACAAAAACATGCAATGGAAGGTTAAGCAAAGACGATGAACCAAATGACCTAAACATGAACATCAACTAAAAAACATAAACTCTAAACACTCAAAGAATACGAAAATGAGAACACTAAGCACTCAAAGGATAAAAAAATGGAAATGTATAGAATTTAAAAGCTTGGATTGCCTCCAAAGAAGTGCTTGTTTAATGTTGTTAGCTTGACGTGTAGTACCTCATTATCATGGTGGAATAAATGGGGGCGAGTTACCTCCATTCTTTTGTGAAGTGTTGTTACCCAAAAAATAATGTTTCAATCGGTGACCATTGACTTTTAATGTCCCTTTTTGTGAATGAAATATCTTGACGGCGCCATGAGGGAATACTTGTGTGATTGTATATGGCCCATGCCATCGTGATTTCAATTTCCCTGGGAAAAGTCTCAGTCTTGCATTGAATAACAATACTTGATCCCCATTTTGAAAGCACTTAGGTTGCTTAATGTGTCGGTCATGGTACCACTTCATCTTCTCTTTGTAACGCACTGAGGTTTCATACGCCAAAGTTCACCATTCATCTAACTCATTTAATTGGAACTTTCTCTTGTGACCACTTAGATAGGGGTCAAAGTTGAGTTGCTTTATGGCCTAGTAGGCTCTATTTTCTAATTCAATGGGCAAGTGGCATTCCTTTCCATAGACCAATCGGTAAGGCGTTGATCCAATAGGTGTCTTATATGCAGTTTTATACGCCCAGAGTTCATCGTCAAGCTGGTCTGCCCAATCCTTCTTGTGGTGGCTGACTGTTTTCTCCAAGGTACGCTTCAATTCTCTATTTGATACCTTAGCTTGAACATTAGTTTATGGGTGATATACAGTCAAGATTCTATGAGATACCCCGTACCATTTCAGAACCTTATCGAATTAAGAGTTACAAAAATGAGTAATGCGGTCACTTATAATCTTGGAGTGCCAAACCAAGCGAACACCTTCTTTAGAAATTTCACCACCACTCTTGAACCATAAGAGGGGAGTGCTTGTGCTTCTATCCACTTGGAAACATAGTCAAATGCCACGAGGATAAACTTATTACCTTGAGAACTAGGAAACAGACCCATGAAGTCAATTCCCCACACGTCAAATACCTCACAAGCTTGGTTCCAAGTTTGTGCATTTCTTCCATTTTTGAGATGTTGCCTGCTCTCTGGCACCTATCGCAGTATTGCACAAGTGCTTGAGCATCTTGGAATATAGTGAGGTTGTAGAAGCTTACATCAAGAACCGTTTTAGCTGTTCTGTTTCCACTGTATTGCCCCCTGTCGGGCTTGAGTGACAATGCATCATGATGTCATGTCCTTCTTCCACCGAAACACACCTTTTGACAATTTGATCAGAGCAAACCCTAAACAGGTAAAGATCCTCCTAGATATAGTGCTTTAGGCTAGTGAAGAATTTCTTTCTTCATTGGTGAGTGAGCCACTAAGGGAAGGTTTTTGCCGCTAGATAATTTGCGATGACAGCGAACCACGGGGTCTCATCTTCTGCTACCACCTAAATACTACACAGTTGCTTCCCAGGAAATGTATCATTTATTTCTCTCTTTTCCAGCACATCGTCATTGGGACCCTCAAATTGTGATAGGTGGTCTGCAACCAAGTTTTCTGCCCCTTTTTGTCTTTTATCTCAAGGTTAAACTCTTGTAGTAGAAGTAGCCAGCGGATCAATTAGGGCTTGGTATTTGATTTATTCAACAAGTACTTGAGTACAGAGTGATCAGTATACATAATCACCTTAGAGAGCACCAAATACGACTGGAATTTGTCAAAAGCGAACACTACTGCAAGTAGTCCTTTCTTAGTAGTTATATAGTTCTCCTGGGCCGCGTTCAAAGATTTACCTGCATAATATATTGGATGAAAATGATTGCCCTTCGGGCCCAAGTACTGCACCAACTGCATAATCACTTGCATCACACATCAACTCAAATGGCAAGCTCTAGCCTAGAGAAACTATGGTCGGCGCTTCTACTAGTTTCTTTTTCAGGCTAAGGAAAATGTTCATGTAGTCGTCACTAAACTCAAAAAGAACATCTTTCTCCAGCAATTTTGTCAAAGGTTAGGTGATTGAAGAGAAGTTCTTCACGAATCTCCTATAAAACCCTGTGTGTCCTAAGAAGCTTCTGACTGCCTTCGCTGAAACAGGAGGGGGAAGTTTCTCAATGGTGGTGGCTTTTGCTTTGTCTACTTCAATCCCTTGTTTTGAAAGTTTATGTCCAAGCACTATGCCTTCCTTGACCATAAAGTGGCATTTTTCCCAACTGAGCACTAAATTTGTCTCCTCACACCTGCTTAGGACCCGTTCAAGGTTTCTGAGACATAGCTCAAATGAATCACCGAGACTGAGAAATCATCCATAAACACCTCCATAATGTCTTCCACCATGTCATTAAATATAGCCGTCATACATCTCTGAAAGGTGGCCGGTACATTGGAAAGTCCAAAAGGCATCCGTTGGTAAGCAAATGTACCATAAGGATATGTGAAGGTGGTTTTCTCCTAATCTTATGGGGTGATGAGAATCTGAAAATATCCAGAGAGATCATAGAGAAAACAAAAGTAAGAGTGTCCTGCGAGCCGTTCAAGCATTTGATCGATGAAAGGTAAGGTGAAATGATCTTTCCTTGTGGCGTCGTTAAGCTTCCTGTAGTCTATACAATCCCTCCATCCCGCAACTATTCTGGTAGGAATAGATTAATATTTCTCGTTGGTTATGACTGTCATCCACCCTTTTTTGGGTACCACATGCACTGGACTTACCAATACAATATAAAAAATGGGGTAAATAACGCCTGTATCGAGTAGCTTGATGACCTCATTTTTCACTACCTCCTTCATGTTAGGGTTTAGTCTTCATTAGGGTATCGCCATAGGATGGGCTGATCCCCTTAATATCGGCCATTTTTCAAGTAATTGCCTTTTTATGCTTCTTAAGAACATTTAAGAGTTTGCCCTTTTGCTCCTTTGTCAAGTTTGACGCAATGATAACAGAAAGTTTAGAACCTTCCACCAAGAAGGCATATTCTAAATGCACCGGCAATGGTTTTAGTTCTAGTTCTGGAGGTTCTTCAATTGATGATTTCAATCTCCCGTAATTGCTTATATCATGTTTCTCAATTCTCTCATCTTCTATTTCAGATGAACAGTCACTGTTGGAACTGTCTTCTGTTACTTGAACCTTTGTCTCAATTAAATTTAAGCCTCCCCCTTGCATAAGGGAAATCTCAATCAATAAAGATGAGGTACCCAGGCAATGCTCCACCTAGGATCTAACATGAAGCGCGAGATTTACCATGTGTTTCTAAATCGAGTTAATTGAGTTCAGGAAATCCAAGAATAATCGGTCCATGCCTCTAGAGCACCGATACTTGTCCCCTACGAGGTCCCGGTGGCAAAATCACTCAATCTTAACACCTCACACCACATATGACCGCAATAGACTTTAGGAGTTCCTAAGAGTACACCCGGTTCGTAAGGATAGACCTAACCTTACTTCTATGTGAAAGATTCCTAACCCCTTACAATGTCTCGGCGGAGAATCTCTCAATCTCACACCTCAAACTAAATATGGTTGCATAAAGCCTAGATCATATGGAGATAAAATGTATTAATCGAAGGGAAAAGGGGACACTCCACTATTTCATGACACTCCACTATTTCAATCTTGAGGTTCTAACCCTAATGAAGACCTCTTTCTCACCAAAGCAAACAACTCATGCAAACCAATAAACCACAAAGATTAATATGGCAAGCAAGAAATGAGAAAACAAGATTGAAACTCAATTATACTCGAATTTAAAAGAAAACACAAATTAAATCAATGCGGAGATAAGATCCTAGGATTCACATGCTCAAATACCTACTAGGATTTAGCCCTCCATGGGGCAAATTACAAAACAAATGATGCAATGTCTTGAAAGATTCCTATAGCAATTCACTGTAGCACTTTACTGTTCACTATGCGCCAGAAAAACAATTCCAGAGAATCCACACGGGCATGTGGAAATTCCATACGGCCATGTGGATGCCTGATTTCAGCCAATTTACAGCCGCGACTCAACACTATTTATAGGACTTTTTCGGGACTTTTTGAGGATCTTTTTTCTAGCTTCTTGAGGGCTCACGGCTACGGTTTGGAGAGGATTTTGTGGAGGTTTAGAGCGAGTTCACGGCATTGACATCAAAGTCCGCTGGAAGATAGCTATTGGAGAAGCTTTCGTCTGCACTAATCCGGCGAGGTGTGCCTTAGGCATAACAAGGGGCTTGGTGGTTAGGACGGAGTGACCTCTCAAGACTATCGCCACACATCACAAGGGGTGTTTCATCTATGTTTCTTATTCTTGTCAATTTATATACATTGATGGATTTGTATAACTCCATGGAGAGCTGAACCCATAGTGGGTATTCGGACTTGTAAATCCTAGGATGACATTGTTTCTAGGACTTTTGTTATACTTTCTTAATTGATGCATTTAATTGAGTTCCAATCTTGATTGTTTATTATATTGATTTTCCCTTAGCTGTGACACTAGGGTTGAGAATCATCTAGGTTATCCTTTGAAGGTGTGACAACTTTTATAGGATTAGACTACTCGAGAATGGAGAGGGTTGAGAGGGTGAGTCGTGAGGTAGCGAAACATCCCCTTTCCCCTCCGCTGTGATTTTCCCTACCTCCGTGTTCCAAGAGTTTTAAGCGGTCGAAGTAGAGCGAAGTGCTAGGAGATGAACTTCCCTGGTGCTTAGTTTCGTGAGCAACAGAGTGAAGGGTTATAGTGAATCCTATTGCTGGGGCTTAACTGAAACTAGGGTTTTTTCGCCTGGACCAAAGGGTTAGAACTATACTTAGTGGCAAGGTCTATCAGTTGGAATCCCTAGAATGTAAACTTGTTCCACGTAGTGCGAGGCTTAGGATGATGGACTCCCCTGGGGCTTAGTTGAAAGATCAACAGAGTGAAGGGTTGTAGTGAAGCTTAATGCCGAGGCATAGTGTTGGAACTAGTCACGGTTGACCTTAAGTTTGGGACCCTGTGCTTTAGGATGTCCACGACTCATTAAACATCAATAGGAGAGTATAATATATAGTCTTGCACTAGAACATTAGTCCTCGGGGGAGCTTGTCCGGGTACCCTATTTTACACTTGATTATTCCTCTCTTTACTCTTTACTCGTACTCTCTTGTCTTCCATATTTCTCTTTAATTTTCTTGCACACATATTGATTCTTCTCACCATCTTCGTATTTTCACACTAGCTAAGTAGCAATTTCTCTTATCTCTAATCCCTACTCCTTGTGGATTCGACTATCCTCTCACTGGGGTACTTTATTACTGTGATAACCCGTGCACTTTCGGGCTCCTGTCAAAGTTTTTTGCGCCGTTGCCGGGGAGTGGGCGTATTTTAGACATTTTCTTTTTACTATTTTAGTTATTCACCACACATTCTATTCCACAATTTCTTTCTCTAACATCATTCTTATTTGTTTTCTTTTTCTTTGATCTCAACTTCAAGGAGAATGATTGACACAACTGAGCTATTCGACACAATTACAAGGATGGTGAAGCATGTGAAACAGAAAATGTAGTTGTTCACAGTGCAGTTAGTTACAAACTATATTGTGAATGAACAACCCATGATCAGCCATGTTGTAGAATAAGAGGTGGTTAGTGATTGTTCTTATGGTGGGCAGGTTCCGAGCTGTGAATTGCACAGTGTGTTGGATTAGTTTGAGCACTCACCATTATCTTTTGCAAGTTGTGATTTAGAGGAAAATTTAGAGAGAGTTCTTACTCAGTTTGAATCATGCTATCGAGGACAAAAGCAAGAAATCTTTTTGATGGAGATTATAGATTTGACTGAGGAAACTTGTGAGATACGAATGACAGAAGGATCCAAGGACCATACTATCAACTAAGCATTAGAAGACAATTCAGAAAATGTTATCGAACAAGAATCAATTCAGTTTGAGGAGATTGAAAGATTGAGGGAGAGCCGATTGTGACCATCTATTGAAGAACCACCCGATTTAGAGCTAAAGACACTACTGACACATTTGGAGTATGCATTTTTAGCAGAAGAGATGAGCTCCCTATTATCATAGCATCAAATATTTCTACTGATTAGAAGGATAAGTTAGTGACCATGTTGAAGACACACAAATCCGCCATTACTTGGAAGATTTCTGATTTGAAGGACATAAATCCTTCGTTTTGCACCCATAAAATCTTAATGGAGGATAACTTCAAGTCAGTAATCCAACTTCAAAGAAGACTGAAACCAAATATGAAGGAAGTTGTCAAGGCAGAGATGGTGAAACTACTGGATGCGGGGATTATTTATCCCATTTCTGATAGTGCTTGGGTGAGCCCAATGCAAATGGTTTTGAAGAAAGGGGTAATGACGGTGATCAGGAATGAAAAGAATGAGCTTATTCCAACTAGAACAGTCACAGGATGGAGAGTATGCATTGATTATAGAAGACTGAATGATGCGACTCAAAAGGATCACTTTCCATTGCCTTTTATTGATCAGATGTTGGAGCGATTGGCCGGGCATCAGTTTTATTACTTCCTCGATGGTATGTCAGGGTATTTTCAGATTCCTATCGCTCAGAAGATCAAGAGAAGACAACATTCACTTGTCCCTACGGGACTTTTGCATACAGACGAATGCCATTTGGACTATGCAATACACCAGCAACATTCCAATGCTGTATGACTGCTATTTTTGATGATTTGCTGGAAGATATCATGGAGGTATTCATGGATGATTTCTCGCTGTTTGGTGATTCCTTTAATATATGCTTGAAAAACTTGGAAAGAGTATTGAAAAGATGTGAGGAGACAAACCTTGTACTTAATTGGGAAAAATGGCACTTCATGGTTCAAGAAGGTATTGTTCTAGGGCACAAGATCTCTCCAATGGGGATGGAGGTAGACAAGTCCAAGATCAAAGTCATAGATAAACTCCCTCCACCAACAAATGTTAAGGGAATTCAGAGCTTCTTGGGACATGCAGGTTTCTACATGCGATTTATCAAGGATTTCTCGAAGATCACACAACCGTTGACAAAGCTCCTCGAAAAAGATACTCCTTTTGATTTCGGGGATGATTGTGTGGCGGCTTTTAATGTGTTAAAAGAAAAGTTAGTCCGAGCCCCAATTTTGATTACACCAAATTGGAATGAATCATTCGAGCTCATGTGCGATGCAAGTGATTATGCTATTAGAGCAGTTTTGGGGCAGAGAAAGGGCAAGCAGTTCCAACCTGTATACTATGGTAGTAGGACTCTCACAAGTTCTCATGAGAATTACACTACTACGGAGAAATAGTTACTACCAATTGTGTTCTCCCTCAACAAGTTTAGGCCGTATCTCATTTTGTCTAGAGTCACTGTGTTCACAGATCATTCAGCGCTTTGTTATCTCATGAACAAGGTTGATGCTAAACCAAGATTGATCCGGTGGATATTGCTCCTACAAGAGTTTGACATGGACATAAAAGACAAGATAGGGGTTGAAAATGTAGTTGCGGATCACTTGTCTCGTTTAGAAGGGTGAGTAGGACAAGAGCCATCAAGCAAGAAAATTAATGATTTCTTCCCGGAGGAGCACTTATACTCGGTTCAGGACTCATCATCATCAAGTGATGCTCCATGGTTCGCAGACTTTGCCAATTACTTGTCAGGGAAGGTTCTTAAGCAAAGGCTCACGTTCCAATAGAAGAAGAAGTTCTTTAGTGATTTGAAGAATTACATCTGGGATGACCCATTCCTCTTTCGCATCTATCCAGATCATGTAGTTCAGAGATGTGTATCAAGAGAAGAAGGATGGAACATTCTTGCACATTGTCATTAAGAACCCGTTGGACGCCATTATGCTTCAAGTAGAACTACAGAAAAGGTTTTAGCAGCTGGATTTTATTGGCCGACTCTTTTCCAGGATGTGCACCAGTTTGGTCTTAGATGTGACAACTACCAGAGAGCAGGAAATTTGTCTCGGTGGGATGAAATGCCTCAAAATCCTATGCAATTTTGTGAGGTATTTGACGTTTGGGGTATTGACTTCATGGGACCGTTTCCGAAATCCAATGGAAATCAATATATTTTGGTGCCAGTTGAATATGTCTCTCAATGGGTTGAAGCTCAAGCACTGCCGATGAATGATGCTAGAACTATGGTAAAGTTTTTAAAGAGGTTGTTCACGCGGTTCGGAACTCCATGGATTATCATTAGTGACCGGGGAACTCATTTTTGCAACGCTCAACTCAAAAAGGAGTTGAAGAGATATGGAGTGCATCATCTCCTTGCCACTTCTTATCACCCGCAAACTAGTTGCCAAGTGGAGGTCACAAATAGAGAGCTCAAGAGGATTTTGACAAAATCAGTGGAGCAAGGGAAGCGGGATTGGTTTGAGCGGTTGGATAATACACTTTGGGCTCATCGAATAGCATACAAGACTCCTATAGGAACCACTCCCTACAATATGGTCTATGGAAAATCATGTCATCTTCTGGTGGAGCATGAACTCAAAGTGTATTGGGGCAATCAAGGCAATGAATTTTGATTTGAGAAAAGCGGGAGACCAAAGAGTGCTTCATCTAAATGAGTTAGGTGAATAGAGGTTGAAATCATATGAGAATGCTAGAATTTACAAGGAAAGGATTCGAAAGTGGCATGACAAGCATATCAAGCTGCCGAATGAGCTCAAAGTGGGTGATCAAGTCTTATTGTTCAATTCTCGTTTGTGGCTCTTTCCTGGAAAACTCAAGTCTAGGTGGTTTGGTCCGTATACTGTCACTCAAGTATCACCTCATGGAGCGATTGAGATCACTCATGCGGAGAAGGGTACATTCAAGGTAAACCGGCATCGACTAAAACCCTACTTTGGCGGCGAGGTTTGTAACATTGACAAAGAAGTATTCTTTCTTCATGAACCCCTGTGAGATAAGGTTAGGTACACCAAGCTAAGTGACATTAAACAAGCGCTTCTTGGGAGGCAACCCAAGCTTTTACTGTTTTTCTAGTAGTTAGTTTAATTTTAGCATGAATAAGAGTCTTAGTGTTGGTGTCTTGATCTTTATACACATGTGCTGTGAATTTTCTTGTGGATCATTGATATTTTTCGTGTGCCTAATGTTGATTGACGAAGTTTTGGGTCGTTTGAGTGTGTTTTCATGGATCTATGGGTGTATTTTTACGTATATACAAGCTCTGAATGTTGCATACTAGTCCCTGAATTTTTCTGCAGAGTCTATAAATTTTCTAAGTCATCCAGAGAAAACACACGGCAGTGTAGAATTTCCACACGGCCGTGTGGATCCCTGCAAAACTTGAACTCTCCATCCAGAGAGTCCATAAGGGCTTGTAGATGCCCCTATGAGTGCCCTTGTGTTATGGCACACGGCCGTGAGGAATTTCCACACGGCCGTGTGAAAATCTGCAGAGACTTCCCTTCCATCCCGAGAAAACACAAGGGTGTATGGGTGCCCCTGTGAGTGAGCTTGTGAAAGACACGGCCGTGTGGAACGCTTAGGTTTTTCTCAGGACATCCAAAGAGGCCACAAAGGCGTATGGGTGCCCCTGTGGCCGGCCTTGTGTCTTGGCCAGGTTGGGCACATGGCCATGTGGAATTTCCACACGGCCGTGTGATTGTGTGCAGAACCCTTAAGAGGTTTCTCGAGAGCATACAAGGGCGTTTGAGTGCCCCTGTGAAGGCATACAGCCGTGTAGGGGTGTTCAAAGAGTAACCAGAGAGAACACAGGGACGTGTGACTGCCCCTGTGAACCCTCTCTGTAGAGGCACACAGCCGTGTGGTTGCGCAGAAAGCTAAAAGCCGTGGCTCTTCTACTAGAATCACTTGTGCCTCTTGGCTAGATTTGTCAAAAAGCTCTCCAAACACACCTTCTCACACCAGTGACTTTCTCTTGATCAATTGTAGAGGTTTTATCGAGTTTTGCCCACCGGATTTAAGCTTTTACAATTCACACCATCGGTAAGCACTTCACCCTCTTTTTTTTTCATTAATCTTGATTATTTTTGTTCATTCCATAATTTTCCACTTGATTAGCATGTGTACGCATTTATTGAGTGATTGTGGAAGGTTTTAGAGCATTTAGAAAGGTTTTATATGAAATCTTAGGCCGCTATGGCTGTGTCTCTGCCTTGACCCGAAGATCCACACTGCCATGTGGATTCCTACAGAATGAGCTTTAATGTTGATTTAATCGATTCATTTTAAATTTTTGCAGGAATAACACCTAGACCAAAGCAAGTGACCAGTAAGAGACCCCTTGAGCATTCTAGAGAGCAGATAGACTTCGCCACACCCGAGCACCGAGCAAGATATGAGAGGTTGGCGAAGCTTAAGTTTGGACAATCTCGGTACATAGACTTAAGCTGTCTGAGGATAGCTGAGTGGGGTGACGAAGTTAAAGATGAGGTTGAGGAACTTCTATCAATGGGCAATTGGCAAAGCTTATTGTCTATTCGAGATCCAGCAAATCGCTCACTTACTTTGGAGGTGCTTGCGTCATTCGAGTTTGACAGATCCTATAGAGAGTTGACGAGTGCAGACACTATACAGTTTAAAACTTTTGGGCACTGTTACAGTATGTCGGTGATGCAGTTCTCCATCCGTATGGGTTTATATGATGAGGCTTTTACTGAGACAGAGGAGTACGAGAGCCTCCCGACCAACTACCCGAGTAGTTTGACCTCTCAGAGAGCCTACTGAGTATTATGTGGACAGGGGCAGTACAAGGCGGGGGGTGTCAAAGGCTACTTGTCTATCACTGCTAGGTTACAGGTATATTCACGTTGTCCTGAGCAGATCAGTGAACGGCCGTGGTGACAGTGCATGAGTCTTAAGCCGGTAGGAGCTCCTTTACCTTCATTCGATAGTACATAGCGAGCCGCTCCATCTCGGGCATATCCTTGCTGAGTATATATGTCATCAGGGCCAGTACTCTCAGCTTGGAGTCATCTTCTTAGGGCTGTACATTACGAGACTTATCTGGGGGATAGATCTCCGAGAGGCGCTTAGGGGGATCGAGAGGATAGTCATACCCTCTCTCATTAGTTTAGAGATGTTGAGACAGATGGGTATGGTTAGGAAGCATTATCATCGCTATATGATGAATAGGCCCCCACCGATGCCAACAGAGGAAGATGAGGCCGAGCGATCGCAGCCGACTTTGCAGCTACCTCTAGCATAGCCCGAGAGCGAGGTACCACCCACATCACCGAAGTCGCCTCCAGTGCGTATGTTTTCTCCATCTCAAGGCCAGGACAGATTCGAGCGTCTTGAGAGTGTTGTTGGGGTGCTATAGATAGAGATAGATGAGATCAAGGCTACCCAGGTTGTGCAGCACATAGAGGTCATGGCCCAGTTCCGTAGTCTACATCAGCTACTCGAGCAGACCATGACTTCACCTTTTGTGATGCAGCCCCGAGCCTCCCCTACGCCACCATCACCTGTGTCGCCACTAGTTGATCCACCGGTACCAGCTGAGGCTACCACAACACCAGAGCCAACCATTCAGTACACCGACGCTGAGGCGTCTTAGTTTTCTTTTATTTGATTTTATTTTGTACTTTTATTTCTCATTTTGGACTTGTAGTACTCAGAAAGGATTCTCCTTCTGAGTTTATTTTCTGTTGAATTTATCTTTTTCTCGAGTTGTATTTCATTGCTTTTATCTTTATATACTAGAGTTTATTTTGATTTTTCTTAAGCTACACTGAACCCCTTGTGTATGTGTGCAGATGGTCTTGGATGTTTTGAATTTGAGGAAAAGTCATAGGAACAATCATGGGACCGTGTGTGCCCCACAACCCATTGAGACTCAACTCTCAATGAACATAGCTCCATCGAACCCAACACTTGGAGTTCAAGGGAATATTGTTTCAATTGCCCACTCCAACATGTTTTGCTTTAATTGTTATACTTTTTATTGTGCTTGCGTGCATACATTGGGCACAATGTAGATCTTAAGTGTGGGGGGAGTTCACATTGCACACACCTTTAATTGTGCGTTCAATTTCTATGCTCATGTAGCCCGTGGCAGTTCACCTTAGTTGCAACGGTTGTATTTTTACAATTTAGGAGAATTTTTAACATTGTATCCTATCATGCTCTAGTTTTTACTTGAATTTTAGTGAATTTTTACTCGATTATTTCTTTTGCACTACTCACTCTTGAAAACTTTTGGAAACTCGAAGCTTAATGTTTTAAGGACTAGTTTATCATCGTTTTAGTGAGTTCTTAGTTTTGTTTCAAGAAATACATAAAAAAAAACTTGTGAGCTTGTAAATATTTTTTTAGTTTTATTTGTGCATTTGGGGTGGAAAGAGCTACCACCTATGAAGTATGTAGCTACTCTCATAAGTCGGATTCAAGTTATGTCCTAATGAGAGAAAGAGCTATCTCATGGGATGCGTGAAAGCTACTACCACGGTAGAAAAAGCTACCTCCTCGAAAGTGTGAAAGCCACCTTTGGCGGCTGCCTAGAAAATGGCTACCTTAGAGGTTGTGTGAAGCTACTACCATCCTCCTTTGTCTATAAATAAGTCCTTTTTACAAGAGTTTTGAGGATTACTTTTTGCGTTAACTTGAGTGAGTTCACACACACTTACACATTTTCGAGTTGTTGTCCTTTTTTATTCAAGTTTTTGGCTAGAGCAATGGTACTCTCTATGCAATGTTCTAAATTTCCCTTACTTGTAGAATGCTTCTTTTGTATACTTTTGGTGAACCTAAGGCCGAGCATTTTCAATTGTTCTTCCCAAGTACTTTCATGTTTTATTTTTGCTTGAGGACAAGCAAAAACTTAAGTGTAGGGGAGTTTGATAAGTGCTCATGTTAAAGTAATACGAATTATTATTTTCTTACTTTGAACATTACTTTTCTCATATTTTATCATTAATTATTGTGCATTTGTGTTCTTTTGTGCATGTAGGGTTGTGGAGTAAACTTAGAGAAGAAAGAGCAAAATTAGGTCATGTTCACCGTTGTTGAGGAGTTCTCGGACCAAGCAAGGAACAAGCCACGAGTTTAGACTAATGGGTGTGTGCCAACCTCCCTTGGAGGGCACAAAGGTAGTCACATTGACAATGAGTCTAACTCGTGTAGCATAGGAGAACTTCACCAATGAGGAGAATTGAAGCAATCGACATGATCTGCCGTTGATTGTGTGCCCAATTCAACAGCCTCGGTGAAGAACATGAAATTGGGAACATTTCATGCGCGAGCACTGCAGCACTTCACTGTAGCAATTATTGTAGCAGTTAACTGTTCACTGCGCGCCATAAAACCAATTCCAGAGAATCCACACGGGCGTGTGGATGCCCGATTTCAGCCAATTTACAACTGCGACTCAGCACTATTTATAGGACTTTTTGGGACTTTTTGAGGATCTTTTTCCCAGCTTCTTGAGGGTTCGCGGCTACAATTTGGAGAGGATTTTGTGGAGGTTTAGAGCGAGTTCACGCCATGAACATTGACGGATTTGTATAGCTCCATGGAGAGCTAAACCCCTTGTGGGTATTCAGACTTGTAAACCCTAGGATGATATTATTTCTATGACTTTTATTATGCTTTTCTTAATTGTTGCATTTAATTGAGTTCCAATCTTGATTATTTATTGTATTAATTTTCTCTTAGCTGTGACACTAGGGTTGAGAATCATCTAGGTTTTCCTTTGAAGGTGTAACAACTTCTATATGATTAGACTACTCGAGATTGGAGAGGGTCGAGAGGGTGAGTCGTGAGGTAGAGAAACGCCCCATTTTCCCTCCGGTGTGATTTTCCCTACATCTGTGTTCCAAGAGTTCTTAGCTGTCGAAGTAGAGTGAAGGGTTAGGAGATGAACTCCCTTTGGGCTTAGTTACGCTAGTGACACGACCCCTTGCGTGTATCCCGCAAGTGCACGGGCTTGTCGAAGTAATAAATTTACCCTGGTGAGTGGGTAGTCGAATCCATAGGGAATAGGGATTTAAGACACGATATTTCACTAATTAGCTAAGCGATGTACGGTGAGTGTGAAAAGAATTAATGAGTGAATATGAAAGCAAATATAAAGAGACAAGAATTTAAATAGAAAGGTGGAAAATAAGATAGTGCAAGTAGGAATAAATAGAGAATGACTAGCAATGGATGAAATAGGGTACCCGGACAAGCTACCCCTAGGACTTATGCTTCTAGTGCAAGACTATGCTATTATACTTTTCTATTGATGTTAATTGAGTCAAGGATATCCTTAAACACACGGTCCTAAACCTAAGGTTAACCGTGAGTAACCCCAACACTATGCCCCGGCATTAGGTTTTCACTACGACTCTTGACTCTCATTGACCTGTCAACTAAGCCCTAGAGGAGTACGTTTTCATAAGCCTCACACTACGTGGGATTGCTTTAAGTTCTAGGGATTCCTAGTGATAAAACCAGTTCCTATGTATAGTTCTAACCCTTTGGTCCAGGTGGAAGAACCCTTGTCTAAATTAAGCCCCAACACTAGGATTCACTTCAACCCTTCACTCTGTTTCTCGCGCAACTAAGCCCCAGGGGAGTTCCTCTCCTAGCACTTCACTCTATCTCGACCGCTAAGAAATCATGGACCATGGAGGTAGGAAGAATCACACCGGAGGGGAAAGGGGACGTTCCGCTACCTCACGACTCACCCTCTCAACCCTCTTCAATCTTAAGTCGTCTAACCCTATAGGAGTTGTCACACCTCCAAAGGATAAACTAGATTGTTCTCAACACTAGTGTCACGACTAAGAGAAAACAATTACAAGAGATAATTAAGATTTAAACTTGAATTTATTCATCAATAATGGAAAAGCATAATAACAATGTCATAGAAACATAATAATCCTAGGGTTTACAAGTCCGAATACCCACGAAGGGTTTAGCTCCTCATGGAGTTAAACAAATTCATCAAAATATAAAAGAAAGCTCAAATTGAAAGCATTGATGAAAACGCCCTTGCGTATGATGTGGTCGTGGTCTTGTGCAGCCGCCGGACGTCGGTGACGATGCCGATGACGCGCTCCGAACCTCCACAAAGTCCTCTCCGAAACCCTAGCCGTGATCTCCAGAAGTTGGCGAGAAAGATTAGGAAAAAAGATATGTAAAAAGTTTACAAATCTGGCTTTTATAATATTGAGTCGCGGCTTTAAATAGGCTGAATCGGGGATTCACACGGCCGTGAGGAATTTCCACAAGCCCGTGTGAAGTTTCTGGGTTGCTGGATTTTGTTTACACGGCTGTGTGGAATTTTCACACGCCCGTGTGAACTCTCTGAAATGCTGATTTTCGGTTGAAAGTGAACAGTAGCTTGCTACATTATTTTGCTACAGTAACTCGCCGAAATGCTCCCGAATTCATTGTTCCTCATCGAGGCCATTGAATTGGGCACACAATCAATGGTAGATCATGCAAATTGCTTCAAATCTCCTTCTTGGTGAAGTTCTCCTAAGCTACAAGAGTTAAACTTGTTGTGAATGTGACTGCCCTTGTGCACCTCCAAAGGAGGTTGGCACACACTCACAAGTCTAGGCTCGTGCCTTGCTCCTTGCTTGGTCCGAAAACTCCTCAACAATGGCAAACACGATCTAACTTTGTTCTTCTTCTTCAAAATAGCTCCACAAACCTACAATGCGTAAGAGTACACAAATACACACCATTTAGTGATAAAATCTGATAAAAGAGATGCTCATTGTAAGATAATAACAGAGTGAAGGGTTGCAGTGAATCCTAGTGCTGGGGCTTAAGTAAGACTAGGGTTCTTTCTGTTGGACCAAAGGGTTAGAACTATACTTAGGGACAGGGTCTATAAATTGGAATCCCTAGAACGTAATGCAGTTCCACGTAGTGTCAAGCTTAGGATGATGGACTCCCCTGGGCTTAGTTGAGAGATCGACAAAGTGAAGGTTGTGAAACGTAATGCCGGGCATAGTGTTAGAACTAGTCACGGTTGACCTTAGGTTTGGGACCGTGTGCTTTAAGATGTCTATGACTCATTAAACATCAATAGGAGAGTATAATACATAGTCATGAACTAGAACATTAGTCCTAGGGGGAGCTTGTCCGGGTACCCCTTATTCACATTGATTGTTCCTCTCTTTACTCCTCGCTTGCACTCTCTTGTCTTTCATATTTCTCTTTAATACTTTCACACACTCACATTGATTTCTTATCACCACCATCATTTCACATTAGCTAAGTAGCAAATTCTATTGTCTCTAATCCCTACTCCCTGTGGATTCCACTACCCTTCTCACCGGGGTACTTTATTATTGTGACAACCCGTGCACTTTCTAGCTCCTGTCAAAGTTTTTGGCGCCGTTGCAGGGTAACCCCTTTGACAATCTTTTCCCCAAATTTTGGAGGGGTCTCGGCTAGAGTTTCGAAAGGATTTTGTGGAGATTTAGAGTGAGTTCACGGCATCGACATCGAAGTCCATTGGAAGATAGCTATTAGGGGACCTTTTGTCGGCACCGATCCTGCGAGGTGTGTCCTAGGCTTGACAAGGGGCTTGGTGGAGAGGACGGAGTGACCTCACAAGACCATCGCCATGCATCACAAGCGGGTTTCATCTAGCTAGGAGATGAACTCCCTTGGGGCTTAGTTGTGGGAGCAACAGAGTGAAGGGTTGTAGTGAATCCTAGTGCTGGGGCTTAACTGAAACTAGGGTTCTTTCAGATGGACCAAAGGGATAGAACTATACTTAGGGACAGGGTTTATCACTTGGAATCCCTAGAACGTAAAGAAGTTCTACATAGTGTGAGGCATGATGAGCGAGCGCGCGACTAGCTACCGAGCTAGCACGCGACTCCCCGGCCATAAGTGCATGGGTCGTCAAGTAATAACCTCACAAGGAGGGTCGTATTCCCTAGGGCCCGAGATCTACTATTACTTCCTTTTGGAAGTCACTTTCGAGTCGATCGAAACAAGGTTGAAGCAATATTAAAATAATAAAAACAAGTAAAGAAATGCAAATAAAATAAAGCTCAATCCGGAATAAAGTTAGAGACGAAGAAGCCAATAATTAGGGAAGGCCTCGAGCGAGCATTCCCCCGGGAGGAGACTAAATACGAATGATCATGGGAATCAAAAAGCTAGGGTTGGCTTGGTTTTAGTCCGCTAGACTCGGATGTCAACTACCCCGGAACCTCCGTAGTGTAGTCCTAATCTAGTACGGGTTCCTCTATAGAGTAGATACCCCTACGATGTCAATGAGAACAAGAAGTGTTGATTAGGGTTAATCTAATGCACACTCTCGGCTAAATTAACCCTAAATACGCAGGAGGCTACTAACACCCGGAACCTCCGGTGTATTAATACATGAAACCCTCTTTAACTCATCAAGTGACCTAATACAAGCTAGCATCCCGCCAAACAAGTATCATTCGAAATCAATTCTATGGAAACCATCCATTGTAGAATGAACAACAAGATGATGAATTAAAACCAAACAACCAAAACAACTCAATCATTCAAAGCAAATAAAGATCATTCATACAAAGTCTCCTCCCAAGGTTCACCGGGAGCCCGGTTGCCTTGGGAGGTTTAGTTCGACATCACAAAATCAAGGAGCTCATTATACAAAGATTCCATCAAACAAAAACAAGAAAAACTCCCTCAAAGATGTCGGCTAGGGTTGATGGTGTAGCTCGTCGGATCCGCGCCGGCGAGCCCTTTGATGCTTGTCAACGTTCTCCCCTTCTTCTCTCCTTCAAATCTGACCGGAAATGGCTCCAAAGCCCTCCAAAGATGAAGAAAGTGGTGTATGGTGGAGTGGAGGCCGGAAAAGAGCAAGAGTCCCTAACAATGCCTCCCAAAAACCCTCAGTTTTGCTTAAATAACCCGATGGTGTGCGGCCACTGTGCGGGCCGCACCGTGGCCGCACAGGCTTCTACCCACGCTGCACGGCCAAGTGTGCGGGCGGCACAGGCCTCTGCCCAATGTGTGCGGCCAAGTGTGTAGGCCGCACACTGGCCGCACACTGGCCGCACAGAGCTCAGTGGAAGCTGTGTCTTCGCGTGGCTTGCGACATCCGGGGCACGTATGGTCTCCATTTCTTCTTCAATTCTCCCCGGAATCGCACAAATAAGGCTTATCCTTGCGAAAACGGCCATGAAACCCTGAAATAAAAAATAAATACATTAAACGCGCCAAAAGCCATCAAAACCCTAATACATGTTGCATGAAAGTATACGAACTTTTCAACTAAAACACAATGTATTTAGACACTTATCAAATACCCCCCATTTAAGCATTTTCTTGTCCCCAAGCAAACGGACATGGAAAACCAGGGATACTGATAAGTGACTAAATACACAATCTCAGGCAAGAAATGAAAATACCATAGCCAAAATGAAATTCAAAATACTAAGCAAAGACCACTTGAGATCATTCACGCATTCATTGGCCGTGTTGTGCTGTATGTGTGCAAATCCCTTAGTTCGAAGCCCTGTAGTCCAAACGAGGTAGACAGGACCCCGAGGACCACTTCTTGAAGCAATTCACGCCACTTAGTGGAATACGGCCTTGAGGTGGTAGAAATACTTCTAGTAGAGTCCTAAGGATCCTTCCCCTTATTTTTGAACAAGTACCGGTCGAATTTTATTTTTCTGTACACAATTGCTTAACTTTTTCTTTTTCTTTTTTGGGACTAACATGAACTGCAAATCCACATTACCTGGAGCTTTGCACATTCGTGTAAATGCGCTCATGTCCTTATAGCTTTTGGCGAGAGGAACACTCTGGTTAGGAGCCAGAACCCCGAGTTACTTCGCTATTAGGGCAGAGGAGCACTGTCCATGCTTTTATTCAACTTTCCCATTTTTTTTTCGACCGTATTGCAAGAAGGAACAAGAAGAAGGTCCTCAAAACACTATTAGAATACATTCTAACACATCAAGGCGCGAAACCACTAGTATGGGTTAGCAACTAAGAGGGTCACGAAGGTGCTGTGGTCCCTCGCCTAGGTGTCCAGGGTTCTACCTAAGGGGAAAGTGTGAAAAATGCCTAGAATGACACGAAAATCTCAAGTGTGCAAGGTCATAAGAAGCTTAGCATTTATCACGGTTTCAAGCTATAATACAATCACAATTAGATACGCCATCCTAGGTTTTACAATCATGCAACAATTCCAAAATTTTCAAAAAGTTTCATACAAGTTCACGAAATAAATAATGAAACTAAGACATGCATACCCACCCTCCACTTAAAGCAGTTCATTGCCCTCAATGTACAGGAATCAGCAGTACAGAAAAAATAGTGCAATGAAAATAAGAAGGATGGTTTCATGAACTTCCCCGAGAATTTAGTAAGGAAACTTGCAGGGCACGAGCTCGGGGTGGCCAACACCATGGCAACATACAAGGTGGAGAGGAAGAAAAATGGACGTCTTGTTCTACCTACAAGGAGAAAAGACGTCGAGTCATGCATCCATCAACCACACAAAAATAAAGAAAAGAAACAAAAAGTGAAAGGGAAAGTGAGCTCTCGGAGTAAAAGGACTGATGGAGCCGCTCAATGTCTTCTGTGTCTCCTCCAAGGGGCTTGATCGGAAAGTTAACTTACATCTCCAAAAATAAAGATCAAGCAATGGCAACATGCTGAAATATGCGAACATGAGTTTAGAAAAATGAGTGAAGCGGAAACCACGTGATCGTGATCAAAATCGAAAATCGTCGCAAACCCCTCGAGGATCCAATTCGGCGGGAAACTAAAAACCAAGAAATCACCTTGAAGGTATGAAAAGAAATTGAGTTTTGAAAATGTTTTTAACGTTGAAACGATGCGAGGGAGGTGATATGATCAAAATGAGTGCCAAAAGGCGGAGAAAAGCCGGAAAGAAAAGCATTTCTGCAGCAAAACTGGGGCCAGTGTGCGGGTGGTGTGCGGGCGGCACACCAGCCCGCACAGTCTTCTGCCAAGCATGTGCGGCCTGGTGTGCGGGTCGCACACCAGGCCGCACGCTCCTCTGGCTGAGGCGTGCGGCTGGTGTGTGGGCCACACACTAGCCCGCACACCCTTCTTGCACGGGTGTGCGGCCTCTGGGCGGCCCGCACAGTGGCCGCACAGAGCCCTACAAAACTCTCAGAAATCAGCTATCTCCAAACCAAAACTAGTCTTCGACATTAAAAACGTGACGAAACTCATCTCGGACAATTGATACTTGTTGAAAAACACAAAACATACGGGATTTCACCGAGATGGGGAGGAAACAAAGACATACACAATAAAGCATACCACGAACGAATGAAGAGAAGAGCTCATAATCCAAACCTAATTCATGCATAACAAAAATACGAAAATGAAAAAGTACAGAATTGTAAAAATCATGTGTTACCTTCCACAAGCGCTTGTTTAGCGTCATGAGCCTGACATTCAAGTTTCTCATCATCAAGGTGGTTTAAAGGCAGAGATTTTACCTGAATTTCCCATGGATGCAAATGATGACCCCGTCGGCAAATTCAAGGAAAGGAGAGAATCAACATTGTGCATACCTAGGTCGATGAAGCTTGCCATGTGTCCCTTTTCATGAGAGTTCTTGCTTGCTTTGCTAACCTTAGGAGTCACCTTTTTCCATGCTCGCTTCCGTGATCGTTCTCCTTTGCTTCTCCCTTGTGCCTTGTCTGGATATGTATGAGGAGGGTCTTCTTGTGCCTTCTTTGGTGCTTTTTCCTCCTCAATATCAACATCTTGTAATAATTCATCAAGGGGGTTCATCAAAAGGACTTCATTCACACAATCTTCAACTTGTAGTTCTGTATCATCTAGTGCATAGGAAGTGTCATCAAGCTCCTTGGGTGTTTCATTGCCTCGGGGATTTTAAAAGTGGCTTCCTTATTCCCGGCTCGCAAGGTCATTTTCCAGTCTTGGATATCTAGCAGGGCACGGGATGTGGCAAGGAAAGGCCGGCCAAGTATGATGGGGACCTCAGTAGCATTATCAACATCAAGGATAACAAAATTAGCTGGAAAGACTAGACCACCAACTTTCACAATCACATCGCTCACAATGCCATGCGGGCGTCTAACAGTCCGGTTCGCAAGTTGTATGGTGATCCGTGTCGGCTCTAAGCCTTGAAGGCCTAGTTTTAAGAAAAGCTTGTAGGGCATAACATTTATGCTTGTACCGGAATTGGCGAGGGCTTTCCCTACAAGCGAGTCCCCAAAATGACACTCCACAATTAGACCACCCAGATCTTTGATTTTCCCTGCCAATTTGCTTTGGATAATTGCCGAACAACTCTCGCCAAGAGACACCGTACATGCTTCTTCAAGTTTCTTCCTGTTTGTAAGCAACTCCTTCATAAACTTGGCCCATTTTGGCATTTGAGCAAAGGCCTCGACAAGTGGAAGATTAATGTGAAGTTGCTTGATCATCTCCAAAATTTTTTTGAATTGAGTGTCCTCCTTATCCCTATTGAGTCTTGCCGGATAGGGGACCTTTGGTTGGTGCTCTAGTAATTTTTTTTCTTTGTTTTGAGGTTCAATCAAATTGTTATGGCTGTCATTAGCTTCATCCCCACCCATGGAGGGAGTGCCTCTCACCATGTTCTTTTCCTTGTTTTCAGTTGGCCTAGGAGTCGGCCGAACCTCAACCTCTCTACCACTCCTCAAAGTGATAGCTTGTACATGTTCTCGTGGGTTAGTCTCAGTGTTCCTAGGGAGACTACCCGGTGTTCTTTCTGCCATGGATGCCGCAATCTGTCCCAAGTGTTTTTCGATGCCCTGGATTGAAGCTTGCATGTTTCTCACTATTGTTTCAAGTGTGTTCAACCTTGCATCGGTGATTTGCATGTATTTAGCTAGGACATCTTCAGTAGTGAATTTCCTTTCCGTTGGAGGTGCATGTGATGACTGTGCCTGAAACCCTGGCGGTTGTTAAAATTTCTGTTGGCCCTGATTTCCCCAATTGAAATTTGGGTGATTTCTCAACCCGGGCTTGTATGTCCCACCATAGTGGTTTCCTTGAAATTTCTGCCCCTGATTCACATAGTCAACATGTTCAACTGGGACTGCATCGGGGACTGAAATGGGGCAACAAGCAACATCATGCCCCCCTCCACAAGTTCCATAGTTCATCACTTGCTTGACACTTGTGCTCGAACGCTCGACTCTTTCGGACATAAGCAAGCTCACTTGCTTCGCTAGTGTTTCGAGCTTCGCATCTTGAGCGGTCTTACTATCTATTTCATGAACTCCTCGAGCTTGAGTCATTTTTGCCCTTGAACCCCAATGTGATTCATTTTGTGCCATGTTCTTAATTAATTCTTCAGCATCCTCGGGGTATTTGCTACTCAAGGATCCACCGGCTGCGGCATCAATGAGTTGACAATTCTGGTAGCTCAAACCATTATACAGTTTCTGTACTCTCATCCAAGCCTCGAAACCATGATGTGGACATTTTCGCAAGAGATCTTTAAATCTCTCATGGGCTTCAAAGAGGGTTTCAGAATCTCTTTGACTGAAGGCTGAGATCTCTTGCCTTAACCTTGCTGCCTTGCTCGGAGGAAAGTAGCGGCCCATAAACTTATTCACCATCTCCTCCCATGTCTTTATGGAACTCGGGGCAAGTGAGGTGAGCCACCTGTAAGCGGCGCCCCGCAAATTGAATGGGAAAAGACGGAGTCTAGATGCATCATCGGATAGGCCATTAACTTTAAATGTCGAGCACATTTGGAGGAATCGGGATAGGTGCTCATTCGAGTCCTCGTTGGCCAAACCATCGAATTGCACGGTGTTCTGTATCATCCCAATTGGTCTGGCCAAATCAAAATTACCGGCACTGGCAGTCGGAGCTTGCACACTAAACCCTCCCCTGGTAAACTGTGGCCTCTCGTAGTCAGACAATGTTCTTCTCTCTTCGGCCATAGCAATAGGAATTGATTCAGGTGCTGCAACTGATCCTGAGGAGGAACCCACCTGAGTTTGCTTCAACCGTTGGCGTATGACGCATTCGATTTCTTCGTTTGGCTCTACAAACCCAGTGGGGTTTGCACGAGCCATGCACAGAACGTTTGAGAAAACAAAAAGCAAAAAGAAATATTAGTGAATATATATATACAAACGATGAAAACAAAAACAATAAAAGATGGATAATTACAAATGAAAGTGAAATGACTAGAGCAATGATCCAAAAGTTTTCCTAGTATTCTCAGATGTCCCCGGCAACGGCGCCAAAAACTTGATGAGCGAGCACGTGACTAGCTACAGAGCTAGCACGCGACTCCCCGGCCACAAGTGCAAGGGTCGTCAAGTAATAACCTCACAAGGAGGATCGTATTCCCTAGGGCCCGATATCGACTATTACTTCCTTTTGGAAGTCACTTTCTAGTCGATCGAAACAAGGTTGAAGCAATATTAAAATAATAAAAATAAGTAAAGAAATGCAAATAAAATAAAGCTCAATCCGGAATAAAGTTAGAGGTGAAGAAGCCAATAATTAGGGAAGGCCTCGGGCGAGGATTCCCCCGGGAGGAGACTAAATACGAATGATCATGGGAATAAAAAAGCTAAGGTTGGCTTGGTTTTGGTACGCTAGACTCGGATGTCGACTACCCCGGAACCTCCGTAGTGCAGTCCTAATCCAGTACGGGTTCCTCTATCCAGAAGATACCCCTACGATGTCAATGAGAACAAGGAGTCTTGATTAGGGTTAATCTAATGCACACTCTCGGCTAAATTAACCCTAAATGCGCGGGAGGCTACTAACACCCGGAACCTCCGGTGTATTAATACATGAAACCCTCTTTAACTCATCAAGTCACCTAATACAAGCTAGCATCACGCCAAACAAGTATCATTCGAAATCAATTCTACGAAAACCATCCATTGTAGAATGAACAACAAGATGATGAATTAAAACCAAACAACCAAAACAACTCAATCATTCAAAGCAAATAAAGATCATTCATACAAAGTCTCCTCCCAAGGTTCACCGGGAGCCCGGTGGCCTTGGGAGGTTTAGTTTGACATCACAAAATCAAGGAGCTCATTATACAAAGATTCCATCAAACAAAAACAAGAAAAACTCCCTCAAAGATGTCAGCTAGGGTTGATGGTGTAGCTCGTCGGATCCGCGCCGGCGAGCCCTTTGATGCTTGTCAACGTTCTCCCCTTCTTCTCTCCTTCAAATCTGATCGGAAATGCCTCCAAAGCCCTCCAAAGATGAAGAAAGTGGTGTATGGTGGAGTGGAGGCCGGAAAAGAGCAAGAGTCCCCAACAATGCCTCCCCAAAACCCTCAGTTTTGCTTAAATAACCCGATGGTGTGCGGCCACTGTGAGGGCCGCACACTTGGCCGCACAAGCCTCTACCCAATGTGTGCCGCCAAGTGTGCGGATCGCACACTGGCCGGACACAGCTCAGTGGAAGTTGTGTCTTCGCGTGGCTTGCGATGTCCATGGCACGTATGGTCTCCATTTCTTCTTTAATTCTCCCCGGAATCGCACAAATAAGGCTTATCCTTGCGAAAACGGCCATGAAACCCTGAAATAAAAAATAAATACATTAAACGCACCAAAAGTCATCAAAACCCTAATACAAGTTGCATGAAAGTATACAAACTTTTCAACTAAAACACAATGTATTTAGACACTTATCAAGGCATAGGATGATGGACTCCCCTGGGGCTTAGTTGAGAGATCAATAGAGTGAAAGGTTGTAGTAAAGCTTAATGCCGGGGCATAATGTTGGAACTAGTCACGGTTGACCTTAGGTTTGGGACCGTGTACTTTACGATATCCACGACTCATTAAACATCAATAAGAGAGTATAATATATAGTCTTGCACTAGAACATTAGTCTTAGGGGGAGCTTGTCCGGGTACCCTATTTTACACTTGATTGTTCCTCTCTTTACTCTTTACTTGCACTCTCTTGTCTTCCATATTTCTCTTTCATTTTCTTACACACATATTTGTTCTTCTCACCATCTTCATATTTTTGCTCTAGTTAACTAGCAAATTCTCTTGTCTCAAATCCCTACTCCCCGTGGATTCGACTACCCTCTCACTGGGGTACTTTCTTACTATGACAACCCTTGCACTTTCGGGTACTTGTCACTAGGTCGCCAATGGCTCCGTCAATGCTATAATGAAAAAGGACTCTATCAAAGTTGGTGAAGAACACCCCAAATTTGCCTAAGAGCTCCTCTCAAAACCCTAGCCACTTTGCCTTTCAAATGCTATCAAAAAGTCTCCAAAGAATAGGGAAAAAGGCTATTTATAGTCAAAACCCGTGTCTATCACACGCATCCATGCAACCGTGTGATCCTCCCACACACCCATGTGGGCTACAGAATTGCCCACATGACAGGGTGGAATTTTCACCCAGGCGCGTGAACATTTTTAACAACAGTACTGCTACAGTGTTTGCTACAGTCTCTTCATAACAAGGTTCTAACACTCTTCTCTTAAGGCCATATGGAAGGGCACTGATAAGAGCCTAAATGTATGTATTTTGTATGCAAGTTTTATACATGTTTGCATGCATTTTTAAGGGAATATGATAAGTGCTCGTGTTTAAGTAATACGAAGTATTATTTTCTTATATTGAGCATTACTTTTCTCAGATTTTATCATTGATTAGTGTGCATTTGTGTTCTTTTGTGCATGTAGGGTTGTGGAGAAGAGTTAGAGGAAAAGGAACAAAATTAGGTCATGTCCGCCTTTGTTGAGGAGTTTCTTGGACCAAGCAAGGATCAAGGCACGGGTTCTAGACTTATGAGTATGTGCCAACCTCGATTGTGTTTGATTTGTTCTATGATTTGGAGAGGCACAAAGACAGTTACACTCATAAAGTCTAACCCATGTAACATTGAAGAACCTCGTCAATAAGGAGAAAAGAAGAAATGACATGATCTACCGTTGGTTGTGTGCCCCGATTCAACAGCCTCGATGAAGAACATGAAGTTGGGAACAACTTGGGCGTGAGTACTGTAGCAGTTTATTGTAGTGAAATTGCTATAGCAGTTTACTATTCACTACGCCCCAAAAATCGATTTCCAGAAAATCCACACGGCCGTATGGATGCCTGATTTCAGCCTTTAAATAGCCGCGACTCAGATTTATATGGACTTTTAGACCTATTTTTCGGCCAACTTCTGGAGAGCTCGCGGCTAGGGTTTAGAGATGATTTTGTGGAGGTTTGGAGAAAGTCTATGGCATCAACATCAACGTCCTTTGGAAGATAGCTATTGGTGGAGCTTTCGTCGGCATCGATCCGATGAGGTGTGCCCTAGGCTTGGCGAGGGATTTAGTGGAGAAGACGGAGCGGCCTCACAAGACTATCGCCACGCATCACAAAAGGGTTTTATCTATGTTTGCTATGCTTGTTATTACAAACACTTTGATGATTTTGTATGGCTCAATGGAGAGCTAAACCCATAGTGGGTATTCGGACTTGTAAACCCTAGGATGACATTGTTTCTATGATTTTTGTTATGCTTTCTTAATTGATGCTTTTAATTGAGTTCCAATATTTCATATTGATTGTAATGATTTTCCCTTAGCTGTGACACTAGGGTTGAGAATCATTTAGGTTATTCTTTGAAGGTGTGACAACTTCTATAAGATTAGATTACCCGAGATTGGAGAGGGTCTAGAGGGTGAGTCGAGAGGTAGCGAAACGTCCCCTTTCCCCTTCGGCGTGATTTTCTCTACCTCCATGTTCCAAGAGTTCTTTACGGTTAAAGTAGAGTGAAGTGCGAGGAGATGAACTCCCCTGGGGCTTAGTTGCACGAGCAACAGAGTGAATGGTTGTAGTGAATCCTAGTGCTGGGCTTAACTGAGACTAGGGTTCTTTCACCTGGACCAAAGGGTTAGAACTATACTTAGGAACAGGATCTATCACTTGGAATCCCTAGAACACCAAGCAGTTCCACGTAGTGTGAGGCTATAGGAAATGGACTCCCCTAGGGTTTAGTTGAGAGATCAACAAAGTGAAGGGTTGTAGTCAACCCTAGTACCACAGCATAGTATTGGAGCTAGTCACGGTTGACCTTAGGTTTGGGACCATGTGCTGAAGGATTTCCATAACTCATTAGACTTCAATTAGAAGGTATAATACTAGTCTTGCACTAGAAGCATTAGTCCTAGGAGGAGCTTTGTCCGGGTACCCCCATATTTGCATTGATTGTTTCCTCCTTACTCTTTGCTTGCACTCTTCTTTCTTCCATATTTCTTTCTTTTATTGCACACACACATTGATTTCTCTCACCACCATCATTCTCACACTAGCTAAGTAGTAATTTCTCTTGTCTTGAATCACTACTCCCTGTGGATTCGACTACCCTCTCACCTGGGTACTTTATTACTTCGACAACCCGTGCACTTTCGGGCCCCTGTCAAAATTGATGCCCATTTTATTCTTAAATTAATTATATTCGTGTTATAGGCCTCAGGGAAGCCAAAGAGAGCTCGAGAACGTAATTAGGGAGAAATCGACACCAAAAATCACATTTTTGAAGCAAGAACAGTATAGCAGGCACTGTAGCGAGGAAATCGGGTCTTGTAGGAAATGGCTGTAAACCTCACGGGCTCCATGCACCCGCATGAAGCCCGTGAGATCCTATTTCATTAGCAGAAAGGCAGTGAGCCTCATGGGCACTATGCGGCTTGTATACAGCTTGTGAGGCTCGAGCGGAACTCTTTAAAAAGAAAGTTATGGCTCAAAGCTTGGGATCCATCTCTTGACACCTGAAAAGCCCTAGGAGGAGGCAACTTCACCAGGCATTTAGAGGGCAAATCTCATGATTTAGAGAGGGAGAATCAAAGGGAGAAGTGTTATTAGGCAAGATCTTCACCGATTTCATCCTTGGGAAGCTTGGAGATGACAAGGGCAGCCGCCCCCATTGTGGTTTCCATGGAAGCCCTCCACGTCGTTCCTTCTCCTCTCCTTGTTTCCATCATTTGAGGAAGATTTATTATGCATTTTATAGTTGTTTCCATGAACATATCTCTTGTATTTTCTTGTATGGATGACTAGACCCCAAGGTCATTGGATGTCGGTAACAAAGGGTTGAAGTTGTTTAGTTGAATGCTTTGAGTTGTTTAATCCATTTAATTTACTTCATGGTTTAAGCTTGGTGATCTTTGATGTGTTGATTTACATGAGAACTCCGTATTTCAACTTCTAGGTTGTACTTAGTTGTCTGACCAACGCCCTTATACAAGACACACTTAGCTTAATGGGGATTCATGTATGAATACTCAATGCCCATCAGGTATTTGATACCCCTTGATAAGTGCTTGTGTATAAGTATTACTAAGTATACTTTTCTTACATTGAGCGTCACTTTATTAGATTTATGGCTCATTCGTGTGTATTTGTGTTCTTTAGTGCATTTAAGGTTATGGAGACAAGTTTGGAAGAAAGAAAGAAAAAATAGATCATGGACAAGATTTTTGATGAATCTCTTGTACTAAAGAAGGATCAAGACACAAGTTGTGTTCACTAGCATATGGGTGTGTGCCAACCTCCAAATGTGCAAGTGAATATATGAATTAGAGGGGCACAAAGGCATTCACACTCATATGCTCTGACTTGTGTGATATTGTCAAGAGCTCCATCAATAGACTTGAAAGCAAGATGCAACATGATCTACCGCATGCTTGTGTGCCCGACAGTGCGTAGAAAATGAAAAGCTTTGAAATTCACACGCTCGTATGGAATTTTCACAGGAGCATGTGGCTGCCTGATTTCAGCTCCATAAATACCGCTTTAAGAGTTTAAGTTGAGAATCTTCTTCCTATCTTTTGCATATCTTCTAGTGAGATCTTGACTAGGGTTTGGAGAGGTTTTTACTGGGATTTTGTAGCGGTTCTACAACATTCGGCATCAATTTCCTTTGGACGAGAGTTATTGGGGGAGCTTTCAATTACATTGATTCGGCGAGGTGTGCCCTAGGCTTGACGGAGGAGTCCTTGGAGAAGACGAGGGGGCTCTTGAAGACCATTGATACGGACAAAAAGGGGGTTATGTTTGTGGATTGCTTGCACTTATCTTTGATTTCGTATTTGATTTTGTATTGCCCCATGGAGAGCTAAACCCCTAGTGGGTGCTTGGACTTGTAAACCCTAGGATGATTTTGTTTCAGTGACTTCTATTATGTTTCTTTAATTGATGTTTTAATTGAGTTTCAATCTTGCATGATTATTGTGGTGATTTTCTCTCATAGTGACACTAGGGTTGAAAATCAATCTAGGTAATCTATTAAAGGGGTGACAACTTCATTAGGATTAGACTCAGGGAGATTAAAGAGGGTTGAGAGGGTGAGTCGAGAGGAAGCAGAACATCCCTTTTCTTCTTCGACGTGATTTATCCTACCTCCGTGTTCCAAGAGTTCTTTGCGGTCACAATAGAGTGAAGTGCTAAGAGACAAACTCTACTGGGCTTAGTTGCGCGAGCAATAAAGTGAAGTGTTGAGTAATCCTTAGTACTGGGGCTTAATTGTGTTTAGTGATCTTTCGCCTTGACCAAAGGGTTAGATCTAAGTTAGGGAATAGCGTTTATTATTTTGAATCCCTAGAGCTTCAAGTAGTCTCACACAGTGTGAGGTGTTGAGAGTACCTCTTTTCGACGAGGTATAGTGTAGAGGGCTAGTCACGGTTGACCTTAAGTTTGGGACCGTGTGTCTTTGGATTTCACGACTCATTAAACTTCAATTAGGAGGAATAATATTAGTCTTGCACTTGAAACAATAGTCCTAGGGTGAGCATTGTCCGGGTACCCCATTTTATCAATGATTACCTCTCTTTACTCCTTTTGTTTTCTCTTTTCTCTTTTGCTTTTATTTGCATTAATATCTTGACTTCACTCATAATTGGTTTTCACTCTAGCTAAATAGCAATACTTTGTGTTTCTGAACAACTATTCCTTGCGGATTCGACTACCTACTCGCTGGGGTATTTTATTACTTTGACGACCTGTACACTTGCGGTATGCACATGCAAGGGGTATGTCACCCCTCAAACCATTAGGGCTGGACCTAGCTTAAGTATCGGCCCTTATTAGAGATTTCCCTAAGTGTATTGCAATTGTTGAAGGAATTTCCCGAAAGAGATTCCGAGCCAATACTTGTATGAGATTAGAGATTACCGCCGTGACCATCGGCGTAATCTATTTTCAAATTTCTCTTGCCCTGAACTGCCACTTGCTTTGTAACTCTAGCATTCTTCTAACTTTAGTAACCCAGGGGGATACACATCCATGACCACCCTCAACCCTTGATTTTCATCCTCTCATTTGGCGTATAGACACCAATTCACTTAGTTTTAGTCTCATTAATAGTTGTAGTTTGACACACCCTTTGTGAGTGCTCCGCAAGTGCACTGGTCGTCGCAGTAATAATACTCGACTGAGTGGGTAGTCGAATCCACAGCAAGTAGTGATTCAAGACAAGAGAAGCTGCTAGTTAGCTAGTGTGAAAGTAATGATGGTGAGAGAAAACAATGTAGGTGCAATAAAAGGAAATAAGTAAAAGAAAGAGAATAGTGCAAGCAAAGAGTAAGGAGGAAACATTCAATGCAAATATGTGGTACCCGGACAATGCTCCTCCTAGGACTAATGCTTCTAGTGCAAGACTAGTATTATACCTTCTAATTGATGTCTAATGAGTCATGGAAATCCTAAAGCACACCGTCCCAGACCTAAGGTCAATTGTGCCTAGTTCCGACATTATGCCTTGTGGGAGAGGATGCTCTCGACGCCTCACACTACGTGGAACTGCTTGGGGTTCTAGGGATTCCAAGTGATAAACCCTGTCCCTAAGTATAGTTCTAACCCTTTGGTCCAGGCAAAAGAACCTTAGTCTTAGTTAAGCCCCAGTACTAGGATTCACTATAACCCTTCACTCTGTTGCTCGTGCAACTAAGCCCCAGGGGAGTTCATCTCCTAGCACTTCACTCTACTTTGATCGCAAAGAAGTCTTGGAACATGGAGGTAGGGAAAATCATGCCGAAAGAGAAAGGGGACGTTTCGCTACCTCTCGACTCACCCTCTCGACCTTCTCCAATCTTGTGTAGTATAATCCTATAGAAGTTATCACACCTTCCAAGGACAACCTAGATGACTCTCAACCCTAGTGTCACGGCTAAGAGAAAATCAATGCAATTATCATTCAAGATTGGAACTCAATTAAAAACATCAATTAAGAACGCATAACAGAAGTCATAGAAACAATGTCATCCTAAGGTTTATAAGTCCTAATACCCACTAGGGGTTTAGCTCTCCATGGAGCTATATAAAATTATCAAAGTATTTGTATCAATAAGCATAGCAAACATGAATAAAACCCCTTTGTGATGCATGGTGATGGTCTTGTGAAGCCACTTCATCTTCTCCACTAAGTCCCTTGTCAAGCCTAGGGCACAGCTCGCCGAATCAATACCGACGAAAGCTCCCCCAATAGCTATCTTCCAAAGGACATCGATGTCGATGCCGTAGATTCTCTCCAAACCCCACAAAATCCTCTCCAAACCCTAGCCGCGAGCTCTACCGAAGTAAATTGTTACAAAGTTTTGCTACAGTAGTCGCACCAAGGTTGCTCCCAACTTCATTTCTTCATCGAGGCCACTAGGTTGGGCACACAACCATGCGGTAGATCATGTCGTTTCTTCTTTTCTCCTCATTGACGAAGTTCTTCAATATACATGAGTTAAACTTTATGACTGTGACTGTCTTTGTGCCTCTCCAAATTATGGAACAATTTAAGCACATTGGAGGTTGGCACACACCCACAAGTCTAGAACCCGTGCCTTGATCCTTGCTTGGTCCAAGAAACTCCTCAACAAATGCGGGATGACCTAATTTTTCTCCTTTCTCTTGAACTCTTCTCCATAACCTTACATGCACAAAAGAACACAAATACACACTAATTAATGATAAAACCTGAGAAAAGTAATGCTCAATGTAAAAAAAGAATATTTTGTATTACTTATACACGGGCACTTATCATAGTTCCCAAACGTGATTTGGTAGGTTAGACACCGAGTAAAGAGGAAGTAAGGGTAGCTCCTTGTGCCCAGAGAATATGACCCTCTCGTGCTTGCACGAGAGGTATTACTTGATGATCCTGTGCACTTGCAGGATGTTCATCAGGCACACGTTTGTGTGGTAAATTATGAGGCTTCTCGTCGTCTAACCATTATTGGGAAGACTCTTGCATTCTTTACACAAGTGGGGACATGGGAGTGTGACTGCCTTTGTGCCCTTCCAACTCAAAATCTAGCTTGAATTCTCTTGGATGTTAGCACACACCCCCATTAGTCGCACCAAGGTTGCTCCCAACTTCATTTCTTCATCGAGGCCACTAGGTTGGGCACACAACCATGCGGTAGATCATGTCGTTTCTTCTTTTCTCCTCATTGATGAAGTTCTTCAATATACATGAGTTAAACTTTATGACTGTGACTGTCTTTGTGCCTCTCCAAATTATGGAACAATTTAAGCACATTGGAGGTTGGCACACACCCACAAGTCTAGAACCCGTGCCTTGATCCTTGCTTGGTCCAAGAAACTCCTCAACAAATGCGGGATGACCTAATTTTTCTCCTTTCTCTTGAACTCTTCTCCATAACCTTACATGCACAAAAGAACACAAATACACACTAATTAATGATAAAACCTGAGAAAAGTAATGCTCAATGTAAAAAAAGAATATTTTGTATTACTTATACACGGGCACTTATCATAGTTCCCAAACGTGATTTGGTAGGTTAGACACCGAGTAAAGAGGAAGTAAGGGTAGCTCCTTGTGCCCAGAGAATACGACCCTCTCGTGCTTGCACGAGAGGTATTACTTGATGATCCTGTGCACTTGCAGGATGTTCATCAGGCACACGTTTGTGTGGTAAATTATGAGGCTTCTCGTCGTCTAACCATTATTGGGAAGACTCTTGCATTCTTTACACAAGTGGGGACATGGGAGTGTGACTGCCTTTGTGCCCTTCCAACTCAAAATCTAGCTTGAATTCTCTTGGATGTTAGCACACACCCCCATGCGTATGAGCTCATCTTGTGTCTTGATCTTTATGTTGCACAAAAACTCCCAAAAAGTGCCTTTATAACATATCTTTGCTTTCTTTTCTTCTCTCAAGGCCTTCATAACCTATTTACACAAAGGAACACCATATATACAATTTTTGAGATATAAACTATGATAAAAAGGATGCTTAATGCATGTAAACATATAAGAAAATATGTTCACTCAAGCACTTATCAAGAGAATAAAGAAACAAAATACTTCTTCTATAAGAAAGCTTCTCATCTGAAGAAAGATTGGCCAAAGTATGTAGTTGGCATGAAAATAAATGTACTTTTTTTGCTCTTATTTGTACTGAAGTAAATCTAGTGTCAGTTCCAAGACATACTTGGTGGTTAGATTTAGTTGCCACAACTCACATAAGTGTATTAATGCAAGGTTGCTTGAACTATCTGATGCCAAGTAAAAGTGAAAGATACATCTATATCGGGGCTCAAAAGGTAGAAGTCGTAAGCATATGAACTACTAGATTGTTACTTTGTACTAATTTTAATCTAGAATTAAATACACATTTATTGTACACTCTTTTTAGACAAAATTTAGTTTCTATTTCGGTATAAGATAAAGAAGATTTTGTTTTGTTCATTTGGAAATATAATGTGTGTTCTTCATTATAATTTGATACTGGTTATAACCATTTTATGAAGTGAAAGTGATAATATTTATTTGCTTGATATGGTTAACACAAGTGGTGAATCCCATAATTCTAAAACCGGAGGAACAAAACATAAATTACAAAATGAGAACTATATATTGCGGTACACGCATTTGGCTTATATCTTTGAAAGAGAATTGATAGTCTTGTAAAAGATGGAATTCTCGATGCACTCGACAAGAATGATAATAGTGTATGCATTGGGTGCATTAAATGAAAAACTACAGACATGAGGAAAGTATAGACTGAGGGAACTAAAGAAATCTTAGAACTTGTGCATACCGATATATATGGACCAATCCTAGCAATATCTTAGAGATGTTTATGATTGTTCATCATGTTCATAAATGACTACTCTCGCTATGGTTACCACTACCTATTATATAAGAAATTGAGTGCCCTAGATGTATTTAAGTTATTTAATGCTAAGATTGAAAATCAACTCAACAAAGCTATAAAAGTCATTACATTTGATCGTGGTGATGAATACTATGGCAGGTATGATGGTTCAAGTGAACATCATCTAGACCCTTTTACTCAATACCAAGAGGAGTGTGGAATCCATCCTCAATATACAATATTGAGCTGCCTAACCATGAATAGTGTGGCTTAGATGTGAAATAAAACTCTTAGGAACCATTTGGTGGACATGATAAGGATGACAGGATATGATAAACTATTATATTCTACCATTATCTTTTGTTTGATGAGCCAATAGGATATCATAGTCCTATTATATTAACCCGCTTTATCCTACCGGCCACATGATAACTAATTCTATGTGGAGGGTCAAGATAGAAATGGGCAGGACAGTATAAAAAATTAAATTTACTTTTTTTTGCCGTTTTATTTGGTTTCTCTCTCTCATCTAGGATTTCATTATATCTCTTTGATCTTTGAACCCAAGGCTTGGGACAAGAAGCTTGTCAAAAAATAGATACGACACAAATTTTACTATTCTAAATAAGTCTTCTCGCATCTAAATTACTTAAATTGTTTCTCTATCGATCTAGGTTGTTTTTCATCTAAATCTCTTCTTTGATCATGTTTTATTTTGCTATATGTATAGATTTTGTGTTATTATAAAGGGTAATTTTGTCTATTTACATACGGTTCATATCATATCCTATCATTATATTGTCCACTTCAAACATAAAATAAAATAACAAAATGATATCCAATGGTTTATCTGGTGTGTATCAAACATAGGATAAGATATGAGCTTATCCTGCCCATATCCTTTCACAATTCTATTCAGTCCTCAAATCCTATCCACCCATATTCTATCATATCCATGAAACGGGGCCTTTAAAACATGGTAAGGAGTATGATTACTCATATAATGTTGCCTAACCCTCTCTAGGGTCAAGCATCAAAGATTTTAGTCCATCTTGTGAATAGAGTTCCTGCTAAATTACTAAAAAGGATCCTTACGAATTATGGACTGGCAAGAAGCTTATCTTAAAGCATTTAATAGTTTGGGCTTTGTCTATCTAAGACAAAGTCTTATTGGCCTAATGAGAGAAAATTACTACAAAGAGCAATAAGTAGCTATTCTATGGGATGCTCTAAAGGATCATGGGGCTTTAAGTTTTATGATCCCGCATTAAGAACATTCTTCAAGGTGAGAAATGCCTAGTACTTTGAGGATATTAAGGTGGGTTGGGGAAAATTACTACAAAAAGCAATAATTAGCTATTCTATGGGATACTTTGAAAGATTATGGTGCTTTAAGTTTTATGACCCCGCGTTAAGAACATTCTTCAAGGTGAGAAATGCCTAGTACTTTGAGGATATTAAGGTGGGTTGGGGGATTGGGGCAGTTGGGGGTGGGGGAGGCGGAGGGGGGATGGTTTGTTAATCAAAGTATTGACTTTTTTTTTTTAAAGGAGGATATGGATACACCTTCTCCACTGTTACTAATATCATAGTTGGGATTTTTTCCTAGTTGTGATTCAAATGTAACATTCAGTACATGACAGAGATGATGTTGTTTTTCCTACCCGTAATGAAGAAACTCGTCAACCAAATTATTCATACAGAACAAGACATTCAACCTCAAATTCAAGAAGAGCCAGTGCCTCTATGGATGTCCATGAGAGTGCATAATGTTGGATGACTATATTGTATTTCTCCATGAGCATGAAGGACATGTTGACTCAGTTGGAGATGACCCAATCACTTTTCATGAGGTAATTAATAGCTTAAACTCTCATAAACAGATCGAAATTATGGGCGAGGAAAAGCAATCGATGAAGGACAATGATGTTTGGGACCTTACTCTATTACTTGAAGGTGTGAAATCCATTATGTGCAAATGTGTCATTAAGATGAAAAGGGATTCACAAGGTAATGTTGAAAGGTATAAGGCACATTTAGTTGTGAAAGGATTTACTCAGAGGAAGGGCATCAATTATAAGAGACTTTCCCTTTAGTTTCCATGAAAGGCTCTTTCATAACTATTTTGCCACTAGTGGTATATTTTGATCTTGAGCTACATCAAATGGATGTAAAGATGGCATTACTTAATGGAGACATTGAGGAGAACATTTATATAGTATTATCGAAGGGGTTAGTCATTCAGGAGACCAACCAAATGGTTTGCAAACTTAATAAATTCATCTACTAGCTCAAACAAGTTTCCCATCAATGATATCAAAAGTTTCATCAAGTTTTTCTCTTATTTGATTTTGAGGTGAACATCATTGAGGATTGTGTCTCACAAGTTCAATGGGACAAAGTACATATTTTAGTTCTTTATGTCGATGACATTTTGATTTCCAACAGTGATATGGAGCTTCTTCAAGAAACTAAGAAATTCCTCTCTGAGAGTTTTTAGATGAAATATCTTGGTGAAGCATCCATCATATTAAGGATCAAGGTTTATCATGACCGCTCACGAGGTTTACTGGGTTCAGTACAAATGGGCTATATTGAAAGAATACTATAGAGGTTTGGAATACATAATGGTAAGCCTCAAGAGACCCTTGTGTTAAAAAGAGATAAGTTCAGTTTGAAACAATGTCCTGAGGGATAAATTGAATCCAAATATATGCAGAATATTCCCTATAAATCCCTAGTAGGAAGTCTTATGCATGCATAGGTTGGTGCCTATACTATTCGAGCATTTATAGTAGGAACACTTGAAAGATCTAAAAGTAATTTGGATAGAGAACTCTAGGTTACTTCCAAAAGGGTCTTTAGATATCTTTAAAAGATAAAGGACTTCATGCTTACGTATAAGAGGCCAGATAGGGTAAAAATCATTAGATATTTTGAGTTTGACTTTGCTAGATACTTGGACATTTGAAAGTCAACATTTGGTTACATCTTTGTTATGGTTGGTGGTGCTATTTCATGGAAACATGCCAAGTAGTCATGAGTTGCTTCATCGACTATGGAGCCAAAATTCATCTCATGTTATGAGCATCTAGTCATGCTATTTGGTTGCACAATTTTATTAGAGGACTGTGGGTTGTTAAGAACAAAGATAGACCATTAATGTTATATTATGATGATAAGTGTATAATTTCACATGATTTTATATTATTTTATACACTTATTTGGCATGTATTAGGGTGTTTATTTGGAAGATGATGTTAAACATGGTGAAAATATCATTTTAGGTGATTGGCAGTGCATAAGGAGGAGAAGGAACCAGAAAAAACAATTTTTAGCTAGAACAAAGAAGATGGAGCTCCCTCAATATCAATAGCAAGGGAATAGTCTAGACAAAACACTTTACTATCATTATATGACCAGACTTTCTGCTGTAAGTCTCATCTAGAGAACCTTACTAGTATGCTTATACCCATAAGAAAAAACATAATGACCAGACTAAGGGACTTATGGGCAGGACTTACACTTTTAAGCCAGACCCTAAAAGCCATCTAGAGGAGCTTACAGGGAGTAGGACACACCCATAAAAGAAGTCTCAAGTGCTATCTAGGGAAGTTTATGATCCAGCACTTATGACCATAAGCTGGATTGTAACGCCAATACAAAAAACTTTATAGGCGGAGCTTACCACAGTAAGATACCCGTAAGGCACATTACCCGTCATCTCTAGCTCCTTACACCCTTGTTCTTATGACCATAAGTAGCCTATAAGTGGTTTGGTATAACAGATTCTTTTAAGGGTTTTTGAGGGATCTTTTGATAACCAAGCAAAGGGAAAAATAATGGGAGTTTCTCAAGGACTTCTCTGGCAATCCAACGAGGGGGGGGGGGAGGCTCATCCACCAATCTAGAGCATTATTGGAGTCATCAAGGAGCATCCTTGGTGATGTTTGTGGAAGATAGGAGGAAAGTTCATCGGCATCCCAAGAGGCCAAGAATGAAAAGGGGGTTTCCATGTTTCTATTCATTTCTTTTGTCGCTATTGGAATGTATGAGTGTTCTTCTATAATGCAGAACTAACTTATTGATTTCTAGGTGAAGATGGACCCTAGGGTTTATATTTTGATTGACATTGGTTGTGGATTTTTAATATTTTTATGTTGAATTTTTAATTACAATCTATTAATGTTGAATTCAATTGTGTGTTTGAATTGTCTTGGATTCTATTGTAGAAAAAGCCAAGAGTCCTTTATTGATGTATTTGTATAATGAATTGAGAGATCCATCTAGTATAGAGAAACAACCAATTAAAGGGAATCACGAGTCAGCCTAGAAATAGGGCATTTCGGGCTAGAGATTTCTCCTCCTATGATCCTTCCTAGTGAGTTAGCATAGAATTCCTTGTGTAACGCAATCGTAGGGAGTAGCTTCAGAAGAGATGCTAATTTTACTTCATATGGGATTAGGGATAATTGCTTCGTAAGGAGAATTGTGTAGTCTTTGAATTTGTGCTTTGTCTGGAAAGAGTTCATAGAGTGTATTGTGGCCATAGGGTAGTCTGTATTAGTGCCATATAGGACAAATTACTATTTATCTTGAGAAAGTTGGTAGTATGATTTAGGAACTTTTTTGGTTTAACTAGATTGCAAGATTTTACACAACCATTCTCCAGGGCCTAACAAACTCTAGGTGAAGTGATAAATGCCTAAATACACCATGTTTTACTTAAAGATTCTTTGCACTATCATGTGTTTTTAATTGATTTCAATGTCCTTTTTTGTACTTTATCTATTTATTTCATCACCGGACATCGGGAGGTCATATATGCGAGGAGAAGTCTTTTATGATTCATTTCAGATATAATTAGTGAAGAAACAAAGATTGCCTGAGCTCCGGACGTGAACAGAACAAACCTCGACAAGTTCCAAGCATGAGAACTCCTTGTGTGAGATCTGCATAGCCTGTATAGCCTAGACAGAGGGTTATGTGTCCCCTGTGATGGCCACACAGAGGTCGTACAACCCTGCCAGTAAGCTGTGCGGTCAGCACACCAGCTCGCACAAGGTACGGACAAGCCTATGCGACTGTACACATGCTCAAACAGGCTTAAGATGACTTGTTTTGATGACCAAAAGGGTTGTGCGGCTTAGGTTGCACCCACACACTTACCCGAACACATGAATGGGTATATATGCCCATCCTTAAGTCTTTGAACCGGAGCTTTAGCACCATACACCTTCAAGCAACCCTAGATGAAATTCTTATCCAAGGAGGCCATTTTGGAGAGAAATTGAAGGAGAGAAGAAGGTGAGGATCAAGGAGAGCATCAAGGAACTCGACAGCGTTGATCCAATGAGTTCTCATCACCACCTTCTAGCAGACATTTCAAGGGAGTTCATTGATCATTCTTGCCATGATTTATAAGTATTTTGAACTCCTTCATTTTGCCATGTCGAACTAGACTCCGAAGGCCACAGGGCTTCTTGTGAACCATGGAAGAAGACTTTGTATGGATGACATTTATATTTTGTAAATAAATGCTTGGGTTGTTTTTTGGTTTCAATCTATCATTTTCTTGTTCATTCGACAATGGATAGATTCCATGGAAATGATTTTGAATAGTACTTGTTTGGTGGATTGCTAGCTTGTATTAGGTTGAATGATGATTGAAGGGGGATTCATTGTACCAATAAACCAGAGGTTCCAATTATTAGTAGCTCCAGCGAGGTTTAGTGTAATTTTAGCCAAAAACAAGCATTAAAATTAGTCTAGCCAAGACTCCATGTTCCCAAAGACATCGTAGGGGTATCTTTCGGATGGAGGAACCTCGTATTGGATTAAGGCTACACCACAGAGGTTTTGGGGTAGTCGACACCTGAGTCTAGCAGAACAAAATTAAGGCAACCTTGTGCTCAATTATTCATTATTATCCATATTTAGTCTTCTCCCAGGGAAATCCTCGCTCGAGGTCTTCCTTCACACTTGGTTTCTTCATCTTGCATTTGTTCAGGATCGTGTTGCTTAGTTTGTTGTGTTTATTTACATGCTCAATTTTCTTTTATTTTATTACCTTCAAACAACAACTTATATTTGCTCTGCTAGACAATGATTCCAAAAAGTAATAGTAGATCTCAAGGCCCTTGGAAATACGACCCTCTCATGCTTTCATGAGAGGTTATTACTTGATGACCCATGCACTTGTGGTCAAGGAGTCGTGTGCTTACTCTTTAGCTATCGTGCGACCACTCATCAAGAAGTCTATGCAAGAAGGCCCTTTTTTGTTGATTGTTTCACAGTAATTTCATTTTTACATTTGTGATTCTTAGTATTTACTTCACTCTTACAGTCCATTATATTGATTAGGTTAATTGTCATATTTAGAGTTAGTACTAGTGTTCTCCAGTTCTTTGTGGACCGAGAAAACTGCTTTTAAACACACTATATTACTTGTTTTGCATGTGCACTTGCTTTTTCATAAGTGACTTCAATCCCCATCATATGACAATGAAGAAACAGTTTTGTTTTCAAAAACAACAAGAGTTCTTCCATGTCTAAGCATAAAGCTATCAAGTTCGTAGCTGTTAAAGAAAGAGTCCATAGTGGTTTTTTGAGAATTGAACTAGCTTGTATGGACAAACTCCATGGTTATTGATCCTCTCACAAAGGCACTGGCACCTAAATTTTTTCATGAGCATGTTGCTCATATGGGCATTATTAGTAGGGATGCTTCTGATTAGTAGGAGTTCCTATTTAGTTTTTACTTAGCTTGACACTTGTATTAATTTCATGACATATTCGAATATATTTTATGAAAATTGTAATTTACTTATTATTTTTACTCTAAACTATGATCTTATAAAAATTTTTAAAGTTGGACCAATTAGAAATAGGCAAGCATAAATCACATTGCCTTGCAATTTCTATGCTACACATCTATACGTGATCTGTGTTATTAGGTAAGCCAGTATATATGATCACTATGGGTTTAGTTGCATTGTACTAGTGATGATTGCCCCCTTGTTCTATATATAGTTGAAGCTAATTAATGGATGGCATTTATTTAGATGATTTTTTTTTTTAACTATGAGCACATTTTTGTTGTTGATAGTAACTTATACACAATTTTGAATTCTCGAAGGTATATGATTGTTAGCATGCCCTAAACTTTGTCAAGCCAAATCTGACATGTTTGACAAATGACCGCATACCTACAAGGCATTAATCTAGTAGGCCTGTAACACCTCAGAAGCTGACTTAGAGCAGAAAAATATTACAAACCAAACGAGTTATATAATTACAGACTTTAAGGATTGTAACATAGTCCAGGGATACAAGAAATCCAAAAGTACAAAATATAGGTTCCACAACAAATAGATACAATAGCTCAAATACTACAACAGAGGAAGACATCATCTACGGATAGCCTGCCTAAGCCCACACCAGTCTACTACTCTTCATCTTAAAAAATATTTTCATAATTCCATTTAAGTAGAAATATTTGCATGATCCCACTCTTAGGAGAATTTAAATCTATTATTTTCAAAATGAATAAATAAATATATATTAAAATAAATAAATAAGTGAAAATAAATAATAAATGAAAAATACATATATAAAACAAATAAATAGACAAATAGACAAAAAAAATTTTAATTTATAGTAAATAAACAGGTCCATAAATAAACAGGTCCACAAAAAATATTTTCACCAAAAGTAGGTACAATAAATAAATAAATAACAGCTAAAATTTTGTAATTAATATCCGTTAAAATAAAATGTGAGGATTGACACAATTTCATCCTCAATGTCACTTCTCAAATGGTCTTATTTTCATAGGATTAACAACAATCAAATTCACATTAAAACTATTGTAGATATGCACTTATTCATGAGTGAGCACATGCATTAACTAATTATGAGTTGAGCCCACATATAAAAGAATGTGTCGAAACGTTAATACATATGCATGCATGTCTTGTGCAGGTCCTAAAAAAGCTGCATGGGCACTTGCGCAAGGCCAAATTGCATTCAACACCCATCAACTATAAATACTTATGTGTGTGTGTATATATATATATATATAACCATAAACACACCTATACATGGGTTCCAAACTTTTCTTACAAATAATTCATACATACCTAGATTTAGAGGCAGTATATATGGTTAATCATTAACCTATGCATGGATTTCAAAGTTTGTTTTATTATCAAAACAAGGTTTGACATGCCCAAAAATAATCTGAATTTTGAAGGATGTAAACATGAAAGAAAGATAGAATAATGATAAAAAGTAAAGGAGGAACAGTAACAACAAGGTGTGACACAAACCTTGCATGTGTCTGCAAGTGGATGGGTCGCTCAACTAATAATATTGTACCGAACTGGTTAGGCAGTGGAATCCATAGGGAAAAAGATTACTAGTAGTAGCTAATTCTATGTTATATAGCCTAATGATTAAAGAGATGATGTGATAAACTAATGTGTTAATAAATGAATATCACATGCAAGAAAGCAAGAGTAAAATAAAGGGAAGCCTTAATCAATGAAAGTCAAGTATTAAGGCAATGCTCCTCTTAGGATTCAAGTGCTAAGAACAAGATTTACAAAGTGTTTCAAAGACAAGCAAATTGAGTCATGGAAATCGAAAGGTAAACAAGTGGAGGATTATCACGACGCCTCATACCACATATGGCTGCTGATAAGTGCTTGAGTATACATGTTTTGCCTACTTGTTTTACATACATTGAGCATCATTTTACCATTGATTATGTCTCATAAAGTGTATTTTGGTGTTCTTTTATGCAATTAGGTTGTGAAAGTGTTAAAGAAGGAAAAGGAAGCAAAGATGGGTTATAAAGACATATAGTTGGGAACTTTTGTACAACACAAGTGTCAAGGCACAAGAGGGGGTCATGCACATGAGGGTGTGTGCCAACTTCCTGAAGGATTCAAGATGATTTATGTGATGGAAGGGCACAAAGGCAATCACACCTTCATGTCCCAACTTGTGTGAAGATAGTTAAAGCTCTCAAATGATGATTCGAAGGAGGAGAAGTCTTATAACTCACTACATGGACATGTGCCCGACCATGTAGCCTCAAGATGAGAGAGTTTGGATCGCGTTTATGAAGAGTACTGTAGCAAAAATACTGTACATTTCACTATAGCAGTACTGTAGCAGAAATTACTGTTCACTCGACCGCGTCAAAATCCCACGCGACCGCGTGGGAATTCTGCAGCCCACGCGACCGCGTGGGATCTCACGTGGTCGCGTGGAGGCACGTGACTGACGCGTTTCAGGCTTATAAATAGCCCTTTTTGCCTATTCTTTTGGTATCTTTTGTGTAGCTTTTGAGAGGCGAAGCGGCTAGGGTTTGAGGAGTAGGTCTTTGCCGAATTGGAGGGCCGTTCTTCACCAACTTTGATAGTTCTTTCCTCCGTCATAGCATCGAGGGAGTCATTGGCGACCTAGCTTCGGAGAAGGATCCTTCAAGACGTTGAGCGACCCATCAAGGCCATCATCACGACTTCAAGGGGGTTTACTTCCTTGGTTTACATTGCTTTTCATTGTGTTATGTTTTGCTTTGTAATAAGCCCCATGGAGGGCTAAACCCTAGTAGATACTTGGGCATGTGAACCCTAGGTTTTGATTCATGTATTGACTTTCTTTATGCTTTCTTTTAAGTCCGAGTTTATTTGAGTTCTAATCTTGTTTAATCATTGCTTGCATGCCTTATTGATTCGTATGGTTGTTTGGTATGTTTGATTTGTTTCCTTGGTGAGAGAGAGGTCTCCATTAGGTATTAGAACATACAAGGTTAAAGAGGGTTGAGAGGGTGAGTCTTGAGATAGAGGAGTGTCCCCTTTCCCTTCCGATTGAGTGTTTCCTATCTCCATATTCCCTAAGTTTTATGCAACCATATGGGGTGTGAGGCGTGAGATTGATAGATTTCTCCGCCGGGACCTTTGTAGGGGGTTAGGGATCTTCCGCCTAGAAGTAGGGTTAGATCTAATTTTAGGAATCGGTTTCACTCTTAGGTATCCCTAGAACTCATTGCGGTCATATGGGGTGTGAGGTGTTGAGATTGAGCGATTTCTCCGCCGGGACCTTGTAGGGGACTAGTATCGGTGGCCTGGAGGCAGGGACCGATTATTCTTGGATTACCTCGACTCATAGAACTCGGTTAGAAGCATTTAGTTAGTCTTGCACTTCATGATAGAGCCTAGGGGGAGCATTGCCCGGGTATCTCATCTTTATTGATTGAGATCTCCCTTTATTTACCCTTTGCCTATTCATCTCTGGTATTAATTTCTATGCACACTAGATCACCACAAAATCACATTAGTCGTTAGGCTAGATTGCAGAGAAGAAGTTAGTACTAGTAGCCCTGTTCCCTGTGGATTCGACTACCCTACTCACAGGGTATAATTATTACTTCGACAACCCGTGCACTTGCGGTACACACACGCAAGGGGTGTGTCAGCTGCATAGCACTCTTGGGATTCCAAAGGATGTATTCGATTCCTAAAAATATATCTAACCCTACCTCTAGGTGAAATGTCCCTAACCTCTATAAGGTCCTGGTGGAGAAATCTCTCAACACCTCACACCACATATGGTTTCTTAGAGTTTAGGAAATATGGAGATATGATACATCAATAGGAGGAAAAGTGGACACTCCACTATCTCAAAACTCATCCTCTCAACCCTCTTCAATCTTAGAGATTCTAACCCTAATGGAGACATCTCTCTCACCAAGGTGAACAAATCATGCAAACCAATCAACCAAAAAATCAATAAGGCAAGTAAGCAATAAGAAAACAAGAGTGAAACTCAACTAAACTCCGATTAAATATAAAAACAATGTATATCAATACAAGAATAGAATCCTAGGGTTCATATACCCAAATATCCCTCTAGGGTTTACCTTTCCATGCAACAAGATACAAAAGAAATAATAAACAAGCAAAAGTATGCAAGAGCCATGTAAATAAAACACCCTATATTCGTGATGATAGCCTTGATGGGTAGTCTCAACATCTTAATGGAATCCACTCCAAGGCTAGGGTTGGCAGTGGCTTGATTGGTGCTATGATGGAGGAGGAATCAATCAATGTTGGTGAATAAATATCATCTTGGCTGTAAAAGACCTCTCCCTCAAAGCCCAGCCGCCTTGCCTCTTCAGAGCCATGCAAAAGATAACCTAAAATAGGGCTAAGAGGCTTTTGAAAGACCAAAATCAGGGCCTATATAGCCTCCCACATGGCCAGGAATTTTCACACTGACATGTACAGTAACCTGCTATAGTACTTGTGTGCAAAAACCTACTACATTAAATCATGAACAATAGTTTCCACACACTCCAATGTATAGCAGCATGGCTTGTGTCTTGATTCTTGTGTTGCACAAAAGAATCTCAAAATGTGCCTCATGACCTATCTTTGCTTCCTTTCCCATCTTCATGTCTTCATACCCCTATTTGCATAAAAGAATACAAAATACACTTTATTAGAAATAAAACATGATAAAAGTAATGTTCAATGAATGCAAAACATATGATGAAATATGTTCACTCATGCACTTATCAAACCCCCCCACACTTAAATGTTTCCTTGTCCTCATGTAAAACTAATCACTAAACCCAATGAAAGAAAAGAGAAGTACTTGGCTTTAGGTTCACCAAAAGATTACAAGAATAGAATTCTAAAATCTTGGAAGGAGTCAAAAACTAAATGACACAATCAATACTCTACCAAATAATCCGATCAAAAGAAAGAAATGAAATTTGAAAGCGTGTGTGTGTGAAGAACTCAGCTCATGTCAACACTATGTCCACTACTTGATGTTCTTATTACAAATGGACTGATTTATAAACAAAAAGAATAGGTAGCAGCTGCACACATCCTCGAAGGTAGCTCTTTTTCCTAGAGGCCTCTCGAGTGGCTTTCACGCTTTTGAGGTGTTAGCTCTTTCCCTGAGTGTAGTAGCATTCACTCATCCCATGAGATAGCTCTTTCCCTCATTAGGGCATAACTAGTATCCGACTTATAAGAGTAGCTTCATACATCATAGGTGGTAGCTCTTTTCCATACCCTATGTACAAACAAAACAATGTTTTTTTTTTAACTAACTAACACAAGTGTTACTGAGTTCTTTAAATACTGAACTAGTGTTTCCATAGGTTGAATGAGTGAGAATGGTGCATGAAATAGCAATTGGACAATTTTTTTTTTAAAAAAAGGATAAAAACTAGAGCATGATAAAACCTAGTGTTTAAAGTCCTCCTACAATTAAGAATTAAACTCTTGCTATGGTGAACCTTTATTGGCTACATGAGCATGTGCATGAAAAACAAAAGTAAAAGAGATGTAAAGGTGAACCCTCCCCTACACTTAAGATGTACATTATCCCCAATGTCAGCATGCAAGCACAGTAAATAAATCATCAATTAAAGTAAAGTATGTGAAGGTATGCAATAAAACAATACTCCACTGAACTCCTGATGAATCATATGGTGGAGTTAGTCCATGGGTGTGTTGGATCTAACGAGTTTGTGAAGGTCACATGACCATGTACATGACTATACCATCCTAAACATCACTCTCAAGGCCATTTGCACCGATACATGGTGGTTCAGTGAAGTTTAATAAAATGGAAAAGATACACGAGTTCATATAGATATAGAAAATGAAGAACAAACTCAAAACAAACACAAAATAGCATAAAGATAACTCTCATAAGATAGAACCATTTTTAGTAAACAAGTCCAAAAAGACAAAATAAAGAAAAACTGAAATAAAAAAGGAATTCTCATGAGTAGGATACCTCAAACATCGGCGTTATCTACTGTTGCGGGGTGCTACTGGTGTGCCGGAGTCAGCGTCGTCATCTAGGGTCTTTGTATATGATCTAGTTGTTCCATAATCGCTGCATGGTTGGTAAGCATAGTGGCTCCAGTGACCTCGAGCCTCGCCAAATAATCGCGAGATTACATGGCAAGATGCTAAGGCTCTGGTGGCACCTCCTCCTGTACTTTGGGACCTCTATCTCCATCGGCTCTTCCTCTAGTGGTGGTGACATTGCTTGTGAGGACGAGGCATCCTCAGGCTCATCTCTCTCCTTCTTGGACTTATATGATAAAATGGCTATGTGTGCATACCCACTATTGCTTGTCTTTTTCACCATGCCCATGGATAGAAGAGTAGCTAATCCCAATGGTGCCAAGACGATAACCTTCTTCATCCCTTGGACAACCTTAAGGAAATCCATTCTGTGAATAAATAGCGTGATGTATGGTCTGACAAAAAGTACTCCCACATGCAAATACTGGCTCTGGCGGTAGAGATAATCTGCCACGGCATACCAAAATGGATGGGCTCGCTCTGAATCATGGAGTACACAGAGGACATCCAATTGGGTAAGCACGCTAGTGCTATCACCTCGCCCTATCACTAACTTACTGAGAATAACATGGATATACGTATAGGATGGATGACTAAGCAGGGTGGCTTTGGGAGAGCCAGGCTCATACTGGGGGTCACCGCACATAGCACAATAAGCACAACACGAAGTAAGTCCGGATGTATAGTCAAAAGGTGGGTGTGCATACTCCTCCGTATGTGCATAGTCTGTTATATATGACAAGCATAACAAAGAACTGAGTTAAACTCATACTATGGTATTAACCAAAAGCTCGGAAGTAGATTGTGTCTTCCTTGTCAAAACCAGAATGAGAGCGGTTAAAGTCGAACGAAGCAAGGAACTCCATGGTAAGATCACAGTAGGGGGGTCCCAATTGAACAAAAGGTGGTCCCAACCTCCGTCAGTAACAAGCTTGTCAGATAGTCTAATCAAATCAAGGGTCTTCCAATCGATAATGCGGTTCTGCCCAAACTTTAACTTTGGAAGGTGATGAAAACTCTATTGATGCTCCAACACCATAAACTCCAATCTTGCTCTGGGGATGGTTCCCAAGTTTGGCGAGAATGCTTATGAGAGCCCTTCTTGCTTTGTGGTGCCATTCCTACTAAAAGAAAATAGAGAAAAGGTAATCCTATATCAAAAGAACAAGAGTAGGAATCCACATGGCTACGTGGAATTTCCACATCGCCATGTGAATATGCTGGAAAAAATTTCCAGCCCACATGACCATGTGGAATTTCCACACAACCCTGTGGGATCTTGACTATGGCAAAATAGCCTTGGTCGGGCCACATCGGCAAACAAAAGCTTCCAAAATACCCTATTCTAGCATAAGAAGATGATTTCCATGAATAAAACATGCTAAGAACAATGAAATTCCAATGGATCTAGAAAAATAAAGCATGGCAAAGTCAAAGAGGGTGAGAGTTTACCGGAGAAGATCGTAGAAGAAAACTTGAGGCAGTGACCTGAAAAAACCCTTCTAGCCCTTTAAATAGCCAAGCTAAGTAGTTTGGAAACTCAAGAGATGTGTCTCATAAGGTGGAGACTTTGGGTAATGAAAGGGTAAAAAGATATGGAAGATGAATAGTCGCCACCTTTCAAGTTTAAAAAGCCACATGCCCATGTGAGTATTGTACACGGGCGTGTGGAAATTCCACACACTTATGTGGCTTAGTTAGCCTAACAAGAGGCACAGGGAGATGAAAAACCACTGTGTCATTGATAAGTGCTTGTGTTATAGTAACGCGAAGCGTTATTATCTTACAATGAATATACTCTTTATCAGATTTTATCACTAAATAGTGTGCATTTGTGTATTCTTGTGCATTGTAGGTTCGTGGAGCCAAGTTGGAAAAGAAGAATGAAGTTAGGTCGTGTTCGCCGTTGTTGGGAGGTTTTCGGACCAAGTAAGGAACAAGGCACGAAGTTAGACTTGTGAGTGCGTGCCAACCTCCGTTGGAGGGGCACAAAGGCAGTCACATTCACAACAAGTCTAACTCGTGTAGCTTAGGAAAACTTTACCAAAAAGGAGACTCGAAGCAATAGGCACGATCTACTATTGATTGTGTGCCCAATTCAATGGCCTCGATGAAGAAACAACATATTCGGGAGCATTTCGGAGAATTACTGTAGCGAATCACTGTGGCAAGTTACTGTGCACTTCTGCCGAAAAATCAAGAATCCAGAGAATTCACACGGGCGTGTGGAATTAACACACGGCCGTGTGAATTAATTTTCCAGCAAACCAGAGATGTCACACGGGGGTGTGGAATTAACACACGGCCGTGTGAAGTAATTTTTCAGGAAAGACGGAAACTTCACACGGGCGTGTGGAAATTCCACACGGCCGTGTGAAGTCCCGATAAGTCCAAATTTAAAGCCGCACTCAGCCTATTTAAAGCCCGATTTGGAGACTTTTTGAGACATCTTTCGACCTATCTTTCTCCCGAACTTCTGGAGAGTGCGGCTAGGGTTTCGGAGAGGACTTTGTGGAGGATTGGAGCGCGCCATCGGCATCGTCACCGACGTTCGACGGCCGCACAAGACCACGGCCACACCATACGCGAGGGGGTTTTCATTGATGTCTTTACTTTGTGTTTTATTTCATACATTGATGAACATGTATAGCTCCATGAGGAGCTAAACCCCTCGTGGGTATTCGGACTTGTAAAACTCTAGGATAATTATGTTTCTTTGACATTGTTATTATGCTTTTCCATTAATTGATGAATAAATTCGAGTTTCAATTTTAGATTTCTTGTGCTATTGTTTTCTCTTAGACGTGACACTAAGGATTGAGAACAATCTAGGTTATCCTTTGGAGGTGTGACAACTCCTGTAGGATTAGACTACTTAAAAATTGAAGAGGGTTGAGAGGGAGAGTTGTGAGGTAGCACCATACCCCTTTCCCTTCCGTTGTGATTTCTTCCTACCTCCGATTCCTTGATTTATTAGAGGTCGAAATAGAGTGAAGTGCTAGGTAGACAAACTCCCCCAAGGTTTTGGGGTGACGTGAATCCTACGCACTGGGGCTTAATTTAGACTATGGTTCTTTCTCCTGGACCAAAGGGTTAGGACTACTACACATAGGAACAGGTTTTATCACTAGGGGTCCCTAGAGCTTAAAGCAATCCCACGTAGTGTTAGGCTTAGGTAGAAATACTCCCCTGGGGCTTAGTTGAGCAATCAACAGAGTGAAGGGTTGACGTGAATCCTATTGCCGGGACATAGTGTTGGGGTTAGCCACGGTTGACCTTAGATTTGGGACCGTGTGTTTCAGGATTTTCCTCGACTCAATTAACATCAATAGGAAGGTATAATAGCATAGTCTTGCACTAGAAGCATAAGTCCTAGAGGTAACTTGTCCGGATACCCTATTCTCACTTATTACTAGTCTCTCTCTTTTTACTCGTTGTTTGCACTTTTCTCTCTTTCATCTTTCGATTTAATTGCCTTGCATCTCCTCTAGTTTCCATAAATTCACTCATCACTCCGATCATTGTTTCTTTTCGTATATCACACGACTCAATAGCAATTTCGTGTATTTTAAATCCCTATTCCCTGTGGATTCGACTACCCACTCATCGGGGTAACTTTTATTACTTCGACAAGGCCGTGCACTTGCGGTACGCACGCAAAAGGTCGTGTCAAGTTTTTGGCGCCGTTGCCGGGGAGTAGGCGTATTTTTTATACTTGTTTTTGCTATTTTAGTCATTCACTTCGCTGTCTATTTCACACTTTCTTTATCTATCATTATTCTCACCAATTTTTTTTTTCTCTTCGCTAATTGCAGTTTTTCCGAGGGAATGTTTAACGCAAGCGAAGCTTTTGATACACTTGGGGGCCTAGTTGAGGACGTAAAGCAGAAAATGCAGTTGTTTATCGCACAACCATTTCCAAGTTATACTGAGTATGATCAATCAGTGAGGCATCCTTGCACAGAAATAGTGAATAGTATCGATCAGTTCTACAAGGAGCAGAACATGAATTATGAATTGGGCGGTGTGTTGGATGAATTTGATAAATCAGCTTTAGCTTCGTCAAAGGGTGACACAGAAGAAACCCTTGAGAAGGTTCTCGCACAGTTTGAATCAGGTTATTGGGAACATAAGCAAGAAGTCTTTTCAATGGGAATCGCAAACCTAATTGAGGAAGCTTGTGAATTGGGGGTTAGGTTGGTATCCCAGGACCAACTCAAGGGGTATGGTCTAGAGAAGGTCTCAGGTTGCGTTAATGAACCACAAGATACTAAATTTGAAGAAATTGATAGACTAAAGGGGGACCGACTTCGACCATCCATTGATGAGCCACCCGATTTAGAGTTGAAAACACTTCCAGAGCACTTAGAATATGCATTTTTGGCAGAAGAAATGAAGTTGCCCGTGATTATAGCATCGAATCTTTCTCGGGAGCAAAAAGATAAACTGGTGAACGTGTTGAAAATACACAAGTCTGCGTTAGCATGGAAAATCGCAGACCTAAAAGGAATAAACCCCTCATTTTGCACACATAAGATTTTAATGGAGGATAACTTCAAAACGGTAATCCAACCTCAAAGAAGACTGAATCCAAACATGAAAGAGGTTGTGAAGGCAGAGGTGGTGAAACTCCTGGATGCAGGAATTATTTACCCAATCTCCGATAGTGCTTGGGTAAGCCCAACTCAAGTGGTTCCGAAAAAAGGTGGGATGACAGTAATTAAGAATGAGAAGAATGAGCTCATCCCAACTAGGACAGTTACGGGATGGAGAGTTTGCATTGATTACAGAAGGTTGAATGACGCAACCCGAAAGGATCATTTTCCGTTGCCTTTTATTGATCAAATGCTGGAACGATTAGCAGGGCATCAGTTTTACTGTTTTCTAGACGGAATGTCAGGATACTTTCAGATTCCTATTGCTCCGGAAGATCAAGAGAAAACAACTTTTACTTGTACATATGGAACATTTGCATACAGACGAATGCCGTTCGGGCTATGTAATGCACCTGCTACATTTCAACGCTGTATGACTGCTATTTTTGATGATCTTATCGAAGACATAATGGAGGTATTCATGGATGATTTCTCTGTGTTTGGTAACTCCTTTGATATATGCTTAAGAAACTTGGAACGAGTGCTGAAAAGATGTGAGGAGACAAATCTCATGCTAAATTGGGAGAAGTGTCACTTCATGGTTCAAGAAGGTATCATTCTCGGTCACAAAATTTCTAGTGTGGGTATGGAGGTGGATAAGGCAAAAATAGAGGTCATAGACAAACTTCCTCCGCCGACAAACGTCAAAGGAATTCGAAGTTTTCTGGGGCATGCAGGCTTTTACAGGCGGTTCATTAAGGATTTTTCAAAGATCACTCAGCCGTTGACCAAGCTTCTCGAAAAAGATGCTTCATTTGACTTTGGGGAAGATTATGCAGTAGCTTTCAAGGTCTTAAAAGAAAAACTGGTTCAAGCTCCGATTCTAATCACCCCGAATTGGGATGAACCATTTGAGCTGATGTGCGATGCTAGTGATTATGCAGTTGGAGCAGTCTTGGGGCAAAGGAGAGGTAAGCAATTCCAACCCATCTATTACGCAAGCAAGACTCTCACAGATGCGCAAGAAAATTACACTACAACAGAGAAGGAATTATTAGCGGTGGTATTTGCACTCGATAAGTTCATATCATATCTCATTTTATCTAGAGTTATTGTATTCACAGACCATTCAGCTCTCCGCTACCTCATGAACAAAGTTGACGCAAAACCAAGATTAATCCGCTGGATACTGCTCTTACAGGAGTTTGATATGGAGATAAAAGATAAGAAGGGAACCGAAAATGTTGTGGCGGATCACTTGTCACGGTTAGAGGGTAGCATTGGACAAGAGCCATCAAGCAAGGAAATTAATGACTTCTTCCCGGAGGAGCACTTGTATTCAATTCAGAAAACGACTTCATCAGGTGACACTCCATGGTTTGCGGATTTTGCTAACTATTTGTCAGGGAAGGTGCTCAAACAAGGGCTCACATTCCAGCAAAAGAAGAAATTCTTTAGTGATTTAAAGAATTATTTCTGGGACGATCCGTTCCTCTTCCGTATTTGTGCAGATCAAATAGTTCGGAGATACGTACCGAGGGAGGAAGGATGGGATATCCTTGCTCATTGTCATTCAGGGCCAGTTGGGGGCCATTATGCATCAAGTAGGACTGCCGAAAAAGTCTTGGCGGCAGGATTTTATTGGCCAACTCTCTTTCACGACGCACACCAGTTCATTCTTCGATGTGACAATTGTCAGAGGGCTGGAAATTTATCTTGGCGGGATGAGATGCCTCAGAAACCTATGCAATTCTGTGAAGTATTCGATGTCTGGGGCATTGATTTCATGGGACCATTTCCAAAGTCTAACGGGAACCAGTACATACTACTAGCAGTTGACTATGTCTCCAAATGGGTGGAAGCACAAGCATTGCCAAGTAATGATGCTAGAACGGTGGTGAAATTCTTAAAAAGGTTATTCACTCGATTTGGAACTCCGCGAATCATCATTAGTGATCGAGGGACCCATTTTTGTAATGCTCAATTAGAAAAAGTGTTGAAAAGATACGGGGTACGCCACCGCCTTGCCACTCCATATCATCCTCAAACTAGTGGTCAAGTGGAAGTCACCAATAGAGAACTCAAGCGAATCTTGACCAAATCTGTGGAACAAGGAAAGCGAGACTGGTCAGAACGGTTGGATGACACACTATGGGCCCATCGCACAGCATACAAGACACCCATAGGCACCACTCAGTATAATCTAGTCTACGGGAAGTCATGCCATCTACCCGTGGAACTTGAACATAAAGCATATTGGGCAATTAAAGCAATGAACTTTGACTTAAAAATAGCTGGTGAACAGAGGCTGCTTCATCTTAATGAGCTCGATGAATGGAGATTGAAAGCATATGAGAATGCCAGAATTTATAAAGAGAAGATTCGAAAATGGCACGACAAGCATATCAAATTACCTAAGGAATTCAAGGTCGGTGACCAAGTCCTACTATTCAACTCCCGATTACGACTCTTCCCCGGAAAGTTAAAGACTAGATGGTTTGGCCCGTACACAGTCACTCAGGTATCACCCCAAGGTTCAATTGAGATTACTCATCCGGAGAAGGGCACGTTCAAGGTAAACGGACACCGGCTGAAACCATACTTTGGTGGAGAGGTTTGCAGCAACGACAAAGAAATATTTTTCCTTCAACCACCTTAAGGTAAGACAGGTACGTCAAGCTTAGTGACGTTAAACAAGCGCTTCTTGGGAGGCAACCCAAGGCTTCACAGTTTTTCTAGGACCTAGTTAGCTTTAGATTGAATAAAAGTTTTGGTTTTGGTGTCCTGAATTTTTCATGTGCTTACGCTGCAATTTTCTTGTGGGTTTTTGATGAATTACGTGTGCCTTAACGATAATTGATGAAGTTTAAGTTGGTTGAGTGTGTTTTCTGTGGTTTCTGGTCGTGATTTTATGATTTTTACAGGTTCTAAGTGTTATACAAAAGTTTCGGAATTTTTCTGAGAAATCTGTAAAATTTTCTAAGTAAGCCAGAGAAAACACACGGCCGTGTGTTACCAATTGGGACTCAACCAGAGGGGACACAGGGGCGTGACTTTGCCCCTGTGAAAAACTCCAGAAGGGGCACACGGCCGTGTGGAATTAACACACGGCCGTGTGAAATTTCGCAGAACTTCAAACTCTCATCCCAGAGAGACCACAGGGGCGTGTGGGTGCCCATGTGAGTACCACTGTGCCAAGGCACACGGCCGTGTGACATTTCAGCACGGCCGTGTGAAACTCTGCAGAAAACCCCCCTTCTTCCCGAGAAAACACAGGGGCGTGTGACAGCCCAGTGGGAGACCTTGTGATTGGCACACGGCCGTGTGGAGTATTCACACGGCCGTGTGAAATACTTAGCGTTTCTCGGGTAAATCAGAGAGGCCACAGGGGCGTGTGGTGTGCCCCTGTGACCGGCCTTGTGTTCTTGGCCAGGATGGGCACACGGCCATGTGAAATTTTTCAGAGAGCTTCTGTGTTTTCCCGAGAATCCACAGGGCCGTGTACCAGCCCCTGTGGATACCTTTGTGAAGGCACACGGCCGTGTGGAATTTCCACACGGTCGTGTGGGGCAGCCCAGAGAGTGAACAGAATGCACACAGGGGCGTGTGTTGGCCCCTGTGAACCCTAATTTCAGAGGCACACGGCCGTGTGAACCTAACACACGGCCGTGTGAATTCCCAGAACTTCAAAAGCCGCGTGTTTCGGTGGTTATTCACTTGTGCCTCTTCATCATTTCACTTCAAATCACTCCCCGACTTCCTTCTCTAATTTCCCAACCTTCTTTGAGGATTTGCGAAGATTTTATTGACGTATTTCCGGCCGATTTTAAGTTTTTCTCATCCACACCATCGGTAAGAACAACAAATTTTTCCTCTCTACTAATCCGGATTTAGATCGTTTATGATAAATATTTCGGCTGTTTTGCATGATTAACCTAGCTACTAATGAGTTTACAGAGGTTCTTAAGCAAAATTTGGTGGGACTTTGGAGCTTTGATTCTCAACCTTGCGTCCACGACCGCCCGATAATCCACACGGGCGTGTGGAAATTACACACGGCCGTGTGGATCCTATCAGGACGTATCAATATAACAAAGTGACTAATATTCTTTTACAACTACTTTTCAGGAATGGCACCCAGGAAAGACACCAACAAAAGAGCACGAGAACACTCTCCAGAGCCGATCAAAGACATCCCATCTGAACACCAAGAAACATATAGAAGATTGGCGAAACTCAAAATGGGACAATCTCGATATTTGGACATAGAATGTGTAAGACCAGCTGATTGGGGTATTGAAATGGCGGAAGAGATTGAAGAGCTTGTTGCAGTAGGAAGTTGGAAGAGCGTGCTGTCAATTCGAGATCCAGCAAACCGTTCGCTTACTTTAGAGGTGCTCTCATCATTCGAATTTGACAAAGCAAGTATAGAGTCGATGAGCGCCAAATCTATACAGTTTCGGGCATATGGGCATGAGTACAATTTGTCGGTGACACAGTTTTCCATTTATATGGGGTTGTACGACGAAGCGTTCACAAAAACAGAGGAGTACGAGAACCTTCCAACTGACTACCCCGGAAATTTGACTCCTTAAAGAGCTTACAAAGTATTATGTGGACGAGGGAACTATGAGCCAGGTGTATCAAAAGCTACTTGTCTATCACGACCGGCTTATAGATACATTCATGCCATTCTGAGTAGGTCAATAAACGGCCGGGGCGACAGTACAGGAGTTCTTAGTCGGCAGGAACTCCTGTACTTATATTCAATGGTACAGAAGGAGCCACTCCATATTGGGTACATACTTGCCGAATCCATGCGTCATAAGAGTCAATACCCCAGGCTTGGGACGATTTTTGCAGGACCATACATCACAAGACTTATGAAGGGAATGGGTCTTCGGGCTGCAATTAGAGGGATAGAAAAGACAGTCATACCTTCTCCAATCGACTTGGAGATGTTGAGACAGATGGGCATGGCCCGGAAGCATTACCAGCATTACACTCTATACTGGCCCGATGCTTACCTACGCGAGGGCTCCCAGGCAGCGTTAGAGCCACCACTAGTGCACACAGAGGCAGGAGCAGAGGCTGAGGCACCACCCACAGCACCGGAGCCACCTCCAGTGCGTATCTTTTCTCCATCTCGAGGACAGGACAGGTTCGAGAGCCTCGAGAGTGCTGTGGGTATTCTGCAGCAGGAGTTAGCCGAGCTGAGGGTCGCACAGGCAGCAGGGTTTACCGAGTTGAGGACTACTCAGGCATCACAGTTCGCTCACTTGTCGGCACAGCTTGCCACAGTGATTCAGTTGCTTGAGCGATCTGTGGTGTGACCCCGACGGGTCCCCTCACCGACTCCGCCTCCATCTCCATCAGCATCAGATCCACCACCAGCAGCAGCAGCAGCACCAGAGGATACACATCAGGACACCGACGCTGAGGCGTCGTAGATTTTATCTTTCTTTTATCGCACTTTTATTTTCTTATTTTGTTGGACTTGTAGTACCCAGAAAGGACTCTCCTTCTGGGTTTGTTTTTATTTTTCCTGTGTTTTGTCTCGAGTTGTACTTCATTATCATATCTTTATATACTCGAGCTTTATTTTGGTTTTCTTGAGCTATACTGAACCCTTGCGTATGTGTGCAGATGGTCTTGGATTTAAGGAAATTGAGGAATTGTCATAGCCACGGTCATTGGGCCGTGTGTGCTCCACAAACCATTGAGACTCAACTCTCAATGACCTAGCGCCATCAAAGGCAACACTTGGAGTTCAGGGGAGTAATGTTTCAATTGCAACTTCCACACTAATTGTTCTTCATTGTTTTATTGTTTATAATGCTTGCACGCGTACATTGGGGACAATGTACATCTTAAGTGTGGGGGGTGGGGGGGGGGGGGGGGGGGGGGGGGGGAATTCACATTGCACACACCTTTACCTGTGCGTTCAATTGTTCATGTTCATGTAGCCTATGGCGGTTCACCTTAGTTGCAACGGTTGTATTCTTATAGTTTAGGAGAATTTTTAACATTGTATCCTATCATGCTCTAGTTTCTACTTGAATTTTAGGAATTTTTTGCTCGTTATTCTCATATTGCACAACTTACTCTTGGAATCTTTTGGAAACTCAATCTTGAAGTTTTTAAGGACAAGTTTATCATCGTTCTTAGTTTTACTTTGGAGAATGCATAAAAAAAAAAAATGAAAAAAAATGGAAAAGAGAAAAAGAGAAAAAAAAATATATGAGTTTGTAAATATTAGCTTTGTTTTAATTATGCATTTGGGGTGGAAAGAGCTACCGCCTATGAAGTATGTAGCTACTCTCATAAGTCAGATACAAGTTATGCCCTAATGAGAGAAAGAGCTATCTCATGGGATGCGTGAAAGCTACTACCCCGGTAGAAAGAGCTACCTCCTCGAAAGAGTGAAAGCCACCTTTGGCGGCCGCCTAGGAAAGGGCTACCTTCAAGGATGTGTGAAGCTACTACTTCCTTCCCTATTTTTTGTTTTTTGTATATAAATAAGTCCTTTCTAACCAAAGTTTGAGGAGTACTCGTTGGTTCTCTTGAGTAAGATCGCACACACTAACACATTTTCGAGTTTTCATCCTTTTTGATTCGAGTTTTTAGCTAGAACAATGATAACCTTATGCAATGTTTTGATTTCCCCTTACTTGTAGAATGCTTCTTTTGCATACTTTTGGTGAACCTAAGGCCGAGCACTTTCAATTGTTCTTCCCAAGTACTTTCACGTTCTATTTTGCTTGAGGACAAGCAAAAGCTTAAGTGTGGGGGGTTTTCATTGATGTCTTTACTTTGTGTTTTATTTCATACATTGATGAACATGTATAGCTCCATGAGGAGCTAAACCCCTCGTGGGTATTCGGACTTGTAAAATTCTAGGATAATTATGTTTCTTTGACATTGTTATTATGCTTTTCCATTAATTGATGAATAAATTCGAGTTTCAATTTTAGATTTCTTATGCTATTGTTTTCTCTTAGCCGTGACACTAAGGATTGAGAACAATCTAGGTTATCCTTTGGAGGTGTGACAACTCCTATAGGATTAGACTACTTAAAAATTGAAGAGGGTTGAGAGGGAGAGTTGTGAGGTAGCACCGTACCCCTTTCCCTTCCGTTGTGATTTCTTCCTACCTCCGATTCCTTGATTTATTAGAGGTCGAAATAGAGTGAAGTGCTAGGTAGACAAACTCCCCCAAGGTTTTGGGGTGACGTGAATCCTACGCACTGGGGCTTAATTTAGACTATAGTTCTTTCTCCTGGACCAAAGGGTTAGGACTACTACACATAGGAACAGGTTTTATCACTAGGGGTCTCTAGAGCTTAAAGCAATCCCACGTAGTGTTAGGCTTAGATAGAAATACTCCCCTGGGGCTTAGTTGAGCAATCAACAGAGTGAAGGGTTGACGTGAATCCTATTGCCGGGACATAGTGTTGGGGTTAGCCACTGTTGATCTTAGATTTGGGACCGTGTGTTTCAGGATTTTCCTCGACTCAATTAACATCAATAGGAAGGTATAATAGCATAGTCTTGCACTAGAAGCATAAGTCCTAGAGGTAACTTGTCCAGATACCCTATTCTCACTTATTACTAGTCTCTCTCTTTTTACTCGTTGTTTGCACTTTTCTCTCTTTCATCTTTCGATTTAATTGCCTTGCATCTCCTCTAGTTTCCATAAATTTACTCATCACTCCGATCATTGTTTCTTTTCGTATATCACACGACTTAATAGCAATTTCGCGTATTTTAAATCCCTATTCCCTGTGGATTCGACTACCCACTCACCGGGGTAACTTTTATTACTTCGACAAGGCCGTGCACTTGCGGTACGCACGCAAAAGGTCGTGTCAGTCATGCTGTCCCCAAATGCTAGAAAGCCACATGGGCTTGTGAGTGCCCTTGTGGGCAGGGAAAAATCCACGAGGACACACAGGGCCTGTGAGTGCCCCTTTGACTCTAAAAACTTGTAAAAATGTAGGTTCAAGGGTCACAGGCCTGTGTGGACATGCCACATGGCCATGTGGCCTTCCTAGGAATCCACATGAGCATCCACACACTGTGTGGGTGCCCCTGTGGCTGCCAGATCACTGACTTCTATAATGTTCTATAGCCTACATGGGCACTCACACCGCTATGTGCCTTCCCATGTAAACATGCAGAAATTGTGAATTTTCCATTTCCAAGTGTGAATTCTCGACTAAACACATGAATAAAAACCTAAACCACATCACACACATATACAAATTGAAACACCAAAAATTGACATGAAAAGCTCAACACCAACAAGGAAGAAAAATGACAATCACTCAAGAAATTATTTCTGTAGAATTGAAAAAACTAAATTAGGAAACAAGTAAAGCTTGGATTGCCCAAGAAGCACTTATTTTACGTCACTTAGCTTGATGTACTTATTCCTTACCTCACAGTGTCTCAAGAAGGTAGAGAACCTCCTTACTTGCAATCTTTAAGCATGACAAACAAAAATTCTGCAGACTCAAAGGAAAATGATAGAGCATGCTACTAAATGAGGGAGTATTGCTCTCTACTCGTGTACACTCATCCCCAAGAGATTTGGGGTGCTTTTTGTGGTGATGTCTCGACCTTTTCATGTGATGGAACATTTATTTCAGAATTCCTCGATTAGGTTGTTCTTCGGAAACATGATCCACCTGTGCGCTCATCTCCTCTTCTTCGATGTCAGGCCACCCTTCACAAGGATCTGGATGGAGGAATTCCTGCATGCATTCATTGACAATCTCATCAATAACATCTAAACAGTAACATGTATCATCAAAGTCAAGAGAATGCTTCATGGCTTCAGCAAGGCGGTATGTGATCTTTTATTCTCCAATGCATAATGGCATCCTGTCTCCATCCATATCAATAAGTGCCTTGGAAGTCCGTAGGAAGGGCCTCCCTAGAATGAGCAGAACATCCACATGCTCATCGACATCAAGCGCCACAAAATCTTTAGGAAAATAATACTTGTCAATTTTTACAAAAACATTTTCTATTATACCTTTTGGATGACAAACTGAATGATCAACTAGTTTCTGTGTCATTCGGGTCAGCCTTAGTTCTTCCAACCCTAATTTCTTAAAAAGTTTGTAAGGCATCACATTAATGTTGGCCCTCGAATCAGCTAATGCCTTCTCTTCTCCTAAACCTTCGATTACACAAGGAATGATGATGCTTCTGGGATTTTCATCTTGTTCGATAGATTTTCTGAAGTATATCGGAGAAACTTCCATCAAGCTGCACAGCTACACTATCCTCCATTTTTCTCATGTTGGGCAAGAGGTCCTTCAAGAACTTCGCATACCGGGGCATTTGTGACAATGCCTCTACTAATGAGATGTTAATGTGTAGCTATTTGAATAGATCCAGAAATTTCTTGTTTTGTTCGTTAGTTTGATCCTTCTTCAAATGTGCGGATAAGGGATTTGTAGTGTAGATGTATGAGGTGTTGCAGTTATCTCCTTCTCCTTGTCTTGTAATTTATCTTTTGGCTTTCTTGAGATATTTTAGTGGCTTTTTCAGTGGGGAGTCTCTCTTCAAGATTTTAACCACATCTCAAAGTGATCACCTTTATATGCTCTAGTGGGTTGGTCTCTGTGTTGCTTGGCAAGTTGCCTTGGGATCTCTCCGCCAATTATTTCACTATTTGACCAATTTGATCTCCAAATTATGTAGTGAAGTAGTGTGATTGTAGAGTGTCACTTCTAAATTCTGAAATCTAGTATCAGTCAATTGAATAAACTTAGCCAAAATGTTCTCCAACTCTGAAACCCTCTCAGGAATTGATGGTGTCTACTAAAATCCTGGTAGGGCAACTGGCTTCTGCTGTCCTTGGTTGCTCCACGAGAGATTTGGATGGTTCCTCCATCCTCAGTTATATGTATTGATGTAGGGTTTTCCTTTTTTTCCCCCATATTCCCAACAAAATCAACTTGCTCAATTGGTGCTGAAGTCCCAAATGAGATGGCAAATCTTCTGAAGTGTGCCCCCTACCATAACTATCACAACTTGTTGTTATGCCCACCCTTAGCAAAGTTAAGGTGTCTAATTTCTTAGTTAATGCTGCCACTTGGGCTTCCAAAGCTGTAACTACATCAACCTCACGAATTCTAGCCACTGTCTTCTTTTCCTTAGCATTCCATTGATAGCTATTCAAGGTCATTTCTTTAATTGGCTGCCGAGCAACTTTTGGGGTTGACACAGCCCTTGCCAGTGCTCCGTAAGTACACGGGTCATCATAGTAATAATACCCCGGTGAGTGGGTAGCCGAATCCACAGGGAGTAGTGATTCAAGACAAGAGAAGTTGCTACTTAGCTAGTGTGAAAGTAATGATGGTGAGAGAAAACAATATGTGCGTAATAGAATAAAATAAGTGAAAGAAAGAAAAGAGTGCAAGCAAAGAGTAAGGAGAGAACATTCGATGCAAATATGGGTTACCCGGACAATGCTCCCCCTAGGACTAATATTTCTAGTGCATAACTAGTATTATACCTTCTAATTGATATCTAATGAGTCGTGGAGATCCTAAAGCACACAGTCCGAAACCTAAGGTCAACCGTGACTTGATCTGACACTATATGCCCCGGCACTAGGATTCACTACAACCCTTCACTCTGTTGATTGCTCAGCTAAGCTCTAAGGGAGTTCATCTCCTATAGCCTCACACTATGTGGAACTACTTAGGGTTCTAGGGATTCCAAGTGATAGACCCTGTCCCTAAGTATAGTTCTAACCCTTTGGTCGAGGCGAAAGAACCCTAGTCTCAGTTAAGCCCCAGCACTAGGATTCACTACAATCCTTAACTATGTTGCTCACGCAACTAGGCCCCAGGGGAGTTCATCTCCTAGCACTTCACTCTACTTCGACCACAAAGAAGTCTTGGAACATGTAGGTAGGGAAAATCAAGCCAAAGGGGAAAGGGAACATTTCGCTAACTCTCGACTCACAGTCTCGATCCTCTCCAATCTCATGTAGTCTAATCCTATAGAAGTTATCACACTTTCCAAGGATAACCTAGATGACTCTCAACCCTAGTGTCATGGCTAAGGGAAAATTAATTCAATTATCATACAAGATTGGAACTCAATTAAAAGCATCAATTAAGAAAGCATAATAAAAACCATAGAAACAATGTCATCCTAGGGTTTACAAGTCCGAATACCCACTAGGGATTTAGCTCTCCATTGAACTATACAAAATCATCAAAGTATTTGTAACAAAAAGCATAGCAAACATGAATAAAACCCCATTGTGATGCGTGACAATGGTCTTGTGAAGTCGCTCCATCTTCTCCACCAAGTCCCTTGTCAAGCCTAGGGCACACCTCACCGAATCGATGCCGACGAAAGTTCCCCCAATAGCTATCTTCCAAAGGACATCGATATCGATGCTGTAGAACGCTTCGAAAGCCTCCCAAAATCCTCTCCAAACCCTAGCTGCGAGCTCTCCACAAGGTTGGCAAAAGTAAGTCAAAAAGTAAATTTGAAGTCACGGTATTTAAAGCCTGAAATCGGGCATCCACACGGCCGTGTGGAATTTTCACACGCCCGTGTGGATTTTCTAGAAATTGATTTTTGGCACGAAGTGAACAGTAAACTGCTACAGTGATTTGCTACAAGTTGTTCCCGATTTCATTTTCTTCATCAAGGCTGTTAAGTTGGGCACACAACCAACGGTAGATCATGTCGTTTCTTTTTTTCTCTTTATTGACGAAGTTCTTCAATGTTACATGGTCTAAACTTTATAAGTGTGACTGCCTTTGTGCCCTCCAAATTATATAACAATTTGAGCACATTGGAGGTTGGCACACACCTACAAGTCTAGAACGCGTGCCTTGATCCTTGCTTGGTCCAAGAACCTCCTCAACAAACACGGACATTACCTAATTTTACTCCTTTTCCTCTAACTCTTTTCCATAGCCCTGCATGCACGAAATAACACAAATACACACTAATTAATGATAAAAGATGAGAAAAGTAATGCTCAATGTAAAAAAAGAATACTTCGTATTACTTATACACAAGCACTTATCAGGGGTCTTGTTTCCTAATGTACCTCCTTCAGTGGCATCAATAATTTGTTTAATGCTTGGATTCAACCCATTGTAGAATGTGTGAATGATCATCAAATTAGGGAATCCATGTTGATGGCACTTTCATACCAAGTTCTTGAACCATTTTAATGGCTCAAATAAGCATTCTAGCTCCGTTAGAACATATGATGAGATTTCATTGCGGAGGTTTGCTGCTTTTTTCTGGAGGGAAGTATCTTACAAGGAAAGCTTCCACCATTTCATCCTAAGTTGTGATGAAGGCTCTCATCAATGATTGGCGCCACTATTTGGCTCTTCCTTTCAATGAGAATGGGAGAGCTCTCAAGCAAATTGCATCATCTAATATACCACTAATTTTTAGCATGTAACATACCTCAAGGAAATTCACAATATGGTTTTTCGGATCTTCATCAGCTAATTCATTGAATTGTGCGGACAGCTGAACCATTTGAATAAAGCCCTGCTTAAGCTCAAAATTCTGGGCAGTAACAGGCGGCCAAATAATGCTCAATTGTATCCCACGAGATGTAGGTCTTGCAAAATTTGACAGTTTACTTTACTACTGATTTTGTTCTGCCGTGTTTTCAGATTCTTCGACCTTTATCTCAACTGTATAATTCTATTCTTTCTGCATGTTCCTTTCACCATCTATGAAATCTATGCTCAATTTTAGGATCTTCTTCATCCAATATCGAAGGAATCCCTCCGGTCATAACCTGTAGCTAAAATCAAGAAAAAATAAGAATAAAAACAATGGAGGAAAGAGGTATGAAATGGAGAAACAATGAGAACTAAACAAAATAATGGAAGAAAAAGAAAGTGTGAATTAGACAAAAAAAGCAAATGGCTATAGTAACAAAGTCCTAGTGTTCCTAAAATCTCGTTTCTCGGTAGCGGCACCAAAAACTTGACACACCCTATGCATGTATCCATAAGTGCAAGGGTCACTCAAGAAATAATAGTGTAGCCAATGGGTGGGGTAGTCGAGTCCATAGGGAATAGGATTACTAGAAGTAGCTACTTCTATGTTATATAGCCTAATGATCAAAGAGATGATGTGATTGACTGATGCATGAATAAATGAATGTCACAGGCAAGAGAGTAAGAGTAAAATGAAGGGAAGTCTCAATCAATGAAAGTGATATATTCAGAAAGTGCCCCCCCTAGGATTCAGATGTTAAGTACTAGATTTACAAAGTGTTTCTAAGACAAGCAAGTTGAGTCATAGAAATCCAAAGGTAAATCGGTCCCTGCCATCAGATTACCAATACTAGTCGTCTACTAGGACCTAGTGGAGAATAAACCTAACACTAAATTTAAGTGAAAGGTTCCTAACCCCCTACGAGGTCCTGACAGAGAAATCTTTCAACACATCACACTACATATGAATGCTTATTGTTTAGGGAATACAGAGATATGATACATTAATTCGAGGAAAAGGAGACACTCCACTATCTCACAACTCACCCTCTCAACCCTCTTCAATCTTAGAGATTCTAACCCTAATGGAGTCCTCTCTCTCACCAACATGAATAAATCATGCACATCAATCAACCAAAAAATCAATAAAGCAAGCAAGCAATAAAAAAAAACAAGATTGAAACTCAACTAAACTTGGATTAAATAGAAACGCATTGTAAATCAATACAAGAATAGAATCCTAGGGTTCAAATACCTAAATACCCTCTAGGGTTTAGCTCTCCATGAAGCAAGATACAAAACAAATATTTAACGAGCAAAAGTATGCAAGAGCCATGGAAATAAACCCCCTATATTTGTGATGATGGCCTTGATCGGTAGTCTCAATGTCATGGAGGAATCCACTCCAAAGCTAGGGCCGCCAGCAAAGAACTTTTCCTCAAAGCCCAGCCACCTTGCCACATTAGAGCCTTGCAAAAGATAACCAAAAATCGGGCAAAGTGGCTATTTAAAAACTAAAATCGGGGGCCACACGACCGTGTACAGCAACTTGCTACACTAATTTTGTGTGCAACATCTTGCTACACTAATTTGTGTGCAAGCCTATGTGGTAAGTCATGTAGCTTTTTGTGGGCTGAAAATGTTGGGAAAACTCTTGTGATCATCAAGCAAGATGGGATTTAAGCGTGTGACTGCCTTTGTGCCCTTCCAACTCATGAATTGACTTGAAATCCCTCAAAAGTTAGCACACACTCTCATGTATACGAGTACGGCTTATATCTTGATCCTTGTGTTGTGCAAAAGAATCCCAAAATGTTCCTTCATGACCTATCTTTGCTTCCTTTCGTCTCTTCATGCCTTTACAACCCTATTTGCATAAAAGAATAGCAAATACACTTTATTAGCAATAAAACATAATAAAAGTGATGCTCAAGATTCTCAACTTGTTTCTAAGGGTTTGGCAACCACATGAGGCCAAAAATATGTACTTATATGTATATGTAATTATGAATATATAACATCTAAAAGGCTTCATGCTCAACATATGAGTATATATGAATCTATATATTAAATGTTCACTGACAGAATCAACATGTGAGTATATATATATACTCCTATGCTTGCTTTGAAAGAACACGTGTAGGGATGCAGGTGATGTGTCAATTTGATAAACGCCTAAATATACATATTTTCTACATATTCAGGTGTATGCATTGCGTATTTTTATATGAGTTGACGCCCGTTTTTGGTCTGAATTGGTTTCTTTCGTGTTACAGGTACCAATGAGAGCCCAGCGAGCTCGATGACAGAATTGGAGAAGAAATCGGCATCGAAAACACTGTTCCTGAGCTTGGAGATCGGCTTAGTCAGGAGGTTGATGCGGGCACATTGCAGGCCGCATACGGTACTGCAGCAGGATCACTATAGCATAGGCACTGTAGCGGCACTGTAGCAACTTACGAGATTTTCGGGATTTCTAGGAAACTTTCTCTCCCCGCATGCGGGGCCGCATGGGAGGCCGCATATCTCGCTGGAATGAGTTTTTAAGTTTTTTTAGGGCATTTGAAGAGGGGGACTTTTGGGGGGAGACTCTTTGGCCGCCGCCCCACCCCTTTTAGCCGTGATTTCCGGCGATCTACAGCACAAAGCTTCACGAAGAGGGAGGCAACATCAAAGGAGAAGATTGGAGGGAAGATCCAAGGCATTGAAGCATATTTTCAAGGTTTTCATCCATCCAAGGGGTTCCAAGGCTAGAGGGAGTATTTCTTGCTTCATTTCTTGTTTTGTTATTCCTTGGAGTTGTATGAGTTTTCCTCTTTCATGAGGAACTAACTTATTTGTGATTTGGACATGATGAACTTTGGGGTTGTTTGTTTGTAATTTGGATGATCATCTTTATTGATGCATTGTGTGATGTTGTATTTCTTTTATGGAATCTTGTAGTTTGTGGTTCAAGCCTTGTGTACTTTGATGTGTTGATTTGCATGAGAACTCTGTATTTCAACTTCTAGGTTGTACTTGGTTGCGTGACCATCGCCCTTGTACTAGACACACTAGGCTTGGAAGGGATACATGTACGAATACGCCGTAACCATCGGGTATTTGTACCCCTCTAACCATTAGGGTTGAACCTAGATATTGTGTTTGACCCTAATTTGAGATTTCCCTAAGCGTAAGGCAATCGTGTGAGGATTTGGGCGGAAGTGATTCCGTATTCCAATACTCATACCGGATTAGGGGTTATCACCGTAACCATCGGGATGACCTAGTTTTGGAATCTCTTGGCCCAACTACCATCATAACATTTCATCCTAAATTCAGGGCTTAATGACAAGCCTAAGGGGATTCGTTGTCCAAATCACGCCTTCGCATGTTTGATTCTCCCTTGTTTGCTAAATGTGTGTAGTAGTAGCCCGGATTTCATTATAGTTATTTCTTTCTCCATTTTGTAATTATTACTTGACAATCAAATTGCTAGGTTAGGAAATAGATGAAGGGGAAGTAATAGTAGTTCCTTGGCCCTTGGGAATACGACCCCCTCGTGCTTGCGCGAGGGGTATTACTTGGCGACCCGTGCACTTGCGGTAATCATCACAATTCTATAGGGATTTAAATGTGGAGATTATCATGAAAATCACACTAATGTTTTTTATATAAACACACATATAATGAGTACAAGTCCAAATACACTAGATTCTAAGTGCGTTGACAAAGAACTCTCAGTTTGCAATGCTGACAACCCAATAAATCACCCAACACCCAATCACTTAAAAGGTTTAAATCATGGAGAATGAAACTAAAATTCCTACAGAATAACTGGGCTCATCTTTGTTTACAAAAGCTGTAATTTGCCTCGTTGTAGTTGTTGTAGGATGTTGCTAAGTGCTTGAATTCTTCTCTGTGAGACAAATCCTCAAACACCTTATAAACATGGAAGAGAAACTTGAGACAATGTATGCATATGATGCTATATTTTGCTCACAATATGATAAAATTTTCAGCATCACATTCATTTTATTACAGATATATCATAATAAGAGGAAGCGATAATTCCAAACATGCCCTTCTGACATCCCTCGTTTTTTCTCTTTCTAGTTAATTCAGTAACATGTGGGACTCATCACATGACCACTCTCTTAACATACATATAGAGAAAATGCAGCAACAATACAAACACTAACATAACCAAGGACCAGTCAACTATAAGACTAGTTGGCACACCCCTTGCATAAGTACCCCGCAAGTGCATGGGTTGTCAAAGTCATAAAATATCCTAGTGAGTGGGTACTCGTATCCACAGGGAATAATGTTCAGAAACAAGCGTTATCACTATTTTAGCTATAGATGGAATCGATGGTGAGAGAAATTAATATGTATAGATATAAAAGAAAGTAAAATAATACAGAAAGAGCAATAGAGGTAGGAGAGGTAATCGATTTAAAGATGCGGTACCCAGACAAAGCTCCCCCTAGGACTAATGCTTCTAGTGCAAGACTAGTTTTATATTCTCCTATTGATGCTTAATGAGTCGTGGACATCCTAAATCACACGGTCCCAAACCTAAGGTCAACCATGACTAACCCCAACATTATGCCCCGGCATTAGGTTTCACTATGACCCTTAACTCTTGTTGACCTGTCAATTAAGTCCCAAGGAAGTCCATCTTCCTAAGCCTCACACTACGTGAGATTGCTTTATGTTTTAGGGATTCCAACTGCTTAGCCCTGTTCCTAAATGTAGTTCTAACCCTTTTGTCAAGGTGAAAAAACCCTAGTCTCAATTAAGCCGCAGCACTAGGATTCACTACAACTCTTCGCTCTGTCTCTCGAATAATTAAGCCCCAGGGGAGTTCATCTCCTAGCACTTCCCTCTATTTCGAGCGCTAAGAACTCTTGGAACATGGAGGTAGGGAAAATCACATCGGAGGGGAAATGGGACATTTCGCTACCTCAATACTCACCCTCTCAACCCTCTCAAATCTCGAGTAATTTAATACTATAGGAGTTGTCACACCTCCAAAGGATAACCTATATGACTCTCAACCCTACTGTCACATCTAAGGGAAAATCAATACAATAATCAATCAAGATTGGAACTCCATTAAATTCATCAATTAGGAAAACATAATAAAAGTCATAGAAACAATATCATCCTAGGGTTTATGAGTCCGAATAATCACTAGGGTTTAGATCTCCATGGAGCAATACAAAGTGAATAAAGAGTTTAATAACATATGCATAAAAACCATAAAGAAAACCCCCTCGTAGATCGTATCGATGGTCTTGTGGAGCCGCACGTCTTCTCCAATGAATCCATTGTCATGCCTAGGATGCACCTCGCCGAATCGATGCCGACGAAAGCTCCCCCAATAGCTATCTTCCAACGGATGTCGATGCCGATGCCGTATAATCGCCTCTAAAGACCTCCAAGAACCTCTCCAAACCCTAGCCGAAAGCCCCCCAAAAGATAGGCAGGAGATAGAAGGGGGGGTTCCCAAATAGATCTGAAAATGGGCTATTTATAGCCTGAAATTGGGGTTTCACAAGCCCCTGTGGATTTTCTACACGGCCTTGTGGAATTTCCACACGGCCGTTTGGAATTAACACACGAGCGTGTGGATTCTCTGTTTTGCTGATTTTCGCCAGACTGTGAACAGTAACTTGCTATATTGTTTTTGTTGCTGTAATTTGCTACAGTGCTGCTACAGTTGCCGAGATGCTCCTGAATTCATCGTTCTTCATCAAGGCCGTTGAATTGGAGATACAATCAACGGTAGATTATGTCGATTACTTCATTTCTCTTCATTGGCGAAGTTCTCCAATGCTACACGAGTTAGACTTTTGTGAATGTGACTGCCCTTGTGCCCCTCCAATAGAGGTTGGCACACACCCACAAGTCTAAACTCGTGCCTTGTTCCTTGCTTGGTCCGAGAACTCCTCAACAATGGTAAACATAACCTATTCTTGCTTCTTTCTTCTCCGAATTGACTCCACAACCCTATAATGCACAAAAGCACACAAATGTACACAATTTAGTGATAAAATCTGATAAAGGTAATGCTTATTGTAAGATAATAACACTTTGCATTACTATAACACAAACACTTATCAAACTCCCCCACACTTAAGCTTTTGCTTGTCCTCAAGCAAAAATAAAACATTAATGTACTTGGGAAGAACAATTGAAAGTTCTCGGCCTTGGGTTCACCAAAAGTATACAAAGGAAGCATTCTACAAGTAAGGGGAAATCAAAACATTGCTTAAAGATATCATTGCTCTAGCTAAAAGCTTGAATCAAAAAGGACAAAAACTCGAAAATGTGTTAGTATGTGTGAACTCACTCAAGATTACGAAAAAAGTACTCCTCAAACTCTTGTTAAAAAGGACTTATTTATATACAAAAAGAAAGGAAGTAGTAGCTTCACACAACCTCTACGGTAGCCCTTTCCTAGGCGGCCGCCAAAGGTGGCTTTAATACTTTCGAGGAGGTAGCTCTTTCTACCGGGGTAGTAGCTTTCACGCATCCCATGAGATAGCTCTTTCTCTCATTAGGCCATAACTTGTATCCGATTTATGAGAGTAGCTACATACTTCATAGGAGGCAGCTCTTTCCACCACAATGCACAAATAAACAAACAAATATTCACAAACTTGCTTCTCTTTTTCTTTTTTCCATTTTTTTTTTCAAAGTAAAACTAAAAACTTACTCAAACGATGATAAACTAGTCCTTAAAAACTTCAAGCTTGAGTTTCCAAAAGATTCCAAGAGTGAGTAGTGCAATATAAGATAATCGAGCAAACATTCCCTAAAATTCAACTAGAAACTAGAGCATGATGAGATGCAATGTTAAAAATTCTCCTAAATTCTAAGAATACAAACGTTGCAACTAAGGTGAACCGCCACGGGCTACATGAGCATAAGCAATTGAACGCACAAGTAAAGGTGTGTGCAATGTGAACTTGTGAACTCCCCCTCTCTCACTACACTTAAGATGTGCATTGTCCCCAATGTACGCATATAAGCACAATAAAAATATAGTAGTCAAACAAAAATATATGGGAATGGGAAATTGAAACAATACTCCACTGAACTCCAAGTGTTGCGTTTATTAGAGCTATGTTCATTGAGAGTTGAGTCTCAATGGGTTGTGGAGCATACACGGTCCCATTACAATGTCTATGACTATTCCTCAATTTCCAAACATCCAAGACCATTTGCATGTATACACATGGGGGTTCAGTGAAGCTCAATAAAAGTAAAATAAAACAAAAGAAACATAAAGCTAAAAATGCCTCAAGCGTCGGTGTTGTCTGCTACTGGTGCTAATGCTGCTTCTGCTGTTGATAATGATCCTGGTGCTAAAAAAGAAAAGAAAAGATTAACGAAGAAAAAGAGAAAAGATGCTCACCGACAAAATGGAAATAAAAAACTTCGAATATGGTTGGAAAACAACTTAAAAACTCCTTAAATAGACGAAGAGAGGGTTGAGAAGACGGGAGGAAGGATCCCTTAAGTGTGGAGGCATTTAGAATTGAAAAGGTGAAAAAGATTTTAAATTAAATTATAGCCTATCGTGTTCTGTACATCCACACGGCCGTGTGGAAATTCCACATAGCTATGTGGCTCCACTGGTAGGCTTCATAGGGGCAGTCACACCCCCCTGTGTTTCTTCTGTTTGCCTCTGAAGACAGACACAAGGCCGTGTGCCCAACCTGGCCAAGCACAAGGCCGGCCACAGGGGCACCCACACGCCCCTGTGGCCTCTCTGGATCTCAAGAAAATCATCAAGTGTTCCACACGACCGTGTGCCATGCACACGCTAACCCACAGGGGTACTCACACGCCCCATGTGAGTCTCTGGATGAAGTTCTTGTTCTGCATAACATCCACACGGCCGTGTGCTATACATATGGGCACTCACACGACCCCCGTGACTCTCGGGATGGAGAGTTGTAGCTCTGTAGAGATCCACACGGCCGTGTGCCCTTCACAAGGTCGTTCACAGGGGCAGTCACACGCCCCTGTGTCTTCTCTAGATGAGCTCTAAACTGTGACACACACCCATGTGGAAATTCCACACGGCCGTGGGTCGTCTTTGGATGACTTAGAAAAAATTACAGGCTCTGCAAAAAATTTTAGAAACTTAAATACAACTTTCAGAGCCTGCATATATGATAAAAATTCGACCAGAGATCCATGAAAACACACTCAAACGACCCAAAACTTCGACAATCACAATTAGGTACACTACAACACCAATAATCCATGAGAAATCACAGCACACGCATAATAAAATCAAAACACCGAAACTAGGCAATTATTATTGCTAAAAACTAAACTAAAGCCCAGAAAAGCATTAAAACTTGGGTTGCCTCCCAAGAAGCGCTTGTTTAACATCACTAAGCTTGACGTACCTCTTTCTTTCCTTAAGGTGGCTTGAAAAGAGTGTGTTTCTCCCGACATGAACTTGCATAGCTACTTCATTTAAACCAAAAATCGACTTGTCGGGGTGGAGTATTTGTTGGAGGGTCCAACCATCTTACTTTTGGCCTCCAAGGAAACAATTTGTGTTGGGAATTGTTCACGCTTAGCATAGGTGGGTCATTAGATGGTTTAAATATCCCATCCACATCTTTTTCCCTTCCTAAAATCTCTTTCTTACTTTTTGTGAGTTGATCAATCCCAAAGAGAAATGCTTGCTCCATTATCTTAGGGTTTGCTTCTTCTTGTGTATTTTCATCTTGAAAGGAACATGACACTAGCAAATCCCCTTGAAAATTTCCTTGCACACAAGCACCATCTTCATTCAAGCAATCCCAATTCTCCAAATGATGTTTTTCCTTTTCCTCTTCAATTTCTATAGCAACATACTCACTCTGCCCAATTTTTTCATTATCTCTCACTACCACATCATTTCTATAAGGAACTTGTGTTTCTTGCTCAAATATTTCATGTTCCTTGGAGAGTGTGTCAAGTATCCATCTTAATTGATGCTCAAGGTTGTTATAAGAGGCTTCATGACACTTTCGTGTGACTTCCATACTTTGGCAAGAGGCATCAGATGCTTCAATAAAGTTAGCTAGCACTTTTTTCCACTGAGGTGCATCCTCTTCAAGTACCTCATCCTTTTGAAATTGCTCTTGAGGTGCTTCCAAATGTTCTCCATCACTATTCCATAAGAAGTTTGGGTAGCTTCTTTCATTTGGATGGGATGTGTTGTAGCATGGGTTGATTTGTTGTTGTGAAGCAAAAATTCTATCAACCTTTTTACTCAGAGCTTCAACTTGAAAATATAGCTCAATAACTGGATCAATCGTCATTTAGTCTCCTTGCAAGAAAAAGTAAGACAAAACAAAAGAAAACAAATAAGAATGATGGAAGAATAAGAAAGGGTGAAATATAATGAATGATGAATAGCTAAAATAGCAAAGTACAAATGTCTCTAAAATGCCTATTCCCTGGCCACGACGCCAAAAACTTGACACATCCTTTGCGTGTGTACCCTGCAAGTGCACGGGTTGTCGAAGTAATAAAATACCCTGGTGAGTGGGTAGTCGTATCCATAGCGAATAATGTTCAGAAACAAGCGTTATCACTATTTTAGCTATAGAGGGAATCGATGGTCAGAGAAATTAATATGTATAGATATAAAAGAAAGTAAAATAATACAAGAAGAGCAATAAAGATAGGAGAGGTAATCGATATAAAGATGGAGTACCCGGACAAAGCTCCCCCTACGAATAATGCTTCTAGTGCAAGACTAGTATTATACTCTCATATTGATGCTTAATGAGTTATGGACATCCTAAAGCACATGGTCCCAAACCTAAGGTCAACCGTGACTAACCCCAACATTATGCCCCGGCATTAGGTTTCACTACGACCCTTAACTCTTGTTGACCTGTCAACTAAGTCCCAGGGGAGTCCATCTTCCTAAGCCTCAGACTACGTGGGATTGCTTTACGTTCTAGGGACTCCAAGTGATTAGCCCTGTTCCTAAGTGTAGTTATAACCCTTTGGTCCAGGTGAAAGAACCCTAGTCTCAATTAAGTCCTAGCACTAGGATTCACTACAACCCTTCGCTCTGTCGCTCGCACAACTAAGCCCCAGGGGAGTTCATCTCCTAGCGCTTCCCTCTATTTCGACCGCTAAGAACTCTTGGAACGTGGAGGTAGGGAAAATCACATCGGAGGGGAAAGGGGATGTTTCGCTACCTCACGACTCACCCTCTCGATCCTCTCCAATCTCGAGTAGTCTAATCCTATAGGAGTTGTCACACCTCCAAAGGATAACTTAGATGACTCTCAACTCTAGTGTCACATCTAAGGGAAAATCAATACAATAATCAATCAAAATTGGAACTCAATTAAATTCATCAATTAGGAAAGCATAATAAAAGTCATAGAAACAATATCATCCTAGGGTTTACAAGTCCGAATACCCACTAGGGTTTAGCTCTCCATGGAGCAATACAAAGTCAATAAAGAGTTTAAGAACATATGCATAAAACCATAAAGAAAACCCCCTTGTAGATCGTATCGATAGTCTTGTGGAGCCGCACGTCTTCTCAAATGAATCCCTTGTCAAGCCTAGGGCACACCTCACCAAATCGATGCCGACGAAAGCTTCCCTAATAGCTATCTTACAATGGATGTCGATGTCGATGCCGTATAATCGCCTCCAAAGACCTCCAACAACCTCTCCAAACCCTAGCTGAAAGCCCCCAAAAGATAGGCAAGAGATAGAAGGGGGGTCCCCAAATAGATCTGAAAAGGGCTATTTATAGGCTAAAATGGGGCTGAAATCGGGGTTCCACACGGACGTGTGAAGCCTTTGTTTTGCTGATTTTTGGTAGACTATGAATAGTAACTTCCTACAGTGTTTTTGCTACAGTAATTAGCTACAATATTTCGCCGAAATGCTCCTCAATAATGGAGGTTGGCACACACCGACAAGTCTAGGCTCGTGCCTTGTTCCTTTCTTGGTTCAAGAACTCCTCAACAATGGCGAACATAACCTATTCTTGCTTCTTTTTTCTCCAAATTGGTTCCACAACTCTACAATCACTACAAAAAATCATGTTTTTAGCGGCGGTTTTATACTCATTTAGCGACGGTTATAACCGCCATTAAATGATGCTAATGGCAGTTATAAAACCGCCGTGAATACCAATGTCGCAATGCAATTCACGGTGGTTTTAAAGAACGACCGGAACAACGGCCGCTAAATGAATACGACACTTCCCGACGGTTATATAAATTATGAAGAGCCCGGACACTGACCGCCCAATTTGGCGGCGGTTTATGGATAAACCGCCGTGAGTTTGTTTTTTTAAAAATCATTTTTAATTTTAGTTGCGGTTTTTGGATAAACCGCCTTGAGGTTTTTAAAAAAAATCATTTTTAATTTTGTGTTTGCCGGCAGTTCTTGTGTAAACCGCTGATAAGTGCTCGTGTTATAGTACTGCGAAGTGTTATTATCTTGCAATGAGCATTAATTTAATCAGATTTTATCACTAAAAAGTGTGCAATTGTTTACTTTTGTGCATTGTAGGGTTGTGAAGATAAAATGAAGGAAAGGAACGAAGTTATGTCGTGTTTGGCGTTGTTGGGAAGATTTTCGGACTAAGCAAGGAGTAAGGCATGAGCATAGACTTGTGGGTGTGTGCCAACCTCCTTTGGAGGGGCACAAAGGCAGTCACATTCACAATAAGTCTAACTCATGCCAACAAGGAGAACTTCACCAATTAGGCGATTTGAAGCAATCGACACGATCTACCGTTGATTGTGTGCCCAATTCAACGGCCTCGATGAAGAACGACGAATTCGGGAGCGTTTCGGCACAATTACTGTTCACAGTCGGCCGAAAATCAGTTTTCCAAAATTTTCACACGGGCTTGTGGAAATTCCACACGGCCGTGTGAAATCCCGATTTCAGCAAATTTAAAGCCGCGACTCCACATTATTAAAGCCCGATTTGGAGACTTTTTGAGACATCTTTTGACCTAATTTTCCACTTAACCTTGGAGAGGGCGGCTAGGGTTTTGGAGAGGACTTCGTGGAGGTTTGGAGCGCGTCATCGGCATCGTCATCGACGTCCGGCGGCCGCACAAGACCACGGCCACACCATACGCAAGGGGGTTTTCATCTATGTCTTTACTTCTTGTTTTATTATATACATTGATGAACATGTATAGCTCCATGAGGAGCTAAACCCCTTGTGGGTATTCGGACTTGTAAAACTCTAGGGTTATTATGTTTCTTTGACATTGTTATTTTGCTTTTCCATTACTGATGAATAAGAATTGAGTTTCGATCTTAATTTTATCTTGCTATTGTTTTCCCTTAGATGTGACACTAGGGTTGAGAGCAATCTAGGTTTTCCTTTGGAGGTGTGACAACTCCTATAGGATTAGACTCTTTAAGATTGAAGAGGGTTGAGAGGGAGAGTTGTGAGGTAGCGATGTACCCCTTTCCCCTCCGGTGTGATTTCTCCCTACCTCCGTTTCCTTGATTTAATAGCGGTCAAGATAGAGTGAAGTGCTAGGTAGATAAACTCCCCTGGGGCTTAGTTACGCGAGTAACGGAGTGAAGGGTTGAAGTGAATCCTACGCACTGGGGCTTAATCTAGACTAGGGCTCTTCCTCCTGGACCAAAGGGTTAGAACTACACATAGGAACAGGTTTAATCACTAGGAGTCCCTAAAACTTAATGCAATCCCACGTAGTGTGAGGTTTAGGTAGATGTACTCCCCTGGGACTTAATCGTGCGAGTGATAGAGTGAAGGGTTGTTGTGAATCCTAATACCGGGGCATAGTGTTGGGGTTAGTCACGGTTGACCTTAGGTTTGGGACCGTGAGTCTAAGGATTTCCTCGACTTAATTAGCATCAATAGGAAGGTATAATAGCATAGTCTTGCACTAGAATCATAGATCCTAGAGATAACTTGTCCGGATACCCCACTTCATTAATTGTTAAATCCTCTTTAATCTCTTTTCTTGCGATTTCTAATCTTTCACCTTTCTCTATTTAATTTCCTGTCTTTAGTATAATTGTTCTCGCAATTCACACACAAATCGATTACTACTTTTCCGTACTTCACATAGTTTTAATAGTGAAATCTCGTATTCTAACTCCCTATTCCCTGTGGATTTGACTACCCTCTCACCGGGGTAACTTTTATTACTTCGACAAACCCGTGCACTTTCGGGAATCCTGTCAACCGCCGTGGTTTTATATTTTTTTTTTAAAGCATTTTTTGTTTTTTATTTGATTTTTTCCAATTACATATATATACATGAATCTTGTACATGCATTGAACTCGTACAATTAATTTTTGAAAATAATAAAATTTTATTCTCTCAAATTAAGTCAAATTTACACATTTATTCTCTCAAAGATGTGAACATATATATAAACCACTCAACATCCCAAATAAGCACCTAAATATTAGCAATTTCTTCATTGCAAGAACCAACAAACACTAGCCCCAGTGTGATTGCGTTGAAGATATGAACTTCAAGAGGTGTCTTTACATCCCTCAGAATATTGGTCAACTGAATTCTAAGCTGTCAACAGAAGATAATATCAGTAAAAGGTCTATGGCTGGAATCAGGAAATAGCACAATTGAATATCACAATTGTCAAACCTCATATTTGTGTGAGCCTGCATATGCTATGCCAAGGCCCAGAATGGCCCCAATCCTGGTTATTGTATCATCTTTGACGATATACTCCATTAGCAATGCCATTGCCTGGAAAGGAAAAACAATCAAAGATAATGTGAGCAGAAATGAAAGCAAGACAACAACTTAAAAAGACTGGGAATATGAAAGAATGAAATATATATAAAAAAATAAAATATAAAATAAAAACTCATAGGGTCACAGTCATTCTTGATACCACTGTTGACAATGCCTACACCCAACAATGCACCAGCAACAACATGATTGTCATTGCTGTGCAAATATTTGTCAATTTGTGCAAGCCCTAAGTCAACATCCCACAACAGGACCATTCCTTATTTCCAAGATTAGAAGAACATCAATATCTGACAAAGCCACAGAGAAGACAACCAGCAATTGTAAGATAACCTTCACTTAATTTAGTGTTGTTAATCATATCCTGCAGTTGATCCTTGTCCTCATCCTTTGGACCCATCTCCTCATCAAGTTCCTAATTTGCAAAGTCATCCACAAATGAAGTACAGTAAGCAGAAAAAAGTATAGAACAATGTTGATCAAAAATAGAAATTAATCACTAAAGAAGTGATGGACCATGTCTTTAATGGAAAATGCTGGAATCAATAAAACGGAAACAAAAAAGGAATTCAAACACAAGAATTTAAGAAATCAGTATCTTACATGGCGGGCCACAATGTAAGAAAATTGCTTCTTCAACAGCAGATCTGTAGTGGATGTATAGACCTGCTTCACATACTGCCATTGCAAAGATAGTGTGTCATGAGAATATGTTCAAGACAAAGTCTGCACATATACTAAAAAGACTGGCAACTATACCTGACTGTTATCTAGAAATAGTCTTATACGAAGGGCACTGGCCAAGTCATCGAACTTCATATATATTGTATATGCTATGTCCAATGCTAATAGATCATCAGGCCCAGGTAGATAGCTAGAAGATCATGCAATTTGAGTAAATAATTCCACAGAGAACAGCACAAAGCAATCAAACAAATAATTATAATATCAATTGTGAGAAAACAACAATAGAACAAACAATAAAAAAACAAATTGAAAGGGAAGGAACCACCTATAGTACTGCCAATACAAAGCCATCCAAGAAACTAAAAAAATATGGGTAGGGAATTTAAACAATTACAATGGCAACACATCAATGCATTCCAAAACCTGCTTGGTAAAGCAAATTCAACCAGTAATTAAATGATTCTATCCATAAACGTACATCGACATTGTATCATCGATAGAAGAAAATAGTTAAAGAATATGCAATACGCTAACTGCAAGAATTCATTTTTAATATAGCTCAATGTTCTAAATACATAAACAAATTTAGATACCTAGAAGAGCTTGTTAGTTACAAGCATGCCCTCTTATAGTTTGAAGCATCAACATGTTCAACCAACAAATCAAGATCTTCAACCTGAAATAGATCAGAAATGCATAGATAACAAGTTTAGCATACAATAACCATGAAGCCTATGGCTACAACTTACTCCATCAGAAGATCGACAGCTTCCGGCTCGGCATTATGCTGCAACAATAACACATCTTTGATAAGAAGGAAAATATACTACAATAGAACTACTATAAAGCACTTAAGTAGTGAACGCCATAGCAGACAAACAGAATATTGTGCTAACATTCCTGTTCAAGACATACCTTCATGTGAAAAGCAACAATTTGTTGCACAAGTTCCATCAGATTATCTATCGGTTTGTCCTCATACTATGAGAAAAGAAGGGAAAAGGATGAATAGTTAAAGAATGCAACCAAGTGCTATGGAAAAAAAGAAGTAACTAAAATATGCCTTTAAAATATAAAAACCAAAGACACTGGGGCTAACCTGCCGTTTTGTAAACTCTTGTGAAATTTCAACAGCGAGGTCCCTGAATAATAATATAATAAGTAAGGTGTCAAGAAACATGCAGCATAATACTTGATTTAGATAGCTTTGATAGTTTTTATTCTTGGCTTCTGTTGTTGATTAAGTTAAAGAAAACTCCCCAGGGCAATTATTTAAACAACATAAATTATAAAGTAACTAGAATACATAATCTATCAAGATATAGAAAATGATCAGGATGACGCTAGAAGAAAACTTGACAATTTATATAACAACTGCTTACGAGTTTAGTAATTAAAACTAATGTCTGGTCTTACCTTTTAGCAGCAATCACTATATGTGGTTTTTTTTTTTTTAAAAAAAAAGTGAAGTTTCTTACCTCACATATTCATGGGCCAAAGAACCAATGTCACCCTTTGAACCTAACAACCTGTACTTCAGACTATCCTGAAAATAAGACATAAAGCGTTGGAATGTAATCTGTTTTTCATTGTAGGCTTTTAGTGTTGCAGTTCTCATCAGCAAAGACTTGTTGCTTCTCCATTCCATTCAATCCAATCTGATGTAAATGTATTAAAATTTTCAGTTTAAATGAAAAATTACAAAAGCTTGTCTTCTTGTTTGAATGTCAATTTATAATCAACCTTATATAACCACTTGTTCTTTGTCAAATCTATTGAATTGTTCCCATTCCCAATTAGTTTCACAGGACCACCAACAATTCCATATGAATCATACTCAAATAATGAGCCATAATTCTGCAGAAAAAAAAAACAATAGAAAATTACAAAACACACTCAAATGAAATGAATTCAAGGCAAATGATAATTAGAAAAAAAAAAAAAAAGAAGAAAACTTACGTCTAATCCAACAGTGGCACTAAGAAGTGAAATGTAATTAATGCCAGCATTAAGAGAAACATTCTTCTCAAACACAAAGTTCCATTCAGCTTGCAAGGAATACTGAGTCCCTACTAGCTCCCCATTCACAAATGCATGAAGGGCATGACCAGTTGTATTAACACTAAGAACCATGACTTCCTTCTCCTTAACATCAACACTAAAAACAACCATAAGATTATTTATATAAACTTAGTTAAAAACATAGCCAAAGCTTATAAAATTAATTCCCTTGTCATGTACCAAAAATAATCACTATCATCAACAGTTGTGGAAGTTTGCTCCAAAAGCCTATGAGCAGAGAAAGAACCAACTCCTTTGAGGTTATCACCATGCATCTCAGACAACCATGACCAGCTTAGCTTCTGAGACCCTTCTTTACATGTATCAGGCTTCTTGATCATAATGTGAGTTTCAGTGTTAACCTTTGCAGTGTTATACACCTCTAACTTGCAATCTAGTGCAACACTAACAGACCATGCAGGCAAGAAATACTCTGCTCCTTCAAATACAACTATGAAATCTATCATAATGAATATGTGAATTAGCAAAAGGATTAAGCAATTACGAATATCTTGACAATCAAAAATCTATGTCATCAAAGACAAACAAGCGTCTCCATTCATCATATATATTTGCTCGTCTTTGCTGTAATAACTATTAACAACCAAAAAACCAATCAGCACCATTGGGAAAGAATAAATTTGGTGAATACCATACTCTTCATTCAAGGTTCATCAGAACTGCAGACTTGGTTGATGCTTTGGCATGGTCAAGTTCTACCTGTTCAACTGCAATAACTAAAAATTAAGGATTGCTCTCAACAATCAAGAAAAAGAACATAACAGTGGTCAAAACAGAACCTTGGAGACTGGTGAAAACGTTGAAAAACACATACCGTGTGCATTGGATTAGTGCTAACTGCTACAAATACACTGTTTTCACTACCTTGAAGATCCATAGTAAAATATTAAATAAAAAACAATAGGGAATGTACTAGATCTCAGAATTCACCAACACCACAATGTTTTCACTGCCTTGAAGATCCATACTAAGAAAATTCTTCCAAGGCTTGCATACTCTGAACTGTATGACAAGTAGAGGGACAAAGGCCTATTTTTTTTAATATATAATTGAACACAATACTGCAGTTATGATGAAGAATTTAACCAAAGGGATTCCAGTAAAACATGCTCGATTAGGAAATAAAGATCCAGTAAAACATGCTATCCATAACCAGATTCTAATCATTTTATCTTTTTTTTTATAAACCACATATAGAAATTACAGCATAATTCTATCTCCTAAATATAAAAAAAATATCAAGCAAACAGAAATTCAGAGACCTCCAAAATTGCTTTAATGAAAAATCAAAATAGATAAATAGAATCCAAGAAACAAAAAATTATAGGAAATCACATAATGTGGCCAACGATAGATGAACTACGAGAAACATCGATTTTCAACTCAAATTCCACAATTTGCACACAAAACAAGAAATATAGTTGAAATAAGCATAATGACATAAGAGAAGAAAATAGCATTATCCTACTATGGTTGCATAAAAAGGAACTAAAGTTAGAAATCAAAAGATTAACAAAAGATAGTCTTAAAACTGGGAATCAGCTGCAGATTCAGTGGGTTGATCATGGCATCACATCATTTAATAATGTCATATTTTTTCTTTGGCCTGAAACAAAGACAACAAAACTTGGAAAACAAAAATTAAATTAATAAATAGCGAAACAAACATTAAATTAATAAATAGCAAAACACCAACTAGACCTAAGGATTGATAAGAAATCACCAACTTGAAAGCCGGATCGATCCCTCATATGTGAATCCAAAACTGAATTCATATGATGGATTATTAAAACAATGAACTACTATAATCTCTTATTTCAAATAAAAAAAAATAGAGAACGAGGACTTCAATAACTTACTGTCGCATCTATCATACATAGATCCATCTGAATTTTTGTTGCCTTGAGCCGTGTGACTACCTTGTGATGAATGTCTTCCAATAATTGGCGACCCCGCATTTTCCTATGTCAAAAAATTTCAATATACAATATGAGGAAAAGAATGAAATCCTATAAATGTAACAATAAACACTAACCTAATCAACACAATCTTACCAAAAAATAACTCTAAAAATATTTTAAAGAAAACCTGATTGGTTGGTTTGTTTTGATTTTGGCTTGCCAATTGTTGGGTAAGAATTGCTATTTGTTGCTAAAATCGTTGTTTATTTTCTTGCACTTGTTGCCTTAAGAGATGCACTGTGTCCTTCAGCTCATTGAATTCAGCTTGTGTGCCCCCACTGGCTTCATTTCTCCTACTAGTGCTAGAAGATGATCCATATACTTGAGTTTGGACAACTCCAAGGCCCATACCTCGAACGTACCCCGGGTGTTCTTTCCCAAAAACACTAGTAAATGCTTCATTTTCATATGAGCATTGACTTCGAATAATTAGATCTTCCTGTAAATTAAAGTAATAGAGTTTTTCATTAAAACATATTTATTTAAAATCACGAAACACATCATATGTTTCAATATTAAACTTACATGATTATGCCTTGCTTCTTCATTTACAAAAGACCCAGCTGATGTTGTATGGCTTGCCTGAAATAATTCAGCTCTGGTAATAGAGCAACCAAGTTGGTTTTCCTATCAAGAATCCAAGTTGTTTAATATGTAAGTAATGTTGCAACATTGTTAATAAACATAATTAAAACTACTCAATAACAAGAAATTAATAACTATCTCATTTTCCAGTCGGGCAATGGACTTTGAGCCTAATGTGTGAGACATTGTTTGATGGGTGCGATTTATAGTGCTTTGTTATGCTTTTTCCTGCAAAGTGTAATTTAAACATTTAAAGGACAACCAATAATACAACTATCAAAATTTTTTTTTATTTGATATCACCTTCGTGTCAGGCCGAGCTCTATAATCTACAAAAGCAACCCATTGATCCAAAGGGATCTCAGGAGGTTTCCTTGCTATGTTGGCTTCACGAGGACCATCGGGCTCACATTTCGTCAAGTTATATAAGTTACATCGATTGTCTCACCATTTTTTCGCTAAGCTTTTGAAAATATATCGCTTATGTCCATCATCATTGACCTCCAATTTTGTCTACAAATAAATAAATACATTAGTACAAACCGATCAAATGTGCGGAAAAATAAAACCACTAGCATGGCAATTATAAATAACACTAGATACCTTTATAATATTGTTCCACACATGATCTTTATAGCACACTGGAATCTTTTTCCACTTTTCATATCCTATAGGAAAGTTCTGACAATTGCTTGCAATATGGGCAAGAAATTGAGCGAGCATACCCCCAGATAATTCAACAGGCTGATTTCGTGAATTCCATTCCACAACAACTTTTTCTCCTGGTGGAAGAGAGTATACGTCAATTGCTCGCATTTTTTGACGCTTCAGTTCCCCATTTCCATCTGCCATTTACAAAAAATGAAACCTCATCTTATATATGAGATTACTTTTCTTTGTATGTAACCACCTATAACTTTGATACCACGCAATATATAAATATCAAATAAATTATATATATACATGTATATAGATTACTCACCTCTAATTTGCACGCCCCATGTTCTTGTTGTCCTTTTGGAACCCCTAAAAATTTGAGGTTCATCACTTTCAACTGCTGACTGATGCAAAGGACCATCTTCTTGAACTTGTGCATTCATCTAAGGACCAACTTCTTCAACTTGTGCATTCATCTGTGATGTACCTTGGTCTATAGAATGATGTGGGTCCTTTGTTGAATTTTGCCGAAGAACTTGTCGTGATGTGTCTTCGTGTCCTCGGCATACTGCAAATAACTCACATAATCAATTTATTAGTTCGATAATATGTAAGAAGAAAATTAGATGAAATAAATTATTTAACTCACATAATCAATTATCTAAATATTTTTTTGAAAATGAAATTGTTCTCCAATATTTGAGGATTGCAATTTATGAAGATCATCTACATCATGCCGACTCAAAGGTAATTGTATATCTTCATCAGGAAATAAACTTTCTATATTTTGTGATGGATAAGCTTCAATATTGGCCATGCCATCTAAATTATCCTCGCCCATATCGTACAAATCTCTAGGTTTCAGGTGTATTGGTATGCACCACCCATCTTCTTTATGATCATCAACATAAAATACCATTTGTGCCTCAGATACTTTAATGTATGGCTCATCATCCTCAATCACCCAGTATGTATAGGTCTTGCAAAACTGATTGAGGTAAAACCCAATTTATCAGTTTTTAAACCTCTAGGGGTAGTTGTGTTGGCCCACTCACACTTGAACAAAGTCACCGTAAACAACCCATTGTAATTAATATCAATGATGTCAACTAATTTTCCATAATACGGCACACCTCCGTACCGCATGTTAACGTCGCTATTGCTAGAATAACTCCTTGTTCCAAATGTCCCAAAAACACCACTATTCTGTGTGTTTAATCCTCTGTTACATTCCAAAGTATGAAACTTGTATCCATTGACATTGAATGCCGTGTATCTTTTTGCTTGTTTAATTGGCCCCTGCGCTAGAGCTATGAGCAAACTCTTATCGGATTCTGGGAGCACCTCACTATCTCAGTTGATCTAAAAACAAATGAAAATAATTAAGACTTATGCCAATTAAAATTCAATGTATATATCGAGATAAATTCTTACTCGATTTGCGAACTAGTGACTAAACTCTCTATGAACAATCTTATCTACCTCAATAGGATTTCTACTTCGGCTCCATAATTGTCTTCTTGCAACAACCCTGAATTTTCTATCATGATCAAAGTATTTTAATAACAACGTCCACTTTAATAGTGCGTAAATACATGAGCAATAATACTCACTAAACATATGAATCAATTGCCAGGCAATTGATTAGCACATGCTGATGTGCTTGTAGATGCTCAATGGTTGATAACGTAATCCACGTAAAGCCCCCTACAGGTTTCCCAACATATGAAAATAATTCTGCAATTCAAGCATTTGGGTGCTGGGGAGTGACAGATTCATCATCAACTCGCCTAGGTCGATTCCATACTGTCTTAATATCATCTAGATATCGCGAACAAAATGTAATAACTTCTTGTGCAATATAACACTCTACAATAGATCCCTTTGGGTTTGCTTTGTTGCGCACATATGATTTTAGTAGTCCCAAATAGGTAAAACATCACATGAGTCATAGTTATATAACATAGATTTGTTGTTATTATTAATTGCAAATGAAGTTATTAAACAATTAGATACCTTTCTATCGGATACATCCAACGGTAATAGACTGGACCTGACTGGACCTCCAAGTTTTGCTTCATCAACCAAATGAACAATCAGGTGTATCATCAGTGTGAAAATGAGGGGGGGGGGGGGGGGGGGGGGGGGGGGGGGGGGGGGGGGAAGCATTTCCATGTGGCACAATGTTAGTACAATTTGGTTTTGGAGATTATCCAATTCCATAACATTCAATGTTTTGCCACATATTTGTTGAAAAAATGAACATAACTCAAGTAGTACCGCAGATACTTTGTCATCAACCCCTGCACGCATAGCGAGTGGAAGCAACTGTTGCAATAGTATATGACTATCATGACTTTTTAATGTCCCAACTATTTTGAGATTATTAGCATCGATACACTGAGAAATATTGCTTGCATAGATATCTGGCACACAGATATTCTTCAGAGTATTTAAGAATAGCTTCTTCCCTTGCTTACTCATTGTATAAAATGCTGGAGCAAACTTTCCATTTTCATCTGGCTACAAGTCCGGTTTACAACCAATATCTCTTAGATCCTTACGAGCATTAAGATGATCTTTTGAGCGAGAACTATCATTCAACAATGTGAAAAGAATATTATCACAGACATTCTTCTCTATGCATCACATCTAAATTATGACGCAATAAATTTTGTTTCCGATATGGGAGCTCAAAGAAGATGCTTTTCTTCCTCCATTGTTGTCACTCATCTGTAGAAGTACTTGCACCACGTCTTCTCTTCCCCCTGAGTTGACTATCCATGGGCCGACCAAATGTGACATCAATGTCTTTAACTTGGTCAAATATTTCATCACCTGTTAATAATTTTGGAGGAGTTCGTAACTCTTGCTCTCCATTAAATCTGATCTTGTTCATTCTGAATTTATAACCACCATGAAGAAAGCGCCGATGGCCCATGAAACACCATTTCCTACTATGAGGCAAGTGACAAGGATCAGAGGCAAAATTGTAATGTATACAAGCACGTCCAGTATAGACATTCCACCCAGAAAAATTTCCCAAACCAAGGTAATCACTAATTGTCCACATCAAAGTAGCATGCATCTTGAACATTTCATTTGCATAGGAATCATATGTATCAGCGCCATCGTACAACAACTCTTTCAACTGCCTTATTAGAGGTTGTAAGTAAACATCTATATCATTTCCTAGCATATGTTTTCCAGGAATTATAGTTGAAATGATAAAAGATGTATGTTTCATACACACCCATGGTGCCATATTGTATGGGATTTGAGTAATCGACCAAATGCTATAACTTTGACTCATATTTCCATGGGGATTAAATCCATCCATAGCTAATGAAAGACACACATTCCGAGGGCCAGCTGCAAACCAACCATTTGTTGAATCAAATCTTTTCCATGCTTCAGAATCTCTTGGATGTCGCAGTAGCCCATCGTTGTTGCCATCCAAGCTGTGCCATCTCATATCCTTTGTTGTTTTTGAAGAGAAAAACAACCTTTGTAATCGAGGTCGCAATGGAAAATATCTGACCACTTTTGCAGGAATCTTCTTTCTAGCTCTATTACCATTGGATGAGACATCTGAGCCACCTTTCCTTTCCTTCCACCTAGAAGTATTACAAATCTAGCAATTTTGTCTCTCTTCATCTTCTTCATTACCCCAATAAAGCATGCAATTATTTGGGCATGCATGTATTTTTTCATAGTTCAATCCAAGCTTCGTGATGGTTTTCTTCGCATCATAGAAAGAGCTTGGATTTTTTATATGTGGAAATGCATCACGTAGCAACTCCAATATCATCGTCATTGCCTTATCGCTCATTCCACATAGACACTTGATGTGGTACAATTTCAATATGAATGATAGTTTTGAATAATTTTCACACCCTTCGTATAGAGGTTGTTGATCATCTTTAGATAACTCAACAAAATCGTATGTTGCATTCCTAGTTTGGTTACATGTGGTATGTCACCATCTATCTGTCAAACCCCTTCATTTACTGTTTGAAAGCCTTCCTCTAAAATAGGTTCATGTGCTCCAAAAGCATCATTTACCATATCAATAATTGGATCTTGAACAACAACATTGCTTTGTGAAGCAACTTCGAGTTGCTTGGCACATTAGTTGTTTCTCGTGGATCGGACTCTCCGTGAAGGTACCAAATTGTATAACCTCTTGGAAATTGTTTGCAAATTAGATGATCGTATACCTCGGCACGATTTTGACGCTTACTAAATCCGTACGTAGGACATGGACAGAGTATCATATCATTAATTGAACCATGCCGGAATGCAAATTCAATAAAATTCTTAACACCTTGGTCATACTCAACTGAGTTACGCGACATTGTAATCCATGATTTGTCCATGCTTGTTACAAACTGTCTAGAAACAAACAACACAATATTTATTTATTATTATAAATTGTTCAAACCTAGACAAATGAATTAATAAACACTTACCAAGATTTATAGTGTTACCTAGGTCTGTTCACATTGTACAAGTTGTTCATATTATTAGTGTAATTTGTTCTATAAAATGATCCTCTCAGATGTTGCATCTATTTCGTAAATGCTTTATTAGAATTTATCCATATTAACATCATAGCAATAATAATTTTGCTAAACAAGTTTAAATATCAAGATCGAATGGTACCTGAATTGATGGAGACCACCACCACCAATAGCAACTTATGAAACTATAAAACCAGAAAAAGATCCTACACAGTGACCAAAAAAGACAAACAAGTATAAATTTTTTACTGTCAGTCCATCAATCTACAACAATTATATACAGGATTTTATAATCCTGTACAATAAATATATAAGAAAAAAATAATAAGTATATAAAGCTAAACGACCCTTATTGTACCTGTGAGAGTAGTGCTTTCTCAACAATGAATCATCAACTCTTGATGCTAATTATCCACTAGCAAGGACTGAAGCAAAGATGGGATAAAATCAGAAAAAGAAAAGCAGAAAGTATATAATACATATACATATATATGTTCTACATTTGTTTATATATAATATATGTAGTGAATTCATTAGCATATATATATATATATATATATATATCCTTTGAAGTATAGGGCACTGTTTTATGAGGGTCATGGGTTTTACACTCATTCAAAACAATGTATGTATTGAGTATTTTTACATATACAATAACTACAAATCAAACTTTTTGTAACTCTATTATTGTTCATGTCCACGGAAGAAAAACACACATAAGAATTCTTTTGCTGGCTCTAAATTCAGATGATCATTTCTTATTTATACATTAGTGTAAATAATGGATATATTTTATAAGATCATTCTTGTAACCAATAAATGGAAACAAGAAAGATCTTGCTTCATGACCTCAATTTAAAAGAACCCTATTATACTCCATCTTCTTGTGCTATTGCATAAAGATGTTAATAAAAACACTATTTTTCCATAATATTGATCCATTGTGTATTACAAAATAGCATCTTCAACACATAATTTAGTAAGTTAAAAAGTTTCATTTTTTTTTGTTTAATGATGAAGCATTTCACAGTAGAATCAAACAAATCTTGCTAAATATTCAATCCAATTAATGCAGAAATGCAGAAATGCAGAAATGTAATCTTTGTGTTTATTGAAGTCAATTTCAGTCTATCGCTGTCTGTACCTTCTCTAACTTTTAAATTTGCACTAGTTTTTAAAGCATATTTATATATAAACCCCTATAAAAATTCAGTATGTAGACTTATACAAAAATTTGCATGCATAATACTTATAAAATGCATATTTTTGTACATAACCACAATAAATCACATATATAAATACATCCACATCTTCCCAATGTTCAAAGAGGGGAAAAAAAAAGAAAAGGAAAACAACCAGCTGTCAGTACAAAATCCTTGCATAATAAAATCTTCTTAATTAGGCGTTGGTAACATTTAGAGAAATTATAACAATTCTTTATACAACTTCCATAGAAAGCAAAGTAACAAAAAGAAGATTTTACAACCATTGCCATTTACCTTTTATGCCTTGTCATGTATAGTTTTTACTCACTAATCTAAACAATGTAAAACATGGACCTCATGATACATAAGCAAATCACTTTTATTCAGGTTGTTTTCATCATATGATGTCTTTGCTTACAATCTAGGTGTAGGAATTAGACATTCTGAATTCCAAAGGAATAAACTGCAACACAGGTTGCTCTATACTCAAACAATGCAATACTAGTCTACACTTAGGGGGCCTTTGGTTCGCGGTAATGTGAAAACATTACCGCCTGTTACATGGTAATCTTTTCAGATTACCACGTTTGGATGAATGGTGGTGCTAATATTGATGGTAATGTGTGATTACCAACTTTGGAAGATTACCAAGAAACTTGGTAATCCCATTACCACCAAAATAGGTGGCTATGTTGGATTACCAAGTGAGTGGTAATCTTAAATATTTTTTGGACAAATATACCCTTTGTTTAAAAATAATAATTTTCATATTTTATTTGTTGGATAAAAAAATTAAATTTAAATAACATTAATTTGGGAATATGTTTAGCTTTGAAATTTTAATTTTTTATCAAAAATTTTATTTTACTTTAATAAAATTAAATTTGCATAAAATGGTAGACATAAGGGTATTTTGGGAAATTTAGAACATTACCAAGTTGATTACCATTTAATATGAGTTTTCCAACCAAACATGGTTATCATAAATTACCACAGCATTTCTAGGCATATAACATTCCCAATCTTATTACCACGGTAATCTCATTACGTGGTAATATATCATTAACGCGAACCAAACGGTCCCTTAATATTTTATCATTACTACATGGGGAAAAAGACTGCTATATATACCTTCAAAATGTAGCCTGTCACCACACTTTCATGGCCTCAGGAATCAACTTCTGATAGTTATGTAGATGAAATTTCAGCTCTTTAGTTATCACTGATTATCTAAATTCATAATAATATTAATGTCAGCCTCTGGCTTAAGTTAGGTGCTTTGAGATTTCTGATAATTCTGTCAATATTTTTTAATTAAAGAGCAAAAACATCTCAATTGTTCTTTTTACATGGATTTTTCTGGTTAGAAGAAAGTGATAGACTGTCAATTATTGGATTCAATTAAACTCATCTCAGTTTTACAGTTTGATCTTATTGATGTACATGAATGAATAGAGATAGAGATATGTCAAGGGAAAGTAAAGGAATCTAATTAAATTCAAAATCAGATTCATGATCTGATTTTGAATTTAATTAACTTCATTTTTATATATGAAAGAGCATTATGGCAATCAACAAATGCTTATCAAAAGCCAAAACTTTAATGATAGAATACATCTAACCTTGATCCTCTGTAAATACTTTTAATTTGGTAGCCATTAAACTTAGTGAGTACATTTTCACATTCCCTCAGCGCACTCTGGCAAATTCCTCAGCCACAAAACAAAATTTCTAGGTCCTAAATCAATATGGTAAAGAGTCCACAACAAACAAGACTTGTTTATTCTATCAAAATGCATTTTGGTCAGCATCAATCTCCTTTAGGTTGTTACAAAAGAAATTTTAAGACTGCAATGTTAGTGATGAGTAAAATTAACAGCAGAAGGCAAACTAAAGATTAAGGTTACACCATCAAAGCACAAAAATTTGAGCAATAATAATCTAAACTCAGTATAGTTCAACTAATATAGATTTCAAAATTAAAAATTCATATCATTGGAAAACCAAAAGAAAAAACACAAAGAACCATATTCTTCTTTGCAAGCCTTGTTAAATTCATCATCTTATTGCACTGAAGAAACAAGGCCAATAAAAAGCATATATTCATGTAATAATCAATCATCTACAGCAAGATGCCCAAAGTATAATTGAAACAATAACATCACTCCAATACTTCAAAATGAAAGAAACCAAACAAAATTCTCAAGAGAGGAAATAAATGTAGCAGAATACCAAATCACAGAAATGGCGCACATCATTTCCTTATCATGAATGCCCTGCAAACACACACAATGCTGATTGAAAACAACTCATATAGAATGACAGTAATAAACTAATAATAAGAATAATTAGAAAAAAAAATGCTATAGAATAATCTCAACTATGTTCTGCTACTAAACATTATGACCATTACTAATAGTATTTTTATCAGCAAATATTCTATTGCGAAGTTCATGGCCTGTGCTCGGATAAAGAATAATAACTAATACTCATCTTTGATTACCACTAGTTTAGTCCTTCATGCGAATTAGAACACCTTACTACGGAATAAAATATTACACCTTACTACAATTATTCAAACGCCTTAAAGATCATTAGAGAGGAGAAAAAATTGGTTTGAACCTGGACCTTAATCTATCTTTAGTCTTTAATCCAAACACAGCTATATGGTATATATGATACCCCTTAGGACAATAGTTCATCAACAATAGAACACTCAAATCTTACACAAATGCCATTATCTTCAGCATTATCAAAATTTCACACGAAGCGCAGCATCTTTGGAGTGGTCGTATTTTTGTTCATTAAATTGTAGCACTTTTTCTTCAACTCAAGTATGGAAAATAGTTTTTATTTGGAAACAAATAATAGAAAGCTATTCTTATCAATTATCAATGACTATTTATGTATGCAGTTTCAGAAAATTATCAATGCTATTGCTACGCATAACACCCCACGGTGTAGCCTTGGTCCACCATGGGAACATGAAATTCAACTACACTGTTCAGGAACTCGGTACATATTTAAATTTACAAAAACAATTTCTCAATCCACAATAGATGTGGGAGATTTTTGAAGTGTCAGATTCGGCTAAACTTAATCCAAGAAGTACTACAATCATACTCAAATAGCTTGAATGTCCTGTAGCTTGAAAGGGAAACATAGTTATTTGTAAACATTTAAGTTGTCTGACTACAAGATACAAACATACCTGATCTCCAGAAGGAAGACTGTATGAAGCATGAGAAACAATAGCCAGTTCATCTTTTAAACTCCCTTTCAGTGATAAGGTGCTTAAGTGTCAAGTACTGAGAACAACATAAAGGAGATCATACTTTAGTTCTCTCAAGTCTCAAGTTAAATTCAGTCTGAAATTGTGCAAAACTTCATCCACAAAACAACTCTAACCTGAGTGCCACCTTCTTTCAAACAGTGTACCGTATCTTCTTGTCAAAGTTCCTCTTGGAACAACTCTCTGAGGAAAGTTGGAGCGCTACAACCCATAAGAATAACAAACCCAACATGTCAAGAACTTCCAAAATCTTTAAACAAAAATACCTTGTAGGAATGGGAAGAAGACGGCAAAGATCCCAACCCTCCCGCAATCCCACGTCCACCCAGCAACAACAGCACAACTTGAACCTACAAAATTTTCAAACAATTTAGACAATCAAACAGATCAAATAGTTCAAAAATAGAAGTAGAATCAAGACTAGAAGCAAAAGAAAAAAAAAACAACTCACAATCAACCAAAGATGGCACAACACCTTCTTGAAGAAACAAATGAGATGGGATTAGGGATTTACAGCGGCTTCACAGGATCGGCGTGCTGGTTAACGATCGAAGGAACCAAACTAGGAGGGATCGAAGGATCAATGGCCGGAGCTATGCTGGAGTGAAAGAGAAAAGGGAAAGGGCCGAGCTGATGTTCTGGAACAAACGAGAAGGGGCTGGATCAAAATTGGGGAAAAAGAGAAAGGGCTGGATCGAAAATGGGGAAAAAAAACCTAACTAGACTAAAGCCGGGCATTGACGGCGGTTTGTTACATAACGGCCGCCAACTGCGCAGCGGTCTCGACTGTTTAGATACAACTGCCGCGAATACTATCGCATTCACGGCCGTTTTAATGAAAAACCGCCACCATATGAAAGTCACAGCTGGCTGTTTATTTAATTGCCGCATAAACCGCCACAATGTCCAAAGCTGGCGGCCATTTAGGTAAAACCGCCGGGAAATGAGTGTCGCGAAATCACTATTCTCTTGTAGTGAATGCACAAAAGCACACAAATGCACACACATTAATGATAAAATCTGATGAAAGTAATGTTCAAAGTAAAATAATAATACTTCGTATTACTATAACACGAGCAGTTATCACTAGTCAAACACATCAAACATTTGAAAATCTACATTACCACTTAACATTAAACACTTAACATTATACATTAAAGCTAACTTAACAACCATCACAAAGCATAAGCATCACTCTTAGATTAACAGACAAACATCAACACTATAAGAACAATGGTGCGCAAGGATAGAGGAAAAGAAATCATGGTCTAAGGGTACACTGATAGAAGTCCTAGAATATACAAGGCAAAATATACAAGCTTGGGAAAGAGCTTACATGAAAGAGAAAAAGAACTCCAGTGCTGATCAAGACTTTAAATACTCCCGGTGTTACAAATACCAATCCAACAAGGCTATAACAAAGGAGGAAAAGAACAAGACTCCCTTGTAGAAGGTTTTAATGGAAAGTATGCTGATTATCCCTAGAGTAACCTGCTCAAGGGACCATATAGAGGTACGAAAAAGTGCTAGAGTCTTACTTGGTTTTGATAACAAGAAGAAGAAACAAAATGGCACAGTCCACAATTGTATAGTCAAAGTGTGAGATTGTTGCATTGTGAACTACACATTATGTAGGGATCTAATAGTATATATATATGCATTAAATCATGTAGATATATAATAATCATAATAATAATTTTATATGTATTACCATATTTAATTTAAAGGACCTAATTTTAGTGATCTGAATAAATTTTAGATAGAGTCCTAATTATCTAAATTAGATGTGTGGAATTACATAATAATGTGAAGACTTCTTAGGGGCAAAATCTTCAAGTCTATGATGGATAAACTTATAATCAGTGGTTTCTCTAAATTAGTGGTTTCTCTAATCGATAAGGTGCAGTCTTTAACTAATGCATGCTAACAGTTCAGATTAAGAATTAGTGGTTTCTCTAAATTAGTGTTCCCATCTCCCTTTCTGTGTGCTATCAGTTAGAAAAGCCACAAACCATATTGTCCATATTAATGGATTCAAGTGCAGGTACATTTCTGCTATTTTTCTTTGTCCTAAGCAATTTCCAACAAGAAATTCTGGGCTTTTATAGGGATTAGTCCCATCAAATTTCATTATAATTACATTCATCACATTGGTAAATACTTCATTAAACAAAACATAAATTCAACATAAATTTACTAAACTAGGAAAAGAATCGAATCCCAAAAACAACTCTTACCTTTATTTAATTCATAGACAAGATATAAAACCATTACATAAAACAAGTTAACATGACTCAAAATATATATAATCACAATCAAAACCAAAGATAACACAACGCCATAAGCACATAGTTAAACTTGATCAGCCATTAGTGTTAGAAACACCACTAATATTGGACCTCTGAGAATTTTTTTCCTTGAGCTTCTTCTGCGCATGTTCTTTAGTACCACTGACATAAGGTATAAAACCTTTGATAGTTCCCTTGCCAAACTCATGAACATAGTGGTAGAAAGTGACAGACAAGAAAATAAGGATAGCAAGGAAGGCTGATAGGCCAGTGATGACAAACAAGCCCCAGAAGTTGCTCAAATGAAGCTTTTTAGATTCTATTTCTTGCTTCGTAGGATTGCACATTTTGTTCATCAGCCATTTCTTGTGGATTCTTCGGAGCTCTCCATTGTCTAAAAGTTTCAGAATGGCTATTGACATATCTAACGCAAATTGTGAATCGCATGGAAATGCCTGCCATGAAAACAGATAAATTATGTCAACTATTAATTTGATATATTCAAGCCTATTTAATTTTATTGAACTTAATGTACATTAATAAGTTCTAAACTATAACTCATAATATATTTTAGTTTCTGAACTTAAAAAAAAAATGAATTTTGGCCCCCAAACTAGAGTGTTATGCACAAGTTGGTCTTTCCATCAAATTTTGTCAATGATATTGTTCGCGTGATTATCAAACAAATTGCATATAAGTTTGTGTACCAATAGACACATTTTTTACGTTCAAGGATTAAAATACAAATTTAAATAAATCTAAGGACTGGAGTTTGGAAGAGACATACAAAATTCCAACCAGCTTTAGTGAACTTAGAGCCAACAATGGTGGACTGACAGTATGTTCAAAGGAAAAGCTCAATATAAGGACGTTCATCCACAACAGTAGCAACACCTTCATTCTCAGGGCCAAGCTCAAGGGCATTAGCATACTCTTCTGGTGAACCAAGAGCTCTCAGCTTGGACCTTGGAATCCCCAGCACTTCCACCATATAAGACTCTGAAAATGAACCCTTTTGGTATCCAGTTGGATAACCAGTTTCTATCAATGAATTAATCCCTCTTATTGGTGTTGAGAGCTATTGCAACATTAGGATTGAAGTCAAGCTTGCTTTATAACTGGACTAGATGATTAGCGCCACAAAGAGACATGCATATGATCAACAAGATTTTCCCTAGTGTGCTCCTCACATTCTTCTCTGGGCATTTCCACAAACATAGCAAGCTAGCAATGTCAATATCCTTATGGTTTTAAACTAGTCCAAGAGGCTCTTGGATTTCATTTCACAAATACTGCAATGAATTCAGTAAACAAATACTTACAATGCAAAAGAGGAACATGTTTTTCTTTACCAATTAAAAAGATGAGGCGTACTAAAAGCACATGCATAGTTTAGTATTAAAGTTCAATGTATTTGTTCATTTTTACGCATTCAATTGATATAGATTCACTCATAAAATGTGCCGCACATTTTTTTTACACTAGTTACTATATAAGTTGGAGAAACTAAAACAAAAAAAAATCATTAAGCTGGGAAGTTAAAATGAATTATGAATGTAGACTTTTACACTAGGAATATATGAACAAGACCTCTTATCAACCACCCGTGTAAATTTAGGAGTTAAAAATTATATATATATCATAGAAAAATACATAATTAAGTATGTGAATTAACGTTTTCTTAATATATTTAATTAATTTCGAAAATCAAAATTTTCTTTTAATGAGAAAATCTAACTCTAACATTAATCTAAACATTTATAAATATATACAATATTAAGTATTCCTAGGAGGTATAAACCATATATATTTTTTTAATGCAATTTCGTGTGCTTGCATGCATGTATATGAACCTAATTTTTTAAAAATGTATACTGATATTCAAAATAAAGTAAGGTAATTAAGTTGCATTCACTCACTGTGGCGAAAAAATGCATTTGAAAAGCTAAGCCTGTAGAAAAATTTATGAATTAGTTATAATCGTAAGATAATTTACTAAATTTTAATATTTAAAAAATAATTTATCCATATTTAAATAGAAATTAGAGTGCAAAACATACAAGAGGATGGTTACAATCGGCTTCTTCCAATCATGATAACTAAATTCTTCATTAATGCAATGTTCAAGCACCCCACATTACCACCCCACAAAAAGAAAGGATGACACAGTAATAAACCAAACATTGTTCACGAATGGCTTTCTGAAAGACCAAGCATTAGAGCTGTACTTATTTACTGGGGTAACAACAACCACTCCTAACTCAATAAATGGTAACGTAAAATCTACAATCGTTGTTTGGCAGTCACAATGGCAATGTCTCCTACAGCGCCATCAAATTCCTAAAAAACAATAATAAGATTATTATTATAACCATTAAAGAAATCAATAAGGTGAAAGTCCACAATAGCTCCAAATACCATACAAAAATATTCATTTTGATCTCTTGGACTACATGGTGATATATGCTTTTTTAGCTTCTCATCATTTTATGTAATTTTTTCTTGGAGATTGCATGTTATTTATGTTGTGGAAATTTGTCTATCTAATAGATTTTTTGTTTTTAACATAATTGTCACACCCCGAACCCGAAGCATTGACAAACGGCCGCATACCTACAAGGCCGTAACCAAGTAGGCATGCAAGGCTTCAAACCTGTCTCATAAATATGAATAATATCTAACAAGAGTACTGATTCCAAAACAAATAGAAAACACAATGTTTGGAACACAATAAAACACATAACAAAGTTTGACATAACTGTAAAACAAAGACAAGAAAACCTAAGTTCACAGCAAAGGAGTTTTATTAACTTAACAAAAGCTAGACGACGACTTGCTCAACGACTCCCCCTAAGCTGTCCACCACCCAAATCCTACTCTTGATCTGAAAGGGAAAGAGAACAACTTAATGAGCTTGGGAGTCCAGTAAGCAACCACTAAAAATATCGGGATCATAAAAATATTCAATAATTTTAATAAACATACAAAATGTAGCATAAAGAAATAAATACCAAATGAATCCCAGAAATCAGAAATAAATCAAAACAGATTTAATTTGCCAAAATAATATAAGTCCCCCAACAACTAGTGCCAAAACCATCAGAATTCATTTATTTAAACTCGGTGACCCGAGTCAGATTTTAGAGCTCATATGTTTACTCTCGCTGACCCGAGCCAGAATATCAAAAGCCGTTATTCTTCACCGACGGAACGGTGTGAAACTACAGTTTCTATGCCAGAAGTACGTGTCGACACGGTCAGTGTCTAACCCCTAGTGACAGGGTTATTGCACAGTTAATTGGGGACTACGAGTTTCTATAGCAAAAATACATTGTGTTCAAAATTATTGTCAACACAATAATAGTGAAATTCGGTGATCCCGTTTTCTAACAAAAATAATTCCAATTATATCAACAATAACACGGTTAGCAAAATAATAATTAAATAACCAGTATGTGACAACATCAATTAATATAAATAATCAATATTGTCTACGCAAATAAGATTATATATATATAATTTCTGAAAGAATGCCACATTCAATAACAGGTTTCTTTCTTTTCTTTTAATAATTTGATAAAAAATAAAATAAATAAAATAAAATAAACAAATGACAACCAAATGAAAAGCTCATGTCAGGTTAACATACACAATCTTTATCATATCATAAATTAAATAACATCAACATGTTTGGATGGATATATATATATAAAATTAAATAAACAATTTGTGAATAGTATAAGAATGGTTTTTTTTTCCTAAACAGTAAATTCCAAGTTAATCAAATAATTATGTAAACCACTATCAAAAGTCAGAAATTTGCACATACATATATATACAGATTTATACGTCATTTACTTACCTGTTTAACGCCAAAAACTAGCCAAAAACTAAATACACCCCGAATTTAAGCTTTCACGGAATTACCCTATATGTGAGAACACATTCCAAAGATATCAATAACAATGATCCACACAAGCCTAAATATTATACAAAAATAACCTCACTCATTCAAAACTATCTTCTCTAAACTAACTCCTATGAACAACTATGACAAAGGTTAAGCTACGGAGCTTAGACATGAGTATTAAAATCTCTAATACTAGTTTAATAGGTTTAAGATTCCACAAATAAACAACATAATCACACAGGGGCATACAACGAATCAATTTCCTATATTATCAATCATACTACTTTAAAACATCCAACAACATAACATATATATAATATCTCATACACAGAACCTCTACTAATCCTCATGATACATAAGCAAATCAATTACAAGATATATCTGCAGAACATGCATCAAATCGGTTGCATCCATCAAAATTCCATAAAATTTTCTCTTTACAAAAACCACTCTTCCATAGAACAAAAGCAATATACATTATCAACATATCAAGAACCTAACTTTATACACAACATCAACCATTCTAACTGACACGACCCTTTGCATGTGTGTAACGCAAATGTACGGGCTTGTCAAATTAATAATAATACCCTGGTGAGAAGATAGTCGAATCTATAGGGAATAGGAATTAAAGACACAAGTGTTCACTATTTAGCTATGGCGGTGTACGAAAAGTGAGAATAGAATCAATGTGTGGTTGTAAAGCAGTTAAACAAAAAACGAAATAAAAGAGAAATATGGGAGATAGTAGAGTGCAAGTAAGAGTAATAAGAGAAGGATAATCAATGGATGAAATAGGGTACCCGGACAAGCTACCCCTAGGATTTATGCTTCTAGTGCAAGACAATGCTGTTATACTCTTCTATTGATATTAAATGAGTCGAGGATATCCTTAAACACACGGTCCCAAACCTAAGGTCAACCGTGACTAATCCCAACACTATGCCCCGGCATTAGGTTTCACTACGACCCTTGATTCTCATTAACCTATCAACTAAGCCCTAGGGGAGTCCATCCTCTTAAGCCTCACATTACTTGAGATTGCTTTAAGTTCTAGGGATTCCTAGTGATAACCCTGTTCCTATGTATAGCTCTAACCCTTTGGTCCAGGTGAAAGAGCCCTAGTCTAAATTAACGGTAGATCGTGCCAATTGCTACAGTGACGCTACAGTACTCTTGCCGAAACTCTCCCAAATTCATCGTTCTTCATCGAGGCCATTGATTTGGGCACACAATCAACGGTAGATCGTGTCGATTGCTTCAATTCTCCTCATTGGCGAAGTTTCCCTATGCTACATGAATTAGATTTATTTTGAATGTGACTGCCTTTGTGCGCCTCCAAAGGAGCTTGGCACACACCCACAAGTCTAGATTCGTGCCTTGTTCCTTGCTTGGTCCAAAAACTCCCCAGCAACGACGAACACGATCTAAATTTGTTCTTCTTCTCCAAACAAGCTCCACAAACCTACAATGCACAAAAGCACACAAATGCACAAAATTTAGTGATAAATTCTTATAAAAGTAATGTTTATTGTAAGATAATAACACTTCGTGTTAGTATAACACAAGCACTTATGAAACTCCCCCAGCTTTAAGCTTTTGCTCGTCCTCAAGCAAAAATATAACACCAAAGTACTTGGGAAGACCAATTGAAAGTCCTCGGCCTTAGGTTAGCGAAAAGTACGCAAAGGAAGAATTCTACAAGTAAGGGGAAATCAAAACATCGCAAAAGGATATCATTGCTCTAGCTAAAACTTTAATAAAAAAAGGATAACAACTCGAAAATGTGTAAGTGTCTGCGAACTCACTCAAGATAACCCAAAAAGTACTCCTCAAACTCTTGTTAAAAGGACTTATTTATATACAAAAAGAAAGGAAGTAGTAACTTCACACAACCTCTAAGGCAGCCCTTTCCTAGGCGGCCGCCAAAGGTGGCTTTCACGCTTTCGAGGAGATAGCTCTTTCTACTGGGTAGTAGCTTTCACGCATCCCATGAGATAGCTCTTTCTCTCATTAGGGCATAACTTGTATCCGACTTATGTAGCTACGTACTTCATAGGAGGTAGGTCTTTCCACCCCAAATGCAAAAACAAAACAACCAAATATTCACAAACTCATTTTTTTTTCTCTTTTTCCATATATTTTTTTTCATTTTTTTCCATGTATTTCTCAAAAGAAAACTAAAAACTTGCTAAAACGATGATAAAATAGTCCTTAAAACATAAAGCTTGAGTTTCCAAAAGATTCCAAGAGCGAGTTTGTGCAATAAAAGATAATCGAGCAAAAATTCCCTAAAATTCAAGTAAAAACTAAAGCATGATGAGATACAATGTTAAAAATTCTCTAAACTCTAAGAATACAAACGTTGCAACTAAGGTGAACCGCCACAGGCTACATGAGCATAAGCAATTGAACGCACAAGTAAAGGTGTGTGTAATGTGAACTCCCCCCCACACTTAAGATGAACATTATCCCCAATGTATGCATGCAAGCACAATGAAAAGTATAACAGTTAAAACAATTAATGTAGGGGTAGGCAATTGAAACATTACTCCCCTGAACTCCAAGTGTTGTGTTTGATGGAGCTAGGTTTATTGAGAGTTGAGTATCAATGGTTTGTGGAGCACACACGGTCTCCTGACCATGCCTATGACTATTCCTCAAATTCATTACATCAAGACCATCTACACACATACATAAGGGGTTCAGTGTAGCTCAAGAAAAATCAAAATAAAACTCGAGTATATAAAGATAGAGAAATGAAATACAACTCGAGAAAAATAAAAGGAAAATAAAAGATAAACTCAGAAGGAAGGTCCTTTCTGAATTCTACAAGTCCAAAATATGAAATAAAAGTACAAAAGAAATCAAAATAACAGAAAATCAAAGATAAACTACGACGCCTCAGTGTTGGTGTCCTGTGGTGGAGCCTCTGGTGCTGTAGTAGGCTCTGAAGGCACTGGTGGATCTGCTGGTGGTGATGGAGATAGTGGTGGTGATGCAGGGGAGGCTCGAGGCTGGACCACGAAGGGTGATGATGGCACAACTCACTCAAGTAACTGACGAATGGCGGCGAGCTATGCTAACGTATGCAGGAACTGTGCAGCCTGTGTAGCTCTAACCTCCGCTACCTCGCTCTGTAATACCCCTACAGCACTCTCGAGGCGCTCAAGTCTGTCCTGGCCTCGAGAAGGCGAAAACATGTACACTGGAGATGGTACCTCTGTATCTGTCTGTGCTGTAGGTGGCTCCAATGCTAGCTGCGATCCCTCAGCCAACTCTCCCTGCTCTGATTGGGGTACGATCATAATATAACCTTGATAAGTGCTTGTGTTGTAGTAACGCGAAGCGTTATTATCTTACAAATGAACATACTTTTATCAGATTTTATCACTAAATAGTGTGCATTTGTGTATTCTTGAGCATTGTAGGTTTCGTGGAGCTAAGTTGGAAAAGAAGAACGAAGTTAGGTCGTGTTCGCCGTTGTTGGGAGGTTTTCAGACCAAGCAAGGAACAAGGCACGAGGTTAGACTTGTGAGTGTGTGCCAACCTCCTTTGGAGGGGCACAAAGGCAGTCACATTCACAACAAGTCTAACTCGTGTAGCTTAGGAAAACTTCACCAAGAAGGAGACTCGAAGCAATAGGCACGATCTACCATTGATTGTGTGCCCAATTCAATGGCCTCGATGAAGAAACAACATATTCGGGAGCATTTCGGAGAGTACTGTAGCAACGCTGTAGTTTGTTACTGCAGCGAATCACTGTAGCAAGTTACTGTGCACTTCTGCCGAAGAGTCAAGGTTCCAGAGAATTCACACGGGCGTGTGGAATTAACACACGGCAGTGTGAACTAATTTTCCAGCAAACCAGAGACGTCACACGGGCGTGTGGAATTAACACACGGCCGTGTGGATTGATTTTCCAGCAAGCCAGAAACTTCACACGGGCGTGTGGAATTAACACACGGCCGTGTGAAGTAATTTTCAGGAAAGACAGAAACTTCACACGGCCGTGTGGAAATTCCACACGGCCGTGTGAATTCCCGATAACTTCAAATTTAAAGCCGCACTCAGCCTATTTAAAGCCGATTTGGAGACTTTTTGAAAAATCTTTTTTGACCTATCTTTCTCCCCAACTTCTGGAGAGGGCGGCTAGGGTTTCGGAGAGGACTTTGTGGAGGATTTGAGCGCGTCATCGGCATCGTCACCGACGTTCGACGGCCGCACAAGACCATGGCCACACCATACGTGAGGGGGTTTTCATTGATGTCTTTAGTTTGTTCTTTCTTTCATAAATTGATGAACATGTATAGCTCCATGAGGAGCTAAACCCCTCGTGGGTATTCGGACTTGTAAAACTCTAGGATAATTATGTTTCTTTGACATTGTTGTTATGCTTTTCCATTAATTGATGAATAAATTCGAGTTTCAATTTTAGATTTCTTGTGCTATTGTTTTCTCTTAGCCGTGACACTAAGGATTGAGAACAATCTACGTTATCCTTTGGAGGTGTGACAACTCCTATAGGATTAGACTACTTAAAATTGAAGAGGGTTGAGAGGGAGAGTTGTGAGGTAGCACCGTACCCCTTTCCCTTCCGTTGTGATTTCTCCCTACCTCAGATTCCATGAGTCATTAGAGGTCGAAATAGAGTGAAGTGCTAGGTAGACAAACTCCCCCAAGGTTTTGGGGTGACGTGAATCCTACGCACTGGGGCTTAATTTAGACAATGGTTCTTCCTCCTGGACCAAAAGGTTTGAACTATCACACATAGGAACAGGTTTTGTCACTAGGAGTCCCTAGAGCTTAAAGCAATCCCACGTAGTGTTAGGCTTAGGTAGAAATACTCCCCTGGGGCTTAGTTGAGCAATCAACAGAGTGAAGGGTTGACGTGAATCCTATTGCCGGGACATAGTGTTGAGGTTAGACACGGTTGACCTTAGATTTGGGACCGTGTGTTTCAGGATTTTCCTCGACTCAATTAACATCAATAGGAAGGTATAATAGCATAGTCTTGCACTAGAAGCATAAGTCCTAGAGGTAACTTGTCCGGATACCCTATTTTCACTTATTACTAGTCTCTCTCTTTTTACTCGTTGCTTGCACTTTTCTCTCTTTCATCTTTCGATTTATTTGCTTTGCATCTACTCTAGTTCCCATAAATTCACTCATCACTCCAATCATTGTTTCTTTTCGTACATCACACGACTCAATAGCAACTTCTCGTATTTTAAATCCATATTCTCTGTGGATTCGACTACCCACTCACCGGGGTAACTTTTATTACTTCGACAAGGCCGTGCACTTGCGGTACGCACGCAAAAGGTCGTGTCAAACCTCCATCTTTGTGCCTCCTAACTATCCCCATCTGCCTCAATGTCTCAAAACTAAGGGGAACTAGTACACTGATAATTCAACTCCTCTAATAGTGTCCAATAACCCCATCCCCATGAGGAGTCTGGTGATGTAGGGGCCTGATAAGATCACTCCGACCTTGGGGTACTGGCCCTGGTAGCGCAGATACTCAGCTACTAAGTGCCCCAGGTGGAGTGGTACTCCTTGCACCATGGAGTATATATACAGCAACTCTTGTCGGCTCAATACTTCGGTGCTATCCCCTCTGCCACTCACGGACCTGCTCAATACTGCGTGCAGATACCTATAGGCTGGTAGGGAAAGGCATGATGCCTTGGAGATGCCCGGCTCGTATTGACCCTTTCCACACAGTGCCCTATAGGCCCTCTGAGGTGTCAATGCTCCGGGGTAGTCGGTGGGCAAGCTCTCATACTCCTCAGTCCTGGTGTGAGCCTCCTCATATAATCCCAATCTAACTGAAAATAGGCCCACACTCATGCTGTAGCTCTGGCCTAGTGCTCAAAACTGAATAGTATCGACATCCTCAAAACTGCTATATCCTCTATCGAACTCAAAGGAGGCAAGTACCTTGAGTGTAAGCGTGCGAATCACCGGCTCTCTGATCGATAGTAGACTGTCCAAAGCGTACCAACTGCCAATAACTCCTCAACCTCGCTAGCCAGCTCGTCTGCTAACTAAATCCCTCTGAGTGTACTAATGTCTGGGATCCGAGACTGTCCAAAGCGTAGCTTCGATAGTCACTCAAATCGTGTCTGATACTCAGTAATAGAAAAATCGACCTCCTTCGATGGGGGTAATGGCTCGCGAGGACGCTTCCCAGCTTGCTTCTTCGATCTGGAGGCCATATCCTACAAAATTGAAAGGAAAAAACGATCAAATAACTTCAAGAACTCATTTTGCAGGAATCCACACGGCCGTGTGGAAATTCCACACGCTTGTGTGGATCTTCGGGCGGACACAGCCGCACTGCCGTGGAGGCTTAAAAATCCATATTTACACTTTAATTCATTCTCAATACCTTTTTAGTGCATTTGCATACAGTTTAAAAATACAGAACAAGGGAAATAATCAGAAAGAATAAATTAAATCATGATTGTCGAAGAAAAAGGGTTTGAAGTTCTTACCGACGGTGTGGATGAAGAAAATTATGAAATTGGCCGGAAAACAACTTCAACAATCTCTAAAACGCTCAGAGAAGGTCGGGAGAGTGGAAGAAAGGGTCAGAGAGTGCTTTAGAGTGGAAAGATCAAGAGGCACGAGTGAAAACAAAAGAAAAAATCGTGGCTTTTGATGTTTTGCGAATTCACAAGGCCGTGTGGAAATTCCACACGGCCGTGTGCCTTCACAGGGGCACCTACACGCCCCTGTGTGTTCTCGAGAAAACGCCTAAGGCACTGCTCACATCCACACGGCCATGGGGAAATTACACACGGCCGTGTGCCCAACCTGGCCAAGAATACATAGCCGGCCACAGGGGCACCCACACACCCCTGTGACCTCTCTGGTTTGTCCCGAGAAACTCTAAGTGTTCCACACGGCCGTGTGTCTTTCACAAGCTCTCCCACAGGGGTGGCCACACGCCCTTGTGCTTTCTCGGGAAGGAAGGGAACTCTCTGCAGATTTTAACACTAGCGTGTGGAAATTCCACACGGCCATGTGCCTTAACACATGGGCACTCACAGGGGCACCTACACGATCTCTGTGATGCTTGGGAATGAGAGTTCAGGTTCTATAGACATCCACACAGCCATGTGCCCTTCACAAGGTCGGTCACAGGGGCAGCTACATGACCCCTGTGACGCTTGGGATGAGTTCTGAAATGGTTCACACGGCCGTGTGGTTTCTCTGGATGACTTATAAAATTTCACAGACTCTACAGAAAAATTCAGAAACACATTCTTAACACTTAAAGCCTGTATAAACAATAAAAACACGACCAAAGATCCATGAAATCACAATCAAACGACCCAAAACTTTGTCAATCAACATTTAGGCACACGAAAATATCAACGTTCCACAAGAAAATCGCAGCACATGTATAGAAAAATCAGGACACCAACACTAAAACTTTTATTCATGCTTAAACTAAACTAACCCTTAAAAAAACAGTAAAAGCTTGGGTTGCCTCCCAAGAAGCGCTTGTTTAACGTCACTTAGCTTGACGTATCTGCCTCATCTTACGGGGGTTCATGAATGAAGGTTGCCTTCTTTCCTACAACCTGAAAGCATGCAGAACATAATCTTTGTGGAGTAGAGGGAGAGTTGTCGAATTTGTTAACACACAAGGGTGAAGCACCCTTACTCCTTGCTTGCTCATCCCCATTGACCTTGGGGCTTTTCATGTGCGCCTCCTCACTCTCATTATCGTCCTTCTCATCCGTTTCATGAGTCCCGGTTCCGGCTTGACTTCCTTCTCGACTAGACTAAGTGATAGTACTTCTTCTTCGATCTCCACATCTTGGTCCTGCCACCCTTCGTACTGGTCCGGGTTCATCATTTCCTGCACATAATCATCTATTAGCTCATCAGTGGTGTCAAGGAAATACAAAGTATGATCAAAATCAAGAGAGTATCTTATGGCTTCGGCGAGGCGATATGTAAGCTTGTCATCTCCAACTCGCAATGTGAGCTCCCCGCCGTCCATGTCAATAAGAGCCTTGGAAGTATGCAAGAAAGGTCTTCCAAGGATCAACGGCACCTCTACATCCTCATCGACGTCTAACACCACAAAATCAACAGGAAATATATACTTGTCCACTTTCACCAACACATCTTCCACAATCCTCCTTGGATGTCTCACCGATCGATCCGCAAGCTTAAGTGTCAACCGAGTTGGTCTAGGCTCTCCCAAGCCTAGCTTTTGGAAGAAGGTATAGGGCATGACATTGATACTTGCCCCAGAATCGGCAAATGCTATTTTTTCACCCAAGTTATCAATGATGCAAGGTATAATGAAGCTTTCAGGATCTTTTCTCTTACTCGGCATATTTTTTTGCTAGACGGCCGAGTAATTGGCATCAAGAACTACAACTGCACTCTCTTCTAATTTCCTCTTGTTGGTCAAGAGGCCCTTTAAGAACTTCGCATACTTGTGCATTTGGGCCAATGCCTCCACGAATGCTATGTTAATGTGCAACTGCTTGAATATACCCAGAAATTTCTTGTATTGCTCATTTTTTTTGTTATTCTTTAAACGTGAAGGATAGGGGATCCTTGGCTTGTAGGGTGGGGGTGCCACCTCTTTTTCCTTTGTCGCTTCTTCATCTACCTCCACGACCTCGAGTGCTTCCTTTGTCTTCTCTAGAGGGAGATTTCTCTCGGCCTCTTTCCCACTTCTCAAGGTAATTGCCTTCAATTGCTCCCTCAGATTGGTCTCCGTATTACTAGGCAAACTACATTGGGGTCTCTCGGCCAATGTCTTCGCAATTTGCCCCACTTGATTCTCCAAGTTGTGTAGTGAGGCGGTGTGGTTGTGAAGTGTAGCTTCCACAAAATGAAATCTAGCATTTGACGAAGAAACAAACGTTGTGAGGCTATCTCTAGATCGGTCATCTTCCCCTCTAGCCCGGTCACTCTAAATGCATTGCCAACAAAATCGACCTGTTCCACCGCACTAGTGTCCCCAATAGCAATAGGGCAATCACTTGAACCGTGACCTCCCCCACAACCGTTACAAGAAGTGATGGCCGCAACTCTTGGTGAAGCTAGAGCATCTAGCTTCTTACTCAATGATTCCACCTGTGTCGCAAACGATGTAACCACGTCAACTTCATGAATTCCGGCCACCTTCTTTCGGTCCATTGTATTTCATTGATAGCTATTCATAGCCATCTCTTCTATAAAGTGCCGGGCTTCACCAGGAGTCTTGCTTCCTAGAGTTCCTCCTGCCGCTGCATCTAAGAATTTCTTGGTACTCGGATTCAACCCATTATAGAAGGTATGAATGATCATCCACTCGGGGAATCCATGTTGCGGGCATTTTCGAAGGAGCTCTTTGAACCTATCCCATATCTCGAATAGAGGCTCCAATTCCATTTGCATGAAGGATGATATCTCATTTCGGAGCCTCGCTGATTTTCCCAGAGGGAAGTACCTAGCCAAGAATGCCTGGGCTATCTCCTCCCAAGTAGTGATAGATGCTCTCGGTAATGAATGAAGCCAATGTCTTGCTTTTCCCTTCAATGAAAATGGGAAAGCTCTCAAACGAATCGCGTCATCCGTTACTCCATTAATCTTCAACATGTCGCACACTTCAACAAAGTTCTCTATATGGTTGTTGGGATCTTCATCGGCCAACCCATTAAATTGTGCAGACTATTGCAACATCTGAATAAATGATGGCTTCAACTCAAAATTCATTGCTGTAATCGGGGGCCTCACAATGCTCGATTGGGTCCCATGTCTACGGGTCTAGCAAAATCAGACAAAGTCCTCTATTGTTCATTCTGCTCTTTCATTGTTTCTGACCCTTCTATTTCTATATCGGCTTGATTTGAAGACTCCTGTGCAGGCTCTTTCCCTTTTCGATGTGCTCTTCTACCAGTGTCCGGGTCTCCTTCAACAAGAATCGAAGGGTTCTTACTGGTCATAACCTGGAGCCGAAAACAAAGAAAAGAAAACAAGTAAGAACGATGATAGAAAGAGAAAGTGTGAAATAGAAAGTGAAGTGAATAACTAAAATAGTAAAAATAAATATCTAAAATATGCCTATTCACCGGCAACAGCGCCAAAAAACTTGACACGACCCTTTGCGTATATGTACTGCAAGTGCACGGGCTTGTCGAAGTAAAAACAATACCCAGATCAGAGGGTAGTCGAATCCACAAGAAATAGGGATTAAAGACACAAGTGTTCGCTATTTAGCTATGGCAGTATACAAAAAGTGATAATAGAGTCAATGTGTGGTTGTAAAGCAGTTAAACAAACCACAAAATAAAAGAGAAATATGGGAGATAGGAGAGTGCAAGTAAGATTAATAAGAGAAGGACAATCAATGGATGAAATAGGGTACCCGGACAAGCTACCCTTAGGATTTATGCTTCTAGTACAAGACAATATTGTTATACTCTTCTATTGATATTAAATGAGTTGAGGATATCCTTAAACACACGGTCCCAAACTTAAGGTCAATCGTGACTAATCCCAACACTATGCCCTGGCATTAGGTTTCACTACGACCCTTGACTCTCGTTGACCTGTCAATTAAGCCCTAGGGGAGTCCATCTTCCTAAGCCTCACACTACGTGAGATTGCTTTAAGTTCTAGGGATTCCTAGTCATAAACCCTGTTCCTATGTATAGCTTTAACCCTTTGGTCCAGGTGAAATTGCCCTAGTCTAAATTAAGCCCTAGCACTATGATTCACTATGACCCTTCACTCTGTTGCTCTTGCAACTAAGCTCCAAGGGAGTTCATCTCCTAGCACTTCGCTCTATCTCGACCGCTAAGAACTCTTGGAACACGGAGATAGAGAGAATCACACCAGAATGGAAAGGGGACGTTTCACTACCTCATGACTCACCCTCTCAACCTTCTTCAATCTTAAGTAGTCTAACCCTATAGGAGTTGTCACACCTCCAAAGGATAACCTAGACGATTCTCAACCCTAGTGTCACGGCTAAGGGAAAATTGATACAAGATGCAATTAAGATTGAAACTCAATTTTATTCATCAATAATGAAAAGGATAATAACAAGTCAAAGAAACATAATCATCCTAGGGTTTACAAGTCCGAATACCCACAAGGGGTTTAGCTCCTCATGGAGCTATACAAATCCATCAAAATATGAGAATAAACAAAAATCAAAAGCATAGATGAAAACCCCCTTGGGTATAGTGTGGGCGTGGTCTTGTGCGGCCGTCGGACATCAATGACGATGCCGATGACGCGCTTCAATCCTCCACAAGGTCCTCTCCAAACCCTAGCTGCAACCCTCTAGAAGTTCGGAGAAAAGATTGGCAAAAAGCTCTAGAAAAAGTCTCCAAAACCGACTTTTATAATGTTGAGTCGCGGCTTTAAATCGCTGAAATCGGGATTTCACACGGCTGTGTGAAATTTCCACACGCCTGTGTGAAGTCTCTGTTTTGCTAAATTTCGGCAGACAGTAAACAATAACTTGCTACAGTATTTTGCTATAGTGCTTACTAAAGTGATGCTATAGTACTCTTACCGAAACGCTCCCGAATTCATCGTTCTTCATCGAGCCCGTTGATTTGGGCATACAATCAACGGTACATCGTGCCGATTGCTTCAATTCTCCTCATTGGCGAAGTTTCCCTATGCTACACTAATTAGACTTATTGTGAATGTGACTGCCTTTGTGCCCCTCCAAAGGAGCTTGGCACACACCCACAAGTCTAGATTCGTGCCTTGTTCCTTGTTTGGTCCAAAAACTCCCCAGCAACGGCGAGCACGATATAACTTTGTTCTTCTCCTCCAAACTAGCTCCACAAATCTATAATGCACAAAAGCACACAAATGCAGACAATTTAGTGATAAAATCAGATAAAAGTAATGCTCATTGTAAGATAATAACACTTTGTGTTACTATAACACAAGCACTTATCACTAACATATGAATTTAATATATATATATATATATATATATATATATATATATATATATATATATATATATATATATATATATATATATATATATATATATATATGAGTGGGGTGCCGGCACACTACATGGCTACCAGAACTTTGCAAATATGTAAAAAATAAATAATAATAAATAAATAAATAAATAAAATATAAACTCAGAAGTCCACCAATCCAGTATATATATATATATATATACATCTTAATCTATTAAACACAAAACTTTTTATAAACCCTTTCAAATCAAAACATATAAGACAATGTGGATTAAAATGGTCAACAGGAAACAAACCAAATCTTTTTCCAAATTCTTCAAAGCTAACACAGAAAATCAAGCTTCAACATAGATTTTACAGTAAAAATTTCAGTAGCATCTAATAGCCCATGCTTTCGTCACCAAGCACTTACCCTATATATCAAACTTCAACATTTACAAAGCATCACTACTCTAGATGCAAAAAAAAAAAAAACACACCAGATAATAGAATGAAAAATCAACGAAATCAACACAAAATATTTAACAAAGCATCTAATGTAAATCCTATCACCATCAAGTAGGATAGACATTAAATGTAATCTATACACAGAAAAGGCTGACCCAACAATCATACCAAATACTAACAGATCAAATCCCAAAAGAGAACAATGAGATGCTTCGGGAGTAGATCCGAAGAAGAAAACTCTTACCTCACAACGAAAATGACACAAATCCTTGGCGAAGAGACCTATCTCCGTCCTCATCGCCGGCACCACACACCAAAAAAAAAAAAAAACAAAACAAAAGAGAAGAGGAATAACGCTAGATCTCTTCCTCTTTCTTAAACCAATCGGAGATCTACAACCGAAGGAATGAGGAGTCATATGGCTAGGGTTTGGAAACTGAAAAAAAAAAGAATATTAAAGGGTTTCCTTTTATTTAATTAACATAATTGCTAAAAAAAATTTAGTAATGGGGTGGGGCCCACAACTCCTTCCTCCTAAAATAAAAGTTTTGTCCTCTAAATTCTTACCTAATCAGATGAAAAGATACGGGTATCTCTCCCTTATCTCCGATTCTAACTCCCATGTCACTTCACGCTCTGAGTGATTGCTCCATTGAACCTTTACATATGGAATGATCCGTCTTCTCAAAGTTTGCTCTTTGAAATCCACGATCTTCAAAGGACGATCCTCATATGTCATCTCGTTGTTAAGTTCAAACTCTGAAAACTATATCACATGATCAGGATTTGCGATGAACTTTTTCAACATGGAACACATTATGCACGCGAGAAAGAGCTGGCGGTAGTGTAAGTCGATATGCCACCTCGCCAATGCGCTCTAAAATCTGAAATGGGTCAATAAATCGAGGACTAAGCTTTCCTCTAACTCCAAAGCAAATTATTCCTTTGGTTGGAGCAATCCTCAAGAACACATTATCTCCAACTTGAAACTCCAAACTTCTTCTTCTATTGTCTACATAACTCTTCTGTCTACTCTGAGCTGCTCGTAAATGATCTCTGATCAATCGGACTTTCTCTATTGTCATTTGCACAATCTCTGGCCCTAACAATCTTTTCTCTCCCACGGCATCCCAGCAAATAGGTGATCTGTATCTCCTTCCATATAATGCTTCATAGGGAGCCATCTGGATGCTTGCCTGATAGCTATTGTTATATGCAAACTCAATCAAAGGCAACTGTCGATCTCATGAACCCCCAAAATCAAGCATACAAGCCCGGAGCTTATCCTCTAGAACTTGTATTATCCTCTCAGGCTGCACATTAGTTTGTGGGTGAAAGGCTATACTGAATGTCAACTTGGTTCCCAAAGCCTTGTGCAAACTTTTCTAGAAATGTGCCACGAATCGGGTGTCTTGATCTGACACAATTGACATTGGAACACCATGCAGCCTCACGATCTGTTCAATGTATAACTCTGCTAGCTTCTCCAAAGACATACTAGTCTTCACAGCCAAGAAATGTGCCGACTTAGTTAATTTGTCAACCACAACCCACACACTGTCAGTACCCTTGCTGGTTCTTGGAAAACCAGACACAAAATCCATCGCAATATTCTCCCACTTCCATTCTGGAATTGGAAGTGATTGAAGAAGTCCTACTGGTCTCTGATGCTCCACCTTAACCTGCTGACAGGTTAAACACTGTGCCACAAACTAAGCAATCTCCCTCTTCATGTTATTCCACCGGAAAGTACTCTTCAGATCCTTATACATTTTATTGCTGCCAGGATGAACTGAATACCTGGTGTAGTGAGCTTCTTCCATGATTTCCTTCTTTAACTCTGAATTATTTGGAACATAAATCCGATCTCCAAACCTCACTGAACCATCATGATGGATCTTGAACTGAACTTGAGTGCCAGCTTCTATCTCTTGTCGAATCTTTTGAGAATAGTTGTCTTCTGCTTGTGTCACTTTAATTCTCTCCAAAAACATCGCTCGCACCACTAAACTTGCCAAAGAACCAACTGCACCTTGTAAAATCACATGTAGCTCCATCCTCTTCATATCCTCAAGGATTGGCCTTTGCGAAGTAATCAACTCAACTACACTACCAACAGACTTCCTGCTGAGTGCATCAGCAACCACATTTGCCTTCGCTGGATGATAACTAATAGTAAGATCATAATTCCTCAGCAAATCCAGTCACCTTCTTTGCCTCATATTCAGCTCCTTCTGAGTGAAAATATATTTAAGGCTCTTGTGATCTGTGAAAACTTCACAAGCCTCTCCATACAAGTAATGCCTCCAAATCTTTAAGGCAAAAATCACTGCAGCCAACTCCAGGTCATGAGTGGGATAATTTACCTCAAAAGGCTTTAACTGCCTTGAGGGGTATGCCACTACATGTCCATTTTGTATTAGGACACACCCCAAACCAGTCTTACAAGCATCACTATAAATGATAAACCCTCCACCAGGAGATGGGAGTGTGAGAATGGGTACAGACACTAATCGACGCTTCAACTCTTGGAAACTCTGCTCACACTGATCTGACAACTGAAAGCTTGCTACTTTTCTGGTGAGTTTAGTCAATGGTGTTGCTAACATTGAAAATCCTTCCACAAATCATCTGTAATAACTAGCTAGCCCCAGAAACTACGAACCTCTATCACACTGCTGGGTCTCTTCCACTAAACAACTGCCTCTATCTTCTTGGGATCAATAGAAATCCCATCCTTGGTTATCACATGACCAAGAAAAGCTACTCTGTCTAACCAAAACTCACACTTAGAGAATTTTGCAAACAATTTCTTCTCCCTCAAGATGCTTAATACAATCCTCAAATGCTCCTCATGCACTTCTCGGCTCTTCGAATACACAAGAATATCATCAATGAACACCACCACGAACCTATCCAAGAATAGTTGGAAGGTTCTATTCATTAAATCCATAAAATCCACCAGGGCATTCATCAACCCGAAAGGCATCACAAGAAACTCATAATGCCATAACGTGTGTGAAATGCAAATTTTTATACATCTTCTAGCTAAATCTTCAATTTGGTAGTATCCTGATCAAAGATCGATCTTCGAAAATATCTGTGAACCTTGTAACTGGTCAAAAAGATCATCTATCCGAGGTAGTGGATACTTGTTCTTCACTGTCACCTTGTTCAGCTCCCGATAATCGATGCACAACTGCAAACTACCATCCTTTTTCTTGACAAATAACACCGGAGCACCCCACGGAGAAACACTAGGACGTATGAATCCTTTCTCAAGCAATTCCTCAAGTTGTTTCTTTAACTCCTTCAGTTCAGCAGGTGCCCTTCTGTAAGGAACCTTAGATATGTGGTTCGTTCCTGGAACCAAATCAGTAGCAAATTCAACTTCTCCGTTCGGAGGCAAGCCAGGAAGATCTTCAAGGAAAACATCTGGAAACTCTCTGACCATCTGAATATCCTCTAACACTAGCCCTTCTGATTTGACTTCCACCGTTGTTGCAAGAAATCCCGAGCACCCACCCAAAAGTAATTTCCGAGCTTGTAAGGTGGAAATCACACGAGGCGGTGATGCAGAATCACTCCCATGAAAGGTGAACTCTACTTCTCTAGGGATTTTAAAAACTACTCTTCTTGAATAACAATCAACTATGGAATGGAATTTAGACAAAAAGTCCATTCCTAAGATTACATTGTAGTCAGTCATGCTCATAACATGTAGGCGAGCTAGCAACTCATGACCGGCAACAATAATGGGACAACTCTCACAGGCTCTATCAAGCACAACATTAACTCCCAAAGGGGTGGCAACACACAAATCATAATCCACAGCTATAATAGGCAAGGCTTGCTTACGAATAAATGTAAATAAGACAAATGAATGCGTAGCCCAAGAATCAAACAATACGCAAGCATATGCAGAATAAACTGCAAATGCACCTGACACCACTACATTATAGGCATGTGCATCCTCCTGAGTCATTGCATAAACACGCCCTTGTGTCTTCAGCCTTCCTGCCTTCTGCGGAGTTAAGGAAGTTGGCTACTCACTGGCTGCCTCTTTCTCAGCACGCTGTCCTAAAAATGCTTGAGGCTTAGGTGCTGACACTTGCCTCGAATCCTACTCACTAGATGTCCTATGTGCCCCAGAAGACAGTCGTGGACACTTAGCAATACGATGCTCAAAACTGCCACACCTGTAACAAGCCCCAGTAGTATGTCTACAATCTGTAGTGGCATGTGCATCTCCACAAGTACCACATCTCTGCCCAAAACGAGATAGAATAGGGGCAAACCCACAAGATTGCTGCGTGTGGTGGCCCATTGATAGTCTGAGATTCACCTTATCTTGCCTCTAACTGAGGCTTTCCTCCGCTTCCAGATTGATGGTTCCTCTGATTGTCAAAACTTCTATCCCTCTTTTTTCTGGAACCTTCTATTATGTTCTCTAGTATCACTCCAGACAGTGTCCAAGGACTTGGCACGACTCACAACCTCGGTATAACAAATCAGGTGCAAGGCAGCCAACCCCCTGCGAATGTGTGCTTGCAATCCCCCTTTAAAACGTCTGGCCCTGCTCTGATCATCATCCACTAGCTTCAGAGCATATCTGGAAAGTTTGTCGAACTCCATCTTATACTCGTCCACTGTCATGCTGCCTTGAGTTAGATTGATGAACTTCTTCTCAAACTGAACCATCTTGTCCCAGGTAAAGTACTTGCAGAAAAGGGCTTCCCTCAGTTGCTCCCAGGATTCAAACTCCTTCCTTTGACGAATGTGAAGTTCTCCTCCGTACCAGTGGTTCACTGGACCCTTAAGCATGTACACACCAAACCTAAGCTTCTCCTTTTCAGTACACTAGATCACAGCAAAAGCCTTCTCCATTTCTTCCATCCAGACTTCCACTTCATTTGGATTAGTAGTACCCTCGAATGGTGGTGGACCAGATCTTTTGAATTCCATGATGGTCTTCTCCTTAGGCTCTTGAGGAAGGGGTGGAGGAGGAGTTGTAAGTGGTGGTGGTGCTGATGCCTGTCGCTGTCTCTGATCAACCACCAATCCTACCACTTCTCGAACTAGATCCATCAAAGTTTCTTGGTTATCAGCCGTATCAGTCCAATCTTCAGCAGGAATTTCATGGTTGTCAATCCTATCAGTCCCTTCCTCAGCAGGAACTCCCCCTGCAGTAGAGGACTGTCCCATCTAATCAGCAATGCTTCTGCTACTAGCTCTACAGGGAAGTATTCTATAATGTAAACCCAAATGGGATCAAACAAATACAACAAAAACATCCTATCAGATCAACTAGCACCTAAGGATGCCAAACTAAACATGAGTTAGATCGCCCTAGCATACTAAATTTGAGGATTTTGCTTGGAAACTAAGATCATAGTTAACTAAATTCGAGAACCTCGCTCTGATACCACTAAATTTGTCACGCCCCGAACATGAAGCATTGACAAACGGCTGCATAGTTACAAGGCCGTAACCAAGTAGGCACACAAGGCCTCAAAACTGTCTCATAAATATGAATAATATCTAACAAGAGTATTGATTCCAAAAAAAATAGAACCCAAAATGTTTGGAACACAATGAAACACATAACAAAGTTTGACATAACTCTAAAAGAAAGACAAGAAAACCTAAGTTCACAGCAAAGGAGTTTTATTAACTTGACAAAAGCTAGACGGCGACTTGCTCAATGACTCCGCTAAGCTGTCCACCACCCAAATCCTACTCCTGATCTGAAAGGGAAAGAAAACAACTTAATGAACTTGGGAGCCTAGTAAGCAACCACTAAAAATATCAGTATCACAAAAATATTCAATAATTTTAATAAACATACAAAATGTAGCATAAAGAAATAAATACCAAAATGAATCCCAAAAATCAGAAATAAATCAAAGCAGATTTAATTTGACAAAATAATATAAGTCCGCCAACAACTAGTGCCAAAACAAAACATCAGAATTCATTTATTTAAACTCGGTGACCCGAGTCAGATTTCAGAGCTCATATGTTTACCCTCAGTCAGCCGAGCCAGAATATCAGAAGCCGTTATTCTTCACCGACGGAACGGTGAGAAACTGCAGTTTCTATATCAGAAGTACGTGTCGACACGGTTAGTGTTTAACCCTAGTGACAGGGTTATTGCACAGTTAATTGGGGACTACGAGTTTCTATAGAAAAAATACATCGGGTTCAAAATTATCCTCAACACAATAATACTAAAATTCGGTGATCCCGTTTTCTAAGAAAAATAATTCCAATTATATCAACAATAAGACGGTTAGCAAGATAATAATTAAATAACCAGTGTGTGACAACATATGCAATCCGTACTACGATAAAATATCATAAATTAAATAACATCAACATGTTTGGATGGAAATATTATATATATATATATATATATATCAATAATTAAATAAACAATTTGTGAATAGTATAAGAATGGTTTTTTCCCATAAAAAGTAAATTCCAAGTTAATCAAATAATTATGTAAACCACTATAAAAATCAGAAATTTGAACATACATATATATACAGATTTATACGTGGTTTACTTACCTGTCTAACGTCAAAAACTCGCCAAAAACTGAATATACCCCGAATTTAAGCTTCCACTGAATTACCCTATATGTGAGAACACATTCCAAGGATATCAATAACAATGATCCACACAAGCCTAAAAATTATACAAAAATAACCTCACTCATTCAAAACTATCTTCTCTAAACTAACTCCTATGGACAACTATGACAAAGGTTAAGCTACGGAGCTTAGACATGAGTATTAAAATCTCTAATACTAGTTTAATAGGTTTAAGATCCCACAAATAAACAACATAATCACACAGGGACATACAATGAATCAATTTCCTACATTATCAATCATACTACTTTAAAACATCAAACAACATAACATGTGTGTGTGTGTGTGTATATATATATATAGAACCTCTACTAATCCTCATGATACCTAAGCAAATCAATTACAAGATATATCTGCAGAACATGCACCAAATCGGTTGCATCCATCAAAATTCCATAAAATTTTCTCTTTACAAAAACCATGCACCAGCACACTACATATCAATGAAATTTTAAAAAAATATTTGTATATATAAATTTAATACACACACAGTGAATAGATAAATACATAACAATGGCTGCCAGAACTCCACAAATATGTAAATAAATAAAATAAATTAATTAAATATAAACTCAGAACTCCACCAATCTAGTATATATATATATACACACACACACATCTTAATCATCTTAACCCAAAACTTTTTCTAAACCCTATCAAATCAAAACATATAAGACAATGTGCATTAAAATGGTCAACAGGAAACAAATGAAATCTTTTTCCAAATTCTTTAAAGCTGACAAAGAAAATCAAGCTTCAACATAAATTTTACAGTAAAAATTTCAGTAGCATATAAAAGCCCAGCTTTCGTCACAAAGCACTTACCCTATATATCAAACTTCAACATTTACAAAGCATCACTACTCTAGATGCCAAAAAAAAAAAACACCAGATAATAGAATGAAAAATCAACGAAATCAACATAGAATATTTAACCATGCATCTAATGTAAATCCTATCACCATCAACTAGGATAGAAATTAAATCTAATCTATACACAGAAAAGACTAACCCAACAATCATACCAAATACTAACAGATCAAATCCCAAAAGGGAACAATGAGATGATTCGGGAATAGATCTGAAGAAGAAAACGCTTACCTCACAACGAACATCCTAAAGCACACGGTCCCAAACCTAAGGTCAACCATGACTAACCCCAACATTATGTCCCGGCATTAGGTTTCACTACGAACCTTAACTCTCGTTGACTTGTCAACTAAGTCCCAGGGGAGTCCATCTTCCTAAGCCTCACACTACGTGGGATTGCTTTACGTTCTAGGGATTCCAAGTGATTAGCCCTTTTCCTAAGTGTAGTTCTAACCCTTTGGTCCAGGTGAAAGAACCCTAGTCTCAATTAAGCCCCAGCGCTAGGATTCACTACAACCCTTCGCTTGATCACTCGCGCAACTAAGACCCAGGGGAGTTAATCTCCTAGCACTTCGTTCTATTTCGACCTCTAAGAACTCTTGAAACGTGGAGGTAGGGAAAATCATACCGGAGGGGAAAGGAGACATTTCGCTACCTCACGACTCACCCTCTCGACCTTCTCCAATCTCGAGTAGTCTAATCCTATAGGAGTTATCACACCTCCAAAGGATAACCTAGATGACTCTCAACCCTAGTGTCACATCTAAGGGAAAATCAATACAATAATTAATCAAGATTGGAATTCAATTAAATTCATCAATTAGGAAAGAATAATAACATGTCATAGAAACAAAATCATCATAGGGCTTACAAGTCCGAATATCCACAAGGGGTTTAGCTTCTCATGGAGCTATATAAATCCATCAATGTATAAAAATAAACACGAATTGAAAACATAGATGAAAACCCCCTTGCATAGTGTGGCCGTAGTCTTGTGCGGCCGCCAGGCTTCGATGTCGATGCCGATGATGTGGTCCAATCCTCCAGAAACTAGGCAAAAAGATTCCAGAAAAAGTCCCAAAAGGGCCTTTAAATAGTGTTGAGTCGTGGCTTAAAATCGACTGAAATCGGGATTTCACATGGCCATTTGGAATTTCCACACGCCCGTGTGAGTTTTTGAATTCCGTTTTCTGGCGCGCAGTGAACAGTAACTGCTACAGTGACCCTCTACGGTGCTCGTGCATCAAATACTCCCGATTTCATCGTTCTTCATCGAGGCCGTTGAATAGGGCACACAATCAACGGTAGATCATGTCGATTGCTTCAATTCTCCTCATTGGCAAAGTTCTCCTATACTACACAAGTTAGACTCATTGTGAATGTGACTGCCTTTGTGCCCTTCCAAGGGAGGTTGGCACACACCCACAAGTCTAGACTCGTGCCTTGTTCCTTGCTTGGGCCGAAAACTCCCCAACAACGTCAAACATGATCCAACTTTGCTCTTTTTCTCCAAAATGGCTCCATAACCCTACAATGCACAAAAGCACACAAATGCACACAATTTAAAATGTTCATTGTAAGATAATAACACTTCGCATTATTATAACAAGAGCACTTATCACATCCATTCATAGTTTCAATTGTCTCCTACTCTTCTTCTTCTTCTTCTTCTTCTTCTTCTTCTTCTTCTTCATCTCACTTGCTTACTTTTGTTAATTGGTTTTGATAATTGTTGATGTTTTTACCATCCCTTTGGGATTTGTCAATAACTGAGGTGGAAAGAGGATATAAAGCTTAAAGATTCAACATTTCTGAATGGTTTTGGTCATTGGTGAGAGGATTGTAGCAATGATTTATTTGGCAAAGTTGTCAAAGAAGTTGGGGGTATGGTCGGTTCAAAGGGAGTCAACAATGGTTTCTAGGTGATGGACGGGGTAGGACGGAGGAGCATGTTGAGATTTCTTTTCTTGCAAGCTTTGGCATGTTTAGCATAATGATTTTAAGCCTGATTAGCATGCTAAGAGCATTGCTTAAAGCTGGTGGTGAGTTTGGTTCAATAGCTTATAGTATGACAATATCATGTTGCTCCTTGGATTTTAGGTCTTGCTAGTCTTTAAGGTTATTTTTGACTATTGTCAATCCTTGTTATATAGGGCTAGTTGAGAAGTGTTTTGGGGATTAAAATGTTGTCTTGGAGTTAAACTGTTGGCAAGTAAAGTAATCCTTACATGTTATTTTGATAAATATAAATTACAAAATTTCTGATATTATTTGAATGATTATTTAATTTTGTTTTGCTATACACTATACATGTGGCATTTTATTTTATTTGGTTAATCATTTATTTTCTTTCCGCAACTATAAGTATGGTTTAACTCATTATTTCAATTATTTATCCATTATTTATTTAATTGTTTAATCATGTAATAAGATAATTATTTTATTATCAAATATGTTTCAAGCTTTATATTTTAGTTATTCATTCTTTTACTCCTTCTAGTCTGTTGCTTATGAGTTGATAATTATTATTTAGTTATCTTTTGAATTATTTGTTTGACTATCCTATTGTTTATAATTTCCATTTATTGTTGAGCTACATGTGTCTTTGTTGGTGTATTGGTATCTAAAAATATTTCAAGATTTTGAATTCTCCTAAAAGTGGATCATGCCATTTTTTACCTAGAGTCAAAATCATAGTCTTCCTTGATGGTATATTTTCTGAAATTGTGAGGATGTCATTTGGGAAATAATTAAATCCTTTGGTGCTTTGGAGCCATTATTTCAAGGTTGATTGGGCTGGATTCCTATAGATTTAAGACTTTGACATTGTATGTTCATGCATGAAATTTCTAGAGTGAATTTTTAAGTTATGACGATGAGTTGAGTGCAAATTGTTGCCTGGATTCTGAGGTAATAGAAGCACAATTTGTAGATGATTAAAATTGAAAAGTTGTAATGATTTGGTTGATCTATCTGCTTGTGAAATATCATATTTATTCGGTATACATTCTATGAGATATGATCCATTCTATTTGACATGTCTTGATGATGACATGCAGATTTAGAGGTAAATGGCGAAGTGAAAAATACAATTAAGCAAAGTGTTCAGTAAAGAAATATTCATTATCCCCTTAACTCGCAACCTGCAAAATTTCAAGTTTAATGGAATTGTAGATTAGGAGCTGTGATCCATTAAAAAGACTTGTGCACAATGATGTCTATATGCAGAATCTTTAGGTTTATCATGTTTTTTCTCTCTCTTGGAGACTAAAGTTTGTGAAGTATTAGACAAGGAAAATGTTCAGGATTGTCCTAAGTTTCTTACTACAAAATATCTTTGCATTTGAAAACATATTCTTGGAGTTATGCGTTTTAGAAATGAGACATGTTAGAAGTTTTAATATGCAAAGAATGTGATTTGTAAATTTACAGAGTGATTGGTATTTAGTAATGATTTGGGCAGTTATTTATTCAGTTTTATAAGTAATTTCTGTAAATTCAGTGTTTTCCCTAAAATGGAATTTTGTGTTTCCATTTGTTTGAATATTTGGAAAAATTCATGAATATTCTGCAACTCGACTTTGAGTTTTTGTATCTGAATGTTTTGGTCTCCAAATGAGCATTATGCAACCCTGTCAGTGGGGAGGGGGGTTAAACCCTGACCTTGTCGATAAGAAATTGTGGAAAAATGAGACTGCAGTTTCGTACCGTGTTCGTTCGGTGAAATAATTAACCGCCACCTTATATTCAGTCTTGGGTCACCATGGATAAATAAATGACCTCTGTTATTCTGGCTTAGGTCACCGAGGGTAAATAAATGACCTCTGGCATCCATAGTGAATTTGAAGACATACACTAAAATCTGTCACACTCTGTTTGGACTGTTGATTTTGATTTTCTTCAATTACACTATTTATGTGTCATTGATTTTCATGGATATTACTGACACTATTTATACTACTTTGAAGTTTCTGCATTTTTGAGATTGCGTTTCTTGGTTTCAAATTTTGATGAATGACATATTTGGAAATATGCTTTCATAGAATATGATACTATGTATTTTGATTTTAAAGACTTGTATTATTCTGAAAATTCAGTATACTTAAAATATACCTCTATAATTTCTGGATTACATACTGGGCTAGTGAGCTAATGGATTTGTTTTAAATCCTTTTTAGATCAAGGTGGTAGACTGGTGTGGACTTTGAAAGGCTGTCTGTAGATGTTGTCTTGTCTGTTGTAGAAGTTGAGTTATAGTCACCCGATCTAGTCTCGTTATTTTTGTATTATATCTTCTTGTGCTCCAAAATTGCACACTTTGTAGAGTTTGTAAGTCTGTAACTCAGTTGGTTTGTTTTAGTTTTGTCTGCTCTATATTAGGTTCTGAGGCCTTGTAGGCCTATGAGGTTCATGCCCTGTGGGTCTGCGGGCGTTTGTCCACTTGTCAGGTCCGGCGAGCTGGGTTCGGGGCGTGACAGTATTGCTAGTATGATTTGTGGCACAAGTGGTCCTCTTGAATCTAACACTGATTCGACTCAATCTGTTGCAATCCAAACATAACCTTTTTCCATAATTCCTAAAGATTGTACTATAGTGATGGTGGTCACTCTAGTAAGCTCATTAGATTCTAGTATGATGATCCTAGTCTCTATTTGCATAACTCTAGCTAATAGTGAAGCAATGTCAATTAGGTTAGCATCTAGAGGCAATGCAACTTTTGAAGAGATATTGCTCTGTCTTTCAAGTAGCTTATTGGCCAATGCTATAATGCCGTTATGGCATCATCCATAAAGATAACAATAACTTGTATCCATTGGTAATAGTTTACAAAGTTTGAAACTGCTTGCATTTGGAAGGCATCACTCAGGATTATGCTAATGAAGTAGGGGTATTGTAAGGGAGAAATTGTAGGGTATGTGGTGGTAAAGGAGAGGACTAGCACTTTGAGTTCATTGGCTATATGAGAGATTATGTTGGCTATAATTGAGCATTGAGGACCAACCACTCCAACAACTTGCTTCCCCATGAGCTTCAAAACTATGAAAAAAAAATATATAAATATTTAATTATAATTTTTCATTCATTTAAGTAAAGTTTGAAGTCATTTTTACTCTATAAATTTAGAAGGATTATTAGATTTTGTCCTTCAAATTAAAAGAAAATTGTTTTTGACCTTTCAACTAACAAATTTTTTTTTTATTTAATTTTGATAAAAGTATATAGAGCACTAATTTATTAAAAAAAATAAAATAGTTTAAGACACTTAATTCAAATTAATAATACTAGACTATATTCTTAATCCTCCAAGGGTGACATGGGCATGACCAGAAAATGATAACAACTACATGGGCTAGGAGATAATTGCCAAAGATGGATCAACTATACTAATACATATTGGAGCAAGTAAAGAATTAGATGGCTTGGCTTGGTTTGCTAAAGTCAGTAGCAAGAAAGCCAAGAAAATTGAGGCTTCATTTGATTGTAGTAATTGAAATCTCTAGCTTTATCTTTTTTTATCAAAGCTACAAATTTTTGAGAAAGGAGTATGTGATCAACTTTAATTATGATAAAAATAAGGTAAAAGAAGGAAATAGTCAAAAATATGGTGTTACCTATGGCATTAGACTATTAAGAGAAGTTGACCATGTCAACAAAGTTGATCCATATACACGATGACAATGGGTATGCATAATAGGTGGTTGATGGTCTCTTTTGCAACATTCCACAATTTACATGTTGTCATTGGCAATGTAATGCAGCCTTATTTTGAGAGATCCACTAGTACTAGGATCTTATTATCCCAAATAAGCTCGTTAATGAGTTAGATTTATAAAGATAGAGTTTTGCTACAAAATCCCTTCCATTGGGCGCCTTCGTCTTCCATCGTTAAGGAAGTAGTATAATGACTCACTGAAAATATATATTCTCATTCTTTTCTAGTGTCATAATCTAAAATAAAGTCATTTAGGTGAAAGGCTGGGATACTTACATAGACTTCAATGGGTGTAGGATAATAAAGGTGGGAAAATTAACTTCAAAGTAACTATGGTTGTTTTATTTTGTAAGTAGTTGAATTAGATAGCCGGGGATTAGTACCACTAGGAACTAGAAAAGATCTTCGCCACAATTTGCCTAAAGGGCATTGTGGAACTCATCAAAGTTTAGGATACCACATCCACTCTATTACTCTATTTGTAAACCTGTTGTTATAGAAAGAGCCTACAGTTATAGTGTCTAAGATCATATCCATGCTAAGGGAAGTCTCTTCAAACTTCGTCATTTAACTAGATAACCCATTTGGACAGCTTTAACACTGATATTTCATATATCAAAATCAATAATAATATTGACTTCAAGAGTAACAACCTTTCCCTAGGGATATAAGCTTGATCTTCCATGTGCCTAACTTGGACCTTCATTATTAGAATGATTTTCATCAAGTATTGGTATCAAGGAATGCATGCCTAATACGGGCACTCAAAAATATGTGTACGAAAGGAGTCTAATAGAGCAATTTATGGTTAATTAATAAGTGCTTGAGTGAACATATTTTGTCATATGTTTTACATGAATCAAGCATCATTTTGCATGACACAAGGATCAAGACACAAACTATGTTTATACACATGGCGGTGTGTGCCAACTTCTAAAAGAGTTCAAGTTAATTCGTGAGTTGGAAGGGCACAAAGGCAGTCATATCTTCAGATCCTAGCTTGTGTAAAGACTTCAAAATCCTTCATAATGGTGTTTAGTCAACAAGAAGCCATGTGATCTACCACACGGGCGTGTGCCCGGCCATGTGGCCTTAGAAGAAAGAGATTTTGGAAGCACTGTTCATGAGCCTACCTTAGCAAGTTATTGTATTAGTTACTATTCATGGCCATGTAGAAATTTTCCAACACACACGGGAGTATGGGAGCCCATGTGGAGCCTCTATTTCAGGTTATAAAAGGCCACTTTGCCTTATTTTAGGTTAACTTCTCTACAAAGTTGCTGGGGTTTGAAGGAGAGGTCTTTAAGATTTTGGGGATGTTTCTTCACCAACTTTGATCGATTTCTCCTCTGTCATAGCACTAAGGAACCCACTGGTGACCCTCGCTTCAGAGAGGAATCCATCAAGACGTTGAGACTACCCATCAAGGCCATCATTACAAATATTTGGGGGGGTGGGGGAGGGGGGGGGGCATGTTATTCATTTAAATCTTGTTTTGTAAGTCACTCTATGGAGAGCTAAACCCTAGAGGGTATTTGGGCATGTGAACCCTAGGATTCTATCCTTTGTATTGATTTACATTGTGTTTCCTTTTAATCCGAGTTTAGTTGAGTTTTAATCTTGTGTTCTTAATGCTTGCTTGCTTTAATGTTCTATTAACTAATTGGTTTGTATTGATTCATTCATCTTGGTGAGAGAAAGGTCTTCATTAGGGTTATAACCTCAAGATTGAAGTGGGTTGAGAGGGTGAGTCATGAGAGAGTGGATCATCCCCTTTCCCCTCCGATTAGTGTACTCTATCTCCGTGTTCCCTAAGCTCTAATCAATATATATGGTGTGAGGTATTGAGATTGAGAGATTTCTCTGTTGGGACCTCGTAGGGGATTAGGGACCTTTCTCCTAGAAGTAGAGCTAGGTCTATTCTTAGTAATCAAGTACATCCTTTGGGATTGCTAGTGTGTTATGCATTCATATGTGGTGTGAGGTGTTGAGACTGAGAGATTTCTCCCCTAGGACCTCATAGGGGGCTAGGATCGGTGATTTGGTGGCAGGTATTGATTACTTTTGGATTTCCTCAACTTAACTAACTCAATTTAGGAACACTTTGTGAATCTTGCGCTTGATGTTTGAATCCTAAGGGAAGCATTGCCTAAATAACTCGCTTTTGTTGATTGAGACTTCCCTTCATTTTACTCTTGCTTACTTGTTCATGACATTCATTTACTCATGCATTAGTTTGTTGCATCATATCTTTCATCATTCGACTAGATAATTTCAAAGTAGCCATTACTAATAATCCTGTTCCTTGTGGATTCTACTGCCAGACCCGTTGGGTACACTATATTGCTTGAGTGACCCATGCACTTGCAGACACACACAAAGGGTGTGTCATTAATACGCGGAAGTAGCTAGGATATACCTGAATCTGGATAAGAAAAGGCAGTCCACATGAAAATTTATTCTAAGTCCCAATTACCCCTATAAGAGATAAAGGATTAGTTTTATGATCCTTAAATCTTCTATGCCCCTACCTAATAGGATGATGAGGCTACCTATTTATTGGAGGTGACACATCTTGCCCCAATGGACTAATGGAACTCCATGGGGAATCTCAAAATTAATTGTATATAACAAAAAATTACATTGAGGAAGTTAGCTACAAGGATGAACAATATGTGAGGAAAAGGGGAAGGGGCTTTTCCTAAGTCCATGTTTGTGGTGAATATATCCTTGCAGTGTGGACCCCGCCCAACACTAAGCTTGTTTAAAAAAAAAAACATTTAATTTTGTCCCTTAATCCCTTATCTTCTTGTCAGGTTGCTCTCAAAAGCTAGTTATAATGAGGAATTCCCGGAGGAATTTCTGGGTTCCATCACATCTATACCTTTGATAAGAGAGCCTTTTAACCTTAATGTCTTCTTCTTTTCCATTTGCTTCTTCTTCTTTCTATTATTTGTGAGGGTGGTTGCTAGCTCTAGGAGGTTTTTGAGCTTGGAATTCATGTGGTTTCTCCTTTCACCTCTCTCTTTTCCAGCCACCGAAGTAAGTCCCTAACCATGCTTGGATAAGTTTTGGTATGTCTTTAGTGCATGGTTTTTCTTGGTTGCTGGACTTCTATCTTTGTTTAGCTTGCCATGAGATGTTGAGAACTCTTGAGTGTGTATATATATATACGTACATGCATGCATCATGATTTTTGCCAAACTTTTGAATATATGTATGCCTGCATTCTTGGTTTGCTTGGCAAGCTTTTGAATACAATATCACACATATGTTTTGTATGCATGAATCTTTTTGGGCAAACCTTGGTTTTATGGTGATATATATATACTGATTTTTGCTGTATATATCTATTCTGTTCTATATATATATAGACACGCACACTCACATTCATGCATCTGAACAAATTTTGAAGTATATATATTTATATAGAATGATATATATATATATATATATACACGCGCTCACATGCATGCATCTGAACAACTTTTGAAATATATATACATGCACATGCATGCATATTGATTTCTATATACATGCACATCCACGCATTCTAATTTCTACAAACCTTTGAAATATTTATATATCCTGATTTTTACAAACCTTTGAAGTATAGTAATATATCTATATATATGTATACGTATTCATGCATGTATGTTTTGACTAGCGCCTTGTGCTGGGAGACCACCGTTCATCTTGGTCTCCCTGACCTTCTAGTTTAGCTCTTGTTATTCAATCTATCTTCCCTGTTTCACACCTTGGTCATCATCACTAATGCTAGTATTATGCTAGACCTACTTGTAGACATTTCCTAACTATTGTCTCTCTAATTAGAAACTTAGATATAGTTTGATGTATTTGTAATAGGATCATTACCGAAATCATCCATTAGTGTCGGGTGAAGTTCTAAAGCTTGAAGATTGTTTCAAGTAAGTAATCTACCGATATAATTGTTGCGTATATATACTTCATTGCCATTTATGTCCTTTTTTTAAATTTTCAGAAAATATTATTTTGTTAAATACTTAGTTGTTTCTCTAAAATTACTGGTTTTGTGTGCAAAGGTGTTTTCACCTTTTGATTAATTTGTTTGGGAAGTTATTGCCATTTTATTTATTTATTCAGTTATATACATATTTTTATTCTATTTTGGGAGAGTATGGGTGATGGTGAATATTTTAATGCCTTTGTATTTCAAGCTTTTCATTTAATTATATTTTAGTTGTATTACCATTTTATTTTATGGTTTGTTTTTGTAAATTTTTTTTATTTAACTTGTTAGAGTCATGGTCCCATTACCTTCAAATTATTATCTTTATGTTTTCATTCCTTAATTGATCAGGTACACTGGTATTTGAATTTATTCAAATGTTTTATTTGAAAACTCCCTTTGACTTTCGGATTTATTGGTAATATGTTTTTACTGTTCTCCAAAGTGGAAATCAGATCATGGCTTGAAATGGGTATATTCTCATTCATATAATTTATTATTATTTTAATTTGAATATTGGAATAATAATGGTAATATTCCATATTTTGTTTGTTATGAAATTTGTGTGAATATTTTGGGTCTCCAATGAGCGTTGTGAAACCCTGTCAGTGGGGGCTTAAACCCTGAACTTGTCGACAAAAAATTTTGGAAAATGAGACTGCAGTTTCGCACCGTGTCCGTTCGGTGAAATAATTAACGGCCACCTGATATTCAGTCTCGGGTCACCGAGGATAAACAAATGACCTCTGTTATTGTGGCTCGGGTCACCGAGGGTAAATAAATGACCTCTAGCAGCTATAGCAAATTTGGAGACACACTCAAGAATCTGTTACATCTTGCCTCGTCTTTTGATTTTGTTTACACTATTTTGTGTTTCCGATTTTGTGCAAGTTTTAGTTTTGAACTTTCGTTTCAGTTTCTTGTTTTGGATTACTTACTGGGCTAGTGAGCTCATGTATTTGTTTTAAATCCTTTTTAGATCAAGGATAGTAGACCAATGTGGACTCTGAATGGCTGTTTTGTAGGTGTTGTCCTTGTTCCATTGTAAAATTTGAGCTCTTGTTACTGTCTGTCCAGTATCCCTTGTATTAGCTATTTTGGATTTCTTGTACCCCTGCTTTGTATACTCTGTAGAGTCTGTAATCCTGTAACTCAGATGGTTTGTTTTAGTTTTGTCTACTTTGTATCAAGTTCTGAGGCCTTGCAGGCCTATGGGGTCCACGCCCTGTGGGTCTGCGGACATTTGTCCGCGCGCCGGGTCAGGCGAGCCGAGTTCGGGGCGTGACAAATGATCAATTGGTGAGAGCCGCTCACTTTAAGTGAGACAAAAGGCTTAGGTCGCGGGTTCGACTCCGAGGGAGTGCGAATTATTGTGCGACTAAGCAAAACAATACCTGGCTTGTGCAAAGTTCTGTTTCGAGTCTCACTGAGGTGGGTTGGTCTCTCACAAAAAAGGCGCCTTTTTTTTGTGAGAGACCGACCCACCTCAGTGAGACTCGGAATAGAACTCTGCACAAGCCAGGTATTGTTTTGCTTAGTCGCACAATAATTCGCACTCCCCCGGAGTCGAAAACGCGACCTAAGCCTTTTGTCTCACTTAAAGTGAGCGCCTCTCACCAATTGATCTACGGATCAATTGGTGAGAGGCGCTCACTTTAAGTGAGACAAAAGGCTTAGGTCGCGGGTTCGACTTCAGGGGAGTGCGAATTATTGTGCGACTAAGCAAAACAATACCTGGCTTGTGTAGAGTTCTGTTCCGAGTCTCACTGAGGTGGGTCGGTCTCTCACATGCAGGGTCGCGTTAACAAGAATAATAGCGTTGGATGTGCAAAGTATAATTTTGCCAGCCAATGTAATAGCAAACAAAGCCATCAACAATGAAGTTAACTTTGACAATGTTGTCAATGATGTTTCACTTTTGGAGGTTGAATATGAGTTATTTGATTATAATGGTATTATACGTAATGCTATTGCCTTTAATGAATGCCTACTATTTAGGTTCTACTTGGAAGTTCATCACCTTACTTAAACTATTCACAAATACCTTACATGTAATCTTCTGGGCTGAATGAATAAGGCTAATAGGATATAAGTTTGATATACAACATAGGAATTTTGTCTTCGAAATAAGTTCAATATTGGTTGGCTTGGCTATTACAGAAGTCATTATAGAGCCATAAGAGTTTGAAATAGTGGCTCAGTGCATTTGGTAAAAGTTGATTAGGAAGACATCAATACTAGGGCCTTTCAATATAAAATCAAATATGTCCCTCTTAATTTTCTCTTGAGAGAAAAGGTCCTTTGGCTGGAAGAGGTTGACCTAGTTTACATGTGATAGTAGTTTAGACCAATCAATTAGTAGTTGGATCAAAATAGTATGTGAAAATAAGCAGTCTTAATCCATGCATTACCATGGGAGATAGATGCAAGGATATCATTGTGGTTTTAGAGACTATTTGCTATTAAGTGAAAGAACTTGGCATTAGAATTTCCCTTCTTAAGTTATGTGTGCCTAGATTATTATTTCTAGTGAATTTCTTCATGTTGTAGGATTGTCTAAAGATTCAATTTCAAGGGAAATTCCTTTACTAGTTATATAGCATATAGTTTCTGGTTTCCTTAATAATGTTTATGTTATACAAGCTCCAAAGAATTTTTTTTTCTATATAAAGGGTGAATGAATCAAAATTTTCTTTATCCCATTGATGTAGCCTGATCCTTAGGTAGGACAGCCTTTTGTATATGTGTAATTGCACATGCCATTATTAGGGCAATCCACCAAACTATGAAAAGCTCCTGGAAGCCATCCACTCACTATGAGGTCATAAATCTGAATAGATAGGTCAGAAGTTGTGTTTTATAGTCTCCAGAAAAATGGTTTTATTATTGGATATTAATCCAAGAAGACATTTTTATTATGCACTAAGGTTGAGGTTGTGCCAAACCTAGGTTATCAACAAATGATCTAGTCGGACCTAAGTTAGATTGGTCTATCAATTTTTCCATGTAAAACTTTGAATAAAAAAAGGGGTTAGTCAAGTTAAGGTCCCAAACCATCAAATGAACATGTGTATTGTTGTCTAGGTTTAGAGCACTTTAATTCTTGTTATTTCTTTATGAAAATAGCATTAAAGTCTCTACAAAATGACCTATGGCAGTGGCCATTGTCTTTGATTTAGATAAATCTGATTCTATAACTCAACCTTGAGTTCCTGGAAGTTTGGCTCCTTAACTGAGATACATAGCCGATGTGTATTATCTTGCAAGGTTGAATTCCATTGATAAACAAAATGTTCCATAATAGATTTGATGTCTTTTGATCTTGGAGCTGTTCTACTCAATGACAATGCCCTTAGAGGATCTTATAGCTACATGCATTAAATAAAAACTAGGAGTAAGCCTCTGATACTCCTTCTAATAGGTGTAAGCCTCTGATAGTTGTCCTAATGGTATAAATGACCTCTTAAAATTTGGCTTCCTAAATGCGGTTGATATCAACATGATTGTTGAGTAAGAAGTTAGTGAGAAAGAACTTTTTCCTAGTCATCATGTATAGGCCTATTATATTCCATAAAAGGATTTTCATGGTTAAAAGAATTAATCTAGTTTTTGGACCTATGAGGAGGTCTCTACTGTACCTCATACAAGGGATTCCTTCTAGAACTTAAGCAAGTAAATATTATTGAAATAGTTATTTTGTATCCCTAAATGTCCTTTAGTTTGATGCCCTACGCTTGCTAGTATTTATCTAATTAAATATTAGTACAGTAGGAAATAATGAGAGGATTGGAAGTGTTACCTTGGAGGTAGAGATTAGGGATACCTTTCTTCTTGGTTGAGTACAAGAGCACAAGAAAAGGGGAGATAGAAAAAGGTAAGGGTAGAGTAAGAAATCTACCTCTTCATTCCTGCAAGATGAGGGTTTCTTGGCCAGTCACTGCATCTAGTTTCTAGGACAAGACAAACAGAAGTGGCAAAGTGGCCTGGGTAACTAATAACTCCTTTGCTTAGAAGATTTACAGCTTGTTAGTAAGCTTTTCCTCATTGTTGTTGAGATTGTTGTTATTAAGGGGTAGTTCCTCAATATCCTCCTCTAAGGGTTCCTGATGTGTGAAGCATGTATAATAACCCACTAAGATAAAGTGCACATGTCGCATCAAGTAGTAAAGTGTGTTATGAAGTAAGATGATGATCCTTTGAGGACTAGAAGTACTAGTAATAATTCCTCTCCTATTATCTAGCCTAACAATTAATTATGGTTCTAAACCTTAATAAAATAAAACTAAAATAGAAACTAAAGTGATCTTGTACTAAAGGAAAGGAAATTAGTCAATAGAGGAGGTACCCATACATGGATCCTCATAGTAGTGCAATTACAATCAAACTCTATACTGGCTGAAGATTAGAATAGTTTGGACTTTGGAGAATCCTAGATTACTCTAATACCTATCTCCAGAATATTAGCACTTAATTCCATACGAAAATCTATTGAAATTTCTTTTTAATCTAGTCTCTGCATGATTACTCGATGCTCTATGTATCTTACTATTAAGATTAAAAGCATCCCTCTCTTTAATCCTAATCAAGAAGAGTTCTTTACTTATGTTAGATCTATATTCAAGGCTCTCTAAATATCATCCATAAATGAAACACAAACCAAAGCTCTCACTATATATAATTCATGCATCAAAGAACACATAGAAGAATAGCAAAAGAATCTATGTAAAATGATGTAAAGGTATTTGATTGCAAATTCATGCATCAAAGCACACATAAATGAAACACAAACCAAAGCTCTCACTATATATAATTCATGCAACAAAGCACACATAGAAGAATAGCAAAAGAATCTATGTAAACTTATATAAAGGTATTTGATTACATCTTCATCATGTGGTTCTCTGATATCTTTATACCCAAGGAATATAGTTCCCCATCCTCGATATATTCTTGGTAACAACCAAGACAATGAAAATTAAATGAAACAAAATGGAAAAATCCCTTGAACACCAAGCTTGATTGATGAAATCCACTTCAAGGAGGTGTGCCTTTCTTGTACAGTCATGCCCAAGTGATGCTAATAACACCCTACATGACATCTCTGCTAGCCACTTCCTTAAACCCTAGATGACCTCCGATGAGAAGACTGTGCAAAGGATCCAATAAGGTTCAAAAGTCCCCTTCAAAGTCATATGAACATGGGCTAAACATGGGTGTGTTTCGGTCATGTACCTAAACCCCAATAGAACTGAAGCAAAACCCTCAGTAAAATATTGCAAGGTACTACTTTCCTATGATTGCGGTGCACTTGCCCATGTAATTCCTAGGAAACTACTAAAGTTAGTTTAGTACAATACTTAATGCAGTGCTTTGATATAGTGTTTCTTCAACAATATACATGTTTAAATTACCAGAGCTCCAACAATTGGTTAAAATTTGCCCCAAAATGCTCCAAATTCCCTCATTTCGCTCTTGGTGCATAAGCATGGACCTGTACATGAAATTTAAATGAACTAAGTACTATAATCACTTAGTTTGCTATTATAAATAGGATAAGTGCATCAAATTATGATATAAAATGATGTATAATCAAGCACTTATCAATTCGCATCTTTCTTTGCTAACCAGTACATATGAGGGAACCTCATCTTAAACATCATTATTGAGATATTTGAAGTTCTTGTTATCCCAATCATCTACATCACCACAGAGAAGGTGTCTAAATAGAAGTATACTCTTGCAAAGTTTCCTAATGGTATAAATGACCATGCATCGAGGAAAAAAAGCAACATTCATAATTAGGAGAGATATCCTTATGAGGTAGGGCCCCTTAGGAATTTCTAAGGCATGTGAGCATTATATGTGCCAGACCTAATAGAAAAATACACTTAGAGTGATGCTTTGGAAATTGGTCCAAGTTAGGCTCATTAACAAGGTGTTGTGGGTCCATTTTTATTACATTGAGAAGTTCAATGGGGTTGGGTTTTAGGTTGCTAGGCCTTATGTTAACATTAAACCCAATTACATTTGATGAGTGTACGATTATGCATTATTTCATATCATTTTGTAAACTCATCGGACATATATTAGAGTCATGTTGAGGAATTCGATGCTAAACATGGTGTGTTTTGCATTCTTAGGCTTTGGGGCCATGCTAAAAGATGAAAGAGAGCTAATAGAATTAGTTTGGGCACAAATTGAAGAAGATGGAGCTCTCTCAGTATCATTTGACTAAGGGTAGGCCAATCAGGGTCACTTACAGGCACCTTACGGTCGTGCTTACAGTCGTAATCCTCTTTGAGAAGACCTTGTAGGTATGCTTATGCCTGTAAGGAGAAGAAGACAACAAATCAGAGGGGCTTATGGGCAGGACTTACGACTGTAAGCCAGCCCCAAAGGGTAGTGGCAGAAGCAATCTTGAGAAGCTTACTGCCCAGCTCTTACTACCGTATACTAGACCATAACACTATTTAGAAGACCTTACAGGTAGGACTAACAGCAGTATGTTATCCTATAAGGCTCACAATCAATCTTTCCCAGCTCCTTATGCCCATGTCCTTACGCCCGTAAGCAACACATTATACATTGTTCTGATGTGGATTTTTAGAGCATCTCTTGTTCTATTCTTGATTTATCTTAAAAGGCGAGGCCAAGAGAAGAAGAGAGGCGAATCTCCATGGTTTTGAGGTGATCTTAAGAGGAGATTAAACCCCACCATCAAGAGGAAGCAGATCGTAGTCGTCAAGCTTACCTTGGCGGTATTCATGGAAGGTCCTTGGGTGATCTCCGGCGATCCTCCTCCTGCATGATTGATAAGGGGGTTTTAATGCTTTTCTTGATTCTCTTCATGTCTTGTAATTTGAATGCTTGCCCTATATTAATGGAGAGCTAATTTCATAGATGTTTAGGCGTAGTTTAACTCTAAAGTTTTATTCTTTTGACATTGGTTATGGATCTTAATGCTTTAGTTTTTCTTTAATTGCAATTCATGTTCTTCGCATCTAATTGCGTGTTTGAATGCTTAATTGCTAACATGGCAAAATCCCTAGTTATCATATTTGATGTTCTTTGTGATGAGTAGAAATACTCACCTAGCATAGACATTCCGGGATTAGAGGGGATTGTGAGTAAGCCTAGAAATAGGGTACTTTGGAGAGTTCTTCTCCCTCAATCCCCCTAAGTAAATTAACTTATAATCTCCATGCTCTTTGCAATCATATGGAATAGATTTTAGGAGAAATCGCATCTCTATTATGTATTTAGATTAAGGGTAATCTCTTTACAAGAAGGATTACCTTATAAAGAGATTCTTGTTAATTCGCAGTGAGATTTCATTGGGTGTTAAAGCGATTGTGTGGTGACTATATTAGCACTGTACTGATTTAATTAGTATTCACCCTTGTAAGAGTTGTTTAGTATACTTTAGAAAATCTCTCGGTTCGAATAGGATTGCATGTTAAAACAACCTTTGTCTTGTGCTTAATAAAACCTTAGAGGGATACTATGCCAGCATTGCTTCTTCTCCTAATTCCTCTTCTCCTTTTTATTTCATATTTTCTTGCTTTCGTTTGCTTTTCCTTTGCACACATGATCACTATCTTGTTTAGGCTAGTTTTTAAGATTAGGATTAGTACTAGTATTCTCCATCTTCCCTGTTGATTGATAAGTGCTTGTGTTATAGTACCGCGAAGCGTTATTATCTTACATTGAGCATATCTTTTATCAGTTTTTATCACCAAATGGCGTGCATTTGTGTATTCTTGTGCATTAAAGGTTTGTGGAGCTAAATTGGAGAAGAAGAACGAAATTAGGTCGTGTTCGCCGATGTTGGGAAGTTTTCGGACCAAGCACGGAACAAGGCACGAGCTTGGACTTGTGAGTGTGTGCCAACCTCCTTTGGAGGGGCACAAAGGCAGTCACATTCACAACAAGTCTAACTCGTGTGGCTTAGGAGAACTTCACCAAGAAGGAGACTTGAAGCAATCGGCACGATCTACCATTGATTGTGTGCCCAATTCAATGGCCTCGATGAAGAACGACGGATTCGGGAAAGTTTCGGGCGAGTACTGTAGCAGCAATGTAGCTTTGTTGCTGTAGCAAAACACTGTTCACTTCCGGCCGAAATTCAGAATTCAAGAGAATTCACACGACCGTGTGAATTAATTTTTCAGCAGACAGAAACTTCACACGCCCGTGTGTTAATTCCACACGGCCGTGTGAAGCCCCCGATAAGTCAAATTTTAAAGCCGTGATTCAACATTATAAAAGGCGATTTTGGAGACCTTTTGGATATCTTTTGACCTATCTTTCTCTTCAACTTGGGGAGTGCGGCTAGGGTTTCGGAGAGGATTTCGTGGAGGTTTAGCGCGTGTCATCGGCATCGTCACCGACGTTCGACTGCCGCACAAGACCACGGCCACACCATACGAAAGGGGGTTTTCATTAATGTCCTTATTTTGTGCTTTCTTTCATACATTGATGAACATGTATAGCTCCATGAGGAGCTAAACCCGTTAAGGGTATTCGGACTTGTAAACTCTAGGGTTATTATGTTTCTTTGACATTGTTATTATGCTTTTCCATTATTGATGAATAAAATTGAGTTTCAATCTTAATTTCATCTTGTTAATGTTTTCTCTTAGATGTGACACTAGAATTGAGAACAATTTAGGTTGCCTTTTGGAGGTGTGACAACTCCTTAGGGTTAGACTACTTAAGATTGAAGAGGGTTGAGATGGAGAGTTGTGAGGTAGCGATGTACCCCTTTCCCCTCCGACGTGGTTTCTCCCTACCTCCGTTTCCTTGATTTCATAGCGGTCGAAATAGAGTGAAGTGCTAGGCAGATAAACTCCCCTGGGGCTTAGTTACGCAAGTAACAGAGTGAAGGGTTGAAGTGAATCCTATGCATTGGGGCTTAATCTAGACTAGGGTTCTTCCACCTGGAACAAAGGGTTAGAACTACACATAGGAACAGGTTTTACCATTAGGAATCCCTAGAGCTTAAAGCAATCCCATGTAGTGTGAGGTTTAGGTAGATATACTCCCCTGGGGCTTAGTCGTGCGAGCGATAGAGTGAAGGGTGACGTGAATCCTAATACCGGGGCATAGTGTTGGGGTTAGTCACGGTTGTCTTTAGGATTGGGACCGTGAGTCTTAGGATATCCTCGACTCGATTAAACATCAATAGGAAAGTATAATAGCATAGTCCTGCACTAGAAGCACAGACCCTAGAGGTAGCTTGTCCGGATGCCCTATTTCATTCATTACTAGTCCTCTCTATTCTCTTTTACTTGCACTCTCTCATCTTCCATCTTTCTATTTAATTTCTCGTCTTTTAGTATAATTGTTTCCATAATTCACTCATCGAATCAATTGATCACTTTTCCGTACTTTGCATAGTTTTAATAGTGAAATCTCGTATTCTAACTCCCTATTCCCTGTGGATTCGACTACCCTCTCACCGGGGTAACTTTTATTACTTCGACAAACCCGTGCACTTTCGGGCTTCCTGTCACTTGTGTAGCTACCAACTCACTATTTGCATGGCCAATTCTAATGTCTCAAGTTTGACAACAAGGTAGAGGCTATTCTTAGTTGCAAAACTAAGAGACCATTAGTGGCCATATTAGGCACCATCTTGGGAAAATCATTAGTTTATGGGATGTCTCATTGTAAATTGCCAAACACTCCAAAGATATATGGACTTTTAGTTGTGTTGGTATAGTTGGAGGCTTTAGCCTTAACCATCTTCTGCTTAACTACTTGTAATGGTTGTTGAGTGATGGTCCTTGTCTCTGTGGTGGGATGATGCTGAATTTTGGATGCAAGTACAGGTTATTCCCTTACTAGTGGCTCTCTAATAATGATCTCAGTTATACAACCTGTTGGTATAGTTGTGTGAGTAACTAGACTTATAAGGTGGTTGGGAGAATAGGAGCATTGCTCCACCAATGCTTGCGAGCCTATAATGATATTCTCTCGTAGTGATGCCATATCTCTTTCTAGTCGAGTCAACAAACCAGTGCCTTATATGGACCTCATCAATGGTGCATGGACAACTAGTGCCTCCATCACCACATTGAGCAACATATAGCAATAGGTTGCCAGCAGATCATTCTATTAGGCTTTGAAGTTATCTAGTCAAACTATCTAATGTTGTATACCTACACTAAGGTCCACAATAAGGAGAATTGTGGCCCATTGGACAGGCTTCACCAAATGGACAAATGAACTAGAACATGATGATGCCATTGCTTTAAACATCAACCAATTGAGCCACTAATTTTACTATCTCCATTATTATCCCCAGTACCAATAATGTAAAGGTATGTTTGTGACAGCAATCAAGCAACATGCACTAATAACGACTTCTTTAGACCACCTAATCTTTGATGACTGATAAGTGTATAAATGTACTTGAATTGATATTATTTTATACATTTAATTGCCATGTATTAGAGTATTTGTTCAGAATATGATGTTAAACTTGGTATAAAATGTGATTTTAGGTGACAGGTAGCGCATAAAAAGGAGAATGAGCCGTAAGAAGCAATTTTGAGATAGAATGAAGAAGATAGATCCCTCTTAGCATCAATAGCAAAGGAACAAGCTAGATAGACCACCTTACAACCACCTTATGGCTAGACTTACAGCCATAAGCCTCAACTAGAGAACCTCGCAGGCATGTCTATGCCCATAAGGAGGAGCATAACTACCAAAAAGAGGGACTTACTGGAAGGACTTACACCTGTAAGCTAGACCCTAAGGGCCATTAATAGGAGCCTATAGAATGTAGTACACGCCTGTAAAGGAGATTGCAAGTGGCATCCCGAGATGTCTTTGATCTAGCACTTACGGCTACAAGGCGGACCATAACACCAAGATAGAAGACCTTACAGGTAGAGCTTACTGCCATAAAATACTCATAAGTCACACCATCCATCATCTCTGACTCCTTACTACATTGTTTCTATGTGCGTAAGTAGCTTGTAAGTGGTTAAGTATAAAAATGTCTATTGAGAGTTTTTAAGGAATCTTTTGATGGCCAAGCAAATGAAGAAAGAGGAGGAGTATCTCAAGGACTTCTCCAATAATCCAGTGAGGGAAAGAACCTCATCCACCTTCTAGGACACCATTAGAGCAGTCAAAGAGCATCCTTGGTGGCGTTTGTGGAAGATAGGAAAGTGCAACAACATCGCAAGGTGTAAAGAGAGAAATGAGGTTTTCATGTTTTCATTGGTTTCTCTTACCTCTATTGAATTATATGACTTTCCTCCTTTAATGGAGAACTAATTTGTTAGTATTTGGGTGTAGATGGAACCTGGGGTTTATATTTTGATTAACATTGGTTGTTGGTTTTATATATTGAATGAGATAACAAGTATAAACATGTCGCAATCGAAGGAGATCACGAATCCACCTAGAAATAGGGTTCTTCAGAGTTGAGATTTCTCCTTCTGCGATAATTCCAAGTTAGTTAACATAGAATTCCTTATATAATGCAATCATAGGGAATATCTTCAAGAAGGCATTCCGATTTTATTTCTTGTGGGATTAGGGGTAGTTGCTTCAAGAGAAGAATTGACAATTCTTTGAATTTGTGCCATCTCTTGAAAGAGTTCGTAGAGTGCATTGTGGTCATAAGGTAGTCTACATCAGCGGTAGATAGGACCACTTATTATTCACCTTGAGAAAGGGGGTAGTATGATTTAGAAAACTCTTGGTTTAACTAGATTGCAAAATTTTATACAACTAATGTCCAGGACCTAACCAACCTTAGGGGAAGTCTATGCCTGGACACCTTTTTTTTTTTTTTTTTTTTTACTTTTTTGCTATATTTTCAATTTATGTTTGTGATTTGTATATTTTACTTCATTCTTACACTCCACTGTTGTGATTAAGTTAATTAATTGTCGTATTTAGAGTTAGTACTAGTATTCTCTACTTCCCTGTGGATCGATAACCTTGCTTTTCAATACCCTATATTACTTGACCGACATGTACACTTGCATATAGTAGGTGGCTAAGGTTTTCTTATCAATGACCATGGAGACAGGTTAACTTTGCATGGGCCATGCCACCTGTTGAGTTGGCAGCAACATGACTAAGACATATACCTTTGGCATATAAGCATATTCCAAATTCCACCACTTGTGATCTAACCACAAGCATCGTATGTTGTTGGTCTGACACTTGGTAATCCTTGCATTTTATGTTGAGGTTTTGATATCACTAAGTTTGTCTAACAATTGATAAATGTGATTTTGTAATGAATTTCGTACTCTTATTGCTTAATTTTATCATGTTTTAATAATTTTTGTTAATAATATTACCTTAATGTGAATTTATAATATTTTATAGAATGAAAAGGTAATTATAATGAAATCTTTGACAGTTTTGCAAAAAGGTTTCTATTGTATAAGTCTAAAATAATTGTTAATATTTTGTGGTTGATTTGACGAAATTTATTAAAGGTAAACGAATCAGACGAAAAAAAGAGAGTTTGGAATTGAATTGAAAACAATAAATTTAGATAAAAAGAGAGAAAATAGAAGAAAAAGCAGGGAAGAAATGGTGGAGATAAAGGAGAACTGAGATTCATACAAGTAATTAAAACAGTTCAGAATTGAGGAACATCGGGAAAAAATCCAAGGTAAACATTTCAAGCACCAAAAGATCAAGAATAAGAATTTTTTTTTCTTAATTGTATTATCCTTGATCATGAATATTTCTATTTATTTTAGGATTTCTCAATTTAAACTAAATACTTTTTCATTGGTATTTGAACTAAACCTTATGCATTATTGACACGACCTTTTGCGTGCGTACCGCAAGTGCACGGCCTTGTCGAAGTAATAAAAGTTACCCCGGTGAGTGGGTAGTCGAATCCACAGGGAATAGGGATTTAAAATACGAGAAGTTGCTATTGAGTCATGTGATGTACGAAAAGAAACAATGATCGGAGTGATGAGTGAATTTATGGGAACTAGAGTAGATGCAAAGCAAATAAATCGAAAGATGAAAGAGAGAAAAGTGCAAGCAACGAGTAAAAAGAGAGAGATTAGTAATAAGTGAAAATAGGGTATCCGGACAAGTTACCTCTAGGACTTATGCTTCTAGTGCAAGACTATGCTATTATACCTTCCTATTGATGTTAATTGAGTCGAGGAAAATCCTGAAACACACGGTCCCAAATCTAAGGTCAACCGTGGCTAACCTCAACACTATGTCCCGGCAATAGGATTCACGTCAACCCTTCACTCTGTTGATTGCTCAACTAAGCCCCAAGGGAGTATTTCTACCTAAGCCTAACACTACGTGGGATTGCTTTAAGCTCTAGGGACTCCTAGTGATAAAACATGTTCCTATGTGTGATAGTTCTAACCCTTTGGTCCAGGAGGAAGAACCATTGTCTAAATTAAGCCCCAATGCGTAGGATTCACGTCACCCCAAAACCTTGGGGGAGTTTGTCTACCTAGCACTTCACTCTATTTCAACCTCTAATGACTCAAGGAATCGGAGGTAGGGAGAAATCACAACGGAAGGGAAAGGGGTACGGTGCTACCTCACAACTCTCCCTCTCAACCCTCTTCAATTTTAAGTAGTCTAATCCTATAGGAGTTGTCACACCTCCAAAGGATAACCTAGATTGTTCTCAATCCTTAGTGTCACGGCTAAGAGAAAACAATAGCACAAGAAATCTAAAATTGAAACTCGAATTTATTCATCAATTAATGGAAAAGCATAATAACAATGTCAAAGAAACATAATTATCCTAGAGTTTTACAAGTCCGAATACCCACGAGGGGTTTAGCTCCTCATGGAGCTATACATGTTCATCAATTTATGAAAGAAAGAACAAACTAAAGACATCAATAAAAACCCCCTCGCGTATGGTGTGGCCATGGTCTTGTGCGGCCGTCGAACGTCGGTGACGATGCCGATGACGCGCTCCAATCCTCCACAAAGTCCTCTCCGAAACCCTAGCCGCCCTCTCCAGAAGTTGGGGAGAAAGATAGGTCAAAAGATTCTTCAAAAAGTCTCCAAATCGGCTTTAAATAGGCTGAGTGCGGCTTTAAATTTGAAGTTATCGGGACTTCACACGGCCGTGTGGAATTTCCACACGCCCGTGTGAAGTTTCTGGCTTGCTGGAAAATCAATCCACACGGCCGTGTGTTAATTCCACACGCCCGTGTGACGTCTCTGGTTTGCTGGAAAATTAGTTCACACGGCCGTGTGTTAATTCCACACGCCCGTGTGAATTCTCTGGAACCTTGACTCTTCGGCAGAAGTGCACAGTAACTTGCTACAGTGATTCGCTACAGTAACAAACTACAGCGTTGCTACAGTGACTCTCCGAAATGCTCCCGAATATGTTGTTTCTTCATCGAGGCCATTGAATTGGGCACACAATCAATGGTAGATCGTGCCTATTGCTTCGAGTCTCCTTCTTGGTGAAGTTTTCCTAAGCTACATGAGTTAGACTTGTTGTGAATGTGACTGCCTTTGTGCCCCTCCAAAGGAGGTTGGCACACACTCACAAGTCTAACCTCGTGCCTTGTTCCTTGCTTGGTCTTAAAACCTCCCAACAACGGCGAACACGACCTAACTTCGTTCTTCTTTTCCAACTTAGCTCCACGAAACCTACAATGCTCAAGAATACACAAATGCACACTATTTAGTGATAAAATCTGATAAAAGTATGTTCATTTGTAAGATAATAACGCTTCGCGTTACTACAACACAAGCACTTATCAATTATGATCTCAAGTTATTCAATGAATGGAATTTTTTTGAGTTTATTGTGAAATTGTGTTGCTAGTATTAGATTTGTGGTTTATTATCTTGCTAGTAATAACATTACATATGTAAAGGTTTTAATAATGGGGTGGCAAAGTTAGGTTTGTTATGGTAGTAGGATAATGACATGTATTTTGAATTACGTGTGTATACTGCAAGTGTACGGGTGTCGAAGTAATAATATACCCCGCTGAGTGGGTAGTCAAATCCACAGGGAATAGTTGTTAAGAGACAAAAGAAGTCACTACTTAGGTAATGTGAAAATAATGGTAGTGAGTGAAAGCAATATGTGTGAAATAAAGGAAAGAAAATTGAAAAGAGAGAAAAGTGCAAGCAAAAGGTAAGGAGAGAGCAATCAATGTAAAGATGGGACACCCGGACAATGCTCACCCTAGAACTAATGTCTCTAGTGCAAGACTAATATTATACCTCCTAATTGATGTTTAATGAGTCGTGGAAATCCTAAAACACACGGTCCCAAACATAAGGTCAACCGTGACTAGCCCTCTACACTGTCCCGGTGGGGAGGATGCTCTCACCGCCTCACACTGTGCTGGACTGCTTGGGGTTCTAGGGATTCGAAGTGATAAACCCTGTTCATAAGTATAGTTCTAACCCTTTGGTCCAAGCGAAAGAACCCTAGTCTCAATTAAGCCCCAACACTAAGATTTACTACAACCCTTCACTCTGATTGCTCGTGCAACTAAGCCCCAGGGGAGTTCATCTCTTAGCACTTTGGTCTACTTCGACCTTAAAGAACTCTTAAAATATGGAGGTAGGATAGATCATGTCTGAAAGGAAAGCGGGCGTTCCGCTACCTCTCAACTCACCCTCTCAACTCTCTCCAATTTTGTGTAGTCTAATCCTATAGAAGTTGTCACACCTTCAAAGGATAACCTAGATGACTCTCAATCCTAGTGTCACGTCTATGAAAAAATCAATGCAATTAACAATCAAGATTGGAACTCAATTAAAAGCATCAATTAAAAGAGCATAATAAAAGTCATAGAAACAATGTCATCCTAGGGTTTACAAGTCCGAATACCCACTAGGGGTTTAGTCCTCCATGGGGCTATACAAAATCAACAAAGAGTTTGCATCAATAAGCATAGAAAACATGAATAAAACCCCTTTGCGTCCCATGTCGATGGTCTTGTGAAGCCACTTTATCTTTTTCAACGAATTCCTTGTCAAGCCTAGGGCACACCTCGCCGAATCGATGCCGATGAAAGCTCCCCCAATAGCTATCTTCCAAAGGATGTCGATGTTGATGCCATAGACTTACTGCAAAAGCTTCGTAAAATCCTCTCCAAACCCTAGCCGCAAACTCTCACAAAGTTCTGTGAAAGATAGGTCAAAAGACCCCAAAATAAATCTGAAGTTGTGGTATTTAAAGGGCTGAAATTGGGTATCCACACGGCCGTGTGGATTTCCACACGCCCGTATGGATTTTCTAGAAATATGATTTTCGGTGCGTAGTAAACAGTAACTGCTACAGTGCTCACTACAATGTTTTGCTACAGTAGTCGCCCCACAATTGCTCCCGAATTTATTTCTTCATCGAGGCCACTAGGTTGGGCACATAACCAAGAGGTGGATCATGTAATTTTTTGTTTCCCCCGTATTGATGAAGTTCTTTAATGTTACATGAGTTAGACTTTATGAGTGTGACTGCCTTTGTGCCCCTCCAAATTGTAGAATAATTTGAGCACATTGGATGTTGGCACACACCTACAAATCTACAACCCATGCCTTGATCCTTGCTTGGTTCAAGAAACTCGTCAACAATCGCGGACATAACCCAATTTTGCTCCTTTCTCTTGAACTCTTCTCCATAACCCTACAAGCACAAAAGAACACAAATACACACGAATTAATGATAAAACCTGAGGAAAATAATGCTCAATGTAAGAAAAGAATACTTTGTATTACTTATACACGAACACTTATCAAATAACTAATATTGGTATAAGTAGACATGTGGATGACATTAGGAGTACCAAAGATTCATAACTTTTATTTCTTTTACTAATGATTTTTTCTATAAAGAGATTTAGAAATAAATTATTAGAAATTAGATAGCTACAATTCCACAGAGATGCAATAACACATTTACAACTTGGTTAATTTATTCATGAGATATCTAATATAATTAATTGGGCCTAATTATTAATTCTACAACTGGACAAGGAAGTAGGTTAGTAATTAGGAATTGCAATGTGATGATAGAGTTATTCAATATCCGAATGTCCATGAGTTCATTTAAATGAATAATTATTTAATTATTAATTGCCATTTAGATGATAGTTATGCATAATAGTGGATAAAACCCCAGTTTAGAAATTCGAGCCCCATAAATTTGTATTTTATGACTTTAGATTTTAGACAATTATACTAGTTATTAATTTACTTTAATATTTTAATTGTCATTCAAAGTCTAGCATTTAAATAATTATAGTGTCATATCAAACCCAGTAGTTAACTAAGAAATCCTCATCACAACAATAGTTTATACTCAATCTTTAATACTTGTGTGACCTATATACTTGTGGTAACTTTTTGCATATCAATGACCGGAGTTTGAGTGCAAGTTGTGGAGGCTTCTACTATGGTGGTGGACTGCCTTCTACTCTATTTGAGTTATAGTAGAGGGTACATGCAATAGATGGCAGAGGACTCATTGGCTATATATAAGTGATCTAACGACCAATAGTACACTCATCAGGAGGTCTCAGCTCGCCCAACGAGTTAAAACACCATCATGTGCTCCTCTGAAGGCGTCGCCTAAGAGGAATTTCACTAAAGTTGATTTATTCATTGATCTTCCATTTAATTTCATGAATGATAATGTCTAGTGATGTTTGTTTTAATCTTTTATCAATCAATTTATGCACTTTAATTAGACCTTCTATCTTATGAGTGATAATCCCTATCCGCTCTAGGTAGTTCTTGTCCTCTCTGGTGTTTCTCTCAACATGATCATTGATGCCACTCATCTTCACCATTCCCGTCCACCATCTCTTACCACACGTGTTCACATTGCTGATGGCACACTCCTTCCTATCTCCTCTACTGGACATCTGTCATCTAGTGCTTTCTCCGTCTTTTCTGTTTCCCATGTTCCTTATTTATCCATGAATCTTATGTATGTTAGCCAGCCTACTGATTATGGCTGTCAGGTTATTTTTTACTATACCTCATGTTGTGTGCAGGATCGTAGTAATACATGTGATTGGAGCTGGCCACCGTTATAGTGGAATTTATGTGTTGGATTTCCTTTGGCTTTCATCTTCAGTTGGACTTGTTCATCACTGTCATGCTGCTGTTCTATCTCATCATATGTGACATCATCGTCTTGGTTACTTGTGTCCTTCTCGTTTGTCGTCCCTTATTTGTATTGGTGTCTTAGGAGCTATCTCTCCTCCTTCTGATGTGGTCTATTTTGGTTGTAAGCTCGGTAAGTAGCTATAGCATCCTTATCTTTTCAGTGTGTTTCAGACTACTATTCCTTTTGAGCTTATAGATTCTGATGTTTGGGGTCCCGCTCCCTTTGTATCTAAAGGAGGTAATCGTTATTATGTTCTTTTTATTGATAACTACACGCGCTTCACCTGGCTTTATCTTATGCATCATCATAGTAAGTTATTGTCAATCTATCACTCTTTTAACACTATGTTGCACACCCAGTTCTCTACCTCTATCAAAATCTTTCAGCCTGACTGTGGAGGTGAGTACACTTCTCAGGCCTTTCGTGCCATTTTGTCTTTTAATAGCACTTTGCCTCAATTATCTTGTATTGGGGCTCATCTTCCGAATGGGATCGCTAAGTGCAAGCATCATCACCTCTTAGAGATGACCCGTGCTTTTCTTCTTGGCGCTTTTCTTCATCATCATTTTTTGGCTGACTTTGATAGCATCATTATCTTTGTTATTAACTTGCAACCCTCATCTCACCTTCGTGGTCGTAGCTATGGTAACTGTCTCCATGGGACACCTTCCCACTATGATTATCTAAGTGTGTTTGGTTGTTGTGCTTTGTTTTTCTCTCACCTCAAGAGCGGGCAAACATCATTACTTAGTCTGTTTCTTGTTTTTTTTTTCTGGGGCATAGACTTGAGCATAAAGGTTATCGTTGCTATGATCCCGTTACTCATCATATTTGCATCTCCCATGATGTCACGTTTGATGAGTCCACCCCTTTATATATATCTCCTTCTTCCACTGCGTCTCCCTTCCTCCCCTTCATCACTTAACCCCCCTCAAAAGCTTCTCTCTCACTCCTCTCTTGACCCTCACCTCCTTTATCTGTCAAGTCTTTAGCAGTGTCTTTCCCTCCTTACTTGCTTCCTCTTGCTCACCTACTTGTTCATTTTTCTTACCACCATCGGGATCCCGCACTGAGTTCATCTCGGCCAGTCTTCTCTGCCGTCCCTTCTACTACCAATATGACTCTTGAGGTACCCTATCACACTTACTCTTTGCACGATTGCTTCACTTTAGATACCACTGTCTATTACGCTTCTGCTAGTACTAGTATTTCAAATGTTTTTGAGCCAGGTACCTAGAGGGAATCGGTTTAATCACCTGAGTGGTGGACTGCCATGGCAAAGGAGCTTGATGCCTTGTCTCTGACTCACACGTGGGGTCTAGTTTCTTTTCCTTCCTATACTGTTCCCATCACCTATTGCTGGATCTACCTGATGAAGACCCATTCTGGCGGGTCTCTTGAGCACTATAAAGCATGTTTAGTGGCTCATGGTTTTCAGTAGGAGTATAGCAATGACTAGGTCCTTCATTAGCTTGATGTGAAGAGGGTGTTTCTTCATGGGGACTTGAAGGAGCACTACACCAAATTTGGGCCTTTTGCGGCACTTAATGGCAGTGGTTTTAATAAACACTGGCAATATATGACATTGTTCGGCATTTTTTGAACAAAACGCCAGGAAGGTTGCCTCACGGGCTAAGAGAAAATTGGGTGTGGCAAATTATTTTTTCCCTCAGTGTTTATATATTAAAAACACAGGGAATATGCCATATTTGAACGACGTTTTTAGAATAAATGCCGGGTGATAAACGCCTAAACGTACGTATTTTCCATGTATTCGGGTGTATGTATTACATATTTTTCTATGAGTTGGCACCCGTTTTTGGTCTGAATTGGTTTCTTTCGTGTTACAGGTACTGATGTGACCCCTTTGAGCTGATTGATAGAATTTGAGAAGAAATCGGCAACGAAAACACTATTTCAAAGGCCGCATACGGTACTGTAGCAGTTTTACTGTAGCAGATCCTGTAGCACGAATCCTTTGGCGAAATGGCTAAGTCTGGAGGTTCATGCGGTCTGGCATGCGGGCACTGCAGAGGCCGCATACGGTACTGTAGCAGTTTTACTGTAGTACACGTACTGTGGCATTTACTGTAGCGGCACTGTAGCAACTTACACGATTTCGGGTTTTCTCGGGATTTTCTCTCCCCGCATGCGGGGTCGCATACGGGGCCGCATAACGTTCTGGATGATGTTTTTAAGGGTTTTGGGAGTTCATTTTGGAAAAAGAGAGCCCTAGGTCTTGAGCCAACTTGCCACCATCTTCAAATTGGAGCTAGGAGCTGCCGTCGGAGGCCATTTCCGGGGAGAGAACGACGAGGAGAGCGACATACGACGAGATCCACCCTCTTGATCCTTAGTTTGGAGGAGAATCGACAAGGGAAGCCACCCCTTTGGTGGCGTCTTTGGAACGCCATTCGGCTTCTATCTTTTGAGGGGGTGTTCTCATCTATGTATTTGGTTGTTTTGATGTGTTTTCTTGTGTATTTTGTATTCATGGGCAACTAAACCCCAAGGTCAACGGATGTAGGTGAACCTTGGGGGTGAACTTGTGTAGGATGCTTGCTTGACTTGATTTATGCATTTGAGACTTGTTTGTGAACCTTGTTTGGTGTATTTGATTGCTTGGTATGCATGAGAACTCTGTGTATCATTGTTTAGATAATGCTAGGAAGCATGACCATTGCCCTAGTATTAGGCTCACCAAGCTTGGTAGGGATACATGTATGAATACGCCGTGACCATCGGGTATTTGTACCCCTCCAATTGTTAGGGTTGACCTAGTTTGTGTCTTCTCCCTAACTTGAGAAACCTTTTGCTCCCTTTGCAATCGTGTGAGGATTCGAGCGGAAGGAATTCCGTATTCGATACTTGTACCGGATTAGGGACCAATTTCCGTGACCATCGGGTTGGTCTAACTTCGGGTTTCTCGGTCCAAACTACCCATTTGCATGCTAGTTAAGGCAAGCCCCGCACTTTAGTAGCCCCCTTGGTAATCCTCATCCGTGACCCTCTCTTTATATTGTTTTATCCCTCGTTCATTGCCTCCACCTTAGAACACTTTATTTGCATGTTAATCATCTTTTTACTTTCTTTTGCACAACACTTGACTTGATCGGCCAAACAATCATACGAAGAGGAAGTAAGGGTAGATTCTCGGGCCCTTGGGAATACGACCCCCTCGCGCGCGCGTGAGGGGTATTACTTGACGACCCGTGCACTTGCGGTCGACCCATCACCGGGGACGTTCGTTTTTGTCAGTAATTTATAAAAGAATAAACTTTACTCAGCGGCGCTTGGATGTATAAACGCCGGGATGTTTAGTTTCTAAAACTCATAAATTGGCTGATGTCTAGCTTGCTCTGTCTTTCTCCCTCTTTCTCAGCTCTCACTCTCTCTTTCTCATTGGTCCCCGATATTAGGTATTTTTCTCATTGCTCCTTGATTTTTTCCCCGATCGTCATCCTCATAGTAGATGTCTACATCCGTGAGGATTTGCAAGCATTACTCCCTGATCGTGCCTTTCTTAGGTATTTTTCATTTTGTTGGGGTCGTTTGTGATAAGTGCTCGTGTTTAAGTAATACGAAGTATTATTTTCTTACATCGAGCATTAATTTTCTCAGATTTTCTCATTGATTAGTGTGTATTTGTGTTATTTTGTGCATGTAGGGTTGTGGAGAAGAGTTAGAGGAAAAGGAGCAAAATTAGGTCATGTCCGCATTTGTTGATGAGTTTCTTGGACCGAGCAAGGATCAAGGCACGGGTTCTAGACTTGTGGGTGTGTGCCAACCTCCAATGCGCTCAAATTATTCTATAATTTGGAGGGGCATAAAGGCAGTTACACTCATAAAGTTTAACCCGAGTAACATTGAAGAACTTCGTTAATAAGGAGAAAAGACGAAACGGCATGATCTACCGTTAGTTGTGTGCCCAACTTAACGGCCTTGATGAAGAAAATAAAGTCGGGAACAACTTGGGGCGAGCACTGTAGCAATTTACTATTCACTGCGCGCTAAAAATCAATTTCCAGAAAATCCACATGGCCGTGTGGATGCCCGATTTCAACCTTTAAATACCGCAACTCAGATTTATTTTGGAAACTGTCGACCTATCTTTCGCACAAATTCTAGAGAGCTCGTGGCAAGGGTTCGGAGAGAATTTTATGGGGCTTTGGAGCAAGTCTACGCCATCAACATCGGCATCCTTTGGAAGATAGCTATTGGGGGAGTTTTTATCTGCATCGATTCGGCGAGGCGTGCCTTAGGCTTGACAAGGGACTTGGTGGAGAAGACAGAGCGGCTTCACAAGACCATCACCACGCATCTCAAGGGGCTTTTATTCATGTTTGCTATGCTTGTTTATACATATACTTTGATGATTTTGTATAGCTCCATGGAGAGCTAAACCCCTAATGGATATTCGGACTTGTAAACCCTAGGATGACATTGTTTCTATGACTTTTATTATGCTTTATTAATTGATGCTTTTAATTGAGTTCCAATCTTGTATGATAATTATATTGATTTTCCCTTAGCCGTGACACTAGGGTTGAGAATCATCTAGGTTATCCTTGGAAAGTGTGACAACTTCTATAGGATTAGACTACATGAGATTGAAGAGGGTTGAGAGGGTGAGTCGAAAGGTAGCGAAACGTCCCCTTTTCCCTTCCACGTGATTTCCCCTACCTCCATGTTCCAAGAGTTCTTTGTGGTCAAAGTAGAGTGAAGTGCGATGATGAGTGCATTTTATATCATGTTTCTTGCCCCCTATTATAGTCTTTTCTCTGTCCTTAAGCATATTTACTGATTGGAATTGGTGCTATTTAACCTATTCTTATTCCTTGTGTAAGAATCTGGGGCTCGAGTCAATTTGGTGTGAAACCGAGGGTGTCTCCCGCATGTGTAGTGACCAGAAGTTCCGAATTGGCTGACATGGGCATGACACGCCTATGCCACAAGTGCTGCAAGTCCCGGCCTGGAGTGTAGAAAAGCTAAAATCCTGACATGGGAGTGTCCCAGGCAGGACACGGTCACCACACGCCCGTGCCCCAAGTGCTGCAAATCTCAGGAGACGTTCTCTCATGAACGACACGGGCACAGTGCCTAGGACACGGTCGGGTGCTAGGTAACACGGGGGACACACGCCAGTGTCCCAACTGTTGTAAATCTCAGAAGTTTCACCCCAGGATTTCCGAGAAGAGTACACCGTCTGAACACGCCCGTGTCTAGACCGTGTCGGGCCCTGAATCAACCTTTTTAACTCCAGAAATTAGGGTTCTTTCTCATCTTTTGTTCGGGGATTCATCTCTCCACCGGGAGGACGTTGATGAGATCGAAGATCAAGCTTCACCAAACCGCCTAAGGAGATCAAGGACCAGTAAGAGGCATTGCAAGAGGTGGAGAGTTGGCGCAAGGACACTACAAGGGAGGACATCTTGAGTATTGAAGGGGGTTCTTTCTCTCTTCCTTTATTCCATCTTTTGCCTTACCTTGTGTACCTGCCCTCAGGGGCTAACTGGCCATAGTGCCTTGGTTGTGGACAATCGTCAGACTGTATTGCTTACAAACTCATTGTATTTGGCTATGGAGTTCTAATTGATGCGTGTGTTTAATCTTGTATTGCATAACTGTAGTGTGTTTGGAGTGCATAGTTGTTAGGTTATCCTAGCAAAACTGCAGTGTATCTACGAACACATAGATGCAATATTGCTTGTGAGCACACACGAATGTCATTGGAATGTACCGAGGTAGTCAACTAGGATGAGATAGTGTGCACGAGTCATTGGAGACTTCCGTAGGGATTTACTCTTGTGATTGTTGAATACTTAGTCCTAATCTCCCCCATTATCATCACCATTACCTTTTATTCATTGTTGTTATGATCCCATACTTTTTCTATTTGTTTCACTAGACATCAAAGGATCAACGAGTACTTTAAGTACAGTTTCCTGAGGTTCGGCAACCCTACTCTTAATTGAGTACCACTTTATTACTTCTTGCGACCCGTACACTTGCGTAGAGCGCATCAAGTTTTTGGCGCCGTTGCCGGGAAACTGGTCACTTTTAGGAAAATTAGGAATTTGGTGATCTAGTGTGTAAATATCTTATTTCCTTGTGAATACTTAGTTATTTCAATTTCACCTAATCTTTAGTTGTATCGATTTTGTCGCAGGTTAAAGGCATTTTCACCATGGATGAATTATTGGCCGCTCTGCATAGTTATTCACATAATTATGACCAAGTTGAGGGGCTTGGAGAAGTTTATGGTCAGAATGAGCTCTCTGATTTGGTTGCAAACTTTTGCAGTCGAACCGATTAATGGAGCGAGTTTGTTAGTGTTGCTACGGGACAGTGTGAACAGGAGCAATTGGTTGACATGGTTCCTGCACAGGTTATGGAAATAAGTGATGAGCATGTTGAAGACTCGAACCGGGAACAGTTGAGGCATAGAATAAATTGTGATACCCCTTTCCCTATTACCGAGGGAGTAGAAAATAAACCGAGATCAGACTTATCCTGTCTTCTTGACCCGGAGCTCAAGGAGCTACCAGCACACTTGGAATACGTGTTTCTGGATGATAGCCCTCGGTTACCAGTCATTATTTCTTCTACCCTGGATGATGAACAAAAGAGGAAGCTGGTAAATTTACTGCAGTCACACAGGAAAGCGATAGCTTGGAGCATCTCTGACATCAAGGGCATCAACCCCTCTTTTTGCACACATAAAATCTTGATGGAAGAAAACAGTAAACCCAAGGTGCAGCCTCAGCGGAGATTGAACCCTCACATGATGGAAGTTGTAAAAAAGGAAGTAAAGAAACTGTTAGATGCTGGTATTATTTTCCCTATTTCTGATAGTCCGTGGGTAAGCCCGGTCCAGGTGGCACCAAAAAAAGGAGGGACAACAGTCATTTCAAATGAACATAATGAATTAATTCCCTCCAGACTAGTAACAGGGTGGCGGGTCTGCATTGACTATAGGAAATTGAATGATGCGACTTGAAAAGATCATTTTCCGCTACCGTTTATTGACTAAATGTTGGAACGTCTTGCTGGTCATCAATATTATTGTTTCTTGGATGGTATGTCGGGGTACTTGCAAATCCCAGTGGCATATGAAGATCAAGAAAAGACAACATTTACTTGTCCCTACAGCACATTTGCCTACCGGCGAATACCATTTGGGTTATACAATGCCCCAGCTACATTCCAAAGGTGCGTGATGGCAATTTTTGATGAGTTCATCGAGGACTTCATGGAGGTTTTCATGGATGATTTTTCAGTGTTTGGCAATTATTTTGATGGTTGCTTAGAGAACTTGGCGAGGATCCTCACAAGGTGTGAAGAAACTAATCTTATCCTAAACTGGGAAAAATGCCATTTCATGGTACGAGAGGGGATCGTCTTGGGACACAAAATTTCATGCGCTGGAATTGAAGTGGATAAAGCGAAACTGGGCGCAATTGAGAAACTTCCTCCACCTTCTGCCGTCAAAGACATTCGTAGTTTCCTGGGACATGTGGGATTCTACAAAAGGTTCATTTAGGATTTCGCAAAAATCTCTAAGCCACTGACCAAACTTTTAGAGAAAGACACATTGTTTGACTTTGATTCTGAATGTCTTTCATCTTTCCAGAACCTTAAAGCAGAACTTCTTAGAGTGCCAATAGTGAAGGCTCATGACTGGAGTCGGCCCTTTGAGCTCATGTATGACGCAAGTGATTGGGTTGTTGGAGTGATGTTGGGACAGTGATATGATAAGCATTTTCATCCGATTTACTATGCTAGAAAGACATTAACACCCACTCAGGGGAACTACACGACCACTGAAAAGGAGTTGCTTGCTATCGTCTACGCTTTCGACAAATTTCTTTCCTACTTGGTGCTTTCTAAGGTCATTGTGTTTACCGATCATGCTGTCATCCGCTATCTTCTTTCAAAAATGGACGCTAAGCCACGGCTGATCTGGTGGATCCTTTTGATGCAAGAATTTGACTTGGAAATTAGAGAAAAGAAAGGTTCTGAAAATGTAGTCGCAAATCATCTGTCACGCATAGTACATCAAGATCAGGATGAAATTAAACAGCAAATCAATGAGGTCTTTTCTGATGAGGACCTCTATATGGTTCAAGCCGTGCAGAGCTACAATGATGACGCCCCTTGGTTCGCTGATCTCGCTAATTATCTTGTTGGCCGAGTCATCCCCTTCCACTTCACATATCAGCAAAGGAAGAAGTTTCTTTCCGATAGTAAGCACTATTTCTGGGAAGATCCTTTCCTTTATCGGTTGTGTGCTGACTTGGTTATATGCCGTTGTGTGTCGCATATTGAAGGGTGGAAAATTCTAGAGCATTGTCACTCGGGTCCGGCCGGTGGGCATTTTAGTGTAAATCGAACAGCAGAGAAGATGTTGGATGCAGGGTTTTTTTGGCCGTCAGTTTTTAAGGATACACATGAGTACACCCAAACATGTGACCGATGTCAGCGAAGCGGTAATCTTTCTAAATTTGATGAAATGAAGCAAACACCCAACCAACAATGCGAGGTTTTTAATGTGTGGGGTATTGATTTTATGGGCCTTTTCCCGAATTCGAATGGGAACAAGTATGTGTTGGTGGTAGTGGATTATGTATCCAAATGGGTAGAGGCGCAGGCTCTCCCTTCCAATAACGCTTGAGTCATAGTCAAGTTCTTAAGGAAGCTATTTACTCGATTCGGGATACCTCGGGCGATCATTAGCGATCGGGGCACACATTTTTGCAACTGACAGTTTGAAAAGGTTATAAAAAAATGCGGTGTCACTCATCGAGTCGCGAAGGCTTATCACCCCCAAACAAGTGGTCAGGTAGAAGTCACAAACTGGGAGTTGAAAAGGATTCTTGAAAAAACAGTACAGCACAACAGGAAGGATTGGTCAGAAAGATTAGATGATGCTTTGTGGGCGTACCGAACTGCATACAAGACCCCTACGCGGTATACTCCTTTCCATCTGATCTATGGAAAAGCATGTCACTTACCAGTGGAATTGGAGCATAAATCGTATTGGGCGCTGAAATTATTGAATTTTGATATTGTGGATGCGCAGAAGAAACGGAAATTCCAGCTGAATGAATTAGATGAACATAGATTGACTGCTTATGATATTTCTTTGGCCTACAAGGAAAAAGTTAGGAGAATCCACGACAATCGAATGAGGTTTGATAAACACTTTTAGGTGGGAGATTCAGTCCTGCTATTCGATTAAAGGTTGAAACTCTTCCCAGGAAAACTGAAATCTCGATGGACTGGGCCCTACACAGTGTCATAAGTTTTTCCCCATGGTGCAATTGAAATCTCCCACCCTCAAAAAGAAACTTTCAAGGTCAACGGGCACAGGTTGAAACACTACTTGGTCAGTGAGGGACCACCTCAGTTCAACTTGGGTACCTCTTTTTTCCTTCATACACCTCCGGACTGATGTCTAAGACTTTCAGGTACATCAAGCTAGTGACGGAAAACAAGCGCTCCTAGGGAGGCACCCCTAGACATCATCGTTTTGGTTATGTTTTGTTTTATTTAGGCATTTTGCAATCGCACCATTTTGGTTGTTTCGTGCTATCTTGTGGGGTAGTTGTTCTAGGCTTTTTGTCATGTTAGATAGCCGTGGTTGCTTTGTTGTCAGTTTTTTGAGTGGTTCTACTTGTTCATTTACGGGCGTCCGACACGGCCGGGGTACGTCCGTGTTACACTTCCTACACGGTTCACGTTCTAGTTACACGATCGTGTTTTTCATTTGGCATCGGGGGGGAATTACCCTGGGTTTTTCAGCAGCATGGACACGCCCGTGACGGGCGTGCCCATCACAATAACACTGGCGCTGATTCCCAGTGTCGACACGGCCGTGTCGAAACCCCATGTGAGGAAGCTGACCGTCGCGCCCTTCTTCCCCCTTTTTCATCTTCTCCCTCTTCTCACTCCACTCTTCACCTCCCTTGACCATTGTTCCCCCTTCCACCTCTCGGCACTCGTGATCACACCCAATCTGACTCCCCAATTCCATCTCCAATTTCAGAGCCTTTGTCTCCGGTTATGATCTTCTTCTTCTAATTCCTTTCGAAGTTGTTAGTTCTGGAGTCTTCAATCTCATATCTTATGTTGTTCGATCCTTTTCCTTTCCCATGTCTCTTTGTTTTTCTTTGTGTTTTTCCATTATGTGTTTTGGCATGGTTGAGTACGATTGTTTATTATTGTTTGTTCTGATGAACCACGGCCGTTCGCATGCATTTGTTTTGCCACTTTGTCCTCCACATGACACGACCGTGTTCTTCCCATTACTCTTGATGGTACGGTCGTGTCCCGCCTTCTTCCTTGGACTTACTGATTCGGTTACTTTGTGTTTTGTAGGTCATCGCTCAATCTTTTGTTATACCCAAACAGTTCCGTCAGGAGCACCATGCTAGACTCTCTACTCGCTCTTTTGGCATAACGATTGGGATGTACTTGCCCGCGCTCATCTTCGCGGGGAAGCTGAATCCTTGCTCTTAGTGGGCGGATGACTCTCTTTTCTTACTGTCACCGAGCCGGCTTTTCGTGACATCACTATTGAGTTCCTCTCCACTTTTGTGCAGCGCGGGTTATCTTGGGATGATCCATATGCACTTATTTTTTAGTTCTGGGGACGGGAGTAACACTTGAGCTATACTGAGCTCACTATATTCATGGGCTTATATGCACCATCCTTCACACAGTCTGAGGCTTACCGTACACTCCAGTCACCACCGGATTATCGTATTCCTGCTTTTGCTCGTTGGGGACATTTGTGTTCCCTCCGTCGTTCCTTCCACCCAGGTCACACCCCCGCTTCGTTCCTCAAATCGCGGGCACTGCAATACGTCCGTGCACTGCTGGCCGGCACCATCACAGGCCGATCTCAGAGCGTGAATGTTATTTCTGGGGTGGAGTTTGATTATTTGCTGGGTATGGAGCTGGGCATTCCCTGTCATTTGGGTTCGGTGGTCGCATGTGCTTTTCACCGTCAGTCCTCTGACTCCCGAGGTTCTTACCTCTTCACGGGTCCATTTATCACCAGATTGTTACACGGGATGGGCCTTCTGGGGGATGAGTCCCAGTTGACTCGTGCTGGCGGTAGTCACCCTTTTTCTTATGGCAGCCTTACTCGGCTGCGTTTACTCCCTCCGGGCCCTATACTCCAGGACAGTACCCCAACTGTGGCCCCCATTGTGGACTCAGGTGTTCCGTGGCTGCAGAGGAGTCTCCAGCTCATTGCCGATCATCTCGGGGTCCGTCTGTCGACCTCGCCACTTTCGCCCACTCATACACCCCCGCGCTCGCTTGCAGATACAGCTAGCCCGTCGGCCCCGCCCACTGAGGATGACAGTGCCACCCTTTGACCCGCATCTGCAGCATCTGTTTTATTTTCTGTTTTTATGTTCTGTTGTTTACTGTTTTCTGTTGTTTGAACTTTGTACTTTGTAAGTCCAGTAGCAAGGGGACCCTCTGCTCAACTGGAATTTTGATTTGTTTACTTTTCATATGCCATTTCCTTATTTTGTTACACTATTTCACCTGTGTGCCTCTTCATATCTCAAGTGTGTGTTGGTTGCTTGGAGTTAAGTTGGCAATGCGTTGAGAGTAGCCACATCACTCTCCGCAAATTGGTTGCATAGCACACATGTGAGAGCGGCATCATCACTCTCCATGTTCAGGAAAGTTTTTCGCACCCTCGTCCTTTTATTTTGTTTCCCATGATCATTATGTATGCTATTGGTTTCTACATTGGGGACAATGTAGGTTTCAAGTGTGGGGGAGGGTTGCATATTTGCATGAGTGTTGTATGCTTGTATAGATGAGTACCTTGCTAATGATAACCTATGAATTGTTTGTTTGACCCGGCTTAAACTTAGGAAGACATGAGCATGTTAGGAGCCCTTTGAACTTAAGTGTAGACCCTTCTCTACTTGCAAGACAAATTTCAGTTCACTTTACCCAGAGCTGTGTACCACTCATTTTTATTAAAGCTTGTATAAAAAAAAAAAATGGAAAGTCGGATCCCGAACCCGGGATGCCCTACCGTCACACTTTTGGGTAAATTGTTGAGTTAAGATGGAAGAAAGAGCTATCGCCCTATGTTAAGTGAAAGCCGCTCTTGAGTAGTCGAATTTTGGGCATTACACTTGCACATTTGATGACCTATAGGGAGAAAAGGTTACCACTAGGGTGTATGAAGCTACTACCCATTTTGTTGAGTGTAAATGGAGTGGAGTAGTTTAAGTCCTTTCGAGATTGTGGGGCTCATATTCTCGGGTCTTGCACACACACATGGTCTTGTGAGTAGAGGAGAGTCTTATACGAATTATGGGATCTTCTAACTCTCACTGTTCCTCTTTTGTTTTAAGCTCTATCTTTCATGTGAGGTTGGAAGTTTGGCACTCATCTGTCTTTCTCTTTATGTGTTTGTGTTGTGCTTGAGGACAAATGTTCAAGTGTGGGGGCATTTGATGAGTGCATTTTATATCATGTTTCTTGCCCCTTACTATAGTATTTTCTCTGTCCTTAAGCATATTTACTGATTGGAATTGGTGCTATTTAAGGTATTCTTATTCCTTGTGCAGGAATCTGGGCCCGAGTCAATTTGGTGTTAAACCGAGGGTGTCGCCCGCGTGTGCAGTGACCAGAAGTTCAGAACTGGCTGACACAGGCCTGACACGCCTGTGCCACAAGTGCTGCAACTCCCGGCCTGGAGTGTAGAAGAGCTAAAGTCCTGACACGGGAGTGTCCCAGGCAGGACACGGTCACCACACACCCGTCCCCCAAGTGCTGCAAATCTCAGGAGACGTTCTCTCATGAACGACACGGGCACGGTGCCTAGGACACAGTTGGGTGCTAGGTAACATGGGGGACACACGCCTATGTCCCAACTGCTGTAAATCTCAGAAGTTTCACCCCAGGATTTCCGAGAAGAGTACACGGTCTGAACACTCCCGTGTCTAGACAGTGTCGGGCCCCGAATCAGCCTTTTTAACTCTAGAAATTAGGGTTCTTTCTCATCTTTTGTTCGGGGATTCATCTCTCCACCGGGAGGACGTTGATGAGATCGAAGATCAAGCTTCACCAAACCGCCTAAGGAGATCAAGGACTAGTAGGAGGCATTGCAAAAGATTGAGAGTTGGCGCAAGGACACTACAAGGGAGGACATCTTGTGTATTGAAGGGGGTTCTTTCTCTCTTCCTTTATTCAATCTTTTGCCTTACCTTGTGTACCTGCCCTCAGGGGCTAACTGGCCATAGTGCCTTGGTTGTGGACAATCGTCAGACTGTATTGCTTATAAACTCATTGTATTTGGCTATGGAGTTCTAATTGATGCGTGTGTTTGATCTTGTATTGCATAACTGTAGTGTGTTTGGAGTGCATAGTTGTTATGTTATCCTAGCAAAACTGCAGTGTATCTACGAACACATAGATGAAATATTGCTTGTGAGCACACACAAATGTCATTGGAATGTACCGAGGTAGTCAACTAGGATGAGATAGTGTGCACGAGTCATTAGAGACTTCCGTAGGGATTTACTCTTGTGATTGTTGAATATTTTGTCCTAATCTCCCCCATTATCATCACCGTTACCTTTTATTCATTGTTGTTATGATCCCATACCTTTTCTATTTGTTTCACTAGACATCAAAGGATCAACGAGTACTTTAAGTACAGTTCCCTGAGGTTCGACAACCCTACTCTTAATTGAGTACCACTTTATTACTTCTTGTGACCCGTACACTTGCGGAGAGCGCATCATGTGAGGAGATGAACTCCCGTAGTGCTTAGTTGTGCGAGCAACAGAGTGAAGGGTTGTAGTGAATCCTAGTGCTGGGGCTTAACTGAGACTAGGTTTCTTTCGCCTGGACCAAAGGGTTTGAACTATACTTAGGAACAGGGTCTATCACTTGGAATTCCTAGAACCCCAAACAGTTCCACGTAGTGTAAGGCTATAGGAGATGGACTCCCCTGGGGCTTAGTTGAGAGATCAACAGAGTGAAGGGTTGTAGTGAATCCTAGTGTCGGGGCATAGTATTGGATCTAGTCACGGTTGACCTTAGGTTTGGGACCGTGTGCTTAAGGATTTCCATGACTCATTAGACATCAATTATAAGGTATAATACTAGTCTTACAGTAGAAGCATTAGTCCTAGGTGTAGCTTGTCCGGGTACCCCGCATTTGCATTGATTGTTTCCTCCTTACTCTTTGCTTGCACTCTTCTTTCTTTCATATTTTTCTTTCTTTTATTATACACACATTGTTTTCTCTCACCACCATTATTTTCACACTAGCTAAGTAGCAACTTCTTTTGTCTTGAATCACTACTCCCTGTGAATTCGACTACCCACTCACCGGGGTATTATTACTACGACGACCCGTGCATTTGTGCAGCACTCACAAGGGTGTGTTAGTTTGTTGTAATCTTTTTTTATTTCAGTAATTAGTGGTAAATCTTTGGGAAATCACTGTATTCGCAGCCCCTCAAGAATGATTTTAATGTGGAAGAGGCTGTTGATTAGTGATTGCAGATCTCCTTAAGAATCTGAAGTTTTATCTAGTGAGTACCCCGATCTATTGATTGGCTGTTGGTTCTGGTTATCATCTTTCTTAAGAATTTTATAAGATAGTTTTTACTTTTTATAAATGGCCGCCATCTTTTTTTTGTTATCATTTTGATATCATAAGGTCTATGTGTGTTTGTTTTATTAATTCAGCATCTATTTCACAAGGGAAACATAAATTACTTGTTTTTCTTTGATAATTTGGATTATTCTTATGAATACCATCTAGAAAATAGGTTGTTGATTTTACCTACTTAGCATATCCTCTCTATTATTCACCATTGTTTAAACTATTAGTTTACTAGACACTACATGCCAACAAAAATGAAAGAACGGCATATTATTCAACATCTATTTGGTGAATTGGTTTGGAAAAGAAATTATTTTGTTCTTTTAGTGGGAACTTGTTGTTTGGATGGTGTGCGTCTAGTTGGACAAAATGAAAAGCATAAACACACACACACACACACACACTTTTGGAGGAATTGTATGAATGGCAATGGTCAGGTGGACATTGAGATCATTCTATGGTCATAGTTTTGACATATCTGTGGGCAGAAATTGTAAGCTCATAGCATAGTTTTGGAGGAATTGTATGAATATCAATGCTCGGGTGGACATTGAGATCACACTTTTGGTTGATTGCTTAGTTTTTGGGATTATATACTTTCGGAATATTTGCTCCTTCTTAAATGAAGTGTATCAAGTACATGGGTCCCTAACTATCAAGTCTTGCATCAAGATGTTTTTGTGGGACTTTAAATTGTAAATGAATGTGACCCTGGTTTGCAGTTTATGTAGTCATCTTTCTAAGATTCAGGTGTTGTTTTAATTAGTGCTTGATTTGTTGCGCCAACAACCTTTATTCAAGGACAACACAAAATTGAAAAGCTTGCGAGGATTTAGGATCACCTATTACTTTGATCTTTAGATGTGATGCAAAGTACTCCATAGAATACTTCAGATAGTGTGAGGCAAAGCATCATTCATTGAACTTTTTTTAGTGTACCATTTTGTTGTTTATCATTATACTCCATTGGTGTAGTTTTTATTTTGAATTTATTATCTAACTCTACCTGATTCTATGATAAGCAGCCACCATCTTTACAAGCACCATGAAACAACCACTATTTTTTTTTTTTATGTTGATCTTTGATAGCGAGCTCATCTAGTTATGACATGTGCCAATTATCCTTGCTTTGTCATTTACATTTAGTACCTAAAAATCCTAGAAAAAGACAAATCTGTTCTCAGCTTTCGCTTTTATGAATCTGGTTGGTGTTTAGTATACCAAAATCACCAATGTGATCACTGATGAAAATGACAGAATTAAAAGTCTGGTAGTTGCTAACAGTTGTCTTTATTATATTTCTCATTGCTTGTTGTCCTTGTTATAATATTTACAAACATGTTATTCATTGTTGATTTTATTCTAGATATGTGAATTTTAGAGTATTTTATTTTCTCTACTTATTTGCATGATATGAATGACAACAGTGTAGTTTCAATGCTGTGTATCCAGTGTTATGTTCCCTTTTGTAGCCTTCCTCGGTGTTACTTTACATTAACACATTGTGAAGTGATTAGAACTTGTGGTCATTGTGAGCAGTGTTATTTTTCTAAATGAAATTTTTAAATGATAATAATAATCATTATTATTTGTGTGATGTACTAATTTTATGTTTTTAGATGAATGATACTTCATTTTGAAAAAAACAAAATTTCTCAAATAACATCATAATTATTTTTATTTTTTGCTGTTTATCTTGTTCAATCTACTAATTGGTGGACTATAACAGTCACTAAGATACATTTGAGGTATAAATTGGTTACTTTATTTATTTATTTATTTTATTGATATAGAATTGGATATTTGTAAAGGTCTAGTACATCGTCTTGGAGTAATAGTAAAATTTTTTTATTTATAAAAATTTGTTATTAATTTATTAGCAACGGAAGTAACAGTGCATTTCTAAATTCTTTTTTCTAGTCATTAGGGGTGTAATCGATCGAGTTCGAGCCGAGTAGCAAGCTACTTGAGCTCGAGCTTGGTTGAAAACTCGGTGCTCGATAGTTGGCTCGAACTCGATTGAGTTTTATTTATGTAGCTCGAGCTCGACTTGATACATAAATCAAGCTACTCAAGCTCGCTCGATTAAGCTCGATTAAGTTTGATAAAAGCTAATAAACTTGATTTGATTATGGATAATTTTATACTCGAACTCGAATTTGGGCTCGAGCTCGAACTCAATTATATATATAAAACAAACTAACATAATATATATATATACAAATAAATACAAATACTCGATTAAGCTCGCTAGCACTCGAGTCAAGTATTATGATGCTTGAACTCGGCTCGCTCGACTACACGAGTTACTCGAGCTCGAGCTCGACTCGACCCTAAGTGAGTCGAGCTCGAGCTTTCCCCGAATCGAACTCTAGTAGCTTACGAGTAGTAGTGTATCATTTACACCCCTACTAGTCATAGATATTCTTGTATTAATGTTAAAGGAAAGCGAAAATTTTGTTTTTCAAGTGATTCTTATTAAGGGCATGAGCATTATAATAGGTTATTTTGTTTATTGAGAGTGCCAATGTGTTTCATGGGTTTGGTTTTGTGTTTGGGTATTTAGTTTTTGTTAGATTGTTTTGTGTTTGGTTTTGTGTTTGGGTATTCAGTTTTTGTTGGATTGTTTTGTGTTTGGTTTTTTATGAGATTTTTCTGTGATTTTAAGGGATAAGGAGGATCTCCTAGGACCTATACTTGAGCCCGCCTCGCCCTCATTTTGAAGAAAAGATCATTTGATCTAGAGATTGAGCAGGTACTTTATGATTTTATTTGTTTCTGATACTAACATAATTTATGACACGACCCCTTGCGTGTATCCCGCAAGTGCACGGGTTTGTCGAAGTAATAAAATTTACCCCGGTGAGTGGGTAGTCGAATCCACAGGGAATAGGGTTTTAAAATACAAGATTTCACTATTTAAACTATGCGGAGTATGGAAAAGTAACAATAGAATCAATGAGTGACTTATGGAAGCAATTATAATAAAAGACAAGAAATTGAATAGAAAGATGGAAGATGAGAAAGTGCAAGTTAAAGAAAATAGAGAGGATCTAGCAATGGATGAAGTGGGGTATCCGGACAAGCTACCTCTAGGATCTATGCTTCTAGTGCAAGACTATGCTATTATACTTTCCTATTGATGTTAATTGAGTCATGGAAATCCTTAGACTCACAGTCCCAAACCTAAGGACAACCGTGACTAACCCCATCATTATGCCCCGGTATTAGGATTCACATCGACCCTTCACTCTATCGCTTGCACGACTAAGCCCCAATGGAGTATATCTACCTAAACCTCACACTACGTGGGATTGCATTAAGTTCTAGGGACTCCTAGTGCTAAAACCTGTTCCTATGTGTAGTTCTAACCCTTTGGTCCAGGTGGAAGAACCCTAGTCTCGATTAAGCCCTAGTGCGTAGGATTCACTTTAACCCTTCGCTCTGTTACTCGCGTAACTAAGCCCCATGGGAGTTTATCTACCTAGCACTTCACTCTATCTCGACCGCTAAGAAATTAAGGAAACGGAGGTAGGGAGAAACCACATCGGAGAGGAAAAGGGACGCTCCGCTACCCCACGACTCACCCTTTCAACCCTCTTCAATCTTAAGAGTCTAATCCTATAGGAGTTGTTACACCTCCAAAGGACAACCTAGATTGTTCTCAACCCTAGTGTCACATCTAAGGGAAAACAATATCAAGATGAAATCAAGATTGAAACTCAATTTTTATTCATTAATAATGGAAAAGCATAATAACAATGTCAAAGAAGCATAATAACCCGAGAGTTTATAAGTCCGAATACCCACAAGGGGTTTAGCTCCTCATGGAGCTATACATGTTCATCAAAATATGAAAGAAAGCACAAAGTAAAGACATTGATGAAAATCCCCTTGCGTATGGTGTGGTCGTGGTCTTGTGCGGCCGCCGGACGTCGGTGACGATGCCGATGACGCGCTCTAAACCTCCACGAAATCCTCTCCAAAACCCTAGCCGCACTCTCCAGAAGTTGGGGAGAAAGATAGGTCAAAAGATATTTTAAAAGTCTCCAAAATGGCTCTTTATATTGTTGAGTGCTTCTTTAAAAATCGGACTTATCGGGAATTCACACGGCCGTGTGGAATTTCCACACGGGTGTGTGAAGTTTCTGGCTTGCTGGAAAATTAATTCACACGGCCGTGTGGAATTTCCACACGCCCGTGTGAATTCTCTGGAATTCTGAATTTCGGCCGAAGATGAACAGTAGCTTGCTACAGTACTCGTTACAGTAATTGTCCCGAAACGCTCCCGAATTCGTCGTTCTTCATTGATGCCGTTAAATTGGGCACACAATCAACGGTAGATCGTGCCGATTGCTTCAAATCTCCTAATTGATGAAGTTCTCCTTGTTAGCATGAGTTAGACTTATTGTGAATGTGACTGCCTTTGTGCCCCTCCAAAGGAGGTTGGCACACACTCACAAGTCTCTACTCATGCCGTGCTCCTTGCTTAGTCCAAGAATATTCCCAACAATGGCGAACACGATCTAACTTCGTTCCTTTCCTTCACTTTGTCTTCACAACCCTACAATGCACAAAAGTAAACAAATGCACACTTTTTAGTGATAAAATCTAATTAAATTAATGCTCATTGCAAGATAATAACGCTTCGCATTACTATAACACGAGCACTTATCAATTTACAAGCACAAAGTACTGTACTAACCTTGCAATCTTTGCATACCTGAATTATTTAAAAAGATAATTGCATAAATGTTCGAATGATTTAAATTTAGTTATGTTTCTTTTTTTTTTTTATGCAATGTACAGATATATCTTTGGACTAGCCTCTAATTAGGGGTTGAATTATTATCTTAGTTAAGAATTTATTTGTATATATATATATATATATATATATATATATATATATATATCTTAATAGTTATAGATTTAAATTAATTTTATATTATGCATTGTATGGGACATACATACATAACATTAATTGCAAGGTAGGGATTTCTCTTTTATAATAATCAATATTTAATCTTCACGACACTTGAACATATAATTTGTAACTATCCAATTCTTATTTTTTATATATTAAGTAGAAATGAATAAGAGTTGGATGCATAAGTCAAGGTTGAGCCAAGAATATGAACATGGAGTGGAAGAATTTATTAACTTTGCATTCGATAATGCAAGTCAAGATGGTATGATTGTATGCCTTTGCGTAAAGTGCATAAATGTTCATTGCCAAACCTGTGAAGTAGTGCTTGAACATTTAATATGTGATGGAATTCTACAAGGATATACATGTTGGTTTTTCCATGGAGAGCGTGTTCCATCACCCACTACTAATGTAACAACCATTTTCACAGATGCTTCAATTTTAAATTCTCATAACATAACCCCTCAAGTTAGGAAAGATGGCATGGATGAATTGTTAAGGGATTCTTTTAATATACATCAAGTTGATCAAGAGAGTTCAGATCCTAATATCTGTGAAACTGATGTTGAAGTGAATGTTGGGGATGGAACTTACTGGGAGGTAGATGATGAATAACCTTCAAAGGAAGATGCAAAGCTTTATAAGTTACTGACAGAAATGAATGAATAACTTTATGAGGGATCCAAGCATTCTAGATTGTACTTCTGCATTCTCCTGTTTCATCTTAAATGTATGTTTGGGATGACCGGAAAAGGGCTCGATCTATTGATTGAATTTCTAAATGAATTTTTTCCCTCAGTTGCTATTCCTGGAAGTACTTATGAATCCAAGAAAGTCATCAAGGATTTGGGTCTTGGGTATGAAAAATTTCATAGTTGCCCTAATGACTGCATGTTATATTGGGAGCTTAATGAACATCATCAATATTGTCATGTGTGTGGGCGTTCTCGTTGGGTGTCGAATGATCCCAAACAATCTTTGGATGATGATGGTGATATCGTTCATAAGAGACCTGCAAAGGTTTTAGGGTATTTTTCTTTAATACCACGATTGCAGAGGATTTTCATGTTTTCTAAGATTGCAGTTGATATGGTTTGTCATGCTACTGGTCTAACAACTGATGGCTGTTTGAGACACCCTGCCGATGCTAAGGCATGGAAATCATTTGATGCAAGATATCCAGATTTTGCTTTTGAACCATGAAATGTTAGGCTTGGCTTTCTTCAGATGGATTTAACCCATTCAAGATTTTAAGTACATCTTATAGTACTTGGCCAGTAGTTTTGATTCCCTATAATTTACCGCCATGGATTAGGATGAAGCAACCTTCTTTCATTTTATCAATGATTATTCCAGGCGACAAAGGTCCTGGAAATGATATCAACATCTACTTGCAACCTCTTATTAAAGAGTTAAAGCAATTAGGGGTCGGTGCTAAGACATTTGATGCATCAAGGAGAAGGAATTTTTAGCTGAGGGCTGCTTTATTATGGACTATTAACCATTTTCCTACTTACACAAATTTATCAGGTTGGAGCACCAAAGGAAAATATGCATGTCCTTGTTGTGCGGCACGAACTTCTTCAACATGGTTACCTAATGGGAAAAAGTTTTGTTTCGTGGCACATCGACAGTGTTTATAAAATGATCATCCATTCCGATCACAGAAACATATGTTCGACGGCACAGTTGAGATGCGTGGAGCTCCTCCTGCAATTTTTGGATCAGATATTTTGTTAATGTTAAAAGATTTGCAATTTACATATGTGAAAGGGATGAAACATAATTTGAATAAATCCAAATCTACTTCTACATTAGTGAAAAGATGACATCAAGTGTCCAATGTCGCCGTAGACAATGATGAGGATGAGGTAGAGGAAGATGAATCACATGCGGCAATACTATGGAAGAAGAGAGCCATTTTCTTCTAATTACCTTATTGGGAGTTTAATCTTTTGCACCACAATCTCGACGTCATGCACATTGAGAAAAATATTTGTGAAAATATTGTTGGAACAATTCTTAATGTGGATGGGAAAACAAAAGACAATTTAAAAAGTAGAGTAGATTTGATGGAATTGGGCATTCGAAGAGAGCTTCATCCTGAATATCTTTCCAATGGAAATACAAGACTACCACCAGCATCCTTTTCCATCTCCAAAGATGAAAAAGATCTTTTCTGTCATGTATTGAGGAATATAAAAGTTCTAGATGCATACTCTTCAAATATTTCCAAAGTTGTGAATGAGAAAGAACGAAAACTTCAAGGGTTAAAATCTCATGACAATCATATATTACTACATGATTTGCTTCCAATTTCTTTGGGCTCATCCATGTCAAAACAAGTGACTCTTGCCATTACAGAACTTTCAAAAATGTTCAAAATCCTTTGTGGTAAAGTGCTTAAGGTGGAAGATATTGACAAGCTTCAAGATCGAGCAGCAATAGCTTTATGCCACTTAGAAAAGATTTTCCCACCTTCATTCTTCACTATAATGGTGCACCTGGTTATACATCTTCCATTGGATGCTAAGCTCAGTGGTCTTGTTTATCATCAATGGATGTGTCCAATTGAACGTAATTAGTATCCTCGTTTAATAATTTTTACAATATCTTATCAGGCAAAATTCGTGGCCTTAATATTTTTAGCTTATTGTTATAGGTTTTTGCTCAAGTGAAAAAATTATGTGCGAAATAAGAGATTTCCTGAAGGGTCTATTGCAGAAGGATATCTGGTAGAAGAATGTGTAACTTTTTGTTTGAGATATTTGGTAATGTTGAAACTGTATTTTTGTTCTCTGATAATTTTGGCTCCTCAGTGCAGCCTTGCATGACATTGAGATTGTTATTTACGTAATGATGGCTACTTTAATTTGAGCAGTATATATTTTATGGTTTTTGATTTATTTACAATATTTTATACACAGTCTGTATTTTAGGATAATACTATTACTTAATTTGATCTTAAACTAATAACTTGATACTTAGTCTGATGATGAACTTTAAATTTCTTGTGACAGCCCTGACTATTCGAAGGACATACTTCCTTGGGTTTATTATATTTTAGTAAACCACCGGCGCTTTATACTTGCCCAGGAATCTTCTTCCCAACTCATTGTTGTATTAGAGAAAGTAATCTTTGAATCTCATTACTTGTAATTTGACAAATATTTGATTCATTCTTCGTTACATCTTGGTAGTATTTTTGTTCTTTGTTATATTATAATTTTTATTTTTGGTGACTTGGGTTTCGCACTCTGTAAAATACCCAAAAATGATTCATTCTTAGAATTGTATCTAGAATATTTTTGTGGAAGTTGTTGGAATTGATGCCTGCTGACACACCCCTTGCATGTGTACCCCGCAAGTGCACAGGTTGTCGAAATAATAAAATATTCTGGTGAGTGGGTAGTCGTATCCACAGGGAATAGTATTCAGAAACAAGCGTTATCACTATTTTAGCTATAAATGGAATCGATAGTAATAGAAATCAATATGTGTATATATATATATATATATATATATATATATATATATATATATATATATATATAAAAGAAAGTAAAAGAGACCAAGAAGGGCAATAAAGGTAGGAGATGTAATCGATATTAAGATGGGGTACAAGGGCAAAGCTTCCCCTAGAACTAATGCTTCTAGTGCAAGACTAGTATTATATCCTTTAATTGATGTCTAATGAGTCGTGGAAATCCTTAAGCACACGGTCCCAAACCTAAGGTCAACCATGACTAATCCCACACTATACCCGGCTCTAGACTTCTCTACAACCCTTGACTCTCGATGACCTGTCACCTAAGCCCCAGGGGAGTACATCATACTAATGCCTAACACCGTGTGAAATTGCATGGAGTTCTAGGGATTCCAAGTGAAAGACCCAATCCCTAATTATAGTTCTAACCCTTTGGTCCAGGCGGAAGAACCCTAATCTAAGTTAAGCCCCAGTCCTAGGATTCACTTAACTCTTTGCAAGGGAGTTCATCTCCTAGTACTTCACTCTACTTCAATCGCGATTAACTCTTGGGATACGGAGGTAGGAAAATTCACACCGGAGGAGAAAAGGGACGTTTCGCTACCTCTCAACTCACACTCTCAACCCCCTCCAACTTTGTATAGTCTAATCCTATAGAGCTTGTCACACCCTTAAAGGATAACCTAATAGATTCTCAACCCTGGTGTCACGGCTAAGGGAAAATCTCATACAATCGGCATGCAAGATTGGAACTCAATAAGAAAACATCAAATTAATGAAGCATAATAAAAGTTATAGAAACACAAACATCCTAGGGTTTACAAGTCCAAATACAAAGTCAATAAAGAGTTTAAGAACATATGCATAAAAACCATAAAGAAAACCCCCGTGTAGATCATATCGATGGTCTTGTGGAGGCGCACGTCTTCCTCAACAAATCCCTTGTCAAGCCTAGGGCATACCTCGCCGAATCGATGCCAATGAAAGCTCCCCCAATAGCTATCTTCCAACGGATGTCGATGGTGATGCTGTATAATCGCCTCCAAAGACATCCAAGAACCTCTCCAAACCTAGCCAAACCCCCCCCCCCCCCAAAAGATAGGCAAGAGATAGAAGGGGAGGGGTCCCCAAATAGATCTAAAAATGGGCTATTTATAGGCTGAAATCGGGGTTTCACACGCCCCTGTGGATTTTCGACACGGCCGTGTGGAATTAACACACGGGCATGTGAATTCTCTGTGTTGCTGATTTTCGGCAGACTGTGAACAGTAACTTGGTACAGTGTTTTGCTACAGTAATTTACTACATTACTGCTACAGTGGTTGCCGAAATGCTCCCGAATTCATCATTCTTCATCAAGGCCGTTGAATTGGACACATAATCAACGCTAAATTATGTCGATTACTTTATTTCTCTTCATTGGTGAAGTTCTCCAATGCTACACGAGTTAGACTTTTGTGAATGTGACTGCCCTTGTGCGCCTCCATTGGAGGTTGGCGCACACCCACAAGTCTAAACTCGTGCCTTGTTCCTTGCTTGGTCCGAGTACTCCTCAATAATGGCGAACATAACCTATTCTTGCTTCTTTCTTCTCCAAATTTGCTCCACAACCCTACAATGCACAAAAGCACATAAATGCACACAAATTAATGATAACATCTGAGAAAAGTAATACTCAATGTAAGATAATAATACTTCGTATTAATATAACATGAGCACTTATCGAACTCCAACACACTTAAGCTTTTGCTTGTCCCCAAGCAAAAATAAAACACTAAAGTACTTGGGAAGAACAATTGAAAGTGCTCGGCCTTAGGTTTACCAAAAGTATGTAAAGGAAGCATTCTACAAGTAAGGGGAAATCAAATCATCGCATAAGGATATCATTGCTCTAGCTAAAACTTGAATCAAAAAGGATAACAACTCGAAAATGTGTAAGTGTGTGTAAACTCACTCAAGATAACCCAAAAAGTACTTCTCAAACTCTTGTTAAAGGGACTTATTTATGTACAAAAAGAAAGGAAGTAGTAGCTTCACACAACCTTTAAGGTAGCCCTTTCCTAGGCGGCCGCCAAAGGTGACTTTCACGCTTTCAAAGAGGTAGCTCTTTCTACCGGGGTAGTAGCTTTCACGCATCCCATGAGATAGCTCTTTCTCTCATTAGGGCATAACTTGTATCCAACTTATGAGAGTAGCTACATACTTCATAGGTGGTAGCTCTTTTCAATCCAAATGCACAAATAAAACAAAGCAAATATTCACAACTCATTTTTTTTTTTTTCTCTTTTTCCATATTTTTTTTCATTTTTTTCATTTTTTTTTATGTATTTCTCAAAACAAAACTAAGAACTCACTAAACCAAAGATAAACTAAGATGTACATTGTACATTGTCCCCAATGTACGCATATAAGCATAATAAAAATATAGCAATCAAATAATGATATGTGGGAATGGGCAATTGAAACAATACTCCCCTGAACTCCAAGTGTTGCGTTTGATGGAGCTATGTTCATTGAGAGTTGAGTCTCAATGGGTTGTGGATCACACACGATCCCATGACCGTGCCTATGACTAGTACTCAAATTCCTTACATCCAAGACCATCTGCACGTATACACAAGAGACCAAGAAGGGCAATAAGGGTAGGAGAGGTAATCGATATAAAGATGGGGTACCCAGACAAAGCTCCCCCTAGAACTAATGCTTCTAGTAATGCACAAAAGCACACAAATGCACACAAATTAATGATAAAATCTGAGAAAAGTAATGCTCAAAGTAATGCACAAAAGCATAATAAAAATATAGCAATCAAATAATGATATGTGGGAATGGGCAATTGAAACAATACTCCCCTGAACTCCAAGTGTTGCGTTTGATGGAGCTATGTTCATTGAGAGTTGAGTCTCAATGGGTTGTGGATCACACACGATCCCATGACCGTGCCTATGACTAGTACTCAAATTCCTTACATCCAAGACCATCTGCACGTATACACAAGAGACCAAGAAGGGCAATAAGGGTAGGAGAGGTAATCGATATAAAGATGGGGTACCCAGACAAAGCTCCCCCTAGAACTAATGCTTCTAGTAATGCACAAAAGCACACAAATGCACACAAATTAATGATAAAATCTGAGAAAAGTAATGCTCAATGTAAGATAATAATACTTCATATTAGTATAACACGAGCACTTATCACCTGCCAATCTAGAATTGTATCAGACCACTAACCTTCATTAATTTATGTCTAGCATTGATATAATGAAGAAACTTTCTTGTTTGGTATAAAAAGCTATTAAAACCAAGTTTCTGGCTAAGCACTAACCTTGATTTTATTAATGTTTATCACAGAACCAGTAAAACGGTAAGAAGACAACAGGACAGATTAGTGTTAGCTGTGAGTAATAAGTTAAAAGCACTAACCTTGGAATAATAATTGCCTAACAGTGTTCTCAAAAATTAAGATTTGAATAAAGATTTCTGGGAAAATTTTCTTTAGGGCAGAATAGTGTTAGCTGTTAGTAATAAGTTAAAGTTGGACATGGATTAGAATAAAGATTTCTGGGAAAAATTTCTTTAAGGTAGGGACATTATTGATAGCAAAGTACTTCAGGAGATTAAATGGAGGGCATTCTATAATTATCTGTGGATTGACAGTGAGTTTTTGGATGATGATTGGTTGTTTCACTTGATGTGCCATTCTGCAATCAAAATGTATAGTATATATATAAGTTACAATACAAAACAACCTTATTTACTATTTATGGTGGTCAACAACAGGCTCCATGAATCCTCTTTGGTTTTTAGAACAGGTTTAAATTGTGATAGAGCACAATGCATATGGCCAATTAAGACTAAGGTTTGACAATAACTTTAATATTAAGTATTTGGTTCAGTTCAGCAGTAACTTCGTCAAATCTCAAACTGACCTGAACAAACATGACTTTAGTATACAATTCAGAAATCAAATTAGACTCTATTAAAATCAATTGTTGGTTTGCTTTATTTCTTCGTATTAATTGGTTTGACCTTGCACACTCTTAAATAAAATTAGACTCTATTAAAATCAATTCTTTAGGAGTTTTGTTTATTTCTAAAAAAAATTAAGAGTAAACAAAAGCTCAATGACACACAATACATGATATACCTGTAGCATATTTGCCACTTCTAATAATTGGAATCATAAATAATAGCCTCTATTGACAAAGTGAACCCTTCAAAAGCACTTTGATTCTTTGATGAACATCCTGAATTATAAAATAAAAAATATTAATAACAATTTTCAGGTTGTATTACAGGGATACAAGAAAGTACTCAATTGACCAATAATGTGAACTTGTAATAGTGGATCTGCACTCAACTAAGAAGCTGAAATCATTTTTGGGCATTAATCACTGACAATATTAACTCGCAAACTAAATCTCCATAACAAGACTTTTATTTTATTTACAAACTAATCATTCACTAAATATTCCTGCCACTTTTAATTCTAAACAGTGTAGGGGTTCTCTATATTTCCTTGGCTATACAGGTAGACTCATATTATAATTAAAAAAAAGAAAAGAAATAGTTTACCTTCCATCAAAAGACATAGTTGTTTGCCTAATTGGTGATTTACATTGTGCATGAGATAGCCTGCAACAGAATGATTGAACAAAGAATCCAACCATAAAATTGCAAAACTAGTAAATAATTTAAGCTGGAAGAATAAAAAACGTAGACCTAGAAATTACAAATCACACTCACCTTGCAACAAGCATAGGTGGACTGAAATGCAGTTCCCAAAGAAATATCTTGCCTTCCCTATTTCCTATTTATACACATGCAGATAAGCCATTTTTGTTACCATACCCCACCTCTCATTGAAAAACATAAATGTTATTCAGAGTAAAAAAAATGTGTGTTCTCATTTCACAGTTCTCTTCTTAAGTATGAGAGAATAATTGAGTTGGTTACGAAAAGCAATCATAATCCAACTTCTCAACCAATCCACTTAAAGTGAGGGTATAAGCTCCTAACTGGAAATTTGTTGTAAACCCTGTTGATTTCATGTATTGACTATAAATTTCCAAATGGTGCTTTTATATTGACATAATATAATGATTTCTTTTTCGTGTTATTTTAAGATGATGTTTGTACAATGTTTGCTCTGTGCTTGAAATTATTTTAATCTGAAGAGAGCTTTTGTTGGTCCAACAATCACCTTTACTGTGGCCAGTCTTTTCTTCTGACCACCAAATATACCTCTTCTCATTGCATCCCCAACCTTTATATCTGCACATACATCCATTCCCATGATCTGATAACACAACAACATTGTTAAGGAAAAAAAACCTATATTAGAACATTTTCTTTGATAGGAACGCATTCTACAATCTGGTCATGATTAAGAGTGTCACATTCATCACATAATCAATTTTGAATACTTGTTCTTAATCCTTTCACTGATATTGCCTACGAAGCAGAAAGAGAAAATGAATTAACATTCATGCAATGTAGATATATACCTTCTTTTTTTTATGCCTTCATATATTGCTCAATCTCTGGATCAAGGATAATCCCTTATTGTTTCTCTCTTTTAACAACTTCCTTCAAGATTTCTGCATCATTTTGTTAATCAGGCATTTTTTAGAACAAGTTGTTTGGATGCAAGATTCAAACATACAAAAAATAAATAAAAAATAAAAACAAACTGACCTAACTTACTGCCAACACCATGAAACCATGCTGAAAAGTTCAGTGTCTCTCTGACAGTCATCTCAGGAATGTGCAAATCATGCTGGCTGATATATTGACATAATATAAATGAAGAAAGCCCAACATTAGACCATTACTACCTTTGTTCAATTTTAAAAAAATGTACAGTGTAGGTTGACAGTGTACATAGATGTCCAGACGGTAAAAATAGCTACGGCACATGAACCAGGTACACCTTGCCAAGCCTTTCAGGGTAGTTGTTCTATAATTAATATAGCAAGAAAGACAACCACCACCTTCACAGTTATATATATATGCATATATATGCTTCTAGATTGGCGTCCTCACAATACTTTAATATAAAAAAAATTGCTTTGTATTAGCCTTGAATGTCTTCTCACATTCTCATGCACAATCTTAAGCTATTATAACATCAATGAAACAGTTTAAAGTATCATGCAACTCATGCACAATCTTGAGCTATTATATCTCATTTATTTCATCTTTTTGACTCCGTTGTTTACTAAGTTTTTTATTGTTTCATGAGCCAAGAACAACATTGATAATTCTTCACATTTCCTCTATATATTCTCAATATAAACACACCTTAATAAGGAATAAAAACTTCAATACTTGAAATAAAAAAAAAACTCTATTGACCTGCAAGATATCCAAAGCAGCAAGATAAGCTCTAATATCACAGTTTGAATAACCCCATCCTTGAAGGTCTCCAATAACAGTGAAGTTCTCTTGTCCTCTTGCCATCCTTCATTTGAGATATGATTCACAGTCAATTAGAAACAAAGTACACCATAGACATGTTCACAGTGTACATAGATGTCCATGGCAACCTAGAGATTAATGGCAACCTATAGAAACAAAGCATGATTAGAAAACCTGATACAAATAAAATGTCCTAATTAATGTCAATGCACAAAGCACACCATAGACATGTTCACAGAAAAATGTCTCACACCATTAAAGGTAATAATTTGGTTAGGTTTTAAATTAGATTAGTCTTACATTACAAGGTGAAATAACTGTATCAATAATTTTTTTTTTTTTTTTTTTTTTTTTTTTTTTTTTTTGCAGACAAAGGGAAACATGCGGAGATTAAAGTTGAAGGGTATCAAGATAGTCCAATCTGACCATGCTGCGAAAAATGCAAGTGGATGTGATGTTGGTGGTGCTACTAGCTCTGATCCAGTACCTGATGTGACTCCACATAGCTCGATTCCACCAATCCATGTTAGTTCTACAAGGTCCGCTCCATTACCTAACGTTACTCCACATAGCTCAACTCCGTCATCCTCGGATGATTCAAACCTTAATGATGAAGTTGCAACCAATAACACATGCACAAGATTAGATAATCTTCACCCAATCAATGAAGGCAGTGATTTAAATTCAGGTAATTTCATGGTCTTCAACTGCAATTAAAAATCACTGTATTTGCATGGATAGTAATATTTTATGATATGTATATATATTATTGTAGTTGATAATCAAGGACAACAAAGAAAAAGAGGCCGAACTACTATCAAAGAGTTATGGACATTTCCTCCTCAAGAAAGGATTTTAGGGAGTTCCAATCAATTAGGACAACCAATTGGACCCAAAGCTTAATTATTGGTGGCATTTCTAGGTATGCTTGCTCGATCAGGTCAACATAACCTCCAATATGAGAATTGGCACAAAGTACCAAAAACATTGAAAGATAAATTATTCAAATTTATTGATGTAAATTCACTTATCTGAATTGTTCAAATGTTATGCTTATATATATGCAAGTGTAGGTAGTAAATTCTATTACTAATCCAAATGGTTTATAATGTTTTCATATAGTTACGATTTTCCTTTGAAATTTCAAAAGAGCATGTGCTCAAATCTTTGGTGAAGAAATGGAGGGATTATAAGCATGATTTGAAAATAAAACATTTCAAACGAGAAGAAGGTCTGCAGGCAAACAAGGACAAACATCCAAGTGCTACTATTCGATGGCAATGGGAACAATTAGTTGACTTTTGGTATTAAAAAAAAAAAAAAAGAGAGCTACGTTGCAGTAAATATTTTCCTTATTTCAATGAAAGAATCTTATCTTTGTTATTTATAATTTAAAATGCATGTTGTATGTAGGATTCAGAAAAACTTGGGGTTGCTAGTAGAAAGCAAAAAAAAATATACACACACTTGTGGATCAAAAAGTTTCGCGAGAAAGAAAAAAGAAATGGTATGTAGCTATAAACTTTTTATGTTTGTCATTGAAACTAATTTGTGGTCAATTACTTGTAGGAGGTTAGCACAGGAAGAAACATACGTCGCCTTGCACTTTTTAGAGCAACCCATACTAAGAAGGATGGGTCTCACAAGAATGCTGAAATCGAACAAATTATAGTAATACCTATGTTTTTAGTGTTCTTGACACGACCCCTTGCATGTATCCTGCAAGTGCACGGGTTTGTCGAAGTAATAAAATTTACCCCGGTGAGTGGATAGTCAAATCCACAGGGAATATGGAGTTAGAATACGAGATTTCACTATTTAAGCTATGTGGAGTATGGAAAAGTAACAATAGAATCAATGAGTGACTTATGGAAGCAATTATAATAAAAGATAAGAAATTGAATAGAAAGATGGAAGATGAGAAAATGCGAGTAAAAGAGAATAGAGAGGATCTAGCAATGGATGAAGTGGGGTATCCGGACAAACTACCTCTAGGATCTATGCTTCTAGTGCAAGACTATGCTATTATACTTTCCTATTGATGTCAATTGAGTCAAGGAAATCCTTAGACTCACGGTCCCAAACCTAAGGACAACCGTGACTAACCCCATCATTATGCCCTGGTATTAGGATTCACATCGACCCTTCACTCTGTCGCTTGTACGACTAAGCCGCAGGGGAGTATATCTACCTAAACCTCACACTACGCGGGATTGCATTAAGTTCTAGGGACTCCTAGTGGTAAAACATGTTCCTATGTGTAGTTCTAACCCTTTGGTCCAGGTGGAAGAACCCTAGTCTCGATTAAGCCCCAGTACGTAGGATTCACTTCAACCCTTCACTCTGTTACTCATGTAACTAAGCCCCAGGGGAGTTTATCTACCTAGCACTTCACTCTATCTCGACCGCTAATTAACCAAGGAAACAGAGGTAGGGAGAAATCACACCGGAGGGGAAAGGGGATACATCGCTACCTCAAAACTCTCCCTCTCAACTCTCTTCAATCTTAAGTAGTCTAACCCTATAGGAGTTGTCACACCTCCAAAGGATAACCTAGATTGCTCTCAACCCTAGTGTCACATCTAAGGGAAAACAATATCAAGATGAAATTAAGATTGAAACTCAATTTTTATTCATCAATAATGGAGAAGCATAATAACAATGTCAAAGAAGCATAATAACCCTAGAATTTACAAGTCTGAATACCCACAAGGGGTTTAGCTCCTCATGGAGCTATACATGTTCATCAAAGTATGAAAGAAAGCACAAAGTAAAGACATCGATGAAAACCCCCTTGCGTATGGTGTGGCCGTGGTCTTGTGCGGCCGTCGGACGTCGGTGACGATGCCGATGACGCGCTCTAAACCTCTACGAAATCCTCTCCAAAACGCTAGCCGCACTCTCCAGAAGTTCCCCCGAAAGATAGGTCAAAAATATATCTTAAAAGTCTCCAAATCGCGCTTTTATAATGCTGAGTGCGGCTTTAAAAATTGGACTTATCGGAACTTCACATGTCCGTGTGGGATTTCCACACGGGCGTGTGAACTCTCTGGCTTGCTGGAAAATTAATTCACACGGCCCTGTGGAATTTCCACACGCCCGTATGAATTCTCTGAAATTCTGAATTTCTGCAGAAGATGAACAGTATTTTCCTGCAGTAACTTGCTACAATAATTGTTCCGAAACACCCCCGAATCCGTCATTCTTCATTGAGGCAGTTGAATTGGGCATACAATCAACGGTAGATCATGCCGATTGCTTCAAATCTCCTAATTGGTGAAGTTCTCTTTGTTAGCATAAGTTAGACTTATTGTGAATGTGACTGCCTTTGTGCCCCTCCAAAGGAGGTTGGCACACACTCACAAGTCTCTACTCATGTCGTGCTCCTTGCTTAGTCCAAGAATCTTCCCAACAATGGCGAACATAATCTAACTTCGTTCCTTTCCTTCTGTTTATCTTCACAACCCTGCAATGCACAAAAGTAAACAAATGCACACTTTTTAGTGATAAAATCTGATTAAATTAATGCTTATTGCAAGATAATAACGCTTTGCATTACTATAACACGAGCACTTATCAGTTCTTTAATCACTTTACAATTTGTTTTAAAGTATATTATTTCTTTAAAAATTATTACTTGATATAGGAGTCGGCAAATGAGAAGTTAGTTGGATGTCAACCAACAGATGAGGATATGCAAATGGTTAAAGCTGAAATTTTGAAACAAGTTATTGGAAAAGAACGTTGTGGCCAAATAAGAGGGGTTGGGTTAGGTCCAACACCCAAATGCTATTATGGAGGTTTGAGTAACCAAAAGTCTACCAACTCAAACACTCAATCAAGTGAAGTTGTTGAGCGACTTCATCAAATAGAACAAGAAATGCAAAAAATGAATTATTGGTTCAACAAAATATTCAATACAATGCTCTTCTTAGCTTTTTACAAAGTCAATTTCCTGGTCTTACTATCCCTGGAATTAACAACATTGGTTCATCTTCGCAGTGGCAGGTATTATAAAAGTGCACGAATTATTTTGGTTATGCCTAGGTCCATCTTCGAATGATTTTATTTTATTTGCAGGATAACTCTTCTACTAATCATTAATTAAAGTCACCGTTGTTGATGCATTCGAGATCATTAGTCATTTATATATATGTTATGCTATGACTTTATGTGGAACAAGAATCACATGACATTGATATTAGTTGTTTTGGTGTTTTTGGAACATATTATGTTATGATTGGAATCCCTAATATGTGACTTTTTGTTGGAATGAATGTGGATTATTAGAAATCATCAACTATTGCATATGGTTAATTGTTTGTGTGTGTAAACAAGAATATATGTGAGTGTTAATTCCAGGTTTCTCAGTGACATCAATAACAAATGCCCAGGAAAAATGTGAATTTTCCAGGTGTTTATTTAAACAAACGCCATGAACAACGAAAAATAAAAACCCTACACAACGGAGAACTCGCTGCGTTTCAATACAAAACGCCGGGAAAATGCTAACAAAATCACGATGTTTTAATCCAAAAATGTTGGGAAAACACTAAAAAAATCGCAGCGTTTTAATCTAACAATGCCGAGAAAGCACGAACAATCGAGCGGCGCTTTATACTGTAAACGGCACCATATGCGTGACTAATTGGCGGTGTTTATATCTATAAACGTCGTTAACAGCCCCTGTTGACCATGAACGTCGTGGCGATGTTACCGGTGCTTAAATTTGTAAACGCCGCTACCTTGGTGTTGATTTTTGGAATAAATGCCAGGAATATCCCGACGAATGTATCACCATCACTTTAGCCGGCTTTTTATTGTAGCGCCGGTTTGATATTTACCAGCGTTTAAAAATGCCCGTAAATCAATTTATAAACGCCACAAAAGGGTGACTATGGTGTAGTGGAGGAGGTTTACAAAACTTCTCCCCCAGGCCTTCAGGTGCCTCCGGGGTTTGTTTGTCATCTTCTCGCTCTCTTTATGGTCTCAAATAAGATCCATGCACCTGGTTTGAGCGGTTCAGTATAGTGGTTAAGGTTACTGGTTTCACTCGGAGCATACATGATTCAACAATCTTCATTCATTCTTCCCCTCGGGGCTGGACCATTCTTCTTATGTATGTGGATGACATGATCTATACTGGTGATAACTCTGCTTGCATTACTTTTGTGAAGCAGAAGCTGTGTGAGACCTTCTTAATGATTGATATAGGTCCTCTTTGTTACTTTCTAGCTATCGAGATCATTTTTTATCCTGATAGCTACCATCTCTCTTAGCAGTGTTACACTCTTGATCTACTTGCTCGCTCTAGTTTAATCAATACCTGTACTACCGCTACACCAATGGACCTATATTTGCAGCTTAGTGCTTTTGATGGGATTTCCTTATCTGATCCTTCTCACTATCGGCATCTGGTATACAGTTTGGTCTGCTTGGTCATCACTTGTCCCGATATTTCCAATGTTGTTCACATTCTCAGTTAGTTTGTTACGGTCCCCACTTCTATCCATTATGCTCATCTTCTTCAGGTGTTGCAATATCTTTGTGTCTCTACATCTCATGGTATGTTATACCCACGCCAGTCCACTCTTCAGCTATAGGCCTATTATGATGCTACTAGGGCGAGTTCCCCTGATGATCAAGTCTCTATCACTGGTTACTATATCTTTCTTGGGTCTTTTCTTATTGCTTAAAAGACCAAGAAACAACCTACCATTGCCAATTATTGAGACTGAGATTCATGCTTTAGCCTCTACTATCTAGGAGGTGCTCTAGCTTCGTTCGATCTTGTAGGATTTTGGTATACCAATCACTTCTCCCATTCATCTTCACTATGAAAATATTGGGGCTCTTCAGATCACTGCAAATCCTGTCAAGCATGAGCTGGCAAAACACATTGGTGTCGATACACACTTCACCCGATGCCATGTAGGAGCCCAAACAGTGTCACTTCACTATCTTCCCACAGAGGTCTAGGTAGTTAATTTTTTCACCAAGGCGCGAACATGTAATCCGTATCTCTTCATGTTATACAAACTCAAGACGTAGTTCCTATCTTGAGTTTGAGTGGTCTGTTAGATATATATGATGTATATAGGGGTATACTTGTCTATTGTGTTATGTTGGTTCCTATATGTAGACCCAAAGGTCATGCATGTGTTGTAGTTGAAGACATATGGACCAGATCCATTTTCTCTCTCTCTGCTAACAATATGGACACATCTAAATTAAATTATTAATGTTAAATGAGGAAAAGTTTAATTTGTTAATATGTCACAGAAATATAAATTTATCAACAACAGAGGGCTCATTAATTTTAGTATAAACAGGCACCTAAACATTGGAAGCTCTTATAAAGAAATTAAGCATCCAAAACTAATAAATTTGATCAATTTAGTTTCCAAAATAATTATTCACTTGAAGGTAAAACAAAAACAAACAATATTATTAATTTCAAAAACTAGTAATGAGTTTGGAATCTTAAATTCAAATATGAATTTATGTGCTACATTTAAGTACCTTCAACCATGGCAGTAAAACCATTGCACTTACTATTGTGCATGACAACAGCATGTTTTGATCCTTGAAGAATAGTACGATCAACATTAACATCATCAACTTCGTCTTGAATGCCAATAGCGGCAACTACTCCGATAGCTGAGTTGAAGTTGAAAACAGCTCCAATGTTGATGATTGTGGGTCTTGTATCAGCATTAACATTAAGTATTTTGAACAAGAGACCAAGATAGATAGTTGATAACTACTTGTTTGTACATGTTTTTAGTTAATATTATATATAGGTTGAGCATTACTTTTATCAGTTGTATGTGCTCATTTTGTTTTTTTACTTTTATTTGCGGAGCTAGGGTGTGAGTGTGGGCCCTGACACGACCCCTTGCATGTGTACCCCGCAAGTGCACGGGTTGTCAAAGTAATAAAATACCCTGGTGAGTGGGTAGTCGTATCCATAGGGAATAGTGTTCAAAAATAAGTGTTATCGCTATTTAGCTATGATGGGAATCGATGATGAGAAAAGTATATATGTATAGATGTAAAAGAAAATAAAAGAGTGCAAGAAGAATAATGAGGGTAGGAGAGGTAATCGATATAACGATGGGGTACCCGGACAAAGCTCCCCCTAGGATTAATGCTTCTAGTGCAAAACTTGTATTATGCTCTACAATTAATGCCTACTGAGTCGAGGATATCCTTAAACACACGGTCCCAAACCTAAGGTCAACCGTGACTAACCCCAACACTATGTCCCGGCAATAGGATTCAATTCAACCCTTCACTCTGTTAATTGCGTAACTAAGCCCCAGGGTAGTATATCTACCTAAGCCTAACACTACGTGGAATTGCTTTAAGCTCTAGGGATTCATAGTGATAAAACCTGTTCCTATGTGTAGTAGTTCTAACCCTTTGGTCCAGGTGGAAGAACCCTAGTCTAAATTAAGCCCCAGTGCATAGGATTCACGTCACCCTAAAGCCTTGGGGGAGTTTATCTACCTAACACTTCACTCTATTTCGACCGCTAATAAGTCAAGAAATCGGAGGTAGGGAGAAATCACACCGGAAGGGAAAGGGGTACATCGCTACCTCACAACTCTCCCTCTCAACCCTTTTCAATCTTAAGTAGTCTAACCCTATAGGAGTTGTCACACCTCCAAAGGATAACCTAAATTGCTCTCAACCCTAGTGTCACGGTTAGGGGAAAACAATAGCAAAAGATAATTAAAATTGAAACTCAATTAAATTCATCAATAAATAAAGCATAATAAAAGTTATTGAAACAATATCATCCTAGGGTTTACAAGTCCGAATACCCACTAGGGTTTAGCTCTCCATGGAGCAATACAAAATCAATAAAGAGATTAAGAACATATGCAATAAAACCATAAAGAAAACCCCCTTGTAGATAGTATCGATGGTCCTGTGGAGTCGCACGTCTTCTCCAACAAATCCCTTGTCAAGCCTAGGGCACACCTCGCCGAATCGATGCCGACGAAAGCTCCCCCAATAGCTATCTTCCAATAGATGTCGATGCCGATGCCGTATAATCGCCTCCAAAGACCTCCAAGAACCTCTCCAAACCCTAGCCGAAAGCCCCCCAAAAGATAGGCAAGAGATAGAAGGGGGGGTCCCCAAATAGATCTGAAAACGGGCTATTTATAGGCTGAAATCGGAGTTCCACACGCCCCTGTGGATTTTCCACACGGGCTGCAGAATTTCCACACGCCCGTGTGGAAATTCTGTTTTGCTGATTTTCGGCGGGCTGTGAACAGTAGCTTGTTACAGTGATTTTGCTACAGCAACAAAGATACAGTGCTGCTACAGTGCTCGCGAAATGCTCCCGAATTCATCGTTCTTCATCGAGGCCGTTGAACTGGGCACACAATCAACGTTAGATTATGTCGATTACTTCATTTCTCTTCATTGGCAAAGTTCTCCAATCCTACACGAGTTATAGACTTTTTTGAGTGTGACTGCCCTTGTGCCCCTCCAATGGAGGTTGGCACACACCCACAAGTCTAGACTCGTGCCTTGTTCCTTGCTTGGTCCGAGAACTCCTCAACAATGGCGAACATAACCTATTCTTGCTTCTTTTTCTATAAATCTTCTCCACAACCCTTCAATGCACAAAAGAACACAAATATACACTAATTAGTGATTAAATCTGAGAAAAGTAATGCTCAATGTAAGATAATAATACTTCGTATTACTATAACACAAGCACTTATCAGGCCCCAAGAGAGTGAAGTTGGTAATATGAAGCAAATTCAGGGTGCTTGAGCAGAAAATAGCCCCATTACGGACAACAAATGATCACATCGTGAGCCACACATTCATTGGACATCATACGGTCATGATTCACAGCCATATTCACGTATAGTACTGTGGTGGATCACTGTAGCATATTTACTATAGTAGAGCTAATGTTGTGGATTACTATAGTACTATATTGTAGCTGATCGGGTAAAAACGGTAGAGAGCACCACGGGTGTGGACTTTCCCGATTTACTCTTTTTAAGTCAGTTTGGAGGACTTTTGAGAAAACTTTTGCTTAAGGGGTTTCTTTGCTTGAGAGAGCTAGGGCTTGGGAGGATTTTGGCCGCCCCTTGGTGGCCATTTTGGGGTAAGATCTCACATCTCCTCCAAGAGGGAGGCAAGCACAAGAGGTCAAAGGGCATCAACCAAATCGTAGTGGAGAGATCTCGCCAACATTATCACTAAACCATCAAAGTACTATTCACCCAAGGAAGATCTTGAGCGTAGAGTTAGTTTTCTTCTTCTTTTTATGTATTTTCATTCCTTGATGTGTGTATGTGTTCCTCTCTCATGAGGAACTAACTCATTTGTGTATTTCGACTTGGATGAACCCTAGGGCTTGTATATTTGTATGATTTACTTTTGTTCTTCCTTAATTTTAGATGTTTGTTGAGTTTCAATCTTCTGTTTGAATGACATACTTCCATTTATAGCAGTTGCTCGATTGTATGTTAGGGTTAACCTTTTGTTGAGTCGAGAAACCTATTAGGGCTAGACCTACCAAGGTTGGAGAGGGTTAAGAGGGTAGAACCTTGGGTAGAGGAATGCCCCTTTCCCCTTTGAATCGATCACAACTACCTTCATATGAACCTTGCCCCTTTCCCCGTAAGCCTTAAGCGATCATATAAACCTTAGTGAAGAGAGAGATTGCCGCTGAGGTTTGTATATGATTAGGGGTTAATTGTCTCGAGAGAGTTTTTAACCTAAATTTGGAAGTCATAGGTTGTGTGAGACGTCGGGTGAATCCCCCATTGGAGCCTCATATTAGACTAGTCACCGGTCCCATTGAGAAAGGGACCAGTGTATTTTAGGATACACGCGACCTAACTTGTCTCAATTAGAAAGCATTAGTTAAGTCTCGTGCCTTAGTGAAGTCCTAGGGGGATTCCTTGTCCATTTACACCATTTTCTTGTGTGACACCACCTTGTGTGCTAATTATTACATGTGATTCTAGTCCAATCCTCATTTGTGTTGCTTTAGCTTCATTCACTATTTGTTATCGGGTTAGATAGTAGAAGAAAAGGTAGTACAAGTACTCTTTAATCCCTGTGGATCCGACTACCTGACCTTCGGGTACACTATTACTTAGACACCTATGTACTTGCGGTTCACACAAGCAAAAGGGTCGTGTTAAAAGTAATTTATTGTAAATATATATAAGTTTCATTGTGCAATTTTGCATGAACATGGGAACATGAAATGAAGAGAAAGGGTTGATGAAGGCTTTCGGCAGAGTGTCACAGCAAACGAAAGATGGAATTGTTAGCAATAAGAAATATAGCTGAGCCGGTTGCTTTGGAAATGGTTTTACTGTTTATAGGATCAGCTGTTAAGGAGGGCTCAGAGAATGGGTGCATATGCTGATTGCTTATACGTCCGTGGAACTATTTTATTGGTTGGAATGCTATATTGGTACAAATAGATAGGAAGTGATAGATAAAATGGAAAGTTGGGATGGACTCAAGGAAGAATGAGGACCAAGGACCACTTGTATTTTTTATTCTTTATTCTTTAATTTCTTTCACTGTTTTTTTTTTCTTTGTCGTTTTTGTTTAAAAACTAGAGAAAATTTTTAAATAGGAAATTTACTACATATCTTTGAAAAACATGAAATTATAATTTTTTTTAACAAAAATTCTCTATTAATAAAAAGATAATGATGCAACTGTATAAAAATGAGAATTGTGGGTTATACACATAAATTTAGTTTTAAAAAATATACGTATGTTTTTGAGGTTTTAAGAGATATATTTGTTATTTTCTCTTTTTGAATTGGAGTAATTTTATAATATATAATTAGCATATTTTTTATTAATTTATAAATTTTCATTAAGAAATAGGTAAAATGGCATTGAATTTAATTTTCTATATTCTAAATTTAGAAAATACAAATGCAGTTCTTTCATCGCCTTCATCATTAGCAAGACAGTTAAGGCTAATAAATTAACACCCATCACATTAGTAAACATTTTAGTTAAACAAAAAATAAATTCTCTACACTAAAAAAAGGATCAACGAACTTCTCTCCACAAAAAAAACCCCTCATCTTTTATTCAATTCACAAGCAACATATATAACCATTACATAAAAATTAGTTAACATGATTCAAAGAAAATATATAGAGAAAAAACAGTCACAACCAAAACCAAAGAAAAAGCAAAGAAACAAGCACATAATTAAATTTAATCATGTGCAACATTAGAAACACTACTGATGTTAGACCTCTGATAATTTTTAACCTCGAGCTTCTTTTGTTCATGTTCGTTATTACCATTGGCATAAGACATAAAACCTTTAAAAGTGCATTTGTCAAACTCATGAATATAGTGGTAAAAAGTGATGGACAAGAAAATAAGGATAGCAAGGAAGGCTGACAGACCGCTGATGACAAACAGTCCCCAGAAGCTATTCAAATGAAGCCTTTCAGAATCCAATTCTTCCTCTGTATGACTGCACATTTTGTTCACTAGCCATTTCTTGTGGATTCTTTTGAGGTCTCCATTCTCTGATAGCTTCAAAATGGCTGTTGACATATCTGTTGCAAAGGGTGAGTCCCTTTGAAAAGCCTGCCATGAAAATAAATAATCCATGTCAATTATTAATTTGATCTATGCAACTCTAATTTTTTTCCAAAAAGAAAGTACAGTAATGGTTTGTCAACTATCTCTTAAATTATACTTTGGTTTCTGAAGTTGAAAAAAGGAATTTTGGCTGCCAAACCATAAGCCACAATCTAGAAGATTAGTACTTTTAATGGTTTATTACAATGGAAAAATCTGAAGGGTTTTAACCAATTTCCATTATTTAACAGGCCTAACAATATTACTTTGTCCCAAGTAATATGGGATTTTTTGAATGGTAAGAAATTCTGACGCTATGTCACCACTAATCTTCCTAATTCCACTCAAATATTGAATGAATGTCAAGCTATGCCACAACTAATATTTCTAATCCTAAACGAACACCAAACCTTTCTCAACTTGTTCACGCGCAACCAGCATGATGGTTGAACCCAAATTAACTGATGTTGGCCACATTTCTAGTTCAATTAAGTATGGGCCAGCTGCTAATCATGTTAATGCACCTAGTGGCTGTAACTCCTTGGACTCTAAATGTGACACCCTCAATCCACCTAAGTTAAATGGAATCATTTCCAATTATGAAAGAGTTTATGTCGTGGATGAATGGTCCTTGGCCACCAAGTCATGCTTTGCTAAACCTGACTCTTAAAATTGGAATCTACTTAATACAACCCCCATGAAACTTGAAGAATACTAGGAAGACAATGTCCTACTAGATGAGCGCTCCACAAATCCTAGCCGTTGTTGACATTGTGGACACCCATGGAATCTAACGGGTAGATGCTAAGGCTTTCCATTAGGATGACCCCTACTTAGAATTAGAAGATTTGGAGACTGATTTTGCATACAAGACCAACTTACTTATGCAGAAATGGCAATCAAAAGACATCTTTGCCACAAATACTCTTAGCCTAATGCTGACTCATGTCCTTACCTCCAAGGTACCCCTTAGGAGGTAGGGAAACACGTCATCTTCATACATCATGTGCAGCATGGAAAATTTAAGGATTATTAAACTTGTCTGGTATCTTCTCAAAGGCATTTTAGTCCTGGCAATTAATTTCTTGAAGACTTGTCTATACTAGCCTAGATTCGAGTACATCCCGGACTCCTTTTCTGCAAGGACTCTTAATTGCTCTACCAGTTACCTCCCTCTTACCTATCTTGGCATGCCAATTTTTAGAAGAAGCCTCCACCACCAAGATTGGCTAAAGCTTATTCTTACAATTAGATCTCCAATATTTTTATGGAAATCTAAATTGCTATCCCTAGTAAAAGAGTGACACCCCTTAAAACTTTGTTCTATCCCCAATTCTGATTTATTGGATGTCTATTTTCAAATTTCTAAAATGGGTCACCCAAACAATTGATAGGGTTTCACGGGATTTCCTCTACCGTGAGTCAGCCATTGATAATCTAGGAATATCGTCATGTTAACTTGAAGTGGTTGTACAAATCCTGAGATCAAGAAAGGTGGGTCGCTTTGAACCTTGACGATGTCAATAATGTCCTACTTAGCAAATGGTGCTGGAATTGAAGATCGTTAATAATAAATTGCAGTGTGGTAAGTTCATCATCCAATTCATCTACTTCCAAAAAGAAGATCTACCTAGAATCATCCTCACATTTTCCCCGAAAGAAGATCCTTATGGAATGTCTGGCTAGAGATTTTCAATTATCCCACTTTTTCATGGGCACTATTTGAGACCTTTTTCCCCTGCTCTATTCTTTCTTATCGACCCTAAATGACCCTATAGTTTCCCACGTCTACTCAAGGATTACTAACCCTCCCTTGTACAGGGATGACTCTAAATCTTGGGACCCAACCACCAACCAGTTGTTCTCAGTTAAATCCTTCTACTGCTTCATCACTGATGATGGGTTATGTTGCCGTATGTGAAACTTTTATAATTTAAGAAGGTCCTTACCCTCAAAAGATTATCCTCTTCATTTGGCTAACCTGGGACAACAAGATTTTCACTCTTGAAAATATTTAAGGGTTGTAATAGATTGCCTACTTCTACCTGCATGCTTCGTGGCTTAGAGATTGAAATTATCAACCATCTCTTCCTCTCCACTATCCTTTCATTGCACAAATATGGTAGCATTTTGGTTACATATTTGGTCTTTTTTCGGTTCCACTATCTTTAGTTAACTTGTGAGACTCTCAGAAGGACTGTCTGATCCTTCCCTAAAAGACACTTGGGACCTCTTGACATGGGCCATTGTCTAGAACATGTGGCAGAATGGAATGACAACATTTTTAATTCAAAATTGTTGCAGCCAATTTTGATCATTATTAAAATTATTCATATATTTTTGTTTTGAATTCTATATTTTTTTAGTTGAAAGGAACTAAGTTTTAAGGCTCAATGCCCACAATTAAAAGAAGCTTGGGTTCCTAGGGTTCCTAGGGTCTCAGGTGACTGGTCCTAGGGATTCGATAACCAACATCAAGTCCAGCTAATCTCTCACCTCTCATTCACTGGGTTGTGTTGTCTACATAGATGATGCCCATCCCTGTCAATCTCCAGAGTGCCCCCTGTTTCCTTTCTTTTGTCCTTTATGGTGTTTTCTTTGTTGTTTCTCTAGTAGGCTATAGTACAAGTGGACGTTATAACCCTTTTATCCTAGTTTGACCATTGTAGTTGTTTGTTATCTCTTGTATTCTCTTTATTTTCACTGACTGGAACAACGGTTTATCAGCTTTTATATATAAAAAAATAAGAAATGAATATCAAGAAAAATTTTATTACTAGCATGAAGATTGGGATAGTAAAGGTCATCAAATAATAACTTGGTTTCATAACACTTTGATTTCTTCAATCAATCTTCAAGGGTATGAAATTTATTATCTAACCAATACTGCACCATTAGTATAGCACATAGGTACCAACTATTTATTGATATATATTACATGCGCTAAGAACTAGGCCAATCAATTCATGACTTTCTCTTTAAATTGCGTGCCATATGTGACCATTTAGCTTAATTTGAGCATCAGTAACATCATGATGGTGATGCTAGAAAGTGTTGTACTTATAGAGATGTATATTATGCATATCATGCATTTCTTATGTCTCTAAATAGAAATTTTGAGACTACTAAGGCCTTTATTCGTAATTTTTGTTTTCTACTATCTTTCAAAAATATCATTAATGAACTAATTTCTAAATAAATATGGCTTTCATTTGCCTAGAGCACAACAAACAAATAGTCCTTGCTGCCACTCAACCTTGTGGTTTTCTTGATCAAGAATATTACAAGCATTACAACAAACTTGGGCATATTCTTGACTGTCCAAGTTGTGTCTAGAAGTTTCGCTCTAAAGATCCTCAATATCTTGATAATTGTACCAAAAATCCCTACAAGCAAACTATAAGCACTACATTCAAAGATCATTAATCAAAATTCAATTATCAATCAAAATCTCACTACAATGCTTCTATTGCTTGTAGAAGTTCTATACATGAACCTCCCATCATAAACTCATCAAGATCTTTCTAGTAGTAATCTCTCAATTAATAAAAGTTTGAGTATTTTGTAATAAGTTTTGTCCCTCTTCTCATCTACTACTGCATCCATTACACCATGTAACTCGCACTATTTTGACTCTGCATGTTGCAATCACATGACAATTGGCTCTACCATTTTTCCATTCTAAACTTACTCGTATCCATCTATTCCTACTATTGATGGTTCTATTTTGAATTCTAGTCATGTAGACTATGCTTCTACTTCCACATTATTTCTCTAGATGCCTACTTAGCATCCTAATTAACTTCCATTACATCTATTCTCTATTGGTCAATTGTGTGAACTTAGAGTTGACTTGCATTTTTTTTCATCAGATGGCTATTATGTACAAGATCCTTAGATGAGATAGCCTTTTAGGACAGGCCATAAAGTAGTATGATTTTTTTAGCTTAAAAATATTCATTTTCCTACCTCACTTACATCTGATTACTCATCAGCCTCTATGTCCTTTTCAGGTCTATTTAGCATATGGAAGTCTTAGTTAGGTCACATTTTTTTGGTAAACCTAATTTCTACGGTCTCTAAGGGTATGATAGGTTATGTTCAAAATAGGGATTTTGATGGGTATCATGTCCATTAAAAAGCATACCACATTACCCTTTAATGATAACAATACTATTTTTGGGGCACTATTTGACTTAATTAATTATGATATATGTTGTCCTCATCTACCGATTATAGTTAATGCAAAATATTTTGTCATTTTTAGTAATGACCTATTGGTTGTTAATGCACTTTCTCGTTATGTTTCTATAGGAATTATTGTAGTTGAAATTGTAGTAATTAACATACCTATAAAGTGCCTTGTTTTGAGATGTAATTTTGTTTAGATGCTAAGTTTCCAGAGCATATGTTCTGAACCATGTACAAGATATAAAAAAGATCAATGTATCTATTATATGAAAACTAGAACAACTTTACCAAAGGTGAGTGAAAGGGAGTTGTTGTGCCTGGTTTGGGAGCGTTATGTTTGTAATTATATTTATAAAAATTTCATTCTCTCATCATTTGTGGATCTTCATTTGGTATCAAAGCTTGACTTTAGTTCGAAACTTGGGGTTATTAGAGTATAATTTGAAGAAAAGGGTGTTATTTCCTACAAGGAAAAGCCATGTATTTTCTCACTCCATTATGCCAACATTTGGAGGAGAAACTATGAATTTTGGAAAGTGAAGATGAAGGATTTTCTCTTATTAGAAGATTTATGGAGGATAGTGGATAAAGATTTTGAGGAAGTAGAAAATAAGATCTAGCTCTCTTATGTAGTTGAGAAGAAATATATGAAGCTGAGTATATGATTGATGGAAGGGCCTTGTCAAAGATACAAAATGGAGTCTCAGATGTAAGTCTTTCATATAATTATGCAGACCAAACTAACAAAGGAAGAATATGATTAATTGACATGGATTGTAGTATTCACTTGGAAAACCATGCTTAACATGGTTTAAAAATTTACTCCATGTCAAGGACAACGCATAATGAGTAAGAGAAAGCCAAGAGAAGCAATTTCGAAGTGAAATAAGGAAGAAAGAGCTCCCTCAACATCAAGATTAACAACAAGGGTCAAACATAACACCTTACATTCTCATCACGACCATTACTTACAACCGTAAGCCCCATCCAGAGAACCTTGCAGGCATACTTATACCCGTAAGCAAGAGTATAACTGCCAAATAGAGGGCCTTATGGGCATGACTTACGCCCATAAGTCAGGGCATATGGTTCATCCAAAGGAGTTTATAAGAAAGGTGTATGCCTGTAAAGAAGGTCACAAGCACCATGCAGAGAAACTTATAGTCCAGTACTTATGGCAGTAATCTAGACCATAACACCATGACAAAAGACCTTGCAAGCGGAGCTCATGGACATAAGATACCTATAAGCCATGTGACCTATCATCCCCAACCCCTTATGGCCTTGTTCTTAAGCCCATAAATCGCCCACAAGGGGCTAGGTATAAAAGATTTTACTGACGGTTTTGGGGGAGACTCTTGGCGGTCGAGTAAAGGAAGAAGAAAAGCAAGGATCTAAGGTCTAGCTCTAGTGATCCAATGACTTGGAGGGCTTCATCCATGGTCTAAGGAATCACTAGAGCCATTGAGGTGAGTTCTCAATGACATTTGGGAAAATGTATCGAAGATTCACCAGTACTCCGATGATGTGAAGCTTAGAGTGATTTTTAATGTCTTCATTTGTTTTCTTCATGTTTATTGGATTGTATGATTGTTCTCCCCTAATTGGAAACTAAACTTCATGGTGTTTGGGCATGGATAAAATCTAGGTTTTACTTTTTTTTATAACATTGGTCGTAGATTTTAAAGCTTGTATCGATTGATCTATTGCAATACTTTAATGTTGAATTAAATTGTGCATTATTACTTGTCTTGAACTCTATTGTAGCGAAAGCCGAGGGTTTCATGATTGATGTACTTATGTGATAAATTGAGAGATCCACATAGTATAGAAATGCCATAATTGAAGGTAACCACTAGTCTGCCTAGAAATAGGGCACTTTCAGATTGAGATTTCTCCCCCCGTGATTCTTCTAAGTGAGTTAACATTAGGATTCCAATCATAATGCAATCATAGAAAGTGAGTATTAGGAAAAGATTCCAATCAATCTTTGTATAGGATTAGGTTCAATAACTTCGAGAGAGGGATTGACTATTAACTGAATCTATATCTTCTCTAGATAGAGTTCACCGAGAGCAACGCAATCATAAGTAGTCTATATTAGTGCCATATGGGACTAGTTATTTTTCATCTTGTGAAAGAGGCAATATGATATAGGAACTCTCTTGGTTCAACAATATTGCAAAATCTAGGGCAACCTTGTCTTGAACCTAATCAAACCTTACGGGAAATCTATGCTCGAAAACCCTTCTTACATGTGGATTTGCCATTATTTTACTTATGCTTTAGTTCTTAGCTTTCATTTTAGATTTGATACTTACAACTTTGTTTAAGCTAATTGGAAAGCTGTGAATTAGTACTTGTCCTATCTAGTTCCTCATGGATCAACAACTCTACTTACAGCACACTATATTACTTGATTGACGTGTTCACTTGGGTTTCACAGGTGATATTAGTCCTTATCATCATCAAACTACAATCCTTATGAAGAGAATTTGAAAATTTGAAGATGAATGAGTTTGAAAACATGAATGATTATTTCACTAGATTTATTGAAATAACAAATCAAATGAAGACTTGTGGTGAATTCATTTCAAATCATAAAATAATGCAAAAAAATTTTAATCAACTTCTTCAATAAGATATGAATACATTAGCAAGATGAAAGTTATCATTATTTCTCCCAAGAGGTTTAGAAAGAAGTAAAAGTGAGGTTGCTCTATATATTTTGCACAAAGGAGATTGCATACTTATTGTCTCAATCAATGTTGATGATCTCTTATTAACATGAAACAACGATATGCTCATATGTGAATTTGTGCAAAATATAATGCAGACTTATAAAATGACAAATATAGACTTGATACATTACTTCTTGAGTATTAAGGTAATTAAAGCCAAAGAAGGAACATTTATCTCTTAAAGAAGGTACCCTAAAGATGTTCTCAAAAGATTTAAAATGAATGGATGTAAACTGTATCCACATCCTTAGTTGTAAATGTCAAGAAGAAAGGAAATGGAGTGGGAAAAAAAAAGAAAAAGAAAATGCAACTATTTATAGAAGTCTTATTAGATGCCTCCTATATCTTACTACCACCAAGCAAGATATTATCTTTACTACAAGTTTGCTTTCCAAATTTATGCAAGAGAAAAGTCAAAATAATTTTGGATCTACTAAAAGGTGAGAAGATATCAATAAGTGTGAAAGACCCGCCCACCTTAGTGAGACCCAGAACAGAACTCATCACAAGCCAGGTATCGCTTTGCTTAGTCGCACAATAATTCGCACTCCCTCGGAGACAAAAGGCGAGTCGAACTCGCGACCTAAGCCTTTTGTCTCCGAGGGAGTGCGAATTATTGTGCGACTAAGCAAAGCAATACCTGGCTTGTGATGAGTTCTGTTCTGGATCTCACTGAGGTGGGCGGGTCTCTCACAATAAGATATAATTGACTTTGGACTTCTTTATAAATCATTAAAAGAATCTAGTCTAATTGGCTACATAGATAATTATTGTGCTATTGGGCTAGATTCTTAGATTATATAAAAAAGTAATTGAATGTGTTTTCATTCTTGGTTCTACTATATGCACCTGGATTTCAAAAAACCAGAATATTATAGTATAGTCTACATCTAAAACAAAATATGCCATAGAAGCTAAAGCTACTTTACAAGCCATTTGGTTAAGAAGAATTCTTGAAGACATTGGATGTGAGCAAGATGGAGGTGTTATATTGCATTGTGATAATAAATTAGCTATTGCTACGCGAAAGGAATCTAATGAGTTATGACCAAACTAAACACATTGCCTTTAAATATCACTTCATAAAGAAAGCTATCAGAAAAGGAGAAATTGAGTTGAAATATTGCAAACCATAAGATTAATTATCTTATATACTCAATAAGGCATTACTGAAAGAAAGGCTAGTATTTTTATCTCATCTAAATAATTAGGGTTGTAAAGGAGGTGCATTAAGAGAAGTGTGGTTGCCAATGCACATTCCTAACATGTTTATATAAGAATTAGAGTAGTTGAAACCGTAGTAATTAATATAGCTATAAAATGCTTTTGCTTTGAATTGTAATTTAGTTTGGATGCTAATTAAGTTTCCTTAGAATATGTGGTAAGTCATGAATAGATATAAATGGTCAATGTATAAATTGAAAGAAAGGTGAAACATTTTTACCAAAAGCTGAGTGAAAAAAGCTACGGCCTCTAGTTTGGGAGCTCTACATTTGAAACCCTATTTCTAAAATTTTCATTCTCTCATTCTCTATGAATTTTCAATTACCACTTTGAATAAAAGGAAGATGTATGGATGTTAGAGATATTAATAAATTATCTATAATTATTTTTTTATTAGTTTTTATGATGTTTTGACTTATGCTATGTATGACATATCCCATATATAGCTATTCCCTTACATAATTGACTTCTATACTTGTATAGCTCTCTACAAGCTCTCTCTATGTAGAACTTCTCATGTATAATGATATATACATTGAAATATGCATCATTTTCTCCAAATTTGATCTCCACTCTCTCATCAAATATCCTTCATTCTCTTCACTTTGAATCTACATTCTTTCAATAATTTTCTATAGCCGGGAGTATAATGACAATTTTAGAGGTTCCTAGCAAGGATGGAGCTACATGGTCAATTGTGGGATCAGATGCCCAATGAAAATTTAAAAAGTATTAATAGTAATTATATTGTGTATATTTGTCTTGGAAAATAATTAAATTGATCCCACTAAATTGGGAAAAATGAGGGTGAAAATACAATAATCAAAAACTTTTATTGGAATAATGTCGGTCATTATATAAATATTAAGTTTTAAAGAACTCACATTCTTTGATTTTGTGTTTTTATTTTCTGTAACAACTTTAGAAAACTTAAACTAACCACTTTTTGTCTTCTTCACTTTTAATATTTTCTAGCTATTTTGCCAAGTTTTTGCCCAAGTGGACGAAGAGGACTATTAATTATGGCAACTCAATCTCTTTTTATTTAAAAATTAAAATACTAAAAAAGGCAAGGTACTTCCTCTACATCTTTCAAACTAATCAAAAAATCTAATTAAACTCTAAAATCAATTTTAACTTTCAATCGTTTAAAGTAATTTTTTAATAAAATTTCTTGATTTTGGTGGATATGATCAACTGATGCTTTTTTTTTTTTTATAAAGTCAACAAGCAACAAAGTAAAGGACAAATAGGTATGGAGATGCATCAATTACGGTGGCTTGACTAATCTCTTAAGGATAAATCCCCCACTACTTAATAAATTTTCTGATTCAACCACTTGTGCCTAGTGTTTTTAATGCTAAAAAGTAGATATAAAGCAGCTAGCGAGTTTCTAGTGAAGGTTACCTGTGATTTTGGCATCTTAAGTTAATGAGTGCATGTTTGTTTCGACTTTTGAACCTAACCGATGTATTTGTCTTGATCTCCATGACAAATGTCGAATCACATAATGTACCACATATTTGACACAATAGCAACAACAAAGCTAAACCAAGCAAATTCATTTTGACTTCTACCTACTTTGGTAAACCATCCCCAAAGAATTTCTATATATTGTATATATGTGTGTACATATATGTATATATCTAACAAGTGGAGTTTGAGAAAAGAGACTTACAAAACCCCAGCCAGCTGTAGTGAAAGCAGAGCCAACAATGGTGAATTGACAATGTGTTGAAAGGAAAAGCTCAACATAAGGACGTTCATCCACAATAGCAGCAACACCTCCATTCTCAGGGCCAAGTTCAAGGGCTTTAGCATACTCTTCATGTGACCCAAGACCTCTTAACCTGGACCTTGGAATCCCCAGCTCTTCCACCATATAAGACTCTACAAATGAGCCCATTTGGTATCCAATTGGATAACCAGTTGCTATCAATGATTCAATCCCTCTTATTTGTGTTGAGAGTTGTTGCAATGTTAGGATTGAAGTCAAGCTAGCTATGTAACTAGACTGGATGATTAGCACCACGAACAGCCATATGATGAACAGGACTCTCCCTAGCGTACTTTTCACATTCTCCTCTAGACAATTCAACAAACATAACAAGCCAATGTCATTATATATCATTATGGTTTTAAAATAATCCAAGTGGCTCTTAGATTTCATTTAACAAATACTAAAATGAATTAAGTAAATAAACACTTAAACTAAAAAAAAACAAAAAAACAAACATATTTTTTTCTTTGTTCTTGTTTCTCTTACCATAATTCTACTAATTAATGGTTTAAAGGCAAGGGTGAAGCCTACTAAAATCAAATGGTTATTTCAGCCTTTAAATTTACTGAATTTTTTTATTGATATAGATGCATACATAAAATGTGCTATATTTCTTGCTCCCTAGTTGCTATATAATTTGGAGGAACCAAAACAAAACAATTATTTCTTTTCTTCTTTTTTTTTTTTTACTTATAGACGACAAGCGTCTCCTATTTAAGAAATTGTTAAAGGGACAGACAGTTACGGAGATGCACCAGTTATAGTGGCTTACAGATCTTCTAAAAAAATCCCTCTGTCTTGCAATCTTGGAGAGGTGAAACCACTGTTTCTCTCACGGGGGACTAACACCTAGGCTAGCGAACATTACAAGAACAGTACTGCCAGGAGAAGGATTAGACTATCCAATGGTTGACAAAAACAAAACAACTTCATCAAGTTGAGCAATTAAAATAATGAACACTACCTTCTCCAATCCACTATACCTCCAAATTTAAGAGTTAAAAGGTATAATTCCCTGAACAGTCCCTCCACCTTTTTAAACTTACCATTTTAGACCATTACTTCAAATTGTAACATTTTAATCACTCTACTACTATTAAGTTAGCCAAGCCAGTCCTCATAAAACTAAAATCCTAACCCTAATGAGAACTAACATGGCTCACTTCAAACTAGTAGAAGAACTAAAAAGGTACAATTTTAAGTAAAAGACTAAAAGGGTATGTTTCTAAAGTACAAATTATTTAGAGAATTATATCGAGTCAAAATTATATTTATATATATCACATTGAAAAATAGATAATAAAGTATAGACCTGCCTCAAAACTCATATTTTGATATACATTTAGTCTCACGTGGCAATAATATATTCTTAATATATTTAATTAATTTCAAAAATAAATTTCTCTTTTTAATAGAAAATTAAACTCTAACATTAATGTAAATATGTATAAATATATCCAGCATTAACTATTTCTGGGATATATATACCAATAGAATTTTTTTGAAGCAATTTCGTGTACGAACCTAATTTTTAAAAGACATATACTGATATTCAAAACAAGGTAATGAACTTACTGTGGCAGAAGAACATAGTTGAAAACGCAAACCTGTAAAAGAATTTATGGATTAGTGATAATCATAAGAAAATTTGCTAAATATTGATATTAAAAAATTAATGTATCTATATTTGAAAAAAAATAGATTGCATGACATACGAGAGAATAGTTACAATCTGCTCCTTCCAATTATCATAACAAAATTCTTCGTTACCACGACGTTCAAGCACCCACATTACCACCCCCATAAAAAGTAAGGACGACACAGTAGCAAGCCAAAGCTTCTCCGTGAATGGCTTTGTGAAAGACCAAGCATTAGAGTTATATTTCTTTACAGGGGCAACAACAACAAGACCTGACTCAATGAATGGTAACGTAAAATCTACAATCATTGTTCGATTTGTCACAATGGCAATGTCTCCTACAGCACCATCGAATTCCTATAAAACAATAATAAGATTATTATTATTAAAATATAAAGAAATCCACAAGTTACAAATCCACAATATATCCATACACTATATATATATATATATATTAATCCTTGAACTACATCACTTTTGTCTTCTCATTTCATGTTATCTTTTTCTTTGAGATCTCGTTTGTTTAAATAAGCATAATTTGTTTATCCAATAGATATTTTAATTTTAATACTGTTAAGAGGGCATAGAATAATTAAAGTAAACATATTTGTGCAATTAAAAGAGCACAATAAAAATATAATAACATTCCAAAAAAGCAATTAGCTATATGAGATATTTGTCAATGTAGCATAGAAACTAGCATAATATTATACAATTATTAAAGATAATAATAATTAAAAGATATTTCACTAATTGTTGTGTATATAGTACAATAGTATATAGTATAGACCTATTTATATAAAAGTATTCTAGTTATATTAAGAAACTACTACTGCTGCGCAGAATATTTGTGAATTAATTATGCCCAACAATATATAATCAAATTTTTTAAAAATATACCAAAATTATTTTAAATTATTTTATGATATCAAATCAAACCTCCTAAAAATATATATTAAGAGCTAACAAATTCGGTATGAAAAGACAAGCACTTACCCCAGACCAAACCATATAAGCAAAATCCCCATAATCTAGATTGCTTAGCCCATCTCCATAAGGAATGAACTTGTATGGAACATGATAAGGCAGTAATTGAATTGCAGCGGTAAAAATCTCAATGGTGTAACCTTCAATTTTTCCTGTTTTAGGATTTTTTGACCCAAATTCTCTGTAAGTAGCTCTATTAGGAACTACAATTCTCAATTGTTTCCCATTCTTTGAAAAATCCCAACCTCTTGACTTCAATGTAGTTCTCCCAGGCCAAACCACATCCTTAAGCTTTTGAATTGCACCTAAATTATTAGCAGACTTGGAATAAAGTTTTTCAGGAGGGTTAACTGATAGTCCTGAGTAATTTGACCAATACCCAACAATCTTGAGCTCAGAATCAATCACATTTACAATATCATATGCAGGATGAATTCGATTTCCATCTTGATCAAATTGAATCAAACCTGTCACCCCTTCAATGCTAATCTTCTTAATCTTTTCTAACAAAATTTCGCCTCCATTAAAGATTGCCATTGCTTGTAAATTCAAATGACTGGACCTGCCATCACTAGTTTCAAGATTAGGATCACTAGAAAATGAAATATTACCACCATCATTTAGATATTCATCCAACGCTCTAGCAAGTATCCAAACACTGTCATAAGCATACAACCCATAAGAGTTTAGCCCAAACTTCTCATTGGTTTGTTTTTTTACTAACTCACTCCACCTCAAAACAAACTGGGTTTTCTTCGCTGACTCTTCTGTATGTTGCCTTAGAAAAACAACACCTTGCATTGCTTGCATGACTTGTGGTGCAAGTGGTCCACTTGAATCTAACTTTGATGCAAGCCAATCTGTTGCAATCCAAACATAACCTTTTTGTAGCATTCCTAAAGACTGTGCCACAATGAGGATGGTCACTCCTATGATTTGGTTAGCATGTAGGACTATGATCCTAGTCTCCATTTGTGCGACTTCAGCTAATAATGTGGTGATATCTGTCTGATTAGCTTCTGGAGGTAATGCAGCTTTGAAAGAGATCTTACATCTTCTTTCAGTAAGCTTATCAGCTAAATCTGCAACGCCATTACGCCCATATTCATCATCCATAAAGATGGCAATAACTTGTCTCCACTGGTAGTAATTTACAAAGTCTGACACTGCTTGCATTTGAAATGAATCACTTAGGGTTGTGCGGATGAAGTAAGGGTACTGCAAGGAAGAAAATGTAGGGTCTGTGGCTGCAAAGGAGAGGAGTGGAACTTTGAGTTCATTGGCAACATGAGATATTATATTGGCCATGATTGAGCACTGAGGACCAACCACTGCCACAATGTGCTTCCCCATCAGCTTCAAAACTATGGAAATAAAAAAAAAACACAACTAATATAAATATACATTTGTCAATGTTGGTTTATGTTTCTCAAATTAAAAAAAAGAATTGCTTATTTTTTATTTTTACAAATGTAACAAGCACTATCAAGGGGTGGCCCGTGCTTGTCAAGGGCATATGCATGCATCGGGAAGTAAACATCCAACTTGTGCGCCCTTTCCTAGTGACATGGTGTGTGGGTTGCAAGCCCCGCCCACAGCCGGGGACCCATTACCACCATTGCGTCCAGTGGGACTTGAACTCAAAACCTTTTGAATGCCTCACACTAATGTCTTACATAGTGGGGTCAATACCAATGGGCTATCAACCCTATGACAAACTACTTATTTATAGCAAACAAGTTTAAACCTCCTATTCATTCCTACGATGGATAATTTCTAATAATGCATGTTTTCGACATTTAAATAACAAATTTAAGCGTTTCAAGCGTTATACTCATTCTTGTGAACGATAATGTCTAGCGACATCTGAACTTGCTGCTTATGCTAAGTTGGTATTTGATATGAAATGCATACACATTTGGATAAATTATTCTAGTTAGAAAAGATTTTTTTTCAGCATGTCTCTAATGTATCCCAAGGTTAAATATACTGATATCATTAACGTCACTTCACCAATCATGGGTCAAATTAATTATCTTCTTCGTTTGAGAGATAAAAAAATACACTAATATCAATTTTAGAGATCAGTTGCTTGTTTATACCCCAATTAAATATTAAGCATTAAATTCAATATTTTACATACCTTCAATCATACCAGTAAAACCATTGCACTTAGTGTCTTGCATGCTCATAACAAGTTCGCTTCCTCGAAGAATATTAGGATCAGCATTAATGTCGTCCACTCCAGCCTGAATGGCGATGGCGGCCACAGATCCGATAGTTGAGTTGAAGTTGAATGCTGATCCGATGTTGATGGTTGCAGGTCTGATATCAGCATTAACATTAAGTAATTCGAACAAGAGACCATAATAAATAGCTATTATTGCAAATATATACATAATTCTCATTGTGCATTTGTTGATACACATGGGAAGATCAAATATGAAAATGAGAAACAGTTGAAGGTTAGTGATTGATTTAAGGTTTTTAATAGATAGTTGACAGAAAGGAAGATTTAGTTGATTCAATAAGAAGTAAAGGTAAAATACTCTTCTTAGGCCCTGTTTGGATGCATAGTAATTTTTTCTGTAGGAATTTTATTCCATAGGATTCAGAAATGATTCCTATGGAATTTACTACAGGAAAATTTCCTATGGATTCAGTGTTTGGATGTGCACAGGAATTTTTCCATAGGAATTTTTAATTTTGAAAATGAAACTAGCCGTTAGATTTTTTTTAAAAAAAAAAAACTAGCCGTTAGAGTTTTTGAAAAAATAGCCGTTGGAGTTTTTTAAAAACTAGTCGTTACCAATTTCTCTCTATTTAAAGCCAACACCCTTATGCAATTTGTAAACTTGCCTCTCTTCAGCTCACATTTTTACGTCTCAAAGTCGTTTGTTTCAATATGGATTTGGATCAATGGAGACAGACTAATGAAGATGACGACGAATTTATGCTCACAATTTTACCAAGTTTATTTCCTGCAAGTTCAGAAACTAGGCCTCGTCATACATCAATGTTAACAGGTGCTGCATATGTACAAGAAATTCTTGAAGGTCATGAGGCACGTTGTAAGAGCGAATTTCGTATGGAGCCTCGTATATTTCAAGCACTTACTAATTGTTTAAGGGAAAGATCTCTTCTTCGCAATTCGAAAAGAGTTACAATCGAGGAACAACTAGTAATGTTTGTATACACTCTTGCACACAACGCTAGTAATCGTGACGTGCAAGAACGCTTTCAACATTCGGCCGAAACGGTTAGCCGTTATTTTGGTAAAGTGCTTAGAGCCATTACTACTCTTGCTAATACATATATAGAATTGCCTCCGACAACAACATCACCCGTTATCCAAAATAGTAGAGTTTTTTTCCCATATTTCAAGGTCAGAAATCTTTATACTCTCTTTTTATTTATTATTTATGTTTTTTTAATTTTTATTCTTACCCAATGTTATGGTTTTATTATTGTTTTAGGATTGTATTGGTGCTATTGATGGAACACATATTCCAATAACTATTTCTGTGGCCTTGCAAGATCCTTATAGAAATAGAAAACAAACATTGTCCCAGAACGTTATGGTCGCTTGCGATTTTAACCTACGTTTTGTATATGTTCGCGCTGGTTGGGAAGGTTCTGCTTCTGATGCTAGAGTACTTCAGCATTCAATGGACCAAGGCTTCCATGTCCCGCCAAATAAATATTACCTAGTGGATGCAGGCTATGCAAATACTCCAAGTTTTATTGCTCCATACCGGGGTGTGTGTTATCACTTACAGGAGCAAGGACGAGCAGGATGTAGACCAAGCAATTACAAAGAACTATTTAATTTGAGACATGCTTTATTGAGGAATCATATTGAACGCATTATTGGTGTCTTGAAAATGAGATTTCCTATACTTAAAGTTGCAACCTTTCATCCAATAGATTCTCAAACTGATATAGTAGTTGCCGCATGTGTCTTGCATAATTTCATACGGATACACAATGGCACGGATGAAATTGAGGAAATCAGTAATGGAGCTGACGAAGGTAACGTCCCAAATGGGGATGACACATATGAAAACGATGTCAACACAATGAACTCTGAACGTATTGCAGGTGCTCGCAAAAAAGATGAAATAGCAATGCAAATGTGGAATGATTACTGCAACTATCGTAGAAATGTAATATAAAATGGTTTGTAAAATTATCAATGTTGCTTTGCTTTCTTGTTAAGTAATATAATGTTGCCCTGTCTTTAGATTATCAATGTTGCTTGTTTTTTTGTTATTAAGTAATAGACTATTCGCAAATAATTCAAAATCCATTCCCACAAATAAACAAGTTTATCTAACATAGATAAGTAGATCTCATAATCATAACGTCTTATACAAAAGTGTCTAGTAATTGTGACACTAATAAACATCCACAAACATAAACACAAACATAAATTGTATGTAAGGAAACACAAAAAGCATATAACATAACATTGTTTTTAATTAATCATTTGTCGAAGCCACAACACTTTCCGATCTTCGGTGAGATTCAAGAAGATTTCACGATTATCCTTGTCTTTAAATAATGTTGTAGCTTTAACAAACTCATCATCTGAAAGTTGATTACACACCATATTAAATGCGGCCATGCATTCTCCTATAGTGTACTTGTCATCTACCTTGTTCATTTTCATAGCATCAATATATCTATCATTCTCAGCTCGACGCATATCCATATATTTTTCTAAAAATGCCTCTTGAATATTTTTCCTCTTTCGGTCCTTTTTCCTTCTTTGCATATCATCACCTACATTTTGTCGTCTTGCACTACATGAACTTTGTGGTTGTGAAATATGTGGTTGACTGCATGGAGGTTCCGTTTGTGCAAAATCATGATGCTCTGTCTTTATTTCGGGTGTAGACAATGATTCGATGGGATCATGCGGAGCCGGAATGCTTGGAGATGGAGTGTCCATCGGCATGTTTGAATAATAATCTACATCACGAGAGCGTCTTCCTTCTGCATATCTCCCTGTGTAATAAATGCACAAATGATTAGCAAATTATTAGCAATCTTTAAATCAAACATTTGTAAAGAACACTTTTCTACCCTCATAAATCTCTTGCAATGCTGTGAAATACGGAAAGGGTTTTTGATGCCATCTTCTTGCTTCTTTATTTCTCTGCATAATTTCATGAAAATGATTAAAATAAATTATTGCATAAACTTTGTAAATTATGTAAGAAAAATATATACCTCAAGTAGTGGTGCCCATACTTCTTCAGTGGCTTCTACCATATTTTTTTCATTATCCCATCCAAACCCACTCAATTCGGTAAAGCCCTTCAGAAGCTTGTAAATTTTTTTTAACTCTTGCTCTAATGCTTTAACTTGTACAACAGTGCATCTTAAATTAGGAAATCTCGTTACCATGTCACGCAATATTCTATTCCATGCCTCTTTAGTCCATCCATTTTGTGAGCGGTAAGCGGGAACGTTATAATCACCTAATAATTTCACTAGATGAGCCCTATGATTTTCATTCCATTTGGCCCTTGTGTCGGTCTTCTCTAGATTTGGTATCTATATAAAGTAATAATTAGGATAACATTAAACACAAATATTGAGTAGACTGATGAACGGACACCCATTCATTCATATAAGAACTCCATTAATACAAGAAGAAGCACCAAACTTTCATAAATCTAACTGACAAGTTACCCATGTCTAAGCAGATACTCATAAAGACTAGAAAACAACACATAAAATTAGAAAATGGACTAACCAACTCTTGACTGAACTAGAAAACTGAGAAATGCTATCTTATTGATGGTGTTGTATCTATAAATTTTGATGGTGTTGTTGTAGTTACAACCAAATTTGTAAGCTAATGAAAAGCATGAGAATCCAATGCCAGCATCCCTCCAAACTAACAATCAATCTTTGCACTATAAATTAACCATATATGTATGAGTTTTTCTTATATTTCAAACAATGTGAGGCCCTACCATTAAGGATTTCATAAACAAAGCTAGCTAAGCAAGTGGCCATCTCACTATAATAATACATGCCTACATAGATATTATTGAGTCTCAATTACAAAAGCAAGTTGTAGCATATATAACATCAACTTGTTCATGAGATAATGTTTAAGTATTCAAACAATAATGTGTCATCCCATGATTGACATATATTTTTCTCTTCCACCATCCAAATCCTCCAAAAATAAATTAAAAAAAAATGAAGCAAAATAATATGAAACCTATATATATCTATTCCTTACTCCCTAGTTTCATTCCCAAACACTAATGTTTAGTAGCAGCATAAATGTGCTTCTTAGGACACAATAGTTTAGATGAAAATTCTAGTCTAGATCAACTGTATTAAAGTTCAAACAGGATGGAGAAACCTAGGACTAGCCAAATAATTTAGATGAAAATTCTAGTCTAGATCAAATGCACTAAATTTTTCCTGCATTCAACGAGGATGAATTCATGAATAAACACTAAAATAAAATTAGAATGCAACCTATATACTAATGTTGTATTGAAAGAAATAGATCAAAATTCTCCAAAACAGATGGAACTCCTAAACATGCCAAAGCATTGAAAACCAAACCCTAAATAAAAAACCATGAGCAAGTCAACGAATCATAAAGCTATGGTTTCAATTAAAACCTGAATTCGAACACTGATTTGCAGATCAGGAAGCCAAATCTACAAAGCTCTTTGAATCAATGGCAAGAAAAGAAAAACAGAAACACTGATTTGCAGATCAATTAAACAGAAATATAATCAATGAAAACCTGAATTTCAAAACTGATGTGCAGATCAAGAAGAAAAACTTTGGGAAAATTGTGTGAAAATGAAATTCCAAAATCTCCAAAGCTCTATGAAGCTCAATGGCAGGAAAAGAAAAGCAAAGCCTCTTGTTTCACACATACAGATGCTTTTTAAAATAAATTCCAATTACCTGCTCCATTGGAGGGCCTCTTGTATCACCAGAGCCGACAGCCGCACCACCGCTCTTGTTGTTGCTCCAACCTCCATTTCCGGCCATAATCCCCTTTCAAGAGAGTGAGAGAGAGAGAGAGAGAAGACGATGGTGTTGCTTTGTTGGGCCAGCAAACGGTGACGTCGGTCGGTCACGGCAAGCGGTGGCAGTGAGATGGTGGACCGCGAGAGAAAGAAGGAGAGGTTGGCGGCAGTGAGGTGGTGGAGAACGAGAGAAAGAAGGAGAGGTTGGGGTTACACTTGCACAGCCCGACAAGTATAGGGAAAAAATTATTTGGGGTTCACCTCTTTTACAAATTCCTATGGAATCATATGATTCCATAGGAATTTCTCTCTATAAAAACAGTATCCAAACACCCCCATAATATCATTTCCTACATAATATTAAATTCCATAGGAATGGTCACAATTCCTACATAATATTGCTTTAGATAGGATTTTAGTGTTTGTGGGATCAGTCGTTATTACACGTGGACAATTACTATTGGTTGGAATGCTACGGTGGGAAAGGTTTTAGATTTACAGTGAGAAGATGATTAAATGAGAAGTTTGGACGAAGACGAAGGAAAGAATGAGGAACCATTTCTTTTTTATCTTTTTCTTTTTTTTTTCTTTTTTTTTTCTTTTTTTTTTCTTTTTTGCTTTTTTAAGAGTGGAAGTGAATGTTAAATAGGAATTCAACATGGTAATAAAATGTCACTGGTGTAACTATGAACAAATGATAATACTTCTGGGCACATGCAAAATTTTTTTGGTTTTTCTAAAGGTGTACACACAACTTCATGTTTTTAAAGTGTATACCCAGTATTTTCTCTAGTTAAATTAGAGTAATCTTGAGATATGTAATTATTATATTTTTTATTTGTAATGTTATGATATTTTATTTTGAAAACAATATATATATAATTGTAATGAATTTAATTTTGTAAATATTTTGAGTTAGGAAACATCAACAAAGGAATGTTCCTATAGTTCGAAAAGAATGAAGCCACTCAGTGGAGCTCTTTGCGGTGCTCGTGGGGATCATCAGAAACTTCATTTCGATGCTATCCAATCCCTGAGATGCACCACCATACATCGTGCTCCTTGTCATGGTGCCTTATCTTCAATGAATGGTGTCACTTATCCGAAGAGTCTTACATGCAAGTCATTAGTATTGGCGATGCTTGAAGATCTCTGTGAACTGAGGTTCCGGTCAATTGAGAGTGTTGAATTGTCAATGAAGAAGAAGTTCAGATGTTGACCAGATAAACTATTGACCCTGCATAAAGACTAGTGTATGTTAGGTTGTGCTAGTTAGCTACGTGTCTATGTAATGTATGTTAAGGTGTTGCTAGTTCGCTAAGTGTTAGTGTAACGCATGAATGTAACGTAATTAATGAGTCTGTCAGTGAACTATAGTGTGCATATGATGAGTATATAACATTCAATGTATTTCATATCATTTTGTACATTCATTTGGCTAGTATTAGAATTATATTGTGGAATTTGATGCTACATCTAGTCTTGTCTCATATTCTCAGGCTTTGGGCAGCACTTAAAAATGAAAGAGAACAAAAAGAAGCATTCCAAACCTTAAATGAACAAGCTAGAGCTCTCTCGGCATCATTTGAAAAGAACAAGGCAAACTGAGTGGCTTACGCGCAAGTTACGGCCTGGCTTATGGCCATAAGCACTTTCCGGAGAACCATGCGGCCATACTTATGCCTATAAAAAGGAGTTCAGAGCCAAACCGGAGGATCTTATAGGAAAGATTTATGCCCTTAAAGATGCCCGTAAGGTTTATCAAGAGGAGCTTACAACCAGAGCTTACGCCCATAAAGGGGTCGCAAGCATTTGGTCTTCATTTTGGTTTCAAACTTCTCTCTTTAGGATGATCCATCATTCCAGGTTTGCCCTCCCTTCTTCATTTTAGTTTCCTTCATATTTCATACAATCTTAAGATATATTTGTTTTTCTTTGTTGATTTTTTTCTATTGATTTACTGAGATATGAATGGATGTTTTGGTTTCCTTTATTTCATGGGATCAAGACTTGACGAGTTAAACCTTAACAACAGAGACTAATCACTAACTTTGTCCCTCAATCAACTATTAAATTGCAGCTATTGTTGACCTAATAAGGTTGTTATTTAATTTGCACTAATGTAAGAGTTTGGTGAGTTCTACATTGTTCTTTTTTTTTTCTTTTCTTTTTTTTTTTGCGGTGATATTTCTAATTTGTTGATTGAAAGGATTACTATGACAATAATTTAATATCATAATTACTTAGGTACATGTTGATAGTGTTTCATTCTTGTATGTTTCTGATACATTGTTCCCTTTTCATGTTGGTTGTCTGCTTATAATTAATACATAATCTTTGATGGATACACAGGAACCCATTCCGACACGGGCTTCTTTTAATATGCAAGTAATGATGTTTGTATGGATACACTGGAACCCATTCCAACTCCATCACCCGTAGGATCAGAAACAAGTACCTCAAGAGCACGTTGGAAGAGGAAAAGTGTTGTGGACCAATCAGTAGAGAAAATTTCACAAAATTTGCACAATTTCATTGAATTTTTTGGTCTAGGATTTTAGACACTAACCGATGCCACTGCGTGTGAAGTAGCTTGTTACGAGGCTCATGAAGCCCGTGAGAAAACACGTGAGGATGCTCTTGCTGAAATTGTGAAAAAGAAAAACATGTTGCACAAGTATTTTTTTGAGATTGATGGCCTTTCTGATAATGAGGCAATGTTTATCTTACAGGTTCTTTGTAACCACAATTCAATTTTTATTCCATGATTTGTCTTAAAATTCCTTATAATGATGATGTAATGCTCGTTTTTGTAGGTTTTGCCTAAAGATGATGATCAGATGAAAATTTTCTTCAAGTTGCCAAACAACAAGAGGCTTCATTTTTGTTATGTATTGTTGTCAAGATTGTCATTTAGAGCACTTAATATGTGACCTCATGAGTTTGTGTTACTTTGATTGGGTGATGTTGTTTGTTTTAAAATTTAGTGTCACAAGTTAGGGAGCTTTTATTGATTGTATTGCAAGAACAATGTGTTTCTTTAAAGTTTGTTTTTATGGATTCTATTGCAAGACTTTCTTGGCGTTGGAGCAACATTTGTAGCTTTTCTGTTGTAGTTGTTGTGGTTGATCATTGACTGCATCAATGAGAATGCAATGTTCTTGTTTGGTCCTTTGTAAGTGAAAGCTTATGTTGTTATTAGGAAATCAAACCTGCTTTTTGTGTCTTTTTTTTTTTCTAAACTATATTGATGGACTCTTTATTGGTGTGTAAATTATGCAAATATATAAACATACAAGTATGCAAGTAATGCTACAATTGGCCCATAAGACCGCTAGTGTACGGGTCGTCAAGTAATACCTCGTGGGTGAGCACGAGGGTTGTATTTCTCTAAGAATAGCGAGAGGCTCCTATTACTTCTTTTTCACTTAATCAATAGCCTAATTGTTTACGCTATTTCTTTAATTTGCTTGTACAATACTATTGAACAATATAATTGGAGACGTCATGAAGCACACTTGGAAGGAGTTGGGAGTATGTACGATAGTTATCTTGATTATTAATTATGATAGGCGTTAAGTGTCAATTGTGTTCTAGGATCAAACCAGAGGAATTCAAAGGCCTACTAGGCCCAAAAAAAAACCCATGGCGACTAGGTCTAAATCACTAGGAACTTAAAATGGAATCTCTTCCACCCCAGCCTCTTATGTTTTCTTTCAGTGCGGGAATCTCACGAGAAGAGACTAAGCAAACCCTAAGCCTAAAGGCAATCAATCCCTAATCTGGAAATCTAGATATGCTTAACCTCTTAGAACATGCATAGATATATCATGGCATAGGCGTCATCAATATGGGGGCATAACCTTCTCATCCACATTAATAGTAATAATCATTTAAGAACATGTGATGATTACGGAAACTAAAATGATATATATTAATCAATTAAGATTCATAAATAATAACTGAGAGACCTAGAAATACAATTTCCCTCAAATTAGGTTCTTATGGATCATAAAAAGCAAAGCGTTAAAGCACAAGAGAGTCACATAACCAAATAAATAATAAATAAACATTTAATGTATTCTTAGACTAACTCCCTCCAATAGTTCTCCAATAGTTGGGGATTAGAGCATCCCAAGATTGTCCGGATGACACTTGTCACTCGTGCTCCTATGATAATTATCCTTGAAGATGCCTGTCACGCGCGATCTTCTCTGATGATGCTCGTTATCTTATTCTTGAGAAATCTGCTGGAATCCTCTGTAATACAGAAGAAACCCCGTTTCCCACTACTCAGATCTCCAGAAATCCTGCAGCCCTACCTTATTCCTCAAAAGAGTCTCCCCGATTTCAAAAAAACTTAGAGTATTTATAGTGATCAACTTTGCCACGGTCTCACCACGGGTGTTGAAACGCCAATGGTGAGTAAGTTATTGCTTGGGCTATAAGTCTCTTCCTAGCACGGTCTTTGAGCGTTATGTGTCTTGATAACGATTGTAATGGTATTCACAATGGCCGTTGTGAGATCGTTGTGGCTTTTGTGTTGCTTCTGGTGATTCCATGCTGGCACGACTTGATCATGACAGTGGTAAGTATAGACAACTAGCGTGATAAGGTTTCATAGCACTTGTTGTGAGTCGTGGTGCAGCCTTGATTTAAAAACTTTGTTCATTTTGCTTCAAAACAACCCCAAATTTACTTCTTTTTTCTTAAAACAGAAATAAGGGGCGTGGTGAACAAAAGAATGAAATTTCGTGCTAATGAGGTGCTAAACAAGTAAAATTTCATACAATATACAGTGGAAATGATATAGAAAATATTGTTAGTTTAGCGCTTATCATATATATATTATTATATTGACTGAGAAGCTAATGTAGGAAGTAGGGGTGGTCATGGTGGTGGTGGTGGTGAAGGTGGAGGTTTCTTATTTGTGAAACAAAACTATTTGTTTCTTGATGAGAGATATAATGTTCAGATTGGAATTTAAAGATGAGAGGAATTCAATTTCTATTTTTGTTTTTGTGTTGTACTCTATTTGTTTTAGTTGATATTTTTAAAGTTTCATGACATGACAGTAACACATGGTTATATTGTGTGTGTATGAGTATATTGTCGACAGTAAGCATGATGATTCCATTCCTATATATGGCAAGAGAAAAGGAAGAGATGGCAAGTAAATGTAATGTTGTTATTATTATTTTAAATGTTATTACAAATATTTATTTTTGATAATTAATTGGTTACATTTTTTTAATTTGTTAAAAAATATAATTAAAAATAACTCATTATAATTAACACCATTAATTAATAGCTAATTAATGAAATTAATATTTAAATCCAAAAATTAGAATAAAATTGTAGTATTATAAAATTAAATATTTATTTTTTATAATTAATTAGTTACATTTTTTCAATGCTTTTAAAAAATATAATTGAAAATAACTCATTATAATTAACACCATTAATTAATAGCTAATTAATGATATTACTGTTTAAATCCAAAAAATTAGAACAAAATTGTAATATTATAAAGTTAAGTATTTATTTTTGATAATTAATTAGTTATATTTTTTTCAATGTTTTTAGAATTATATTTAACACCATTAATTAATAGCTAATTAATGATATTAATATTTAAATCCAAAAATTAAAATGAAATTGTAGTAATATAAAATTAAATATTTATTTTTGATAATTAATTAGTTACATTTTTTCAATATTTTAAAAAAATATAATTAAAAATAACTCATTATTATATATATAATATCATTTATTTGCATAAAGGACATAAGTGTCATTTTATCATATTTACTTTCTTTACTTTTCGCATTCCCAATAAATTACTCTTTTTAAACCTTATTAACCAAACATATTTTTCATTTTCACTTGTACTCCATTACCCCTCATGTTACTCCCAATCCACTCATGACAACAACACACTATAAGTTTCTCACTGTCCACATTGGGAATTAGAATCCCAAAAATTCACTAGGGCAAAGTTTTATTGGGGCTCAACCACCCAGCTAATTTTCATGCCATCCATTCTTGATGATTGATTTGAACACAATTCTTCGATGATAATAGTGGACTTTAAATGAATCTCCAGAAGGAGCTCCTATGCTGTTTTTTTAAGAACCAAGCTCTAGGTCTAGTTGTTATGCTTTTAAACTCTCAAATAAATAGTAAATGAATACAATGATATATGCATGATATATTATTTAAGTCTATATATTATTAGTTGTTATTATTTTTTAAATCACATAAATTGGATTTTAAGTTAGCTTTAATAAAGGGCTTTCATTTTGCACACTCATATAGACATGTGTAATTTAATATTGTTTTTAACTTATTCACCTTTATTCCAATAAGCTAATTAACTTTTTAATTAAAAGACCAAAGAGGCCTTCACTCTCTTTTATCATTCATCAAGGAAAAAGAAAATTAAAATTTTAAGATACATAATTTTTTTTTTATAGATTTTTCAAATTAACTTGTAATAATAAAGGAATACAAGGAAATAGAGAAAGGTCTGTAGACAAAAACGACATCTACAATAGCATATTAGCAATTACCCACTTCAACAAGGGGTATACTAAATATTTTAAATTTTCATCCAATTTATACATCTATACATAGTATTAAAGTAGATGTATAATCTGATCCCAAAATCTTTTAAAGAATAAATTTAAATTTTTTTATTACATTTAAGTTTTTTTATGTTACTTATGATATTGATAATTGAAAAAATTTAATTGCATTTATTTATTTATGCAATAAATATCCATAAGACTTTTGAAATCCAAGTTATACAGCTATTTCCGTTGTAGGAGTCGTTTATATATATATATATATATATATATATATACATGATATTGCCTCAAAACCCCTCACAAAATTTTACAAGTCCGATGCGAAGCTAGCAAATGAGCAAATGCTTCAATTATTAATTGATCTTCATTTTAAGGTCCACGGGCCCAAATTAAAAGACTTATTATCTAGTGTCACGTGTAAACCACACCATGTGCTTCTCACGCGATACCTAAGCACCAATTAACTACGTGCAATCAAATGCGTTAATTATTAATGGGACTTAATTTTAAGGTCCACGAGTCGAAATTAAAAAATTTATTATCTAGTGTCACGTGTAAAGCACACCACGTGCTTCTCACGTGATACATAAGCACCAATTAGCCACGTGTAGAACCATAAATAAATTGGAACCCTCCACGTTTTAATCAGCTTTCAATTGGATGGTCATCCAATTACCATATTTTATTTAAACAAATTCCTTTTCTTTTTTGGGCAATTTATAAATATCAGTCGTATAAACAAGCGATTGAGAGATGGAAGTAAGCCCTGGATTGGTATGAATCTTGCCTTAAATTTTGTGCTCTTTTCAGTTGATCTTTATTTGGTTCTTTGTGAAAGTGCTTGATTTGGTGCTTATTCATGTTCTTTTGGCTTCTTTCTGCTATGATTTGTTTGATTTTCGTGTTTTCCTGCTAATTATTTCTATATTGAAGAATGAGTAATTTTCTTTAGTTTTGGGATTTTTTTTTTTTAATTTTTCTTGAAAGTTTGGATTTTATGGATGTGTTTGGATTGGAGATGAACTCTAGACTTGGTTGGTGTGTGTTGATTGAAAAGTTATGGAGTTTTGGGGGTTTTCTTTATTGCTTATTTGGGTTTAAATTTGTTTTTCTTTTTATTTTGTTAGTGAATGTTGTGTAGGTTGGAGTGGTCCATGCCTTTGAAGATGATATTGGAGGAGTTGAAGGACTTGCAGAGTGATCCGCCCACTTGCTCGTATTCATATCATTAAATTTAAATTTATAATTAGTAAATGTTCTTTTTACTCCTTGACATTCTTGTATATTATGGTGTAGTTTGGTGACTGATGTTTCTTGTTTGTGTCTGTACTATTATTTTAGGCCCCATGGCTGAGTGCATTCCATTGGCAAGAAATTGCTGATAACCCCCTCTCATGTGGTGTATTTCTTGTTACTAGTCACTTCACATCTGATTTCCCATTCAAAGCTTCCATGGTATTGCCCTTTATATAATTTAGCTTCTTATGGCCTAATAATCATAATCAAATTTATAGTGGTATGTGATGCTTGTATTGATAATTGTAGTTAAAAACTTAAGAAGTCACTCTTTCCTTATTTCCAAAAGTACTACAAGATACTTTCTAAAGACAATGTTGTATAGAGTCTACAGACATCTGCTTTGCTAATTTAACTTTGAAGATATTAGACTATTTGAAAAGACTAGACATGATACCCTGTTCCTCATTCGTTTTTGAATAAACAAGATAAACTTATGGCTGCATTCATTGTGCTGTTTATGCCATTTTAGAATCTGAATTCAAATGGATTTATTATGGTTGTTGGATTATGAGAACAATGTCTAAAGATGTGGAGTATTGTTTAGTGTTTTTTAGATTTAGAAGGGAATGCATTTATCATGTGAAAGATACAGGGACTTAGTAACCATTGCTTGTTATATAATATAACATCTGATTCATACTTTGAGCCGTTTAAATTCTATCTAATTCATCATACATGTACTTCCAAGAAGTTAATTGGGTATGTTGGTTTGGGATAAATTTGGTGTTTTATGATTCACCCTATTTTTTTTTAATGTTATGCTAGTTGGCCTTTTAAAAATTAATGCATAGGTTGTCTAGTTGGCAATGGTTGCTCCCATAGATTGATTATCCTGACCAAATTCAGGCCACATATATTTTTTTGCATGTAACTTTGCCATGATTTAATAACTTAATTCTTTATGTCTACGTTGTTATGCATAAATTCCTTATTACATGGTACTTGGAGCCATTGCTCTAACAAGGTTCATATTTAGGTGTTCTTTTCTCATTGTTATATATATATATATATATATTTGATATGTTATAAATGACAACTTGTATTATTGACATATGTGACAAGTTTTTTTTAACTGAATTGACCAAGAGCCTCTTTTTGTTTTTTTTTTTTTGTTTTTTGTTTTGTTTTTTTTTTTTTTTTTTTTGTGTTTTTTGAGTTTTTGTGTCAAGTTAAAATGTCTAAAATTGTGGTACAAGATCCATGTTTTGAAACTCGGGTTCAAAAAAGTTGCATGATGGCTGAAGCAATTGTAGTAACTGCTCATCTAATAAAAATGCTATATACTGTTGGTGTTGTTTTTTAGTATGCATGCAGGAAAACGTTTTTCAAAGCAATAGATTGTAGCCTACCATGACCTTATATTTATTCAAAATCATCAAAAATCTTTATTATTTTTTTTTAAAAATTTGCGGGTTTTGTTACTTTTAATGGATCCAACCCGCATAAGTTACAATAGTTTATTAACCCTATAGAGATTTATTAAATAGGCCAAACATTATATGAGGCAATTAGAATTCTATCATGTGTATGCCTATAATATTTTCGGGAATTAGATCAAGCTAATAAATCTCATTTGCTATGCAACCCGGGAGGGACGGGAGATGAAATCCTTTCATATGGGACCCATGAATAATGAATAAATAATATTACTACAGTATTTATATAATATTTTTATAGTATTTGTAAAGTATTGTAATAGTATTGTAGACTCAAGGATTTGACTCTGGGTATGTTCAATGATGAATTGCACTAGGTTGTGGTTAAAAATATTAAATATGAAACAATACCTCTTAAAGCATTGGGACATTAATAATTGATAAGTGCTCGTGTTATAATAATGCGAAGTGTTATTGTCTTACATTGAGCATTACTTTTATCAGATTTTATCATTAAAGTGTGTGCATTTGTGTACTTTTGCGTATTGTAGGGTTGTGGAGTTAGTTTGGAGAAAAAGAGCAAAGTTAGATCGTGTTCGTCGTTGTTGGGGAATTCTCGGACCAAGCAAGAAACAAGGCATAAGTCTAGACTTGTGGGTGTGTGCCAACCTCCTTTGGAGGGGCACAAAGGCAGTCACATTCACAAAGAGTCTAACTCCTGTAGCATAGGAGAACTTCACCAAGAAAAAGTATTGAAGTAATCGACACGATCTACTGTTGATTGTGTGCCCAATTCAACGGCCTCAATGAAAAACGATGAATTCGGGAGCATTTCGGCGAGAGTACTGTAGGAAAAATACTGTAGTAGGTTATTGTTCATTGTTCGCCGAAATTCCGCAAAACAGAAACTTCACACGGGCATGTGGAAATTCCACACGGCTGTGTGAAATCCCAATTTCAGCCGATTTGAAGCCGCGACTCAATACTATTTGAAGGCCCTTTTGGTACTTTTTCTTGATCTTTTCGTCTATTTTTTGGATGGTCGCAGCTCGGGTTTAAAAAGGACTTTGTGGAGGATTGGAGCTCTCCATCGGCATCAACATCAAAGCTCGGTAGCGGCACAAGACCACGGCCACACTACACAAGGGGGTTTTCATCTATGTTTTCGATTTGTATTCATTCATATACATTGATGGATTTGTATAGCTCCATGAGGAGCTAAACCTCTTGTGGGTATTCGGACTTGTAAACCCTATGATGATTATGTTTCTATGACACGCTATTATGAATTTAATGGAGTTTTAGTCTTAATTGCATATTTTATTGATTTTCCCTTAGCCGTGACACTAGACTTGAGAATCGTCTAGGTTATTCTTTGGAGGTGTGACAACTCCTATAGGATTAGACTACTCAAGATTGGAGAGGGTCAAGAGGGTGAGTCGTGAGGTAGCGAAACCTCTGTTTTCCCTTCCGGTCTGATTTTCCCTACTTCCATGTTCCGAGAGTTCTTAGCGGTCAAAATAGAGCGAAGTAGTAGGAGATGAACTCCCCTGGGGCTTAGTTGCGCGAGCGACAAAGTGAAGGGTTATAGTAAATCCTAGCGCTTGGGCTTAATTGAGATTAGGGTTCTTTCGCCTGGAACAAAGGGTTAGAACTACACTTAGGAACATGGCTAATTACTTGGAATCCCTAGAACGTAAAGCAATCCCACGTAGTGTGAGGCTTAGAAAGATGGACTCACCTGGGACTTAGTTGACAGGCCAACGAGAGTTAAGGATCGTAGTGAAACCTAATGCCGGGGCATAATGATTGGGATTAGTCACGATTGACCTTAGGTTTGGGACCGTGTATTTAAGGATATCCTCGACTCATTAAACATCAATAGGATAGTATAATAGCATTGTCTTGCACTAGAAACATTAATCCTAGGAGTAGCTTGTCCAGGTACCCTATTTCACTCATTGATTGTCCTTCTCTCACTTTTTGCTTGCACTCTCTAGTCTTCCATACCTCTCTTTTATTTCTTGTTTCTTTTAATTATACTTGCATACACACATTGATTCTGTTTTCACTCTCCGTACATCGCAGTAGCTAAATAGTGATCTCTTGTGTCTATTATCCCTACTCCCTATGAATTCGACTACTCTCTCACCGGGGTACTATTATTACTTCGACAGCCCGTGCACTTGCGGTACACACACGCAAGGGGTGTGTTAAGTTTTTGGCGCCGTTGCCGGGGAGTAGGCATATTTTAGACATTTGCTTTTTGCTATTTTAACTATTCACTTTGCATTCTATTTCACACTTTCTTGTCTATCATCGTTCATATTTGTTTTTTTTCTTTGGTTTCAGCTCCAAGTTATGACCTGTGGGAACCCTTCGATTCTTGTTGAAGGAGACCCGGACATTGGAAGAAGAACACATCGAAAAGGGAAAAAACCTGTGCAAGAACAATCCAATCAAGCTGAGATAGAAACAGAAGGGTCAGAAACAATGGCAAAGCAGAATGAACAATAGAGGGCCTTGTCCGATTTTGCTAGACCCACAGTCTTAGGGACCTAATCAAGCATTGTGAGGCCCCCAATCACGGCTTAGAATTTTGAGCTAAAGCCGGGTTTCATCCAAATGTTGCAGCAGACCGCACAATTTAATGGGTTGGCCGATGAAGATCCCAACAGCCATATTGAGAACTTCTTAGAGATGTGCGACATGCTGAAAATTAATGGAGTGACGGATGATGCCACTAGATTGAGAGCTTTCCCATTTTTCTTGAAGGGAAGAGCAAAGCAATGGTTGCACTCATTACCTATAGCATCGATCACCACATAGGAAGAGATGGTTGAGGCCTTCTTGGGCAGATATTTTCCTCTAGGAAAATCAGTAAAGCTTAGGAATGAGATCTCTTCCTTCATGCAAACAGAATTGGAGTCTCTATTCGAGACATGGGATACGTTCAAGGAGCTCCTACGGAAGTGCCCACAACATGGATTTCCCGATTGGATGATCATTCATACGTTCTACAACGGGTTGAATCCAAGAACCAAACAGTTGCTAAATGCGATAGCAGGGGGTACCTTAGAAAGCAAGACTCCCGGTGAAGCCCGACAACTTATAGAAGAGATGGCTTTGAATAGCTATCAATGAAACTCAAGGGATAGGAAGAAGGTTGTCGGTCTTCATGAGATTGATGTGGTTACATCGTTAGCAACCCAAGTGGAATCGTTGAGTAAGAAGTTAGATACTCTAACTTCACCAAGAGTGGCGGCCATCACAAATTGTAACGGATGTGGGGGAGGACGTGCTTCAAGTGATTGTCCGATAGCCATCGATGGCAATACTTCTTCTTCGGTTGAACAAGCGGATTTTATAGGGAATGCATTCAGAGGTCAAGGGAATCCATACAGTGGTACCTACAATCCGGTGTGGAGGAATCACCCTAACTTGTAATTGAGCAACCAAGGGCAACAAAAGAGTAATGCACCACCGGGCTTTCAAAAACAACAACAAGCACCGAATTTGGAAAACCGGGTGACGGGGCCAGAGAGTAAGATGACCGACCTAGAGAAGGCTCTCACAAGGTTTGTCCAATCTTTGGATGTGAGATTTCAGTCGGTAGAGTCTACACTTCGCAACCACACCGCATCGTTGCACAACTTGGAGAACCAAGTTGTCTAAATTGCGAAGTCTCTATCCGAGAGGCGTCAAGGGAGTTTGCCAAGCAATACGGAGATGAATCCAAGGGAACAATTGAAGGTAATCTCCTTGAGAAGTGGCCGAGAGGTCGAGTGTAGTCTCCTTCTTGAGAAGAAGAATGATGAAGCACCTCAAGTGGTGGAGGTAGAGGAAGCAACCAACGAGAAGGAGGTGGCACCCCCACCTTACAAGCCTAGAATTCCTTATCCTTCCCGCTTGAAGAATGATTAACAAGACGAGCAGTACAAGAAATTTTTAGGTTGTTTAAGCAATTGCACATCAATATTCCTTTCATGGAGGCGTTGTCACAAATGTCTAAGTATGCAAAGTTCTTAAAGGACCTCTTGACCAACAGGAGGAAATTGGAGGAGAGTGCATCCATGATTCTAGATGCCACTTGCTAGGCGATGTTGCAAAAGAATATGCCGAGCAAGAGAAAGGACCCCAGAAGCTTCATCATTCCGTGCAACATTGGTGATTTGGGTGAGGAGATGGCACTTGCGGATTCAAGAGCGAGTATCAATATTATGCCCTACATCTTTTTTCAAAAGCTAGGCTTGGGAGAGCCTAGGCCCACTCGGATGACACTTCAACTAGCGAACCTATCAGTTAGACATCCGAGGGGCATCATAGAAGACGTGCTCATTAAGGTCGACAAATACATCTTTCCTGTGGACTTTGTAGTGCTCGATGTGGATGGGGATGTCGATGTACCGTTGATTCTTGGGAGGCCGTTCTTGCGCACTTCCAAGGCACTCATAGACATGGACAGTGGAGAGCTCACTTTGAGGGTTGGAGACGACAAGCTCACCTATCGCCTCACCGAAGCCATGAGACATTCTCTAGACTTTGATGATACTCTTTATTATCTCGACACTACTGATGAACTAATAGATGAATATGTGCAGAAAATGATGAATTCGGACCCGTATGAAGGGTGGCCACACCAAGACACGGAGATTGAAGATGTACTATCACTTGGTCTCATTGAGGAAGTGAAGCCAGCCCCTGGAGTCATGAAAAGGGTGATCTGGAAGATGAGGAGGTCGAGGAGACACCACAAGAAGAGCCCCAGCCCAAATAGAGATGAGCATTCAAAGAGTAAGGGTGTTTCGCCCTTGTGTGGTAACAAACTCGACAACTCCCCTTTTACTCTACAAAGATTATATTCTGCATGCTTTCAGGTTGTAGCGAAGAGGGAAATGTTTATTCATGAACCCCCATGAGGTAAGGCCAGGTACGTCAAGCTAAGTGACGTTAAACAAGCGTTTCATGGGAGGTAACCCAAGCTTTTACTGTTTTTCTAAAGTTTAGTTAGTTTTAGCATGAATAAAGGTTTTAGTGTTGGTGTCCTGATTTTTCCATACATGTGCTATGATTTTCTTGTGGATCGTTGATGTTTCGTGTGCCTAAATGTTGATTGACGAAGTTTTGGGTCGTTTGAGTGTGTTTTCATGGATCTCTGATCGTGTTTTCATCGTCTATACAAGCTCTAAGTATTATGAATGTGTTTCTGAAATTTTCTGCAGCACAGGGATCGTGTAGCTGCCCCTGTGATTGACCCTATGAAGGGCACACGACCGTGTGAATTCTTGCAGAACTTGAACTCTCATTCCCGAGCATCACAGGGGCCGTGTGTGTGCCCCTATGAGTGCCCATGTGTTACAGTACACCGCCGTGTGGAATTTCCACTCGGCCGTGTGAAATTCTGCAGAGACTTCACTTCCATCCTAATAAAACACAGGGGCGTGTGGCCACCCCTTGTGAAAGTCACACGGCCGTGTAGAGCACTTAGAGATTTCTCGGATGAATTCAGAGAGGCCACAAGGGCGTGTGGGTGCCCCTGTGGCCGGCCTTGTGTTCTTGGCCAGGTCGGGCACACGGCCGTGTGGATTCGAGAAGTTGCCTTAGGCATTTTCCTGAGAGCACACAGGGGCGTATGGATGCCCCTGTGAAGCTCCCCTGTGAAGGCACACAGCCATATGGCTTCCTCACACGGCCGTGTGGGGGTGTTCAGAGAGTAACCAGAGAGGACACAGGGGCGTGTGTTGGCCCATGTGAACCCTAACAGTAGAGGCACACGGTCGTGTGTAATTTCCACACGGCCGTGTGGATACACAGAAAGCCAAAAACCGCGATTTCTCTTATAGATCCACCGTGCCTGTTGATCTATTCACTTCCAAATACTCTCCAAACACTCCCCCAAGCTCTCCTGACCTTCTCTTAGTGATTTTTGAGGTTTTTGGGGTTTTATTCTTGTGTTTATTCAATATTTCATTCTTCACTCGTCAGTGAGCCCTTCTTCCCTCTTCTCTTCATCAACGATTGATTTAATTCGTTCTTTTCAATTTGTCGTATGTTTTGCATGTTTAAATTACTAGCGAATGTATTGAGACAGGATTGAGAATGAATTAAAGTGTAAATTATGAAATTTTTCGATCCACGGGCGTGCGGCTGTGTCCGCCCGAAGATCCACACGGGCGGGTGGAATTTCCACACGGCCTCGTGGATTCTTGCAGATTGAGTTTTCACATTGGATTTGATCGTTTTCTCTTTTCAATTTTGCAGGTATGGCCTCTAGGTCTAAGAAAGCTGCCGGCAAACGCCCTCGTGAGCCATCACCCCCATCAGAGCAGTCTCCACTTCCAGAGCAGATCGAGTTTTCTTTACCTGAGCATCAGACTCGCTTTGAGCGCTTAGCGAAACTCAGGTTCAGCCAGCCACAATACCCCGATTTGAGCACTGTTAGAGAGATACAGGGGCAGGACGCATGGTAGATGAGGTTGAGGAGAAGCTTGCAGTCGGTAGCTGGGGCCGTTTATCGTCCATTCGAGAGCCAGCTATCCGATCACTCTTGCTCGAGGTCCTATTGTCTTTCGAGTTTGACCGGGGATACACCAGCTTCGCTAATGTCGATATTATTCAGTTCAGGGCTCTCGATCAGCACTTTAGTTTGAGTGTGATGCAGTTTTCGGTGCGGATGAGACTATGTGTTGAACAGGCATCCACAGGAGCAACCAGAGGGAGACGAGGCCGGGGGATCGCAACCGACATTGCATCTACTTCCGGCACCACCTGAGAGCGAGGTACCACCCACAGCACCGGAGCCACCTCTAGTGTATATTTTCTCTCCATCTTGAGGCCAGGACAGATTAGAGCGCCTCGAGAGTGCTGTAGGGGTGCTTTAGACCGAGGTGGCCTAGGTCAGGGCCACCTAGGCAGCACAACACACAGAGGTCATGGCTCGATTAGACAGGATCCAGCAGTTACTTGAGCGAACAATGACTTCACCATTCATGGTGCGCCCTCGAGATTCCCCTACACCCTCACGAGCAGCATCATCCCCGATGATCCACTAGCTCCAGCTGAGCCTACAGCAGCACCAAAGGCTCCAGCACATTAAACCAACGCTGAGGCGTCTTAGTTTCTTTTATCACTCTTTCATTATGTATTTTTTATTTTGGACTTGTAGTGCTCAGAAAGGATTCTCCTTCTAAGTTTATTTTCTATTGCTTTTATTTTCCTGGAGTTGTATTTCATTGCTTTATCTTTATATACAAGAGTTTTATTTTGATTTTTCTTGAGCTACACTGAACCCCTTGTGTATGTGTGCAGGTGGTCTTGGATGTTTGGAATTTGAGGAATAGTCATAGGCACGGTCATGGGACCGTGTGTAATCCACAACCCATTGAGACTCAACTCTCAATGAACCTAGCTCCATCAAATGCAACAGTTGAAGTTTAGGGGAGTAATGTTTCAATTGCCTACCCCACACTAATTGTTTTAATTGCTATACTTTTCATTGTTCTTGCATGCGTACATTGGGGACAATGCACATCTTAAGTGTGGGAGGGAGTTCACATTGCACACACCTTTACTTGTGCGTTCAATTGTTCATGCTCATGTAGCCTGTGGCGGTTCACCTTAGTTGCAACGTTTATATTCTTAGAGTTTAGGAGAATTTTTAACACTGTATCTCATCATGATCTAGTTTTTACTTGAATTTTAGGGAATTTTTGCTCGATTATTTCATATTGCACTACTCACTCTTGGAATCTTTTGGAAACTCAAGCTTGTTGTTTAAGGACTAGTTATCATCACTTTAGTAGTTTTTAGTTTTGTTTTGAGAAATACATAAAAAAAAAAAAAAAAACTTGTGAGCTTGTCAATACTTGTTTAGTTTTATTTGTGCATTTGGGGTGGAAAGAGCTACCTCCTATGAAGTATGTAGCTACTCTCATAAGTCGGATACAAGTTATACCCTAATGAGAGAAAGAGCTATCTCATGGGAAGCGTGAAAGCTACTACCTCGGTAGAAAGAGCTACCCTCTCGAAAGTGTGAAAGCCACCTTTGGCGGCCGCCTAGGAAAGGGCTACCCTGAAGGTTTTGTGAAGCTACTACCTCCTTACCTTTATATATAAATAAGTTCTTGTAGCAAGGTTTGAGGAGTACTTTTTTGGGTTATCTTAAGTGAGTTAGCACACACTTACACATTTTCGAGTTGTTGTCCTTTTTTATTCAAGTTTTTAGCTAGAGCAATGATATCTTTATGCAATGTTTTAATTTCCCCTTATTTGTAGAATGCTTCCTTTGCATACTTTTAGTTAACCTAAGGCTGAGCATTTTCAATTGTTCTTTCCAAGTACTTTAATGTTTTATTTTTGCTTGAGGACAAGCAAAAGCTTAAGTGTGGGGGAGTTTGATAAGTGCTCGTGTTATAATAATGCGAAGTGTTATTGTCTTACATTGAGCATTACTTTTATCAGATTTTATCATTAAAGTGTGTGCATTTGTCTACTTTTGTGCATTGTAGGGTTGTGGAGTTAGTTTGGAGAAAAAGAGCAAAGTTAGATCGTGTTCGTCATTGTTGGGGAATTCTCAAACCAAGCAAGGAACAAGGCACGAGTCCAGACTTGTGGGTGTGTGCCAACCTCCTTTAGAGGGGCACAAAGGCAGTCACATTCACAAAGAGTCTAACTCGTGTAGCATAGGAGAACTTCACCAAGAAGAAGTATTGAAGTAATCGACACGATCTACTGTTGATTGTGTGCCCAATTCAACTGCCTGAATAAAGAACGATGAATTCGGGAGCATTTCGGCGAGAGTACTGTAGGAAAAATACTGTAGTAGGTTATTGTTCACTGTTCACCGAAATTCCGCAAAACAGAAATTTCACACGGTCGTGTGGAAATTCCACAAGGCTTTGTGAAATCCCGATTTCAGCCGATTTGAAGCCGTGACTCAACACTATTTAAAGGCCCTTTTGGGACTTTTTCTGAATCTTTTCGCCTATTTTCTCGAGGATCGCTGCTAGGGTTTGGAAAGGACTTTGTGGAGGATTGGAGCGCTCCATCGGCATCGACATCGAAGCCCAGCGGCCGCACAAGACCACTGCCACACTACAAAATGGGGTTTTCCTCTATGTTTTCGATTTGTATTCATTCATATACATTAATGGATTTGTATATCTCCATGAGGAGCTAAACCCCTTGTGGGTATTCGGACTTGTAAACCCTATGATGATTATGTTTCTATGACACGTTATTATGCTTTCTTTATTGATGAATTTAATGGAGTTTCGATCTTAATTGTATATTATATTGATTTTCCCTTAGCCGTGACACTAGGGTTGAGAATTGTCTAGGTTGTCCTTTGGAGGTGTGACAACTCCTATAGGGTTAGACTACTTGAGATTGGAGAGGGTCGAGAATGTGAGTCGTGAGGTAGCGAAACGCCCCCTTTTCCCCTCCAGTGTGATTTTCCCTACCTCCATGTTCCACTAGTTCTTAGTGGTCGAAATAGAGCGAAGTTCTAGGAGATGAACTCCCCTAGGGCTTAGTTGCGCGAGCAACAGAGTGAAGGGTTGTAGTGAATCCTAGTGCTGGGGCTTAATTGAGACTAGGGTTCTTTCACTTGGACCAAAGGGTTAGAGCTATACATAGGAACATGTTCTTTTACTAGAAATCCCTAGAACTTAAAGCAATCCCGCATAGTGTAAGGCTTAGGAAGATGGACTCCCCTGAGACTTAGTTGACAGGTCAACAAGAGTTAAGGGTCGTAGTGAAACCTAATGCCGGGGCATAATGATTGGGATTAGTCACGGTTGACCTTATGTTTGGGACCGTGTATTTAATGATATCCTCGACTCATTAAACATCAATAGGATAGTATAATAGCATTGTCTTGCACTAGAAGCATTAATCCTAGGAGTTGCTTGTCCAGGTACCCTGTTTCACTCATTGATTGTCATTCTCTCACTTTTTGCTTATACTCTCCTGTCTTCCATACTTCTCTTTTATATCTTGTTTCTTTTAATTACTCTTGTATACACACACTGATTCTGTGTTCACTCTCCGTACATCGCTCTAGCTAAATAGCGATCTCTTGTGTCTATTATCCCTACTCCCTATGGATTCGACTATCCTCTCACCGGGTTACTATTATTACTTCGACAGCCTGTTCACTTGCGGTACACACGCAAGGGGTGTGTCAATAATCACTTGGACACTATGTTTCAATAAATTACCATAGTTATAATAAAAGTTTACACATAACGATAGATAGAAAACATTGATGAAAAAGTACACACCGATGTGCATCCCTTCGATAAATACAATTTATATTATGAGGTCTTATTATGAGGAAAAAATTAACAAATTTATATGATAATAAATTGACTGAACATAGATCCATACATACATACAAACAATACATATGTATGATTAAAATTTTAAAATTTAAGACAGCAAATTGCAGTCATATTTAGGATTAAGAAAATTTATAAGGAAACCTTTTACTTGTTAGAAATACTATTGAAATAAAAATTTATGGAAAAGCCACCATCCTAATAGCCGAGTGGTAAAAGTATTTGATTCTAATGCGGAGGGTAAGGATTTGATTTCTTTCTCATACGCGATTGATGTATAAATAAAGTGAGTATGTGTAGTTTTTTTAATAAAGTGGATAAGTAATTAAAACTTAAAAAAGGTACAAAGTACAGATATGAGCTAATACATGCAATAGAAAAGAAAAAAACATAGCATAGTCCACTGGTGGTGGATGCATTAAAAGAAAAAAGAGGAAAATAAATAGAAAGACTTGTAAGGATAGAGAGGATCTCCTCCCATGATATTATAGAAGGTGAGAAGACTATGCATAAAATGGTGATTATGTGGGGACCTTATCAGTGTCGCACTCATCATGCATGGAAGGCCCTGCGAACTATATACTCCTCTTTATGGTGGGGGTCAAGCTATCTAGCTTCTACCTTTTGATATCAGGAGCTATAGATAAAGGTGGCTTAAGCTAAGTAGAGACCTAAAACCGAATTTTAGAGTAAAACCTCGAATTTATTTAATGAAAATTAAAATTTAAAAGGGATAAACAAACTTAACAGATTAAAAGTATAACAATGTAAACACTATAAATGTTGGTAATTTATAATTACAAGAAGTGAATATTAGATTAATTTTGGAGGAACAAATACATGAAAAGGCCATTACAAAAGATAAGGAGAATAGAATAGAATTTTTAAAGAAGATATGAGATTATTTAAGTATTAAAATAACATATTTAATGTGTGTTATTTTAAATATTTAAAAGTTAGTTAAGATTATATAACATTTAAATAACATTAAATTAAAATATTTTTGCATTACAATAATTATTGGTGAGGCCTTCAAATCTTCGATTTTTTTAAATTATTATTGAAAAATTTAAAGATGAGGCTTTAAAAGGGGCCTAAAGTGATTGTTTCACTAACCTTACCCTTGAGCAGTCCCTAGCTATAGACACTCAGAAAAGGAACATATGATTTTCAGAATTAAAGAAGAAAATGAGAGTACTTTAGAATTAAACATGCGTTCATGCCTTCCAAATTAAATTTGCCAAATAATAGTTCTAACCAACAAGGATCATGACACCATGCGTGAAGAGCGAAATCCCTTGTACCAACCATTCCATAAATCAACCATAGAAATCTTTGTCCTGTGTGCCTTTCCACTTGAATGAAGTGATCTCAAATAAAAACTCCAATAGAATAATGAATGAAGAGGTGGTTCGCAATTTCAGTAGCCCCACGGTAAAGAATACAAGTGACTATTAGTAATCTATTGCAGCCCTTAGTAATGAGGTTGTTTAAGGTAAGAACCTTGTTGCCTTAGAAGAGGAAATTAAAATTTTTAACATTCATGGTGCAAAATCTCTTAAGGATGGTTGATGTTACCTTGCATCGCTGCCCCATGTTGATTAGGATGAGTAAACGGAAAAGTGGTTATTTGTGGTTGATTCTCACAATAAGCTATCCAACTTTTCCGCCTAGGAGACTGGACCCTATTCCACATTTCTTCTAGCGAGGGATTCGAGCTTATGTTGGCTGATATGAATGGAATGATTAAGTTTCTTACTGCCCACATTGGGAATTAGGATCCTGAAAATTCATTAGTCCAAAGTTTTATTGGGGCTCGACCCTCAAGCCAATTGTCATGCCAGCCATTTTGATAATTGATTTGAACACAATTCCACAATGATACTAGCGGACATTAAATGGCTCTCTAGAAGAAGGAGCTCCTATGGTGTTTTTTTAAGAACCAGATTCTAGGTCAGGTTATTATGCTTTTAAACTCTCAATTAAATGATAAACGATGACAATGATAAATGCATGATATATTATTTAAATCTATGATATTATTAGTCATTATTTTTAAATCATATAAATTGGATTTTAAGGTGGTTTTAATAATGGGATATCATTTTGCGCACTCATATAGACATGTGTATTTAACATTGTTTTTAACTTATTAATTATAAGACAAAAGTGACATCACTCTATTTTTATTATCCATCTAGAAAATAAATTTAAAATAAATAAATCCTTTTATAGGTTTTTCAAAGTAACTTGTAGTCGTAGAGAAATACAAGAAAATAAAGAAGGGCGCATTGACAAAAACTACGTCTACAATGGTATATTAGTAATCACCCACTTCAACAAAGGATAGACAACTTATTTGAATATTTTAAATTTTTCATATAATATTGTATAAATATATATACTCTGCAATCCTTTTCATCATCAAACGAGCCTTTTAATGCCCATGGTCCAAATTAAAAAACTTATTACCAGTGTCACGTGCAAAGCACACCAAGTGTTTTCACGCGATACCTAAGCAAATATTGGTCACGTGTAGAACAATAAATAAATCAGAGCCATCCATGTTTCCATCAATTTCCGATCGGATGATCATCCAATTACCACCATTTAATATAATACATTTTTTTGGGCAATTTATAAATATTGGTCATATTTGCGGAATGCTAAGAAATTGATCACGACATTGAAGGAAGCCCTAGAGTGGTACCAATCTTGCCTAAAATTTGGTCCTCTTTTTTTCCAATGATTTTTATTTGATTCTCTATCAAAGTGTTTGATTTGGTGCTGATTAGTGTTATTTTGGCTTCTTTTTGCTGTGATTCATTTGATTTTCATCTCTTTCTACTGATTATTTCTATATTGGAGAATGAGATATTTTCATTGGTTTTGGGATTTTTTTTGTTTAATTTTCCTCGAAAGTTCAGATTTTAGGTTGGATTTGGAGATTTATGATGTAATTTTGTAGCCGTTTTTGGATTGGAGATGAACTCTAGACTTGGTTGGTCTGTGTTGATTGAAAAGATCTAGAATTTTTGGGTTTTGATTGTTGCTTCTTTGGGTTTTAATTTGTTTTTCTTTTTTATTTGGGTTAGTGATTGTTGTGTGGGTTGGAGTGATCCAAGGCTTCGAAGATGATTTTGTATGAGTTGAAGGACTTGCAAAAAGATCCACCCACTTGCTGGTATTCATATCATTAAATTTAAATTTATAAGTAAAGGTTACTTCTTTTTACTCCTTGAAATTCTTGTATATTCGGGTGTAGTTTGGTGACTGATGTTTGTGTTTGTATTATTATTTTAAGCCCTGCGGTTGAGTATATATTCCACTGGCAAGCAACTGCTGATAACCCCTTCGCAGGTGGTGTATTTCTTGTTACTGTTCACTCCCATCTGATTACCCATTAAAACCTTCCAAGGTATTACCCTTTTTTCACATCTTATAATTTGTCTATTGATTATTTTCTCACTTTATATAATTCAGGTTTTTATGACCTAATACTCATAATCAGATTTATAGTGGTATGTGATGCTTGTATTGATAATTGTAGTTCAAAACTTAAGAAGTCTCACTCTTTCCTTATTTCAAAATGTACTGCAAGGATACTTGCTAAAGACAATGCTGTATAGAGTCTACAAGAAATACTTTGAGCCATTTGAATAGAATCTAAAGAAAATTGTTTCTCATATAATATAACATCTGATTCATAATTTGAGCCATTTGAATTCTATCTAATTCATCATACATTTACAAAACCAAGAAGTTAATTGGGTCTGTTGGTTTTTGATAAATTTGGTGGTTTATGATTCACCCTATCTTTTTGAATGTCATGCTAGTTAGCCTTTTGATGATTAATGCATAGGTTATCTAGTTGGCAATGGTTGCCCCCTATAGATTGAGTCTCCTGACCAAATTCAAACCAAATATTTATTTGCATATAACTTTGCCTTGATTTAGTTACATAACTCTTTATGTCCATGTAGTTATCGATAATTTCCTTATTACATCGTACCTGGAGCCATTGCTTTGACAAAGTTCAAATTTAGGCCTTTTTCGAAGCAAGATTTTCATCAAAAGATCAACAATAATGGAAGCATCTTCTTGGACATTCTAAAGGAGCAACAGACTCCTATCCTGTCATTGTTTTAACTATATATATATTGTTTTGATTTTGATATGGTACAAATGACAACTTGTACTGTTCAGTGATGTGACAAGTTTCTTAACTGAATTAGCCAAGGGCCTTCTTTGCTTTTTTGCATTTTTGTGTCAAGTTGAAATGTTTAAAATTGCATTACATAATCCATGTTTTGAAACTTGGGTTTAAAAAAGTCGCATGATGCCTGAAACATTTGTAGTAGCTGCTCATCTAATAATGCTATCTATATAACTGATGTTGTTTTTTAATATGCATGTGATAAACGACTAAATGTACATATTATTCTTATATTTGTGCGTATAATTTAAGTATTTTTGTATGTGTGGATGCCCGTTTTCGGTCTAAATCATTTCTTTTAGTGTTACAGGTATAAAAGATACCGTGGAGAGCTTGACAACAAGATTTAAGGAGAAATTGGCAAGGAAAACAACATTTTCGGGCCCGGGCACTGTAGCATAAATGTAGCACGAAGACTTCATGAAAACGCTAAGTCTGGAATTTCATGCGGGCAACCATACAGGCGCATATAGTCATATAACAGTTTTACTGTAGCAGATTTACTATAGCGATGTTGCCGTATCATGGTTATTGTAGTAAGTTATTATAGCACTCCACTGTGGCAACTTACGCGAAATTCGGGGAGCTATAGGACCTTAGTACTGCCCGCACGCCAAGCCGCATGGCATCCAGAGAGTTGCTTTTAAAGAGGGTTAGGGCACTTTTCTTGGTGTCTTTTGGCCACCATTCTCTCCATCATCATTCTTTAGGGTTTCAAGGGGCTGGAGAGACAAATCTAAGGAGCAGATCAAGAGGAGAAAAGGCAATCAATAAAGGAGCACATCTAGGAGTTCGTCAGCGCCGATCCGTCGAATTCTCATCACCACCTCTTAGTTTTCATCTTAGGGGAAGTTTTATGAGCTTTGCCTTGTATATCTTGTTTTCTAGACCTCCTCCTTTGTTGATGATGAACTAGACTCCCAAGGTCACCGGGCACCCGGTGAACCTTGGGATGAACTTGCTTGTTTGGATGTTTTGAGTACATTTATGGTATTTATGTGGTTTATGGTTTAAGCCTTGTGATCTTTGATGTGTTGATTTGCATGAGAACTCTGTATTTCAACTTATAGGATGTACTTGGTAGCGTGGCCATCGCCCTTGTACTAGGCACACTCGGCTTAAAGGGGATACATGTACAAATACGTTGTGACCATCGGGTATTTTGTACCCCTCTGGTATTAGAGTTAAGCCTAGTTTTTGTTTCAACCCTAATTTGAGAATCTCGTACTTGTAATGCAATCGTAAGAGGATTTGGTCGGAAGGAATTCCATATCAATACTCATACTAGATTAGGGGCCAATTGTTGTGACCATCGGGTTGGCCTATCTTAGGATTCTCTCCCTCTAAACCACCATTGCCTATGTAGTTATAGCATCCTTCTAGCTGTAGTAGTCCCAAGGGGATCCTCGCCCGGGGGCCTCATTCTTTCATTGTTAATTGTTTCCTTAATGTGTTCATGTGGTGTGCCTTAGTCCACTTGTTTATAACCTTTTCTTTTGTTTGTTTGCTCATCTTGTTTTAAATCTATACTTGTTAGATTAGACAGTGTTGTCTAAGGGGAAGTAATAGCAGCTCTTGGGACCCCAGGGAATACGATCATCTTGTGCTTGCGCGAGGGATTGACACGACCCCTTGCGTGTATCCCGCAAGTGCACGGGTTGTCGAAGTAATAAAAGTTACCCTGGTGAGAGGGTAGTCGAATCCACAGGGAATAGGGATTTAGAGTATAAGATCTCACTAATAAAGCTATGCGAAGTATGGAAATCGATGGTAGAATCAATGAGTGAATATAGTAAGAGACAGGAAAGTAGATAGAAAGATGAAAGTAAAGAAGCGCAAGTAAAAGGAATCGAGAGGACTAGTAATGGTAAAGTAGGGTATCCGGACAAGCTACCTCTAGGATCTATGCTCCAAGTGCAAGACTATGCTATTATACTTTCCTATTGATGTTAATTGAGTCGAGGATATCCTAAGACCCACGGTCCCAAACCTAAGGACAACCGTGACTAACCCCAACACTATGCCCCGGTATTAGGATTCACGTCACCCTTCACTCTGTCGCTCGCACGACTAAGCCCCAGGGGAGTATATCTACCTAAACCTCACACTACGTGGGATTGCTTTAAGCTTTAGGGATTCCTAGTGATTAAACCTGTTCCTATGTGTAGTTCTAACCCTTTGGTCCAGGTGGAAGAACCCTAGTCTAGATTAAGCCCCAGTGCGTAGGATTCACTTCAACCCTTCACTCTGTTACTCGCGTAACTAAGCCCAAGGGGAGTTCATCTACCTAGCACTTCACTCTATCTCGATCGCTATGAAATCAAGAAAACGGAGGTAGGGAGAAATCACATCAAAGGGGAAAAGGGTACATCGCTACCTCACAACTTTCCCTCTCAAGCCTCTTCAATCTCAATGAGTCTAATCCCATAGGAGTTGTCACACCTCCAAGGGAAAACCTAGATTGCTCTCAACCCTAGTGTCACATCTAAGGAAGAACAATAGAAAGATAAAATTAAGATTGAAACTCAATTTATTCATCAATTATGAAAAAACATAATAACAATGTCAAAGAAACATAGAAAACCCTAGAGTTTACAAGTCCGAATACTCACAAGGGGTTTAGCTCCTCATGGAGCTATACATGATCATCAATATAGAAAAGAAAGCACAAAGCATGAGCATCGATGAAAACCCCCTTGAATATGGTGTGACCGTGGTCTTGTGCGGCCCTCGAACGTCGAAGACGATGCCGATGACACGCACTAAACCTCCACAAAAGCCTCTCGGAAACCCTAGCCGCACTCTAGAAATTGGGGAGAAAGATGCGTCAAAAGATCCCTCAAAAGATCATAAAAGTCCCCTTTTATATCGTTGAATCGCGGCTTTAAAATCGGACTTATCGGGGGCTTCACACGGCCGTGTGGAATTTCCACACGCCCGTGTGAAGCTTCTGTCTGGCTGAAAAAATTAATTCACACGGTCGTGTGGAATTTCCACACGCCCGTGTGTCTTCTCTGGATAGCTAAAATATCAGTCCACACGGCCGTGTGGAATTTTCACACGCCCGTGTGAACTCTCTGGCTCTCTAATCTTCAGCTGAATGAGAACAGAAACTTATCGAATTACTCCCGAATCCGTGTTTCTTCATCGAGGCCATTGTTTGGGCACACAAACAATGGTAGGTCGTGCCGATTTCTTCAAGTCTCCTTCTTTGATGAAGCTCTCCTAAGCTACACGAATTAAACTTGTTGTGAGTGCGACTGCCTTTGTGCCCCTCCAAAGGAGGTTGGCACACACTCACAAGTCCAAGTTCATGCCTTGCTCCTTGCTTGGTCCGAGAACTTCTCAACATTGGCAAACATGACCTACTTTCGTTCCTCTTCTTTGATTTGACTCCACAAACCTACAATGCGCAAGAATACACAAATTGCACATTTTTAGTGATAAAATCTGATTAAATCAATGCTCATTGCAAGATAATAACACTTCGTATTACTATAACACGAACACTTATCAGGGATATTACTTGACGACCCGTGCGCTTGCAGAATCGTATCAAGTTTTTGGCGCCGTTGCCGGCGACTTCCAAGAATGCTAGGAAAACCTTTAGCTCAGTGCTCAAGTCATTTGTCTTTCTTGTTGTAAATATTTGTCTTCGTATGTGTCTTTTACTGTTTTGTGCATATTCATTTATTTTACTTCTTTCTTGTTTTCTTTGATAGTTGATTTATTTTAATTTTGTTTGTTTATACAGGACTATGGACCTCCTAGAAAGATTGTTGGCCACAAGAAACTATGCACTTGAGAAGGCGATGGAAGAATCTTCTGCCATGAGAGCACGCCAGAGCAATTAACACTATAATGACTACTATCCATATTGGCAAGGGTACCAAAATTTTTTGACACATCATTATACTCAACCATGGGAACACCCTTACCAAGGATTGCCACAAGAACCCTCATTTCAAGAACCATGGCACTACCACCCTCCAGTTGTTCATAGTACGCCACTTAATCAATGGGGTTTCAATACACAAGATGTGTTTGAAAGAATCATGATGAATGTGGATGCTGAACTTGAAGCCTTGAATGCCAAAAATTTTAATAGCCAACCATCTCTTCCAAGAATGGAGAATTGGATAGAAGAACCTTTCAAGATATCGATAGAGTTGCCACCAATTCATGAGCCAAATCCAGAAGCCCTATCTAAAATTGACACTAGAATGGAAGAGAGGAAAGATGAAATTGAGGTGGAAGTGGATATTAAGGTATTGGAGGTTGAAGCATATGATGTTGCATCAATAACTTGTGAGCAAATGATAGATGTTCCAACTCAAGGAGAAGCTGAAGAAGAAAGAGAGCAGGATGACATCATGGTCATGGAAAAATGTGAGGAAGTAGAAAAAGCTCAATCAACCACATTTGAAGACACTACTTGCCTCAACATTGACCATTCCATCAACCAATCAATAATTTTCAAGTGCAGAAAGAAAATTTCGGGAGTTGTATTTGATGATGTGGGAAGGAAGCTAATGCCATCCTTGAACCCACCAATGCCGAGCTTGGACAATTCCCAACCAAAAATATTTCCATGGCGGCCCAAGCAAAGTTTGTGGGCAATTGTTGATCATTCAAGAGAGGTTGAGAAAAGAAATGTGGATAGGATGTTTAAGCAACCAATTAATCCACCCATGCCAAGCTTAACAAGTTCTCAGCCTAACTTGTTACCTTGGAGACCCAAACAACTCTTATGGGTAGTTCAAGGCAATTTGGCACGTGTCCAAGAATAAAATCCGGGTAGGAGGTTGAAACCGTCCAAGGACCCGCCCATACAGAGCTTAAATAATTCTCGACCGAACCTTTTTCCATGGAGGCCCAAGCAACTTTGTGGTGGGGTACTCAAAGGAATTTTTGTTAGGACTAACGAAGAAGCGGGGAGGAGATTCAAGCCATCTAAGGATCCCCCAAAGTTGAAATTGCACAATGCCCGGCCCAAGCTTTTTCCACGGAGGCCAAAAGGTAACTCATGCATGGCCTTCAATTTGACACCATCCAGGAAGGTACGATTTACTTTTTTTCGTAGTTCTTATGCAAACTCTAGCCGGATGAACACACCATTTTCAAGCCTCCTTAGGTAAGAAAAAGGTACGTCAAGCTAATGACGTTAAACAAGCGTTTCTTGGGAGGCAACCCAAGCATTAAAATTCATTGCATGTGTGTTTTCGTATTTTGGTGTGTTTGGTTGCTTGAGTATTCTTTGCTTTTAAGTGTGTGATTGTGGTTAGTTAGTCATTTTCATAATTTATTTACTTGTGATCTTTCATGGTAGTTGTGGGTTCTTTGTGTTATCATTCCATTTCATGCATCAAATATTATGTTTTAGTTGTTGTGGCTGAATTCGGGGTTGTTTCTATGTGTTTTTATGGTCGTTAGGATGAGATCTTTGTAAAAAACTAGAAAATGGTCATTTATTGACCGCATGGATGGCCGTACGCAATCCAGAAAGTCATGCGGCCGCATGGATGGCCGCATGACCCACGGGCTGCACTTTAAGTTGCGCACCTTTTCACCGTTTTCTTCATATCTCTCTCATTTCTTCTCCGTTTCCCCCCATTCTTTCACCGTTTTCTTCATTTTTTGTCCTCTACGCTCCTATACTATCTCTTACTACTTAAATCCAGTGGTTTATTCAAGGTTTCACCATCATCTTCACTGATCTTCATCGATTCAAGCTTTGAAGCCCTAACTTGTGTTTTGAAGCAAAGTTGTTTCTTTTTATTGAATTTCATGCTTATCTTGCTTCAAAATTTGGGGAATGTTGTACGAATGTTTAATATTTGATTTATTTTCATTTTTAGACATTATTTGTAAATTTTTGGGCTTCAAAAACAAGGGGAAACTCTACCTCTTTCAAGACCATGCTACAGTAACTTTGGACTGAAATTTCCCTTGAATTTATTTATTCACTTGTAGCATCATTGTAAATCCACTAAAACACTTGCAATCAGGAGAATGGGACTTCATGATTTTGATTGCACAAAGGACTTGTTTGGATTATTTCTTGTTTAATTTTTTTTGTTAAGTTAGTTGTTTACTTGCTTGTTTGTGTTTTATTTTTCTTTGTGTGTGGTGGGTACCTTGAGATGATGTTCCTTTCTACCTTGCAGGGTGGAATGAGAGCATCAAGCATATTTTCTTTCTCCATCTTCTACAAGGATCTTTGGTGGTCACCCCAATCTCATGAACTTCAAGACTCATGTTTTGAGACTCGGGGAAGTTCACGAAACCCTCTTACTATGTTTTGATTGTCTATATTATTGCATTCTATTGATTTAGGAACATTGAGGGCAATGTGCATCTTTAAGTGGGGGGTGGATTTTCGTGAAATTTGAAAATTTTTGCAATTGCATGCTTGACTTACCTATGATAGCAATGATACCTACTTTAGAACTTCCTGGCATGAAGGATTGACAGATGTGAGTTGTATTTCATTCTGTGCCTGAATGATGTTTTGCTTTATCTCTAGTGCACTATAAACTTTTGCACGATCAGTTCCACCTTATACACTCCAACTAACCCATTGCAATGTTTTTGGCGTTAAAATGTTAAATTCTATTTTCAATACTCTTTTAAGAGCTTTTGGTTCCTTTATTGTTTTCTATAGCCTTAAGTGAAGTTGTGTAGCAGGTTTTATACCAAGGAACACGAGATACAGAGTGAAAAAAAAAGAGTAAAAAGTATGTATATATGTAAGTAAAGAATAGAGTATCTCGTATGTGTCCTCTGAAACCTGTTGCATGATCACTTGAGAGCTAGAGTTTTATTCAGGACCCAAAGGACTCTTAACTGGATATTGCGGGTGTCTTTAACATGTTAATGCCGACTTCATTGTGTGTGGAGTGATTGGACACCTTAGGATGATCCATGGTATAAAGGTTAAGGTTGGAAGTCAGCACACACTCACAAGTGCACTTTAGATGAAACAGGACTAATCTTACCCTGTTACCAATAGAACAACTCACTATCTGGCTTTCCTTCTACTTGTGCTTGTGGAGTTCTCTGCTGTTGAGCTTGAGGTCGTACATTTAGTCGTTTATCTTCTTCCTCATGTTCTTCATGTTTGTTTTCTTGGGGACAAGCAAACGCTTAGGTGTGGGGATGTTTGATAAATGCCTAAATGTATGTATTATTCACATATTTGTGCATATAATTTGTGTATTTTTGTATGTGTGGATGCTCGTTTTCATTCTTAATCATTTCTTTTCGTGTTACAGGTATAAAAGATACCGTGGAGTGCTCAACAACAAGATTTAAGAAGAAATTGGCAAGAAAAACACCATTTTCAAGCGCAGGTACTGTAGCAAAACTGTAGCATGAAAACAGGAAGAAATGGCTAAGTCTGGAATTGCTTGCGGGCAATCATACGGGTGCATAAACGACCTCATGTAGTCCTGTAGCACTCAACTGTAGTAACTTACGTGAAATTCGGGGAGCTACAGGACCCGTATATTGCCCGCATGGCATCCTGAAACTTGCTTTTTAAAGGGTTTTGTGTTCATTTCTTTGGGGGAGGAACCTTCTCGCCACAACCTTCAAATCCGAGCTAGGAGAAGACATTGGAGGCCATTTCTGGGGAGAGGATGACGAGGAGAGTGAGATACGACGAGATCCACCCCTTTGGTCCACGCTTGAGAGGAAGATCGACGAAGGAAGCCACTCTTTGGGTGACACCCTTGGAAGCATCATTCGGCCTCTACCTTTTGAGGAAGTGTTCTTATTGTATTATTTGGTTGTTTGTATGCATTTTCTTGAGTATTTTGTACCCATGAACAACTAAAGCCCCAAAGTCATCGGATGTAGGTGAACCTTGGGGGTGAACTTGTGTAGAATGGTTGCTTTTCTTGCTTAATGCATTTAGGTTTGTTTGTGATCCTTGTTTGGTGTACTTAAATGCCTTGGTATGCATGAGAACTTGGTATATCAATTTCTAGACAATGCTATATTGCATGATCATTGCCCTAGTATTAGGCTCACCAAGCTTGGAAGGGATATATGTACGAATACACTGTGACCATCGGGTATTTGTATCCCTCCATTGTTAGGGTTGACCTTAATTGTGTTTTAAACCTAACTTGAGAAACCTATAACTCTCATTGCAATCGTGCGAGGATTTGAGTGGAAGAAACTCCATATTCAATACTTGTACCGAATTAGGGACCAATTTCCGTGACTATTGGGTTGGTCTAATTTAGGGTTTCTCGGTCCAAACCCCCTATTTGCATACTAGTTAGGGCAACCTTCACACCTTAGTAGCCCCCTTGGGAATCCTCATCCGTGACCCATTCCTTGCATTGTTTTTCCCCCGAATATTGTCTCCGTTTTAAAGCTTTTTACTACTATTTTAACTGTTATTTCATTTTCTTGTCACACTACTCGAATTAGTAGGCCAAACAATCATACGAAGAGGAAGTAAGGGTAGATTCTTGGGGCCTTGGGAATACGACGCCCTCGTGCTTGCGCTAGGAGTATTACTTGGCGACCCTGTGCACTTGCGAGACTCGCACCAAGTTTTTGATGCATGAAAACTTTTATAAAGCAATAAATTGTGGCACATTATTACTACCTTTCAATTTATGCAGAATCATCAAAGCTCTTAATTATTTTTCAAATTTGTAGGTTCTGCTATCAATTTGCTCACTCATGATGGATATGAAACCAGATGATCCCCTGGTTAATAAAGGACCCTTCTCAGTCATGATAGTAAAGAAACAAAGCTAAAAGAATGTTTCTATCTATTTATCACGGTTAGCATATATGTGTATATATATACTGAGAAATATATATGGTGTATAATTTTCGAGATGGTCTTTCGCAATGTTAAGTCTATTTTATTCTTTTGTTTTATTTTATTTGTTTTGGAACATAACATGATCATTTAGATGTTTCTTTGCTTGTCTTTGTGGTTTAGTTTGGTAAATATTTGCGATATAATCAGGTCTCTATTGTGAATTATATGGTGCAATTCTTTGCTATGATATGTACCTTGAAGAAAAACATCCTATATAAATAAAACCTTAAAGGGGACATATTTTGGTTTGAGTACTGTTCATTGGTGAAGCAGATCAAACCTTCTATACTTGATAATGAGGTGGTGATGGTCTTTATATTATGTCTTTTGATGAGTGTACATTGTTCATGTATTTCATAACTATTTGTACACTCATTTGGCATGGATTAGAACCATAATGTGGAATTCAATGCTAACAATCATGTTTTTTACATTAACAAGCATAGGGCAGTGCTTAAAATGTGAGGAAGATCCATAAGAAGCAATTTAGACCAAAACGATAAAGTCGGAGCTTTCTCGCATTATCAGAACAAGGACAAGGCAAACAGGGTGGCTTACGAGTAGCTTACGATCAGACTTACGACCGTAAGTATAGTCCAAAAGACCTTGTGGGTATGCTTATGTCTGTAAGAAGGATTCAAAGTCAGTTCAGAGGACCTTACGGGCAAGGCTTACGCCCATAAGGATGCCCGTAAGGACCATCCAAAGGATCTTATGACCACAGTGTATGCTTATAAGGGCAGTCGCGAGAAGCATAATAGTGAGGCTTACGGCCCAATGTTTACGGCCGTAAGCAGGACTATAACAAAATCAGAAGACCTTATAGATGGGGCTTACAACCATAAGTCATCCTGTAAAGCTTACGACAATCTTTCCCAGCTCCCTTACGGTCTAGTCCTTAGGCCTGTAAGCAACCCGTAAGCAATCGGGTATAAATAGAACTTAAGAGGACTTCTAGGTCATCATCTATTATATCTCTCTATTCTTTGGGGCTAATTCTTAGAGGTAAGATTAACGAAGAAAAGGGCCGAATCTCTAGCACCTTAGACAAGATTTGGAGAAGGGTTTGGCTCGGTATTCAAGGAGATTTGAGATCGTAGCCGTGAAGCTCATCTTGGCGGGATGCGTGAAAGCTACCTCGATGACTCTCCATCCTAGGGATTACAAGGGGTTTTTCATGGATCTTATGTTTACTCCTATTCTTTGTATCTTAAATGCTTGCCCTCCATTAATAGAGGGCTAATTTGTAGATGTTTGGGCGTAGTTGAACTCTAGGGTTTTCTTTTTTATGACTTTGATTGTTGGATCTTTGATACTTTAATTGATTTCATAGTTGCAATCATATCTACTTGAATCTAATTGCGTGTTTGAATGCTTGGTTGCTAACGGGTCGAAAGCCTTAGCTATCTTGTTTGATGTGCTATGTGACGAGTGGAAATACCCACCTAGTATAGACATTCCGTGATTAGAGGGAATTGTGAGTAAGCCTAGGTAAAGGGTACTTTGGAGATTCTGTCTCCCTCAATTCTCCCGAGTGAGTTGTTCATAATCTCCATGCTCTTTGCAGTCATGTGGAATGGAATTTTAGAGAAATCACATTTCTGCTCTATATTCGGATTAGAGATAATCTCTCTCTCTCTCTCTCTCTCTCTCTCTCTCTCTCTCTCTCTCTCTCTTTGTGGGAGATTATCTACTTAAGAGATTGTCATTAGCCCACAGTCAGGTTTCATAGAGTGTTAATGCGATTGTATGGATGTCTGTATTAGCTCTGCACTTATTCAGTTACTTTTTGCTTGAGAAATTAGGGTTTCGTATAATTCTAGAAACCTCTCGGTTCGAATAGAATTCCATATTTAGATGGCCATCGTTTTGTACTTCATAACCCCAGAGAGATACTATGCCTGAACATGACTTTCTTTCATGATTTTCCTCCTATTATTTTCCGTATTTTCTTGTTTTTTTACTCTTGTTCACATACAAACACTTCACTATTCAAGCTAATTTTTAGATTTAGAGTTGTTACTAGTATTCACCTACTTCCCTGTGGACTAACACTTTGCACTTCACAATGAGGTTTCATAGAGTCTTTAGTTGTAGTTTTGTTATTTTCTTTGAGTTTGCAATAAACTGCTCAGCTTGTCGTGATTTTCATGTGTTGGTTGGATGTTCATGACCATAGACACTCATTTTTTGTACTTCCCAAGTCATATGTGTATTTGAGCTTAACTGTAGGAAACAGGAAAAACTCTGCTCAATTTTCCAGGACTCTTATGGGCTATTTACGCCCATGAGCACAGTTGTAAACCTTATAGAGAGAGCTTTACGAGCATCTACATCTGTAAGCTACCCCACAACGGGATTTCAGAGAATCTTGCGAGTTCACTTACGGTCCATAAGTCGTAGTGAGCACCGTGCAGAATGTGGAATTCAGCCTAAGTTTCTTACGGGTGTTTTACACCCATAAGGCCAATCATAAGAGCAAGAAAGAGAACCTTATGGACTATAGTGTTTAGCCCTTACGGTAATAACCTGGGTTGCAAGGGAGTGGTACCTTTATAGGGCAATCCATAGGGCCGTAAGCTCTCCCTAAGTACTTAGAGTTTTAGCACCGTTAAGTGAGAAGCTGAGCTTTTTCTTTTCAAAAGCTTGTCACTTCCTCACTCCCTGGTCGGCTGCCCCTACCTTTCTCTTACCCCAGGGCATAGATTGGCAGAGTTTTCTCCCCTCCTCGGTCACATGGCTCTTATTCCTTGGTCTTCAATGAGTGATTCCCTTGTTTTCTCTATTGTTTGAGGTGAAATTTCTTACATTTGGCATTCAGTCCAAAGTTTTAGAATGATAGTTTTTAGTGTTATATATTTCATTCCTGTTAGCACTTACTCAATGTCCATGTAAACCTCTTTGATTTCCTTTCACAAGTTGACCATTACGGCCTGCATTCAAGCTTACAAATGTAAGGTAGTCGTAAAGATGATGCCCCGAGCTTTACTGCCGTAATCTTGCAGTAAGCAAGCTATAAATCCTTCTGTCTTAGTTAATCTTAAAGTCTAACTATGTTGTTCCTTTTGTTGAATGGCTAACACCAAATAGACAACTACCGAACTACAAAAGAAGGGTCGTTTAGAAGGTTCATCATCCTGACAAGTACCCATAGCCCCCCCCCCCCCCCCCCCCCCCCCCCCCCCCCTAAGAAAGTCGCTTGGGGAAGGATCACAAAGGGGATGGCCAACCTACCACCATTCGCACCTGTTGAGCTCATTTTGTCCAATCCCTATTGATAAGTGCTTGTGTTATAGTAATACAAAGCGTTATTATCTTACAATGAGCATACCTTTTATTAGATTTTATCATTAAATGGTGTACATTTGTGTATTCTAATGCATTATAGGTTTGTGGAGCTAATTTGGAAAAGAAGGACGAAGTTAGATCGTGTTCGCCATTGTTGGGAAGGTTTCACCAAGAAGGAGACCAGACTTGTGAGTGTGTGCCAACCTCCTTTAGAGGGGCACAAAGGCAGTCATATTCACAACAAGTCTAACTCGTGTTGCTTAGGAGAACTTCACCAAGAAGGAGACTTGAAGCAATCGGCACGATCTACCATTGATTGTGTGCCCAAATCAATGGCCTTGATGAAGAACAACAGATTCGGGAGCGTTTGAAAAACACTGTAGCAAGCTACTGTTCACTTTCTACCGAAAAACAGGATTTCAAAGAGTTCATACGGGCGTGTGAAAATTCCACACGGTCGTGTGAATTAATTTTTTAGCAACCCAAAAACTTCACACGGGCATGTGGAAATTCCACACGGCCGTGTGAAGTCCCGATAAGTCCAATTTTAAAGCCGCGACTCAACATGATAAAAGCCCGATTTTGGAGACTTTTGATATATCTTTTGACCTAACTTTCTCCCCAACTTTTGGAGAGTGCGGCTAGGGTTTCGGAGAGGACTTCGTGGAGGTTTCGAGCGCGTCATCAGCATCGTCATCGACGTTCGGCGGCCGCACACGACCATGGCCACACCATACGCAAGGGGGTTTTCATCAATGTTTTTAATTTGTGCTTTCTTTTATACTTTGATGAACATGTATAGCTCCATGAGGAGCTAAACCCCTCGTAGCTATTCGGACTTGTAAAACCTTAGGATTATTATGTTTCTATGACATTGCTATTATGTTTTTCCATTATTAATGAATAAATTCGAGTTTCAATTTTAATTATCTTTTGCAATTGTTTTCCCTTAGTCGTGACACTAAGGTTGAGAATAATCTAGGTTACCCTTTGGAGGTGTGACAACTCCTATAGGGTTAGACTGCTTAAAATTGAAGAGGGTTGAGAGAGTGAGTAGTGAGGTAGCGAAGCATCCCCTTTCCCCTCCGGTGTGATTTCTCCTTACCTCTATTTTCCTTGATTTCTTAGCGATCAAAGTAGAGTCAAGTACTAAGAGATGCACTCCCTTGCGAAGGGTTGAGTGAATCCTAGGACTGGGGCTTAACTTAGATTAGGGTTCTTCCACCTGGACCAAAGGGTTAGAACTACACATAGGAACATGTTTTATCACTAGGAATCCCTAGAGCTTAAAGCAATCGCACGTAGTGTTAGGCTTAGGTAGATATACTCCCCTGGGGCTTAGTTGCGTGAGAGACAGAATGAAGGGTTGACATGAATCCTAATGCCGGGACATAGTGTTGGGGTTAGTCACGGTTGACCTTAGGTTTGGGACCGTGAGTTTAGGATATCCTCGACTCAATTAACATCAATAGGAAAGTATAATAGCATAGTCTTGCACTAGAAGCATAAGTCCTAGAGGTAGCTTGTCCGGATACCCTACTTCATCCATTACTAGTCTTTCTCTAATTCACTCCTTCTTGCACTTTCTTGTCTTCCATATCTCTATTTAATTTCTTGCTTTTTATCATATTTGCTTCCATAATTCACTCATCAATTCTATTATCACTTTTTCATACACCGCATAACTAGATAGCGAAATCTCGTGTCTTAAATCCCTATTCCCTGTGGATTCGACTACCCACTCACTAGGGTAATTTTATTACTTCGACAAGCCCGTGCACTTGCGAGATACACGCAAGGGGTCGTGTCACCTATTTTCAAGAATGATATAACCATTTGAAGATGAAGAAATTTGGTAAATTTTGTATGATAGATTGGCAAGTCTTAGAACAATTGGGGTTGGACGAGATGGCATGTGATTTTCTAAATATGTTCGATGGAGTTGATTGTTTGTAATTACTGAAGAAACATACCGAGTCACTACACTTGAGGTTCTGAGCACCATTAAGATAGATCGTCGGTTGACTAGTTTTGACAGAGCAGGTTCCATACAGTTTCAATTATTTGGCGTATAGTGTACCTTGAGCTATGCAAAGTTTGTGATGTTCCTGGGCCTCTATAACAGTGAGTTTCTCACAATCGTAGAATACAACCAGCTGCTTATTGACTATCCTCAAAGGGAGATGATGTACGAAGTGTGGAGATCTTTGTACTCAGGAAAGAAACTATGAACAAGGTTTGATGAAGGCCTCCTGCATCATCGATCATGAATTGCAGTATATTCATGCAGTAATAGCATGGTTGTTTAGCGGCAGAGCAAACAGTCAAAGAGTTATGGGGAAACAAGAGCTATTGCATCTGTACAGCATGACGCAGTGCAAGCCGCTTTATCTAGGATTCATCCTAGTAGAGTTCTTTGCCTATCAGGAACAGTATACATGTCTGAGATCCATCTTTGCTGGACCATATATTACACATCTCGTTTGGGGTATGGGACTTATTGGAAAGTTAGAGGGTCAAGTCATTGTGGGCAGTATGACATCGCTTGGAAAGAGTACTCTTATTGGGATGGTCAGGCATCGAGGATCATGATACGTCCTTACTCCTCATCCGAGTAGACTACCCCCAATTCTGGGAGATATTTTCGAAGACTCTACAGACAATATGACAGAGAGTGACTCATCATACCCCTTAGCTACGGATATCCCAAGAGCACCAACTAGTCCTCCTTGATGTCGTTCCGATATCTTACTGTTACGAACTGAGGTTAGGTAACTCCAAGGCCAGTAGGAGATTATGTTGACATAGATCCATTTTGTCACAGACCTGGGTCATGCGTTGGATTTGTTGCACAGATTAGCCATCCCACATTTAGTTTCGGAGATCAAACCAACATCTACCCTACCTGTTACACCTCATCACCTTTAGATTGATCTAGAGCCATCGCCTTCAGATGACGCCGAGCATTAGTTTTATTTCTATTTTGAATTTTCATTTCAGACTTTGTATTCATTGTTGGCAAAGTTTGACCCTGCCCTAAATTGTACTTATTTTGAGACTTTTAGTGGATTTCTATTTTCTATTTTGTTATTTTGACTTTGTTGAGCTTTAATGTTATTCCTTTACAACTTGTAGGATTTATTTGCAACACCCACCATCCTCAATTATAAAGGGTTTACACACTCAGTCAATTCTTGACCTTGAGTGACCTCCATATTGCTAAGGCACAACAAAGGACACACTAGGCCGGTTCCAAGCTTCAATAATTTCATGAATATGAACCGGGGACGTAATCGTATTCCACTACATCCCTAATACTATTTGCATTGCCTTGTATGCTCTTCGTTTGCACACATTAAGGACAATATATGATTTAAGTATGGGAGAGGGGTTTAAGTTTCATTGTTAACTCTATTACTTTTCAAGTAATGATTTTTGACGGTGTATTTGAAATGTAGAGGAGTTTCTTAGTATTAAGATGGGCACTTGTGAGTTTGTTCTAAGTGTGCATGCTATTCTTGATGATTCGCCTAATTAGAGCACACAAGGTCTCTATTGTAGTGGCTTAGACCATGCTAGACTTCCTTTACTTTTATTCATTGTGCTTCTTGTGAAAAAAAATTTTGAAAATTTGAAAGAATTTGTTTCAAAAGGAGACCAAAAAGTAAAGAAAGGGAAAGAGCTACCCCTATTAGACGTGTGAAGCTACTCTCGACAAGTCAAGTACTATATATGCCCTAACGAGAGAAAGAACTACCTCTATAGGTGAGTGAAAGCTATGGTAACTTTGTTAGCAAAAGATGTGGAAAAGAGCTACCTCTCTTGTAAGTATGAAAGCCGCCCGTTGAATGTTCACAGGAAAGAGCTACCTTGGGAGATGTGTGAAGCTACTACCTAGTGCATGAGAAGTTGTTTTTGTGGTTCTTTTCTTTTGGAAGTCCTCTAGGTCGAAAGAAGTGAAGTAGAAAGTTGTAACACACGCGCACAATGATAATCTTGAATAGAACATGCACTATTTCTGGACCTTTAAATTTTTAGCATTCTCATGCTGTGGAAACCTGAAGTACTTGTGAAACTCCTAAATTCTTTAGTACCTGATGTTGCACACTTCTTCCACTTGATTTGTAATGTTCTATTTTGCTTGAGGACAAGCAAAAGCTTAAGTATGGGAGAATTTGATGAGTGTACATTGTTCATGTATTTCATAACTATTTGCATACTCATTTGGCATGCATTAGAACTATAATGTGGAATTTGATGATAAATATCATGTGTTTTTTGCATTAACAGGCTTACGGCAGTGCTTCAAAAGGCTTCGGAGATCCAAAAAAAGCAATATAGACTAAAAACGATGAAGTTAGAGCTCTTTTGACACCATTAGAACAAGGATAAGGCAAACTAGGTGGCTTACGGGTAGCTTACTATCAAACTTACGGCGGTAAGTATAGTCTAAAAGCTCTTGTGGGCATGCATATGCTCGTAAGGAAGACTCAGAGTCAATTCAGAGAACCTTACGGGCAAGGCTTACGCTTGTAAGGATACCCGTAAGGACCATCCAGAGGAGCTTACTACCATAGTGTACGCCCATAAGGACAGTCTCAAGAAGCAGGACAATGAGGCTTAAGGCCCAGTGTTTACGGCCGTAAGTGGGACTATATAGAAATTAAAAGACCTTACAGATGGGACTTATGGCCATAAGTCATCCCGTAAGGCTCATAACAATCTTCCCCAACTCCCTTACGGCCTAGTCCTTACGCTCGTAAGTAGCCCGTAAGTATTCGGGTATAAATAGAACTTAAGAGGATTTCTATGGCATCATTTATTCTATCTCTCTATTCTTTGGGGACGATTCTTGGAGGTGAGATTGAGAAAGAAAAGGGCCGAATCTCTAGCACCTTAAGCAAAATTTGGAGAGAGGTTTAGCCCGATATTCAAGGGGATTGGAGATCATAGCCGTTAAGTTCATCTTGGAGGCATGATTGGATACTTCGTCGATAACTCTCCATCCTAGGAATTACAAAGGGGGATTTCATAGATCTTATGTTTACTCCTATTCTTTGTATCTTGAATGCTTACCCTCCATTAATGGAGGGCTAATTTGTAGATGTTTTGGCGTAGTTAAACTCTAGGGTTTATTTTTATGACTTTGGTTGTTAGATCTTTGATGCTTTAATTGATTTCATGTTTGATGTGCTACGTGAGGAGTAGAAATACCCACCTAGCATAGACATGCCGTGATTAGAGGGAATTGTGAGTAAGCCTGGGTATAAGGTACTTTGAAGGCTCCATCTCCCTTAATTCTCTCAAGTGAGTTGTTAACAATCTCCATGCTCTTTGCAATTATGTGGAGTGAATTTTAGGAGAAATCACATTTCTACTATGCATTCGGATTATATGTAATCTTTCTCTCTTTGGGGGAGATTATCTACATAAGAGATTGTCAGTAGCTCACAGTCAGGTTTCATAGAGTGTTAATGCAATTGTGTAGATGTCTGTATTACCTCTGCACCTATTCAGTTACTCTTTGCCTGAGAAATCGAGGTTTAGCATAATTCTGGAAACCTTTCAATTCAAATAGGATTGCATATTTAGACGACCATAGTCATATACTTCATAACCCTAAAGGGATTCTATACCAGTACATTGCTTTCTTTCTTGATTTTCCTCATATTATTTCACGTATTTTCTTGTTTTCTTTTACTCTTATTCACATACAAACACTTCACTATTCAGGCTAATTTTTGAATTTAGAGTTATTACTAATATTCAAGTCCTTCTCTTAGACTCACACTTTGCACTTCAAGCACACTTTGTTACGCGATCGACACGTACACTTGCGTGTGTCCCTATCATCTTTCTAAGAATTTATGTATGTCTTGTGAATTAGATGTAAATTGTGAATGTAAGGCGTTGTTATTGATGCCATATAAATAGAAATTTAATTTTATGAAACATATTGTAAGATTTTGAGATGAATGAATAGCAATTATTACCTGTTTGACATCCATTGTTGTGTTGTGAAATTTGAAATTAGAGTTATTTGGAAAAGTTGTCTTGTTATGTTAAGCCTAATGTTTGACATTACCATATGTTATGCATTGCTGAAAAAACAAATATACAGCATTGTAGAATATTTTAAAGAAACAATAATTATAGTGGCATAATAAAAATAGTGAGACACATTCACTACAAGAAAAATCTTATAACAGCACGGAAAAATTAGCACTGAAAAAAAAATCGTGCCAGTCACAATATTTGACACAGAATTAACAAACCGTATCAAATATATAATTTTTTTAAAAATATTTTTTAATTCTGTGCCAAATACCATGCCAAATATCAATGTTCAAAAAAACGCTAGGCGCTAGTTGGGCGGTCAGCCACCTTCTAGCGCCCTAAGCGGAGCCTAGGCGGTTTTACCCTTTTAGAAAAAAATATATATTTATAATATAATTTTAATTCTATATAATACCCAAATAGACATTTATCAACAACCAAATTGATGCATCAACAATCAAATAATTAGCGAAGACAAAGTTCGTTATACATAACATATTATTTATTATTTATGTGCTTAGAAATTAGAATCATATTAAAAAATTTAAATAAAATAAATAATAATAAATATTGAATGGATACACCTCTAAGAAAAAACATAATTAAGTACAAGTCCCACAAAACATTAATTTCGGGAGTTTTAAATTAGTTAAAAACATTAAATTTTAAATTTTTTTCCAAAAGCCGCCCAGGCCGCCCAGCCCGCCTAGGCGGTTTCTGGGCGTCCGTTTTTTTGATGGAAAGCCTAGGCCGATTTTTTCACCGTTTTTCTAAAAAACGGGGCGGCCTATCACCTTCTAACGCCTAGGCGGCCACCTAGGCCGATTTTTCGAACACTGCCAAATATACAAATTTAACAATTTTACGTGACAGTGACAAACGCAGTGCCAAACATATATATATATATATAAATTAATTAATATAGTGCCAAATACTGTGCCAAAAATATAAATATAATAATATATTACTATCGTGCCAAATACCGTGCCAAAAATACAAATATAATAATACATTAATACCGTGTCAAATACCGTGCCAAAAATACAACTAGAATAATATATTAGTACCGTGCCAAATACCATGCGAAAAATACAAATATAATAATATATTAGTACCATGCCAAATACCGTGCCAAAAATACAAATAAAATAATATATTAGTACCATGCTAAATACCGCGCCAAAAATACAAATATAATAATATATTAGTACCATGTCAAATACTGTGCCAAAAATATAAATATAATAATTTATTAATACGTACCAAATACAGTGCAAAAAATATAAATATAATAATATATTAATACCGTGACAAATAACATGCCAAAAATACAAATATAATAATTTATTAATACGGAGCTAAATTCTATACCAAAAATACAAATATAATAATACATGAATGTTGTGTCAAATACTGCAAAAAAATATAAATATAATAATTTTATTAATACGGTGTTATATATGGTGTAAAAAATATAAATAAAAAAACTTATTTATTTATACCGTATTAAATACTGTAAAAAAACATATATTTAATATTTTATAATCAATTTTCACAGTTCACATTAAAATCACCAGTTAATTTTTCATGAAGTCACCAAACTTTTACTTATTATCACTTCGGTCATCCAACTTCAAAACGTATCAAAGTGGTCACTCAAATTCTAATTAATATTACTGGACAGTCACCCGTGGCTTTTCCAGCCCAAATTAGTCTAAGTGGCTGCCGAAAAAACTGAGGTACCACAGTCACCGTGGCTTTTCAGCCCAAATTAGTCTACGTGGTTGTCGAACCTCAGTTTTTTCGGTAGCCACTTAGATTAAGGCCTTGTTTGGGTAAGCTTTTTTAAAAAGTGCTTATTTGTTAAGTTGTAGAAGTACTTTTTAAAAAAGTGCTTTTTGGAAGTAAGTTAAGTGCTCTTGAATATTTTATGTTTGGGTAAGTTAATACAAAAACACTTCTATATGTGTAAGGGCTTGTTTGGATCAGCTTGTAGCTGATCCAAAAGCACTTATTTCATAAGTTAAGTGCTTATGATGTTAAAACAGCTTATTTTAAGAGCTTTTTTTTGAGAAGCACCTCTTTAGCAGCTTCTCAAAAAAGCTGAAATTCAGCTTTTTTACAGCTTCAGCTTTTTCCCAAAAGCAAATACAAACATAAATTTTAAAACCCAGAAGTGCTTGACTTATAAAAAAAGCCAATCCAAACACCCCCTAATTTGGGCTGGAAAAGCCACAGGTGACTGCCTAGTAATATGCATTAGAATTTAAATGATGATTTTGATACGTTTTGAAGTTGAATAAATGAAATGATAATAAGTCAAAGTTTGGTGACTCCTCGAAAATTAACCCTTAAAATCACAAATAGTTTTCTTTTCAAAACCACCGACCTTTTCATCCACGCCATCATCAGCGCCATTATCCTGGAAATCTTCTCCGCCCGCACCTCCAGCCATCTCTTCCTCAACTCTATCCCACGCCTGATGCAATCTCCAGGAGGTTGTACTGCTATAACCTGCAAATTTTCACCTCACAAGCAATTCCACAGCCAAAATTACTTCAATTAACAGCTGGTCTCACAAATCCAGTATTACAACCAACAGATCCAAATACATAAGAACAATGCAACAAAAACTTAAAATAATTAAGAGACCAGAGGGATGAGCCTGGAGATCTCTCAAACCTTCACCGATCCAAGGATGAAGAAGAACAGTAAAACCAAGGATTAGATTCTCCAATAATGTCCCTCATTCCGAGATCTGAATAATTTCATTCAATCTTCCTGACAGCTGGGGCCGAATGCTGGAAATTCACAGTAACTGATTGGAAACAATCAATAGTAATTGATTAAAGACGTCCATGCCCCTGAATACTCAGTGTACCCAACATAACAGTCCAGGGGTACATAATGTAAATTCCCCACTCCTGGTTTCTCTTCTCATCTCAACCCTATCAAAAGACCAAGATGCCCTTTTTCTTTCAGTCAACCAACAGTAACGGTGTGGGGGTAACTTATGTAATTTCCCATGATTCAAATATTCAGAATTTACCATAGAGCCCTTTTTAAAAAATGTCTACCCACCATAACTGTCAGGGACATAGGCTGTCATTTTGCCCCCCCCCCCGCCCCCCCCCCCCCCCCCCCCCCCCCCCCCCCCCCAATTCTAAACAACAGAGATTCACATTTTCTCCCGAACTCCCCTCTTCTCTTCTGATTTATTCAAATACAGCTAGATATTTATCAGTCCTGTAACAACGCCATTCTTCTCTCGTTCGCCGCATCTTCTCCCTCGTCCCCAACACGACTTCTTGTTTTCCGGCATCGAACGCCGCCGCATATCCATCGGAACCGTACTCCTCTTCCTCTCTTCGTCCTCCTTCCCTTCGTTTTGGCACTGATTGCCTTGAACTTAGGTTAGGGTTTCTCTTTCAATATCGTTGGATGATGCTTTTCATTCTCGTTTAACGCAGGGGTTTTGAGCGGGCCTTGAGTTAGTAGGATGAGTCTGGATTGAAGCGTGTTTAATTGCAGGTGCGCTAGGGTTCTGATTGCTCGAATTTTACTGTTTGGGTATTCAATTGGAGATTGACCGATCATATCGATGTTGTTTAAATTTGGGTTTAATTTAATTTTAATATGCCTATGCCTCTGGTTATTGTTCAGTTTTTTATACTGTTTGTCGGGTCTTGTCTTTTCTTATATTCGGTGGATTCGTGCTTTTCAGAGGCTGTTCAGGAAGGTTTCAAGAATGCTTCTATTGCCACTGCTGTTACTGCAGTTCCAATGGTGTGTTATGATAATTCTATTTTCTATGTCTTTGGCAACAAAACTAATTTTTATCAAAATCCACTTCCAGGTGGGTTGAATCTAAATTCAAGCACAGACTGTTTTTATCCTTTGATATTTACAAATTACAATACAGTTTGATTGTCCAGGAAGAAAAGCTTGAGTATATAATTGAAGCTACTCAATTCTAGAAGTAATGACAATATTAATCAAAATGTTCACGTTTCATTCATCTGATTTCCTTATTTCAGTTGGTAGGTTGCAGAGTAATTCCTTGGGCAAAAGCTAACCTGAATCACACTGTGGATTGGTATGTGGTTCAAGCCGCATACCGTTGAGCTAACCTGAATCACTCTGCAACCTGGTTGGTAGGTTGCAGAGTCATCTTGTGAGGGGGCAGAGTCATCTGTGGATTGGTATTTTCTTTGTTGCGTGAAATGGTTCTTTCTGTCGTGCTATGTGGCTCAAGCCCATTTTGCATCAAGCATTACTTTTCTTTGAGCCATTTTCACTCTTCAGCAGAAACCAGTGATGTGGATGTTGGACCTTCGAAGAACTAGCAGTATTATTTTGACACAGGTGATCATTTTGTTTATATAAAAACTTTATTAAACTCACGGCTGCACTGTTTTGTGAGTGGAGAATGGATGGTACATTAAAACTTGTTGCATATGTAAATGCTCATGAGAGGCAGGATAGTGTTCTCACTCCTCATTTGTTTTTTTTTCCTTTGCTTTTTATTAATATCAGATAGGGCATGCTTGATAGAACTCCAAAGGGCTTAAGCAACTTACATCCGAAGAGAGTTTGTTTGAATGTTTTTTCATGAAAAAGTTCTCATTTTTTGCTTAAATTGATTTATTATGACTTGAAAGCAATAATCTGAATAATTCTTATTATAATTGATTCTTCTGTTTTCACTTGGCCTACTTTTAGTTTTAGAATTGTTATGTTTGACTCAACTATCATGGTCTTTCAAATCATTTGATCATTTTATCTTAGAGAAAGCAATTACATTTTCATGCTTTGATTCTACTTGAGATTCTTTATCAATGGGAATGCTTTTGATGTAGCAATCTGTGAAGACTCCAGAATCTCGTAATTTGGCTTCTTCCTTGGAGCATGTAATTATGCTTGCTGCTTCCCATATAAGCCAACAACCATGTAACTGCTCAAGCATGAACCCAGATAGAGTTTTTCTTCACAGCTTCTTTCCATTCCTTTTTTCTGGAACCACCTACCATTTCTCAAGGAGGTAATACTGCCTAATGACTACTGCACTTTTCCAATATTTTTTCTTATTTCAGGAAGATACGTTGAAGTTGGTTGTCTCCCAATGTAATGAGCATTAATATTATTTTGATGATTTATGCTGCTTGATATAGGCAAATTACATTTTACAGTTGGATAATTCTATGACTTTTGTGGAAATCCTGATTAATGAAAGCTCGTGAAAATTTTCAATTAGTCAATATCATATAGAACAGATTTCTCTGACTTTATATTGATGTATGTTAACTGGCCATGGTAAATGCATAGCTATCCTGCACCAGCAATTCTATTAGAGGATATTTTACTATTGTGCTTGTTGGTTGTCGCTTTTGTTTAGGCTTTTTCAACTCATTGACTGGGCACACATTATATCCATCAGATAGCATTATGTTTGCCAAGCCATGCAAGTGTGCTTCCACCAGATATATCCCGAGTATCCAGGTTATGCTTGTCTGCTTGGAAATTTACTAGAAGCTACCAGTGATACTTTGTCTTTGCCGAGCTGTAACTTCCATGCGGTGAGGATTTTTTAGTTACATCAAAAACCTTGATAACTATCTGTTAATATTTCTTCTTCTTTCTTGTTTTTGTGGCCTGGGATAACTTCTCCTGATAGTTGTTTCTTTGTGTGGCTCAGGCAATGGATTTTTTGGCTGTTTCAACTTTTCTGTTGGAGGCACTTCCAGCTCCAAAGTTATTAGCTAGAGAAAGTAAGATAAGCATGCTTTTGACATGCATTAAGTGCTACTTGATGTATATATATTTTCTTAAGTTGATCCTTCATCTCATCATCACATTCTAATCATTGGGCTTTGAGATATCTCTAACTTTTTAATTTGATTGTGTTTGTCAAATCTCTCTGATTGATCAGAATCAAATGAAAATGACATGGTTCTGGATGAAGAATCCATAGAAACACTTGATTTAGACTTAGGGAAGCAGATAACAAATGCAGTAGATTCACATCTTCTTCAGCAATTGGTATGCCATTACAAATAATTTTCCTTCTTAGGTGTACTGCTATTTTACCATGTTTTCCTTTTCTGGTGTGATATGAAAATTGTACATTCCTCAACAGGTCAATGTTTTGTTCAGAAATACTTCACTCATTAATTCTTTAGAAAAAGATGTACCATCTGATAGAGAGGTTGAAGCCACTGGTGCAATATGTGCTTTCCTTCATGTTATTTTCAACACTCTGCCAATTGAACGCATCATGACGGGATTAGCTTATAGGACTGAAATTGTTCGTGTATGCTTTGGCGTTTTATAAAACGCAATCATGAGAATCATAGATGGCCATCTTCATCAAAGTTCACAGGATATTTATCTGGAGATGCTCCTGGTTGGCTTTTGCTTCAGCTGTTTTCTGTCCTGTGTATAAGTAAGATAATTTGCTTTGTGGTTTTTTACTATCTAGTTAGAATGGTCATTTGTTTGTTTAACCTTGTTTTAGCTACTCAATGCCCTTTTTATTTGTGTGTCATCTGTCACCACCAAAAACTGAATATTACCCTAGTTTTACCTCTCTTGGTGATTTATCAGGCATATGCTGATGATAGTAGATAATGAAGAATTCTATGAGCAGGAGAAACCACTCTCTCTTAAAGATATTAGGTTACTAATTACCATTTTAAAACAGGTAACTTCTTGTCAATGCAGTAATCTGGATTATATTTGCAAAAAGTAAATTGCAATGGAATGACGACATCCTTCTACCTTAATATTAAAATGAGCTTCAGGCCCTGTGGCAACTCCTATGGACAATACCTTCAAATCTGCCCTCACAGAAGTCTCTTGTTGGACTCTCTGACCAGAAGAAGCTTTCCATGAAATTTATAAGATATAGGGTTGGAATTGTGATATCTGAACTGCTGAGCCAGGTGAGTGAAGCTATGAAGTTTCCTATTATTAATCCTTACAAATTGTCATCATATTTTGATGACCTTTTTATTCTGCATTTGTTGTTCATTGAACACAACCTACTTGATTTTACTGATAGTTTTATTAGGTATGCATTCCAAGCAATAACTAATTCTTCATCCTCATGCACATATCTGATTTCATTGAGCCTATTAATGCCATATTGAATTCTTGTACATCACAATTAATAGTTCAGCTAACTTTTTTGGGGAAACCAAGGTTTGGTCATGGTCAAATAGAAATGGACCCTAGCTGTGGGTACTTAGATAGTGGCGTTAACTGATAAGGTTCAGTTTTGACAAAGACAATGAGTTAATGGAATGATCTGCTGCCCACCATCTGCCATAAAACAATTTCTATGTGATCGTGCCTGTATTTTATTTTTCTTTGCTTTCCCTCTTCTCCAATACTTACAATAAATCTTCCTCACTTTACTGCTTCTAATTTTTTTATTCAAAAGGTGAAACCTCTGAAATTGAACATCAAAAGTCAATGTAATCTAAAATCTTGGTCGGAGGAGTAATCAATCATCTAACGTAATCATGAGTTGCAGTTCTACAAATGATGCTTACCATCCAAATTCATTGCACCACTGCAGCTGCAAGACTGGAACAATAGAAGGGCATTCACATCCTCGGTTGGCTTTCAGTCCCAGGAAGCAAGTAGTGAAATTTCATTTCTCAGGTGAATTTCTTCACTGATTATTTTGTTGCTATACAAACATGTTGTTGATATAATTTTTTTTTTCTTTCCAGTCATTACTTGGAAATAGTAAAGCATCTGAAATTTTAAAACAAGTTCCTTTTCTGGTGCTATTTACAAGCCGGGTTAGATTATTTACTGTGAGTATTTCATCTCAGATTGGGCTCGAAAGTTGTTTCTTGATTCCACTTAGAATCTGCCTTCCTTGTTATTTCTCACCTAATTTTAACTGAAGAAATACCTTATTTAGAGCTCACTAGAATTTTTCTGTGCCAGCAATTTAATCTTTATTATTTTTTTTAAGCAGTCGCAGCTAGCAGCTTCTAAGGAAAGAAATGGAGCTGGACTTCATCCTGGTTTAGGCAGATCTTGTTTTAAAATAAGAAGGGACATAATTCTTGAAACAAAGTTTTCAAAGTAGGATCTCTAATAATTCTTATTATTATTATTTTTCTTCTCTTCTCAAATTGACAGATAACTGCAGTTTTGATTGCACTTGCTGGGGCAGCTTTATCAATTAAGTACTTTGAGAACTCTTTCGATAACACGCATCAGAAGATCGGTCTTGGCCTCTATGCATTTATACTGATACAACCTTTGATTGGTTTCTACAAACCAAAAAGGTATACAATCCAACATTTAAACTCTTGCATTGAATCTTGCTCATCGATTAATAGAAAACATTTCTTTGTTTTTGTCAGAGGTGTGAAATTGAGGAGTTTATGGTACTTTGTTCATTGGTTGATTGGGACTGGAGTTTGCACAATGGGAATTGTAAACATCTACATTGGATTGCATGCATTCCATGCAAAGACTTAAAAGAGTGAGGCTTTGGATTCTGTTGTTTATTGCTGAGAATTTTGCATGCATTACTTTAGTTTGTTGTTGAATGTTGAGAATGAATTAATAGATGAATGGTATTATTTCTTGTGTTGTATTGCCTTTTGCAATTTTCTCAATTTCATTTTTAACAGGTGCAATTCAAAAAATTTTAAATAAAATTAATTTTATATAAATTATTTTTTTTCACAGAATAAGCAAAAGGGTGACAAAAGTCTTAACAAAAAATTTTTGCCAAAAACATACCAAATATCGTGAAAAAATATAATAAACAAAATCGTGCCAAAAAACCGTGTCAAATACCAAACCAATAAAATCATGCCAAAACAGTGGTAAACATGGAACCAAATGCCGTGCCAAAAATCATTTATAATGTTTGGCACAAAAGTAAATAATTGTGCCAAAAAAGATGACAAAGTTTGGCACCGTTTAAAAAAATGGTGCCAAAATACATTTTTCACCATTGCTATAGGCATGGCTATTTTTCCGTGCCAGATACTGTGCCAAAATTAGTTTGACACGGTTTTAAAACTTAATTTCGTGCCAAATCTACCGTGCCGATATTGGATTTTTTTTGTAGTGATTGTCACACACATAAATTGGTATATATAAAACCAGAGTCTAGTGTATCAAACCCAAGTACGTTACAATAATAAAATCACAAATACACACACATATGTCTGGGTATATAACCAGACATTATCAAACCCAAATAATATGAAATGAATAAAATCTCAGACATCCACAGATCAATTGAAGTAGATTTCAAATGAAACTTCATGCATGCTTTATTGCTTGCTTGACAAGCACTTAATCTGGAGTTGCTTTTTTTTTAAAAAAAAATAAAGAGCTTGAGGAGCTAATTTTATTGAAACTGAAAAAAGGATACAAGGTTTAATACAAACATAAGATGAAACAAACAGGAAAAGCAGAAAAAATGAAACACTGGTAACAAAAAGGGACAGGAAAAGCAACAACGCAGAACAGCTGACTCTAAAACACAACAAAGCAGATAAAACAGTTAAAACGAAAATCCTGCATCACGAAAAGCCTTCATAACCCAGCTAGGAAGCTCAAGACCTTGGAAAAATAAAGTCAATTGATGCAAACTAATTGCATGAAGCGCAAGTTTAGAGGCTAGAGACGACCAAGATTTGTTAATGACATGCACAGCTGGCTGTCCCGCAAGAGAAAGAAGATAGTTGATGCTAGCAATGTGAGAGCTCAATCGATCAATCTGGAGATCATTGGTTGTAAGAAACTTGTGAACACCCGAATTGGTGATGAAAATGTGATGAAACTGAATGCCAGTGTCCACAACAGCTTGAAGAGCAAGGTTTGTAGCCAGAATATCAGCATCAAAATCATTTACCGCAAGAAGGGGACAGGAACCTACCAAAAGAATTGAATAATCAGCAGTGAGACAGAAGAAACCAGCTCCACAAACCTCAGAGGCAGCACTCCAATAGCTGGCGATGAAGAGGAAAAGACCATCAGTTGAGCAAAAATTGATGAGGAGTAAACGCTTGCTGAGAATATTATCATACGCACAAGAGAAATCTGCAGCGTGAGTCAAAGCTCTACAAGCAATGACACAAGCAGAGACAGAGGAGTTTCTGAAAGTTTTATCACACCTGTTCTTCCAAATAAACCATGCTGAAGCAGCAATGATAGCTTTAATAAAAGGAGAAAAAGATGTACAAAGCAGCCATGCACCAGAGCAATAACCATCAGGAAATACAATGGAAATATTGAGACGATCACAAATATGATTCCAAACCTCAAGAGTCTTACAACAATTATATAAGAGGTGCTCAATTGTTTCATGCGCAAGATTGCACATGACACAGAAACCACGAGGGCCCAAATTAAGAGAATACAAGTGCTCCATAGTATTAACCCTACCCTTAAAGGCAAGCCATAAGAAATGCTTGACTCGGGGAGCCACATTTAATTTCCACAGCTTAGTCCAACCACACCAACTATCCTCCCAGAAAGGAGCTCTATTCAAATGGTGATAAATATTAGCAGAGAGACTTCGATTAAACATCATAGAGGACCAAACCCAACGATTGTGCCCAGAGAAATCAATAATGCCCAGCTTGGAAGAGAAACAGTCCAAGTGATTACCGAATAACAAACCAAGCAAATGCATGTCCCAAGAGCCATTGTTGACAAAATCAGAAAGATTCAAATCATCAATATTCAAAGAAATATTAAGAAAGGTGGGACAAAAGACCAGTGGGATCTCAGAGCACCAAGGGTGATACAGAAGAGAAGTTTGATTAGGATTCACAACATTAAGCCTAAGATTAGACTTAAGTTTGTGGGCAAAGTGACACAGACCTCTGAAGAACCAGGAGCAACCCGCAGGGATATTATCCTTCCAAAAATTAACAAGACCATATTTGACATGAAGAATATCCACCCAAAAGCACTCATCATTATTAATATATTTGATAATGTTTTTAGCCATCAAAGAATGCTTAGCAAGAAAAATATTTCTGATTGCAAGACCCCCCTCAGATTTAGGAGCAGTTAAATCATCCCAAGCGACAGCATGGATGCCCGTTCCATTGCCACTCTTACTCTAAAAGAATCTCCTAACAATTCTATTGGTTTCAAGGAGAATAGTATCATAGATAGGATAAACCGATAGATAATAAGTAGGGATAGAAAGAAGAGAGGAATTAATAAGGACAGCCTTGGCAGCAGAAGACAGTTTAGAATGAGACCATCTAGAGCATTTAGATTTAATGTTATCAATGATAAAATCGAAAACTGTCTTAGTAAGACGCTTAGGAGAAACATGAACTCCTAGATATTTAAGAGGAAAAGAGGCAACAGAGAAGTTAAGAATGGAACAGATGCTATGAGCAATCCACTTGTTGATCCAGGACGGAAAATAAATTGCAGATTTGTTAGCATTAGGAGTTTGCCTAGAAAAGCTGCCATAATAAGCTAAACAAAGTTTAATGGATCTAGCAGCTTTTCGAGAGGCTTGGGTGATAATAACTAAATCATCGGCAAACATAAGGTGATTAAAGTTACAAGAAAGCTGATTATTAAAGCCAAGAATCAAATTCAAACCGAGGGCATGATTCAAAAGGAAAGTCAAGTTTTGGGAAACTAGAATGAACAGATACGAAGAGAAGAAGAAATCCAAGGGGTTGGCTGACCATTAATAAGAAAGGAAAAGGAATTAGAACAAATACAAGCTTTAATCCAAGAAATCCAAATAGAAGGGAAACTCATCTTGGTGAGAGTGGCAAGAATTGCACTCCAGCTGAGAGTGTCGTAAGCTTTCTCAATGTCAATCTTAATTAACATCCTAGGGGGGACTTTGCAATCAGATTCAAGAGAGTGAACGACTTCTTGCAAAGCAATTATGTTATCAAAAGGACAACGACCAGAAACAAAACCAGCCTGCTCTCTACCAATGAGATTAGGGAGAATAACTTTGAGGCGATTGGCTAGTATTTTAGAAATAATCTTAGAACAAACATTGCACAAAGATATAGGTCTATAATCAATAATAGAACAAGGATTATCTTTTTTAGGAATCAAAACAATGCAAGTCTTACCCCAGGAGTTAGGCAGAGTGGAATTGGTAAAAAAGAACTACACAGCATCAAAAAGCTTATCACCAATATCAGACCAAAAAAACTTATAAAACTCTGCATTAAACCCATCAGGTCCAGGACTTTTACCCGAAGGAAGTTTAAAGACAGCAAGTTGAACTTCCTCCCGGGTAACAGGCCGGGTAATAAAATCACTATCAAAAGTAGAAATCTGAGGAAGATCATTAGGAATATCATTAAGAATAGCAGTAAAGGAATCATTGTCGGGGCTAAACCAAAGATGTGAGTAAAAATTCATGAAAGCATGAACAATGCTAGTACGATCAGAATGAAGATTGTTATTAAGATCACGAACCTGAGTAATGTTATTGGAGTGCTTACGAATATGCGAATGGTTGTGGAAAAACTTGGAATTGATGTCACTTTCACTGACCCACTGCATGTGCGCACATTGAGCCCACTTATTCCTGTTTTGCCTTTGAAGAGCATAATATTTAGCATACATTTCATCAAGATTATAATGAGCATCTGCATTGAAAGGGTCAGAAAGTTCCAAAGAGGCAATGATATTATTAATATTAATAATATTAGAATCAAGATTATTAATACCAGATTTACGCCACTGTAAAATATTAAAACGAGCCCGGGAAAGTAAATGATTAAAGGCGTGCATAGCATTACCATTAGGGGAGAAACACCAAGCCCTACGAATAGCATTATGACAGCCAACATAATCCAACCAGTAATTAGTAAAACAAAAAAGGTTACGATGGATCATATGCTAAAGAGATATTTAAGAGGAGTGGGGCATGATCAGAATACATTTTAGGGAGGTGTTTAAGGCTATACGAGTTATACTTAGCTATCCAGTCTGAATTCATCAAGCACCTATCAAGACGGGCCCAACGACGAGCAGTACCCGCTTGCTTGTTGCACTAAAGGGCTGTTTGGTTGTCTGTAATTGAAATTACATGTAAGTGAAATTACAGTGTAAGTGAAAATGCTACATTTCAATTTACATCATTGTTGTTTGGTTTGGTGTAATTGAAAAAGCTGCATTACTTTTTATTTGTTGGGTTTGATGTAAATTAAGATAATATGATCACCATGTAAGTGGAGGGAGTGAGATTATTTCAATTATCTAGTATTATTATTAATTATTTAATACATTTTAAAAAATAATTTAAACTAAAATAATTATTGTAATTTAATTTGAGTTTTAAATTAATTAATTGATTTAATAAAGTATTTATTACATTTAAAAAAAATAATAATAAACTTAAATAATTAAGCACTAATCCAAAATAAATAATTTAACTCACCCTATCTACTATTAACACTAATATAAGAAAAATAAATAATTAATTAATTAATTTAATGATAATTTTATTAAATTAACAAATATATAATATTCTTTAATTTTATACTAAAAAAATATTTTTGTAATTAAAATTAAATACAAATTAGTATATTTTAAATAAAAGATTAAATTTAAAAAAACATAAATAAGTATAAGTTTAATTAAGTTAATATGGAGAGTGAAGTATGGTGATTTTAACCTAAATGTTTTGCTGCATTTCAACTTATAGCAAAATTTGTTGTAAGTTGAAATGCTGCAAAAGTAGACAAAACTGTAAAACTTTTTACATGTAAAACTGATTTCACAGCAAACCAAACAGCATTTTACATGTAAAACCAGTTACCTTACAGCTACTTACAGCTAATTGCAGGTAACCAAACAGCCCCTAAGTGAATCTAGAGCCAGAAAAGTGTAAATCGATGAGATTATTTTCCTCTATGAAATTAACGAAGTAACAAGCCTTACGAGCGTAATAGGAATAGTAACCACCTTGGTGTTCATCATGAGAGCAAATTGAGTTGAAGTCTCCGATGATGAGCCAAGGGATATTGATAGCTGCTAGGTTCGAAAGCTCCAACCACAGAGAACATTGAGAGCGAAAACGAGAAGAGTTATAAATAATAGGGATAATAGAGTTACTGAAGTTATCGGGGGAAATGATCAAATGTAGAGCTCGCCGGGAAACAACAATCAGAGAGACTAATCCAAGAGACTTCCTCCAAGCAACTAAGATCCTGCCAGAGAACCCCTCAGCAAGGATAGCAGTCCAGCTCCAAGACTCAGGCAACTTGCTGCAAAAGTGAGAGACCCGATCATCATTGGCTCTGGTCTCCGTTAAACATATCATTGTCAAATTATGCTTCCGAATGAGCCTAAGGACTTGGTTAGAGGTATCCCGTGAAGAGATGCCCCTGCAATTCAACCTATCAGTTTAACAGGAGTCATGATCATGATGTAAAGGAAAAAACCGGAAAAGAAAAGAGTAATCATAAACATTAAAAATAGTGAGAAAGGATCCGCAGAAGAAAAGAGAAACGGCAGGACTCAGTCCTGCTTCCCAACAGGGTCAACTCTGCCCTTCTTCTGCGAAGGCAACGTATCATGAGAACCTTTGCGAATTAGAGCATCCTTACGAGCTTCTGACTGATATTGGACAAGGGTCATCATGTCATCCGGTTCATCTCCATCAGTCATTTCGTCTTCTCCACAGTCACTGGATCCATCATCCTCATTAGCATCAGAAGACCATAGGTTCTGGCTGCAAGGCTGAGGAGATGCGATCTACCAGCATCTGATGAGAAGAGGCGTGAGCATCCGCCATCGGAAACTCAATCAAAGGGAAGGAGGCACGCATGACTGGTGGAGGAGAGGAAGAGCGAATGTGGGGGATTTTCTTTGCTGGATTGCCAAGCAAGTGAGCAGGAGAGGCATTAGAAGAGGAGACAGGCAAGGGCCCGGGCTTTCCAGCAGAAGAAATCTGTGGAGGGGGGTCGTCAACAGGGTTAGGAGTCAAATCAAGAAGAGTGTCTCGAGGAAAAGTAATGGAGGGGTCCCGAGGAACAGCTATGTTAGGGTCCCAAGAGGAAGCTGGCGTGCCACCATCAACGACAACGCACAGCTGCTGAGAGGCTTCAGAAGGAGGTGTCTCTTCATGCATGTAGGGTTCTGAGCGTTGGGCACGGTAAACAAGGAACCCACCCCGGCCTCTCGCTCGCAACCCTCCACGTGTATGTCTGCCAACAGTGTCTCTGAGTCCAGTCCCATCTGTTTGCTCGTCGGCTGCTGCACCCGTAGTCACGTGACTAGCGCGATGACTGTCACTACGACCACGGCCGCGGCCGTGCCGGCGAGCCACTAGCATCCACGGACCAAACTCCTGCTCCTCCGAAATATCCTGAGACATCATCAGGATATCAGAGCTCGAGGGATCGGTCACCGCCGGTTCCGATCTTGTCATTTGAGTACCAACGGCCGTACTTGAATTGATTCCTACCGCCGACCCCTGTAAGCCACAGGGGGGGTGGCTGGAGTCCCTTCTTTCCAGAGCAAGAGTTGGATCCATGGCCGACCATCCCACAGGAGTAGCAAAACGTGGGTAACCTTTCATATAGGACCAGAACAAAAATTTTATAAACTTGATTACCAACCCAAAAACCACGAGACAAGGGTTTGGATAGATCAATCTCTATATAAACCCTTGCAAATTTGGATCGAGAAAGAGAAAGAGTAAGGTCGTCCACTTTCAAAAGGGGCCCTAGATGAGCCGTGATTGTTTCAAGTGAGTCACCATCCCAGAAATCCACTGGGAGATTATGAAGTTGAACACAAATAGCCACCGTGTTGAGCTTTGCGAAAGCCGGTTCAAAGAACGGCTTCCACGGGGATAGTTGTAGTATGATGCCATTGATGGTCCACGGTCCATCTTGAATGATCTTTTGCAGCACCGAGTGAGAACCACACCGGATTAAGAGGAAACCATTAGGAAGATCGGAAATGAAAACCTCGCCTAGGTCAGCCAATTTTCTCATCAGGATCAGCTTCACCTGCTCGAATGGTGGATGTTTACCGAAGAATTTGCCATAAATAGCATTTTGGAATTTCATTCGGGCTCGGTTGAGGATTTCTTCGTCCACATTGACAAAATCGGAAGAGCTCTCCATGATTTTGTTAAGAACTTCAATGTTGTGAAGAGGGGAATTAGCAATGGTACGAGTGCTTTGAGAAGCAATTTGAGCCCAGGATTTAGTGGGGGGAGGCTGCGGACGAGTGTTGGTCTGTCCCCCGCTTGCCATGGCAGGGGGGATAGAAAAGGGTTGTGGGATGAGATGATGAATAGGGAAAGGGAGAATGAGAGGAATAGAGGACAAGTAAACACTTAAATTTAACTGGAGCTGCTTTGAAGTCCAAAAGCATTCCTCAGTCAGGAAAATCCATGTATGGTATTTTTGCTTTTTGATAATTACTTGATAACAAAACATGCAAAATAAAAATTAATAAAATATAAAGCTTTACATTTTGAAGGCGGCTAACGATTGAACATATATCCATTGCATGCTACATATGCTGAATATATGAAGATGAGAGAGTTAATTCTAACTAAGATGAAATGGAAATGTAATAGCATACATCAAAGTTACACAAAATAATTAAAAAAATGACTCACCTAATCATAATATTCAAAGGAAATGTTGGGCGCATGTTGTAACTTGCACCAGTCTTCTCCTGTATTCTCCTTAACCCTAGGCATTAATTCTCCAGTCTTTAATAAATGCAATCCCAATGTATCAAGTGGTACATTCTTTAATTCTTCTAGAATCATCTTCAACTTCCAAAGACCCCAGAGCGACAAATATTTCAGATGTGGCATTGCCTTCTCCTCAACTTCCACTCTTCAAGTTCCTCAAGATAGTCAATGTATAAGGATCACAGTTAAGGGAAACATGTTGCCGAACATATCATCTATTTGCCAAAATAGGATTTAGTAAGTGTTAGATATTTGAGATGTTACAGCTTCTCCGGTGTTGGCATTGGGTCATGCTCCAATTGAGCATATGTTAGACTTAGTTTCACTAGTTGTTGAGGAAATACATTGAAACGTGGAAGTTGTTCACAGTTAAATCTTCCTTCAAGAGACAATTTCTTGAGGCGGTGTTGATTGGAAAGGGTTGACATGATATTGTTTGAAGAAATTTCTTGTCCCTGTATAGATAAGGAGGCAAGACAACCCAATTTCTGGAGTGATGAAGATAGTGCATCAGCATGATCAACAGAGACTTCACAAATATTCCTAATCCATTCTCCAGCAGTTACCGATTTCAAAGTCTGCAAATACTTTAGTACAACATTTCCCATATTTGGTGGAGGATGAGGATAAATCTCTAGTAACATAGGTAGATCAACATGCCTGAGACTGGCAATCATCTAGAGTGAATCTGATATCCTTTGTAGATTAAAACCAACTACAATTATAGTCTAGAGATTTTAGAGAAGATTAATCCATGATGGGACTTCCTCCAACCTACTACCATCCAATTGAAGACACAAGCTTTCTCCTCTGCTTTCTTGCCGTGCTTTCTCCTCCCCTCTTGCCATGGCAAGCGGGGACCATCCAGCCCCCCTGGCCCTCACCCCAAATCTTGGTCGCAAATCATGTCGTCCTTAACCCCTACAATCTATAACTTCCCACTTCACAATGTTCAACTTCTGAATAAACTCAAAGCTTCTACTTCCAACTTTATCAAGCTCGATGCCGAGGCCTTAGGCTGAGGTCGTATGAAATTTCAACACGCGTTGTACGGGAAACTATTTGGAAAATCTCCTTCGTTTGACCAAGTGAAATCCACGCTTTTATCCAAATGGGCTGAATTCGGTGAAATATTTGTTTCTGATTTGCCTAACGGATTTCTTCTGATCAGATGTTCAACAGAGATTGTAATGAAGCACATCCTTCTTGGGGGTCCTTGGTCAGTGAATGGACTCATATTGCAGTTATCCCCTTGGAAGCCGTATTTCGAACCTTCCTTTGCCCAACTGAACATTGTCGCCATTTGGATGCAATTCCACAATCTCCCTGTAAAATGTTGGGACAGATAAACCCTTGAAACAATTGCTGGAAAAATTGGTAATCTTATCAAAATTGATGTGCTTACATCCACTCTGGCTCGCTCTAGGTTTGCTTACGTTTGCATTAAAATGGACTTATCTAAACCGCTATGCCGGGGCTTTTAGATTGGGAATGATATGCACCGTGTGTTCGTTGTCATTCTCTATGAAAGATTGCCGATGTTCTGTTATCACTGTGGCCTAGTGGGGCATGGAAGCAACTCCTGCACTCGTTCTGACTCGATGGCTATCGGTACTGTCCCTCTGCCCACTCGCCCTGTGAGAGTGCCGGTGGATGACGATACCCTGGTGGCCATAGACAATGAACAACACATGGATATCTCTGACCCCTAGTCTTCAAAGCATCTTTTGGATAATAATGCCCCGCCTGAACAGTCCTCATCGGAGATGGATTATGGGCCGTGGTTACTGGTCTCTCGCTGGCGCGGCAGGGCTCGTGGATGTGGTGGTGCGTCACGTGCTGATCATGCTTCCTCGAGACCAGCAGCCGACTCGAGAGCCGTTGCTGCGGAATCCCACGATCTCGCTCCTCGAGGCCCACGTGGAAGAAGTAGCTTCGCTATTAGGGGGCGGTCCTCTAGATCGCACGGTACCCATAGCAACCATGCTTCGCCTCCTCCTGAGGCCTTGCCCACTAACACACTTCCTGTTCTTTCTACCGTTGATCCATCCCTCGAGATCCTCAATGCCTCTGCCAAGGGTAAAGCCCCTGTCAGAACCATTCCCCCAGACTTTGAGCCTAACACCCTTGTCAGCCTTCCGCCTAATCCCTCCACTCACAATCTTCTGATCTCTCCGGGTCGAGACGTTGGAAATTCCCGTGTCGGTACTCATTCATCCTCACCTCCTCCCATCCTTCGCACCTCCTTGCAGAATGCTCCTCTCATTGAAGACACCAGTGATCACTCCCACATACTCTTGGTCAACAAAGTCACATCCGCCCTTGATCCTGGCATCATGGATGAAGACAGGACCGACGATGATGTCTTTTCTGACGGTGAGGATGAGGACATGTCTAATGAAGACGGCGTGTCTGAGGATGGTGGTCCGAGCGATGATATGACTTTTACCCAGTTCCAGGAGGAAGCAAGAAGGGATGCCCTTATCAGGAAAAGTTCCCAATCCAACGAGGTTTCGTTGAAGAAGTGGAGAGTGGAATTGGGCTCCTCCCGTTCCTAACTTTTTCTTTTCCTTTGCTCTTAGTCTTTGTTACCCTGTGCTTAAATGATCGTGTTCTTTATCCTTTTTCTTATATTTCTGATAATTAACGCCAAAATTGTTTGTTGGAATTGCAGAGGGATCTCTGCTAAGGACACTTACTCTAGGGTTTTCCAGCTGATAAAAAACTTCAGACAGCTTGTTTTATGTCTGGTAGAGACCCGTGCCAACTCGGATCGTCTTGATCGTTTCTGTAACAAAATCCCCAGGAGATGGCAATGGGCCGTGATCTTATCTGATGGTCTTTCTGGAGGTATTATAGTCATTTGGAATCCTATTATTGGTAAGGTAACCCCTATTGCCTCCTCTCGTCGCGTGTTGCATTTAGTGGTGACCTCGCAGGCTTCTTTGAGTTTTATTATCTCGGTTGTGTATAATTCACTTCATTTTCATGGTTAGTGTTTGATTTGGTAGGAACTTTCCAAAATTAATGGCATTGGTATTCCTTGGTTAGCTCTGGGAGATTTTAACTCTGTTCTCTCCAGAACTGAACATAAATGGGGTCCTTTTTTGTATTACTTGCGTAAATCTTGTTTTTCCCTTTATTTTGTTAACAGAAATGACCTTTTGGATTTAAAATTCACTGGTTCACGTTACACCTGGTGCAATAATCAGCTTGACACAGCTCGTCGCTGGGCCAGGCTTGATCGTTGTCTGGTGAACTCTAAGTGGAACGATGCTTTCAAATTTTACAACTTAAAACATCTCCATCGCTCCTTTTCTGATCATGCACCCCTTCTTCTTTTAGTTAGTCTCTCTCACAAACGTCGTCATAGGAATTTCAAATTTGAAAATTTTTGGATTGACTATTTGGGCTGTCATAACGCTATAAGGGAAGCCTGGTGTGTTGTCCCTCATGGCAACCCTTTACGTGCTTTTACTCACTCGCTTTCTCGTACCCATTTTAATCTGAAGTCTTGGAGTTCTCGGGGTTTAAACAATTTAGATGCTTCTATTACTCGTACTGAAGAGCTCATTTCCACTCTTGAAAATATTGATCTTGACAATAACTCCTTTAATACTTTGACGGATCATTATTCTAAGCTCTCAGCTCTCCAGCGGAAAAACAATATTAAATGGGCCTAGAAAGTGCGGCTTCGCTGGATTAAGGATGGTGATAAGAATTCTCACTTTTTTCATTCTAATTATTGCTTCCGTGCACATTCTAACGCTATTTCCCAGATCAAAGACATCATTGGCAATACCTTCTACGAGCCGCCCGATATTGAGCAAGCCTTCCTAAATTACTATCAACAGCTCTGGACCGCCCCTCATAGCACTGATGGTAATCTTGTGGAAGCATTACCGCACGATCTACCTCGGATTAGTGACCTTGATAACACCATTCTTATGCAAGATGTCACTAAAGAAGAAGTTTACTTCACTCTGCTCGACCTCCCCGCAGGTAAGTCCCCTGGTCCTGACGGCTTCAATGTGGAGTTTTATCGGAATTTCTGGCATATCATTGGTGATCGTCTTTTCTCTGCTATTAGCTATTTTTTTAAAACTTCTACCTTGCCTTCTAATTGGGGGAGAACTTTCATCTCCCTCATTCCCAAAAAAGAAAATCCTATATTTATCTCTGATTTTAGACCGATTTCTCTTTGCAATGTTTGCTTTAAAATCATCACGAAAATTCTTGCTAATCGGTTAAAAAAGACCATTCCTAACTGGCTTTGTGAATGGCCGTAATCCTTTTGATAACATTATTATAGTGCAAGAGGTTGCGCACTCTTTAGAATTTGATACCTCTAGCCCTCCTAGGATGATGCTTAAATTTGATATCGAAAAAGCTGACGATACCCTTAATTGGAGTGCAATTCTTGCTATTCTATCTAAGATGAATTTTCACTCGACTTGGATTTCTTGGATTTCTACTTGCACTAAGTCTTGTACTTTTTCGCTTCTCATTAATGGTAATCCCACCTCTTGGTTCTCCTCTTCTAGAGGGATTCGTCAAGGTGACCCCATCTTTTCTTACCATTTTATATTGGTGTCTCAAACCTTACTTGCTTGCTTAATTTTGGCAAGCACAATAATCTTATACCTGGGTTCAGTATTGGACTTAGACACAACTTTAATCACTTGATGTTCACAGATGACCTGATTTTAGTTACTCTTGCCTCTCGTCGTATTGCTAGAAATATCAATCGCTGTATGAATATTTACTAGGCTTTAACTGGACAGAGGCCTAATTTGGCCAAATCTCAGGTCTTCTATCCGTCTTGGCTCAATAAGCATCATTGCAAATTACTTACTATCAATCCAGATAAAACCTTTTTCTTATAGGATCCTTGGTGCTTCGATATTCCAGTTGCTCTTAAACCTACTTATATTAATACGGATTTCGATTCTGATCACATTTCTCTGAATGATTTTATCTTTGATAATTGTTGGGATAATCATGGTCTAAATGGTAATTTTGGCGATATGTTTGATAGCTCTAATTTTACATTACCTAATGTTGATTATGACTCTAAGAATCAATGGGTTTGGAGCCCTAAATCCAATTGTCACTGAATTTCCTCTGCTGTGTATCATTGTTTGAACAAAAACCCTATATCTACTGACAATTGGAATGGTTGGAATTTACTGTGGCATATACCTGTTGCTCCGCGGATAAAGCACTTCATTTGGTTATGCATACAAGGTCGCCTCTCCACCTTAGCATATTTGCATCAGCTAATCCTGGGGCCTGATAATCCTTGCAGCCTCTGTGGTTTACATCGTGAAACTATTGATCACTTATTTGGCAATTGTAATCGTGCTAGACGGGTTTGGCGCCTCATTAATCTTAAGGAGAATTTGAATATTACCTGGGATGTCGGTTTTTCGTCCGGTAATTGGCTTACTGAATTTCAGAATTCCAAACATTGTCTAGCACTGATTGCTGCTGGTGCCTGGTTCATATGGAAAAGTCGTTGCAATCTTATTTTTAATAATGTGTGTCCTAATGTTTCAGCTATCGCCTGCAGAGCCATTGCTCACGTCAATGAGTTCTTTAGCTGCATGATTGTCCCCTTCGGCAAAAAATTGATCCTGTCCAATTTTACTCCTGCTGATGGCCAATTCATCTTCACTCATGCCTATTCTAACAACGCTACACAGGTAACAACAATTGGTTTTTTCATTGTTGACATTCACTATCGTATTACTTGTGCAGGTTGTTTCTCTCAGCCATTGAATGATAACTCAACTGATAGTCTTTTAGCATTAGAAGCCGCCCTGCAGTCGGCATTGAATGTCCAGGTGATCGTGAGAAATATCTTCACCGGTCATTGCAGTGCTCTGGAGATCCTTGATAACCCCAACCAGCACCTATTTTGGCGATTCCATAATCAGATCTCTAACGTCAACTTTCTACTGGATATGCTCAACCGCCCCAAGATTCAACTCATTCCTCTCGCTTGGATGAGGCCGGTAATTAATCTTGCTACTTTGGGATTTCAGCACCGACATCTCAACCTATTCCTTTCTGGCAGAGATCTGCCATATTGGATTATGAAATCGTTTCAAGTGGATGGCTTTACTTTTTGTTAGTTTGTTGTTCTTATTTTATTTTCTGGCTGTTAGTGTGTGTTTGTATTCTGTTTTCCTTTCTTTTTATTGTTCACTTTCCTTTCTGTCTTGTAATATTTCGGACTCTGTACTTTCTTTTCTCTATTAATAAATTAGCTCATTGAGCTCTTCTCTAAAAAAAAAAAGAAGATATCTTAAATGAATTAGTGATTTGATGTCACTCGGTAATTCTACCATTTTCCAATCCTCCAAATAAAGCACTATGAAAAATTTAAATTTACCACAACATGCCCTCAGAACTGTATAGAACATTTGATCAAAAACATGATGGAAAAATAAACCTCTCAATTTTAAGTTAGAATAGTTTGGAGTCTCAACCTCATTAAAGATGATCAGCCATCGGCCTGCATTTGGCACTCCTACACAAGTGTTATTCTTGTATATTTCAAAATATCTATTCTTTTTGCCTTCTGAAATGCACATGTTACGCAAGAGATCATGAATTTGGCAATACTTTGCACTATTGTCATATTTTTGCTCAGTAACTTGGATTATACATCTTTATGCCAATTCCTCTTATCAATCCAATCCAATTTCTTTTGTGGCTTTCCCATGTTTTGTTGGTAAAAAACCTTGTGCCGACCACAATTTAATCAATGTTTCTGCAAAAATATATATGTCTTAACGGAAGCAACCAAAATAGAGAAACATAATTTCAAGTAATTTGGCAAATCATTATAACTAGATGCAAGTATTTCTAAACACCTTTCTCCACCTTCCAGAAATTGCCCATTCATGCTCTCAACAACTTTCTGCCATGCATCACTACTTTTGGGTTTATTTGAGACAAGTCCTCTCTAAGTGCTAATGGTAGACCCCCACACCTTTGAACAAGCTGATGAGCATAATCAACCAAATTAATCGGGCATGTTTCAACATCTTTACTTGGGAAGACTTGTAAAGAAACAACTCCCGACTCTTCTTTTCATCTAAGCAACGCATATTATGTGGTTCAGTGGTAGGATTTGCGATCTTAGCAATATTTTCAATACGAGTAGTGATAATAACTTTACTTCCATTTTGATCATCTGGGAAAATTTTTTGTAATTGATTATTGATCCCATATATTTTCTTTCTAAACATCATCAAGAACAACAAAGTACTTGCCTTTCTTCAATTTTTCAGAAATGGCAACTTAGAGGTCTTGGATTGTATTGACTGATGGAGTTGCTGAAAATTCTGTTGAGATTCCCTTCAAAATCTCATCGAGGGTACATTCTTGAGATGCGATTACCCATGCAAATATATCAAAACTTCTCTTGATTTCATGATCTTCATAAATGGATTTAGCAAGTGTGGTCTTTCCAAGGCCACCCATACCAACTATAGATATCATTGACCAATGTTTCTTGCTTATGTCCACCAACTCTTGCACAAATTTTTTTTTCTTCTCATCATCAAAGCCAACCATATCAATGTCGCCATTTAGTTGGGGCAATATAGGGATCACATCTTGACTTCTAGAGTGACTAGCTATGCTTGTTTCACCTATATTAGCAATGCCATATGATATTCTACTTTCAAATAGCTTCTACAACTTATCTTATATCCCTTCAATATCCACACCAATCTTGCATCTAGGAAAAAAAACCATGGTTATTTCATATACCAATCTCCTACAATTTTAAGAAAAATAAATAATCGAATTTCATTCGATCAAATAATTTACCTAAATTTAAGAACTTTAAAGTTTAATTGAGATTTTCATCTTATTGGTGCTATACTTTCAATTAATTTTTTTAATTAAGCCTTAGATAAAAAAAATGCAAATATTAAGCTTTCATTAAATTAAACTAAAACACCAGGCTTTGTTAATATGGGGGTGTGCGTTTTGTTCATGATATATGCTTGCTAATTTATAAACAACAAAAATTTTGTATCACCAGTCACAAGTCCTGTGATTGAAAAGAATTATTCAACAAAAATTTGGGAAAGAAGTTGAAAATAATTCATCATATACCATATGCAAACCTAATAGGATATTTTCATGTAAGAAAAATAAGCCAACATCCTATTTCAAAACTCTATCAAGGGTTTATTCTGGAAACACCTATCTAATAACTTTTGAAAGAAGCAATTGTTTTAATTTACAGAAAAGAGTAGTCCTTCAAAGCTATAAACTTAGTGTTTTTCATGGAAGCATTTTTGAAAAATATAATTAGGCACTCATTGTTGGAAAGCGATGATGGGCCAAAATATGCTTAAAGGAGATAGTAGGAAGAGGAAGATAATACAACACAACTTGATATTAACTTTATTTTCAAATCTTCACTTTTCTTCACTCTTTCTTCACTCTTACCAAACACTACATAGATAGCCTCTTATATAGGCTTTACATAGACCCTTGAGCTTCTAAAACTCTCATTATTAACTCTCCTTAATACACCCAAATAACTCATGACCTTTGAGCTTCATATTCCTCAACTCCTAACCCTTCTTATTCCTTAAACCATATTATGTTTAAGTTTATTTCCAACATTCCCCCTTAAACTTAAACATTTTGGTAAACATGACATGCACAACCTTTTGGACAAACACTAACGCCTTTTGATGACATTGAATCAAGTTCTTCCTCTGGATCTAAATCCATCATTCTTTCTTTATCTCCTTTAATTCTGTACTGGTTTCAATGCGATTTTCCCACAGTTCTTCATAAGCTTCCTTCAGGTCTTCAAACTCATACTTGAGTTCAACCAGCTCTTCTTCATTTATATCTTTCACGACAATGTCGTAGTATTGTCCTAGATGCTTTATCACTCGCATTGAGGTATAATTCTCAGCATCTTTCTTTGTGTGTGCACAAGATCCACATATTTCATGACTTCCTTGCTTGTCCTCAAGCCTTATTATCACAACAAAATTAGGTAAGTGTTCAGGACCATTTTGTTCACATTCATACCTTGGGGGTAGAAGGTTTAGTTTTTCTAATATCTCCTTGAGCATCGCCTTGAATTGCATTGACACAACAACTGGTCGTCCGTTCTCCATTTCTCTTCTCTTGACTGTCTTCTGCAGTCTTCTTTCTCTGTGAAGCTTTTCTAAGCTCTCACTCCATTCTTCTTCGACTTTGCTTTCAAGTCGATCAACTTGTACTTCAAGCTTTTAGCCTACCTTGGCTTCACTTCTTCAAGCTTGAGTCTCAGAGGTCCTCTATGGAGAATCACCTATCGATACTTCGACAATTGTTGGGAACGACAAATATTCACCAACTCTTCAACGGGGCTCTGATACCACTATTGGGAAACGATGATGGGACAAAATATGCTCAAAGTAGATAGTAGGAAGAGGAAGATAATACAACACAACTTGATATTAACTTTATTTTCAAATCTTCACTTTTCTTCACTCTTTCTTCACTCTTACCAAGCACTACGTAGATAGTCTCTTATATAGGCTTTACATAGACCCTTGAGCTTCTAAAACTCTCATTATTAACTCTCCTTAATACACCCAAATAAGTCATGACCTTTGAGCTTCATATTCCTCAACTCCTAACCCTTCTTATTCCTTAAACCATATTACGTTTAAGCTTATTTCCAACACTCATTTCTATACATGGCCATTAATATTGAACAATTAAGTGCTTTTATAGATAAAAATTTTTAGAAGATCAAAAGAAAAAACTCTTACAAATGAGAATGATCACCACTTTTTTTTTTAATTATGATTGTTGGGACTGAATCTAACGTCGAAATATATCCTAAGATATGACTAAAATCGAACTTTGATATACATATCCTAACTAACAACTAAAACTAAACTCTAGTCAGAAGTAATAATTAAACTATCCAAATTTAAAATAACAAAAGAAAATAACTCAAATTAATGAAACAAAACAAGCCTATATCTACTTCCTTTGTCAAAGTGATTTGTTTTTAACCTTATAAGTGCTTTTTAAAGAAACACTAACAATTGTTTTTTTCCCGTGTGTGTGCTTTCTTTTTTTCTTTTGGCTTTCTGTTTTTCTTTTTATGTTCGTATCGACCATCATGGTCTATTGTATGGCCAAGGATTTCTAGATTGTGCCGAAGAACTTTGTATGTTGCTGCATAAAACCGCATTGTCCTCCTTCAAAAGTAGAGAATCATGTCGCTTGTTGATGAGGGTTATGTGCTCCTCCAAAACTCGGGATCGCGTCATCATGCCCTCTGTCATGCTAGTAGTCTCTCAATGAAAGCACCTATAGTGCAGCGAATCAGTACAACAACTAGGGTTTTCCAAATGAAGATAAGCAGGAAAGAGAAGGGAGAGAGAGAGAGAGAGAGAGAGAGAGATGATTGATAGGCTCGCTGCCCTCTCATCCTGTGATTTCATAATATATAACCAAATTCATAACAACCATTACTGTCACACCCACCCCTTCTACCGAGATAAATGTGGCACCCATCAGTTAAAATTTCTTTTTAACTGAAAAATCTGACACACCTGATAAACCAAAACAGACTTACAAATCACAATTTACAACTTTACATCAACTACAAGTTCAAATACACAAATACAACAGCACAATCACTCCAACATGCGGGTACAACTGCTACAAATCACGACACCAACAATAGAAAGAAAGGGTCCCACTGTAACCCTGGACTCAACCTTGACTGACTCTATACTCGCACAGGCAATCTATTAGGGTCCTGCTCCTGCAACTGTAACACATTTCAGTTGGTAGATAGTAGCTCAATAATTTCAAATAATTAAATATAGCATATGTAAAATATATAAACATCAATTTTCTCAAATAATTTCCCAACTCTCCAAAATACTAGAATTTTGGCAAAATACCACTTTAAGGAGCTTTTAAATCATAAATCATCATCAAATCAATTTCTAAGGAAATATAAAATTTTTGTGAGAGACTGCCTTCCTATGAGCAACAGCTGAGATTCGCTCACTTAACACAAACCAAAACAACATCTCAAAAACATACTCAATCCACAACACGCACCCAGCCTGAAATGGTATAGAAACCTCCCTAAACTTTCACCATGGCCATGGCTAGGTTCAGAGCCGTTAAGGTACTCATGCCCTTGACGTTGACCCATCGGTTCACTGGTTGGTGACTCCGGCTACCCGATGAATATCCAGTCAGGGCTCTACACTCCCACCTGAACCTGACCCTCGTAGATAATAATCAGTCTGGCACCCTACCTCAAAAGGCTGGCCGTGGAGACCACCTACTGCAGTAGGATACCACCATAAAATCTGTACAAACTATACAGTACAGTACATGCATAACACCAGTAAAGTCCATAGCCATAATATCATTCCTATAACAGGAATGAAAACCAATTCCGCATACATTGCCGATAAAATCATTTAAATTCGCATACATGGTTTCACATATCATCTAAAAATCATGGTACATAACTATTAAAATAAATACCTGAAATAAATAAATAAATTATATGCACATGTATTTCCACTGTTTGAAAATATGTATAATTATAAATGAATAACCTTTAGCCATTCCCACTAATCATTCAATCACATCACTTTTTTTTTTTTTAAAGTACGACAAGCGTCTTCATAAGGGACGAATATGTGGAGGAGCCGGGTTCACCACCGAACCGTGCCCTCACTTTGCATATGATAGGTTTCGAACCCGGACAGAGCGTCCAACTCGACACCCGAGACAAAAACCCTACGCAAGGGACCCGGTGCCAATAGACCAAATGGTCGTTGGCCACCTCACATTTTACATTCAAAATATTTAGATAAAATTTTATTTCATTAATTTAAATATAAAAAGAATTATTTATTTTTCGAATATTCCATTCCACTTGAACATGCGGGATGTTGTTGAGCACATAAAAATTGATAAAGAAGAAAAACGCTATAATCATGCATACTCCCATCCTTATCCACCAAAGTAGGCATCCTCCATTTCTCACAGTGTTACTTACTTGATCTCCTTCCTTCCACCACCAACCCACCTTCCTTAACAAATACACGACAAACCGAGAAAACGCCGAGTTCATGAACATCACCACGAATAAATAAAACAAAGTCGCTCCCACCTTGAATGATATATCCTGATTAGAGTACGGGAAAATCATCAATATAGCTTCTTCAAAAGCCAGTGCCGTGGAGAAGACAGCAACCGACATGATCACAGCCAATATCTTCATCAGCATCTCCTTTTTCCTTGGCCCCACACATATCAGTATAAGGATGATGCTAAATGAAGCAAGAAGACCAATCATATCGTACAACAAAAAATTGCTTAGACGTGAACCAAGAATTGCAAGCCCGCCAGGTGGTAATGTGTCACTACTGTTGTTGGTTTTGTTGGTTACAGTGGTATTACAATTGTCTTGAGTGAATCCACCAGGAGGGTTCAATCCTGCCTGAAAGGTAATGGTGGCGATGATGGTGGCTACAAGCATTAGTGTGCCAGGAGTGTAGGTATCTTCAACCTGTGCAGTGCGGCGTCGGCCTCCAAATAGACTAGTGCCACTAGACTCATTTTTTGATGTGTTAGTTTGCAAGGATGTTTGCTGAGGATCCATCTCGCTTGCTTTTATGCCACCTGCCTTGTGTATCTCTTCACCGAGTACCAAGTCACCATGCTCCATTGGTGAGTCTAGCAGTACGTCAAGTGCAGTCAAACCGTTGTGGTTCATGGCGTTCACTTCTACCACCTCTCCTTTGCTTAACAACAACTTCACACTCTGCAACTCATACATACATACATGCATCAAACAATTAATTGAGTGCCAAAGAAATAAAGACGTCTATCGTGGCCGTGCTAGAACTATAAGGTAGAAGGGCGAATTAAAAAAAATTTAATTAATAATTTTTTTTAAAATTTACTTATAAATTAATTTATAATTTAAATTATAAAAATCGGTTGTTAAATAATAAATGTTTAAAAAATTCCGGTAAGAATATAATTTTATATATTATATAAATTAATTTTTAAAAATAAAAAACTAAAACATAGATTTTTAAAAAATATACATAATAAAATAATTTATAAAATAGTAATAAATTAAAGAGTATATTTTTGTAAAAATATTTTTAAAAAATTATTATGGTTTAGAGAATAAGAATTAATTTGAATAAAATTTGTTTTTTTTTAAATAAAAAAAAAACTCTGTAGAGAAAGAAGAAGAGGAGAGAGAAAAAACTAATTGAGGGCCGCCCGGAAGTCTGCCGGCAAAAGAGGGTGGCCCCCCTCTTCCTCCGCCCCTGAGTAAAAGGGAGAGAGGGGGAAGGGGGGGTCCTGCGTCTATCTATATATAACATATATTTATACCTGGAGTTGTCTTCTGGCTACTGCACGATGTAAGATGGTGTTACCATTGTCATCTTTGAGGTTGAAAAGCTCATTGATATCATCATCAACTTCAAGCTTCTTGACGAAGAACTCAACGATTTTAATGGAGTTGAACTGAATGGCGATGTGGAGAATGCTTTCATGTTGATACGTCAGTTCTTTTGCTGACTCTGGGCATACCTTGATGAGTTCTTCCAAAATATCAATCCTGCCTTTCATGGCTGCGATGTGGATGGGCAACCTTCCATCCTTGTCTTTCAATTCACAAAGGCGAGGACCAACCTTTGAGATCAAGAGTTTAACTATTTCTAGGTGACCGTGAGCTGAAGCCAAGTGTAGTGCTGAGAGTGATCTTGGGTTCAGATCTGAAGAAAGATCAGGGTTTCTAATGATGATCTCATTTGCTAAATCAGTGTACCCAAGTGAAGCTGCAATATGGAGTGGGTTGTCAATGGGTGTAGTGATGCTGCTGCTGAACCCGTGAAGGAGGAGCTCGTCTTCTCTGAGGAGGCTGAGGAGCATGCCTAGGTTTCCAGTATGGCACGCTTCTTTCAATCTCGGCTCCATATTAGGTCAAGTGCTTGGTTGATTGAATACTAGGCCTGACAAACAGGTCTTTATATATATACCAAGTCATTACCTAAAGTCTTTCAGATTGTAACAGTCAATGGAAGAACTTTCGTGGATGCAGTACTGTTATTCTCTCTCTGCTACTCCTGTTTGTTAGGTCTAGTATGGTCCCGGGATTGAATAGAAGAACTTTCGTGGTTGCTTGTATGGTCCCATTAGAAATAGTGACAAATATGACGACAAGATTCCACTACATCATTGATTCCCCTCCATTATTGGTTCTCATCTTACAGAAACGGCTTTTTTTTTTTTTTTTAATAATGAATTTATTTTATTTAATTACGAAAATAGGTATATTTTAAATTATTTACGGAAGTAGATAAAACGGGTATTATTATACCGTTTTTAATGTGTTTAGTTAGAAACCGGTATCAAGCATACCGGTTTTATATTTTTTGTATAGAAAACGGTATGTTTTCTACCGTTTTTACTGTTTTTATTTTTTAAAAAAAAAAATTAATTAAGAAAACGGGATTTGTCATCCCGTTTCTTGAATCAATCCCGTTTTCTCCTTTTTTTTATATATATTTTTTAAAAATTTATTATTTTAACTCTTTATTTATTTTTAATTACTGACTTTTTTGCACTTTAACCCCACATTTTTTGTAATTATTTCAATTATTTATTTGGGGTCTTATAAAGGCAATTTTTTTAAAGAAAAATTGTTATTTAAATATAAAACATTATTTGAAATTAGAATTGTTATTGTTAATTATTAAAACGGGAATTATTATTATTATTATTATTATTATTATTTTATTATTATTACCTTCACAAGTAGTCCTTGAGTAGTCTGAATTAAACACCATAAAAAAAGTAAGACAACACTAAAAATAAAAACAATATATTATTATTATTATTATTATTATTATTATTATTACTATTAACAAAAAAGGTAATTAGACAACACTAAAAACAAAAGCAATATATAATAATAATAATAATATATTGTTTTTTAATAATAATAATAATAATAGTATATTACTTTTTAATAATAATAATAATAAAATATTGCTTTTTTTAATAATAATAATAATAATATATTGTTTATTTAATAATAATAATAATAATAATAATAATAATAATATATTGCTTTTATTTTTATTGCTGTCTTACCCCTTTTATGGTGTCTAATTCAGGCTACTCAAGAATTACTCGTGAAGCTAATATTAGTAAAATAATTTAAATATTAATATAATAATAATAATAATAATAATAATAATAATAATAATAATAACAAAAATAATAATAATTTCCGTTTTAATAATTAACAATAACAATTCTAATTTCAAATAATGTTTTATATTTAAATAACAATTTTTCTTAAAAAATTGGCTTAAAAGAACCTAAATAAATAATTGAAATAATTACAAAAAAATGTGGGGTTAAAGTGAAAAAAAATCAGTAAGAAAAATAAATAAAGAGTTAAAATAATAAATTTTTAAAAAATATATAAAAAAATAAAAAAAAAAAAAAAGAGAAAACGGGATTGATTGTCCCGTTTTCTATGCATTTACACGAGAAACGGGATGACAAATCCCGTTTTCTTAATTAAATTTTTTTTTAAAAAAAATAAAAACAGTAAAAACGGTAGAAAGCATACCGGTTTTTATACAAAAAAAATAAAACCGGTATGCTTTCTACCGGTTTCTAACTAAACACATTAAAAACAGTATAATCCTACCTGTTTTACCTACTTCCTTAAATAATTTAAAATATACCTATTTTCGTAATTAAATAAAATAAATGCATTATTAAAAAAAAAAAAAGCCACTTGGGTTGATTGAATACTAGGCCTGACAAACAGTTCTTTATATATATACCAAGTCATTACCTAAAGTCTTTCAGATTGTAACAGTCAATGGAAGAACTTTCGTGGATGCAGTACTATTATTCTCTCTCTGCTGCTCCTGTTCGTTAGGCCTAGTATGGTCCCGGGATTGAATAGAAGAACTTTCGTGGTTGCTTGTATGGTCCCATTAGAAATAGTGACAAACATGACGACAAGATTCCACTACATCATTGATTCCTCTCCATTATTGGTTCTCATCTTACAGAAACGGCTTTTTTTTAATAATGCATTTATTTTATTTAATTACCAAAATAGGTATATTTTCAATTATTTACGGAAGTAGGTAAAACGGGTAGGATTATACTGTTTTTAATGTGTTTAGTTAGAAACCGGTATCAAGCATACCGGTTTTATTTTTTTTGTATAGAAAACGGTATGCTTTCTACCGTTTTTACTGTTTTTATTTTTTTTTTCAAAAAAATTTAATAAGAAAACTGGATTTGTCATCTCGTTTCTCGTTTTTTTTGTATATATATATTAAAAATTTATTATTTTAACTCTTTATTTATTTTTAATTACTGATTTTTTTGCACTTTAACCCCACATTTTTTGTAATTATTTCAATTATTTGTTTGGGGTCTTTTAAAGGCAATTTTTTTAAAAGAAAAATTGTTATTTAAATATAAAACATTATTTGAAATTAAAATTGTTATTGTTAATTATTAAAACGGGAATTATTATTATTATTGTTATTATTATTATTATTATTATTACTTTCACAAGTAGTCCTTGAGTAGTCTGAATTAAACACCATAAAAAAAGTAAGACAACACTAAAAATAAAAGCAATATTATTATTATTATTATTATTATTATTATTATTATTATTATTATTATTAACAAAAAAGGTAATTAGACAACACTAAAAACAAAAGCAATATATAATAATAATAATAATAATATATATTGCTTTTTTAATAATAATAATAATAATAATAATAATAATAATAATAATAATAATAATAATATATTGCTTTTATTTTTAGTGCTGTCTTACCCTTTTTGTGGTGTTTAATTCAGGCTACTCAAGAATTACTCGTGAAGCTAATATTAATAAAATAATTTAAATATTAATATAATAATAATAATAATAATAATAATAATAATAATAATAATAATAATTTCTGTTTTAATAATTAACAATAACAATTCTAATTTCAAATAATGTTTTATATTTAAATAACAATTTTTCTTAAAAAATTGGCTTTAAAAGAACCCAAATAAATAATTGAAATAATTACAAAAAAATGTGGTGTTAAAGTGAAAAAAAATCAGTAATTAAAAATAAATAAAGAGTTAAAATAATAAATTTTTAAAAAATATATAAAAAAATTAAAAAAAAAGAGAAAACGGGATTGATTGTCCCGTTTTCTGTGCAAATGCATAGAAAACGGGATGAAGCATCCCGTTTTCTATGCATTTACACGAGATCCACCACTTTAATCCCTGTTTCAAAGATTGATAATTTTGTATCTAACTGTATAAAGGCAGGCGCAGATCTATGAATAGAAAAACGGGATGACAAATCCCGTTTTCTTAATTAATTTTTTTTAAAAAAATAAAAACAGTAAAAACGGTAGAAAGCATACCGTTTTTTATACAAAAAAAAATAAAACCCGTATGCTTGATACCGGTTTCTAACTAAACACATTAAAAACGGTATAATCCTATCCGTTTTACCTACTTCCGTAAATAATTTAAAATATACCTATTTTCGTAATTAAATAAAATAAATGCATTATTAAAAAAAAGCCACTTGGTTGATTGAATACTAGGCCTTTATATATATACCAAATCATTACCTAAAGTTTTTCAGATTATAACAGTCAATGGAAGAACTTTCGTGGATGCAGTACTGTTATTCTCTCTCTGCTGCTCCTGTTCGTTAGGCCTAGTATGGTCCCGGGATTGAATAGAAGAACTTTCGTGGTTGCTTGTATGGTCCCATTAGAAATAGTGACAAACATGACGACAAGATTCCACTACATCATTGATTCCCCTCCATTATTGGTTCTCATCTTACAGAAACACGGAATTTCCAAAATTTTTCATGAAATGTATCCTTTACCGGGCGGTGACGGCATCCAGCGTTGTCACATCAACAACATGCTACACACCGTTGTTCATCCCGAGGATCTCAAGACTTACTCTGAGGTTTCTCGGGTTAATTTTTTTATCAGTCACCTAACTTTGCCTTATTTTCACTTCAGTCATCCAACTTCAAAACGTATCAAAGTGGTCATTCAAGTTACCAAAACTTTCACCGGGCAGTCACCAGAGACTTTCCGACGCCCAATAGCTTATGTGGCTATCGTAAAGGCTGAGTCAGCAGTTGATGTCGACATCATCAAGCTTACTTGGCTTGTCCATGTCACATTAAGTGGCTGACTAGGCAAAATCACTGACACCTCAGCCCTTTCTTTCCTTCTTCTTCTTCTCTGCCCTCTTCTTCTTCTTGGCATTGTTCTAGTAGCTGAATATTGGGCGCCTCAAAGCTTAAATGTAGAAAATGTGGGAAGAAGGGTGCTGTCCTCGGTTGTTTTTTAGAGAAATGTAGGAAGAGCTATCATGTTGCATTATGTTATCACCTCTGTTTTCTTGAGTTCCATGATACTGATTTTTTGAGAATTTTTAGAAGGTCACAAAAGGAAACTTGACTTGTTTTTTTGTGTATGAAACAGAAAAATTATCTTGTGCTTTGTCCTTCTCATACTTTTCTCAAATTGCCTTGTGATGATCGGAGAGTATTGGAATGAAGATTCATACTGACCAACCTTCATCTAGTCAAATGTAGGACATCTAAAAACTCTACTCTCTATGAGTTTTACTATTGTTTTTTTCCGGAAGAAGCTAAATAAAATTCTTTTATAATAAAAAACACAAACAACTCCATGCTATTCTACACAAATGCTTTGAGGCTTATGAATTTATATGACTTCGAGATTAAAGTAACATACCCAGATGCTCATGAATCACATGAGGAATTTTGTTGAGTATCTAGGAATTGTTTCTTCTTCTTCTTTTGCATGCTAATCAACTCATTGTTTCTATCATTTTCTAGGGACTCGACCACTCAAAACAACAAATGGATTCTTTGTGGATCTGCTCTCTCTCTGAAGAGGAAAAGGTAATGTCCTAGTCTGTTTGGATGAAAAACTACATAGAGTATCAGCTTGTAATCTCTTTTCTTTTCTTTTAAGAAAAATGTATGTAATCTCTTTTCTTAAAAAGAAAAGATATCTCTTTTTTATGCCATGACATCCCCGTTTGGCTTGCCATTTGTGATATTTGTTCCTCTATGAAGCTACAAGCTTCCTTCCTATGCTGCTAATTTCTTCCCAGCCAATATGCAGGAACTTGTGGACAAATTCACAAATTTTAACGATGCAGCTGTAAGGAAGACATGGGATCAAATTGTAACCCACGTCAAAGCTTCAACTGATGAAAAAGGTGCATGTAGAACAATGGCGAGAAGAAGAAGAGGGCAGAGAAGAAAAACCAGAGGATGAGGAGGAGAAGAAGAAAGAAAGAAAGAAACGGCTAAGGTGTCAATTATTTTGCCTAGTCAGCCACTTAATCTGACGTGGACAAGCCAAATAGCTTAATGATGTGGATATCAGATGCTGACTCAGATTTTACGGCGGCCACGTACGCTGTTGGGCGCCGGAAAGTCTTGGGTGACTGGCCGGTAAAAATTTTTGTAATTTGAATGACCACTTTGATACATTTTGAAGTTGGATGACTGAAGTGAAAATAAAGCAAAGTTGGGTGACTGTTCAAAAAATTACCCCGAGGTTTCTCCAATCCTTTCCGATGACACGTGTTTTAAAAGCAATGTGTTGTAAAATGGGGCTCATGCGATGTAGAGGCATAAAAAAGGACACGTTGATGGGAATTTTGTATATATATATAGCTTTTGTGCAAATAGAATTTATGTTTACTTATATAAGTTTATAACCTTTGAAATTATTTATTTATATATCCCTTAAATTATAAATAAATTTAAAAATATAAAAAAAAAATCTAAACTATGATTTATTTCTTTTAAAAAAATAAGTCATTATTCTGGTTTTTTCTTCAACTATTATAGTAACTTTGGTTATGTAATAGGGATTAGGAAAGTAAATAAGTCGAGTTGAGCCTAATTTGATTAAATTTGATGCATCACTATTTTAAATGAGCACTACTCAAGCTTAAATCTTCTCTAATTGAGCACGCGCTCAAGTCTACTTCGAATTTTGTAAAATTATACCTTAGATCGTTAGCTAGAAAAAGCTCGATTATTTTTTTATATAAATAATGTAATATTTTTGCAATACGTTATATTAATCATCTCACAATAACGAACATGATAATATTATTATAAATAGTTATATAATAATTTATATAAATGAGCTTATTAATGATACTATAAATAATTAATGAATAATTTTTATAAATAATTATTATTAATGAGTTTGTTACTCAAACTATATAAATGAGTTTTTTTTAATTATTCTTAAACTAAATCTTTAATTATGTATAAGTAATTGTTTACGAGTCTTAATAAACCGAACTTAATGATATTTAATTGTGTTTATCTTACAAGTTTAGAAATTAAGATCGAGAATCACCGGTTTACTTTAATAACAAAGTTGTGCTAAAGAGTGAAGTTTTTAAACTTTTAACAAAAGATTAGTGCATTACAACCGAAATAGTGAGGCATATAAGACATCCCATCAATCTTTGATAAATTCTTTAATTGACCAAATTTTCATTTGTGCTAAATATGGCACTGGGGCATGTGCACATTATTGCTAGTGCATCTAGCTTTATGGGGTCGTTTGGATGGGCTTATTTTAAGCCCAGAAGTGCTTTTTTATAAGTTAAGCACTTCTGGGTTTTAAAAAATATGTTTGTTTGGACTTTTGGGCAGAAGCAGAAGCTGTGAAAAAGCTAAAATTCAACTTTTTTTAGAAGCTGGCCACCAGGTGCTTTTCAGAAAAGCACTTCTGAGAAGCTGTTTTTAAGGGTGTAAAATTACTAAGTTAGCCTTGACAAATGAATAATTCCCTCATTATTTCAATAAAGAATGCTTATTTTAGTAATTTATCATCTCCAAAAGTGCTTTTACAATTCCACTTCCAAACAACGTCACACATATAAAAGTGCTTCTGAATTAACTTATCCAAACATAAAATACAGAAAAGCACTTAACTTATTCTGAAAAGCACTTTTTTCAAAAGTGCTTTCATAAAACTTAAAAAAAGCACTTCTACAAGAAGCCAATCCAAACAAGGCCTATAAAGTGCTGGGCAAGAGTTAGAGTGTAGAAGTTGTAGAGTTCAATGTGAGACACTGTCCTTGTGCCGACACTGTTGCTCCCAAAGCAATTTATGCATGATTTGCTTGTGAATGATATCTTCACATAGGAGTGGTAAAAATTTGCGTCCGGACAAAATCAGGTTCGGATAACTACTATTATAAATAAATAAACTTATTGTTCGGATCCATCCCGATTTTAAATCCGGACAAACCTAACTTATTTAGACTTGGTTTGTTTCAAAACTGAGTTGTCCGGATATCCGAATTTTATCCGAATTCTATAAACTACATTTAACTTCACTCAATTATTTTATTATAAAAAATAATTTAATTCACATTATATGCAAAAAAAAAAAAAAAAAAAAAAAAAAAAATCCAACAATCCAAAACCCAAATCAAGTCCTATAAAATTCCAAGTCTTAATGAAAAAATCCATAAGTTTGAATTTTTTAGAAAATTGGGTTTAAAACAATTGGCTTATGATTTTGGGCTTTTTAAATTTTAGGGTACAAAAGCCCGGTTGTCCAAATTTCTTTGTTCGGACCCTGTCCTGATTTAAATTCGGACAATCAAGCATTGTCCATACCTAGCCTGGATTAATACAACTTTTGTCCACACCTTTTTTATTCCAGGCCGGACAAAACCGGGCCGTGGGCCTGGACAAGATATTGCCACCCCTATCTTCACATCTACAAGGTTTATTGAAAAAGAAATAAAACTTTTAAATTTATTTATTTATTTTGATAATAATATCTTAATTAGCTCTAAGTACTTTGCCTAGCTCAAATGGCTCAGGAACCAACCAAAGTTACCAAACATTTTATTTTCTTTATGAGGCGAGTTTGTTAATTGGTTGTAATTATTATTATTATTTTTTTTTTACAAAAGATGACAAGCGTCCCCCCGAAAGAAAGTCAGGGACATGCACGTGTGTGGAGTTAGCACCTCAATACACTCGTGTCTTCACCTTGTGCGGACATGAGATTTGATTCCGGGTCCTCGATCCCCGAAATAACGCTCTACGCAAAAGACTCAATGCCAATTGATCCAACGGCCAATGACAATTGGCTGTAATTATCATCACAAAAAATTGAAATTGAAATTTATATGAATTAGTGAAAGCTTGATTAAGTTTGGTGAAAAAAAAGAAATGAAAATTTAAAAATTTATGAATTTTTCACTACCAATGTGATGAATATAACAATAACTCAAAACCAAAACCAAGAGATAATTTAACTTTGATGAATAGAAAAGTTAATGACAACGGGCAATCTAAAGTAAAAAAACTTTAATTTTTTTTTCCACTCAAGAAAACCACGTGAACTTAATTAAGCAGAAATCCTCTATTTTTTTAAATTATTTTTAATTATTTTGAGTTATTGTGAATTATTGTGATTTATTAAAAATTATTTTTTATTTTTAAATATGTGTAGGCTTCCTTTTTTAAATAATGAATAATTTTATAAAAAATAAAATAAATAAAAAATAGTATTCTTTACGGTTTCAACTGAAACCTATGAAACTATGTACGTACGCTTATACCAGACATCATAGTTTTTAGAGTAATACTATATGGGGCGAAGAAAATTCACGAACCAGCCACACGTGGAATTTTTTATTTATTTAAAAAAAAAATAAAAAAAAAAACAAAAAAGAGAACCCGTCAATCATCTCTCAGTCTTTCTTTTCTCTCTTGTGCCCTAGCTTCTTCTCCTGGTCGCAGCTACGATCCGCCGACCCCGGTCCCCGGTCCCCGTTCCGGCCGCTGGTTCCCTCCCACGCCCCAGGTCCCCGTTCCGGCCCCCGCTCTCGGCTCCGTTCCAGCCACGACTTATCTCCCCCGCTACTAGCCGCCAACCTTCCTGCCCTGCTCCCGGCCCCAACTCTGGGCGAAGAAACTCTCCCTAGCTTCTCTTCCCCGCTCCCGGCCGTCTTTCTCTCGTTTTACTTTGAAGAGAAGCTAGGGCACAGGTCGGTGGTGCACAACAGATGGGAGCGGCGGCCGGATCGGTGGTGCCCTTGCCCGAGAGTCTCGGCTCGGCTTGAAATCAGGTACAGAGGCAATAATGATGCACTAGAAATTTCTCTCGTGCCCTCGTCTCTCTACAATGATGGCGTGCGTAGTAGCTTGGATGGCCTAATAGGCAACCGCTACTCCTATTGTCGTAGAGAGAGGGGGAAGGATGGGAGAAAATTAGTCAATCTGAGCCTCTTTTTGTGATTCTGTTGCTTGATATTTTCTTTCTGTCAACGTGGCTGGTTCGTGTAGTTTCTTCGCTCTGTATAGCATTAGTCGTAATATGATGTTCTTTTGGCCATGATGATTTGCTCTATAAAAGAGTATTGAGATCGGGTGGCATGGCAACTTTAGTTGCAGCCTTTGATTCATTTTTTTCCATGCGAAAGAATAGAGGGGCAAAATCTGAGCCTTTGATGAAACACGAATTCATTCTCCGTTTGATTTTTTGTTATTGATTCAAGGGCTAGAATTAAGAGTTGTTAGAATGTTCCTCTTTTTTATAATTACATTTATTTATTTATTTTTATAGAGTTGTCATATGTTTTAAGGATTTATAATGCAAACTTGGTTGATTCCATGGAAGATGGGAATAGCTGAAAAAAGAGATTTATCTTTTATTAGTGTTTTACATGGTTTGATTTTTTGCAGTAGTATGGATTATTCTCGATGGTAGTTGTCTGATTTTGTCTTTTCTTCTTAATTCTGAACCCTGAATATATTAGTTAAAAGAGCCATCTGATTTGCTAAACTGAAATTATGATTTTTAAAATGTAGTAAAATGAAGGATACAGTTTAAAGTAGCTTGTTTGATTGCTAATCCATACAGATGGAAATGGTAAGCTTGTAAAGCAATGCATCGTATATGTAATTTGTTATTCATTTGATATTTGCAGAGGTATTTCAATTTTCTTTCACTGAACCCTATATGCATTTTTTCTGGTCTATTTTACCAAATCCTTACTATCTTTACCTTCTGTACATCTCCAACAGCAAAGTTACATTCCACTGCATATCTATGTGTCTTGGTCGTTGAATCCTTATTTCCTCTTATATATGCCTTTATTTTTGTTCCAAGTGGAATTTGTGTCATTCGTTTATTGATCAGTTTCTGTATCATCAGGGGTTCTATCAAATTAACAGAGGTAACTGTAAGTGATAAGTTGGTTGATAATTTAACAAGAGTTCTATATCTTATTTTTTGTTAAGAATTTGGTTGATAATTTAAAGTGGTACATGCTGGTTGATAATTTGGTTTCTTGACATTTAAAGTTGTACATGCTGGTTTATAATTTGGTACATACTGCTTGATAAAGTTGTACTTGCTGGTTGATAATTTGTATCTTCAGGACATTGCATTTATAACGATGCTTCAGGTCCATTTTGGCACACCCTCAGATCACGAGAAAGCATTATGTAACAAGGCTATAAGTACGCTTTCAGTTACCATTTTAATGCTAGATAATTTCCATTTCATTATACCTACTTCGAATGATTTTTGTTTGACCCTTTAATAGTTAACACGATCCTTTCAATCTGTGATGCAAGAAACAATGCCAAAATACTCAGTGTTTATTGTGCAAATTTATGGACGTCTCTACTGCCTCCGTTGTATGCATCCACGAGATCACAACTTCCAGACGACATGTGTGTGCAGGGTTCCAAAACACTTGAGGGAGGAGAAGGTTATAGAATGTGTCGACTGTGGTTGCAGTGGGTGTGCTAGTGGTGATTGAGCTTTTCTTACATCCAATCCCAGCAACTCTTAATTAATAGTCTTTGTGACATTAGGCTCCTTCCTTGATTTCTAATTTGTAGTGCATCTCTGAATATTGTAATATTGATTGTCATCTGAGTAGAGAAGATCAAACTGTTGTCTATTTCTAAACCAGAAAGTTGATTCTGGCTAAACAAGGTGTGTATGTATTAATCTGAGACATGTTGCACAGGATGGCTAAAATTAATGCTTTTCTCTGTATGAAAGTCTTTTTCCCTTGTTATTATCATTTAATAATGCTACGTCTAAGACATATTGCATAGGATGGATAAAAGTATGGTTTTCTGCTGGGTTCAAATATGAAAAATGTCCTACTTGCTGGTGATAACAACTTTTATGGCACAGAAATACGAAAAATTCTCTTCATTTACTAGTGGCTTGAAATGTACTATTTACTTCAATTGCTCTTCCATGTACATTTCTCTTCATTGACTGGATCCAGAAATACGAAAAATTCTATTCATTGATTGGATCTAAAGTTCTCTTCACAACTTACATCACAAAACTAATGACTTCATATCTTCATGAAACATAATGAGCAATAGATCACAACTGTTACAAAACATAATGAACATAATGACTTCATACTCCCTGGTTTATCTCTTCATCAAACATAATGAATAATACATCGCAACTGTTACAAAACATAATAACCATAATGACTTCATACTCCCTGATCCATCTCTTCATCAAACATAATGAACAATACATCACAACTGTTACAAAACATGATGAACATAATGACTTCATACTCCCTGGTTCATCTCTTCATCAAACATAATGAACAATACATCACAATATATCACCAACAACTTCATAATTTCATATCACCATACCATTCTCTGAAAAATTAAAATGGACAATACATCACAACTTCATATACCAAGAACATTAATCACTATGTATTGAATACAAAAATAAATACATACGTCTTGCAACTCATGTTAATCAGAGATCATTGCATTGGCTTGAAAAACCTAATGAAGAAATATGATGCATGTCCGCATTCATCAATATAGAATTTGAATTCACCTAAAAAAAGAGATTAAGAAATCATTATTTCAAATTAAATAATTGAAATACTTAATTTGGACATTAATAGCAATTACAAGAGAATTACCACACTCTCTTGTGTGCAATGATCATCGTATGTAAATTGTTGAGCTGATGCATCTCCCTTTGTTTGTGGTTTTTGCCAATAATAACATGGATGTTATGTTATACACTAAAAAAACAAGTTCATCGAAAAAAAAAATCTAAAGAAGTAATGAATACCTTTTTCTTGTTTCTGATTATTATTTCTTCAACTTTGGACTTCTTCCTTTTTGATGGTGGATGACCCTTACTCCGCACCTTCAGAGGATTGAGAAATTTTTTGGTGTGGCACACTAGTCTCCTCTGACAACGTAGGTGTCAACTTTTCCTTGCAAATTGTGTTGTCCATCAACTTCTCTATTGCCTCATCCACATATTTCATCAAGAAGATATATTTGTCATTTGACTCTACTCCAAGTTCTGCGGCTTTAGTAAAATGAGAGCACAATTTATTGTACCTTAGTTTCTCCTCACTGGTTTGTGGGTCATCATAACAGTTTAGTATATATGTATGAATGCGTTTGATGTCCTTCCTCCATCGTGGCAAAATATACATAGAAGGACTATCTTTCACATTCTTCTTAATAAGCACCTTGCAAATGTGCCTACAAATAATCCCCTTGAACTCAAACAACCGACAAGAGCATTTCATGTCAAATTCTTCCTTGTTAGTGTAAACATTCTATACCGCTTGTTTTCTAAATGCACCTTCTTTCCCTTTCACAACGTCGGACACTTGAAATGAGCAGACTGCCCCATGTAAACCAGTGAGAGTAAGATTGCAATATATCATTCTTCGCAACTCATCTTGAAACAATTTAAAATTTTCATTTGTGTATGCTTTTTGTAGTTGTTTCTCAAAATAACAATCGGTGATCAATGGAAAACATGAGTTAAATGAAGCAAAATCAGCTTTGTTCTCCTTCTCAATCTTGCTTTTCAAGGCATTATCATATTGCTCAACAAACTGCTTCAATGAAGTCGTCGGACCAACATAACCATCAAAAAATGCATTTACGCTTTCACTTCTTTGAGTGGTAGACATCCTAGCCCAAAATATGCCTTTAACATATACAGGAGCCCAATGATCATGAATTTTGAATAGAGAATTCAGCCATTCATTTTTGTCAATGTTATAATCCGCCATCATCTTCAAGTATGTGTCTTCAAACTCTTGAGTATCCACTGCTTCATATGTGATGCGTTTCAAAATCTTCTTGATTGTTTTGTATTCATTTAAACCTCCAAGCTTCTTGGGAGCCTTCTTCATGATATGCCAAAGGCAAAGGCGGTGATGGGAATTTGGAAAAACCAATCTAACTGCACCCTGAATAGTCATACACTGGTCTATAATAATTGCTTTAGGAGCCTTGCCTGACATACACTCCAGCCAAGTTTTGAAGAGCCAAACATATGTTTCTGTATCTTCCTTCGACAATAACCACACCCAAACAATACCGTTTGCCCATGATGATTTACACCGACAAACGGAGCAAATGGCATGTCATACTTATTCGTCAAGTATGTTGTATCAAAGGAAATCACATCACCAAATGCTTCATAAGCCGCTATAGACCTTGCATCCGCCCAAAAGACATTTCTCAAACGACCTTCCTCATCCATGTTAATTAAATGGAAAAATTTTGTGTTTATTTGTTGCATGCGAGAGAAATATTTTCCAAGTGCCACGGCATCTCCAACACCAAGCCTAAATTGCCTTGCTTTCGTAATATAATTCCTACAATCTTTCTCGGTGTATGTTAAATTTTCATAACCCCCACTTTCAACCGCTAGGGAATGAAAATTTTTGCTTAGGCTTATCCCTGCTTGGTCGTTTAATTCAAGCCTTCTTTTGACATATGCATCAATTTTTTTATTGCACTTTTGGAAACGAGCTTTTTGTGGGCTAAGTGCATGATTACGCTCCAAATTGACACTAGAAATTGTAAATCGCCCATCATTGCCAACATTGACATTAATCTTTGCCGGACAATTTACTTTGGTTGATAGCCTTGGGTTGAAAGAGTTTGTTGAAGTACATATTCGTTTGCCACCTCTTGCACATGCTAGCGTGTAATATTTCAATTTTCCATCATCACCTAATCTCGTGCTTTTTTTGGTAATGCCAAACCCTTCACGCCGCGCATACTGGATATACAATTTATAAACTTCTTCTTCTGAATCACACATCATACCAGCCTCCGGCACAATATTTTCAACTAAATCCAAATCTACAGGTTTTTCTTTGGCATGTATTTTAAAACTTGAACATCCAACTTCTACATTATCCTTTTCTTGCTCAGAACACCCAAATACTACTTCTTCCATGTTCTTGCTTTAGGTATATGTCTAAACACAAATTAGACAAACAATAAATTCATAAATAATTTGCATATAGCCCTGATTTTTTTAATTTTATTTTAGACAAACAATAAACACAAATCTATATAAACACAAATCTATATATCAGATAAATTCATTTAGTCCAAAATCTATAGCTTCTTTTTCTAAAAAGTAATAAACTCAAGAGTAATTATATATCACAGGTAAAGAAAGGAAACATGCAACACATAAACATGATTTTAGAAAAACAAATTAAAGAAAGAAACATCATTAATTGTTCAGAAATCATGCAATAATTGATTATGGGATAAACATGATAAATGATAAATACATTCATACAAATTAACTGATTATGGGATAATTCAAAAATCATGCATTAATTGTTCTAGTGCTTTGTGGTAATGAGTGAGGAAATAAACAGTATTAATTGTTCAATTGATTTATAATAAAGTCAACAATAGCATCGTCTTTGTTGTTATCTCATTTCCAAGAACACCATTCAATCATTACCGGGAATGGGGAAGGGCTGCGGCTGTCAGAATGAGGCCGAAGCAGTGCCGGAGCGGGGCAGGAAGACTGGCAGCTGGGAGCGGGGGAAGGAAGCTGGCGGTTGGTAAACGCGTAACTGTACGTATTACTTATGTATGTTTGCGTATTTATCGAGTATTTTTATATGTGTGGATGCCCGTTTTCGATCTAAATTGGTTTATTCCGTGTTACAGGCATAGAGGATATCGTGGGGAGCTCGACAACGAGATTCTAGAAGAAATCGACAAGAAAAGACCATTTTCGAGCCGGCACTATAGCAGCACTGTAGCACGAAAACTTTGGTGAAACGGCTAAGTCTGGAGATCCATACGGGCACATGACTAACCGCATATAGCTCATGTAGCAGTGGCACTGTAGCATTTGTACTGTAGCACTCCACTGCAACAACTTACACAAAACTCGGGGAGCTACAGTGCCTGTATGCCAGCCTGCGTAACTTGCTGGAATTGGGTTTTTAAGGAGGGGAGTTCATTTTTTCTAGAGGAGGAAGCCCTAGGTCTTGAGCATACTTGCCACCATCTTCAAATCGGAGCTAGGAGCTGCCATCGGAGGCCATTTCCAGAGAGAGAACGACAAGGAGAGCGACATACGACGAGATCCACCTTCTTGATCCATAGTTGAGAAGAGAATCGACAAGGGAAGCCACCTCTTTGGTGGCGTCTTTGGAACGTCATTTGGCCTCTACCTTTTGAGGGGGTGTTCTTGTGTTTGTATTTGGTTGTTTCCATGTATTATCTTGAGTATTTTGTGATCATGAGTAACTAAACCCCAAGGTCACCGGATGTAGGTGAACCTTGGGGGTGAACTTGTGTAGGATGCTTGCTCGACTTGTTTTATGCATTTTGGGACTTGTTTGTGATCCTTGTTTGGTGTAATTGAATGCTTGGTATGCATGAGAACTCTGTGTATCAATGTTTAGAAAATGCTAGGAAGCATGACCATTGCCCTAGTATTAGGCTCACCAAGCTTTGTAGGGACATATGTACTTATACGCCGTAACCATCGGGTATTTGTACCCCTCCAATTGTTAGGGTTGACCTAGTTTGTGTCTTCTCCCTAACTTGAGAAACCTATTGTGCCCTTTGCAATCGTGTGAGGACTCGAGCGGAAGGAATTCCGTACTCGATACTTGTACCTGATTAGGGACCGATTTCCGTGACCATCGGGTTGGGCTAATTAGGGGTTTCTCGGTCCAAATTCCCTATTTGCATGCTAGTTAACGCAACTCCCGCACTTTAGTAGCCCCCTTTAGGTATCCTCATCCGTGACCCTCTCTTTACATTGTTTCTACCCTCCGATTATTACCTCCGCCTTAGAGTAATTCTCTTGCATGTTAATTGTCTTTTTACCTTTTATTTGCACAACACTCGTTTTGATCGGCCAAACAATCATACAAAGAGGAAGTAAGGGTATATTCTCGGGCCCTTGGGAATACGACCCCCTCGCGCTTGCGTGAGGGATATTACTTGACGACTCCGTGCACTTGCGGGTCGACCATCAGCGGTCGAAATGGGGCCTGAGCTGGGCCGGAAGGCTAGCGGCCGGGAGAGGGGGAAAGAAGCCGGCGTTCGGAGCGGGGATGGGGGACAGGGATCGACGGATGAGAGCGGCGGCCAGGAGAAGAAGCTTGGGCACAAGAGAGAGAAGAGAGAATGAGAAGATATAAGAGAGAGTGAGAGACTGAGAGATGATTGACGGGTTCTCTTTTTTGTTTTTTTTTATTTTTTTTAAAAAATAATAAAAAATTCCACGTCACCAGGCACATGTGTCGTGTGGCTGGTTCGTGAATTTTCTTCGCCCCATATAGCATTACCCTAGTTTTTATACAAATAAAAAAATTTGTAATCATTAACGTTGATAATGAAGTTGGTTTCCACTCTCCAGCGTCTACAATTAAGTACGCAACTCATTCATGGTTTGCAATTGCAAATCACAATCTTGATTAAACCTTAAAAGTTTATAATAAGTGACACACCCCTTGCGTGTGTACCCCGCAAGTGCACGGGTTGTCGAAGTAATAAAATACCCTTGTGAGTGGGTAGTCGTATCCACAGGGAATAGTGTTCAGAAACAAGTGTTATCGCTATTAGCTATGAAGGAAGTCGATGATGAGAGAAATATATATATATAAATGTAAAAGAAAATAAAAAAGCACAAGAAGAATAATGAGGGTAGGAGAGGTAATCGATATAAAGATAGGGTACCCAGACAAAGCTCCCCCTAGGACTAATGCTTCTAGTGCTAGACAAGTATTATACCCTCTAATTGATGTCTAATGAGTCGTGGAAATCCTTAAGCACACGGTCCCAAACCTAAGGTCAACCGTGACTAGTTCCAACATTATACCCCTGCATTAGGTTTCACTACGACCCTTAACTCTCGATGACCTGTCAACTAAGCCCCAGAGGAGTCCATCATCCTAAGCCTCATACTACGTAGAACTTCTTGGGGTTCTAGGAATTCCAAGTGAAAGACCCTATCCCTAAGTATATGATAAGTGCTCGTGTTATAGTAATGCAAAGTGTTATTATCTTGCAATGAGCATTAATTTAATCAGATTTTATAACTAAAAAGTGTGCAATTGTTTACTTTTGTGCATTATAGGGTTGTGAAGATAAAATGAAGGAAATGAACGAAGTTAGATCATGGTTGCCATTGTTGGGAAGATTTTCGGACTAAGCAAGGAACGAGGTATGAGCATAGACTTGTGAGTGTGTGCCAACCTCCTTTGGAGGGGCACAAAGGCAGTCACATTCACAATAAGTCTAGCTCATGCTAACAAGGAGAACTTCACCAATTAGGAGACTCGAAACAATCGGCACGATCTACCGTTGATTGTGTGCCCAATTCAACGGCCTCAATGAAGAACGACGAATCCGGGAGCGTTTCGGCACAATTACTGTAGCAGCAATGCAGCAAGTTGATGTAGCAAAACACTGTAGCAAGTTACTGTCCACTGTCGGCCGAAATTCAGCATTCCAGCAACTTCACATGGGCATGTGAAAATTCCACACGGCCGTGTGAAATCCCGATTTCAGCAATTTTAAAGCCGCGACTCAACATTATAAAAGCCCGATTTGGAGAGTTTTTGAGACATCTTTTGACCTATCTTTCTCCCCAACTTCTGGAGTGTGGCTAGGGTTTTGGAGAGGACTTCGTGGAGGTTTAGAGCCCGTCATCGGCATCGTCACCGACGTCCGGCGGCCGCACAAGACCACGGCCACACCATACGCAAGAGGGTTTTCATCGATGTCTTTACTTTGTGCTTTCTTTCATACTCTGATGAACATGTATAACTCCATGAGGAGCTAAACCCTTTGTGGGTATTCAGACTTATAAACTCTACGGTTATTATGCTTCTTTGACATTGTTATTATGCTTTTCCATTATTGATGAATAAAAATTGAGTTTCAATCTTGATTTTATCATGTTATTGCTTTCCCTTAGATGTGACACTAGGGTTGAGAACAATCTAGGTTGTCCTTTGGAGGTGTGATAACTCCTATAGTATTAGACTCTTTAAGATTGAAGAGGGTTGAGAGGGAGAGTTGTGAGGTAGTGATGTACCCCTTTCCCCTCGGGTGTGATTTCTCCCTACCTCCGTTTCCTTGATTTATTAGCAGTCGAGATAGAGTGAAGTGCTAGGTAGATATACTCCCCTGGGGCTTAGTTACATGAGTAACAGAGTGAAGGGTTGAAGTGAATCCTACGCACTGGGGCTTAATCGAGACTAGGGTTCTTCCTCCTGAACCAAAGGGTTAGAACTACACATAGGAACAGGTTTTATCACTAGGAGTCCCTAGAACTTAATGCAATCCCACGTAGTGTGAGGTTTAGGTAGATATACTCCCATGGGGCTTAATCATGCGAGCGATAGAGTGAAGGGTCGACGTGAATCCTAATACCGGGGCATAATGTTGGGATTAGTCACGGTTATCCTTAGGTTTGGGACCGTGAGTCTAAGGATTTCCTTGACTCAATTGGCATCAATAGGAAAGTATAATAGCATAGTCTTGCACTAGAAGCATAGATCCTAGAAGTAGCTTGTCCGGATACCCCGCTTCATTCATTGTTAAATCCTCTCTATTCTCTTTTACTTGCACTTTCTTATCTCTCATATTTCTATTTAATTTCTCGTCTTTTCGTATTATTGCTTTCATAATTCACTCATTGAATCATTTGATCACTTTTCCATACTCCGCATAGTTTTAATAGTGAAATCTCGTATTCTAACTCCCTATTCCCTGTGGATTCGACTACCCACTCACCGGGGTAACTTTTATTACTTCGACAAACCCGTGTACTTTCGGGGCGTTGTCAGTATAGTTCTAACCCTTTGGTCCAGGTGAAAGAACCCTAGTCTCAGTTAAGTCCCAACACTAGATTCACTACAACCCTTTACTATGTCAGGGGAGCCCATCTCCTAGCACTTCACTCTATTTCGACGGCTAAAAACTTGTGGAACATGGAGGTAAGGAAAATCATACCGGAGGGGAAAGGGGATGTTTCGCTACCTCACGACTCACCCTCTCAACCCTCTCCAATCTTAAGTAGTCTAATCCTATAGGAGTTGTCACACATCCGAAGGATAACCTAGACGATTCTCAACCCTAGTGTCACGGCTAATGGAAAATCGATACAAGATGCAATTAAGATTGAAACTCAATTTTATTCATCAATAAAGAAAAGCATAATAACAAGTCATAGAAACATAATCATCCTAGGGTTTACAAGTCCGAATACCCACTAGGGTTTAGTTCTCCATGGAGCAATACAAAATCAATAACGAGATTAAGAATATATGCACAAAAACCATAAAGAAAACCCCCTTGTAGATCGTATCGATGGTCTTGTGGAGCCGAGTGTCTTCTCCAAAGAATCCCTTGTCAAGCCTAGGGCACACCTCGCCGAATCGATGCCGACGAAAGCTCCCCCAATAGCTTTCTTCCAAAGGATGTAGATGCCGATGCCGTATAATCACCTCCAAAGACCTCCAAGAATCTCTCCAAACCCTAGCCGAAAGCCCCCCAAAAAATAGGCAAGAGATAGAAGGGGGGGTCCCCAAATAGATCTGAAAACGGGCTATTTATAAGTTGAAATCGGGGTTTCACACGCCCTTGTGGAATTTTCACACAGGCATGTGGATTCTCTGTTTTACTGATTTTCGGCAGGCTGTGAACAGTAGCTTGCTACATTGTTTTTGCTACATTAATTAGCTATAATACTGCTGCAGTGCTTCACCAAAATTCTCCCGAATTCATTGTTCTTCATTGAGGCAATTGAATTGGATACACAATCAACGGTAGATCAAATCGATTACTTCATTTCTCTTCATTGGCTAAGTTCTCCAATGCTACGCCAGTTAGACTTTTATAAATATGACTACCCTTGTGCCCCTCCAATGGAGGTTGGCACACACCCACAAGTCTAGACTCGTGCCTTGTTTCTTCTTGGTCCGAGAACTCCTCAACAATGGCGAACATAACCTATTCTTGCTTCTTTCTTCTCCAAATTGGCTCCACGACCCTACAATGCACAAAAGCACACAAATACACACTATTTAATGACAAAATCTGATAAAAGTAATGCTCATTGTAAGATAACAATACTTCGCATTATTATAACATAAGCACTTATCAATAAGCATCTAAACAAACCCAATCTGATGTGAGGTCAATTTGGCAAAGACCCTGTCCAGTAGTCCTATGTAAATTAAGATGGTTAAATGCCCCCAATCTATAATGGAAGAATGTCAGAAGAAGCAATTATTAGGACTTAAATAAAATCAAAATCATAAATAGCAGTAAAAGATGAAAAAATTTAACAACTCAAATTTATTAATTATTTCTTTCTCTGATTCTCTCTATTCCTATTGTGCTGTCATACAAATTACCAAGTTTCTCCGCAGCGAAACGTAGTGCATGCAAAGCCAATAATTTGTTACTGTTTTTGTCTCTCTTGTTTGTTTTAATCACACACACAGCCTGCTTGTATGTACTATCTGGAACATGTTTGGCTACACTAACTTTGAATGAAGTTTTCATCATTTGATTTTTTTTAAATTTTTTCTAATAAGTTGAACATCTATATATATTTTTATCATGTTTGATATTTTTCTCTTTATACTCCTTCCAACTAAGAGATTAACAATTTTTTTTTTATTTTTTTCATCGACTTGTTTATTTGATAACTAATAATTCATGAATAATATTATTATATATCATTATATAATTAGACAATTATAATTTTAAAAATAATATTTTAAAATATTTCTATTAATCCAGCATAGATCCGAATGACTCGATGATTGAATCAATTGATCGAAGACCCAGAGTCTCAACTGGGGTCAATACTCAGGTTGGATCTCACAACTATAAAGTAGAGTCTCTAATTTATTTAATAAAAATTAAAATTTATTTAAATTTTATTTTAATAAATTGGTAAACGTAATCTGCGGATGTCCATAGAACATCAGCATATTGGTAAAAGTTAGGGAGAGAAAAAGGAAGAGAGAGATAAGAAGAAACTGGTTGATAAATAGTAGCATCAACAGTGCAAAATGGGGTACTTGGATGTGTTTGGTTATTTTAGAAAAGTTAATGTAGATCTAATAGAAATCGAGTTCATGGGTTGTGATTGATTTAGTTAATGTTATGATCACGATTTGACGGTTAAGATCAAAATATCGTGGATCCCACTTTTCATTGTGCTATTATTTATAAGCACAATAAGACTTAATAATACTGTGCAGTTGAACAATAATATTGTTCATATTGTTCATACAATGAGGAAAACTTTTGAATTTGAATCCAACTGTCACAATTAACGTCATTATTTTTTCAATCTACAAACGTGCCTAGATGTCGCACCCCCTTAATAAATATGTATTTGAATTTTGTTTATCTTTTTACATGCTATTAAATTCCTCATAATAAATGATGAAGACATTTAAAATCTCTAAACAAAACTTAACAAATAAAAATATAGCAATATAAGCACTACAAAAGCTCATAATTTAAAATTAAAAAAATAATGTTAGGTTAATTTTCGATAGCAAATACATGAAAAAAGACATTAAAAAGGATAAGGACAATAAAATAAAAATTTTAAAGAAGATATGGGATTATTTAAGTATTAAATAAAATATTTAGATCTTAGTGTTCTTTTAAACTTTTAAAAGTTGTTTAAGATTATATAACATTGAATAAACATTAAATTAAACAATCTTTGCATTATGATAACTAGTGTTATGCCCGATCTATGCATGAGAGAGATTAACATATGTTAAAAATAATATTCACACCTGACATAATTGTCATGATTTTGATAATAATGTTTGAAACTTAATTAAGTACACTGTTACTCAAACTTTTAAAAACAACACATTTAATCTAAATTTTAAAAATTGTTGAAGTTTATATAATAGAATCATCCTAATAATCTATAATCAATTGAAGTTTATATTTCAACGATATTTTTATATCAAAGTTTCATCAAAATTTGAAATTATCAATGTTTTTTTAATTATAAATATTTAAAATTTAAAATTTTCTTTTAAAATTTTGGTGCAAAATTAAAGATAATTGTAAATATTTTAATATGAGGTTAAAAAAAAAAAAAACCTGAAGCAATTGTTTCACTTGCCTTATCCTTGGGCTAACCCTTATTGTAGACACTTAGAATAGGAACACATGGCTTACCTTCAGAATTAAAGAAGAAAATGAGAGTGTTTAGAATTAAACATGCATTCATTTGATTTTGTTGGTTTTTATTTGTGGCTTTTCTATTTGAGATCTAGAACAAATGCAACTAAAGAACCATAGAGTACATCTTTAAAATAGTTCTACCATTTAGGCTTCAGTTTTTTTAAAAAATCCATAACTAATTGAGTATTTAATCTAAATTTCCACCGTTATTTAGTAACACCAACAATGAACCTATTACTTTTTTTTTAATTATTATTATTTTTATTTTGTGAGATGAAAGTCATGGGTTCAATTCCGAGCATTGTTTACTTATTTTTTATATATAATAAAAATATTTAAAAGAATAAAAAAATAATTGGACGAGATCTGGTTAACTAACCCTTGTCCCTTTCTAGTAGTAGATATCTTCGCTGAGGTCTGTTGGCAAAGACCCAGTCCAATGTAAATTAAGCTGGTTAAATGCCTCCCTAACTACAATGTCAGAATATAAGTAGAAACAATTATTTATTTATTATTATTATTTTTGAAAAGGTGAATAAACCACATGCATTAAGAGAGAAAAAGAAAGGTACAACACCAGCCAAACAAACAACGACCATGACTAGCAACAATAAAAGCAATCCCACTAGATGTGGGAACAAAACCAATAACACCAAACTGGAACAAAAACAAACAGCACCAACCGGCCGAAACAGCAGGCCAGGACGCCCCTGAACAAGAACAACTACCCAATGCCTTGCATAGAAGCCCCATCACTAGAAGCAGCTCCACTGGTGCGATCAACATTCTGGTCTGGGAATGCCAAACTGCAATGAATTATAGAAGCATGCTCCTCAAACCTCACCTATTGGGAAGCATGGGTTGCAGAAAACCACTTAATCAATACATGTGCAACCTTCGAGATAACAAAAGAAGTCAGTGAAAAGGCATTAAACATGCAATCATTCCTAGCATGCCAGACATGCCACACAACCTCTTTAACAATGGCACCACCAAGAATACGCGGAGAAGGTCTAAGTTTGAAGTACCAAGAACACCACACCTCCTCCAAAGATAATGTGAGCTCAAGAAGACCAAAACGGTTCAAGAAAAAGGTCCAAATTGGTTGCACAAACTGGCAATGTCGAAAAAGATGATCCATAGATTCACAGTACGCATGACATAGAACACATGTAGAGGTGAGGAGTTTATTACATCGTCTAAAGGATGAGTTCTCTAAGGTCAAAATCATATTCCTCCAGGCAAGCCAATTGAAGATATTGACCTTCTGCGGGCAAATGCGATTCCAAATTGCCTTCGAAACTGGGTATCTAACCCTCCTCCCCCTCCCCCCAAGTAAGGAACAAGTTTGTCCAAATGTTCATGGGAGCACGTCCATGTGACCATTTGTCCTGCCAGAATAACAATCTAGAGCAGTCTTGGATAATTTAGTTGGTACACACCCTTATAGCTGGCAGATAGTTTAAAATGCCATTCCAGAAGAAAGAGATCCTCCAACAACATCGATATGCAAGTTCCAATCATAAACACCATAGTTGTAGTGCTCTAAAGTTTTCAAAATAAGATGAAAGAAGTTAAGCACGGATAGAATCTAAAACATGAAGTTATTTTTATTTTGCTTGTCCATTTGTTGGGAAGAATGAGGGTAGGAACACAGCACAATAATATATTGTTATCTAAGAAAATCAAGAAGTGCATACCCTTAATATTTCATGGAATTAACAGTAGGATGAATTTTGATAAGATAGGAGAATTAGGTCTTAATTTTTGTAGCAAAATCAATATAAATTTGAGATACTTTAAATTTATGCTTGGAAAATATATCAGGTGAATCATAAATAATCATCAATAAATAAAACAAGATATGGATAATAATTCAAAGTTGTAGGAGCTAGACCCAACATATCTAAATAAACTAATCCCAAAGAAGTATCACATATAGAATCATTAGGACTGAAAGATAAAGCATGTTGTTTTGCTATTTGATTATATAAATAATAGAAACCATCAAATTTAGAAAACCCTAATGATTCACTAGAAAGTAAAGATCAAAGTTTACTACCAAATGCATGACCAAGATGAAGATACAACTAGTAGATTATAGGAACTGTAGTGGAAGTAGAAATAGGTCTAGGAATAGGAATATCAAGAGATGTAAGCTCAAATAATCCTCCCAACTTGCACTATATTACAAGGATTCAACCTGTTAAAATTCTAAACCTAACAACCAATAGGAGAAAACTGAACAATAACACTAATAAATGTATAATTAAACATGATTTTGCACTATTTTATACACTAAATTGGCATACATTATGCTATTTATTTGGAATATGATTTTAAACATGGTGAAAATATGATTTCAAGTGATGGGAAGTGCATTATGAGGTGAGGGAGACACAGAAAAAGCAATTTTTGAGCCAAAATGAAGAAGATAGAGTTCTCTCAACATCAACAGGAAAGGAACAAGCCAAACATAATACCTTACGGTCACCTTACAGTTAGACATACGACTGTAAGCCTTTTTAAGAGAACCTTTCAGGCAAGCTTATGCCTGTAAGAAAGAGCATCACTACCAGACAGAGTAACTTACGGGCAAGACTTACGCCCATAAGCCAAACCATAAGGCTAGTCTAGAGGAGTTTATTGGAAGCACATATGCCCATGATGAAGGTCCCAAGCGCCATCGAGAGAAGTTTATGGTCCAGAACTTTTGGCCGTAAGCTAGACCATAACACCAAGATAGAATACCTTACATGCGGAGCTTACACCCATAAGATTCCTTCAAGACATGCGATCCATCATCTCTACTTCCTTACTACTTTACTCTTATACCCGTAAGTAGCCCAAAGTAGCCTATAATTGGTTAGGTATAAAAGACTTTACTTAGGGTTTTTAGAAAAATATTTTCATAGCCAAGCCAAGGAATAAAGTGGAGAGTTTTTCTCAAAATTTTTTCCATCAATTAAGCAGTAGGGAGAGGCTTATCCACTATCTAGGACACCGTTGGAGATCCTTGGCGGCGTTTGTAGAAGCTAGAAGGAGAGTTCATCAACATCCCAAAGGTAAAAAAGAGAAATGAGCCTTCATTTTTCTATTTATTTCTCTTGCTTCTATTAGATTGTATGAGCATTCTCCTTTAATGAGGAGCTAACTTGTTGGTGTTTGGGTGTAGATGAAACCTACGGTTTATATTTTTATTGACATTGGCTGTGGATTTTGAATGCTTTAATGTTAATTGTTTAAATGAAATATATTATTGATATTAATTGTGTGTTTTTGTTGTCTTGGATTCTATTGTTATGAAAGTCAAGAATTCATGATTGATGCACTTGTATGACGAATCAAAAGATCCACCTAGTATAGACAAGCCTTAATTGAAGGGGATCACGTGTCTACCTAGAAATAGGTCACTTCAAAGTTGAGATTTCTCCTCTCGTGATCGTTCCTAGTGAGTTAGCATAGGATTTCATAGATAATGCAATTGTAGAGAGTCGCTTTAGGAAGAAATTATGATTTTACATTGTATGGGATTAGGGGCAATTGCTTCCATAGAAGATTTGTCTATCCTTTGAATGTGTATTTTCTCTAGAAAGAGTTCATAGAGTGTATTACAGTTATAAGATAGTCTGTATCAGAGCCATATAGGACCAGTTACTGACCTTGATAAAAGGATAGTATGTTTTAGGAACTCTCTCAATTCAACTAGATTCTAAGATTTTATGCAACCATTATCTAAGACCTAACAAACCGTAAGGGAAATCTATGCCAAGAGACCTTTCTTTATGCTTGTTTTGCAGTATTTTCTATTTGTGTTTTTTATTCTTTATTTTTTTTACTTTGAAATTACATTACATTACTTTTATTAGGTTAATTGTCGAGTTTAGAGTTAGTACTAGTATTCACTAGCTCCCTGTGGATCAACAACCTTGTTTTTTAGCACCCTGTATTACTTGATAGGCACGTACACTTGTGTATAGTAGGTGACTCAAGTCCCTATCAAAGACTATAATCAAATAATTAACCAATAGAAACCAAATTTCAAGCTAAACTATGTGCACAATAAGTGCAAGGATTACAAAGATAATTGAGGTCCCAATATAAGTAATAAACATAACTACCATTAACAATTTTAATAGAAGAAAGAAAACTAGTAGGACTTGTATTAGAGAAAAGAGAAAGTTAAGAAGTTATATGATTACTACTGATAAGTGTATAATTAAACATAATTTTATACTATTTTATACTGTTAATTGGCATGTATTAGGGCGTTTATTTGGAAGTTATGCGATTTCAAGTGATGGGCAGTGCATAATGAGAGGAGGGAGCCAAAAGATCAATTTTGATATAAAAAGAAGAAGATAGAGCTCTCTCGACATCAACAAGGGAATAGGCTAGACAAAACACCTTACGACCCCCATCCAGCCATACTTACAACTATAAGCCTCATCCAAAGAACCTTGTAGCCATGCTTATGCCTGCAAGAAATAGCATAGCTACCAGACAGAGGGACTTATGCCCGTAAGCCGAACCACAAGGCCGATCTAGAGGAGTTTATTGGGATCACATATGCCCATAATAGAGGCCACAAGCACCATTTAGAGAAGTTTACGGTCCAGCACTTACGGCCGTAAGCTAGACCATAACACCAAGATATAAGACCTTACAAAAGGAGCTTATAGTCGCAAGATTCCCATAAGGCAGGTGATCAGTCATGTCGAACTTATACAGCCTTGTTCTTATACAAGTAAGTAGCCCATAAGTGATTAGGTATAAAAGATTTTATTAAGGGTTTTTGGAGAATCTTGTGGTGGCCAAGAGAAGGAATAAAAAGGACAAGCTTCTCAAGGGTCTCTCCAATAATCCAGCAAAGAGAAGAGCCTCCTCGACCATATAAGGCATCATTGGAGCCATCAAGGTGTGTTCTCGGCGGTGTTTGTGAAAGATTGGTGGGAGATTCATTGGCCCTCTAAGGCGGCGAAGAGGGAAGGGGGTTTTCAATGTTTTCATATGTTTTTCTGAATTGACTGGATTGCATGAGTGTTCTCATTTAATGGAGAACTAACTTGTGGTGTTTGGGTATGGATGAAAGCTAGAGTCTATATTTTTAATTGACATTGGTCGTAGACTTTGGAACTTTTACATTGTTTGATTGATTGTAATTTATTGATGTTGAGTTCAATTGCATGTTTTAATTGACTTGAATTCTATTATAACAAAACCTAGAATTCATGATTAATGTACTTGTATAACGAATTGAAAAACCCACCCACCATAGGCATACCACAATTGAAGGGGATCACTAGTCCATCTAGAAATAGGGTACTTTAGGATTGAGATTTCTTCCTTAGTGATCCTCCTGAATGAGTTGATATAGGATTTGGAGAGCATTGCAAGCATAGAGAGCAAGCATTAGGATGAGATTCTTTGCTAGCTTTGTATGGGATTAGGGTCAATAGCCTTGAGAGAGAGATTAACTATTCATTGAATCTATGTTTCCTCTAGGTAGAATTCACTAAGCATAATGCAATGGTAGGATAGTCTCTATCAAGATCGTATGTGATTAGTTATTGTCCACCTTATAAGGGGGCAAAATAAATTAGGAATTTTCTCAGCTCAGCTAAATTGCAAGATCTTGTGCAACCTTGTTCAGGACTTAACAAAACCCCAGGGGAATTTTATGCCCAGGCACCTTTTTTTCATGCTTGCTTTTCCATATTTCTACTTGTTTTTTCTAATTCTTAGTTTTATTCTAAATTCACAACCCACATAATTGATTAGGTTAGTTAGTCATACTAGAATTATTAATAGTGTTCTCTGGTTCCTTAAGTATTGCCAACCTTGCTTTATAGCACTTTGTGCTACTTGATCGGCACATGCATTTGCATCCAGTAGGTGACTTCAGTCCCTATCAACTACTAACATAATTGAGGAGTCAAGTAGCACCTAAAGTAACAAATAAGACAGCGGAAGATAAAAAACTAGATGATATCATCTATTTAAGAAAAGCTTCTAGATCACTCACAGTAAGAGTAAAAGAAGATGACCCATTTGAGATAAGAAAAACAATGGAAGAAAAACCAGTCTTAAAAGAAGAATTGGACATGTCGAAGCTTACTTATGGTGAGGTGGTTGAGTCGAGTAATTTTCCAAAATGTCATCATGACCATGGTAGTATTTGCACTCAATAATACGGAAATTATAACACACATGGCCATTGCTATGGCAATTCTTACAAAAAATGAGTGAGATGTGGAGCATGATTGAGTGATTACAAGATCTGACCAAAGCATTCGAGTTTCCTCAACCAAAATTTTGTTCATCAGCATAAAAAATGAATAATGGATCATGACATAACAAAACAACTTGCACACATTGATTTTCTTGATGAAGAACCATAAGAACTTACACTACACCAAAAGAGTGCTTTTGAGGTGGTTTTCAGGCCTTATTGAGGCATTTTTAACAGCCTCTGTGGTATAGCGTTGGCTTTTTCACCCACCTCTAAACCGCCTCGTATCAAGCTGGCTCTATATTTTAGAGCCGGATTGTATCAACCGTTGGGTTAAATTTTATTTACAGAAGTTATTTTTAATAACTAGCATAGAGGCGGTTTTAACCGCCTCTAAAATTTATAAGTGGTAGAGGCGGTCATAAACACCTTCATAGCTAATAAGTTTCCATCACTTCTCAATGGTTTTTGAGGTGGTTATAACCGCCTCAATATCTAATAATTTTTTTTATCTCTCTCCAATGGTTTTAGAGATGGTTATAACTGCCTCTATAGTTAATAATTTCTTAAATCTTCTCAATAGTTTTAGAGGTGGTTGTAACCACCTCTAAAGCTAATAATTTTTTATCCCTCAATGGTTTTAGAGGTGGTTATAGCCACCTCTATAGCTAATAATTTCTTAACTCTTCTCAATAGCTATAACCGCCTCTGTAGCTAATAATTTTTTATCCCTCCACAATGGTTTATAGGCAGTTATAACCACCTCTATAGCTGATATTTTTTATCACTTATGAAAAGTTTTAGATGTGGTTATAACCACCTCTAAAGCAAAATAATTTCTTACATGTTCATACTTTTAGAGGCGGTTATAATCTCCTCTAAATTTGTTCATTAATTGAATTGAATTTTAATTTAATTTCCTACTAATAATAAATAAATTTATTTAACCTGTAAATAAAACAATGAATCTTTCAATACATTCAAAAGTATCATAAATTTAATTTTATTGACTTTTATTGACAAGTAATGCGCTCAAGTGCAATGTATTTTGATTAATAACAAAATGTAAAGAGCTTTACACTATTTGTCTACTTTTATTACAAAATATTTTTTGGTTTAATTACACAAAGTAAAAAAGCTTCGTGTATCCTCTTCATCTTCAACCCTCTTGATCTTTAACCATGAATTCTCCTACATAAGTAAACAAACACTATCAAATTAAAAGCTATAACTGTAATTAAAATCAAATAAAAAACTATTAAATGCTAAATGATAAAATCCATATCATGCATAGTTTGAAATATAATCTGGCCAATGGTAATTTGTTTATCCTTGTGCATTTATATATATATTTCTAGAAACTCAGATAATGAAATTGAATTGGCCATGGTTTCTAAGTAACAAATCACACTAATTTTTTTATTAATTGGACTATTCTAGTACTCAGTTTTGATGTGCTCCAAAATATCTTTCACAAAAATTAATCTCCCTTAAATTATGTTAAATACAATACAGGATTATTTACCTTTAAAAGTTTAACTCAAACTTCATGATGGTATTTAAAGGTGATTTTAAAAAAAGCCATGTTTCCTATGGGGAATCTAGCAAGGAAAAGCATAAAAACACATCCTTTTTTAAAGGGATGAACTCATTACATCTGAATTATTGTAAAGCTATCACACTAATTAACCAAGTATTGCCCAATGATTAGATATTACTGTACCGAACTTTCTTGTCCTAACTATCAAACAGACTAATGTTTCACAAAAAAAATTAAATTAAATTAACCCGGGATAGTAATACCAGACTAAGCAGGGCAATTATGGGGAGTTATTGATGTTTGCTAACCAGTCTTTTGATTGTGTGACACCACACCCAGCAACCTAAAATTAGTCACGTTTTACTTAAAACACACACACACACTTCCATTATTATTGCCCCTTATCTATTTTAATCAAGGATAATTCATATGAAAAACAAATACAAAGGAGTAATAATTCATATGAAATGTTAAAGGACTCTAAGAGACGAAATATTTATAGGCTTAAAAATATCACCACATAATAGTAAACAAGACAACTTTACTTTGCATTGAAACTGATGATATTCTTATAACCCCAACAACAGACTAATTAAAGTGGACTTGATTTCAAAGAGAATGTCCAAAATGGACTTCAATATAGGAATGGGCATAAAATATGCTATAAAGCAAGTTCATAATTACTTACAAAGATGTAGCTTTATTCCCAACTATCTTCTAGAAGCACAATGCAGGCATTATATAACCTTCTAGGAAAAACACAGAATACATGATTCTATCACCGTCTTCTTTGAACATATTAAATTAATGAAATTTCAACTTTGTTGTAGAGAATAAACACATGTAGAATATGTTATTGTAGCTTTCATACATTGTAGATGACAATGAACTGAATGGACAAACAATTGATGAAAAATAGGTAAACATGACTAAACATTTGTGGACCTTTTACTTCATCTTTGGAGTTTGCTTAGTTTTTTATATCCTACATCACAAAATACTTCTAGGTATTACTATTCCCAATGTAAGATTTGTTCCATGAAACACAAGCAGAAAAACACAAGATGAGATAGATATGGCAATACCATCATAACTCCAAATACATGGGTTCATTATAGCACTCACAAAACTACTAGCCAGGCCGTTGACAATGCTAATTCTACATTTCACTCAAATAGTTTAATCATTTGATTGTAAATAGATATATACACAAATATGACCTACAACATTTAAGACTTATTTTCCATTGCTTATGCAGTTTCTGTAGAGATATTGTTGGGTAAATCACACTTGAAGTAAATGCCTTTAACATGCTAATTAAAAGCTAAAATGCCATCAAAGGGTATATTACATGGACCTTAATAACATATTAGGAATTGTGAAGTGCTTTTTTAAATAGCAAGGAGCTCAAGATTACTGCATCTTGTATACAAATTGGAAATGAATTCTCTTAACTGCATCTTAAAATTCATGGCTGCTCTTAAACCTTTATTATGTACAAGCTAATTTTTAAGATATGCAGATGTTTTGAAGATACATAATCTAGCTGGCTTAAATAGGATTAAAGAAAGAATATACCACAAGTATACTGAATAGAGAACCATCACCAAACCCATTGGAAAATAACAATTTCAAAAGCAAATAATGAAAATTGAATTACTTGTACCTAATCTAAATTTTTTCTAGAAACTTGCTCGAAAGCCAAAGTAGAAAATATTGATCAAATACTAATCACTTGGAAATTTTGTACCAACACCAAACTTGTCTTCCAAAGTGAAACAATACTTGCTTTCTCCATCAACAACAAACAACCAAGCATCACAAAAATTGCATGTAGAAAAACTAAGCATATCTATAGTCTCACAGAAATTGCAACAGCAACATCAACAAGTCACAGGCACACAAATGAAGAGAAAGCACTTCGAGGATTGAGCCTTTATTATATTAATCCATGGATTAAAATATTGATGAAAATTGTAAGTTTTTAGCATAAGCAACTCTACGTCAAAAGCTAATAACCAACAAACTCTTGAGCCACATGATGTTTACATTTTGTCCATTGACATCAGTCAACATATGCAACATCTTCAACCTATGGACATCATTACAAAAAGATGTTTTACTTTATTGTTTAAGAATGAAAGATATTAAAATTAAGACAAATAATTTACTTCCTTGGCGGGTGCTTTAGACGTCTTATCATTAAAACTTCTTTCAGCCATAAATCCTCCAAATAACTCTTTCATATCAGCCAAATTTGCACTTACCTTCTTATATTTATCCTTTATCTCAACCAATTATAATTTAACATTCTCCTTCTTTATGACACTAAAATACCTACTTGGAGTAGGTTCTAATCCCAAACTGCGCACCCTACCATTATGTTCAACTACATATATCTTTTGAAATACCATTTCATTAATTTCATTTTGTTCAAAATTTGCACTTGAGCTTGTGTAACTAACTTGAAGATCATGTGTAGCTTCCTATAAGTTCAACTAAATATTATTCAAAATAGAAAAATTAATATCATCAACAAAAATATTGAGAAAATAAAATAGAAACCAAATAAACAGACAAACAATGCTCAGCCATCTAATGCTTTTACTCAGCAGACAATTTCAACCAAATGATCTGAACCTACACCAGAAAATGATCAAATATACATTTATTTTTTAATAACTATTTGTATGATCATGTCCATCTCAAAGTGGCAGTGGTTAGTGGAGTTTCTTCGCCACCATACAAAGTAATACCATTTGAAAGACTTAATACTTGAGTTTTTGAGCCCACACCCTAACTTTCATTGTTTCGCGTCATCCTCTTATCATTCTCCTTGTCATTAGTATATGTCAATAAAGTGGTGCATGCCATCATTTCCAGTTCTAGACTACGAAAGATAAGCGTGAACAATCAATTAAAAAATGAATAATGAAGAATAGGAAAACCTAAGGTTGTTTTTCCTTTACTGCAAGTAGCACCTCTTCCTCTTTTTTCAAAATGTCAAGGAGATCAAATGCCTACAAAAGAGAAAATTAGGTAAAATATGCATGATATTACAATAAAAATAGCAACATACAAAGGTGATATATATGTCTACCTTATGACACAACCCCATATAATTAATATTGTAGATGGAGAAGGTAGTTGCCAAATGAAATAATGATTTAAGAAAGACAAAGAAAATAATAGTTTCTATTTCTAGGAAGAACATTTTGTTCTGCTACTATTATGAAGTGGCACACAGCTTCATATATAGTTGCATCGAGTTCTTACTGCATAGATAAAATGTAATATGATGGCTAACTAGATAGAATTATAATTACTAGCCCCATACGGTTAACATTTAACATGCATGTCTGGACAAAGCTACCTTGACATATTGGGCATAGCACATATAAAGGATATGATATAGTCGGCCTTAGTTATATTCTATAAAAGAAAGACATAAATATATTTTTAGTTTGCTTGGGAATACAAAAATTACTATGTATCATCAGACATCCATGGCCTTGAAATACAAAAATTACTATGTATCATCATGATGTATCATCAGACATCCATGGCCAAAACTTAAAAAAAATTGAAGCTGTCAAAGAAGTTGACAAGTAAACCAAAGAAGTTTATATTTGCTAGTTTTGTGCAGTAAAGAAAAGAAGAAGATCTGCTATAATAGAATCTGCTTACCAGCAAGATAATGAAGGGAAGAAACAAAAAGCTCAAAATTAAGCCTTGGATACACAACGGAACTGAATGACAAGCTTCATCGATAATCGTCAATTTGAAGAAGAAAGAGCAAAGTTAGATCATGTTTGCCATTGTTGGGGAGTTCTCGGACCAAGCAAGGAACAAGGCACGAGATTAGACTTGTGGGTATGTACCAACCTCCTTTGGAAGGGCACAAAGGCAGTCACATTCACAAAAGTCTAACCCGTGTAGTATTGGAGGACTTCGCCAATGAGGAGAATGAAGCAATCGACATGATCTACCTTTGAATGTGTGCTCAATTCAACTGCCTCGATCAAGAAAGATGAAATTAGGAACATTTGATGCGCGAGTACCGTAGTAGTTACTGTAGTAATTTACTTTATCAATTAATGTAGTAGTTTACTGTTCACTGCGCGCCAGAAAACCGAATCCAAAAAATCCACACGGGCGTGTGGAAATTCCACATGGCTGTGTGGATGCCCGATTTTAGCCGATTTTTCAGCCGTGACTCAGACTATTTAAAGGCCTTTTTGGGGACTTTTTGATGATCTTTTCACCTATCTTCTGGAGGGTTGCGGCTAGGGTTTGGAGAGGACTTTGTGAAGGATTGGAGCGCGTCATTGGCATTGACATCGAAGCCCGTCGGAAGATAGCTATTGGGGGAGCTTTCGTCAGCACCGTTCCGGTGAGGTGTGCCCTAGGCTTGACGAGGAGCTTGGTGAAGAGACGAAGCGGCCTCACAAGACCACAACCACGCTACACAAGGGGGTTTTCATCTATGTTTATATTTCTTGTTTATTCATACATATTGATGGATTTGTATAGCTTTATAAAGAGTTGAACCCCTTGTTGGTATTTGGACTTGTAAACCCTAGGATGATTTTGTTTCTATGACATGCTATTATGCTTTCTTAATTGATGCATTTAATTGAGTTCTAATCTTGATTGCTTGATTGTATTGATTTTCCATTAGCCATGACACTAGGTTTGAGAATCGTCTAGGTTGTCCTTTGAAGATGTGATAACTCCTATAGGATTAGACTACTCGAGATTAGAGAGGGTCGAGAGGGTGAGTCGTGAGGTAGCGAAACGTCCCATTTCCCCTTCGGTGTGATTTTCTCTATCACCGTGTTCCAGAGTTCTTAGCGGTCGAAATAGAGAGAAGTGTTAGGAGATGAACTCCCCTGGGGCTTAGCTGCGCAAGAGACAGAGTGAAGGGTTGTAGTGAATCCTAGTGCTAGGGCTTAATTGAGACTAGGGTTCTTTCACCTGGACCAAAGGGTTAGGACTACACTTACGAACAGGGTCTATCACTTGGAATCCCTAGAACATAAAGCAATCCCACGTAGTGTGAGGCTTAGAAAGATGAACTCCCCTGGGACTTAGTTGATAGGTCAACAAGTGTTAAGGGTCGTAGTGGAACCTAATGCTGGGCCATAATGATTGGGATTAGTCACGATTGACCTTAGGTTTGGGACCGTGTACTTTAGGATGTCCACGACTCATTAAACATAAATAGGAGAGCATAATACATTATCTTGCACTAGAACATTAATCTTAGGGGGAGCTTGTCCGGGTACCCTATTTAACACTTGATTGTTTCTCCATTTACTTTTGATTGCACTCTCTTGTCTTCGATATTTCTCTTTTATTTTTCTTAATGCTCTCAATTTCTCTTGCACACACACATTAATTCTTCTTCTCACCACCGTATTAGCACACTAGCTAAATAACAAATTCTCTTGTCTACAGTCCCTACTTCATGTGGATTCGACTACTCTCTCAGCAGCGTATTTTATTACTGCGACAACCCGTATACTTTTAGGTTCCTGTCAAAGTTTTTGGCGCCGTTGCCGGGGAGTAGGCGTATTTTAGATATTTGCTTTTTGTTATTTTCGCTATTCACCACACATTCTATTTCACACATTCTTTTTCTTCCATCGTTCTTATTTGTTTTCTTTTCTTTGGTTTCAGCTCCAGGTTATGACCTGTGGCAATCCTTCGATTCTTGTTGAAGAAGACCTAGATATTGGAAAGAGAACACATCGGAAATAGAAAGAACCTGTGCAAGAACAGTTCAATCAAGCTGAAATAGAAATAGAAGGGTCAGAAACAATGGAAGAACAACATGAACAGCAGAGGACATTATCTGATTTTGCTAGACCCGCAGTTTTGGGGACACAATTGAGCATTGTGAGGCCCCCAATTACAGCTCAGAATTTTGAGCTTAAGCCAAGCTTCATCCAGATGTTACAGAAGTCTACATCATTCAATGGTTTGGCTGATGAGGAACCAAACAACCATATTGAGAACTTCCTTAAAGTGTGTTACATGCTCAAGATCAATGGAGTGATGGATGATGCCATTAGATTGAGAGCCTTCCCATTTTCCTTGAAGGGGAAAGCAAAGCAATGGCTATAATCATTACTGAGAGCGTCTATTACTACATGGAAGGAGATGGCTGAAGCTTTCCTTGCTTGATATTTCCCTCCCGGAAAATCTGCAAAGCTCCAGAATGAGATTTCTTCTTTTGTACAAATGGAATTGGAGTCTCTATTTGAGACATGGGACATGTTCAAGGATCTCCTGTGGAAGTGCCCACAACATAGATTCCTCGAGTGGATGATCATTCATACTCTCTATAATGGGTTGAATCCGAGTACAAAGCAGTTGCTAGATGCCTCAAGGGAGTTTGCCAAGTAATACGGAAACAAATCCATGGGAACAATTTGAAGGCAATATCTTTGAGGAGTGGTCGAGAGGTTGAGAGTAATCTTCCTCTCAAGAACACAAGTGATGAAGCACCCAAAGTTGTGGAGGTAGAGGAAGCATCCAAGGAAAAGGAGATGGCACCCTCACCTTACAAGCCAAGAATTCCTTATCCTTCACGTTTGAAGAATGATCAACAAGATAAGCAATACAAAAAATTTTTGGGGTTGTTTAAACAGTTGCACATCAACATTCCATTCGTGGAGGCATTGTCATAAATGCCTAAGTACAAGAAGTTCTTGAAAGACCTCTTGACCAACAAGAGGAAATTGGAGGAGAGTGCATCGGTGATTCTAGATGCCACTTGCTCGGCAGTGTTGCAAAAGAATATGCCGAGCACGAGGAAAGACCCCGGGAGCTTTATCATTCCATGCAATATTGGTGATTTGGATGAGGAGATGGCATTGGATAATTCAGGAGCAAGTATAAACGTCATGCCTTAGTCATTCTTTCAGAGGCTAGGCTTGGGAGAGCCCAGGCCCACTCGGATGACACTTCAACTAGCCGATCATTCAGTTAGACATCCGAGAGGCATCATAGAATATGTGCTCTTCAAGATGGATAAATACATCTTTCATGTTGACTTTGTAGTGTTAGATGTGGATGAGGATGTCGATGTACCACTAATTCTTGGGGAGCTCACTTTGAGGGTTGGAGACGAAAAGCTCACCTATCGCCTCGCCGAAGCCATGAGATATTCTTTAGACTTTGATGATACTCTTTATTATCTTGACGCTGCTAATGAACTAATAGATGAATATGTGCTGAAAATGATGAATCCGGACCCGTATGAACGGTGGCCAGACCAAGACAAGGAGATTGAAGATGTTCTATCACTTGGTCTATTGGAGGAAGTGAAGCCGGCCCCAGGAGTCATGAAGAGAGTGATTCGGAAGATGAGGAGATCAAGAAGGTTCCACAAGAAGAGCCCCAACACAAATGGGGATGAGCATTCACGGAGTAAGGGTGTTTCACCCTCGTGTGGCAACAAACTCGACAACTCCCCCTCTACCTTGTAAAAATTATGTTCTGTATGCTTTCAGGTTGTAGGGAAGAGGGCAACTTTTATTCATGAACCCTCGTGAGGTAAGGCCAAGTACGTCAAGCTAAGTGACATTAAACAAGCACTTCTTGGGAGGCAACCTAAGTTTTTATTGTTTTTCTAAGGTTTAGTTTAGTTTTAGCATGAATAAGAGTCTTAGTGTTGGTGTCTTGTTCATACATGCATGTGCTGTGATTTTCTTGTGGATCGTTGAGATTTTTCGTGTGTCTAATGTTGATTGATGAAGTTTTGGGTCGTTTGAGCATATTTCTATGGATCTCTGGTCATGTTTTGATTGTCTACACAGGCTCTAAGTGTTATGAATGTGTTTCTAAAATTTATTGCAGAGTCTGTAAATTTTCTAAGTCATCCAGAGAAGACACACGGCAGTGTGGAATTTCCACACGGGCATGTTTTGCCATTTGTAGCTGAAACAGAGAGGGCACAGTGGCTTGTTCATACCCCTATGAACAACCTCAGAAGTGGCCATGTAAAATTCTACAGAACTTCAACTCTCATTCAAGAGTCCAGAGGGGCGTGTGGATGTCCCTGTGTGTGCCCATTTGTTAAGGCACACGGCTGTGTGGATTTCTGTAGAGACTTCCCTTCCATCTTGAGAAAACACAGGGGCGTGCGGTCACCCATGTGAGAGAGCTTGTGAATGGCACACGGCCATGTGGAACACTTAGGGTTTTCTCGGATGAGTCCAGAGAGGCCATAGGGTTGTGTGGGTGCCCCTGTGGCCGGCCTTGTGTCTTGGCCAGGTTGGGCACACGGCCGTGTGAAAATTTTCAGAGGCCTTAAGCATTTTTCGGAGAGCACACAGGGGCTTGTGACTGCCCCTGTGGAGCTCCCCTGTGAAGACACACGGTCGTGTGGGGGTGTTTAGAGAGCAAACAAAGAGGACAAAAGGGCGTGTAACAGCCCTTGTGAACCCTCACAGTAGAGGCACACGGCCATGTGGAATTTCCACATGGCCCTGTGAATGCGGAGAAAGCCAAAAGTCGTGGGTTTTCTTTAAAATCTCTTCAGTTTTTCACGAATCCACACATTTACATTCAAGGAGAACACTCCCCTCCACACTCCTAACCTTCTTCCCCTTGATTCTACCGGTTTTGAGAATATTTTACGGTTGATTTTCGAGTTTTTGAGTTTCACATCTTTGGTAAACCTTTCTCTTCCTACTTTACTTCTTTAATTCGATTCTTTGGGGTCATTTTGTTAATTTCCACTTGATTTGCATGTGTATGTACTTATTATATGAATATGGAAAGTTTTACAACATTTAGAGGTCATTTGTATGGATTTTTAACCCCACGGCCATGCGGCTGTCGCGGCCTGATGATCCACACGGGCGTGTGGATTTCTGCACATTGAGTTTTCAAATGGATTTGATCATTGTTTTTATTTCAATCTTGCAGGTATGGCCTCCAGGTCGAAGAAAGCGGCCGGCAAACGCCCTCGTGAGCAACCTCCACCCCCCGAGCAGATGGAGTTCACTATACCCGAGCATCAGGCTTGTTTTGAGAGGTTATCAGGACTGAGGTTTGGCTGGTACCCGAAGATTGAAGTTATCTTCTCGGGCCCATACATTACCCGATTGATCATTGGTTTGGGGCTTCTCAATGGGGTTCGCGGGGCCGAGAAGATTGTTGTACCAGTTTCCCTGGGTATAGAGACCATGAGGCTGATGGGTATGGTCCGCAGAGGGGGATTTGGAGTCTATGTATTGATTGTACCCCAGTCAGAGTAAGGGGGCTGAGGGAGAGCAGGCTGAGGGATATGGAGTCTATGTATTGATTGTACCCCAGTCGTAGTTTATTTTATTTTTCTTTTATTTTGTACTTTTATTTCATATTTTGGACTTGTAGTACTCAGAAAGGACTCTCCTTCTGAGTTTATTTTCTTGAGCTACACTGAGCCCCCTTGTGTATGTGTGCAGATGGTCTTGGATGTTTGGAATTTCAGGGATAGTCATTGGCACGGTCATTGGACCGTGTGTACTCCACAACCCATTGAGACTCAACTCTCAATTAACATAGCTTCATCGAATGGAACACTTGGAGTTCAGGGGAGTAATGTTTCAATTGCACACTCCCACATTAATTGTTTCAAATTGCTATACTTTTCATTGTGCTTGCATGCGTACATTGGGGACAATGTACATCTTAAGTGTGAGGGAGAATTCACATTGCACACACCTTTACTTATGCATTCAATTGCTAATGCTGATGTAGCCCATGGCAGTTCACCTTAGTTACAACGGTTGTATTCTTACAGTTTAGGAGAATTTTTAACATTATATCACATCATGCTCTAGTTTCTACTTGAATTTTCGGGAATTTTTGCTCGATTATCTCATATTGCACTACTCACTCTTGAAATCTTTTGGAAACTCAAGCTTGATGTTTTTAAGGACTAGTTTATCATCGTTTTAGTGAGTTCTTAGTTTTGTTTTGTGAAATACATAAATAAAACCTAGTGAGCTTGTGAATATTTGCTAGTTTTATTTGTGCATTTGGGGTGGAAAGAGCTACCTCCTATGAAGTACGTAGCTACTCTCATAAGTCGGATACAAGTTATGCCTTAATGAGAGAAAGAACTATCTCATGGGATGCGTGAAAGCTACTACCTCGATAGAAAAAGCTACCTCCTCGAAAGTGTGAAAGCCACCATTGGTGGCCACCTAGGAATGGGCTACCTTAGAGGTTGCGTGAAGCTACTACCTCCCTACTTTTGTATATAAATAAGTCCTTGTAACAAGAGTTTGAGGAGTACTTTTTGGGTTATCTTGAGTGAGTTCTCACACACTTACACATTTTTGAATTGTCGTCCTTTTTTATTCAACTTTTTAGCTAAAGCAATGATACCTTTATGCAATGTTTTGATTTTCCCTTACTTGTAGAGTGCTTCCTTTGCATACTTTTGGTGAACCTAAGGCCGAGCACTTTCAATTGTTCTTCCCAAGTATTTTTAATGTTTTATTTTTTCTTGAGGACAAGTAAAAGCTTAAGTGCAGGGGAGTTTGATAAGTGTTCGTGTTATAGTAATACGAAGTGTTATTGTCTTACATTGAGCATTACTTTTCTCAAATTTAATCATTAATTATTGTGTATTTGTGTTCTTTTGTGTATTGAAGTGTTGTGAAGCCAATTTGAAGAAGAAAGAGCAAAGTTGGATCATGTTTGTCATTGTTGGGGAGTTCTCAGACCAAGTAAGGAACAAGACACGAGTTTAGACTTGTGGGTGTGTGCCAACCTCCTTTGGAGGGGCACAAAGGTAGTCACATTCACAAAAGTCTAACTCGTGTAGTATTGAAGGAAGGACTTTGCCAATGAGGAGAATGAAGCAATCGACATGATCTACAGTTGATTGTGTGCCCAATTCAACGGCCTCGATAAAGAACGATGAAATCGAGAACATTTGATGAGCGAGTACAGTAGCGGTACTGTAATAATTTATTATAGCAATTAATGTAGCAGTTTACTGTGCACTGCGCGCCAGAAAACCAAATCCGAAAATTCCACACGGCCGTGTGGATGCCCGATTTCAGCTGATTTTTCCGCCGTGACTCAGATTATTTAAAGGCCTTTGAGGATCTTTTCGCCTATCTTCTGGAAGTTGCGGCTAGGGTTTGGAGAGGACTTTGTGAATAATTGGAGCGTGTCATCGGCATTGACATTGAAGCCCATTGGAAGATAGCTATTGGGGGGGCTTTCATCGGCACCGTTCCGGCGAGGTGTGTCATAGGCTTGACGAGGAGCTTGGTGAAGAGACAAAGCGGCCGCATAAGACCACAGCCATGCTACACAGGGGGGTTTTCATCTATGTTTATATTTCTTGTTTATTCAGACACATTGATAGATTTATATAGCTCCATGGAGAGCTGAACCCCTTGTGGGTATTCGGACATATAAACCCTATGATGATTTTGTTTCTATGACATGTTATTATGCTTTCTTAATTGATGCGTTTAATTGAGTTCCAATATTGATTGCTTGATTGTGTTGATTTACCTTAGCCGTGACACTAGGGTTGAGAATAGTCTAGGTTGTCCTTTAGAAGTGTGACAACTCCTATAGGATTAGACTACTCGAGATTGGAAAGGGTCGAGAGGGTGAGTCGTGAGGTAGCGAAACGTCCCCTTCCCCTTCGGTGTGATTTTCCCTACCTCCATGTTCGAAGAGTTCTTAGCGGTCGAAATAGAGCAAAGTGTTAGGAGATGAACTCCCCTGGGGCTTAGTTGCGCAAGCGACAAAGTGAAGGGTTGTAGTGAATCCTAGTGCTGGGGCTTAATTGAGACTAGGGTTCTTTCACCTGGACCAAAGGGTTAGGACTACACTTAGGAACAGGGTCTATCACTTGGAATCTCTAGAACATAAAGCAATCACACGTAGTGTGAGGCTTAGGAAGATGAACTCCCTTAGGACTTAGTTGATAGGTCAACAAGAGTTAAGGGTCGTAGTGAAACCTAATGCTAGGCCATAATGATTGGGATTAGTCACGGTTGACCATAGGTTTAGGACCGTGTACTTTAGGATGTCCATGACTCATTAAACATAAATAGGAGAGCATAATACATTGTCTTGCACTAGAACATTAATCCTAGGGGGAGTTTGTCCGGATACCCTATTTTACAATTGATTGTTTCTCTCTTTACTTTTGACTTGCACTCTCCTGTCTTCCATATTTCTCTTTTATTTTTCTTATTGGTCTAAATTTCTCTTGCACACACACATTAATTCTTCTTCTCACCACCGTATTCGCACGCTAGCTACATAGTAAATTCTCTTGTCTACAATCCATACTTCCTGTGGATTCGACTATCCTCTCACCATGGTATTTTATTACTGCGATAACCCGTATATTTTCAGGTGCCTATTAGCTAGCGAGTTCAATTAGCAGAAAAAATAAGCCCAAAAAGCAAGCTTATCATTTTATCAAGCATCTAATGCTCATTATATCTACAGAAGGAAAAATTATATTCTTTGGCATTTCTAAAATAGCTTGTCGTGAACTTTGATAGAATTATAAACTCACATACATTGTAAGAACATGTTCTAATTCACCAAATGAACTCAAACAATTTTTGCAAGTAATTCACATGAATAAAAACCAATTCATGCTTCCGAGACTGAAAAATTCAAGCTTGAATTACTGCTGTTGAGATGCAGAATGAATAAGCCTAAAATCTCTTTATTTTCTATATAATTCAAAGTGATAAAACTAGCATATTCTACATATTCCTTCAAAATATTGAAAATCAAACAAAAACTCATACTAATTAAAACTACAAATTTATTGTGTAGAAGTTTAAATTCAAGAAAATGCTACACAATATACCCAAATGAAAATTTCCTAGATGCTTTACTAGAAGATAAAGTAGAGAGATTGCATTAAAAATAAACAAGAACAAATGAGCAGAGAGCTAGAGAAATATAACTAGCTCAAAATCAACAAATATATTAAAAAAGGAAAAATAACAATTAAGGATAAAAAAACAAAGTTTCATTTAAAGATATAAGGCCATTACTAACATCTTTTTCAATGGTCTATATCACCCATATCAAACAAATCCCTAGGCCTAGTCTTGATAACTATAGACCAATTCTTGCTCTTCAGATCTAGCACATAGAACACTGGTTCAACTTGAGATGAGAACACATAGGGATCATGCTCTAATTTTTCACCGGTATGTATTAGACAAGAAAAACTTACAAAAGTGAAACCAAATTCATGTTGCCTAATAACCGTATTATTATGTACATCAACTCAATCACACTTGAACAACACAACCTTAAAATTACCATAGTAATCTAACTCAATAATATCTCTTAATCTACCATAGTAATTTACACTTCCGATTTCTGAAGTGTTAACCAAACCACTATTTTGAGTCATTCTATTTTCATCATGAGATTTGGTATGAAATCTAAATATATTAATAATGAACCCATAGTATCTCTTTGCTACTTTGTTAGGCCCCACACCAAGGGCCACAACTTTTTCTGGAATATCTTTATAATCTTTTTCGAAAACCTACATAGCAAAAGATATAATAAAAAAAAAATTTCTATTTTGACGAAGAAAGCTATAAAATAACTGTACAACAAGATTACCTTGCTTTGAAACCACAAATGAAAATTTTCATTCGCTAACTTCTCTAAATCAACTTCAGAGACAACAATGTTGATGTCACTTTCTTTTTAAGAATTCAATGAATTCTCTACGTAAATATATCACATAGTAATTTAAGAGAAATGTACTTTTTTATTTTCCATTGAATCATAAAGCACAAACACTTACCTACGAAACTTCTCAATGTCATCGCAATGACAAAGGACATAACGATGTGCTTACCTAAGAAACTTCTTAATGGTCGGTTGAAGTTTGTTTCAACCCCTTGAAGATATCATGAACAAAAGGTCAAACATTCTTCAACTATGTATCCTTCAGCAATGGAACCTTCATGATGAATTCGATTTTTAACATAAGATTTGAAATGCATGAAGAACCTAAAAAGAAAAAGTTAGAATATATTACTTCATTATAAATTTTATATTAAAAATGATTTCATTTCTAATATATTTTAGCAACATACCTTTCAAAAGGATACATCCATCTAAAATTAACTTGTCCACCAAATGAATGATTAAATGTACCATAATAGTAAAAAATGATGGAAAAAAAATCTTCTCCATTTGACAAATTGTCATAAAAATTTGATTTTTAAGTTCTTCAAGCTCATTCACATTTACCACTTTAGATAAAAGTGATTTGAAAATTGTCGCCAATTCACTCACAACTTGAATGACTTCCTTGGGTGGATTCCAAGCTTATAAAGCTAATGGAAGGATGTCTTCAGCCAAAACATGACAATCATGACTTTTAAGAACGTCAATCTTACCCTTTTGTAGGTTTACACATCTTGAAATGTTTGAAGCATAATCATCGGGCACTTTGATATCTTTAACAACTTGACAAAGAATTTCCTTTTGTTCTATAGATAATGTAAACCAAGCTAGAGGTAGTATTTTCATCCCATTTTCAAGGATTTGAGGGTGAAATAAGTTATCTTCGCAATAAGGTAACATAAAAAAATATACTTCTTTTTTTCCAACACTTCATATACTCAATAGAGCCCTTGTCATTTCTACTTGAACTCTCTTCATTAGATTTTTGCACACTAATTCTTGGATGTTTTGTTCTTTTGCACTTCTTCTTTCTATTCTCCTTCTTGCCTTTTTTTCTTCATAAATTTTCCAAAAGTGAATTGAAGCCTATCTAACTGATTTAACACATCAGTTCCACTTTCTCGCTTTGGTGGTAGCCTTACTTCCTCAATGCCATCAAATAATTGTTTTTTATAATGAAACCGGTGACCTTTGAGTAACCATTTAAGAGAACACATGTAACAATATTTTTTACTTTATATAACCACAAAGAAGATGTGCTTTCAGCACAACATGGACATGCAAACTTTCCTTTGGTGCTCCAACCAGATAAATATGCATAAGGTGGAAAGTCATTTATAGTCCACATTAATGCAGCCCGCATGTGAAACTTTTGATGTTTGGAAGAATCATAGCTTTCCACAACTTCCCACAATTTCTTTAGCTCCTCTATTAGAAGTTGTAGAAAGACATCAATGTCATTTGCTGGCCCCTTATCTCCTGGAATCATCATAGATAAAATAATTAAATGTTTCTTCATTCCAATCAAAGGCGGTAAGCTATATGGAACAAGAACAATTGGCCACACACTATAGTTGCTACTCAAAAGATTTCCATGCTTCACCATTGGTAGGATGTCATATCTTTATTGCGACCTTCATCATGCCACCTCATATCATTTGCAGTTTGCTCCAAAATGAAAAATCTTTGTAGTCTTGGTATCAAGGGAAAATATAGTAACACCTTCACGGTTCTTTTCTTAGTGTTATCCACCCATCGAAAGGTACCACAAATATGTCATGATTCTACGCTTGCATACTCTCTCCAAAACAACATGAAATCTTATTTACAAACATGAATTTTCTCATAATTAAGACCTAAGGTCTTAATAATTTTCTTTGACTCATAAGCAGGTTTTGGCCAAGATGAATGTTCACCAAATGGCCAAATTAGCAACTCAAGTATCTTTGTAAATGATTTTTCAATTCATCCACCTAAGCATTTTATATGATACAAATGTATTATGAATGACAACTTTGAAAATGTATTGCATCCAGGAAACAAATCTTCTTTAGCATCTCTTAAAAACTCTAAAAAATTACTATTTTCTTCAACACATCCATCTCCAAGTTGTTCTACAGAAATTCCTTATGCTAGTTCTTTTGTGCCTTCATCTGAATCTTGGCAATCATCATCACCATCATCTTGAGCATCATAAATGTCTCTGAACATTCTAAAATTTAATTCTTGACCACCTAATTGACCAATCATACCCATTGTATCACACAACAAAGCTTCCATACTATCAAAACCTCTAAAGTTCACGCAAATATTCTCTTGTACTTGTGAAACTTTAGGAATATAGGCTAAAGAAGATGATGCAATATCATTAATAGAAGAAAATTCACCATGACAAACCCATTGAGTGTATCCTCTTAAAAAACCATCACAAATTAAATGCACTTTAACTTCATCCCTTGTTTGCCATAATGAGTTAACACAATGCTTGCAAGGACACATTATCTTCCTGCCAACAGACTCATTATTAAAAGCAAACTCGAGAAATTGATCAACTCATTCTTGATATTCCCTAGATTGTCTAGGCTTGTACATCCAATTCTTATCCATTAATGAAAAATAGCACAACTGAAATAAAAAATGATCAAGTTATTTTTTGCATAAAAAACATTAATAGTTACTTTTTGCATTCCTTGTGTGTTTCTAAAGAAAAAAAAAACATGCCATGTTGCTAACAAACAAGTATCCTTCATTAGAAAGCCAAATAGGATTAGAAAGCTCACATGTGACACCTATTGGAGCTACCCAAATAATTATTTATGTGCATGTATTGACATATTGCAACAAACTGAGTGGATGCATGAGCCTACTTTTTAAAAAAGAAAATTAGGATTTAGTAAAAAAAATGAAGAAATTGTATGTTGTCAGGGTCCATGAAGCCTTATTTACAGACCTACTTATTAAAATCCATTTGAAATCCAATTACGTGGCCCTATTTGATTAGTGACATCTTTTAAGATGCCCTCAAATGTCTTTAAGTTGTGTAAAATATCAAACTTATGTCATCCTCCATAAGTGATTAAAATATGGACACCAATATTTAAACAGTGTATTGCTGGCCATGTTTTATTAATTTTTTCAATTAATATTATGTTGTGTTCACATAGTCAATTTCTTTATAAAGTAAAATATAGATTCATATACTTGAATCACCGAAAGCAATTAGAGATGGAATCAATCCTTTTCTTCTCTTTATATTCAAAACAAAACGGCCAATGACCACACAAAATACCAGATTAATCATTGGAGGATCACAAATTTCCACAAATATTAATTTCCAGAACCAATAATAAATTTACAATTATAATTGCACTTGAAACAATATTTCACCAACAACCACCAAAGTGTTAGAGTTTAGATTAGTTAATGGGTCATATTGGGCCCATACCACATAACCCTAATATTTCTCTCTATATACCCTTATACTCTTTTCTTAATTGATATAAAAACTTTTTTCCTATTCTCACATGGTACCAGAGTACTAGGTTAAACTGTAGCCACCACTCAAAACCCTAGCCCGTGCCACCGTCACCACTCCAAACCCTAGCCTTCAACCTGCCGCCGCTCATCTCTCACCATTCCCGTTGTTCTAAGAGCACCTAATGATGTTCTTCAGGCCTCACCAATGATGCTATTATCTTGTTGCTAAAGAATTTATCTATTTGCTACCATGTCTTCATCTCATGGATGTGGTAAAGGTCCCTCTCTTGATGGTCGATGAGCCGGCAGTGGTGATTCTTAGGATAGGTTTATGTGTACCTTTTATCGATGGATGGGTCACACTGAGGATCATTGTTGGGATAAACATGGTCACCCAATAGTGGCCAATGCTAGTATAAAGGTAGTCAATCTGTTACCCATTTCTGGTACTGACCAGTTAGTCGCTATCTCTCAGACTAACTTTGCCAAGTTCCAGCAGCTACAGAGCATAGTTTTCACACCATAGTCTCTTTTTCTATTTCCTCAGGTAATGCCTTTCTTACTTCTAGGGACAATTCCTAGATTATTGACTCCTCGGCCTCCTCTCACATCACAAGTGCAAAATCTTTTTTCCAAAATATTTCTCTGTCTATTTTTTGTTCTGCGGCATTTGGCGATGGATGATCGTGCTTAGTGTCCGAAGAGGGAGTTGTGTGGGTTTCCTCTCACTTAGACTAAATGATGTTCTTTTTGTACCTAAATTTTCTGACTAGTTGCTATCCGTTTCTGTTATCATTAAACAATTGAATTGTAGTGTAACTTTTTTTCCCTTTTCACTTTACTTTTCAGGAACTACGGAAAGGGAAGAGGATTGGTTTGGGGCATAATCGTGGTGACAACATGTATATGTTGGTGCGTGATGATATTCCTCATGGTTTGGCAGCTTCTGCTTCGGACACCAAGTCATCACTCATATGGCAGTGTAGATTGAGTCATCTTTCTCTTAGTCATCTTCAGTGGGCTTTGCCTTGGATTTCGGTTGAGTCATTTCAATTTGAGTCGTGTCAGTTAGGAAAGCATCATCGTGCTACCTTTAAACATTCTATCCTAGTGTCGAGTTGGTTACCATTTGATCTAGTTCATTGTTATGTTTGGGACCTTCTAAAGTAGCGTCGATTTCTAGTCACCATTACTATGTTGTGTTTGTTGATGATTTGTCCCTAGTGTCATAGGTATATTTGCTAAAAGACTGTTGCTCTATTGTTGATGTTCTTAAAACATATATTTTAGAAATACAAAATCAATTTTCCACTGTTCTCAAATATCTTCACACTAATAATGCTTTAGAATTTGTATCTTCTATTGTAAATTCTTTGTTTGCATTCTTAGGATTATTTATGAAACCACTTGTCCACACACCTCTCAGTAGAATGGTTTTACTGAAAGAAAGCATCATCACATCTTAGATGTTGCGTGCACTCTCTCGGTGGAGCGTAATGTCCCTAGTTATTTATAGTCAAATGCTATCTTAACTGAGTATATTTTATTAATCATATGCCTTCAGCAATCCTTGGGGGAGAGGTCCATCTTCGTCGTCATCTACCTGATACTGAGTTGTTGTTTCACTTATCCCTCGTGTTTTCGGTTGTGTTGGTTTTGTTCAAGATTTAACTCCTAGTCTGGATAAATTGTACCGGCGTGTGCTTAAATGTGTCTTCGTTGGATATTCCTGCACCCGACGTGGATACTATTTATACCATCGGACTAGTCGAAAGTACTATTTATGTCAGGATGTCACGTTTCTTGAGTCTCAATCATTTTTTTTCTTACTCGGGTTTTCACGATATGTTGACTACATCATCTAATATTGTTCTCCTCTTCCCCGTTTCGGTCACTCCGCCTGTACCTATACCTAGTATGATGCCTCCTCCAATGGATCCAAATGGCCATTTTGGACAGGTTTATCATCGCCACCAACGTGTACCATAGCCAGATCTGCCCCCTCAAGTCATTTCCCCGGACCATGCAGATCCGTCTCTTGATCTTCCCATTGCCTTTTGCAAAAGCATTCGTTCTTGTACCAAGTATCTCATCTCACTTTTTGTTTTTATGATAACCTTCACTAGTCTTTCCCCACCTTTGCTCTTTCCTTGTCTGCTGAGTCAATCCCCATAAACTACCAGGATGCACGTCTGCTTCCACAATGGCAGATGACAATGGATGAGGAAATAGAAGCCTTGAGATCTCGTTGTACTTAAGAGCTCGTACCTCGCCTTACAGATGGCAACATCGTCACTTGCCGATGGGTCTTATCTATCAAGCATAAAGTTGATGGTACAGTTGATCACTACAAAGTTTGATTGGTGGCCTTTAGTTTTACTCAGACTTATGGTGTCGATTATGTTGAGACTTTTTTACCTGTTGGTCATCTGAATTCCATTTGCATTCTACTATCAGTAGTTATGGATCGATCATGGGCACTCTGCCAACTCGATATGAAGAATACCTTTCCCTATGGAGACTTAGTTGAGATAATGTTTACGGAGCAACCCTCGGGGTATGTTGCTCACGGGGAGAATCTAGTTTGCCAACTCAAGAAAGCAATCTATGGTTTGAAACAGAGTCCTCGTTCATATTTTGAAAAGTTTAGTGTAATTGTAGTTGCAAATAGTTTTCACAGGTGTAGTGTGTATCACTCTGTGTTCTATAAGAACACTTCATCTGGATGTGTTGTTGATAAGTGCTTGAGTGAATGTATTTTATTATTATTATTATTTATAGCACTTTGCATGTAATTGTTGAATATATGATTGAATTTGTGCTTAATTCATTTCAATTTCGTATTCAGTCTAAAATGAGGGCATATTGATCAAGAGGAACATGCCTGAGGTGATTTGACCTAATTTTGGAAGAAGAATAGAGTTTTTAGAGTGACTTATGGGAGAGCTTACAGGTGCCATTGCGAGCTCTTTAATCCTCCTCCAAATAACGTATTGTCAAGTAGAAACAAATACATTTTATTATACTGAATTCAAAATGAAAGAAGAAAAACTAAACTATGAAAAAAAAGTCTCTCTACATTTGTTACAAAATGAAGCATCACTGATAAATCCATCCTTCAATATCAAAATAGTGGCTTAAATCATCAAGGATGTTGTTAATCAATGGAAGCTATATACTTGTTTATATTTAAACAAAAAATCACACATAATACATTTCTATAGACTTGTTTATATTTATATGAAATAAAAATACATTTATGAGAAAATAGATATACTAGTATTTAAACAAGACAACAAATTCTCTCTTAATTCAGTGTTGTTCTATTATGGCTGAAGCATAAATCTCATAGCAAACATTCAAAAAAATCACATGTACATAATAAATTCTACATCAACTAATTCATTTAAGTATTCAATTTTACCAAGTCTTTAATACCTATATGGTTTCAATTACTTCAGTCATCATTGATGAGAGTGCATCATCTGGGGCTTTTATCATTTGCCATTCCAGGGATTTTAGTTTTAGATATGCCTCTCCTGTAGCTATTTTATATGTTGTGTAATAGAATAACATAGTTGCTTCTTACTTGTTATGTGCTTGTTTTTTAAGCACAAGATGTGCTGGGATCTCTGATAGGGTATTGATTTGGAAAATGGAGGTCTGATTGATAAGTGCTCGTGTATAAGTAATACGAAGTATACGTTTTTTACATTGAGCGTCACTTTTATCAGATTTTATCACTTATTCATGTGTATTTTTGTTTTTTTATGCATTTAGGGTTGTGGAGAAAAGTTTGGAAGAAAGGAAGCATTATAGCGAAATCCTTGTAGCAAAGTACTGTTCATAAGTTACTGTAACAGTACTGTTCACAGAATGCAGAAAAATTCAACCTGGAAATCCACATGGCCGTGTGGATGCCCGATTTCAGCCCTATAAATACAGTGATTTGAGTTTTATTTTGGGATCTTTTGCCTATCTTTCGGCTATCTTTTGGGGAGAACGCAGCTAGGGTTTGGAGAGGTTTTGTGAGGCTTTAGGAGTGGTTCTACGTCATTGACATTGATATCCTTCGGAGGAGAGTTATTAGGGGAGCTTTCGACGATATCGATTCGGTGAGGTGTGCCCTAGGCTCGACGGAGGAGTTCTTGTAGAAGACGAGGCAGCTCTTGAAGACCATCAACATGGAAGCCAAGATGGTTATCTTTATGGATTGCTTGCACTTATATTCGATTTCATTATTGATTTTGTATTGCTCCACGGAGAGCTAAAACCCCTAGTGGGTGCTTGGACTTGTAAACCCTTGGATTAGTTTGTTTCATTGACTTCTATTATGCTTTTTTAATTGATAATTTAATTTAGTTTCAATCTTGAATGCTTATTGTGCCGATTTTCCCTTAGAGTGACACTAGGGTTGATAATCCATCTAGGTAATCCATTGAAGGTGTGACAACTTCATTAGTATTAGACTAAGCAAGATTGAAGAGAGTTGAGAGGGTGAGTCGAGAGGTAGCGAAATGTCCTCTTTCCCTTCCGATGTGATTTATCCTACCTCCAGATTCCAAGAGTTCTTTACGGTCACAATAGAGTGAAGTGCTAAGAGATGAACTCCACTGGGGCTTAATGTTGGGGATTAATTGTGACTAGAGATCTTTCGTCTAGACCAAAGAGTTAGATATATATTAGGGAATAGGATTTATCACTTGGAGTCCATAGAAACCCTAGCAGTCTTACATAGTGTGAGGTGTTGAGAATATTCCTTTCCGCCGAGGTATAGTATAAAGGGCTAGTCACGGTTGACCTTAGGTTTGGGACCGTGTATCCTTGGATTTTCATGACTCATTAATTGTCAATTAGGAGGCATACTATTAGTCTTGCACTTGAAACAATAGTCCTAGGGTGAGCATTGTTCGGGTACCCCATTTTACTCTTGATTACTCTCTTCGGTTACTTTTGCTTTCTTTTTTTTCTCTTTTACTTTTCTTTACATTAATATCTCTAGTTCACTCACAAATGGTTTTTTACTTAGCTAAATAGTAATATTTCTTGTTCCTAAGCATCTATTCCCTGTCGATCGACTACCCACTCACCGGGGTATTTTATTACTTTGACGACCTGTGCACTTGCGAAACACTCACGCAAGAGGTGTGTCAAAATTTTTGGCGTCGTTACCAGGGAATAGGCATTTTGGAAACATTTGCACTTTGCTATTTTAGCTATCCATCATTTATTCTATCTCACACTTTCTTACTCTTCCATCATTCTAATTTGTTTTCCTTTCTTTGATTGCAGCTCCAGGTTATGACCCTTGGCAACCCTTTGACATTAGTTGAAGGTGATCCAAAAATTGGAGGAAGAACTCATAGACAAGGAAAGGAACCTGTACAAGAACAGTCAAATCAAGCTGAAATAGAAGTTGAAGGGTCTGATAATATAGCTGAACAACACGAGCAGCAGAGGACACTCTCTGATTATGCAAGACCAACAGTTCTTGGCACGCAGTCTAGTGTTGTGAGGCCACCAATCACAGCTCAAAACTTTGAGCTCAAGCTAAGCTTCATCCAGATGTTACAGCAGTCAGCACAGTTTAATGAGTTGGACGATGAGGATCCAAACAACCACATTGAGAATTTTCTGGAAGTTTACAGAATGCTTAAGATTAATGGAGTTCCGAATGATGCTATAAGATTGAGGGCCTTCCCATTTTCCTTAAAGGGGAGAGAAAGACATTGGCTGCACTCTTTACCTAGAGTATCGATCACTACTTGGAAGGATATGGTAGAAGCTTTCTTCGCCCGATATTTCCCTCCTAGCAAATCTATGAAGCACAAGAATGAGATATCTTTCTTTGTGCAAACAGAATTGGAGTTTCTTTTTGAGACATGGGATAGGTTTAAGGATCTCCTGCGGAAATGTGCACAACATGGGTTCCCAGAGTGGATGATTATTCACACTTTCTACAATGGGTTGAACTCGAGCATGAAGCAATTACTTGATGCTGCAGCAGAAGGTACCTTAAGAAGCAAGACCCCCGAAGAAGCCCGACAGCTCATTGAAGATATGGCTATGAACAATTATCAGCTGAACACAAGAGATAGGAAGAAGGTAGCCGGAGTTCATGAGATAGATGTAGTGACATCATTAGAGGCCCAGGTTGAGTCTTTGAGCAAGAAGTTAGACACTCTAACTTCTCCTAGAGTGACGACAATGATGACTTGCACTAGTTGTGGAGGAGGACATGCTTTTACTGATTTCCCGATTGCTATTATAAGCACAACTTTAGTGAAATAGGTGGATTTTGTAGGGAATGCAATGAAAGGTCAAGGAAATCCGTATAGCGGCACCTATAATCCTGGGTGAAGAAATCACCCAAACTTGTCTTGGAGTAATCAATGGCAACAAAAGACTAATGCACCACTGGGTTTCCAACAACAACAAGCACTGAATACGGAGAACCGAGTTTTAGGGTTGGACAACCGAATGACTGATTTAGAGAAAGCTTTAACCAAGTTCATTCAATTATCAAACACAAGATTTCAATCGGTTGAAGCCACACTTCGCAATCACACCGCATCATTGCGCAACTTGGAAAACCAAGTTGGCCAAATTGCAAAGTCTCTTTCTGAAAGAAATCAAGAGAGTTTACTGAGCAACATAGAGATAAACCCAAGAGAGCATGTGAAGGCAATCACTTTGAGAAGTGGTCATGAATTTGAGAGTAGGCTCCCTAATAAGAAGACAAGGAATGAATCACCTAAGGAAGTGGAGGTTGAGGAGATACCTAAAGAGAAGAAGGTGGCACCCCACCTTACAAGCCAAGAATTCCTTACCCTTCAAGGCTGAAGAATGATCAAAATGATGAGCAATACAAGAAGTTTTTGGGTTTATTTAAGCAGTTGTACATCAACATCCCATTTGTAGAGGCGTTGTCTCAAATAACTCGATGTGCAAAGTTCCTTAAAGACCTCTTGACCAACAAAAGGAAGTTGGAGCAGAGTGCATCTATGATCTTAGATGCTACTTGCTCGGAGGTGTTGCAAAAGAATATGCTAAGAAAGAAGAAAGACCCCGGTAGCTTCACCATTCCTTGTAACATTGGTGATTTGGGTGAAGAGAAGGCATTGGCGGACTCAGGTGCAAGCATCAATGTCATGCCTTATACATTTTTTCAAAAGTTAGGTTTGGGAGAACCTAGACCCACTCGGATGACACTCCAATTAGCTGACCGATCAGTTAGAAAGCCGAGGGATATCACTGAGGATGTGCTTGTGAAGGTCAACAAGTACATCTTTCCTGTAGATTTTGTAGTGTTGGATGTTGATGAGGATGTTGAGGTTCCATTGATACTTGGGAGGTCATTCTTACGCACTTCTAAAGCACTTATTGGCATGGATGGTGGGGAACTAACTTTGAGAGTTGAAGACGACTAGCTTACCTATCGTCTTGTCGAAGCCATGCGACATTCCCTTGACTTTGATGATATCTTGTATTTTCTTGACACTACTGATTAATTGATTGATAATTATGTGCAGAAAATGATGTGTCCGGACCCATTGGAGGGGTGGCTAGACCAAAACGCCGAGAATGAAGACATATCATCCCTTAGTTTAGTGGACAAGGTACAACGTACCCAGGAGTCATGAAGAGGATGATCCAAAAGCTTAAAAGGGCAAGGAGACGCCATAAGAAACGCCCCAATACAAGTGGGGATGAACATTTATGGAGTAAGGGTGACAAACTCTTGTGTGGTAACAAACTCGATCATTCCTCTTCTAACATGCAAAAATTATGTTCATCATGCTTTCAAGTTGTAGGTAAGAGGGAAACTTTTATTCATGAACCCCCGTGAGGTAAGTGCAAGTACGTAAAAGATTAGCGACATTAAACAAGCGATTCTTGGGAGGCAACCCAAGTTTTTATTGCTTTCTAGGTCTTAGTTTAGTTTTTAGCATGAATAATTGCCTAGTGCTAGTGTTTTGATCTTATTATGCGTATGCTGTAATTTTCTCGTGGATAGTTGATGTTTTTGCATGCTTTATTATGTTTGGTGAAGTTTCAGGTTGTTTGAGTGTGTTTGCATGATTCTCTGGTTAAAATTTCATTGTTTATATAATCTCTATACATTTTATGAGTATTGCTGAAATTTTCTGCAAAGTCTGCTAATTTTTGCACAATCAAGAGAAGACACACGGCCGTGTGGAATTTTCACACAAGCGTGTATCCCCGTTCAGGGCTTATCTTCTCCATCCTGAGAAGACACAGGGGCGTGTGAGTGCCCCTGTGAACGACCTTATGAAGGGTGCACGACCGTGTGGAATTTCCACATGGCAGTGTGGATCTCTGTAGAGCCAAAGTTCTCCATTCAGATAAGACACAAGGACGTGTTAATGCCACTGTGAGTGATCTTGTGAATGGCACATGGCCATGTGGAACACTTGGGATAATTTCTTCAGCTCCAAAAAGGCCACAAGAGCATGTGGGTGCCCCTGTGGCCAGCCTTGTGCTTGGCGAAGTTAGGCACACGGCAATGTGGAATTTCTACACAGGCATGTGAACTCATTCAGAGGCAAATAAAGGAGACATAGGGGCGTGTGACTGCCGCTGTGAACTCCCCCTATGGAGGCACACCGCCATGTGGAATTTCCACAAGGCCGTGTGGATGTGCAGACCTTCAAGAGCCGTGACTTTTCTTTAAAAACCTATTCGTGCCTCTTCATATCTAAACGCTCTCACACTCAAAGAACACTTCTTCTCACCTTCCCGACCTTCACTCAGTCTATTTAAGGGATTCTTGCGGTGTTTACCGGCCGTATTTAAGGTTTTAGATTTCGATTTCGTCGATAAGCCTACCCTTCATGTTCTTCATCATTCTTTTCGTTTCTTTTGCATATCTTGGTTTATTTTGATTAAGCTTGCTTGGATTTCATGTGCATTTTTCTGGTGAATGAATTTAGAACACATTTAGACTTATTTAACATGATTTGTGTGAGTTTTTGTGATTTATGGCCATGCTGTTGTCGCGCCCCAAAAATCCACACGGGCGTGTGGAATTTCCACATAAATGTGTGGATTTTTGCAGATTGCTTTTCATGTTTGATTTAATCGATTTCTTTTTTATTTTTGCAGGAATGGCTCCCAGATCAAAATTAGCTAGCAAGCATCCTCCTGAGCCTTCACTAGAACAGCTTGAGTTCGCGATCCCTGAAGATCAAGCATGCTTTGAGCGCTTGTTGCAGCTTAAGTTCGGTCAGTCTTGATTTCTGAACTTGAGCGCTTTGAGGAAGGCTCAATGGAGTGACGATGTGGCAGACGTGGTTGAGGAGCTCCTCTCTGTGGGTAGCTGGCGTCGCTTGTTGTCTATCAGAGAGCCAGTCATCCGCAGGTTAACTTTAGAGATGGGCTTGTGAGTATTGGAATTGAGGAATAGTCATTGGCACGGTCATGTGGCATTTCACATGGCCGTGTGTGCTTCACAACCTGTTGAAACTCAACTCTCAATGAATAAAGCTCCATCAAACGTACAAGGGAGTATTGTTTCAATTGCCCACCTTCACACATGTTTTGATTGTTTTATTACTTTATTGTGCTTGTATGCATACATTGAGGGCAATGTACATCTTAAGTAGTTGGGGGAGTTCACATTACACATGCTTTACACTTATGCGTTCAATTGCTCATTCTAATGTAGCCAATGGCGGTTCACCTTAGTTGTAATGGTTGTATTCTTAAGTTTAGGAGAATTTTTAACATTACATACTATATTGCTCTTGTTTTTACATGAATTTTAGGGAATTTTTACCTAATTATCTCTTTTTTCACTACTCACTCATGAAACCTTGTGGAAACTCAAGTTCAACATTTAAGGGACTAGTTTAGTATTATTTTTCTTTGAGTGTTAGCATTGGTTTTTTAAAAAAAACTTTTATAAATATTGTTGGTTTTGTTGGTGCATTTGGGGTGGAAAGAGCTACCACCTATGAATTATGAAGCTACTCTTATAAGTCGGATACTAGTTATGCCCTAATGAGAGAAAGAGCTATCTCATGGGATGAGTGAAAGCTACCACACATGTAGAAAGAGCTACCACCTCGAAAGTATGAAAGCCACCTTGGCGGCAGCCTAGAAAATGGCTACCACAGAGGATGTGTGAAGCTACTACCTCTTTTTTCTTGTGTATAAATAAGTTCTTTCTAATAAGAGCTTTGAGAAGTACTTCTTGGGTTGATATGAGTGAGTTTACACACACTTACACAATATCGGGTTTGTTGTCCTTTTTTGTTCAAGTTTTTAACTAGAGCAATGATTTCTTTTATGCAATGTTTAAATTACCTTTTAATGCAATGATTTCTTGTTTGTTGTCCTCTTTTGCATACTTTCGGTGAACCTAAGGCTGAGCACTTTCAATTGTTCTTCCTAGATACTTCAATGTTTTATTTTTGCTTGAGGACAAGCAAAAGCTTAAGTAAGGAGAGTTTGATAAGTGCTAGTGTATAAGTAATATGAAGTATAATTTTCTTACATTGAGCATCACTTTTATCAGATTTTATTATTTATTCATGTGTATCTATGTTCTTTTGTGCATTTAGGGCTATGGAGACAAATTTGTAAGAAAGGAAGCAAAAATAGATCATGGACGCAGTTGTTGAGGAGACTCTTCGACCAAGCAAGGATCAAGGCACAAGTTGTAGACATTTGAGTGTGTGCTAACCTCTAAAGTGCTTAAGTAAATATACAAATTGGAGAGGCACAAAGGCAGTTACACTCATAGGGTCCGACTTGTGTAACATTGAAGAGTTTCATCAATGTGTTTGAACGTAAGAGGTGACGTAATCTACCGTATGGTTGTGTGCCCAACTTGGCGGCCTCGATGATGAAAATGAAGTCAGGAGCATTATAACGAAATTACTCTAGCAGAATCACTGTAGTAAAGTATTGTTCATAAGTTACCATAGCATTACTATTCACAGAATGCAAGAAAACACAACCTAGAAATCCACACGGGCGTGTAGAAATTCTACACAACCATGTGGATGCCCGATTACAGCCCTATAAATACCACGATTTGAGTTTTATTTGGGGATCTTTTGCCTATCTTTTGGCTATCTTTTGGGGAGAGCGCGGTTAGAGTTTGGAAAGGTTTTTGTGAGGCTTTAGAAGTGGTTCTACGACATCGACATTGACATCCTTCATAAGAGAGTTATTGGGGGAGCTCTCAACGACATCAATTCGGCGAGATGTGCCCTAAACTCGACGGAGGAGTCCTTGGAGAAGACGAGGCGGCTCTTAAAGACCATCGACAAGGACGATGAGGGGGTTATCTTTATGGATTACTTGCACTTATATTTGATTTCATTGTCGATTTTGTATTGCTCCATGGAGAGCTAAACCCCTAGTGGGTGCTTGGACTTATAAACCCTAGGATGATTTTGTTTCATTGACTTCTATTATGCTTTTTTTTAATTGATGATTTAATTGAGTTTCAATCTTGAATGCTTATTGTGTTGATTTTTCCTTAGAGTGATACTAGATTTGATAATCCATCTAGGTAATCCATTGAAGATGTGACAACTTCATTAGGATTAGACTAAGCGAGATTGAAAAGGGTCGAGAGAGTGAGTCGAGAGGTAGCGGAGCGTCCCCTTTTCCTTCCGATGTGATTTATCCTACCTCCACGTTCCAAGAATTCTTTACGGTCACAATAGAGTGAAGTGCTAAGCGATGAACTCCACTGGGCTTAATTGTGTGAGCAATAGAGTGAAGTGTGGAAGTGAATCTTAGTGATGGGGCTTAATTGTGAGTATGGATCTTTCTCCTAGACCAAAGGATTAGATCTATATTAGAAAATAGGGTTTATCACTTGGAGTCCCTAGAACACCAAGCAGTCTCGCACAATGTAGCTAGGGTGCTGAGATTATTTCTTTCTGCCAGAGCATAGTGTAGAAGGCTAGTAATGGTTGACCTTAGGTTTGGTACCTTGTATCCTTGGATTTCCGCGACTCATTAAATGTCAATTAGGAGGCATAATATTAGTTTTGCACTTGAAACAATAGTCCTAGGGTGAGCATTGTCCGGGTACCCCATTTTACTCTTGATTACTCTCTCTGGTTACTCTTGCTTGCTTTCTTTTCTCTCTTTTACTTTTTTTTACATTAATATCTCTACTTCACTCACAATTGGTTTTTCACTTAGCTAAATAGTAATATCTCTTGTTTCTAAGCATCCATTCCCTGTGGATTTGACTACCCACTCACCAGGGTATTTTATTACTTCGACGACCCGTGCACTTGCGGAACACTCACGCAAGTGGTGTGTTACTGATTCATTAGAATGATTTTATATTTTATATCTTATATTTTATTGATCATGCAATGAAACACAATATTTCATAGATTAAAATTCAAAGGTTCTCTTTCTGACGTTTTGATGTATACTAATGTCTGTATCCGAGATGCTGAAATAACTTTGAGTAAACTAATTGTCTTGTGAGCTTTGATTTTTGTTGGGGCAATCAAAAATGTTATTAAGGGAAAGTTTTAAGTGGATATACTTCTAAAAGAAATTACTTGCATGATTAAAATGTTGATTGTTTACAAGATCAATTTGTTAGGATAATCAAATTTCGTTATAAAATCAAATTAATGCATATTCAAGCTTACAGGCTCTTATCATACATATTCAAGCTTCAATAACCAAATTAAAATCAAAATAAAAATAGTCAGAAAATCATAAAACCTAAAAACAAGAAGATTAACAAAAAAAAAAAAATCAAAAACATATTCAACAACAAAAATCAAAACCATACTAAAATTAGGGAAAAATAATACTGTTGGATTAAAGCAATGCATCTAAAATCACTAATTTCACATTTCATTGCCAAGTGATATATATTAAAATCATGGCATAATTTAGACTAGTAATCCTGTTGGATTAATGAAAAGATTGAATGCAAGCAAGATGATTACCTAATATGGCCGGTGGGTCAAGAACAGCAATGATCCAAACGAGACCAATAGCACTAGCACAACAAACAACATACGTTTTTAAACCAAAAAAAAAAAAGATTAAATCAAGGAATGACTCGAGAAAACACAAACCTGCTCCGGCGTGTCTCAAATAAAAAAACCCCAAGAGATTCCAAGGAGCGCCATTAGAGCATGACTGGAATCAAACAAACAAATCATTGCGTGAGGCTAAGGACACACAATCTGTTAGGGCACATCGCTGAAATACAAGTTCCGGAGCATCAGCGTCGCCTGGAGGCCAAAGGAAAGGAAGAAGGGAAGGAAGAAGGGGTGGCATTGAGCTTTCTATCAAAGTCTAGGGTAGTGGCTTTGGATCTAGTTTACTGATCCAAACAAGTTCATGATGGGGTTTAGGACTCACCGACAGTGATGCGGCGAAGATCAGCACCCAACGGCAAATCGATGGAGGTGATCATGTGAGTGAGTGCTAGGGAGAGAGAGAGAGAGAATGTGTGTGTGTGTGTGTGCACGCGCGCACGCGAGTGTGAGTGATTAAGTGAGTGTTGTTTGTGAGTGAGTGAGTGAGTGGAGAGAGAAAGAGCGTGTGTGTGAGTGAGAGTTATTTAAGGGGGTTTTTCAAACATGCTTTACAATTTATTAAAAAAAATTATAACACAATTATTGAGACGATTTTTAAAAAACCCCCTCTGTTAAAGTGCTTTTAAAAATGAAAATTGGTGTAGTGTTAAATAAGATGAAGATGATCATTGATAATATTAGCTTGAGTCAACTTATTCCAAACAACATGAACGATTGCAAGAAAGTCATTAATAGACTTGAGGAAGTAGAAGTGATATATAGAATCAGGTAATTTTTGGGTAATTTTTGCTATCGCAATCTTAAAGGCGTATAACATATTTACTATCAGTCATTAGTTTAAATCTTAGACGTATTTAACAATACCACCAGTAATAATACACCTAAACTTGCACAGAATTAAAAAAACTGTTAATTTTTGTATACCACAAAATATAATTGAAACCATCAAGAATAGTTGATATAGGACAAGAAATTTTAGTGTTTACCATATCAAGCACCATATCAGCTAGGAACAAAAGCAAGAATAGAAAATTGAAGGAACAGAAGAATTGACGAAGGAAAACGGCTAACAAATATGGAGAAAAATCAGTCATATGGACAGATGGGTCATGGCCCATTCTATGAATAAGGCAGAAAGAGGGGCATATTGGACAAGAAAAAAATGCTAGTGAGCAGGATTTTTTTTTTTTTTACTAAGATGAGCTGCTAGGCCATTAAAAAAGGCAGGGATATGCACAAATCTTAGCGGAACATGTGGGGACAAGGCCTATGCACATGTAGGTATTAGGATCAATCGCATTTAACCACTACTCACACTTTCAAAAATATATCCTTACCTGTTATTTAAACTCTTACCGTTTGTAAAACATTCTAATAGAAATCGGGACATTAATAAACCACTTAATCAGTGATAATGGATAATGGCAGTGAGCATATTGGTGGTAGAGGCACAAATTATTGGCTGAAATATCAAGAGAAACTAGCACCTGTGAGGAGGAAAGACAAAAGCATGTTCTTGGCTATTATAACCCAGTTTTTTTTATGTTGTTACTGTAGCATTTCAGAAATGACACTGTACCTTTCATTTGGTACTGTAGCAACCCGAGAGTTTCTATAAAAAACTTCACCCCTTCTCTTCCATTTCCCTTTCACGCCTAGTTGCAAACCCTAGCTCCCTCTTTGTTCATCCTCTTTCCCTTTGATGATTGTACGTAAGAAACATTGTGGTTAGTTAAATTTCAAGGTTTATTGATTGATCTTAACCCTTGGGAACTTTGAATCTTTCATCTCCTTGTTTTCTTTCTTATTTTCATTAGGTCAATAGAAATAAGGAGGATGAGAAGACAAGATTCCAAGGTGAGTGAGCTAACCTAATCATTCCTAATTTATTTTGATTCTTGTATGTTATATTTGCATGTGTTGGTGTTGATTTGGCATGATGTTGATTGGAAACTTGGCATTGTTTTGTTGCAATATCATACTTGAGGCTAATTTGGTTCATGAAAATTTAAGACCTTGGGAGTTAGATTTATTGTGAATTATGCAAGTGAAGAATAATGTCTAAACAAATCATATTCATGAGTTATGTTAGAGTTCATGAAATGGAATTTGGGTTAATGCACACAAGATGTTTGATAAATTGCCTTTAAGTGTTGAATATAAGTATTCGGGGACATAATTGTGAGAATTATTTAATTTAATTTCATTGTTAATGGCTTCAATGGTATTGATGGGCCTAGTTGTTAGTTTGCATAAGCACTCATACGTATGAAGGAATGATAAGTGTGGATTCTTTGTTTATTACCAAATATGAGTTAAAATATTTTAATGTATTTGTTTGATCTCATGTGTGGGTGATAATATGCATATCTTGTGGAATTGGCTTGAAATCATGAGATAAGGAAATGTATTTATATACATGTCATGGATTGTGTTAAATTACTATATTGTAAGAATTATGAGAAGATGATGTTTTGTATTGTAGATGTTGTATGTAGGTATAGAAATGAGTATGCTAATCTAAAGGTTTGTTTGATGCCTGTAAAGTGCTCGGTTAAATGCCATTTGTGGTTTTAGTGCAAGTGTTTGATAAAACACTTGTAGAGATTGAAGTTAGTGATGCTGGAGATTTTCTTTTAAATGTCAATGATGATGCTAATCATCACATGTGAAGAATGTGTGCATGTTTATTTATGGATGTAAATTACAAGTGTTTGAGCATGTTGGCAAATGATATTTAATCATGTGAGAGACATATGCTTATGCAACTACTTATTTTGGATATGGGAGTGGTTGTTTTTGTTTTTATGATATGTTGGGATTATGTGAATGAGATAAAGAGGGGGAGAGACGTATGCTCATTTAAAAAGTAAGGCATTGATGGAAACCTATGTAAAAATAAATAAATAATGCAAAAGCATAAATGTTCGAGAATGAAAATGGTAATTTGAGTTGCATTTTAATTTAGAGGAATTGAGTGGTATGAATCTAGAGTTAAAGAAATTTTAAGGGTGAGATGACATGACAATTATGCCAGGTAAAGAATTGAAAAGGTGGTGATTTTGCCTTAGTGTTATTGCATCTTTGATATTGGAGGTAATCTTGATTTATTGTTAAATTAGAATTGTGTTAAATGTATTATATAGCATACAATGGTTAATGATGCATGATGTTTCAAGGTTAGTTTATTAATGGAAGGGGAAAACTAGATTTATGTCTTTGAATTGATAACTTGTTTTAAATGGTAGAATACCCAGATCAGTCCCTCTATTATAGTCAAAATACCCTTTTAGTCCCTCTATTATTTTTCGTCCTGCAGGGATCCCTCTATTATTTTTTTTGGGAAAAAGCAGTCCCTTAGCCTAACGCCCGTGAGTTTCTCCGTCTGGTGAGCTGACGTGGCTTAAAATTTGATTAAAAAATTAATAAAATAATGTGAAAATTGATTAATTAAATAAATATATAAATATATATATATATATATATAACTCTATCTAGTGTTGCTTTGACAATTTGACTCACTGCATCTCTTCAGTCCCATTAAAAAAAACACAGTCCTCTCTTCTTATACTCTCACTCTCAACTCCTCCTCCTCCTCCATCTCCTCATTAATGGCTTCTTCTCCTTCTCTTCTTCTTCTTCTCCAATGGCTTCTTCTCCTTCTCTCCATGTCATTCTCTTACTCCATGAACCAACAAAACCAAACGTACATTATCTACATGAATCCTTCTCACAAGCCTTCACATCATCCAACTCTAACTTCATGGTTTCACTCTCACTTGCTGTCACTCTCACTCTTTCCTTCCACTCATCTTCTCTACTCTTACTTTCCTATTCTCCCAGCCTTCTCTGCTTCTCATCTCTAACTTCTTCTCTCCCACCCTTCTGTTCTTCATCTCCATTTTGATCCTTTTCTTAATCTTATAAGCAGCAACCCTAGCGCCGATTGCCATTCCATGGGCCGTCCAGTTCGTGTATCCTAACAAGCTGGCATTCACAACCAAGGCGCCGATAGCGACGCTTGCAGTGTGAGTTCCATGCCCATCACGGTCTTGGGGGCTCTTAAACTTTCTCTGGCTGTCTCGTCCACTAGTGTGGAAGCCGTGGGAGAAGCTACGAGCGCCGATGAGTTTATGGTTGCAAAGCTCAGGGGAAAAGTCGACGTCGGCGTCGCAGTGGCCACGCTCGCGAGAAGGAATGGGTGGGAGGCCGGAGTTAGAGAAAGAAGGGGATTCCGACCAAACACCAGTGTCAAGAACATTAGTGGCATCAAGGCTGGCTGCCGGAGAAGAAGGAGAAGTGTGAGAGGGGCCAAGAAAGTCAGGAGAGCAAGTGGTATGAAGATTAAGAAAAGTATCAGGATGGAGATGAAGAAGAGAAGGGTGGGCATTATTTTATTAATTTTTTAATCAAATTTTAAGCCACGTCAGCTCACCGGACAGAGAAACTCACGGGCGTTAGGCTAAGGGACTGCTTTTTTCCAAAAAAAATAATAGAGGGATCCCTGCAGGACGAAAAATAATAGGGGGACTAAAAGGGCATTTTGACTATAATAGAGGGACCGATCTGGGTATTCTACCGTTTTAAATTAACAATTATGATAAGATGCATTATTGATAAAATTGATAAACTAACCTTGAAACATCATGCAACATTAACCATTGTATGCTATATAATACATTTAACACAATTCTAATTTAACATTAAATCAAGATTACCTCCAATAACAAAGATGCAATAACACTAAGGCAAAATCACCACCTTTTCAATTCTTTACCAGGCATAATTGTCATGTTACCTCACCCTTAAAATTTCTTCAACTCTAGATTCATACCACTCAATTCCTCTAAATTCAAATGCAACTCATATTACCATTTTCATTCTTGAACATTTATGCTTTTGCATTATTTTTTTTATTTTTTTTACATAGGTTTCCATCAATGCCTTACTTTTTAAATGAGCATACGTCTCTCCCTCTCTTTATCTCTTTCACATAATCCCAACATATCATAAAAGCATAAACAACCACTCCCATATCCAAACTAAGTAGTTACATAAGCATAAGTCTCTCACATGATTAAATATCATTTGCCAACATGCTCAAACACTTGTAATTTACATCCATAAATAAACATGCACACACTCTTCACATGTGATGATTAGCATCATCATTGACATTTAAAAGAAAATCTCCAGCATCACTAACTTCAATGTCTACAAGTGTTCTATCAAACACTTGCACTAAAACCACAAATGACATTTCATCGAGCACTTTACAGGCATCAAACAAATCTTTAGATTAGCATACCCACTTCTATACCCACATACAACATCTATAATGTAAAACATCATCTTCTCATTATTCTAACAATCTAGTAATTTAACACAATCCATGACATGTATATAAATACATTTCCTTATCTCATGATTTCAAGCCAATTCCACAAGATATGCATATTATCACCCACACATGAGATCAAACAAAAACATCTAAAAATTTCAACTCATATTTAGTAATAAACAAAGAATCCACACTTATCATTCCTTCATACGTATAAGTGCTCATACAAACTAACAACTAGGCCCATCAATACCATTGAAGCTATTAACAATGAAATTAAATCAAACAATTCTCATAATTATGTCCCCGAATATTTGTATTCAACACTTAGAGGCAATTTATCAAACATTTTTTGTGCATCAACCCAAATTCCATTTCATGGACTCTAACATAACTCATGAATACGATTTCTTTACACATTATTCTTCACTTGCATAATTCACAATAAATCTAACTCCCAAGGTCTTAAAATTTCATGAACCAAATTAGCATCAAGTATGATATTGCAATAAAACAGTGTCAAGTTTCCAATCAACATCATGCCAAATCAACACCAAAACATGCAAATATAATAGACAAGAATCAAAATAAATCAAGAATGATCCAGTTAGCCCACTCACCTTGGAATCTTGTCTTCTCATCCTCCTTACTTCTATTAACCTAATGAAAATAAGAAAGAAAACAAGGAGATAAAAGATCCAAAGTTCCCTAGGGTTAAGATCAATCAATAAACCTTAAAATTTGACTAACCACAATGTTGTTTACCTACAATCATCAAGGGGGAAGAGGATGAACAAAGAAGGAGCTAGGGTTTGCAGCTAGGCATGAAAAGGAAATGGAAGAGAAAGCTGAAGTTTTTTAAAGAAATTTTTGGGTTGCTACAATACCAAATGAAAGTGTCATTCTTAAAATGCTACAGTAACAACATAAAAAAAAACAAACTGGGTTATAACATTGGCATAGGTACCAAGGCACCCAAAGGGAAAAAATTGCTTAATAAGGCTTTGGAACCATATGTGTGGTGTTTCAAAACGTGTTTTTATTGCATGCCAATGCATCCATGTGAACGCATTAACCTAGTTAAGAAATAAAGTTGGGTAATAAAACACAAAATCAAAGCTGAATGAATGGTTAATTATAAAGCACAATCTATGAAAATTAGTAATACACTACCATCTACAACCGACCTTAAACAAAACATTAGACATATCATTTGATCTGTTATTTAATATAAAATTCTCTTTTTTTTTTTTCTTTCATTTTGACTAGTTAGCCTTTTCTAAATTACATGTTATAGAGTTTACAAGTATTATCATTTTTTATTAGTTTATATAGTTTTTGTAAAATTTAAATTAAGCACCTAAATATGTTTTATGCAACACCGCTCATAATTTAGCTCCAATAAAGATGTGCGTTTCTTTTCTTTTTTTTGTTTTTTTTTTTTTTGTTTTTTTTTTTTTGTGTTTGATTTTTTATTCATGATTACTACCATGGCAAACTAACTTGTCGTCTCTAATTATAGTAATTTAAAGCAAAAACAAACAAACATCAAACTTTTACCTGAAGTTGAAGAAATAGAAGCAAAACAATTGATAGAATAAAATTTGCCAATTTAGGTTTGTTATGGTGAGATTGATCTTTCTTACAAGATAATGAAAGAAAAAAAAATACCAAAACATAAGAATTAATGATTAAATAAATAGAAATAGAACTACTACTTATTTCCAGAAAGCTCCTTCATAAAATTGACCAAACGTATACAAAATTAACCTTTTGAACTTCACAAATGACAGAAAAAAAAACAGCATCAAGACCACAAGGCTTTTTACTTTGCTGTTGTTGGTGACATAACTTGCAAGAGCTCTACATTCAGTTCAAAAGGAGCCCCGGGCTGCAAATCGAATTAAGACGAATTGATATTAACAAGAATTAGCTAAATGTCAATGCCATCGTTTGATCCCAATTGCGACTTTTCCATACACATTGCAGCTAAATTAGGTTTCGCCAAAATTGTGAATGAAATAACAAAAGTGTCTTACCGGAATTTCATTCAAGCCATTTTGTCCATAACCCAAGTCCGGAGGAACAATCACAGTTCTCTGCACAATTTTGAAATCAATCAAGGAATTCAAAAAATATGGTCGCTTGAGAGTTTGTGTTTTCGATGAGTATTTGACTAATAAAAGCTGAGTTAAGCATTTATACAGCAAACCTTTCCTCCAACTTTCATTCCTTCAGTTACAGTGTACAAAGCTTTCGGTGGCTTTGGTGCAGCTTGAGCTGAATAAAGCCCATTTGCATTATCTACAAATTCCCGCTTCCTTTCTTTGCCCGGAGGTGATCCAACAGTGAACTCATAAGGCTACTGATACAAAGAGAGGACAAGATAAGGAACACTTGGATGATGCTTGGTATCAATAAGACATGTTAAATTTAGATGGCAAATGTATGAAAACTAATACAATGACATTAATCAAATCAAAGAGAAGAGTTCATTTTGATGCATTTATACATAAATTTTCACTTTTCACTTGTAAATGGCAACAATTGCATCACCATTGATCAGAGTTAAAGTAGAATGTAATTTCTAGTAATGTAAAATGGAGAAACTAACAAAGAAGGAAGTGCACACCCTTAGCTAGATAATGCACATAATAGAAATTTGAGAAGAAAAACCTAAAAGATGCATTTTAGTTGATAAACAAAAGAACATTACATTCACAGTTTCCTTCAAATAAAAGTATATTTTTGCTATAAAACAAATCAAGACCAGCACCTTCAATTTCACTTACTATCACCTTTTATTTATCCTAAAAATGAACACACATCTTCAGAAGGTATCTGGTCTCTCTTCATCCAAATTCTATTCAATTTCAACTTTGTATATATATATATATATATATATGACTCGCATAACGTCAACCATGTAACCAATTTCAACTCTTTAGTATTGGTGGAGCAAAGCACCAATTCTGATGAGTTATAAGACAGACTTGCATAACGTCAGCCATGTAACCAATTTAAACTCTTTGGTATTGGTGGAGCAAAGCACCAATTCTGATGCGTTATATGACAGCCTTACAAGTAGAGACAAAAGGCTGTATTATTTATTTATTTATTTATAATGCTGAGTGAACAGTGATTTTGCTTGTTCATGAACAAGTTCATATTGAAGGGAAAAGCTGACGTGAAATCGTTTTTCTCAAAAATATTTTGCCTTTTTCGAACATGAGCAAACATTAAATTTGTGCTCAGGTATTCATTAGACGTTCATAATATGCAATACATTCTAAAATTGGAGTTCCCAGAGGTTGAGATGTAGTTAATTGAATTATAATAAAATCAAGGCTATAAAATGACCTGTGCAATGATGCGGTTGCCAGCTAAAAGTTTGGATTCACGACTTGATACAGCAGTAACGCCACGATAAAGGCAGTCAAAATGCACCTACATGAACACAATTAACATATTGGGTAACCTATAAATTAGGAAAAGGTTTTTCTATGAAGTTACCATGAAATAATTTGTCAGCTAACCTGAACGATAGAACCCTTTTCAGCTTTTGGACCCTTACCCTCAACAACATCATAGTATTTTAGTCCATCGGCTGATTTATGTGTCAAGATATTAGAAAAACAAGGGAGAAAAAAAGAGGATAGATGTTGTCCTGAGCATAGTAGATGAGCAGATGAACAATGTAATGATAAAAATAGGCCAATGACATTTGCCGATGTCTTGCTAATCCATTGAGCCTATGAGATCACAAAAAAGTGAAGATGGTAACTCTTTAGCATTTCCAAACTTAATCAGTTATAAAGTTTAGACTCTGTTACACATCAAAAATCAAACACTGCCATTGAGACATCAAAAATTATGATTTGTCAATCAAAAGTGATTCTGCATTGTTATCATGTAAAAACTATATATGAAAAAGAAACTATTACTCATAAAATAATCAAAATTACCATATAAATAGTAACTAGCATGGAAGTTCAAGACTAAACAAGATAACAGAGTTTGCAATCGCTTGACCATGACGAATGTAACAAAATAGTAATCGATGAATGTAACAAGGCTTCAGTATCCCGAAACTTAATTAGCTGCAAAGTTCAAACTCTCACTTAATTTTTTTCAAACTGCTACCATGGAGACATCAAACATTACCACATGTCAATCAAAAGTTGTTCAGCCTGTTATCATCTAAAAGCCACACATACAAACGAATCTGTTACTCATCAACAATTAAATTACCACCAAGGGACTTCAACCATGCAAAAGATGGAGTCTTTGCAATCACTAGACAAGATGAATGCAGCAAAATTGCTGCAAGTAACAAGTAACAACAAAACCAATTCAACATCACCAAATCATATTCCCAAACGGTCCACCAAACCACTTTAAACAGCAGAGTCGTCCATGACACATAAACAACAGCAAATATGACTTGAACTACATAAAAAAGATTGAGATTTTGCAATCACCAGTCCAGGATGAATGTAGCAAAATGACTGCAGGTGGAAAGTAGCAATAAAACCAATTCAACATCTTCAAATCATATCATTCCACGATTCAACAAGCCACTAATAAACAACAAAGCCATCAATGACACAAAAAGAAGAGCAAATATGGGGTCAAACTACATTATAAAGAGAGAGAGAGAGAGAGAGAGAGAGAGAGAGAGAGTAAAACAGAGGGAAACTAACAGGTAGTCATGAACTCCTCCAAAGGGATAGTATTCCTGTTCCTCCTCTCTCTGGCCTGTAAAGGAGATGACAGTGTTATCAGGTTGAAAGATATAGCAGAGACCAACAGTGCCTCTCTCCTCAACATTGGAGATGCTGCATGGCTGGCCTTTTGGTTCTTTGACAGTTTTGGAGGTGTTACTGCTTCTAATGGGGAAGAGGAGAGAAAAATGGGGTCAAGAGAAGCTCTATGGAGATGGTGGAGAGAAGCCATGGCCATTGGAGGAGGCTCGAGAGAAAGATGGAGAGGGGCGTGGGAGAAGCACAGGCTTCTCTCGTTTTGGGAACGATATCTCGTCAGAGTTCAGCCAATCTGGACCGTTCGTCTTATTAAAGAAAACTGATCGCTACTGATGTTTGGGCCGGCCCATGGCTGCGACTGTACTTGTTTTAATAACATAAACCACAGCATGCCTAGGAGTTAATCTTAATTATATTTAGGGTTGGCCAAATGAATCTTTTTATTATAAATTTACAAGTTATTCTATTAAAATATAAAAAAAAATACTTAAATCAAGGTCATATCATTTCACAGGAATCATACTTGGAAGAGAAGTGAGGACTAAAAGTCTTCACTGGGATGTTCTCGAGGGATGACGAAGAAGACGACGAGGAAATTTGGTCGAGGGAGGATGAGGATGATATGCATCTAGTCCAAACCACACTGGGGATGCGTTTGGTGTTCACTGTCAATGAGAGGCCAGAATATGTATTGGTCATTGCCCTTTTTTTTTTCAGGTGACTAGCACAGTTAGAGGAAATAACTCATGTGTACGACCCATTCATAAAACAGCCCAGGAGGTGAAGGACAATAATTTAGGAGATGAGATGTTCACTTCTCATCGGGTGAGAACTCGAGGTGATCTACGTGATAAGGCAGTGCCCATAAAACTCTGATGAGAACAGGATGACCATATTCCCTTGGCATATCTGCTTGCATAGCGAAGGTGTTTACCTCCCGTGTTCCTTATCAATTCAACCATGAGATTCCTTAGGGAAGAAGGGAACTACAAAGGTAGTTGAAGAGATCTCGCACTACAAGAATACCAAACGTCTAGCACACCAGATCGGCGTCTTTTATAGGGATTCAAAAAAGCTAGTATTTGGAATTCTGGGATTTATAGTGGAGGTTATGAACTCCCAACTCGACCATAAATACACGTCATTACTAATCTTGTGTTGTCTAGCATGATAGTTGGTAGTGCTTTGAATAATGATGTAATCACCAGTCTAAACAAGCAAGCTTCGTTACCAGAAAAGGACGACAATGCAACCTGCATATTTTGATGGTATTCTCATGTTTGTCGGGTGTACATTTGGATGTATCATGCAAGTATTGGCTGGTGGAGCTGCGTTTGTGCTCCCTGATCATATGCGGAAGGGCGAGGGCAAGACATGTGTAAAGGTATGTGAGCTTCCAGGGATTCCTTGAGATAGGGATTCCAAAATGATTGACCTTTTGACTGGGTGCGGCTCACTTTCAAAAGAGTTGTTTTAATTGAGTCAATGGAGATAGTAACTAAACCCGGGGCTTCTACTGAGGTAAAGACTAGTTCAGCTAGGCCTAAGCCCATTTTTAGAGCTCCCTACAACTTCCGGGGTGACCATGAAACCCAATGAGTGATCCAATCCAAAAACTTATCACCATGAAACTAAAAGCAAAGGGATACTTGAGGACTTGGCCTTATCATTCTAGAGAAGTTCGGAGTTTGTGGGATCCTAAGTAAGCGAAGCAAATGGTCCTAATAAAGTGGCATCCACCACTAATACAAGATAGTGTCTACTTATCTTGAGCCTCACCCTAGGTGTTATTATTTAAGTTGTGCCCATCTTTTCAATATGTCATTTTTAATCACTTAGACATTTTGATAGCTAACCTAAAAATTTTTCTAAAAAAACTTATTTTAAATAAAAATATGATTAAATACAAAAATTGTAATTAAAAATTATATATATTTTAATAAAAAATATAAAAAAAATTATTATGTAAGATAATAATAATAATAATAATAATAATAATAATAATATATTATTTGCTTATTATTATTGAAGAATTTAATGTTAATATACTCTCCCACCATCACACTACATTATTGTCAAACCCGCCATAAATAGGTTATATATAGATCAACTTGATTATGACATAATAATTAAATGGATTCGGCATATTGACATGATTACAACATAAACATCATTATGTTATAAATGGATCCACATAATTATAAAACAAAAATGATTAGTCTAACCTCAAACCCAACTTAATTTCATTTTACTGAGCCGTGTCATATATTGCACCAAATGGGCTATATATAAGCACCCTTTATTTGGTGCCCAACAAAGTTGGTGAAGATTCTGGAGTCTAGTAAATGATGCTGTCAAAGTTAATCATTTAAGAAAAAGAATTAGATAGCTTTTGATATTTTATTTATTCATTATTATTATTTTGCGACAAATAGGTGGCCACCACACCTTATTTAAGAAAAGTTAAGAATGTGTAAAAGTATGAAGCAAACTCAACAAACACATGTGTCTTCATTTTGAGTGGTCTTTCGGTTCAATTTTGAGTTCTTTCGAAATATATACATTTAGCAAATGACTAGATGCCAATAGGTCAAAAACCTATTACTTTCTTGTATTTTTTACTAAAAATTATTGCAAAGATAATATTGATTAAAAAGTGACTGGTTGAGTAAAGAAAAGTGTTCATCAAATCCATGTAACATTACTTTCTAGTACTTTCTAGTATTTGATAAGTTAGTACGTTTTGAGAATGTTTTATTAATTTATGTTTTAACTAGTTAATTAGTTAATTCATACAAATTTAATATTTAATCATATCAAATGGAGTGGTATTTAAATCTCGCAATTTCAAAACATGAAACATTTTTGACATTTTTTTATTAATATTTATTTAAATTTTGTTCTTTCCAAATAAATTATTAAAAAACAAAAACAAAGAGGAGAAAAGAAATGAGAAACAGAGAAAGGAGAAGAAAATAAATTGAAGATAAAAATAAAAAATAAAAAGACAGAAGCTCAGGTATGTTTTGATGGAAGACAAGGATATTTTAGATAAAATATATTTTTGTAATTTTATTCATTAACTGGAAAAGTGATTTGTAATGGGAAAATTTTCATTTAAATCAAGAAAAATAATTTTATGGGCTCACAGTTAAATGTTAACATTGAAATTAACATTTAAACCAAGCATTTAAGTGTTTATAACTTGAAATTAATATGTACCAGGAGGCTTCTTTACGATTTTGTTTTTAAGTGATATCACAAAGTTTGGTTTGCTTAGAGAAATTGAGAGTGGAGGGGTTAATTTTTTCTACTAGAAAAGTTTTAAAAATTTATAAAAGAAATATTTGAAGTATTTGCTAAATAAAATAAACACATCCAAAATTAAGAGTCAATAATCAATATACACTACGAACGTAGTTTAACAAGGAGGCTGAACTTAAGGGAGATATGTATTGTCTAAACCCACTATAAGTTGAATTTAAAAATTTATTATTATTAAACAAAAATAAATAAAATAAAATAATGATAAACAAGAATTTAAACATGTTTGACACCCATAGCCCCATGGGTTTTATAGACTTTCATCGCTACATATATATATAGGATAACTCCACAATAATAAAACAATATTTTGAGATATTTATAACATAAGATCTAAATTTAAAGCTCAAATATTAACATTTTAAAATTAGAAAATTACTTCATAAAAACTTGGAGTTTGGATCAAAATTAAGGTAGATTTGAGCATAATACACAATTATAGAAAGATTTCATAATGCTACATGAAAACGACATACAGACATTTGATGATAATTAAAACAGGAAATTACTAAATACACCCCCAAATTTTGCAATATGCACAAATTCTCTGTCTAAATTTAGATATCCATAAAAAACTCTTCCTTTTGAATACAATGATTTCAAACCCCCCAAGCATGTAACAGTGATTGACAGAGTTAATTTTGAATTTTTTGAACGAAATTGTCCATTGCGTGGGAAGTTGTGGCAAGTGCGAAATAATTTTTCCACTATTAGAGGAAACGAGTTTTTTTTCCTTTTTGTAATCCCGAGAAAACACCATTACTGGCGTCAGTTATTTGCTATCATCGCCTCTTCAGCTTTTCCCTTCCAAAATTGTCATTACCTGGATATCTTATAAAGGACTGGAATTTCGTTCTACCATTGTCTTGAAGGAGAACTCCCGCTCAACTCTTCGGCATTTCATCAGTTTGTGCTCTAAGGTATTGAGGCGAGGTGACACCGTTGAAGAAGCTGTGTAGTTTTCTTTTGTTTTTACATTCTGTGTGTTGTTTTTACCTGTTTGGTTTGTAAAGTATTCTGTTAGAAAGAGAGATTTTCGATTTTATGGCTTGATTATTTGGATTCTATTGTAATTTGCAGGGAGATTTTTTGGCTAAGGTTTTGTTTTTCTGTTTCATCTGTGTACATGATCGAAAGCGATAATGTTGTGGTAAAGGAGATTTTTCGATTATTATACAATCTCATTGTGTTGTGTAATGTTTATAATATATGTTTCCCCTTTAATTTAATATGGTTAATAGTTTCAGTTTAAGAAATGAGGTTTTGGTTTAAGAAATGAGTTTTCTGTTTAAAAATAGCTTTCCATTTAAAAGTTCTGAATAGATTTTTCGATTGTTATGCAATCTCACATGTGTGTGTTCTTCATTATACTATGTAATGTTTATAATGCATGTTTCCCCTTTAATTTGATATGGTTGCATTATATTTATAATGCTATTCATTGAGCAAATACTTGACAATGAAAGGCTACGGTTACTGCATACTGATGTCCCTTACTTAAGACTAAAGTATGTTGCACGCATACTTATGGAAGGGAGCGTAGCCGACGTTAGTGACAAAGCCGATACATCAAATGGGGTGCAAAAAGTATACGTTTGTTTGTAGTTATAATGTACTCTTACTAATCTAAATTCTTTTCCACAAACTTATTAAATTTTTCATGTAAATATTATTATCTCCATATAATAAAAAAACAGTTTAAGCTTGGTTGTCTTAGTTTAACTATCAATTTTCTGTTTAGCATATTGCGTTTACATTTAAAAAAGTGCTTAAATATCGTTATTTTAATTTAAAGATGTATGAGTGGTCAGGATTAATTTGTCACGTAAACATCATTTTTTCTGTTTAAATATCAATGTTTCTGTTTAACTATTAATGTTTTTGTTTAACTCTTAATGTTTCTGTTTAACTCTTAATGTTTCCATTTAACTATCAATGTTTCTGTTTAACTTTCATTGTTTCTATTTAGATATCAATGTTTCTGTTTAAATAAGTTAGTTTCTGTTTAAATTTGTGTTTATTTACAATATTATGTGAGAGTTTATACCGAATATAAGTTGTCTTCAATGCCTAGGCATCGGGTGATGTGGCTGCAATTCATTCACCGAATCATCAAATTCTTTAGCCGTGGATGCATATGCAATATGAAAGTATATGGACCAACACTCCTCCTTCAATGTCTTCCCAAGTCTAACATTGCCTTTTATAAAAATGGTTAACGCCTAGAAAACATTGTCCAATATCCAACGACAACACATCAGATTGATCTGACGAGGAAGAAAGGCCTGCCACACTATCATGGTCACCATGAGGTGGAACAGATACGCTCGCAGAATCCAAATAGCTGCTAAAATCAAAGAACTTTACAAAAAGAAGAAAGTTTAAGCAGAAACACCATTATTTTAAGAAGAAACATAAAAGTTTATACGGAAACTGAAAAAATTAAGCGGAAAAGAAAAACATTTTAAATGGAAACTAAAAAATTTAAGCGGAAAAATAATTTTTTAAATGGAAATTGGATAATTTTAAGCGAAGCCTGGGATGGGACAGGGATAGCAAAGCAAAACTTATGTTTTTGCTTTGTTTTAAGCTGAAATTGGAATAATTAAGCGAAAACATATACCTTTAAGCGGAAGCTGGGATAATTAATCAATAATTAACTTCTACAACTATGTAAATATAAAGGAGAAGAACTTTACAACGAGAAGAAATCGTTTTTAGTAGGATGGGACAATGGCACATCATTTTTCACAACCACGAGAATAACTGCAGCACATTTGAAGAGGATGTACACGTAACACATGCGCTGGAAACATCGAGATATCAAGACCCCATCGCTCACATATCTCTGCTAACACCGATTCCCAAGAAGTCGGCGCTGTGAACACAAGCACTCATCCCTCCCTGTTGTATCTAGCAATAGCACAAAAACTCTCCATAATAAACCTAAATGAAAAAAAATTGTTACTTTCTCTCACAGGATGATCAAAGTGAGGGCAAGGAAGAGATTCTCACCTTATCTGGCAACTGGCAGAACTCAAATCAAACAAACCAAATGGGAGGAATTGAAAAACTCTAGAAATCCAAAGTGATATGAATCTTCCAAACTTTGTTTCAGAAAAAGCAAAAAAAAAAAAAAAAAATACAAAAAGAATGCAAAAAGGTTTGAGATGATGTGATTAGGCGGATTTTTTCCCACCATTATCAAGGACTTAGTCCAAGTGGTCTACAGGGGCAAAAAGGATGTGAAACAATAACGGAAGAGTTGTCAGGGGTATTCAAAACTTACAGGGGCTATTTGGGAAGTTTAGAATTTCTTGAGGGGTAAACATTAATTTTCCCAAATTAAAAGCACTTTTTAGTTGAAAATAATAAAATAAATATAAAGAATAAATGAGAACTCTTCAAATATTATAAAGATGACATTATTAATTCATGATTCCAACGGTTCTATATATGGCATAGCTAATTAGTAATAAATTAAAATATGCAATATATAGGACAGTTAATTGATTATAAAATAAAATATCAACTTATCAAGGATGTGTAAGATCTTAATTTAAAAATCAAATCTTATGTGTCACATGCACTTAATCAAGATCTTCATGGGGAAGTATTTATAGCATTATTTTTAGAAAAATCAAGATTGTCATCTACTATAGTATTTATAGAAGTATTGGCTCATATACACCTGTCAACTCAAAATAACTAGTTTTAAATGATTAAGTGGAAGGGATGATGTACAATACAAATTTTTTAGCAGCATCCTTGATAGTCTCACCAACCAATTAAGAATATGGTGGGACTGTGAAGGATGATGTTGAAAAAACTCATGCCATAATCATCAACTTTAAAACCTTCACTACCAAGGTAAATTTTGATAATGAAGATGATCAAGATTCAAGACTAATGAAACAGTCTATTAAGCTAGGTTGTTATCCTTATCATCTTAAAATAATCAATAAATATGTGAATTTATCCATTTTAAATTCAAAAAAATCCATAATACAGTATTGGCTTATCTATTTTTATTTAAAAATACTAATATCTCATCATATTTTAAACTTATAATAACATTTGAATATTTGAATTATTTCTAATATATATATATATATATATATATATATATATTCACTGAGTTGGATATAGGGATCAAGAACATGGTCCAAACCACACCAAGAACATTGATCCTTAATGTGGGGAAATGGGCTATGGAGATGGAGGTAAAGAACGGTTGTATAGTATTATTCTATGGATAAGAAAAACAAAACATAAATTATCTTAGAACTTCAAAATAACTATTTTTCAAATTGAAAGATTCCATGATATATCGTTAATATTTTGAATTTATAATCATCTTTAAATATTTAAATTATTTTAATTGAGTTGGTTGAACATGGTCAAAACCCGGCTATTCATAAAATTAATTTAAAAAGAAATTTAAAAGTAAATATGAATTATAAATCCTTGGCAGTTTATAAACATCCCGTACTCTCTGACATTTGAATTTCCCAAACATATCCTCTTTTTTAGAACATTTCATTTTCCGTCAATACAGCTTATTCCGTCAGTTTATTCTATCTTAATATTTATAGTTTTCATTTAATATTGCGTGTTTAAATATAAACACATAAGTTCTCACTTAATATGTTACCTTTTCACGTTTAATATTACAAGTTTCAGCTTAAAATCTAACATTCCCATTTAAAATTATGTGTTTTCGCTTAAAAATCTGGAGTCAATCCTATCAATATCAACTATCTTTATGTCAACATCAGTCACCTTTATATCAAAAAGTCTAAACAGTAACCTGTCATATAAAGGAAAGACCCTCTGAGAATACTCAAAGTTATGGGTGTTTTTTGTGAATACCTTAACTTTAGAGGGACTATTTGCTCATTACCAGAATTTAAAATTTGTTTACTTGTTTATTTTAGCAATGTTGTTTTTTATATTTGTTAAATTTTTAAATTCAGATCAATAATTTTTTTTATAAATATATATTTGTTGCTCGATCGGATACGTACCATTTGCCTACAAAAATATATTTAAGTAATAATTCAACAAGCTAAAATAACAAATATTTGTTTATAATTAATTAATAAAATTTTTAGTCAAACAACATGGAAAATTGTTTTTAGAGGAAATTAGAGGCACATTAACATTCACTAGTTTCTTAGAAAACCAAACATTCATAGGTTTTGCAAAAAAAAAAAAAAAAAAACCCAAAGATAGTTTAATTTGTTTTTGGCTTAGGTTGTATTTTAACAAAATTTTTATATTATAGTTCTTTGGATGCGAAATAGTTATAAAATTGTGCTATACTATATTATATTTTTTTATTATTAAATAAAGCAGGGTGATAAAAATAGATATGCTTAGTCATCTATTACAGTATTTATGGAAGTATTGGCTCATACACTTATACTATTTATATTTTTTATTATTAAATAAAGCAGGGTGACAAAAATAGGTATGCCCAGTCATATATTATAATATTTATGGAAATATTGGCTCAACTTGAAAAAAATAGTTTTAGATGATTAAATGGAAAAGATTATGTGCAATACAAATTTTTCAGTAGCATACTTGACAGTCTCACCAAGCATAGTTAAGAATGTTATTAAGGGGTCATTTGGTTTGTGATAATGACATATTACCAAGTAACGAAATTACCATGGTAATATTGGATGGGAGTGTTATATGGTTGGAAATATTGTGGTAATTTGATATAACCATGTTTGGTTGGAAATTCTTATTACCGGGAATAATTCATTACCATGTTATGAGATTACCACATATTTGGTAATCCAAGATAGACACCAAATTTAGTGGTAATAGGATTGTCAACTTTCTTGATAATATTCTCAAGTTGGTAACCAAACATGGTAATATTTTCATATGTGGTAATATGAAAATATTACCAATACTAATGAAGGTGATATTGTCAACTTTCTTGGTAATATTCTCAAGTTGATATCCACATTATCAAAATTCACCTTGGTAGCGGAGATTTTAAGGTTGATGATTATGATGTCGCTAATATACGATTTTTTTCAACATCATCCTTAGGTGTCGTTTGGTTTGTGGTAATATAGAAAGATTACCATGTGCTATATAGCACATGGTAATCTTTCTATATTACCACAAACCAAACGACACCTAAAATCTCCGCTACCGGAGTCGAATAAAGACGTTGTGACGTTACCAGCATCATCAACGAATAAAGACGCTGTGGCGTTACCGGAGTCGAATAAAGACGCTATAGCAGCTACCATACTCAAAGATGTTTCTGCTTGTGCCAGTAACGAACAAAATAAAGACATTGCTAACGAAGGGCAAGGAAATGTCATCGAGCAAACAATGATCACTCAAGTTGACAGTACACTCCTTACAAAAACCACCTGTTCGATTATGTGCAGAAGAATTTTCTTCCAAAGAAGAAAAGATATGCCGGATTCACGCGTCTCGACTAATTCGAACAGGAGATATTAAGAATCTTTCTGAACTGCTAGATGGACTTATAAGTATGAAGTATTTATGTTATCATTTAAATATATATACTTTCCGTTTAAAAAGTCGCATTATCATTTGAATGTTTGTAGTTTCTATTTAAATATCCAAGTTAGCATTTAAATATTTTAAGTTTCTGCTTAAATCTTTACATTATTGTTTAACAAATATAGTTTCTGTTTAATTGTTGATGTTATCATTTAAATTTGTATTGTTTCCGCTTAAGTACTTATGTTATCATTTAAATGAGTGTGTTACTATTTAAGATCAGGACTGCCCTATGGAGGAATGAGTTTCTTTACACGACAAGAGCCAGCGTGTTTACGTTGTTGGACGGAAAGGAAATGGTGATAGACGATGTCGTCGACATTTTCGTCTGCATCATTCAAAAGTTGTTGAAGAGAGTGCCGTATCCTTATAAGAAACGGGCTTCAATCACCCATCAACTGGCACTATGCCTGTCTAGACAAGAAGATGCTGTGGAAGAGGCTCTCACTATGATCGATGATGCTACACGAAACATCCATGATGTCAATATTGTAATCATGCCAATAATTTTTAATGGTCATTTCTATGTCCTCATTCTGGACAACATGAAACAAGAGTACATGCATTACTCTTCCTGCCAAAGTGAGGAATATGACAGAGACGCCAACGATATGGTAAGTTACATGTTAACTATAGCAAACACATCGTACTTCCTATTTGTCAATCTTAACTTTAAATTTTATTTCTTTACAATGGAAACTATTCGAGAATTGCTTCGAGATGGAGTTGGCGAGTCGGCGACATCCTCGTACCTCCTGATTCACGACAGGGACGCTCCAAGACAAAAATGAGGAAGTATCGACTGCTCTGTCTATGTGATGCGGTTCATTGAACAAATTCTTGACGATGAAAAGCTACAGCTATCGCAAATGGACGTCCCTTATTTAAGACTAAAGTATGCCACACGGATACTTTTGGAGGGGAGCGCAGCTGGCGTGGGTGACAAAGCCGATACAACTCACACATTTGACATAGTATAACTTTGTTAGTTAATTATAATGTAAACTTGCTAACATAAATTCGTTTCCAATAACTTATTAAATTTGTCCATGTAAATATCATTGTTTTCATGTAATGAAGAGCAACTATCTGTATTGTTGGCAGTATTTGTTTAACCAGCAATGTCTCTATTTAACTATCAATGTTTCCATTTAACTGTCATTGATTCTGTTTAACTTTCAATGTTTCTGTTTAACTATCATTATTTCTGTTTAATTTCCAATGTTTCCATTTAACTATCATTGTCTCTATTTAATAAACACCAATTGACACAAAAATACGTATTTGTCTTTTCGAAATATGTGTTTATTTACAATAAATGCAACAGTTTGTAATGAATATGCATGGGAAGTCATGGGAGTGCGACGTGGTTTGACCATATTCGAGGGTAATCCCAAGAGACAATCAATTCTAGCGCCATTTATGTTTTTCCCTCTCTTCTCCTCTCCAGCTTTTCTATCTTCGCCTTTGTAGAACCGGAATTTCCCTTTCCACCAGTGTTGTTTATTGTCGCAGCCTTATGATTATGGTGGTAAACTTAGTTAATGGGTGATGCTACTTGACATCGGTCGTGGAGACCATGGTTGAATTGAAAGTTCACATGAGTGTACGCCATTGGGAGCTTATCCGAAGGACACCGTTTGCAGCATTCACTGAGATGGAAGCTGTATTCCAAGAGAGGGCCCTTTTTTATTCTTTATTACAAAGGTACAATGACTACACTAATAAATTCAGGATCGAGGCAAGCCTGCTAAGTTTCAGGCCTAAAGATGTGGCTCTTGTGCCTGGTCTGCATTGCGATGAAGATGCAGTCGTATTTCAGAAGAAGAAATCACGCTCATTTTTCGAAGAGAGGTATTTATCGAAAACCTGCGAGAGACACAGAGACTCCATCAAGAAAACTCTTGAGCAACTTATTCGGCAGAAGGGAGAAGAAGAAAATTTTGTCAAACTCCTCATGATGTACCTCATGGGTATAATCCTTTTCCCAAACATGTCATGCTCAGTTCCAAATTTGATCGTTGATTATGTCGATGATTTACCTGGTATGGGCCGATACGCTTGGGCGCAGGTGACACACAAGTGGCTTATGGAGGACGTTCCACAAGCTATCTCACGAGTGCAAGCAAAATTTGTTGTTGAGAAGAACAACACGGGGTACATTAAGGGTTGCTCGGTCGCACTGTACATATGATTTTTCGAGCTGACCGGCACCGGCAAGAAAGTACATTTTGGCAAGACCCCAAGGATGTTGTGTTATGGTGAAAGTAGCTACCTGAAGCAAGCATCGAGAGAAACTATTTTGACATCTATGGAAAGAAAGAAGGTAATAAATCATGAACAATGTGTTTAACAATAGCATTTAACGTTTAAAAATAGTAGTCTTTGTTTAAATTTAGTAGGTAGCATTTAACATTAGTAGTTAGTGCTTAACAATAGTAGTACCTGTTTATAAAAACTAGTTAGCATTTAATAACTATAGTTACTCTTTAACGTTTTGGTTTTATGTTTAAATATATGCGATACCATTTAAATATATGAGTTAAATGTTTAAAAATATTTGTTATTGTTTAAATTGTATGATTTCGCTGAGATTGTGTTACTTACATATATTAGTTTCCTGAGCTGGTCGCGGCGAATGCGGATGAATCTATATTTTTTGGGGTCACCCACCGGGGGATGCTATTCCTCTGGAACCACTTACTTGAAAGCAAGATGAGAGGCCAACCTTTTCTTTGTGCGCTGAACGTCGTTCTCCTACTTCCAGCCCAATGTGTGTAAGCATTCCTCTGCGCTGAAGAAGCCCCCCTATTCTGCCAGACACCAGCATCCCCGTGACGTCAACAGACCCTTGACCGTGGCAGCCCCCCGACGGCAAAAGGCGACGATGTCACTACGCATCTGCTGCAGGCATACCAAATATTGATGACCGACTTCCCTCGGCTTGTTGTTCGGGTTGAGGCATTGGAAGGGCAGTCACAATTGAATGCGGCATCCCTACAAACAAATGCAGTACCCAGCACAGACGCTACTAGGGGTAGCCCAAATGTAGCGGAGGTAGCCCTAGCGAATGTTGACGCCGTCAGTGGGATGAGATCAGATTTTGACGATGATGACGTCATTGGGATAACCATTCGTAGAGGGTCACGTTTAAAAAGGCGTGCAAAAGGAAGAAAAACAAAAATGCCTCTCTTCACCGGCGGACGATGAGGCAATAGCAGCATCAACGGTAAACATAATTCTCAACAACAAGAACCAGCAAAGGATGTGTCGGTGCCTCTTTCTTCACCGGCTGTCGTCGTGCCCGCATTGAAGGAAGATGCTCCTGTTGATGCTGTCGGTGTGCAGGAGGACTTTATTGCAAACAAAAAAAAAATACCCCTGACAAGCAAGGCCTGACAAATTCGAGCAGGATTTAATAACGATCTTCCTCAACTACTGTATGGACAAGTATGTATGAAGTTTTCAATTTAAAGTTTAAATATTTATGTTAGCATTTAACTTTTGTAGTCTCTGTTTAAAAATCATTGTTATCATTTAATATTATGAGTTACCATTTAACTTACCTTTTTACATTTAAATATTTATCCACTTAACTACTTGTGTTTTTGTATAACTGTATCTGTTACCGTTTAACCGCAGGACTGTCGTTTGGAAGAATGACTGTGTCAGCACTACACGACGAAGACTTTTCACGCTTCTTGACTAGAAGGAAATGGTGACAGACGATGTGATGGATGTGTTCGTATGCATAATTCAAAAGTCTCTGAAGAGAGTACCATATCCGTATAAAAAGTGCGCCTCCATCACGACCACTTGCACTGTTTATGTCCAAGCAGCCGGACGCGTCTGACACGACTCTCGCTATGATCTGAGATGCCGCGCATAACCTGCATGAAGTTGACATAGTTATCCTCCGAATAATCATGAATGGCCACTTCCATGTGGTGGTTCTTGATAATAACAAGCAAGAATACAAGCATTATTCTTCATGGCAAAGTGACTAGTACGATAGAGATGCGTTTGAAATGGTAAGTTCCTTGATAAATAGAGTTTCATAAATAGTACTTTATTAACCAGGATTCTAACATCAAATTGTATTGCTCGACAGTGGAGACTATTCGACTATTGTGTGGATATGGAGTTTGGCGAGACGGTGACTCTACTATACCCACTAGTTCACGACAGTGAAACCCCACGTCAGAAAAGAGGAAGTGTCGACTGGACCGTCTATGTCATGCGGTTTATCTAACAGATACTTGACGGTGAAAAGCTACGGCTACCGCAAACTGATGTCCCTTAATTAAGATTAAAGTATGTTGCCTGCATACTTATGGTAGAGTGCGCTGCCGGCATCATAGAGAAAAGAGAATCTTCAACTTGGGGGGGGTAGGGAACCGAGTTGACTTAATATTGTTTTGAAATGTAAAATAGTTTTGTCATTATAATTTAAATTGCATTTATTGTTTTCCATTGACATGGCAAGGTTTTCATTGTCGTTATAATTTAAAACTGTTTTCCCATTTAAAAACCAATGTTTTTGTTTAACTATCTATGTTAACCTTTAAGACTAAACGTTTCTGTTTAACTTTAAGTGTCTCCATTTAAAGATCAAAGTCCCTGTTTCTTATTCACTTGTTCCAGCTTAACTGTAAATATCTCCGTTTAAGTGTCTCTGTTTAAATATAAAAGTGTTTACGTATAAAAGAGTGCTTCACTTTTATTGTTTCAGTGTAAATATCAATGTTTCCGTTTAACAAACTATTTTAATCTTTAAATTAAGAGGTTTCTGGTTAAATATGACAATTTATGTTTAAATATTAAACATGGACATGTAAATAAGTTTGTTTCTATTAAAATAGGTGTTTATTTACAATACCTAGTCGGTGACAGTTTCATTACAAGATCTACGATTATGACCGGACGTGTGGCAGCGGCTGTAACGTAACTCACAGACCTCATACGCTTGCAAATCGATCCTCTTCCGTCTCGGACGCCCAGGTTTCCTTCTCATAACAGGCGCACACAATTGGAGTTTTTGATTATCGTCCATTGGCTTGTCACCGTCTGGTATGGGGAAAATAGCTTCCGTATACTCCAATTTGTACTTGTCCACGGTGAAGTAGCCGCTAATAAATTAATGAACGTTGGTGTCTGTCTCCATTATTGTAGCGCAAGCGTGCGTGCATGGGATACCATAAATTTGCCACCTGCAACATAAGCATGTTCTACCCGATAGATCTACGGAGTTGCTGAACTGGTCAATGACTTCATAACGATCATCGACACAATGACCAACATAAAGATTTTGGCTTTCCACAGCAAATTCCTCTACCTTCTTATGTATATCAGGCAAAAGTAGGTCTCCCATTTGTTAGCTTGTTCATGACGGGTGCATAACATGCGTATTAGTTTTAACTTGTATAGTTAAACATTATAAATGACTGTTAAGCCAAGACAATCAAAGTTAAACAGAAATAAATATTTTTAAATGATAGCAAACTATATTAAACGAAGAACAAGATATTTTAAACAGAAACAAACATAGTTAAACAAAAACAAAGATATTTAAACTGAAACAAATATACTTACACAGAAAAAAACATATTTACAGAGAAACAAAGAAATTTCAACAAAACACAATCAAACATTCAAATACTGTATGGAGTCGACCATTTTCGTCACCGGCAAATGGCGAGATTCTTTGATCTACGAATTGAAGGACTCTATGACATTTGAATACATCTCGCCCCAACGTTCACCTTTGAACAAATAATTACACCAATGTGACATATCTGACTTTTGAAGCAACCAGTGATACGCTTCTAGTGATGTGGCCTACAGTTCATTCACCGTATTATCAAATTCTTTAACCATTGATGCCCACGCAATACGAAAGAATATGGACCAGCACTCCTCCTTCAATGCCTTCACAAGTCTGACATTGGCTTTCATTAAATTGGCCTCCAAGTGTCGAAGGCAGTATGCATGTGGGGATGAAGGAAAGACCCTTGCAATGGCGTTCACAAGGCCCTTAGACCCATCCGAGACAAATATAAAAAGCTCTTCATAATCTCCATCATCGTATAATGCATCACCTAATTTGGAAATGAACCACGTCCAATTCGCATCTGTCTCGTTGTCGATAATACCAAAGGCCACATGGAAAAAACCATTGTTTCCATCTTTTTCTGTGGCATTCAGTAGAGTACCCCGATATTTTTTAAGAAGGTGGGTACCATCAAGAAACAGCAGCGGCCTGCAACCCTTCTTGAATCCCATGATACACACACGAAACGAAAAAAATGCATGTTTAAAACATTCACCGTCTCTTTCCACAATCGCAATGCTGCTGGGGTTTGTCTCGGCCACCTTATCCACGTACCAAAGCAACAAATTGTAGATGAAGACGTTGCTATGAGATGAAACACCGTCTGGGTTGCTATGAGATGAAACAGATGCGCTGGCAGAATCAGAATATCTGCCAAAATTTCAATTTAAACGGAAAACATCATTATGTTTAGCGTAAACAAAACACATTAAACGGAAATATATAATTTTAAACGGACACATAATATTTTAAACAGAAACTTAATAATTTAAACATAAACTTAAAAATTTAAGCGGAAACATATATTTTTAAACGAAAACTGAGATAGGATGGGATAACAAAGGAAAACTTATGGTTTTGCTTTGTTTTAAATGGGAACTTATTTGTTTAAATGGAAAATGGAATATTAAGTGAAAACTATAATAATTAAACGGAAACTATAATAATTAAGCGGAAACATATGATTTTAAGAGTAAACATAAAGGAGAAGAACTTTACAATAACAAGAATTCGTTTTGACTATGATGCAACGATGACACATCATCTATCTCAACCACGAGATTGACAGCAGCGCATTTGAAGGGAGAGTACACATGACACATGCGCTGGAAGTCAACCTCATTTTCTATTGGACAAATTGTTTTATGTCCATCGGGTGTGATAAACTTCACCCTGACACGGGAAACATCAAGACCCCATCGCTCACATATCTCTGCTAAGACTGAATCCCAAGAAGTATGTGCCGTGAACACTAGCACTCGCCCCTCCCTGTTGTATCTTGTAATTGCACAAAAACTCTCCATAACAAACCTGCATATAAATATAAATTGTTACTCTCTCTTGAAGGATGATGAAAGTGAGGGACAGGAAGAGATTCTCACCTTATCGGAAACTGGCAGAGTTCAAACTAATGCAGACCAAAGATTGTCACTCTCTCACAAGATGAGTATTCCAAACTTTGTTTGAAAAAAAAACAAAGCAAGAAGGAATGAAAAAAGATTGCCAAAAGTCAAACAAAAATATTTCACATGATGTGACTGGACGGTTTTTTCCCACCATTTACAAGGGTAAATAAAGAATTTCACAACATGGACCTATCCAAGTGACCCACAGGGGGCAAAAAGGAAGTTAAATAATAACAAAAGGGTTGTCTGGGGTATTAGAAACTAGCAGGTGCTAATTGGGAAGTTTTGAAATTCACTAGGGGTAACAGTAATTTCCCCAAAAAATTAAGGTAGAGTTGAGCATAATATACAACTATGGAAAAATTTCGTAATGTTACATGCACGAATACACACAGACATTTGATACTAATTAAAAGTACCTTAGTTGGTGGTAATTTTTTTGAGAGTAAATGCCCTCATAAATATTGAAATTAAAAAAATAAAATATGCTATATATGTGATATCTAATTAGTTATATAATTCAAAGATTATAAAAATGACATTATTAATTCATGATTCCAACAGTTCTACATATGTGATATCTAATTAGTTATAAAATAAAATATGCTATATATCCGAAAGTTAATTGGTTATAAAATAAAATATACATCAACTTATCAACAAGGTGTAAGATCCTAATTTAAAAATCAAATCTTAATGTGTCCCATGCTCTCAAAATACTTTTGTCATCAAAAAATCATGATCTTCATGTGGAAGTATTTTTTTAAAAATCAAGATTGCCATATATTATAGTATTTTTGGAATTATTGGCTCATATACATCTATAAACTCAAGATAACTAGTTTTAGATGATTAAGTGGAAGGTTGATGTGCAATAAAATTTTTTAACATCATCCTTGACAGTCTCACCAACCATAATTAAGAATGTGGTGAGACTGTGAAGGATAATATTGAAAACACTCGTGTACTAGTGGCGCCATCATCCTTAAAACCTCCTCTACAAGGTGAATTTTTTTTATAATGAACATGATTAAGACTAATGAAACAAAAAAAAAAAAACATATATATAGCAAGTTGTTATCCTTACAATCTTAAAATAACAATTTTTTGAATTTGAAGATCCCATGAAATCTCAATATTTATTCAGTAAATCTGTGAAATTATCCTATTTAAATTAAAAAAATATTGGTTTATCTATTTTTATTAAAAGATAATAATATCTCATTATTATTTTAAATTTATAATAATATTTAATTATTTGATTTATTTCTAATAATATATATGTATATATTCTCACTGAGTTGGATATAGGAATCAATAATATGGTCAAAATCTATTATAAAATAAACTAAAAAAAATAAAATTAGTTTGTTTATCTATTGATAAGAAAAAAATAGAAATTATCTTAGATTTTCAAAATAACTGTTTTTCAAATTGAAAGATTCCATAATATCTCATTAATATTTTGAATATATAATAATTTTTAAATATTTAAATTATTTTGACTGAGTTGGGTCAAAAACCTTTTATTTAAAAAATAAATTTAAAAAAGAATTTAAATTTAGTTTACTTTTTAATTTTACGGTTTGGTTAAATATTCATTCAAGTAACTACCTATAAGTCCCTCGATAGTTTGGACATACTGTAAAACATCCTTGAAGTTTGCTTATCCTTCAGAGGTCCGTCCTTTTCAATAAATGCCAATAAAGTCCAGATGCCAGTAATGGAGGTTACTGTTAAATGGCTATGGAAATGACCTCTTTGCCCCTTGTTCATCTTCATCTTCTATCTCCCTCCTCCTTTCCACCTCTCTCCATTAATGTTGAAACCCTTTACTGGAAGTTGTCCTGTCGCTATGGCGTCCCTTGCCTCCCTACTCTTCCTAGATCCTCATTGTCCACCAATATCAGTCTCACTATGTTTTTCAGAGTTGTTCTAGAGCTCACTTATGCTTTTTCTGTTTCCAATGTGAGTTTCTTTGCCTCCCTACTCTTCCTAGATCCTCATTGTCCACCAATATCAGTCTCACTATGAATTCAATGGAGATGTGAACAAATTGGTTGATGTTATTTGGGGGTTTTATGAAAGGTTGTGGATGAAGAAGAGATGGGAATTTCATCTTTGATCGTGACCAGAGTGATTGAATTTGGGTTGAGATGTTATGCTTGAAAATGGATGGGAGTTGTATGGGCGAGAACTCATTTGTTTGCTTGAGTTTTGATGCTTGTGAGGAGGGGAAGCATGTGTATGTTGTTAATGTGGTGAGTCTGGATTTCAATCCTTTGATTTGGTTATTTTTTTATGTTATTAATTTTGAAAACTTACTGGTATTTGATTGTCTGACTGAATCGAATTTTGTGTATGTTTCTCTTGTTTTTGTTTGCACATGCTTGTGTATGCGTGGCCTCTTGAGCAGCGCTCTAATTTATAGCATTTAGCCAAAGATAATGTCTTGAGATATTTGACATTATGCAGAATCACAATAGATCAAAGTGTCTAGTTCATTTAGATGTTGGGATCTTATGGCTTATTGATGTTGGGGTAGTGTAATCAAATATTTATCACCGATGACTTTCTTCGAGAGAAGTTGCCAATCGGAGTTCTCTTCTTACTCTCGGCTTTCGATCGAAGTTCCCACAAACTCGTGAGCCTTCCTGTAAGCTAAAAATCAAGCGAAAAGGTAGGGAAAAGTCATCCGAGTTTCTGTAGATTGTTATTGTATGCTTTTCGTGTGTATTTTTTTTTAGGTTTTAGAATGATAATGGATTTCAGGTTTTCTTGTGTATTATTTGAGGTTTTTGGGTTTTTCTATGTAATATACTGTGTAAAATATCTCTTTCTATGTATTATCTATGTATTATCTGAGGTTCCCACAAATTCATGAGCCTACCAAAAAATTGATGTGACTGGGTAGGAGGAAAAGAGGGGCATTTCTGATATTATAAAGAAAACTGAGTAACGGATGTCACGGCAGGGATTGAAAAGGACACTGTGTAAAAAAGAGGGACTATATCGGAAGTGAAAATGTCAGAGGGACTGTAAAGAAAAAATAAAACTTTGTAGGGACTTATAAGTAATTTTTCTTTTTTTTATTTTAGATCAATTCATTTAATTTTTTTTATAATTATATATTTGATGCTTAATCGGATACACTTTGGCTACAAAATAATGATAATAATAATTCAACAAAAATATTTAGTCATATATAATTAATAATTTTAAAATTTTCAAAATATATTGTTAATAATTAATTACAAAAAATATTTAAGGTAAAAAATGAAATTTTCATAAATAATTTGCCAAAATTATTTATGCATAACCTTAATTGTTTATGATAATTAATAAAAAGTTTTAGTCGGACCACATAGAAAATTGTTTTTAGAGGAAATTAGAGGCAGATTAGCATTCATAAGTTTCTTAGAAAACCAAAAATACATTCATTGGTTTTTATGAAAACCAAAGATAGTTTAATTTGTTTTTTCAGCTTAGTTTGTATTTTAGTAAAATTTTATATTGTAGTTTTTTGAGTGCAAAAGAGTTATAAAATTGTGTTGTACTATCTACAAAATAAACTAGGGTTGACAAAATTAGTTATACTTTCTCATATTTTATAGTATTTCTTGAAGTATTGGCTCATATACACCAAAAAACTAATTATAGATGATTAAATGGAAGGAATAATGTGCAATACAAATTTCTTCAGTAGCATCCTTGACAGTCTCACCAACCATAGTTAAAATGTGGTGAGGCTGTCAAGGATAATGTTGAAAAAACTTGTATATCAAAGTCAATATTGGAACCTCTCTTCCACCAAAGGTGATTTTTCTTTTCTTTTTTTTGAAAAGAGCGACATGCGGTTTAATCAGGGACGTGCACGTGGGGGAGCCGTGCTCGACACCCATACTTGCACTCATCTTGAGTGAGGCGAGATTCGAAACGGGGAGCCACGCGTGACTTCCGAGACGAAGACCCTACGCAAAAGACCCGTGCTAATTGACACAAAGGCCGTTTGCCAAAGGTGATTTTTTATAATGAAGATGGTCAAGGCTAATGAAACAATATATATAGCAACCGGCTATCCTTACAATCTTAAAATAGCAATTTTTTATTTAAAGATCACATAAAATCTCATTATCAATAAATCTGTGAATTTATTCATTTTAAATTCAAAATATTCATAATATCTCATCATATATTAGTTTATCTATTTTTATTAAAAAATAATAATATCTCATTATTAATTTTAACATTATATTAACATTTAAATATTTGAATTATTTGTAATATATATATATATTTGACTGAGTTGGGTATAAGAATTGTGAATATGATCAAACCCTATTATTTATAAAATAAATTAAAAAAATAATTTAAAATTAGTTTCTTTGTTTGGTGTTTTCGTTCTTCTCAAACTCTAGTAATGTTTTTTTTTTTTCATATTTGTTTAATTTTTATGTTTGATCAATTAATTTAGTTTGATTTTGTAAAATTATGAGATGATGATGGCAGTGTGCAAAGACCGGCGGTTTGATTGGAACGAGATTGTAAAATTATTATTTTGGGTATAAAAATATTTAATTATTAATTAATTAATAATTAAGCAAAAAAATTAATTAGTAATTATTAAATATTTTTAAATTTTCAAAATATATTATTAATAATTAATTACCAAAAATAGTTAAAATAAGAAATTAAATTAATTTTCATAAATATTTCACCTAATCTTTTTATGCATCATTAAATAATAAAAACTATCAATAAAACAACATGGAAAATCATTTTTAGAGAAAATTTTACAATGCGTCAGCATTCAATAGTTTTTGTATAACTTAAATGAAGAATCCAAGCATATCTCAAGCAGCACCAACTCATAATTTAGCTACAATTAATTTATTTAAAAAACAAAGAATATCAAATTTTTAGCTTGAGATGAAGAAATAGAACCAAAATAAGATCGAGAATTTTTGCCAATTTGGTTTTATTATGGTGAGGTTAATCTATTAAGAAAGATAATAATGTAGAAAAATCAAATAATAAGAATTAATGATTAAATAAATAGAAATAAAAAAATAGTTCTTTATTTATAAAAAAAACTCATTTTATTTTGACTAATAATAGCTGTCAACAATACATACAATAATGGGAACTCTTTTGAAGGAAACTTCTTTATTTTCATAAAATACTTCTTTTATGCAAATAGTTATGTGATGAAGTTTTATAATGGAACTATCAATTTTTTTAATCAAGAATAATAAAACAATACATAGAACTATTGTATTATTATCAAAATAAAGAAAGAAAGCAAAAATTATATTAGAAGCTGACAATTATTAATTATCTTTCAAATTAAATAATTCAATAATTTGTAAAAAAAATTCCAAGATTCAATAATATCTTATTTGAATTAATTTATATAAACAAAGGTGCTTGATAACAATCTTAGTGATTTTGTGGGAGAATTAAGTATCAAGATTGAGAACATAGGTATGATTAAATACTATTACTCCCAAAGTTTAAGATTAATTGATCAATGCTCTTTCGAGCGATACCACTTGCACAGTTATTCCTCTGCTTGTATGTTTTTTAAGTGTGTTGCATGGCTTGGATCAATATTGCAAAATTAAATTAATAATTGGAAAATTTTGTATTTAATGGCATCATACAAAAACGCATTGACCAATTGATCCTAAACATTGGGAAAATGTGCTATATAAAGATGGAGAGGGTAAAAGTATGGTTGGAGTCACTCTTTGAAACCTTTGATGATAATATAACCAAGTTTGATAAGGAGATGGTTAAGAGAATTGAAACAATATATACACTGTTATTCATATATCTTACACATTAAAATAACTATTTTTCAAATTGAAAGATTAGGATATCTCATTAATATTTTTAATTTATAATAATCTTTAACTATTTAATTTATTTTGATTGAGTTGGTTGACCATTATAAAAAATTTGTTACTCATAAACTAAATTTAAAAAAGGAATTTAAAATTAGGTTACTTGTTAAGTTTACCAATGTTGCTTTTCATATTTGTTTAATTTTTAATTTTTGATCACTTAATTTAGTAATTTTTATAATTATATATTTGATTAATGCTCAATAGGATACTCTTTGGGTAAAAAAAATAGTTAATTAATAATTCAACAAAAATATTTAATCAATTGATAATTAATATTATTATATTAGCATATATTATTATTATATTAGTATATAAGGATATTTTAGTCTATTTACTTTTCTTGTAAAAACCTAGTTGTAAACATAACTATATAAAAACCCCTTATGTGTATTCTCTTTTTTTAGAAATACTAATATGAAATCCCTAGCCTCTGTTTCTCTGTCTTTATACCTCCGTCTCTCTATGTCTTCATGGTATCAGAGCGAGGTTAATGGATTATTCTCTTTATTTAATTGAAGAAATTTTCACTCTGATTTGTCTTTGCTCACGTTTGTTTGACTGGATCCTATCAATTCGGTGTTTTTTTTTTTCAATTTCTATTGATTTGGGGATTTCGTATCTGTGTCTCTTTCATCATGGCTAGTCGTAAGGATGATTCGCATCAGTCGATTACTGTTCAGTTGGATGGTAAAAACTACACATATTGGAGTTATGTTATGAAGAATTTTTTGCATGGAAAATCTATGTGGAGCTATGTTATAGGTGCGCAGGTTAAACCTACAGACAATAAGGCAACCGATTATGTGGCCTTGGTTTACAACTGGGAGGCTAATAATTCGAAGATTATCACGTGGATCAACAATTCGGTTATCCACCCCATTGGTGTTCAATTGGCTAAGTACGAGATGGCTAAAGAGGTCTAGGATCATCTGCCTAGATCGTACACACAGTCTAATTTTACCAAGCAGTATCAGTCAAAGACAAATATTCACGCACTTTAGCAGAATGATATGAGTATCCAAGAGTTCTGTTCTGCCATGTCTAATCTATGGGATCAGTTAGCTCTTACTGAGTCTACAACGCTGCGAGGACTTGAACCATATATTGCTCGCAATGAAGAACAGAGTCTGGTACAGTTTCTGATGGCCCTTCGAAATGATTTCGAGGGATTGAGTGGAATAATTCTACATCGTTCTCCTCTTCCATCTTTTGATTCAGTGGTCAATGAACTGCTAGCAGAGGAAATTCAGCACAAGTCTAAGTCAGATAAGGGGTTTGTCACACCTACAACTCCATTTGTCTTTGCTGCTCCACAACAATCTCCACCTAGCAACCGATCAGCTACTAAAATCTCTCAGGATGAATGTGCTTTCTGTAAGTAGAAGGGTTATTGGAAGGCTCAGTGTCCAAAACTGCTGAGTAAATTAAGGCAAACTTCAACAACAACAACAACAACAACGACCACCGCAACAATAACGCCCACCGTAGACTGCTCCATGGATGCATCGTCCACCTCTGTCCAACAATGTAATTGTTGTCTCCTCTTTAGATCCCTATATGTTTGAGCAATTTCAACAATTTCTTGCTTCTCAGTCTCATGCCATGTCGGCCTCCTCTCAAAAAAGTTTGTCTTTATGTGGTACCTTAGGTACATCCTTTTCCTTATGGATCTTAGATTCAGGAGCTTCTCATCATATGTCTCCTGATATTGATTCCTTTGTGTTTGTTAATTCTACCCTATCTTTGTCTGTCATGACTATCAATGGTACCCCAATGCCATTGGTAGGAATTGGTTCTGTCCGCACATCCTATTTATCTATCTCAGATGTATACCATATTCCTAGTCTAACTTTAAATCTCACATCTGTTAGTCAATTATGTGATTCTGGTCTCTCAATTCTTTTTTACTTCTAACAATTGTTGTGTTCATTACCCGCGCTCTCAAAAAGACAAGCCGTAGGAAAGGGGGACTCTATGTATTGGATAAGCTTAAAGTATCAGATATTGCTGCCTCCAGTGTGGAGTTGTCTTTTCGTTTGAGTTGTTCGTCCTCTGATTTTTATCTTTGGCATTCTCGTTTGGGTCATATTTCTGTATCTCGTTTAAATTTTTTGCCTTCTACAGGAGCTTTAGGTCATTAGGACCGTCATGATATTTCTGATTGTAGTGGTTGTAAACTAGCTAAATTTTCAGCCTTGCATTTTTATCAAAGTATTTCTCTTTCCCTTGCACCTTTTGATCTGTGCATTCTGATGTATGGGGACCCTCTCTGGTACTCACCAAAGGGGGTTCTAGATATTATGTTTCATTTATTGATGATTTCACTCGTTATACTTGGATTTATCTTATGAAACGTAGGTTTGATTTTCTTACCATATTCAATAACTTTCATGCACTTGTGAAGACCCAACACTCATCTGTCATTAAACACTTTTGGTGTTATTTAGTGGGTGAATACACTTCTAACGAATTTTTTCAGTTACTTGCTTTTGATGGGACTATCCACCAAACCTCGTGTACAGCCACTCTTCAACAAAATGATATTGCCGAAAGGAAACATCGCCATCTGGTTGAAACAGCTCGTTCATTCTTGTTGTCAACCGAGGTTCCTAGAGCGTTTTGGGGAGAAATGGTCTTTGCCACTACTCATGTGATCAATATAATTCCAATCTCTCATAATTCAAGTTTGTCTCCTTTTGAGAAGTTGTATGGTCATTCACCTGATAATTCATCGTTACGCATCTTTGGTTGTACTTGTTTTGTTCTACAACCTCATGTTGAGGGTAGTAAATTATCTCCTCGGTCTTCTTTGTGTGTCTGTTTGGGTTATAGTGTTGGTAAAAAAGGATATCGTTGTTTTGATCCAGTTAGTCAAAAATTGTATGTCTCGCGTCATGTTATGTTTTTAGACCATATATCCTTCTTTTCTGTTTCTATTAGTTCACATCATATGACACAATCAGATCTTGTTCGTATTGATCCCTTCGACAATGAAGCTCTATCTGATACTTTGGTTCATGAGACATCCACCTCTCGTGTTCCTGCTCCTACTACCACCCAGTTACCGGATGAGATTGGGGATAATCCTCCTCTATGTCAGTCCACTCGTATCCGTAAATCCACTAAACAACCTGACTTTGAGTATTCATCCTATTCTGCCTTCTTTGCTTCTTTTGTTGCATCTGTTCATCGTCTTTCTGAGCCTTCATCCTACAGAGAGCAGTTTGTGATCCTCTTTGGTAGATTGCTATGGCTGAGGAACTTATTACTCTACACTAGACTCATACATGGGATTTGGTTCCACTACCGCCTGAAAAATATGCCATTGGTTCTCGTGGTGTACAAGGCCCGATTTGTTGCTAAAGGCTACTCCCAAGAGTATGGCATGGACTATGAAGAAACTTTTGCCCCTGTTGCCAAAATGATGACTGTTCGTACTCTAATTGCTATTACTTCCATTTGCCGATAGAGAATATCTCAGATGGATATCAAGAATGCTTTCTTGAATGGCGATCTTCATGAAGAAGTTTATATGACGCCTCCTCCTAGTGTTGCTCATCAGTCAGGTAAAGTTTGCAAGCTTCATAAAGCTCTTTATGGTCTCAAATAAGCACCACGTGCCTGGTTTGAGAAGTTTTGCACTGTGATCATTTCTCTTGGCTTCCTTCCTAGTCACCATGATTCTACGTTATTTGTCAAGAGTACAATGGCAGGTCGTATTCTATTATCCTTGTATGTTGATGACATGATTATTACTGGTGATGATTGTGATGGAATTAACTCTTTGAAGTCTGAATTGGCATGTGGCTTTGCTATGAAAGACCTGGGTATGCTACGTTATTTTTTGGGAATTGACGTTGCCTATTCCACGAAAGGCTATCTTTTATCTCAATCAAAGTATATAGCTGATCTGTTTGAGCGTGATCGCCTCACTGATAGCCGAACCGTTGATATTCCCCTTGAGACTAATGCTAGATACTCTCCATCAGATGGTACTCATTTGGCAGATTCCAGCCTTTATCGTACTGTTGTTGGCAACTTGGTTTATCGTACTGTGACTCGCCCTGACATTGCGCATGCTGTTCAAGTGGTTAGTCATTTTGTCATTGCCCCTACTACAGTTCATTGGGTTGTCGTCGTATTCTCAGGTACCTTTGGGGCACTCAATTTCAAAGCCTCTTGTTTCCTTCTACGTCATCGTTAAAGCTACATGCTTACTCTAATGCGGATTGGGCTGGTGATCCTATGGATCGCATGTCGACTACTGGATTTTGTATTTTTCTCGGTGACTCGCTTATTTTGTGGAAAAGCAAGAAATAAGATGTCATCTCTCAATCTTCTACAGAAGTTGAGTATCTTGCTATGGCCTCAACTATCTGTGAAATTGTTTGGCTAGGCTGGTTGCTTGCTGATATGGGTATCTCTCTTTGCCACCCTACTCCGCTACATTGTGATAATTAGAGTGCTATTAAGATTATACGTAATTCAATTTTTCATGAGCACAGCAAGCATATCGAGATTGATTGTCATATCACTCCCCATCACCTACAGATTGGCACCATCACATTGCCATTTGTTCCTTCTTTTCTCTAGATTGCTGATATTTTTACAAAAACACACTTGGCTTCACCCTTCCGTTTCTTATTTGATAAACTCTCAATGCTTATCGCTGTCGCATCGTGAGTTTAAGGGGGGATATTAGCATATATTATTATTATTATTATTATTATTATTATTATTATTATTATTATTATTATTATTATTATTATTATTATTATTATATAAGGATATATTAGAATATATTATTATTATATTAGTATATAAGGATATTTTAGTCTATTTGCTTTTCTTGTAAAAACCTAGTTGTAAATCTAGCTATATAAAAACCCCTTATGTGTATTCTCTTTTTTTAGAAATGCTAATATGAAATCCTCAGCCTATATTTCTCTGTCTTCATGCCTCCGTCTCTCTATGTCTTCATATTAAATTTTCAAAATATTATTAATAAATAATAATCTAGAATATTTGAAACAAGTATTTGTTTATTGTTAATTAATAAAAATTTTAGTCAAATCACCTAGAAAATTGTTTTTAGTGGAAATTAGATGCACATTAACATTCATTAGTTTTTTAGAAAACCAAAGATACATAAATTAGTTTTTTCTTGGGTTCTATTTTAGCAAAGTTTTTATATGATAGTTTTATGGTATAATAAAATTATAAAATTGTGTTGTAATAAATTAATTTTTCCACTTAAATTTGATGCTTAAGTGGAAGAGATGATGTGTAATATGAATTTTTCGGGCAGTGTCCTTCACAGTCTCACCAATCATAGTTAAGAATGTGGTGAGACCGTCAAAGATGATGTTAAAACACTATATATAGATTAGTACTATCCTAGAGATAAGACAAAAACTATCTTACAATCTTAAAATAATAATTTTTTGAATTTAAAAATTTATAAAAAAATAATTATCTACTCAACAAATATGTGAATTTATAAGATTTTTTTTATAAAGTAATAAAACAATATATGCACGGATAATATATCACGGATAAGAAGAAGCTTGAGATAATCATCTATCAAATTCAAAAATATCATAAAATCTCTTTATTATTTAAATATTTGAAATATTTGTACATATATATATTTTATACTGAGTTGGATATAAGAATCAAGCACATGGTAAAAATCTATTATCAATAAATTAAATTAAAAAAATAATTTACAATTAGGCTGTGTTTGATTGGCAACATGGAAAATGGGTGGAAAAGAAAATATTTCTAGGAAAAAATTTTCCATGGAAAAATTTTTCGTTGAAAATGAAAAAGTAGTAGTTTGATTGGCATTATTTTCTAGATAGAAAATCAAAAATTTTCTATGGAAATTTCTGATTTTGTTGTTTGATTGCATCAATTTTCCATGGAAAAAGTCACATTTTTCATGGATTTTTTTTTAAAAAAATTATCAAAAAATTGTTTAAACATATTTTAAAAAAACATTATATATGGATCAGATATATATATTTTTTTATTAGATATATATGGTATAATCGGATCAAAGCATATCAATTGAGAAGAATCCTAAAATAATGTCCCTTGAGAAGATCCAAGCAGCCTTGTTTATCTCGATGGAGATATAATTCGAGAAATTCACCAAGAATTCACAAAGAATCTGACACACCCCTTGCGTGTGTACCCCGCAAGTGCACGGGTTGTCGAAGTAATAAAAATACCCTGGTGAGTGGGTAGTCGTATCCACAGGGAATAGTGTTCAGAAACAAGTGTTATCGCTATTTAGCTATGAAAGAAGTCGATGATGAAAGAAGTATATATATATATATATATATATAAATGTAAAAGAAAATAAAAGAGTGCAAAAAGAATAATGAGGGTAGGAGAGGTAATCGATATAAAGATGGGGTACCCGGACAAAGCTCCCACTAAGACTAATGCTTCTAGTGCAAGACTCGTATTATACCCTCTAATTGATGTCTAATTGAGTCGAGGATATCCTTAAACACACGGTCCCAAACCTAAGGTCAACAGTGACTAACCCCAACACTATGCCCCGACATTAGGATTCACTACGACTCTTGACTCTCGTTGACCTGTCAACTAAGCCCTAGAAGAGTATATCTACCTAAGCCTCACACTACGTGGGATTGCATTAAGTTCTAGGGACTCCTAGTGGTAAAACCTGTTCCTATGTGTAGTTCTAACCCTTTGGTCCAGGTGGAAGAACCCTAGTCTAGATTAAGCCCCATTGCGTAGGATTCACTTCAACCCTTCACTCTGTTACTCGCGTAACTAAGCCCCAGAGGAGTTTATCTACCTAGCACTTCACTCTATCTCGACCGCTAATGAATCAAGGAAATGGAGGTAGGGAGAAACCACACCGGAGGGGAAAGGGGTACATCGCTACCTCACAACTCTCCCTTTCAACCCTCTCCAACCTTGTGTAGTCTAATCCTATAGAGGTTGTCACACCCTCAAAGGATAACCTAATAGATTCTCAACCCTAGTGTCACGGCTAAGGGAAAATCTCATACAATCGGCATGCAAGATTGGAACTCAATAATAGAACATTAAATTAAGAAAGCATAATAAAAGTCATAGAAACAATATCATCCTAGGGTTTACAAGTCCGAATACCCACTAGGGTTTAGCTCTCCATGGAGCAATACAAAGTCAATAAATAGTTTAAGAACATATGCATGAAAACCATAAAGAAAACCCCCTTGTAGATCGTATCGATGGTCTTGTGTAGTCGCGTGTCTTCTCCAACGAATCCCTTGTCAAGCCTAAGGCACACCTCGACAAATCAATGCCGATGAGAGCTTCCCCAACAGCTTTCTTCCAAAGGATGTCGATGTCGATGTCGATGCCGTTTAATCGCCTCCAAAGACCTCCAAGAACCTCTCCAAACCCTAGCCGAAAGCCCCCCCAAAAGATATCCAAGTGATAGAAGGGGAGGGTCCTCAAATAGATCTGAAAACGGGCTATTTATAGGCTGAAATCGGGTTGAAATCGGAGTTCCACACGCCCCTGTGTTAATTCCACACGACCCTGTGAAAAACCAGGAATTCCACACGCCCGTGTCTTAATTCCACACGGCCGTGTGGAAATTCTGAAATCATGATTTTTCGGCACTGTAAACAGTAACTTGCTACATTGTTTTTGCTACATTACTTTTGCTACAGTACACGGCCGTCTGGAATTTCCACATGCCCGTGTGAAGTTTCTGGCTTGCTGAAAAATTAATTCACACGGCCGTGTGGAATTTCCACACGCCCGTGTGAACTCTCTGAAATCCTGATTTTCGGCAACAGTGAACAGTAGCTTGCTACAGTACTTTCGCTATAGTATTTTGCTGCAGTAACTGCTACAGTACTTAGCCGAAATGCTCCCGAATTCGTCGTTCTTCATCAAGGCCATTGAATTGGGCACACAATCAATGGTAGATTATGTCGATTACTTCATTTCTCTTCTTTGACGAAATTCTCCAATGCTACACGAGTTAGACTTTTGTGAATGTGACTGCTCTTGTGCCCCTCCAATGGAGGTTGGCACACACCCACAAGTCTAAACTCGTGCCTTGTTCCTTGCTTGGTCCAAGAACTCGTCAACAATGGCGAACATAACCTATTCTTGCTTCATTCTTCTCCAAATTGGCTCCACAACCCTACAATGCACAAAAGTAAACAAATGCACACTTTTTAGTGATAAAATCTGATTAAATTAATGCTCATTGCAAGATAATAACACTTCGCATTACTATAACACGAGCACTTATCAGAATCTCTCTGGGATGAGAAATGCCTCTCTCGCTCGGCGGAGATCCGATGTCGCGGCGCTGCGGGGAGGGAGAGTAAGGATTTCGGCAGAGGCTTGGAGGGAGAGGAGAAACTAGGGTTTTTTTTGTCTTTTTACGAAAACCCCCCTTTATTTTTTTTATTACCAAAAAGACCTCTCTATTTACCCTGGAAAATTTTTCCTAGGGTGGAGTCAGGAAAAATTTTTCACCAATTTGAGGGAAAATAGGGTCACGTGACCAGGTTTGTGGAAAAATTTTCCATGAAAAATTTTGGCAATCAAACACCCTAAAAAACTGGAAAATCACCCGTGGAAAAATTTTCCATGGAAAAAAAGGACTTGATACACACCCTTAATTTATTTGTAGATGTCTTTGTTCTTCTCAAATTCCACTAATGTTGTTTTTCCTTTTTGCTTATTCTTTTATTTTGGATCAATTAATTTAGTTTGATTTACTAAAACATATTTAATTACTAGTTAATTAATAATTCAGAAAACATTTAATTATTAATGGATAAATATTTTTAAAAATTTGGAATTATATTATTAATAATTTATTACCAAAAATAGTTAAAAGTAAGATATTAAATTTTCATAAATAATTTAACTAAATTATTTATACATGATTAATTAATAAAAAACTATTAATCATGGAAAATAAATTTTATAGACAATTAGGGTGTATATTAACATTCATTTGTTTTGTAAAACTTAAATGAAGCATTTGACGATTCTTGCCAAATCTCATGCAACACCAACCCATAATTTAGCTTCAATTTAGTCATGAATTTTATTATTATTATTATTATTATTATTATTATTATTATTATTATTATTATTATTATTATTTATACTCAATAACTTAGCGAAGTAACAAATTTACATCTCTAATTTTAGTAAAAATAGTGAATTAAAAAAAAGAAACATCAAATTTTTACCTTGAGTGAAGAAGTAGAAGTAAGAGATACAATTTGCCGATTTGATTTATTTACAGTGAGATTAAACTTTTTTTACAAAATAATTATATTAAAAACAAATAATAAGAATTAATAATTAAGTATATGGAATAAGAATACTTTTTATTTCTAGAAAACTCCTTCACTTGGATTAGTAATAACGGGCACTTTCGAAGAAAAATAATTTATTAAATAAATATTTTTTTAAATAACTATGAAATTAACCTTTAGAGTTTGACAAATACAAATTAGGTCCAAAAGAGGAATAAAAACATCAAAATTGCTACATGCCTGGTACTACTGTTGTTTGATCAGAATTGAGACATTTTCCATGTATAAAATTGAGTTAAATAATGTTTCACTAAAATTAGGATTTGAGAATGAAATCACAAACAGTTCTTATTTAAATTTCATTCATGTCTATCTTGTCTGTGACCCAACCCTAGAGGATCAATCATAGTTCTTTACACAATTTTTTTTTTTTTTTGAATAAAGTTCTTTACACAATTTTAAAATTGGTTAAGGATTTCAGAAACTATGGTTGCTTGAGATTTGTGTTTTAGAGAAGTATTTGACTAAAAAAGAAAGACAAGTTAACAATTTCTATAGCCAATCTTCTGGTGCAATTTGAGATGAATAACTCGGTTTTATAAATTTAATCATCAACAAAAATAATAATAAATAGTTTTACTTATATACAACAACCGAATTAATTTTTTTTAATTATAATCAAATAATCACCAAACTGAAAAAAAGGCAACGGCTACCAACGCCCAATAAAACCTTCAACTAGCTTCCTTTCCAGCCCCCTAAACTCAATAAAATATCACAAAACCCCACCAACTCACTCAATACTTTTATCAATAAACCCCTTTCAAAAACTCTTTTTTTTTTTGAAAAAGGTAGATAAACCACTTCTAATTAAAGCAGAAGAACATAACACAACAAAAGTAGCAGACCACTAGGTGTGGTTGCCAGCAAAGACCAACAGAAGACAAGAGAAAGAAGAAGAAAATACAAAATCCCAGGAACAGCCCTCCTCAATCCACAATCAAGAGAAATCTAACCCGCAGTCTGATCTTGTCCGTCCTCTAGGAGCAAGGTACCACTATTATCCTCCGCCCGAGGTGCAGAAAACGCCAAACTACGATGGATGGAAATGATGGAATCCTCCACATTCTTTTTTGGCCCTTCTGCAGCAGCTTCTGAGGTGTCAGCAAGTGCCATTTTCTTCTTAGTTGATTTTGGTATGTCTGACAGGTAGACCGCATCCTCATTGAATCTCGTAGAGGGCTTCTTTGACCTCCCATTTCTTTGGATCCTCACCTTAGGCACAGTAGCAACAGCCTCTGACCCACCTTGTAAGTCAGGCAATAATACCCTAAGGTTCCTTTCGAACTCTCCCATCGAGTCATCAGATTAGGTGGTCATTCAAAACAACACCAACCTCGTCTTTCTGGACCAATTCCTCCCTAAAAACATTCAAGGATGAATGACCCGCGAAGCCTACAATCCAAAAGAGATAATGCCAATTGAAGCCCAAAGGGGGCGGCAAAGTGGGCTTTTCGAGAATGGGCCCAAGTTCCTCCCCTAAAACTTCATTAACGAATTGGTGGGTCTCATCCACTACTTCAGGAGAACCATTTGGCCCAATTTGGCCAGTTTGGCGGCCCTAGCTGCGCATCATGCCCACCATGAATTTCTCCCACATCCAGTGTTCCATTAGGCTCATGCTTCGGCCCAAACAAATTTGAATTTTGAGAATCCACATCTCCCCCATCAGTCGGCCCACAAGGAGGCCCACCATCCCAAACCTCTCAATAGGTGGCACAATTAGCCCAGCACAATAACCCAGATCCATCGTGTTGCCAGCCGGATTATTGAGCTCACAAAGGAGTAGAGGATCACTCATTTGGATGTCACTAAATACCTTAGAGTTTGCTTGGCCCATCTCGGTAATGAGCCCATCATCCAACATCCTTGTCAGCCCATTAGCAACACTCTCCACCATGCAAGGACCAACACCATGCACAACTCTCCCTTTCACGTGAGAAGAATAACACTTGGAAGCTTCCCCTATCATGTGAAAGGATACCTTCTTAGCCAAGTCAACTTCGCACCCAAGATTCTCCCCCAATCTCTTCTCGCCAACAAACTCAACAAGCGACCTCCTAACACCCTATGAAGTCAGGGTCCGAGGGTGCCATTGCTCGACACGTCGAGTCCTCGAGCCCGGCGCCCTCTGAGCAACAACATGTACAGCACGCCCTTTCTCAGATGCCCGAGCCCCCGAGCGACCAACGGTCCGTTCACAGTCAATTGGAGAATACTCTGTCTTTCGCTCGGAAACCCGTAAAGGTTCACCGGTGTGTGAGCGAGGCTCGACAACGGCCAACCTGCTAGCGTTGCGGGAGCAGCACTCGACCGTCAACTCAGTGCCAACATCGTCAGAGCATGGCATCACCGGAATCGAAGGCACAGCTGAGCGACATCCAAAGTCCTCACCACCTACTGCCACCCGAGCACCGCCAGCCACCTGGTCGATCAAGCCCAGCTTCACTCTCATCCCTCCCTTGCTTCTCACCGTGGTTTCAAGGGCTGGCATCTTCCCTTTCTCCATTCCCGAGACCTCATGCGTAAAGCAGCGCCCTGCCGAGAGGACCTTCGAACTGGTGGAAGTTGAGACCGATAACACATCCCGAGAAGGTTCCCCGGTATGCGAGCGAGGCTCGATCACCGCCCGTGCCACAAAAATATGTGTAGCACACTCGGGACAAAGACCGGTCAGCCATCTTGATCGAAGGTTAGACGCACCTCCCTGATCATTTTTCAAAAACTCTTAAAGAGAATGATAAAAAACAATATATATAGCACTATCCACAAAAACAGAAATTATATAATGAATTGACAAATGTGATTCTACAAAAGTACCTTTTCTGAAAAATGAAAACTTTCCATCCTATTAGCATTTTAGTTATTTGCGTATGTTTGTAACTTGACATTAATATGTAAGAGGCTTTGTTAAGATTTTTTTTGAAGTGATATCACAAAAGTTTGGTTTGGTTGGAGAACTTGAGAGTGGGGAGGTTTGTTTTTTCTCCTAGAAACATTTAAAAGATTTATTAAAAAAATATTTGAAGTATTTGCTAAATAAAATAAACGCATCCAAAATTAAGAGTCAAGAACTAATATATAATATGAAAGTATTTTATTAAGGAGGCACAACTCTAGGCATTGTCTAAATCTATTGTAACTTTATTTTAAAATATTTACTAATTATTAAATAAAAATAAATAAAATTATAATAAACAAAAATTTAAATATGTTTGACACCCATAGCTCCCCAACTTTAATAGACTTTCATGGCTGCATATATAGGATATCTATTCAATAACAAAATAAGATATATTTATAAGATAATATTTTTGTCACCGAAAAATCAAGATCTTCATGTGTAAATATGTTTGGAAAAATCAAGATCATCATATATTATAGTATTTCTAGAAGTATTGGCTCATGTACACTTATCAACTCGAAATAACTAGTTTTAGATAATTAAGTGGAAGGGATGATGTGCAATACAAATTTTTCAAAAGTATCCTCGACAGTCTCACCAACAATAGTTAACAAGTTAAGGATGATGTTTAAAAAACTCGTATATTAGCGGCACCATAATCATAAACCTTGGAACCTTCTCTACCAAGGTGAATTTTGATAATGAAGATGATCAATACTAATGAAACAACGAAACAATATATATACCTAAGTTGTTATCCTTGTAACCTTAAAATAATATATATATTTTTTTAATTTGTAGATCCCATAAAATCTCATTATCCATTAAATCTTTAAATTTATCCATTTTAAACTAAAAACCCCATAATATCTCTTTATGTATTGGTTTATCTATTTTTATTAATAATAATAATATCTCATTATTATTTCAAAATTTTAATAACATTTAAATATTTGAATTATTTCTAACAATATATCTATATATATTCTCACTCAGTTGGATGTAGGAATCAGGAATTTGGTCAAAACTTATTATTTATAAAATAAATTTAAGAAAATTTTAAAATTAGAATCCACTGTTCAAATTCTAGTAATAAAATAGTATAAAGTATTATTATATGGATTAAAAAAAAGAAATTATCTTAGATTTTCTAAATAACCGTTTTTCAAATTGAAAGATTTCATGATATTTCATTAATATTTTGAATTTATAATAATCTTTAAATTTTGTGACTGAGTTGGCTGAAGATGGTTAAAACCCTGTTATTCATAAAAATAAATTTTAAAAAATAATTTAGAATAAGTTACTTTTTCACTTGTACCAATGCTGTTTTTGATATTTGGTTAATGTTTTTATTTTAGATCAATTAATTTATTTTTTTATAATTATATATTTGATTCTCAATCGGATACACTTAGGCTAATAATGATAGTAATTATTCAACAAAAATATTTAATTAATAGAAAATTAATATTTTTTAAAATTTTAAAATATATTGTTAATAATTAATTATAAAAAAATATTTAAGTTAAAAAAATTAAATTTTCATAAATAATTTGACAAAAAAATTTATACATAAGAGAAAATAATAAATATTTGTGTATGATTATTAATTAATAAAAAGTTTTAGTCAAATTACATAGAAAAACGTTTAAGAGGAAATTAGACACTAGCATCCATTAGTTTTTTGGAAGAAGGTGCTTGACAACAACACTAGTGACCTTCCGGAAGAATTAAATATCAAGATCGAGAGCATAGCTATGATAAAAACTAGGTAGAATACCCTAATTGATCCCTGTATTATCTAAAATGTGCCCCTTTAGTCCCTCTCGTTTTATTCGCCCTTCTGAGATCCTTTTATTATTTCAATTAAATCAAGTCCTAGCCGTGACGGACATACGATTTTCCGTCCATAAAAGCTGACATGCCATTTATATATATATTATATTATTAAAATATTATTTTTTAAATTTTAAAAATCTCATCTAGGTCAAATTTGGATAGGATCGAAAACTTAAACGAAAATTAACTTTTAAATTAAGTTTTATCCAACACTAAGACCATCATCATCCTCCCACCCGCTGTCGTCTTTGCTGCCTGCCGTTGTTGCAATCCTGATGGCCGCCGTAGCCGTCATCATCGCTGTCGTCGCGTAAGAAATATCAGCCAAATTTTCTTTGCACATAGGTTTACGTTTCCTGCACACCAAGGATACCCCTTCGTCATCGTCGGCAACGCAACCGTAGTCACAGTCGGCAACCGCCGCCACCAATATGTTCATGCCAAAATTCACCAACCAATTTTAGACAAATGGTATGAAATATTAAAAAAATGCGAAAGAAAAAAAAGGAAACAAACATCAAGCATGAAACATTAGAATTATTTTCATCCATATCAAATCACACCATGTTCCTTCCTTCACATATAAACACAGACATGGATGACTGAAAAGATAGAAGAGAAAGAGATGGAGAGAAACCAGAAAGAAAGATAGAGAGGGGTCTCTTCTTCTCAATTGGTTGTAAACATTATCAATATCAAACGCTCACAAACTCACACGTGCGATTGTGCGAGTAAGAACTCAAAACCAATAGCACAAATGATAGAAAGCCCATCCAAGTATCCCACTCCTCATGTGTCATTTCCCCTCCACCCTCACTGGCTAGTGATGAGAGAAACGGCTCTGCCCACCGCTTAACATCACCCACATCAGTCACACGTCCTCCTATTCTCAGGTGCGCACCTTCCTCTTTAGCCTCCCAAGTCCTACATCCCAAAACCCAGCCAAACGATTTTTAGTACTAAAAGCAAGAAAAAAAACACTAGCCAAATTGGAAAACTCTAATTCAAACTATCTTTCCTGTTTTCCTCGCCCAAAGCTTTGCCGCCATGCCGATCAGAACGCTCTTCATCGCCGATTGGGTACAACGAGAAGCTTTGAAAACTATCCTCTCTTTTCCTATCTCTCTCTCTCTTTATAGTTTTTTAATTAAAAAACTAGAGGCACGATCTGTGAGAAAACCGGCACGTGGTGGAAATAATATTTTATTATATATAATGCCATGCTAGCCTTTATGGACGGAAAATCGAATCTCCGTCAAGACTGGGACTTGATTTTACTAATTGATATAATAAAAGGATCTCACAAGGGCGAATAAAATGAGAGGGACTAAAAGGGCACATTTCAGATAATACAGGGATCAATTAGGATATTCTACCTAAAAACTATTGCTTCCAAGATTTATGATTAATTGATCTATGTTCTTTCGATCGATACCGCATACAAAGTTATTTATTTGATAGCATGTTTTTTAAAATGGGTTGTATAACTTAGATCAATAAAGCATACGAAGAACATAGACCAATTGATCCTAAATGGTGGGATGATGGGCTATATAGATAGAGAGGGTGAAAGAATGGCTGGTGTCGCTTTTTGGAGCCTTTGATGATATTATGACCAAGTTTGGTAAGGAGATGATCAAGAGAATTGAAACAATATATAAGGTATTATTCTCTCTCTCTCTCTCTCTCTCTCTCTCTCTCTATATATATATATATATATATATATATATATACGGAGATTCAGATCAGCAAAAACTCGACCCATATATAAGGAGATGATCAAGAGAATTGAAAGATTCCATGAGCAAAACCAGTTTCAGATCAGCAAAAACTCGACCCATATTCGACTCGGTTTAAATATGAAAAATTTATAACTTATAAAGAAAATTAAAACCTTGCATTATTCACCACACAAAAAAAAGTTATAAAAAAATAATAAAGAGCTTTGTCAATTTTAGACATTAAAAAAAAATCAAATATCTACTGAAACATCAATTTTAGAAAGGGATAGAGGTTAGAGAGAAGAGGCAAGGTGATGGATGTTGAGGACTAGGAGGCAAGGATTTAAAATTTTTTTCCTTTTACTTTTAACCCTAGAAGAGTTTAAATTTATTAATATGTATATATATATATATAAATATAACTATATAAGCAATTAAGTATATAACTCTTTAAGTTTTTAAACCAGGGATTTTGATTTTAATTCTACTTAAGCCCTTGTAAAATTTTAAATTTAATAATATATATATATATATAATAAATTTAAATTTTATATGTTCTAAAAAGTAAAAATGGGAAAAAATCAAAAAATTTAAATTTTATATGATCAAAAGAGTAAAAAAGAAGAAAATCCAAATCCATCATTTATATATATAAGAATATACTAAAAACCAGATCAAATTCAGATACCCAGTTTTTAATTTCTCCTGACCCAGATCCGATCTGTTTTTCACCTTAAAAATTTGAACTGGGTACCCGACCCTCTTTTACGGGTCGGGTACCCAAAAAAATCGGGTCAAAAAATCGGATATCGGATCAGATCATCAGATCCGGATTTTTTTGCTCACCCCTAATGATATCTTATTAATAATGTGGCTAAACAAGTGACAACGTGGCACATGAAGAGATGTGGGCTAAAAGATCATGATGAAGGATTTTGTTTAGAGGTTTTCCTCTCCCTGGTTTAATTGTAGAATAACTATTTTTGGAAGGAACATCAAGGTAGATGGATCTCACCAAAAAAGGTAGGTTTTATCTTAGGTGTGATTTTATCTATTTTTGATAAGATAGGGGATGATAAATCATATTTTTGGTAAACTTTTTTTATGAGAGATCTATTTTAAAGAGAGAGGAATTATTCTTTAAAAAAATCATCATGGAGTATAAGACAGTAAGATGGTTAATTATGGACGGAACTATTCAAGGAAACTAATCATTGAAGATTGATATAAGTACAGGATTTGTTGAAGATTTGAAGATCCAAGCATGGATGATTGAGATCATGCTTGGAAGATATTGAAGACTAAACTTGGATGAGAGGAGATCAAGTTTAGTAACAATATATTCATGATTCAAACGAAGATCATATAGAAGACCAAACTTAAACCAAGTTTTGAAAGAAGAACTTGAGATCTTTAAAAACCATCTTTGGCGAGATGGTGTTCGCACCTTGGTGGGTGCAACCCTCGGGAGAGGGGGCTTGTTGAAATGATGTGAGGAAGGAAGCGGTTGCAAGCAAAAGAAGCTTGGAACGAGAGTCAATTGCTATGAAACAGACTAAAGGAACCAAGAAGGTTGAAGGTGTCGCAAGTTCAATTGCAGATGGGCTAGAACTAAGTCATATTCAGCAAGATGGACAGTGTTGCAACTGAGTGTTGTATCATCTAACTTTGGAAGGCTCCCAAGTTAGGAAACCGCGGAGAAGTCTAAAAAAGGAGGATCTATTGGGATGTTGGTGCGTCTATATAAGACACCTTGATTGAAGATTTTAGATGAGCCACGAGTGCGAGACCCTTTGGTAAGGGTTGAGGAAAGTGGGAATCGGGCAATCTTAAGAGGGTGTTCTTTGTTTTTGAGTGAGAGAGTGTGTTTATATTCTTCATTCTTAACCTCTTTTAGTGGATTGTTTCTCCAGGCTTTTGCCCCCCAGATGTAGGCAAGGGTGTGTCGAACTGGGTGACTATATCGTGTATCTCTTTCTTGTTTGCTTGATTTTATGTGTGTGATTTCATTACTAGTAAGTTGAGCGAAAAATTAACACACATCTACCCCTCCGGAACTAACAACAACAACAACAACAACGACAACAACAACAACAACAACAACAACAACAACAACAACAACAACAACAATAATAATAATAATAAATAAATAAATAAACAAACAAACAAATAAATAAAATAGGGAATACGTTAAAACTATGCAAATATATATGTGATGAAGATTAATAATGGGAATTATTAATTTTTTTTTTACCAAGAGTAATAAAACAATACATACAACTATTGTATTATCTTATAGATAAAGCTAAGGAAAAAAAAGGCAAAAATTATGTTTGAAGCTTACAATAATTATTTTTTTTTAAATTCAAAGATTCAACAATTTGTACAAAAAAAAAAAACAAAGATTCAATAATCTCTTATTTGAATTAATATATATGAAAGAAGGTGCTTGACAACAATCCTAGTGATGTTCCTTGAGAATTAAATATCAAGATTGAGAGCATAGCTATGATAAAAATTGACTACCAAGGTTTAAGATTAGTTGATCTATGTTTTTTCGATTGATAGCGCATGAAAAATTAGTCATCTGAATGCATGTTTATTCAAAGTGTGTTGCACAGCTCAGATCAATACACCATAAGAGAAACATAGGCCAATTGATCCTAAACGTTGGGAAGATGGCTATAGAGATAGAAGGGGTAAAAAAATGGTTGGTGTCGCACTTTGGAACCTTTGATGATACTATGAACAAGTTTGGTAAGGAGATGATCAAAAGAATTGAATCAATATATATAGTATTATTTTATGGATAAGACAAAAAAAACATGAATTATATATTGTAAGGTGAATTTTGGAATCTCCTACGAAGATGAATTTTAATAATGAGGATGATCAAGACTACTACAATATATATAGCTTAAGTGCTATTCTAAGGATAAGAAAAGAAACTATCTTACATTCTTAAAATAACAATTTTTTTTTAATTTAAAGATCAATGAAATTTAATTATCTACTCAAAAAATATGTGAATTTATCCATAATTATAAGATTTTTTTTATAAAAGTAATAAAATGATATATAATCATGGATAATATATCACCGATAAGAAAGAAGCTGGAGATAATCATCTTTCAAATTAAAAAATTCCATAAAATCTCATTAATAATTTAAACTTATAATAATATATTAATATTTGAATTATTTCTAATATATATATATATATATATATATATATATATATATATATATATATATATATATATATATATATATATATATATATATATATATATATATATATATATATATATATATATATATATATATATATATATATATATTTTATTGAGTTGGATATAAGAATCCAGAACATGCTCAAAATCTTAAAGTGAAAATTACTTAAAATTTCCTGGATAATTTCAAACTTCCATTGCAGTCCATCTGACATTTTCATTTCTCATTAGATCCCTCTTTTTTAAGCCAAATTCACTTTCATCCTTGGTGTTACTTCCATCAGTTAAATGGAGGGGAAATGTCACAAATGCCAATGTACTCATGTGAGATGAAAAAAAGCAAAAGTTGAGTTTTACTCCGTGTCACATCACATTTATTGGAAAGTATGACTATGTCTTTCGATGAAGTTTTTTTGTCAGAATGTAGAGGATATTTCATTCTTGCTGCAGTTCTTGTTGAACTGCTCTTTCTTCATCTTGGTTGGACTGCCGAAGGTTGAAGTGAAGATATCTACGCGTAAGTTGTTGTTGTTGTTGTTGTTCTTCTTCTTCTTCTTCTTCTTCTTCTTCTTCTTTTTTGTTGTTGTTGTTCTTCTTCTTCTCATTCTCCTTCTTCTTGTACTTGTTCCTGCCATTTTGCATGATTTTATGTCTGTGGAATATAGCAAACTTCTTTACTTTTGTCATTCTTTTATGAATATGGATTCTTACAAGTTTTTTGAAATTTGATGTAGGCATCATCAACAATAGAAACTTTCTCTGTCGTGGCGCGATTCAAAGGAGAAGAACGTGTGCTTCAATTCACCGTATTAAGTTCATGGGAGTCAGTCATGGGTGAAATATGTGCCTATTGGGCCCTTGATGTTTCTGAAGTGAGAGTGAAGTTCGTAACACCTGACTCATATAAAACCCTTTGCCCAATTGAGTCTGACATGGATTTTTAACGCATGTGTTATATATACCATAGTTTCAACAAATTTGTCATGGACATCATCATCGAGGAAGTGAGTGTGTCTGCAGATGAAAAGTCGGCCTCCTTGATCCCATCATAATACAACAATGACTGTTATTACTTGTTACTTGTCTTATACGTGTTCTTGTGTTCTAGATGTCGGGTCCTGTGAATGATAATCATTTTCAGTGTATAAACATCGCTTCTTGTGTATTATTATTACTTTCTATGTATTTTTATTGTTTTATGTGTATAATATATGTTTCCTGTGTACAATATTTGTTTCATATGTTTTAATAACTATTTCTGAGTATTTTGTTTTTTTTTTTGTTTCCAACACAAAGAGTCCTTGTCAGACAGCATAAACACCAATGGCGATACTTTTTTCTCCCAACATAATTCTTCCGGGGCGCTCAGTATTACCGGGTGTACCGATACACATGATGGTTCCACTTTAAAAGTAGGCCAACGGTTTGAGAATGCAAACCACTTTAAAGATTTCCTGTGAAGCATAGCTATAAGAAAAATTTTTGACTTTACGTTTATAAAAAATGATAAAATCAAGGTGACTGTAAGGTGCGCTATTCCAGAATGCCAATGGTGAGTACCTACTTCTAAAGAGGGAACTCATGACACGTTCTGGATGAAGGCAATGCAAGAAACTCACATTTGTGGTGGAGGCATTGGTATGACAGTTCATCCAAAAGCAAGAAAAAAGTGTGTTTCTGAATGTGTCATACATAAATTAAAAGAAAAACCATTGTACAAAGCTGTTGACATATAGAAAGGCATATTGCGTAACCATGGTGTTTGTCTACCATATAAGTGTGCTTGAATGGGGAAGGAGGTTGCTACGTCAATGATTCATGGTAGCGAGGTTAGTAGATATAATTTGCTTCTATAGTATGCAAATAAAGTATTCGAGACAAATACTGGTAGCGTTGTCACCATTGAGAATGACGGCGAGCGGTTTAAGCGTGCTTTTGTTTCATTTGGGGCTTGTTTGTTAGACTTCAAGCAAGGGTGCAAGCCATTACTTTTTATTGAGGGAACTTATTTGCTGGTTAAGTATGGTGGGATTCTGCTAGGTGCAACATCGAAAGATGGTAATGATGGTTTGCTCCATGTAGCATTTGCCATCGTTGATAACGACATTGATGACAACTGGACTTGGTTTCTTGCTACTCTTGGTGAGGCCTTGTACGGTTAGGACGACTACAATAAAATTATAACATTCATATCATATTGATCAAAGGGTCTGGTGAATGCCGTTGCCCGAGTCTTTTCATCATCACCACATGGTTATTGCCCACAACATTTGGAGACAAACTTCATGAAGACCAACTCTAACCTTGGTAAAGCTTTGCGAATGCAATACTAGGCAGTAATCATGAAAATTGCGTATGCATATACCTCGAAAGATTTCGATGATGCTAAATAAGTCAGACATTGATCATTGGTCAAACTTTTTATTTAAGCGAATGGGATGGTGTGAGATGTACTCCAATGTGGCAGAATCCTTCAATGCTTGGATTAAAAAGGCATAACATCTACTAGTAACAAACATGGTTGACTCAATCAGGTTAGTTTGTTGCTGGTTAATATGTGTTTCTATGTGAAATTATCTGTTATTGGGTATAAATAGTGCTTTCTATGTATTAATTTGTTTTTCGTGTACATTTTTCACAACACTATGTATATGCTTTACATTCGTGTGTACGTTATCGATATTCTGGTGTATTATTATGTCTTTCCATGTATATTATGTTTCCTAAGTAGAATAGGGTATGCCTGTGTAACATTTGTTTTCCACGTTTAAACTTATGAATATGTTGTCCGAAAGACGCGCGCAATCCAACAAGTGGGATACACATCTCTACCCTGAAATATGGAAAAAGGTTGAAGAAATCGTTGATAATAGTTATTTCCTGAGAGTGGGTCACTCTACTAAAAACACGTATGAAGTCATTGACGACAACAACAATGCAGTCAGCCTCCAGTTTTGTGGATGCTCATGTAGAAGATGGGAAGTACATGATCTACAGTGCAAGAATGCATGTGCGGAGATCATGCAAATAGACATGAATGTCCATTCTTATGTTGATGATTACTTCACAGTCGAATGGTATCATCGGCGGTATAAGAATCTAATATCCCCTATTTCTGACAGTGACAAGCCATCCAATGACAACCGTGAACTACGAATTAGGCCACCAATATCAAAGAAACGGTCAAGTTATCCAAGAAGGAAGAGAATAGAGTCACAAGCCTTCGATGTTCGTGAATTACATCATAGCCGGTGTCATCAAGCTGGACATAATCATCGATCATGTAATGCGGTCAAAGCGGATTCACCATACTAAACCCTAATGGTAGCGTACAATATTTGAGTTTTATTTCACATGTTTGTTAGCATTAACTTTTGGTTTATTTTCCTTTCCTGTGTATATATTCTGTTGTCCTGTGTATAGAAGTTTATTTACTGTGTATGGTTTCGGTTTATTGTGTGTGATATTTTATTTCTTGTGTAAGTTTTTGTGTTTTTGTGTATTATATTAGCTTATTGTATTTACAGTATGGATTTAATAAGTAATTACATAACAAAATTTTCAATCATAAACAAATATAGAAATACAATTATAAGGTATGGAAAATTAATTGTTCATCTCATTTGGAATTACATCATAAATTATTTTTAATCACCTTCGGCGTTTGCAACATCTTCAGTGGTCTTGGTATTCCAAGTGCTATCAGTCTCCTACCTCCCCTTATTCTGCCTCACTCTAGCATCGGTAACATCTTCAGTAGCGATGACGATCTCTTCCATAGTGTCGTCCTTCTCCACACTGGCCTCTTTCTCCATTTCTCCGGCCTTCTTCACTTCGGCGTCCTTCTCACCTGCAGCATCCTTGTCACTTCCAGTATCCTTCTCCCCGGCAATCTTCGTCTCCCCGCCGGCCTCCTTCTCACCCCTAGTATCCTTCTCCCAGGTGGCCTTCTCATCTCTAGTGTTCTTCTCAACATCTGCATCCTTCGTCCTGACGGCATCCTTTTCCTCGGCACCATCTTTCTCCCCCGCGGCGTCCTTCTCCTCGGCGCCAAATTTCTCCCCGTCGGCGTCCTTCTTTACAATAGTGCTAAGTATAATTTTTTGACGCATTGCGTTGACAAGTATCCGGTGACATAATGGAGACGGAGGATTGAGACGTCCAATTGTGGTATGGATAATTCTTCCCCATTCAAAAGTTGTTCTATATAGCGCATGCAAAACACCGGACAATCAACGAACTAAAGTGCTTGCTGGGGGCAGTTCTGCACATGCTCCAGTGAGAGGTCTCGAAAAATATTACGGCTTGTGTTAACCTCAATGCATAATTCGAACAGATCCCGCTGAGAAGTTAAATGGAAATTATTAGTGACTAAATAGGAGAGCATACCGTAGTTCCATAATATATTTATGTCACTTACCATGTCTACAGCGTCAGCATCATAAATGTCTGACTGAAGTGATGAGTAGTGAATGTTCAGTTGCTTTTCAATGTCCAAAACAAGCAGATGGTAATGACTGTGAAGGACGATTGGCATAAGTATAAGCTCGACCGTCCTGTGGCCGTATATGACATCTTCCATCAGATACAATGCTTGTTCCGCTGCAAATTGCAATTTCTGCATAGCTAGGGGCCATGTCACAGTTGCACATCTCTTGAACTTCAATGGATTTGTGACCAATTCCACGAGGAGCATTAGTATGAGGACATCCAAAACATCATCGAGGATATTTTCTTTCCCTTCGAGGAGATGTACAGGTTGTCATAGGTGGTATGCCCGTATTCATTGTCATCCCTCCAAATCACAGAACTATATAAAAACATACACAGCATTCCATAAGTATACATAGAAAATGAAAAATATACATATGAAGCATTTAATATACTCAGGAAAAATAAAAAATATACAGTAGAAACTAAATATTTACGCAGGAAACATATATTATACACAGGAAATTATAAATTTACACAGAGTAATATAAAAGTTAGACAGAAAACAGCATGATGATATTTCTCATGTGTCATAAAGACATGATTTCTTAATATAAGAAAAAAATTACCTTCCCACATGTGTGTTCAGGTAGATGAAGAGGGCTGCTCTTTCAACTTGGTTAAGCCTTCCGAAACCCAGGTAGGTCTTCTTCTATGGTAGGAAGCCTAATTCAGGCTTCTTTTGATCCTTATAGTGGACCTGCCCTTCTACTTTAGTCTACTATGGGACCAACACAAATGACTCCTATGTCGGTTTATCCTTTCTCAAACTGGTCAAGGATTCAAGTAGCGCGTCGACAACGAGTAGTGCGTCATCATCAGCTCCGGAGACCTCACTTAAGGGAGAAGGCTTTTGAGCAAATTTGTTCTTCTATGGTGGAACCCTCTTCCTTAGAGCTCACTTTGCTGGAGCCTTTTTCAATAGAGCTCTCTTCGGTGGAGCCCACTTTTGACGGTGTCTTCTTCACTGGGGCTCGTTTTGGTGGAACTTTTTTCAGAGATGGACTGCTTTAATGTGTGTCTTGCGCAGCCATGCGTGTCGTGTAACACACTTGGGGGGAGTATCTTGGACTGTTGCCGGGATTTTGGTGGTCACTAGGGCCTCAAGATGCGAGACTTTAGATGGAATTTCATCCATGCCAGCCTTAGGAGCCAGCACATGAGAAGGAATTTCATCCGTGCCCTCCTCATGTCGCGGGACGTTAGATGGAAGGTCATCCAGCTACCTTAAGAATATGTATTTCAACACTTGGGATGGAGCGATCAGCTGCGTGGACCTAGTTACAGCTTCAGGATCAATAACCTCTGTATTTCACCATCACCTTGCAGAACATCCTATGGCATCTCAACCGACGACTGTCGACGGCCAATATTCTCAGAGGTAATTGGAGGGTATTGATCACAAGCTCGCTTCTTTGCTGGCTCAACTCTTGGCTTCTTCCCAGTGGTTAGGGGCCTGGTTGTCTGTCAAGACTTCCTGTCAAAGTTGCCAGGTTCTGACAATCTGACAGGGGCTTATCTCTGGGTACGCATAACATTACCAACTAACACATTCTTTTCATCGTTTGCCGATAGAAGCTCAAAGAACTGATAAGCAAACACGAAACATTGCAACGTTAGCATATTATACACAAAAACTATAGTTTATATATAGGAATTGGATATTATACACATGAAGTTAATAAAATACATATAAACATAATATTATACACAGGAAATAAGTAATTTACATAGAAAACTATTTTATACACAAGAAATAACTCATTGCACCAAATTTCCACACATTTTAGACAGCAATAGAAATAACTTACTTGTTTTTCTTTGATTGATTTCAATAGTGGTTCGATAGACGCCGCCTTTATGAAACTATACTCCCCGTAACACATTATATACGATATCTGGCCTACTCATTGTTTCTTCACGCTGCCCGTCACCTCATAAAACCGAATGATCAGAGCAATGGTGCAACTTTTTAAATACCCTGCACTAGT